>JAKSZU010000016.1:49006803-50491599 GCA_026018925.1 Tupaia tana | reverse complement strand
TCTGAACATTTTGCATAGAAATAGCAACACAGAGCCAGAAGGTGGCGTGGTGGTTAAAGGTGCTGGACTCTCACATGGTCAACCACAGTTCAAGTCCTGGATCTGGTGGTTTGCTTTCTCACTTTCCCCCTCTCTCTCTCTCTCTCTGTCCTTTTCTGGTCAAATTTTAAAAATAAGTAAATAAAGTTAAAATAATTCTTAAAAAAAAAAAAAAAAAAAAGAAATCTCAACACACCTGTCTCCTATGGCTCCTTGTAAGACTTCCCTCTTAGGCCCAACTTCATCCACCACAATCACATGAAGCTTCACATATCACATGAGTCAGGGCTGGCCGAGATGGGATTGTGCAGTGAGGACTCTATTGGGGGTGTCTGTCTCTTTCGCTCACAGAAGAAAGAAAGAACACTTGAAATAAATAAATAAATAAATAAATTTATTTTATCTCCTTGCTTGACAACTCAAAACTGAGTGACTTTGAAGGCACGCTCTGGAACAACATCTGAGAAGAAAGTGAGAAAGCCTGTGTTCGAGGTGGCTTAGGTCCCTGAGGTTCTAGACGGTGGGTTGGTTCTCACCTGTGCCTGCCAGCCTCTCTCTCTTCTGCCTCTGCGTTCTCCCTCTAGAGGCAGTGGGGAACAGACCCGGGTCTGTGTGTGGCATTCTATTTTCCAAAGCCCTGGCCCACTCCCCTGTTTAATTACCCCTGCGCACCCCTCCTCAGCCCTTCCCAAGCCTCACTTCCTCCTCCTCATTCTGTAAATGTACTTTCTGGTCACGGTCAGCACTAGGACCACCGAGGGCACCAGCATTCCCAGCAGGATGGCCACAAAAGAGGATGCTTCTTTGTGCAAGGAAGAGAAACGGGCATGGGGTTAGGAGGGGTGGAGGAGCAGGCACTGCCTTCCTGTCCTTGGCTGCAGCCCCACCCCAGGGACTTCATCTCCCCAAATACCCAGGTGTGGCTGGTCCTCCCTGCAGGAGGCTGTCAGTCACAGGTACTCTGAGGCCTTGGTGCCACCCGCACTCCAGAAACCCTTTCTGTTTCCAGAAAACTCTCATAAGCCTGTTAGGGGGATGCTCATCGTGCTGGTCCCCTGGAGTCTGGGGTATCATCTCGGCCAGCGTTTCTCAGGGTAGCCCTGGAATTCTTTCTGTCTGCAGTCACCTGAGCACTTAAAGAAAAGAGATTTCTTTCTTTCTTTCTTTCTTTCTTTTTTTTTTTTTTTTTTGAGAAATTTTTGCTATAGCTCCCATGTGCTCACCAGAGAGACAGAAAGTGAGAAATATTACCCCCCAGGGGAGATGGCCATGCTGCAATCCCTTCTCCACTTTCTTTTCGGGATTTTGGGCACACACACACGCGCCTGGCATGAGTTTCAAGCCGCCAGGTCCAGGACTAGAACCACAGTTGGCCGTGTGGGAGTCCAGTGATATAACCATTACACCATCTGCTGATCCTGCAAAAGCAGATTCTGAGCCCACTCCAACTACTGAATTCAAATCTCTGGAGGAGGAAGTCCTGGAATGTCACACAAGCTTTAGGCAAGATGAAGTCAGAGCACCATGGGCTAGGAGTTTCCAGAGAACTACAGTTTGACTAGGGAAAAAATAAAAGGTACTGGAGGGGCATAGAGGGAATACAGGAGAGAGACTATGCAGGAGTGAGGCCTACGCGGTGCAGATACAGGGGCTGCGGTTCAGAGAGGAGGTTCCAGAGTAGGTGAATAGGAGCTGGACCCAGGGACTGTCTTTGAACTTTCTTTTTTTTTTTTTTTTTTTTTTTCTTTTTTTTTTTGGAGAGGTTTTTGCTATAGGGCGCGTGCGCTCGCCAGACAGACAGAGAGAGACAGAGAGATAGAAAGCAGGAAATCACCCCCCAGGGGGGATGGCCACGCCGCAATCCCTTCTCCTCCATTCTCCTCTCGGGATCTTGGGCACGCACGCACACGCGCCCGGCGTGAGTTTAAGCCGCCGGGTCCGGGACTCGAACCGCGGTCGACTACGTGGGAGTCCAGCGACATAGCCATTACGCTAACTGCTGGTCCCAGAACTTTCTCATCCTGCTGGTCTCTAGGAATCAATTACAATGTGATTCCTATTAAAATATAAATAATATACAGGTGGTCCCCGACTTACCATGGCTTGTTTGACTTCATGATTTTTTGTCTTTACAATGAGTTTATTGGAATGTAACTCTATCATAAACTGCGAAGCACCTATATATTATATTTATGTTATATATTATCTATATCTCTTAATAGAGATTGTAATATATGATGCATCATAGTTATCATACTTTATGTTACCATTATAGAATTATCCTGTGGCAGTTGCTGGTGAGGAAGGAGCTTTGGGGCTGTGGGGCCTGGGATGAAGCTCTCACCTGGCTTCCCAGGGGGCGGGACATCCTGAGGCTCTGAGCAGAGGTCTCCGCCGTAGCCTAGGTCACATTCACAGGTGAAGCTGGCTCCTTGCTCCCGACACCGTCCATCGTTCTGACAGGGGTTGGGTAGACATGGGCTTTCTGTAGGATGGAGGGGATTGTGAGAAGGGGTCCTGGGAGGACACACGCAGCCTGGCTGGGGGTGAGACCTCAGGAAAGAAAGCAGCAACCACCAGAGACTGGCCAGGGCTCAGATGGTCTGGCTCCCAGTCCTGACTCTACCCTCAGTAGCCCTGGGCATTGGGAAAATTGTTTCACCTCTCTGTCCTCCGTCTTTGTTACCTACAAAGTTGGGTACTATGTTAACCACCAAGTCCTGAAGTGAGGGCCAGAGAGGATGATGGGAAGCTACCTAATGGCAGGGAGGAGTGTGGCCAGTGCCAGGCAGGCAACAGATGCTTAGAGAGCAATGGATCCTTTCCCTTTGTCACTCCCTAAAAGGGAGGGACAAACTTCCTGGTATCAATGTGGAAGGTGCCAGGGAGAGGACAGGGAGGATTTATCCTCAGCCCAGAAACATCCAGAGCAGCCTAGAGCCATGGTGGCTCAGGCCCACCTCGGAAGCAGCCACGGGTGAGATTCCCTAAGGCACAGGTCTCCCCAGTGCTGCAGCCAAAGGGCTCACACAGCAGGGTCCCCGGGCGGGCACAGGTGCAGCGCTGAGAGCAGTCCTCGGCCACAAAGCTGTCACCCAACTGAAAAAGGAAGAGGGAGAAGTTCTGGTTTTCATCCCTGGTTGACTCTGCTCTACGCTCTGGGCCTCCCACGCCCATCTCAAACCTGGTAATAGATGCCGTTGCTGGTGCAGCCGCAATTGGTCAGAGGGACGCTCTGGGTGCCGCTGTAGACGTAGCCTGGGATGTTAGCGCAGCCTTCTATGCAAGGGCCCTCACAGTCCTCAGGGGCTACCGGGTTGGCACACGACGCCGGGCAGGGCGTCATACAGCTCTGATACACGGTATTGGCTGGACATGCCAAAGCTGAGAGCACAGGACACAGAGGACACTGTGAGAAGCTGGCTGAGGCTGGGGACAGTCAAATAGGCCAGTCAAATGGGGGACATGGGCCAATAACTGGAAGAGGGGACCATGGTCGCCCAACAGAATGGAGAGCTGCTTACAAGCAGAGAAGCCAGAACGAGGAGGCTGGCTTTGCCTGGTGTCTTTTAATCTGGGACGTCAGAGCACTGGAAGGAATTGGATGGGCAAAGATGGGCATAGACTAGAAGTAGAGGGGCTGGCTGGGGTGCAGGGAAGCTTCCAGGTGGAGGCCGAGAAGGGGCCAGGTCAGAGGGATGCGCTGACTGGCACACGGTTAGTTGAGGGATGGGGGAGCCAAGGTGTGATGCCCGAGATGAGGGCAACAGTGGGAACAGGGTTGAGCAGAGGGTAGAAATGGAGGAAGGGGTTGGGCCACTGCTGGAGAAGGGCAGTGCCTCACCGCAGCCGGTGTGGTTCCGCCAGCTGACCAGGGTGGCACCTGCTTCCTGACAGATGATGGCATATCCACTGAGGACCCAGCAGCGAAGCTCGTCTTGCTCTTTGGGGTCCTGGGCAGCACACAGACCAAACACACAGTACCTGGAGTGGGAGTGGGGTGGGATAGTGGAGGGGAGTGTCAGAAAGGGGGAGGCAAAAAGACCCGTCCCCTGTAGAAAAGGGCCTGGCACCCTGAATGGAAAGACTTCAGGGGCTTCACGGGAAGGTCTAAGGAAATGAAGCCACAGGAAGAGAGAAGACACCAGACAGAACTGGACCCAGAAAGGTGGCCTGCTCCGGGCAGCAGGACCCAGACAAAGGCTGAGGTGGGCGCCAGGGTCATCCAGCAAGGCCTAGGTCCTTGACTCACTCCTGGAAGGGTTCTGGGGACACAGTCTGCTGACAGGCAGCAAAGGGGCCCTGGGGGTCCAGCAGCACCCTGCAGGCCTGGGTGCTATTGATGAGCGCCAGCTGTTCCGGGCTGCATTCTGGCTCTGGGCTGCCCGTCTCGACGTCCTCTTTCTCCTCTTGCAGAGCCCTGGAGCAGAGACAGCAGGGGCCAGGTGAGGCTTTCCAGAGGGGAACTTAGGGAAGAAGAACTGCACCTGGGGAAGGAGGCTAAAGGAAGGGCCTGGGACTTCCATTGAGCAGTCCCCCCATAATCAATCAGCATGAGAGGAAACGACAGACGAAGGACGAAGGTGGGCCTATGCGGACTCTCCCTGGCATTTCTTCTGCTGAGCCCATGAGAGTTAGTGGCTGGGGACAATGTCACTCACCACCCCACCCTCTCACCTTGGGAAGCGGAGGAGGGTGTCCTCAATCTTCACCTCCCAACTCTCAGTGAAGGTGTTGAGGTTCTGGGTCAGGATACCACTGGGCAGTATCAACTCATTCTCACGATTCTTGTCATAGTTCCCGCACAGGCCACGCACCAGCCCCTGGTACGTGCTGGGCAGGGAGATCACTGTGGGCACATGGGTTGCCCAGAAGTGAGACTCTCTGCCCTGTGCCCTGCACCCTTCTCACTCCACCTCCTCCAGACTCCCTCTGAAGTGGATGTCCCTTCCCAGGCCTGGGTCCTAAGATGTGGTTTTCCTTCCTTGGTCCCAGAAATGTCCCTTCCATTCTCCATTCCCCTCTCTCAGGCACCTGCACTGTTCCTTCTACTGAAGCTGACCACCAACTTAAAGTCCGTGACCAGATACAGCTGGTTGCCCTGTAGGGTGACCCGCAGGTGCTCGTTGGGCCGGTAAGGGATGGCCATCTTCTGGTTGTTGACCTGGAAGAGGGAGACAGGAGCTGCAGGGAGTGCTGACTCAATCTGACCTGCTCCGCGTTTGCCGTGCCTCTCCGCCCACACATCTCTGCACATCTCCATGCAGCCATCCAGTGGAACGAGCAATGTCTGCAGGTTTCACTGCCCTGTACGGCCGAGACCCTCCCGAGGTCTACTCCCTTCACAGCCCTAGTCCCTTCCTCGCAAAACTAACTAAATAAATTGGCCCTGAGGATGTCCCCAATCCTTCTTCAGTCCAAGCTCAAACTTCACCCTCATCCTCTTCTCTCTTCCTTTCTCTCCCTGCTTTCTCACCAGCTTTGATTTAGTTTTTTTAGAGGTTTTTGCTATAGGGCGCATGTGCTCACCAGACAGAGAGAGAGAGAGAGAGAAAACGAGAAATCACCCCCCAGGGGGGATGGCCACGCCGCAATCCCTTCTCCTCCATTCTCCTCTCGGGATCTTGGGCACGCACGCACACGCACCCGGCGTGAGTTTAAGCCACCGGGTCCAGGACGCGAACCGCGGTCGACTATGTGGGAGTCCAGCGACATAGCCATTATGCTAACTGCTGGTCCCACCAGCTTTAATTTTTTTAAGTTTGTTTATTTATTTCTTCTAGGAGCAAGAGAAACAAAGAGAGACAGGCAGTACCTCCGACAGGTCTTGATGCTACGATTCACCCCCAGCTTCAGCCAACCCTGGATCATGGACAAGTACATGCTCACCTTATTCAGTGAGGTCCCCGGACCTCCTGGTATGGGACTTCCTGGTCGAGCATCCCACGACACCACCATCTGGTTCTTCCTGCCAGCTTTTCCTTAATCACTGCTCTCTGCTGCCTCTCCCAGTGAAGTAAGCCTGGTGCTGACTGATTTCTACAGCCAGCCTGTCCTCTTGCCTCCCATGCCCCAGCCTGCCTCCCCAGCACCCCCAGGCCCTAGCCTGGCTCTCACCACAAGATCCAGATTAGCTAGGAGCTGGACTTTATAGCCATAGACAGTTGCAATCACTTCATGCATTAAAGCCATTTTCCCAGCCGGATCCATCTTGTTGCGTCCTTCCACGACCAGGCGCTCCACCCCTTTGGGGAGCATGTCCACTGTCTTTATCAGAATGTAGGTCATGCGGCCCTGGAAGCGGTAGCTGAAGTGGTCAAATGTGTAGTAATAGGGGTCCCCGAATACGTAGCACTGATCCAAACCTGTCGAGAACATTAAACACTGAGAAGAGACCCTGCTTGGACAGAACAGTCCTCAGGATCCCCACCATCATCTCTCTTGTCACCTCCCTCGGAGGCCCTCCCTGGATACTTGATATTCAGCTTTCCCCCCCTTCTGTCCTGAAGACCTCAGAGGTCCTCTTCTAGTCCTCTTTTTGCCCTGAAGGTGGGGGGCCCCAGGGAGATGAGTGTCTCGCACTCAGAGAAGGTGAGCACCAGGATGGGAAGCCGTTCCTCCTGACTCCCGTGGCCACCCCGTGCCTGCTGTGCTCAGGCCCCTCCCTTCGTCATTGCTCCCCAGGCTCAGCCCCTTCTTGTCCTGGCTCTTCCCCCACCTGGGCTCTGAGCACCCCTCAAGTGGCTCCCCTTACTGTTGGGAACGCAGTTGTCACTGCTGTTGTCAGAGCTTCTCTGGCAATGGGACCTGGGGGGACAGTGGAAGGCCTGGCACTCAATGGCCCCTCCTGTGCAGGCACAGCTCTTGGCACAGCCACCGGAGATCCAGGTCTTGCCTGTCTGTGGAAGCCACAAGAACAGAAAGGGCATGAGGAGGGAGGGCCTCCCATCCCTTAGCCCAAGCCCAGTGTCTCGATGGCTTAACTGGCACTGGCCCCCACACAAACACATAAAGCCATCTTCCTTATATTGTACAGGAGATACTGCTGGGCCCATTCTACTGATGAGAAAACTAAGATAGTAGAGGTCAACTGCTCATCATGGGTATGGTCAGGACTCAAACCCAGCTCAGTGTGCACAAAGGCCCTGCTCCTTCCACTATACCCTGCCATGTCCCTGTTGTTTGGATTCCTTAGATCCAAACCCAAACTATGCACCCTTAGCCCAAGCCTGGCAACCTTCATCAGTCTTCACATCCAGGGCCAGTCATAGAGACATGGGTGACCCAGGCTGAGAGAGACTGAGGAGAAGAGAAGGCACCATCCTCTCAAGGTGTGTCCCACAATCCCACTTCCTGTGCCCACTCACAGGCATGGAGCCACCCTGGGTGTCCTTGCAGCCACATTCACTTCTGGGCACACACTTGTCTTCATTCAGCACGTAGCCAGGCTGACAAATGCAGCCCTCTGCACAGGTGGAAGGGACTCTGACGCCCTCACACCGGCCATTCAGGTCCCAGCAGGAAGGTGAGCAGGAGGGAAGGCAGGTGGTATAGGTGCTGTGGACAGGGCATTCCAAAGCTGTGGGATGGAGGGAGGAGCAAGGTGAGCAGAGGCAGAGGGGGAGGGGGCTGTAGAAACCAGGCTAGGGCTGAATGACCAACAGAGTTGGTGCTTTTTCTTCCTTCCCTTATTCATCAGCAAATATTCACTAAGAATACATTCTGTGACAGGAACTGAGGAGAGAAAAGAATAAGAATGCTTCTCCTGGGCCACCCTTGTGGCCTAGTGGTTAAGGGAGCCAGATCCCACATGGCTGACCATGCGGTTCAAGTCCTGTCCCGAGCAGGTTAAAAAACACACCAGGTAGGGACCAGCAGTTAGCGTAATGGCTATGTCGCTGGACTCCCACGTAGTCGACCGCGGTTCAAGTCCCGGACCCGGCGGCTTAAACTCACGCCAGGCGCGTGTGCGTGCGTGCCCAAGATCCCGAGAGGAGAATGGAGGAGAAGGGATTGCGGCGTGGCCATCCCCCCTGGGGGGGTGATTTCCTGCTTTCTATCTCTCTGTCTCTGTCTGTCTGTCTGGCAAGCGCACGCGCCCTATAGCAAAAATCTCTCCAAAAAAAAAAAAAAAAAAAAAAACCACACCAGGTAAAGGGACCAGAAGATGGTGTAATGGTTACGTTGCTGGACTCTCACATAGTCGACCGTGGTTCAAATACCGGACCCAGCAGCTTCAAACACATGCCAGACGTGTGTGTGTGTGAGTGCCCAAAATTCTGAGGGGAGAATGGAGAAAAAAGGATTATGGCATGACCATTCCCCTGGAAGGTGATTTCTCACTTTCTGTCTCTCTGTCTTTCTCTGAGTGAGCACACAGTGAGCACACAGCAAAAATCTCTCTTAAAAAAAACAGCAAAAAAAAAGCAGGTATATATGCATGAGTGCCCCAAATCCCAACAGCACGAAGGGATTACAACATCACCATGTCCTACTGGGGGGAGGGTGCTTTTTCCCTTTCTCTTTCTGTCTTTCTGTGCCACTGTGCTCCCTCTGTTGAGCACGTGCACGTATGTGTGTGTGGACTCCTACATTGCTGACTACAGTTGAAGTTCTAGGCTTGGCATATTGAAAATCATGCTGAGCGTGTGTGCATGCATGCCCAAAATCCTGAGAAGAGAGTGAGGGAGAAGAGACTGTGGCTTGGTCATTTCCCCCTGGTGGGTAATTTCTCACTTTCTGTCTCTCTGGTGAGCACACATGGCCTATAGCAAAAATCTTTCTTCAAAAAACCAGGCACATATGCATGAGTGTCTCAAAGCTCTAATGGATTACAACGTGACCAGCATGAAAGGATTGCAGCATGACCAGCATGAAGGTATTGTAATATGACCGTGTCCCATTGAGGGGGCGCTTTTTCCCTTTCTCTTTCTGTCTTTTTGTATCATTTTGCTCTCTCTGGTGAGCACGTGCACCCTCTGGCCAAAAAAAAAAAGGACACTGGACTCCTACATTGCTGACTGCAGTTCAAGTTCTGGCCTTGGCAGCTTGAAAATCATGCTGGGCATGTGTGTATGCATGCCCAAAATTCTGAGAAGAGAGTGGAGGAGACGGGATTGTGACTTGGTCATTTACTCCTGGGCAGTGATTTCTCACTTCACCTCTCACTGTCTTGCTCCAGTGAGCACACGTGGCCAATGGAAAAAACCTAAAGGAAAAAAAGCCTATCCCAGCTCAGCGTGAGTAACAGAGTTCAGCAAGCAATTGCAGCATGATGTTGACATACATGGTCAGTAACTGTGTGACAGGAGGTGGCTTGGTGGTTAAGGGGCTGAACACTCCCACATTGCCAACCATGGTTTGAGTCCCAGACCTGATGGCTTGCTTTCTCTCTCTCTTTGGTCAAATTAAAATAAATGAATAAATAAGTAAAATTTAAAAAATATATTCGCCTCTATAAAAATGTGTTTTTTTTTTTCTGGGTCAGCTAATTGTGTGGTGGTTAAGGCAACTGGATCCCACATGACCAAATGTGTGGTTCCAGTCCTAGACCCAGTGGCTTGGAAAACCTGCTGGACACGTGTACATGCATGCCCAAAATCCTAAAAGGAGGGGAAAATGGAAAAGAAGGCATTTTGTCATGACCATTTCCCATGGAGGGTGTATTCTCACCCCCCACTTCTTTGTCCCTCTGGTGAGCACACATGTACTGTAGCAAAATTACAAATAAATAAATAAATAGTTTTCTGTATGGTAGGGAAAAAAATAGATAAAGAAAAAGGAGGAGGAGGAAGAAGAAGAAAAGAAAAACTGGAAGGCCAACTCCACAACACAGCAGTAATGCACTGCTCAAGAGAAGCCAGATACGGGAACCAGCAGTTAGCATAATGGCTATGTCGCTGGACTCCCACGTAGTCGACCGTGGTTCGAGTCCCGGACCTGGTGGCTTAAAACTCACGCTGGGCGCGTGTGCGTGCGTGCCCAAGATCCCGAGAGGAGATTGGAGGAGAAGGGATTGCGGTGTGACCATCCCCCCTGGGGGGTGATTTCTCGCTTTCTGTCTCTATGTCTGTCTGTCTGGTGAGCGCACGCGCCCTATAGCGAAAACCTCTCCAAAAAAAAAAGAGAAGCCAGATACAACATGGAGATCATGGCTGATGTTGCTGGCCCATGCTGAGCATTTGCACAAGTGCCCAAGATCTGACAAGTTAGAGAACAGGAGGAAGGGGATCATGACCATATGCTATGGAGGGTGCCACCTCTTTCTCTCTCACACACTCTCATTTGCATAATTAAAACAATTATTTTACTTAACTTTATTTATTATTATTATTTTCCCGTTTGCTCAGCCAGAGAGAGAGAGAAAGTGAGAAACCAAGCCACCAGGTTCGGGACTTGAATTGTGGTCAACCATGTGCAAATGTCCAGCACCTTAAGCACCATGCTACCTGTTAGCCTCGAAAAGAAAAAAAAAAAAAAATTAAGATTTTATTTAACTTTATTTATTATTTATTTTAATTTGACCAGAGAGGGATGGAGGGATAGTGGGAGTGAGATGAGAAAGCAAGCTGCCAGGTCTGGAACTCGAACCGTGGTCAGCCATGTGGGAGTCCAGCACCCTTAGCCACCAAGCCAGTTGCCGGCCCCCCCAATTTTTTTTTAAGAAAAGAAAAAACTAGAAAATTTTGTGCAACATTTCTCAAGAGTTCAAAGGTATACAGCTCTCCGGGAACCAGCAGTTAGCGTAATGGCTATGTCGCTGGACTCCTACATAGTCGACCGCGGTTCGCGTCTCGGACCCGGTGGCTTACAACTCACGCCGGGCGCGTGTGCGTGCGTGCCCAAGATCCCGAGAGGAGAATGGAGGAGAAGGGATTGCGGCGTGACCATCCCCCCTGGGGGGTGATTTCTCGCTTTCTGTCTCTATGTCTCTCTCTGTCTGTCTGGCGAGCGCACGCGCCCTATAGTGAAAAACCTCTCAAAAAAAAAAAAAAAAAAAAAAAAAAAAAAAGGTATACAGCTCTTGACCCAATAATTCACTTCTAGAAATTTCTCTTAACAGATAGAGTCACACGCATAGAAAATCCTACATGCATGAGATTATTCCCCTGCAGCATCATTTGCAATAGCAAAGGGTTGGAAACAACCAGAAAGTTTATCAAAAGGAGACTAAATAAATTATAGAATGGGGCCAGCCCATGGCCTGATTGTGGAGGCAGCTGGATCCTTCATGGTCAACTGCGTAGTTTGAGTCCTAGACCTGCTGGCTTGAGTAACACACTGGGTGTATGTGCATGCATGCCCAAAATCCTGAGGGGAGGGAGAGATGGAGAAGGAATTATGGTGTGACCATGACCCATGGTGGGGGGGAGGGGCACTTTCTCTCTCTCTCTCTCTCTCTCTCTCTCTCTCTCTCTCTCTTGTCTCTCTCTGGTGAGACCATGTGCCCTCTAGCAATTTTTAAAAAATTATAGTAATATTGAGTAGCTACAAAATGGAATGAGGAAGCTCTTTACATATCTGACATGGAAAGATTTCCAAGCTAAATTGTCAACGAAGGGACCAGCAGTTGGTGTAATGGCTATGTCGCTGGACTCCCACGTAGTCAACCGCGGTTCGAGTCCCGGACCCGGTGGCTTAAACTCACGCCGGGCGCATGTGCGTGCGTGCCCAAGATCCCAAGAGGAGAATGGAGGAGAAGGGATTGCGGCGTGGCCATCCCCCCTGGGGGGTGATTTCCTGCTTTCTGTCTCTCTGTCTCTCTCTGTCTGTCTGGCAAGTGCACGCGCCCTATAGCAAAAACCTCTCAAAAAAAATAAATTAAATAAATAAATTGTCAATGAAAAAAAAGTAGACTCTTTTTGTGCAGATAGCAGGCTCTCAAGCATGGTGAACGTCCCTAAAACCCGCCGGACCTTCTGTGAGAAGTGTGGCAAGCACCAACCTCATAAAGTGACACAGTACAAAAAGGGCAAGGATTCTCTGTGTGCTCAGGGAAAGCGGCGTCATGACAGGAAGCAGAGTGGCTGTGGTGGACAGACTAAGCCTATTTTCCAGAAAAAGGCAAAAACTACAAAGAAGATGGTGCTGAGGCTTGAATGTGTTGAGCCCAACTGCAGATCTAAGAGAATGCTGGCTATTAAGAGATGTAGGCATTGTGAACTGGGAGGAGATAAGAAGAGAAAGGGTCAAGTGATCCCGGTCTAAGCCTCATCTTTTCTATTAGGAAGATGGCAAAATCCTGAGGTGAATGCTCACCTCATTTGATTACAGTTAGTCTGTTTGTAAGGGAATAAAGTACTCAATAAAATTCCCCTTTTGGGGAAATTTGAAAAAAAAAAAAGAAGAAAAAAAAAAGTAGAGGGCCAACAGGTGGCATGGTGGTTGGGCCACTGGGCTCCCACATGGCTGACTGTGGTTTGAATCCCGGACCTGGCGGCTTGCTTTCTCACTTTCCCTCTCTCTCTCTCTCTCTCACTCTGTCCCTCTCTAGTCAAATTAAAAATAAATAAGTAAATAAATAAATAAAGTAATTCTTTAAAAAGAAAGTGTAAAATATTGTGTCTAGTACGGTACTTTTTAAAATAAGATTTTTAAGTTTTTATTTTATTTATTATTATTATCATTTTAAAATTTGCTATAGAACACACGCACTAGCCATGTAATAGAAGTCACTATTTATTAGAGAGAGAGAGAAAGTGAGAAAGAGACAGAGAGAGAAAGTGAGGAAGCAAGCCGTCAGCTCCAGGACTCTAACCACTTTTAGCCATGTGGGAGTCCAGCAACTTAACCACCACGCCACCTCCTGGTCTAAGTATGGTACTATTTGTAAGGAACAGGTGAAAATACAAAATACAAATTTGAATTTGTTTGTATATGCATAAATAAAAGGTCTTTGGAAAAATACTGAGATGTGGGGTCAAGATGGGAGGGAGACTTTTCACTGGGTATTCTTTAATACTTTAAAAGTTTGTATTATTGGGGTCAGTAGGTGGCATAGTGGTTAAGGGGCTGGACTCCCACATGGAGTTTGAGTCCTGGATCTGGGGGCTTGAAACTCATGCTGGGCATGTGTGTACACATGCCCAAAATCCTGAGAGGAGAATAGATGATAAGAGATTGCAGCATGGCCATCCCTCCTGGGGGGTGATTTCTTGCTTTCTGTCTGTCTATTCAGTGAATGCATGTGCCCTATAGCAAAAAATCACTCTTAAAAATAAAAGTTTGTATTATCTACTAAAAAATACTTTAATACATTCCTGTGTCAAAATCTTAAAGGTTCCAAAAAAAAAATTAAAAAAAAAAAAACAGGGACCAGCAGTTAGCGTAATGGCTATGTCGCTGGACTCCCATGTAGTCGACCGCGGTTTGCGTCCCGGACCCGGTGGCTTAAAACTCACGCCGGGCGCATGTGCATGCGTGCCCAAGATCCGGAGAGGAGGACGGAGGAGAAGGGGTTGCGGCCTGGCCATCTTCCCTGGGGGGTGATTTCTCACTTTCTGTCTCTCTGTCTGTCTGGTGAGCGCACGCGCCCTATAGCGAAAACCTCTCCAAAAAAAAAAAAAAACTTAAAGGTTCCAAAATTAGATAGTGGTAATGTTTGAACAACTTTTTAAAAAAAGAATCATTTATCTCATTTTATTTATCATTATTATTTTTCAATTTGCTTCAGGGCACATGCACTTACCAGGGAGAGACAAAGAGAGAGAGAGAGAGAGAGAGAGAGTAAGAAAGCAAGTTGCCAGGTCCAAGACTCGAACCACAGTTGGCCATGGGGGGAGTCCAGGGACTTAACCATCACGTCATCTGCTGGCCTGGTTATACAACTTTGTGATGATATCAAAAAATGTTTCCAAAGGGTAAATAAGCTTAATTAAAAATTTTTTACTTTGTTCTGTTTTTTTAAGGAAAGAGCTACAGAAGGACACCTGGTCGCTTGCCAGGAAGGGAGTAGAAAAACTTTCCAGGCACAGGGAGCAGTGTAAATAAAAGAGGAGATGTGTGACAATGAGAGGCCTGTGTAGGGATTGGGTCGTTTGGCACAGACTGATGTGCAGGTGATTGGGGTGCGGGGCTGGGTCAGGTGAGCCAGGATGACCTGCAGGGTCTCATAAATCATAGTCAGCTCAGACTAAATCTTGCAGGCAACAACCACACAGGAAAGTCATCATGTTTCCTTTGGAAAAATCGTATGAACAAAGGAGTAGATGAAGCTGTGAGGGACCGTCATGGTTAAAAGTTTATTGCAAACAGTCCTCGAGGTCAGAAGCAGGTCAGGAACCCCCAGAAAGGAGAATGAAGGAGCTTTAAGGGATACATAGACAGAAACAGGGTTGGGAGAGGTTGGAGGGTGACGACGGGTGACACTTACGGCAAAAGCTGCTGTTTCTCCAGAGTGGGGGTGTGAGCCCCTGGCTCTGACAGGCATCCCCAAAGGCTTGCAGAGCCTCACAGAGGGCATGGTTCAAGCCTCCAAACTCACAGAGGTTTTTTGTACAGTTCAGCAGGAAGGGCTGGAGGACCACGCGGGAGGCACACTCTGCCCAGGCGGAAGCCTGGAGGACTGCCTGGCATTTTGCCTGGGCCCTCACGAGGTCGGTTGGCCTGCAGTTTCTATTCATATTCTGCTGTTCTGTTTGGATCTTATTCCGTTCACCTGCTTGAATTTTCTGGCAACTGGGAAGGGAAAAGAAGGATCCTCATAGGACTAGCCACTGCTCTAAGAGCGATGGTTTGGCGCTCCCTAATGACATGGAGAGATGCCCAGGAAGCACCCCCGTTTCATCTTCACTAGGAAGCTGGTCTGAGCTCTGCCAACCTTCCACACACCTTGGTCTCCTTGTACCTAAATTTCTAAGTGAAGAAACGGAGATTTCCACACTCCCCCTAATAAGTTCTGCAACCCTGGGACCCAACAGCCACCCTCTGCCCCGAATTACACACACACGGGAACTTTCTTGTCTTTCTACCCAGGTGCACCCTTCAGTCTAGCTTCTCCAATCATGCTGCTATGAAAAGATAGTCTTTGCAATTACTTTGGATCTATATCCTCGTCTTTCCAACTGCTCACAAATTCGCTGTCACCCTGGGCTAGGTCGTCACTGGGCATCATGAGCTCGTCCTCTTCCTCACCGTTGAAGTTCCCGCATATCCCGCAGACCTGGGTGAGTAGAGGGGTTATCAGTGACGGGAAGGCATCAGCATTTTTTTTTAGAGAGAGGTTTTTGCTATAGGGTTCGTGTGCTCACCGGAGAGACAGAGAGACAGAAAGTGAGAAATCACCCCCTAGGGAGGATGGCCATGCTGCAATCCCTTCTCCTTTATTCTCCTCTCAGGATTTTGGGCACCCACACATACATGCCTGGCGTGAGTTTTAAACTTCCAGGTTTGGGACTCGAACCGCAGTCGACTATGTGGAAGTCCAGTGACATAACCATTACGCCATCTGCTGGTCCCAGCATCAGCATATCTTTTGCTGGCAAGCCCCTGTGCACCCTATATAAAAAGACCCATTCCTGCGCCCTCTTCCATCCTGGAGTGACACCCTGGACTGGTAGTGAGAGAGTGCTGCCCTGCCCTCCCTAGAGGCTGCGTCCCCACCCCCATGAACAGAGCCAGTTGTTTCCCTGCCTTTCCATAATAAGCTGGAAGGATTTTGATCTCTAAGAGATGCTCTCCATCAAACTTAATTTCCACTCCAATTGTGATGTCGATCGTGGTGTAGATGCGGTTGGAGGTGATGCTGACCCTTGGGATCTGAGAGGTCGCAGGAAGGGAAACCGGTGTGTCATTTATCTGAAGAGGAGGGCATGGTCGGTGAGTAGGGAGAAGGACCAGAGTCCCCTACACATAGCTCGCTCCTCCCTCCTGGTCCTGGTCCCCCTACCCCACTCACCAGTACAGGGTGGCCCTTTTGCAGAGTGATCTTGGAATTGTAGATGTTAACATAGACCTGACGAAGGCAGGAAGCCTTGGATCCACCTTCACACTTCTTGTTTTTGGCACTGATCTTGAAGAAAGGCAGGGCCATGTTGGGGCTGCACACTTTTGCCACGATGTGAGTACAGGTGCCGTGGAGAAGATGGTTGCTGCCATCGAAACTCATGAGCTGGGATCCCCCTGAGACGCGGCACATACCCATACCTGGGAGGGGAGAGAGGTAATGAGAGATTGCCCCACTCTGGTGAGAGCAGGGCCCCTAGGGAGGTGTCTTGTACTGTCCTGGCCTTCAAGAGAAAAGGATAAGGTTGGGGCCAGACAGTGGTGCAGCAATAATACATTCCATGCAGCTGGACGCCCATGAGAAGGTCCTGGCTTCTTGTCTCAGGCCTCTCTGTACACACTGGGGACACGTGTGTCCTCGCTCCAGGAGCTGGGGTTGGATCACAGCATGAAGACTGTTGCGGGGTGCCTCTATCTCTCTCATCTCTCTCTCCAAAAAAAATAAATAATTTCTTGAAGAAAGATGGAGCCAGCAGGTGACATGGTGGTTAAGGTGCTGAACTCCCACATGACTGACCTCAGTTCGAGTCCCCAATCTGGCAGCTTGAAAATCCTGCCAGACGTGTGTGTTCATGTCTAAAATCTCAGGAGGAGAATGGAGGTCAAGGGATTTCAGTGTAGCCATTCCCCTGGGGGTGATTTCTCATTTTCCCTCTTACATGTTCTCTATGGCAAAAACCTAAAATAAATAAATAAATAAATAAATAAATTGGAGGAAAAAATTTTTAAAAAAAAGTGCAGTTAGGGAGCCTTGGGGCCAGCAGATGGCATAGCAGTTACGTTGCTGGACTCCCACATGGTCAATTGCAGTTCAAGTCCTGGACCTGGTGGCTTAAAAATCACACCAGGTGTGTGTGTGAGTGCGTGTATGTGTATATGAGTGGGTGGGTGTGCCCAAGAACCCAGGAGGAGAATGGAAGAGAAGGAACTTCAGTGTGGCCATTCCCTCTGGCAGGGTGATTTTTCACTTTGTCTCTCACTGCCTCTGTCTCTCTCCAGCAGAGCGCATGCACCCTAAGGCAAAAAACTTTCTTTTCTTTTTTTTTTAACGAAAGATTTTTGTTATAGAGTGCATGTGCTCACCAGAGAAACAGAAAGCAAGAAATCACACCCGGGGTGATGGCTATGCTGCAATCCCTTTTCCTCCATTCTCCTCTTAGGATTTTGGACACACACACACACACAGGCCTGGCCTGAGTTTCAAGCCTCCGGGTCTGGGACTTGAGCTGCGGTCAATCAAGTGGGAGACCAGCAATGTAACCATTACATCACCTGCTGGTCCCCAAAACCCTCTTACAAAAAAGGGAAAAAAAGACTAGGGAGCCTCAAGAGGGATGGAAGACAACACTTGAGTAAAGAATCAAGGTCAGAAGGCCCCTGGTGACATGAGGCTTGGGGGCAGAGGGAGTACATTCTGCTAGGGAGGGAATCACGCTATCCCACTTAGGTTTACAGTCACTACAGAGGAAGGATGGGTGAAGCCCCGGGCACTCTTCTCTGCAGCTGGAGCACAGCTGTCCCAGCCAGAAGCTCTTCATTTGACATAGCGGCTGCGAATGGAACTCGTGCTGGAAGCAGCGGTGAGCATGAGTGGGGTTCAGAGGGCTGGCCTTGGTGCTGGGGCCTCCTACCTGAGTGCCGGCAGCTGAGCAGCCCTTCATGGGGCCAGCACATCCGGCTGCCTTTGCAGGTGGTTTGGGAGCAGGTGATGTTGTTGTTGACATTGCACGTGCAGAGCCTGGAGCAGGTCTTCTCTGTGTACCAGCTCTCCCCGACCTGTGGGGCATGGGGTCAGCAGAGCCCACAGAGCCTGGCATCCAGAGATGGGGCCGGGGCCCTGCCCACTCAGCTTGCCTCCCTCTCTAGCCTTTCTTAGTCTTTCAGTGGTATCTGGCCTTCCTCCTCACCTCCAGCCCTGGCCTGCCCTACTCCTTCTCAGCTCTGAGCCCTTCCAGTACTTTGAGCTCATCCTTCCCAGATTTGTGGATCAGGGAAGGGCAGGGGACCCCTTGGAGTCTGGCCTCTCACCGGGTGGTAGGAGCCTCCAGGGTCGGTACAGCCACAATGGCTGAAAGGCACACAGGCAGTTCCACTCAGGATGTGGCCTTTCTGGCACTCGCAGCCCTCCGCACAGAGCAGTGTTGGTGGGCAGTCCTGTGGGGTGTTCAGGCTGAGGCAGGTGGCTGGGCAGGGTTTGACGCAGGGACTGTAGATGCTGCCAGAAGGACACCTCAGAGCTGAGAAGAACAAGAGTGTTAGGAAGAATGCGGTAGCGTTTCCAGCTCCTGGACCTCAGGGCATCAGCAGTTCCTGAGAATGTCCAGGGACAGATAAACTATGGTCTCTCCATACAGTGGAATTTTATTCAGCCTCAGAAAGGAAGGACATAGTGGGACAAGCAGTTGGTGTAATGGCTATGTCGCTGGACTCCCATGTAGCTGACCATGGTTTGAGTCCCAAACCCGGTGGCTTAAACTCACTCCAGGCACGTGTGCATGCGTGCCCAAGATCCCAAGAGGAGAATGGAGGAGAAGGGATTGCGGCGTGGCCATCCCCCTGGGGAGTGATTTCTCACTTTCTGTCTCTCTGTCTCTGTCTGTCTTTCTGGTGAGCGCACGTGCCCTATAGCAAAAACCTCTCAAAAAAAAAAAAAAAAGGAAGAACATAGTGACACATACTACCACACAAATAAACCTTAAGGATCGAGGATCGGCTGGTGGCATGGTGGTTAAGAACACTGGACTCCCACATGGTCGACTACGGTTCAAGTCCTGGACCTGGCAGCTTGGTTTCTCACTTTCTTTCTCTCTCTCTCATTCTGTCCCTCTCTGGTCAAATTAAAGTAAATAAATAAAGTTTAATAAAATAATTCTTTAAAAAATAACCTTAAAGATATGATGCTAAGTAAAATAAGCAGGTTATCAAAAGACAAATACTATATGATTCCACCTATATGAGAGTCCTAGAGGAATCAAATTTGTAGACAAAAAGCTGAATGGTGGTTGCCAAGGACCGGGGAAGGTGGAGACTTGTTGTTTAATGGGCATAGAAAGCAAAACTTCTGGAGGTGACTTGGTAGTAATGTTTGCAGAACAATGTGAATGTGCTAAACACCACTGAACTGTACACTTAAAAATGGTCATAATGGGGAACCAGCAGTTAGCGTATGTATAGCAGTTGGCTATGTCACTGGATTCCCACGTAGTCGACCGTGGTTCGAGTCTCGGACCCGGTGGCTTAAAACTCACGCCGGGCGCGTGTGCGTGCGTGCCCAAGATCCCGAGAGGAGAAAGGAGGAGAAGGGATTGCGGTGTGGCCATCCCCCCTGGGGGGGGGGGGGTGATTTCTCGCTTTCTGTCTCTCTGTCTTTCTCTGTCTGTCTGGCGAGCGCATGTGCCCTATAGCAAAAACCTCTCAAAAAAAAAAAAAAAAAATGGTCACAATGGTTGGGACCAGCAGTTGGTATAATGGCTATGTCGCTGGATTCCCATGTAGTCAACCACGGTTCGAGTCCCAGACCTGGTGGCTTAAACTTGTGCTGGGCATGTGTGCATGTGTGCCCAAGATCCCGAGAGGAGAATGGAGGAGAAGGGATTGTGGTGTGGCCATCCCCCTGGGGGTGATTTCTTGCTTTCTGTCTCTCTGTCTTTCTGGCGAGCACATGCACCCTATAGCAACAGTCTCTCAAAAAAAAAAAAAAAAATGGTCACAATGGTAAATTTTGTTATGTATACCTTACCACAATTAAAAAATAAAAAAGAGGGGACATGTAGTGACATAGTAGTAATACAACTGGACCCACATGGAACAGATTCCAGGACCTCCCTAAGCCTTCCTATAATCTGAGGTGGCTGACACTTGGGGTGGATTGTGGCATGAATACCCTGTGGGAGCTGCCTGTCTCTCTCTCTCTGTCTATATTTTATTTATTTACTTTGAGTAGTTTTTGGCATAGGGCACATGTGCTTGCTGGAAAGAGATAGAGAGAGACATTCCCTGGGTGGATGGCCATGCTGCAATCCCTTCTCCTCCACTTTCCTCCCAGGACTTAAACCATAATCGGCCATGTGGGAGTCCAGCACCTTAACCACTATGCCATCTGTCTCTTTCATGGAGGAAATAAATACACTGTAAAATAAATAATAGAGTTCCTGGGAAAGAGCGAGAAAGTGAGCAGAGCTGACCCAGGTAAAAAGGGAACAGACGGTAAGGAAATAAAGGCAGAATTTTTTGGTGAGATGAGAATCAGATGGAGATGGCTCTGGTGCAGGGAGACAAGAGGAGGGTGTGCGGGCTGAGCTGGGAAGAGGCTGGAGTAGGGAATGGAGGAAGGTCCTGCGTGGATGCTGAGTTTCAGGCTGTGCAGGGAAGGACAGAGGAGCAGAATCTCAGGGAGGATAAAAAAGGACAAGGTTCTGGGCTGCAGGAATGGGCGGTCAGGCACTCACGGCAGAAGGTGCGGTTGCGCCAGGTGAGGGCCAGGCCGGCCTGTGCGCACAGGGATGCGTAAGCCTGCAGGGAGCGGCACAGGGCCAGGGTGTCACCCTTGGTCCCACACTGGCTATGCACACAACTGGTGAAGCTGGCTTGAGGGGGCACCACCTGATGGCACTGAGAGAAGGGTCCTGGAGGATGAGATAAATTAGGGGTGAGAGAGGAGCAGAAATCTAGGCAGGGAGCAGGACCATGCAGATCTCTGGGGCTAATTCAACATCCACTTCAATTAAAACCCAACTCTTTCAAGAACCTATTGCCTGAGACACAAAGAAGTTCCCGTCAGCCATAGCCCCCCTACCCCCCAGAAGGTAACCACCGACTGGCCTTACACTCCCATTTGCTTTCCTCCTGACTGCCATTGTTTCTGGTCTCACTCTCCCTCCCTGGGCAGACTCCCTCCCTGGTCTCCTGTCCTGGGAGGAGGAAGAAGGGCCGACAAGGGATGTGTCTCACCCAGAGGGCTCATTAGGACCTCACAGTTCTTATTCCAGGTGTCCGCCATATTGTTCTTCTGGCAGTTGGAAGGCCTGCCCTCCATGAGAAAGCAGCTGAATGAAAAAAAATGAAAGGTTAGACACTTAAAAAGCCAGAGGAACCTTCCCCCCAAATGAAGCTAAAGTGGAGAAGGAAACAGGGAGGGGTACAGGAGATGAGAACAGAACAGTGTCCTCAAGTAGGAAGGCCGAGATGCGGCAGCAAGGAAACAGGCTAGATCACAAGGTGGACTTCCCAAGTGGGATCTCCAAAGAGATCATTGAGCACAGGGCGAATCAGCTTGCACCGGCATGGGAGGTCGGAACTTCCCACCAATTCCAATCTCAGAGAAAATAAAGGGGAGAGACGGAGCTGGTTTCCTGCCAGACGGGCAAAGCCCTGACCCAGCATGAGGGCCAGTGTGCACAGGGATGTGGATGCCTCCAGGCTGTCATCCAAGGCTGTTCCCAGGCCCAGCTTCACCTGCCTGGCTCCTCCCATTCCCAACTCACCTAGGTTCAACGGTGTCTGAGGACTTCCAGGCAGCCCCCAGCTGCAGGGAGCTACCTGCAGGCTTTCTGTCTGGGAGCAGGTTGTCATCCAAGCTGTTGTTGTTGTAGTTCCCTGCAGGAGGGAATAGTTCATTGAGATCACAGAGGGGAGGGGCCGCCTGCACGCCCAGCTCCAGGGCCACCAACTTCCTGACCAGAGGAGGCACCCCTGACACTTCCCTTGACATATCAAGGTTAACCCTTTCTTTGCTTCATCTCTGGCTTCCCTGAACACCTACCCTCAACCCCAATTCTTCCACCAATTAATCAGTGACAAGCACTTAGGACACCCAGCAGAGATGTGTAAGTGGCCAGGAGCAGCCACTAGGTTGCCCAATGTCCCAGCTCCCTGCAGGTGCCTGAGGAGCTCACCACACAGTCCACAGAGGTGGCCAGCATAGGAGGATGGCACTGTCACTTCTAGCAGGTGGATCCCGTCATAGCGAACTTGAAGCCCAAAGTTTGTGTAGAGAACGACAAAGGAGCCGCTGAGCCTCACAGTCACCTGGCCTCCTGCAGGCCACAAGGGCAGGGCCTTCCGATGGCCATTCAGCTGCAGAGGCAGGGAGGATGTCACGGGATCGGGATCTGATCGGAAGGAACTTGGGACAAAGACAACAACGGGGCAAAAGTCTGGGAGCAGCAGGAGGTGGAGGGTGCTTCCCTGAAGGAGGGAGTCCAAGGGAAAGGGGCTGGATCTGCTGCAGGGGTCCCTCCAGGGGCTCTAACAAGCCAGGCAGTTGGGCAAGCAACAGGTAAGGAGTGGAGAAGGGAATATAAGCAGTCGGTGGAGTGGGGTCTGGGAAGTAGCAGGAAGTACGCACCACAACCTTGCGGCCTCTCAGCACTGAGATTTTGTGGTTGAAGACCTGGACGTGGACGGCACTGACGTATGAGACCTCCAAGTTCCCACCTCGGTTCTCATTGGTGGCACTCACGATGTAGTTTTCCAGGGAGGTGGTCCAGCAAGGCCGGGCCAGGATGTAGGTACAGGTGCCCATGAAGTGGTATAGGGCTCCATCGAATGTCAGGTAGTGGGGATCACCCGAGGCAGTACAGGTGGCAGAACCTGGGGAGGAGAGGATGGAATTGAGTCCTACTGCCCCATGCCTGAGAATCCCTGACCCAGGCCTGCCCTCTTGGAGCACCTGTGTTGGAATGGCCTCCATGGCCCATCCACAGTCTTGGTGTTTCTTTTTTTTTTCTTTTAATTTTATTTTTTATTTATTTCTATCATGAGTGGGAGACAGAGACAGGCACCTTTTAATAGGGTCTTTTTTTTTTTCTTTTAATTTAACTTTATTTATTTATTTATTTATTTTTAATATGACCAGCGAGGGACAGAGCAAAAGAGAGAGAAAGAAAGTGAGAAAGCAAGCCACTAGGTCCAGGACTCGAACCACTATCAGCCATGTGGGAGTCCAGTACCTTTAACCACCACACTACCTGTCACCCCCCCCAATAGGGTCTTCATACCACAATCCACTCCCAGTTTCAGCCAGCCCCAGATTGTGGGCATGTGAGCACCACCATGTCAGGGAGGTCTCTGGACATTAACCCAGAACCTTCCCAAGGTCAACCTTGCAGAGCGTTGCACTATGGCTATACCATTGTTCAGCCCCCAGATTAAGTATTGTTTTGGCAGTGTGGTTGGCTTGGCCTGGATATATCAAGGAGAAGACCATCCATGCCAACTTCACTCCCTGAGACCTTGAATATGCAGCTCCTGCCCTGGGCAACTGCCTTGCAGCCCTGGTGAGTCCTAGCTCTCTTGGGGAGCTGCTTTGGGCAGGACCATCTATTTAGTTGATGCTAATTGGACAGCCTCCTGCTCTCCTTCTACCTCAATTGCTCACCTTGGGGGTGGCAGCCATAGAAGCCATCCTTCTGGCCACAGACCTCATGGGTCTTACATCTCCAGGGCCTGCAGCGAATTCTGTTGTTGCCATCACAGACACAGAGTTGATGGCAGCCTGGCTTGAACCACTGTGCCCCTAACTGGGAAAGTAAGAAAAAGTGGTTATTCCCAGGTAGGACACAAGAGCCCACTGTTACTTGTGGGGCCAACTCGTGGGTGGCATTTCATCTACATGAAGTTCCACACTTAGCTGCAAGAGTCCCACATTGGTTCACCAATTCAGTCACTTAACTGTCTGCTTGTTCACTCTTTTTTATAGTTTTATTTATTTTACTCCTAAAGGAGAGCACATACATATGCATGAGAGAGAGAGGGAGAGAGTAAAGCACCTTCCACACGGTCTTATTGCACTACAATCCTCTTTCTGAAAGCTCTCCAGATCATCAGAATCTTTTTTTTTAAAGAATTATTTTATTTAACTTTATCCATTTATTTATTTATTTTAATTTGACCAGAGAGGGATAGAGTGAAAGAGAGACAGAGAAAGTGAGAAAGCAAGCCGCCAGGTCCAGGACTAGAACTGCAATTGGCATGTGGGAGTTCAGCGCCCTTAACCACCAAGCCACCTGCCAGCCCCAAAGGTCATCAGAATCTTGTGCTCACATCTGGTATGTTTTCTTTTCTTTCTTTTTTATTTTATTTTAAGCATTATTTATTTAATTTTATTTATTATTTTTAAATTTGACCG
This sequence comes from Tupaia tana, assembly GCA_026018925.1. Lineage (NCBI taxonomy): Eukaryota > Metazoa > Chordata > Mammalia > Scandentia > Tupaiidae > Tupaia > Tupaia tana. The sequence continues at coordinate 50,467,430 of JAKSZU010000016.1, read as the reverse complement.
AAGAGAGACAGAGAGAGAGAGAGAAAGTGAGAAAGCAAGCCACCAGGTCCAGAACTTCAATCACGATTGGCCATGTGGGAGTCCAGTGCCTTAACCAAGATGCAACCTGCTGGCCCACACACCCAGCAGGTTTTTAAGCTGACCTGGAGATTTGAATTCCAGTTGGCCATGTGGTTTCCAGCATTCCAGTTCAGTTCGCTACTGACTACACCACCTGGCTGGGCTGTTGGCTTATTCTTTCAGCAGATAATGGTCTGTCTATATTGTATGAGGTGTCAGGGATTCGGTCGTGAACCAGATGAACAAGGTCCCTGTTCTGACAGACCGGGCAATCCAGCTGGGATCAGGAAACAAGTAAATGCATAAATAGCCTATGCCAACATGTGTATCCAAGTAAGACCATCATGGCCACTCATGATGGTTTCCTACCATGGACGTGGACATGGGCAATAAGCATTGTCTATAAGAGTTTCACACGATGCTTTCTGACTTTGCTTATCAGAAAATTTTCAAGGAGGAAAAAGCATTTCAAAGGGGATCAAAAGGAGGTGAGGTTTCTACAGGCGGAAATGGCTGGGAGGCTGAGCAGGAGGAAAGAAAGGAGCTGCAAACAGGTGAAACTGAAAGGAGAACGAGGCTTGGATGAAGCGCAGTCAGTGACCAAGCCTAGAGCCAGGGAAGGTCGAGCAGATGTCAAGTGGTAGAGTCTGGTACTGGACACCAGTGCCATTCCCAGGTCTCACAGGGAGGGCTGGTGCAGCTGGAAGAATGAAGTGTCACAGACAAGGGTCTGGTTCCAAGTGCTGCTTCTGTTAGAAGACTGAAAACAAGAGGGCAGCAGGTGGTGTGGTGGTTAAGGTGCTGGACTTACACATGACCAACTGTGGTTTGAGTCTCAGACCTGGTGGCTTGCTTTCTCATTTTTTTTTTTCTCTCTCTCTCTTTCTTTCTCTCTTTCGTTCTTATTTTCTCTGGTGAGTGTATGTGCCCTATAGAAATTTTTTTTAATTAAATAAATAATTATTCTTTAAAAAAAAAAAAAAAAAAAGACTGAAGACAGGACAAAAGAAGAGTTGAGGTTGCTCAGCAAGAAGAGGACCCTTGGTCCAGAGAAAGCAATATCTGAAAACAGTGCGGGTGAGGTACAGAAACGCCCAGGTCTGGGGCCAGTGGTGGTGTAGCAATATAGCTCCATGCTGTGCAAGGCTGACCCACATGGGAGGGTTCCAGGATCACATCCAGAGTTCTCCCTGAGTTTATTGGGCACTTGTGTGCCCAGGATCCAGGCCTGGCTGCAGCTGGGGGTGGATCTTGTGTTAGAACCCTGTTGGAGGTTCTCTTTCTCTCTCTTTTTCTCTCATGTGCATGGAAAGAAAGGAAGGAAGGGGAACCAGCAGTTAGCATAATGGCTATGTCGCTGGACTCCCATGTAGTTGACCACGTGGAAGTCCAGGTTCGAATCCTGGGCCCGGTGGCTTAAACTCACGCCAGGCGCGTGGGCGTGCGTTGCCCAAGATCCTGAGAGGAGAATGGAGGAGAAGGGATTGCGGTGTGGCCATCCCCCCTGGGGGGTGATTTCTCCCTTTCTATCTCTCTGTCTCTCTCTTTCTGGCAAGGACACGCGCCCTATAGCAAAAATCTCTCCAAAAAAAAAAAAAGAAAGGAAGGAAGGAAAGGAGCGAGGGAGAATGGGAGAAAGAAACTTTAAAAAAAAGAAAGAAAAGAAATATTCAGGCATTTGGAGGATGGAAAAATCTGGGCAAAATGATTCAGTGCAGTGGTGGCAGAGAGGTACAACAGGCAAGGCAGGAGGAGTCAGAACCAGGGTCTCAGGCGCTGCAAGGCAACATGGGAAATAACTTGGCTGTGATTCCATCCAGGTCTGTGTGAAAACTACCAGAGGCAAAGAAAGAGAAAAGGAAATGTGGTCTGAGCCACCATTTCCCTAATCCCCATTCTAAATCCTCTGGTTTCTTCCCTGGCCTTCTTGCTCCTGCACCTCGCCCTCGCCTAGGGCAATTCTAGGACGAGTTTGCCACAGACTTCAGAGCAGGGAGCGAATCTTTTCTGGCTGCAGAGGGGCGAGGCCCACCCCAGCTGCTCACCTTGAAGTAGCCCCCTGGCTCGATGCACCCACACTGGGATCGGGGGACACACTCGAGGCCACTGAGGACGAAACCCGGGTTGCACTCGCAGGCCTCCATGCACTGGTCTGGGCAGCTCATGCCAGAGAATCCTGAATGGCAGGTGTCTGGGCATGGCTTGGCACACAGGGAGTACTTGCTGTTGGGCGGGCAGGCCAGAGCTGGTCGAGGGAGAAGCTCAGGTGAGAAGGGGATGTGACAAGATGCAGGGGAGAAAAGAAAACCTGTGCAGGACCCCCTACCCCCAGCCCCGCTACAGGCTTCTGGCCAGTCAGGAGAGGGACTTTGAGGAGCTTGGCCAAAGAGTTCAGCTGAAACCCCGGGCTTGCATGGCTGGCCTCCCAAAGCTAAGCAAGCTGCATGCTCTGATGTTGCCACGGATCTGCCACAGGACAGATCCACCGGGGAACGCTGCTGTGTAGACACGTCTATAGTGACACACAAGCCAGTGTTGCCGTTGCAGCTGCTCCAGGGATGGGCCTGCCCTAAAGCAGCTTCCCAGAGAGCCAGGCCAGAACCAGCCCCTCCCAGCCTCGGGTCTGTACTGCACACATGCATCCCATGACTCGAGTTGACATTAGCCCATCCACACGTGCACTGGGCAGCCTCGGGTAGCTAAGCAGCCTTTCTGAGTTTGCAAGTGATTGTGTGATATTCTGTGACCATTTCCAACTCTGCAAATCTCTGAAGCCTGAGTGAACATTCTTGTCCAAGTCTGAAGAAAGGGGTCCTGCATCATCTCCCCTGCTCCTTGGCACAACTCACGGCAGAACTGGGCTCCCCTCCAGGGCTTCACGGCATAGCCGGCATCCTGGCAGACTGCAGTCATGGCAGACATGTGGGCACACAGCATCAGCTGTAGCCCCTGGAAGTTGCACATGTCAAGTAGGCAGTTATTGAAGATGACAGAAAGCTTCAGGTGAGACAGGCAAGCCCTGAGGAGGGAGGCTGAGTCAGAGGCAATGCAGGGGACAGAACCTTTGGCCCCCCCACCCAGGAGGTCCCCATGCATCAGAAGTCCCATATGGCCCTGCCTGCCCTCCGTCATACTCAAACGTTCCACGGGAGTAGACAAGCCGTCCACAGAACTCTGGCTTTGACATACTGCTCTGCAAGGCTGAGTCACAAGAAGGGGGACTTGCCTTGTTCTTCTGGCACCTAAGAGAGACCCCCCCCCAAATGCCTAAACAGCCAAGTCTTGATTCCAGACAGAGGCCTTAACCCAGCAGTCAGCAAGGCTGAAACAGCAGGTTTGCCCACCTCAGTAACACGGGGAAGGCATCTGAATACAGAGCCTGGGAGGAGGTAGAAAAGCCTGGAGTTTCCATGGTAGCAAAGAGAAAGGAACAGGCTAGTCTGTCTTAAAAGGAGACAAAGGGGAAAAAATGGGGGGAGGGGCAAGGGAGGGGCCAGTAGGTGGCATAGTGGTTAAGGTGCTGGACTTTCACATGGCCAAATAAAGTTTGAGTCCCAGGCTCAGCAGCTTGAAATTCACGCTGGGCGCATGTGTGAGCGTGTCCAAAATCCCAAGACTAGAATAGAGGAGAAGAGACTGTGGCATAGACATCCCCCCAAGGTGATTTCTCACTTTCTCTCTATCTCTCTGGTGAGCACACATGCCCTATAGCAAAAATCTCTGGGGGGTGGGGCGGAGGTTGGGGGGCAAAGGAGATCACCCAGTGATACAGTGGTTAAGACTGCTGGACCCCACATAGTTGACTGCATGGTTGATTGCATGGTAATGCAGGGGGCAGAAGGCTGGAAGGCTTGAAGGCTTGAAAAACACACCAAGCGCATGTGTATGTGTGCTCAAAATCCCAAGAGGAGAAAGGCATGAGGTATGGCCACCCCCCCCCCCCACCGGGGGGTGATTTCTTACTCTCTCTCTCTCTCTCTCTCTCTCTGATGAGTGCACATGCCTTATGACAAAACTAAGGAAAAAAGGGGGGTGGGGACAAAGGAGCGGGAGGGTAGAGAGGGGATAATGAGGTCCGCTGGGTCTCACTTACTCCCTGTCCTCATCCTCAACCGTCTGCCAGCTGCTGCCCAGCTCCTCCTCCTGTTGCGCTGGCTTGCCATCCGACTTCAGGTTGTCATTGTTGCTGTTGCCGTCGAAGTTTCCGCAGAGACCACAGAGTTTGCCTGAGTAGTCGCTGTGGGGACCACCGGGAGAGAGGTGCTGGTGTTAATGGGGAGGGGCCTCAGTCATCCACAGAGGGCAGTGAGCTGAGGCCCCGAGGCAGCACGGGAGGATGCAGAGGTGCAGAGGTGGGGCACTGACTGTGGTGCCGTGGCAGTGCAATTCTGTGCAGCTGGCCCACATGCAAAGGTTCTGGGTTCCCATTCAGAGACCTCCCTGGGCATGCTAGGCACACACCTGCCCATGATCTGGGGCTGGCTGAGGCTAGAGGTGAATCTTGGCATGGGTGTGCCTGTCTCTGTCTCTTTCTGTGTCTCTCTTACTCATGGAAGAAATAAACAAACAGAAAAAGATGTGGCATGGACACACAAGAACCTCACAGCCCTCCCCGAGAGGATCTGTAGAGCATTCCCCTCTGCTCACACCTCATCATCCAGCCACAGCAAACCCCTCACTGGCCCCAAGCCACTCCAGCAGATTCTGGCATGTGCAGTCCACTGTTCCTATATCGTCTTCCTTTCCCTTGTCTGTCTATCTCGGGAGCCACTCTTCCCTGAAGAATGAGATCAAGTGACCACTCTTCTGCAAGTCCTAGAGCCCTTTAGCAACTCCTAGCACATTCTCAAAGCACGGCGTGCACATTCTGCTACTGATCACACTGGCCTGAAACCATTCCTCCTGTCTCCTCGCCCAAAGGGAGGGCTGCCACTTTCGCTGGGTGCTGTGCACCCATTAGGAGGTGCATAAGTGATTGCACAGTAGTGCCTGGAATGGAACGGGGAGGGGAAGGGGAGAAGGGCACTGGGGAAGGGGCAAACAGGCAGAAGTGCCCCCTCACCTGGATACAGTCACCATCAGCAGCTGCTGGCCATCCCACCTCACCCGCAAACCAAATGCCGTCTGCAGCTCCACAAATCGCCCACTTGGACTCAGGAAGACGCCTTTAGAAGGTATGGCTGGGAGGGTGACTTGCTGACCCCCAACCTGGAAGGCAGGACAGGAAGGAGAGAGCGATAGACCTGAGTGTCAAGAAGGGCCCCCAAAGACTCTGACATCTAGAAGATATGATATTCTCCACAACACCGTAACACCCTCTGCCACCTACAGTGACTTGGAGTTTTGCCATCATTGCTTTCTTTAAACCCATATCTGAGAGGGTCTGGGAGCCGGAGGGGCTGGCCAGGACTAGGCTGCAGCAGCCCTCAGAAGCAGAGCCCAGCCAGGCATGGTGACCCTGGCAGGGTGAGTTGGGGATGGGGCTCACCAGTGTGCGTCTGCCTTTGAGCAGGGTGATGGTGGTCTCAGGCAAGGTGATGTAGATTTTGCTCAAGCAGGATACACCCTCCTGTCCCTGTTCCTCATTCTTGGCTGTCACCCTAAAGAATGGGACTGGGTGGGAGAGGAATGAGGAGAGCCCAGAAACTCATTTGACAAGCATTTCTGAGCACCTACCATGGAGGGTACCCCCCAAACCAACACTGCAGAGATAAGGGGCCACAGGGACACCAGCCCTGCAGTTCAGTAAGGAGGAACCCAAGCGGGCATGGAGCATGACCATCTGCTTCTTCCAGAACACCCTGTATCCCCTCAATGGCCCGGGATATCCTCCAGGATGTCTATGCTCCTTCACTAATTTATTTTTTTTTATTTAGTTATTTTTTAGGTTTTTGCAACAATTGCAGCTGTGCCTATTGAGCCCCCAGAAACAGCTGGCTAAGGAAATAACCAACAAAGAGAAGAATCTTGAACTCCATTTCCCCAGTAGTCTGGGCCTGAGAAGGGCCTGCTTCTGCGTGGACGTTTCAACCCTCACCTTACAGACCTTGATCCAAATTTGCCTCTTCCCCACAACTGCTCCCTGTCCTCTCCTGTCACCCACTGTGCCCCAGGCCCAGCAGCCCTGACCTCAGCCCCCCTCGCCAAGCTGTGGTGGGCACCTCCAGGCCCTACCTGTTGACTTGCCACAGGGTTGGGCCAAGATATAGGTGCATTTGCCCAAGAAGCCAAAGTGCCTCCCGTCGAAGGTGAAATAATGAAGGTCTCCATAGGCCAAGCAGGTGCCGGTGCCTGCCAAGAGAGAAATGGGGACCTGGGAACCTGCTTCCATTGCCCACCGGGCTGGGTCCCATGCATCCCAGCTTGCCCACCCGGTGGCACACCCAACTCCACTGTTCCAGGGAGGGATGTGACACCCACTCTGACAGAGAGGCTGGTGGGGACGGCATGAGGGGAGGGTCTTACCATAGGGGTGGCATCCATACTGGCCATCCTTCAGCTGGCACACTGTGTGTTCACCGCACTGAGAGACCTGGCACTTGATCCGACTGACGGGCCAACAGTGGCAACGTTCTGTGCAGTTGGGGCTAAACCACTCAGCCCCAGGCTGGGAGCAAGAGACCCAGAGTCATAAAGCATAGCTCTTGGGGCCCTTCCCCCTACTCCTCCACTGAGCATCATCCGGAGAGAGGATGCTCTCCCATCACAGACTTAATCTTGCTCCTACTCATCCTCTTCCCACCACCTATCTGATATTCCCACTCACCACAGGACATTTGCACGTGTTGTTCTCTAATCCCAGCGTGCACCCCCTTCTCCCCCTTTTTTATTTTTTAAAGAGAGATTTTCGCTTTAGGGCACGTGTGCTTATTGGAGAGACAGAGAGACATAAAACGAGAAATCACCCCCCCCCCCCGGGGTGGGGCATGCCATAATCCCTTCTCCTCCATGCTCCTGTCAGGATTTTGGGCGCACACACACACACACACACACACACACACACACACACATATGTCCGGTGTGTTTCAAGCCACTTGGGTCTGGTACTTGGACTACAGTTGGCCATGTGGGAGTCCAGCGATGTAACCATTACACCATCTGCTGGTCCCTCCCCTCTACCTTTATAAATCATTCCTGTATGGTCAGCAGAATTTAGCTCAAGGGTGGCTTCAGGAAGACCTACCAAATCTCCCTGACCAGGCCACCATCATAGCTCTGAAACCTTGCCTTCCAAGGACTTACAGAGCTCTACTTTTTTTTTTTTTTTTTTTTTTTTTTTAAGGTTTTTGCCATAGGGCATGTGTGCTAGCTGAGGGAGAGAGACAGAGAGAGTGAGAGGGAAAGTAAAAAATCACCCCCCAGGGGGGATGGCCTAACCGCAATCTTTTCTCCTCCATTTTCCTCCTGGGACCTTGGGCACACTCACATGTGCCCAGTATGATTTTCAAGCCACCAGGTCCAGACTTGAACCATGGTTGGCCATGTGGGAGCCCGATGATGTAACCACTATGCTATCTGCTGACACACCCCCCCCCCCCATTTACATGTATTTTTAGGACTGTTTGCTTGTAAGTGACCTGGGTGAGGGGCCATGTCTGTCTTTGCTCACTATCTTAGCCCTAACAGGTCACCACCGACAGCGCTCATGCAATAAATACTTGAATGAATGAACAAAGACCCACTGTCTCCCTCTGAATATCAATGAATTATGAGGGAAAGGTCCATGCCCTGTCACAGTGACCCCATTGCCAAGAGGGTAGAAAGTACTAAATAAATGTTTGCTAAATGCATAAATGAATATGGAAGTTGGGCCACCCCCATAACACAGTGGTTAACTGCTGTACAAAGGAAACTGGATCCCACGTGGCCAACTGCCAGGCACACATGCATGTCCAGGATTCTGAGAGGATGAAGAAATGGAGGAAAAAAGATTTCAGTGTGACCACGCCCTGTTGGAGGTGCATCCCTTCCCTTCAGTGTGCACATACGCCCTCTAGCGTTAAACACACACACACACACACACACACACACACACACGGTCATTGGGAAAGTCATGACGTATTTTTCTATGTTTTTCTTTTTTTTCATATATATTTAATGAAAATATCACTTATTATTTAATTAGGTTCTTGGCAAAAAATTTAGAACATCACTTTGTGAGGATAAACTCCATTTGTAAGGGCAAACACGGATCGCAGGTAGCCCTGGAGCTGAGGAACAGCTTTGGTTTTTGGTAAAATTTGAGTCCACAGCTCTCTCATCAAACTTGCGCTGCTCTGAAATCTCGTATTTCTCCTTCTCTGTGTGGAAGATCTCACCTTCCTAGTGTCTGGGCTTCCACAACTTCTTTTTCTTGAAGTAAGCATCAGTAAGTTGTTTTGAGATTTTCACTTTGCTAATATCAGTTTTCGTGGAGGTGGCAATGACAAACTTCTTGTGTGTTCTCTGCAGTGGACCTCAATTGAGGACCAGCGATCCAGTTACAAGTAGCAGGCCACTGCTCAGCTGCTTCAGGAAAACCACTCTCCTGCCTCTGAGGCGTACAGTGAGGATGAGAATGGTCCCAGGAGTGATGCTGGCTCGCGGCTTTCTCACATGCTGACTGAAGGGTTTTTTGCTGTGGCTCAACAGCTTTTGAGGCATATCTTCAGTAGGATAATACCTAGACATGTTGCGCAGTTTAAACACTCAGGTACCACCATTCTTGTCTCCACTAACTGTGACAGTGGCAAGAACTTTCTCTTTCCTTTTCTTTTCGATCCTGGATTTAGTGGCCGAGTATTTCTTGTACATGGCCCTCCTGGAATACATGGCAGACCGGGAGCATCTGCCAATGCCCCGGACTAGGACCGGGTTTCGGCTGCAATGGGGCTTCCCCTTTTTGGGCTTTTTAGCCTTGGGGTCACCTTTTTTTAACTTTGGCACTGGCATCAGCCTTCTTGGCTGATGGTTTCTTCTCCTTAGTATCCTGCTTTGCAGCTTTTTCACCTGCCATCTCGGATAGTGGGAAAGAAACTCTGTTTTTCTATGCAAAAAATGCGTCATGACATTTCTGATGACCCAATATATTATATATGTAATATATATAATAATGTGTGTGTGTGTATGTGCTCACAAGCTTGGAGGCCAGCAAGTAGTGTGGTAGTTGGGGCACTGGGCTCCCACATGGCCAACTGCGGTTTGAGTCCCGAACCTAGAGGCTTGTTTCTCACTTTTTCTCTCTCTTTATCTCTCTGGTGAATTAAAAATTAATAATACCAATAAATAATAATAATTCTTTAAAAAAAAAAGTACAAACTTGTTTGGATGCAAAAAAAAGACAAAGAAAACAAAATGCATCCAGCCCAGCCGGTGGCATGGTTGTCAGGGCAGCTGGATCCCACGTGGTCAAATGTGTAATTCGAATCCTATACCTGGCAGCTTGAGAAACATGCTGAGTGTGTGCACATGCATGCCTAAAACCCTGAAAGGAGAAATGGGGGTGGGTGTTTTCCCCTTTCCCTCTCTGTGTCTCTCTCCAGCAAGCGCACATGCCCTTTAGGAAAATTTTTTAAATTGTATTTATATTATTATTTTCTTTTTTTAAAAAAGAATTATCTTATTTAACTTTTTTGTTATTATTATTATTATTTTCCAGTTTGATCAGAGAGAGACCAAGAGAGAAAGTGAGAAAGCAAGCCACCAGATTCAGGACTTGAACCGTGGTTGGCTATGGGGGAGTCCAACACCTTTAACCACCATGCCACCTGCTGGGCTCTATATTATTATTTTCCTATTTTTTAAGAGAGATTTTTGCTATGGGGTGTGTGCACTCACTGGAGAAACAGATAGAGACAAAAATTGAGAAATAACCCCGCCAGGGAGGATGGCCACTTCACAATCCCTTCTCTTCCATTCTCTCAGAATTTTGGGCATGCAGGCACACACGCCCAGCATGAGTTTCAAGCCGCTTGATCCAGGATTTGAACTGTGATCAGTCATGTGGGAGGCCAGCAATGTAACCATTACCATCTGCTGGTCCCAAATTTTATTTATTATTGAGGCTGGCAGGTTATGTGGTGGTTAAAGTGCTGGACTCCCACATGGCCAAACATAACGTGGTTCAGGTCCCAGACCTGGCAGCTTGTTTTCTCACTTTCCTTTTCTCTTCCTCTGTCTCTCTCTGGTCAAATTAAGAAATAATAATAATAAATAAAATTAAATAAAAATAATTCCCCAAATTAAAAAAAATTATTATTATTGTTGGATTTGCTAAAGGGCACATGCACTCACCAGAGAGAGACAAAGAAAGAGAGAGAGTAAGAAAGCAAGCTGCCAGGTCCAGGACTTGAACTGTGTTTGGTCATGTGGGAATCCACACCTTAACCACCACACCACCTGCTGGCCCCACAAATTTTTTTTTAATTAATTTTTACAGCTATATATTTTTAAAAGTTGAATCCAAGCATAGTTTTTTGTTTGTTTGTTTGTTTTTTTTGAGAGGTTTTTGCTATAGGGCACATGCGCTCACCAGACAGACAGAGAGAGACAGAGAGACAGAAAGCGAGAAATCACCCCCTAGGGGGAATGGCCACGCCACAATCCCTTCTCCTCCATTCTCCTCTCAGGATCTTGGGCATGCACGCACACGCACCCGGAGTGAGTTTTAAGCCACTGGGTCCGGGATGTGAACTGTGGTCGACTACATGGGAGTCCAGCGACATAGCCATTACGCTAACTGCTGGTCCCTCAAAGCATAGTTTTTTCATAATTCACATTTTCCATGAAAGTTTTAAAGACCCCTCATACATGCTTCCTAGGGCAGAGGGAAGAGTCCTTGATGCTGATCACTATGCTAGACCTTTCCGCTAAGCTGCAATGAAGCTATTCCTAACGCTGACTCAGAGAGACCCAGGAGACTGGTTAAAGGGGATTAAGGGAAGAAGTCATCCCAAAAGAGCCAAGTAGGAACTCTGATGCCAGTTGGAATGCCTGGGGCTGAGAAGAAGCACTGGATACTAACAAATAACTTAAAGCCCTTTTAATAATAGGCTGCATATGATATTTATCATAAATTGCTAATAATTATTATTAACATTCAGTAAGTAATTGGAATGTGTGGGGATCTCATTTCATTCTTACAACCACCTTAAATGAGGTAGAAAATCTTACTGTATATAATTTATAGATATGGAGATAGGTTTAAAGAGGTTAAAAAGTTTGCCCAAGGTTATAAAACTAATGCGAGTTTGAAATCAGGATTTAAACTCAGGTCTATTGGATGTGAGACCTGCACTGTCCAAGACAGTGACCACCAGCCACCAGTGGCTGCTAAACTATTTATTTATTTACTTACTTACTTATTATTGTTTGCTATATTTTAGTTTTTTATAGATTGCACTTGCCAGAGAGAGATGAGAGAGAGGGGAAGTAAGAAATCATCCCCTGGGGGATGGCTATGCCGAAATCCCTCCTTCTTCCTCCTCTTGGGATTTTGGGCACACATGCACATGTGCCTGGCAGGGTTTCAAGTCACTGGGTCTGGGTCTCAAACTGCTGTCAGCCATGTGAGATCCAGCCACCCTAACCACCATGCCAATGACCAGCCTGCTGCTGGGTTCTTGAAATGTGGTCAGTCCGACTGAGATAGGCTATATCTTTTTTTTTTTTTTTTTATCTCTGTTGACACAGATAACAAAGACTTCCTGTAAAGTTCACACTGTATTTTGAAGACTTGGAATGAAAAAAAAAAAAAAAAGGAATATAAATGATCTCATGATCAATGATTCTTTACTGATTACAAATCAAAACAATAATATCTGGGATTAAGCAGATTACTGGATTTAGTGTAATCTGTTTCCTTTTGTGTATTTTTCTTTTAATTTGCCAAAGGGCACATGTGTTCAGCAGAAAGAGAGAGAGAGAGAGAAGGAGAAAGCATCTTCCCGTGGGGCGTGATTGTGCTGCAATCCCTTCTTCTCCATTTCTCCATCTTGTCTGGAATTTGGCCATGCGTACACAAGCGCCTGGTGTGTCAAGTCTCTGGGGCCAAAATTTGAACGGCAAATGGCCATGTGGGATCTGGTCCCTCAATCACTAGGCCACAGAAGCAGTTCTCTTTGTGTGTGTGTGTTTTGGGTGTTTGCCGTAGGGCGAGTGTACTTGTAGGAGAGAAACAGAGAGAGAAAGAGAGAGGAAAAGTGAGAAATCACCCCTCCCAGGGGGATGACCACACCATAATCCCTTCTCCTCCCTTCTCCTCTCAGGAGTTTGGGGCACACACGCATGCACACCTGGCATAATTTTCAAGTCACTGGGCCTGGAAATCCAAACCGCAGTTGACCATGTGAGAGTCTAGCGCCTTAACCACCACACCACCTGCTGGTCCCTCCTTTTGTGTTAACGTGGGTGTTAGAAAATGTAAAATGATGGGGACCAGCAGTCAGTGTAATGGCTATGTCGCTGGACTCCCACGTAGTCGACCGTGGTTCAAGTCCTGGACCCGGTGACTTAAACTTACGCCGGACGTGTGTGCGTGCGGGCCCAACATCCCAAGAGGAGAATGGAAGAGAAGGGATTGTAGCATGGCCATCTCCCCTGGTGGGGGGTGGTTTCTCGCTTTCTGTCTCTGGCGAGCACACGCGCCCTAGAGCGAAAAACCTCTCCAAAAAAAAAAAGAAAGAAAGAAAATGTAAAATGACATGTGTGGCTCACATGCTATCTCTATAGTATAGTATGGGCTGAGTCTGCTGAATATCCCCAGGAGACTTATCAATTAGGGGAGGCCAGAAGAGTAACTTTCTTTGTGATCTATCAGGGTTTACAAGTTTCTTTGGAAGAAGAGAATTACAGAAATATTGAGACTGGAAAGAGGACTTAGCACAGGACCATGGGATGAGTGACTCAGCCCAGCCTAGCATCATAGTGGGCCCAAATGGGGCTCTAACAAATGCCTTTCATTTTTGCTGAGAGGGTGGTGGGTTTTTGTGTTTAGACTGTGGACTTTTGAGTAGGGTGGTGGGTTTTTCTGCGGGAAGGAGAGAGAAAACCACAGGTATTTTTGACAAGGTCTCCCCACGTTGTGATCCTCCTATCCCACTCTCCAGTTAGCTAGGATCACAGGCACGCACACCACTGCATCTCCCCTGTTTACAAACCAAACCTGGGCCTCCCATGCAGCCCCAGCAGTGGTGCAGTGGTGCCCTCCCACTCGTACCTCTGTGGCTGGGCCAACAGAGACTTCTTGTATGGACAGAGGATGTCAAAAACCACATGCTGGGGCCAGCAGGTGGAGTAGAGGTGAAGGTGCTGGCCTACATGGCCGAATGCAGTTCAAGTCCTGGACCCTGCAGCTTGAAACTCACACCAGGAACATGTGTGTACATGTCCAGAATCCCAGGAGAAGAGTAGAAGAGAAGGGATTGTGGCATGGCCACCCCCCTCCCTGGAGGGGAGGGAGTTATTTCTCGCTTTCTGTCTCTGTCTCTCCAGCAAGCATATGTACCCTATAACAAAAATCTCTTTAAAAAAAAAAAAAAAAAAGAATGACTCCAGCATGGTGTAACTGCTGCTTTGGGGCAGTTTGTCTCACCTGGGGAGCAGACAGAATCAGAACCAGAAGTTCTGCCATCAGTCTCTCACAGGATCCAGGAATCCCAGTGAGCTTACCTCATAGTAGTTATTATTGTAGAAGCATTTGCAGGAAAAGGCACGGATGCAGCGGTTGTCACTGAACAAAAAGCCACGATTGCAGACGCAGCCCGGCCGGCAGACAGGCCCACAGTTGGGCTTGGGATTCTCACAGGTTGCAAGGCAAGCACAGGATTCATAGTGGGAAAAACGGGGGCAGCTCTCTAAGGGAAAGACACAGCCTTTGTTGAGCTTTCACTCCACAGCTTCTCTCAGGGAGCCTTTGTATCCCCTCTACCTTCAAACTCAAGCTCTTCTCTGAGAAGTAGGCCCATACAGGCTAGCCCCATAGCACAGCCATTAAGGGAGCTGAATCCTATTGGCCGATCATGATTCACATCCCAGTTCCAGAAACTTAAAAACAATCCTCCAGGGCGTTGGCAAGTGGCGTGGTGGTTAAAGGTGCTGGACTCCCATATGGCTGACCACAGTTCAAGTCTTGGACCTGGTGGCTTGCTTTCTCACTTTCCCTCTCTCTCCCTCTGTCTGTCTCTCTCTGATCAAACTGGAAAATATAATAACAATGATAATAAATTAAGTTAAAATAAATTAATTCTTTTAAAAAAAATCCTCCAGGAATATGTGCTCCAAATCCTAACAGGATGGAGAAAAGGAGGAAAAAGGATTGTGGTGTGACCACATCCCACTGGGAAAGTATTTTCTTTCTCCTATCCATCTGGTGAGCACACACCACCCTATGGCAATTAGATTAAAAAAAAAAAAAAAGTAGGCCCATATTATTCATCCATAAAAACAAAAGAAATTTCTTCAATGCATGCTACAATATGAACAAACCTCAAAAACACGTTCAGTGAAAGAAGCCAGATACAAAGGCCCACGTAGTATATGATTCCATTTGTATGAAATATCCCAAACAGGGAAATTTGTGGATATAGAGAGGAGATTCATTGTTGCAGGGCTAGGGGAAGGGGAAATGATTCTTAATGGGTATGGGGTTTCTTTTTGGGGTGATAAAAATGTCTGAGATTAGAAAGTGATAATGATTGTATAACCTATAAAAAGTATACTAAAAACTGGGGACCAGCAAGTGGTGTGGTAGTTAAGGCATGGACTCGCACATGGTCAACTGCAGTTCTTGTCCCAGACCCGGCGGCTTGAAAATCATGCTAGGCACATATGTGTGTGTGCATGCCCAAAATCCTAGGAGGATAATGGGATTACGGTGTGGCCATCCCCCAGGGGAGTGATTTCTCACTTTCCCTCTCACTGTTTCTGGTCAGTGCACTCACCCTATTGTAAAAACTAAAAAGAAGGGGGCAGGGTGAGTTTTATGGTATATGATTAAGAAAAAAAGCCCAGTGGTTGGTTCCCAACATCACCCCCCACCCACTCTGGCCCTATAGTCCCTCTTGTTCTGGGCTGTCCCAGTCATTTCCTATAAAGTCACTATGAACTAGTTCATTTCTTCTCTAAGACTGCAGTTTTTTTTTCCCCTGACTCTCTTTCCTAGTCACTGGCTCTGACTCTCAGCTCTTTGGTACACATTTCACCCACCTCATACCTGTATAAGGTCTACGGGTTGTCTTGGTGCTTGTGATTACAGTGGTCATGGTGGTATTTGAAGCTTGTGGAGGCGTCACCAAGACAGTTGGCCTGATGGGTGTAAGTGTTGGGATAGGGCGTGTTGTTGGAGGAGTTGTGGGCTTTTGAGTTGGGGTGGTGGGTTTTTCTGTAGGGACAGTGGGTTTTGGGGTGGAAGAGGTGGGTTTTTCTGTGGGGACAGTGGGCTTTGGGGTGGGCATGGTGGATTTTTCTGTGGGGACAGTGGGCTTTGGGGTGGGCGTAGTGGGTTTTTCTGTGGGGACAGTGGGCTTTGGGGTGGGCATGGTGGATTTTTCTGTGGGGACAGTGGGCTTTGGGGTGGGCATAGTGGGTTTTTCAGTGGGGACAGTGGGCTTTGGGGTGGGCGTGGTGGGTTTTTCAGTGGGGACAGTGAGCTTTGGAGTAGGGGTGGTGAGTTTTTCTGTGGGGAAAGTGGGCTTCTCAGTGGGGACTGTAGGTTTTTCTGTGGGAACAGTGACTTCTTTCGTGGGCACTGTAGGTTTTTCTGTGGGAACTGTAGGTTGTTCTGTAGAGAATATGGGGCTTTCTGTGGTGGCCATAGGTTTTTCTGTGAGGACAGTGGTTTCAGAAAGGCCAGTGGAAGAGACTGGAGATTTTGTAGAAAGCATTTCTGGCATAGGTCCTGCAAAGGAAAAAAAATAACCTCTAGATTTTAGTCAAAATCATACCACCACTCCCTTCACTCATATCTAATTAGAGTGGGTAGGCTCAAAGGAATAACTTATTATTATTTTTAAAGAATTATTTAACTTTATTATTATTATTATTTTCCAGTTTGAGCAGAGAGAGACAGAGAAAGAAAGAGGGAAAGTGAGAAAGCAAGCCACCAGGTCCGGGACTTGAACCACGGTTGCCCATTGTGAGAGTCCAGTGCCTTTAACCACCATGCCACCTGCTGGCCCCAGGGGTAACTTATTTACACTTCTACTCCTGGCCCCCAACTTTCATTCATTTAAAAACATTCAACAAACACGTCTTTTTTTTTTAATTATTTTAAAATTTTGTTTATTTATTCATTCATTCATTTTAATTTGACCAGAGAGAGACACAAAGAGAGATAGAGAAGGAAAGTGAGAAAGCAAGTCACCAAGTCTGGGACTCGAACCGTGGTCAGCTATGTGGGAGTGTCCAGCACCCTTAACCACCAGGTCACCTGCTGGTCCCCTCAACAAACACTTCTTTTTTTTTTTTTTTTTTTTTTTTTTTCTTTTTTTGGAGAGGTTTTTGCTATAGGGCGCGTGCGCTCGCCAGACAGACAGAGAGAGACAGAGAGATAGAAAGCAGGAAATCACCCCCCAGGGGGGATGGCCACGCCGCAATCCCTTCTCCTCCATTCTCCTCTCGGGATCTTGGGCACGCACGCACTCGCGCCCGGCGTGAGTTTAAGCCGCCGGGTCCGGGACTCGAACCGCGGTCGACTACGTGGGAGTCCAGCGACATAGCCATTACGCTAACTGCTGGTCCCAACAAACACTTCTAATATATGCCAGATACTGTGCCTGGTATAGGACACACACAATGAATACGATATGGCCCCTTTATTCAAGATCACTAGGTAAGAATCTGGATTCAGCCACAGAAATCTATGGTATCAAAGATACATTCACTTGGGCCACCCCTATAGCTTAGTGGTTAAGGAAGCTAGATCTCACAGGTTCAAATTCCAGGCCTAGCGGTTTGAAAAACATGCCAGGCACTATGCATACATGCCCAAAATCCTGACCAGATGGCGAAATAGAAAAAGAATTGTGGTATGAATACATCCAACTGGGAGGTGCTTTCTCTTTCCAAGCGGGGGTAGTGGGTTTTTCTGTGGCAATGGTAAGTTTTTCTGTGGCAACAGTAAGCCCATATGCCCTCTGGCGAATTACCAAAAAAAAAAAAAAAAAAAAAGACACATTCTCCTAAGCAAGCACCTGGATGATGTAAAGGAGGTAGAGGTGGACAGAATATAGAAAACAAAGTCAGCTGTGTGACAACTCAGGCACAAGAGAGGAATTGCAGTTCATGTAGAGAAGCCCAGGAGATGGTCATCCTGGGCAGGGCCCCTCTCCTCGGGCCCTGGGCTTCATCTTACCTCTACAGGGCCCTTGATTGATCAAGATGAAACCCACAGCAACAACGAAGGCACTGTTGCTACCCCTGATGGCTTCAAAAATCAGCTGAAGGCAACGAGGGGAGAGAAGGAAGAGAGAAATGAAAATGAATCCCTGGCATCTCAGCAAGTCTACTGGGAATGGAGCCTGTCCTCTGCCAAAATGTCGCCTTGTTTAGCCTCCCCAGTTCAACTCCACCCCATCCCTTTATCCTCTGTAAGGCTTGAGTTCACCTCTTCTCCACTCCCTTTCCAGCTTTCTCTCATCTCAATCCTGTTTTCCTAGATCCCAATCATTACATTCCCCTCACCAGACCCCACACAGATACATGCAGGGCCTGCTCTCTCTCTCTCTCACCTGCATGGGCTGTTGATGTCCTGAAGGGATGGTGATGGTCCTGTTCAGCCAGTCAGGGCTCTGGGACCCAACGCAGTTCCAAAGAGAAATCGGAGAACTACCCGCAGGACTCCCCAGCAGGAGGTTGAGCGTAGTACCCTCTCCGAGGCCATACATGTGGTAAGAAAACTCCACACAGATGTCACCCGGGGCACAGAAGGGCCTGCTCACCAACTTGACAGACTGCCCTGCCTGGGAGAACTTGTCAGCCTCGAGGTAGATATAGTGACCCTCTGGGCAAAAGAAGGGAACCAGCGAGATGAGAAGGCTGCACAGGATGAATCTCTGGCAGCTTTAGCAAAGCTTGGCTTTCCAGGTGGAGATCTGAGAAAGCACCCAAACTCCTCACATCATAGCAATTTTTTTCCTGCTCATTTTGGACTTCAAATTGAATACGGCAGGGCCAGAAAGACAGGGCAAATGAGACCATCATCCCAGATTCCGTTATTGGCTCTACCCATCAATGTCTTGACAGAAAATGAAATAATGGATTTTGAAGACTTTGACTCAAGGAAGTGAGAATGTCTGATTTTCTGGGGGTCTCAGTGATCCTGCAGTCACAAGAATCCTCATCTGACTCTACCCTGTCATCTCTATAGCTCTGGTCCAGGCTAGTTTCTCGATAAATACCTGCTGACTGATCTTCACCACTTATAACAACTTTTCCCATGAGTCACACTGGCCAGCCCCTAGCTGGGAGCAGATTCAGTGATTCACTGGCCTCAGGGGTCCTCAATCTCCTCACCTCCGTCAGGGGACGCTCCTGAGGGGCCTTTACCATGGATGGGTATGTTTTTACTTCCCCGGGTCCAGCGTGCTCCACTCTCTGATGTCTGGAGCCAGTCACAGAAAGGTTGGGCATCATCTTCAAAGTTGCACTGAGGAAAGCTCTCTGGGGGATCCAAACAGGAGGTTTGAAAACTTAGGCCATTCTTGCCATTCTCCACCACCCCACCCCTGATTCTGAGATCCAGGCCTCCTTGAGCCATGGCTCACCCCCACAGGGAGCAATACTGATTGCATCCACTGCCACAGCTGGCTCGGGGACCTCGCCAAACACACCCACCACGGTGAACTGCAGAGAGACAGAGAGAGAGAGTGGGCTGGGAGTGAGCACACAGTCCAAACTCCATTCAGGGACCAAGTCCCCAAACCCCCACTCCAGTGCCTAGACCCTCGATTCATTTCAACATCAGAGGTACCTCCCATGTGCAAGGACCTGACCCCTGCTCCTCCATACCTGTATCTGTCCCTGTCCTGTGAAATTGACAGAAACAGGCTTCCAGTTGGGGGCAGGCTGTCCTGAGAAGAGACTGTGTTTCCGGATGCTTCCTACAAGGGAAGAAGGAACCAGAAAGAGAAGTGAGCTTAAGGGGACTAGGAAATGACTTCAAGAGTACATTAAGAAGGATGGGGGCCAGCAGGTGGTATAGTGGTTAAGGTGCTGGACCCTCACTCCCCACATGGCTAACAACGGTTCGAGTCCCAGACCTGGTGGCTTGCTTTCTCACTTTCCCTCTCTCTCTCTTAGTCTTTCTCTGGTCAAATTAAAATAAATAAATAAATAAATAAATAAATAAATAAAAATATTTTTAAAAAGACTACATTAAGGGACCAGCAGTTAGCGTAATGGCTATGTCACTGGACTCCCACGTAGTCGGCCGCAGTTCGCGTCCCGGACCCGGTGGCTTAAAACTCATTCTGGGCGTGTGTGTGTGCGTGCCCAAGATCCTGAGAGGAGAATGGAGGAGAAGGGATTGCGGCATGGCCATCCCCCCTGGGGGGTGATTTCTCGCTTTCTGTCTCTCTCTGTCTGGCTGGCGAGCACACGCGCCCTAAAGCAAAAAATAAAATAAAATAAAAAAATAAGACTACATTAAGAAAGATGAGTAGCAAGGAAATTCTTGGGGGAATACCCTTGCAAATGCAAGCACATCTTTCTCTCCCTCTCCTGGCACCTGTTTTTCCAGAATCCAGTGCCCTCCCAGCCCACATTTTCATTCATGGAATAATCTTGCACAAATCTCAGATTTCCCTAAACCCTGAGGGATGCTTCATATTTCCCCATCACCCCAATCCTGGGAACGAGCCCAGGTCAGTAAAAATCCCATTAATTCTTCACTCTAACCAAAGACAGAAGCGTAGACGTTGAGGGCTGCACCAGGAGACCGGCCCCGAAGAATGTAGTGGAAAGAAAGGGTCAGACAGCCGCGGGACTGGCTCAGGGGGCTCAGGAGGGCAGATTTCTGCCCTGGCTTTGCATTCTTGGGGTCCAGCAGCATGTAGAAGCCACCTGCAGAAGGAAAGGCCAAGAAGGTGGTAGCTGGAATTGGGGGAATATAGTAGCAAGGAAAGAGGTCCCCCAGAAAAAGTGGGAACCTGGCCCTGGGGTGGGGGGGGCAACAGCGGCCTAGAATTAGGCAGCACTGAAGTGGGTCCATGCCGGAGTCACATCTGGCTGAGGCCATCAACCCTGCTGTGCTTAGGATGGGTAAGGACGTGGGCGCCACCACAGGAAACGCGGTCATCCGCTTAGAAACAGCAGCCAGAACTTCGTCCTTCGGATGCTGACACTCTAAGGACAGACAGCAAAGCCCTTCCTTTTCCTGAATCAATGTTCATAGCCCATTCACACAAAGGAGCTAGAGAAGACTCTCCGACAGTGACCAGCAGGCTGCGCCGCATCCCACGCCACCTAGCCACCAGCTCTGTCAGCCAGTCAGCGGTATCTTCCTCTGCGACGCAAATGTTAGCCAGGGGGAAGCAGGGAGCACGCCATTCGTGGAGAGCGCGCACACATGTGGGCTTGTGCCGACTGCTCCCGGGGGTCTGCCTGGCTAGAGCGCTCACACCCGACAGGGAACTGGGAAGTGGGCCGTGATGAAGGAGGCGGGCTGCGGTGGAGGGGGCGGGCTGCGATGGGGGGGAGGGGGTTGGGAACAGGAGAGAAGAGAAGAGAAAAAAACAGGGAAGGAAAACAGAGGGCGCGAAAAGAAAAAAGGAAAATGGGAAAATGGCGAAAGAGAAAGCAAGGAGACATTTGAGTCATGAAGTGGGAAGGTGGGAGGAAAAGAAGGAACAGGTGAAAAAATGAGCAAGGGATCAGATGGAAAAGGAGAGAGACAGAAAGGAATCCTGTTTAAAAACTGCAATCTAGGGACCAGCAGTTAGCGTAATGGCTATATCGCTGGACTCCCATGTAGTCGACCGCGGTTCGAGTCCCGGACCCGGTGGCTTAAACTCACGCCGGGCGCATGTGCATGTGTGCCCAAGATCCAGAGAGAATGGAGGAGAAGGGATTGCGGCGTGACCATCCCCCCTGGGGGATGATTTCTCGCCTTCTGTCTCTCTCTGTCTTTCTGGTGAGCGCATGCACCCTATAGCAAAAACTTCTCAAAAAAAAAAAAAAAACTACAACCCACAGACCAGCGGGTGGTGTGGTGGTTAAAGCATTAGACACTCCCACATAGTCGACCATGGTTCGAGTCCTGAATCTGGTGGCTTGCTTTCTCACTTCCTCTCTCTCTCTGTCTCTCTTTGGTTAAATTAAAAAATGAATGAGTAAATAAAATTAAAAACAAAAACTGCAATCCATCTTCCCCTCACTTCCAATCCCCTTCCATCATTCAAATTTTTCTTTTCGCAATAGCACTGCTCACTTTATATCACTTATTGTACTTCTGTAACACTGAACAGTGCCTGGTACATCATAGGTGCTCAATATTTCATTTTTCTGAGAGGTTTTTGCTATAGGGCACGTGCGCTCACCGGAAAGACAGAGAAACAAAAAGGGAGAAATCACTCCCCAGAGGGGATGGCCACACTGCAATTCCTTCTCCTTCATTCTCCTCTCGGGATCTTGGGCACGCACGCACACATGCCCGGCGTGAGTTTAAGCCACCAGGTCCGGCATTCGAACCATAGTCAACTACATGGGAGTCCAGTAATATAGCCATTATGCCATCTGCTGGTCCTGGTGCTCAGTATTTCTTGAAAGAATGACTGAAAGGTGCCAGGGAGAGCCCATTAAGGAGCAGGCTGTGTTGGGTCTGTCAGGTGGAGCCCATGGCCTGCAAGTGGGGAAAGCTGGGTGGGTGTGGGAGTTACTTCTTGTCATGAAAATTGAGCTAATGGAGGCTTAAAGCTGCCCAGGTCCACCAAGATTGTCCCAAGGGAGCTATCGTAGAGTTTGCAGAGATTGCTAGAGCCCAGAGAGTCAGAGGACAGAAGCATGGCCATACTCACTACCAGGGCTGGAGAAGTCATCATCCGGCCCCACGCCCGGCTGCCCTGATGACCCCTTCTTCTGGGTCCACTTGGCCCCAGAGGCAGTTGGGATCCAGCTCCAGCCGCAGAGATCATTAGAAGTGTCAAAGTTGCATGTTTGCATCATACAGACTGAGAGCAAAGAAATGAAGGTGGATGTAACTTTTTCTTCTTTTTTTTTGGAGAGGTTTTTGCTACGGGGCGCATGCACTTGCCGGAAAGACAGAGACAGAAAGCGAGAAATCACCCCCCAGGGAGGAGGGCCATGCCGCAATCCCTTTCCTCCATTCTCCTGTCGGGATCTTGGGCATGCACACACACGTGCCCGGCATGAGTTTAAGCCACTGGGTCTGGGACTCGAACCACAGTCGACTACGTGAGAGTCCAGCAACATAACCATTATGCCAATTGCTGGTCCCTCTTTTTCTTTTCCTTTTTTGTTTAAGACAGGGTAATTCTATGTTGCTGCCCTCCTTCCTCAGCCTCCTAGTAGCTAGCACTACAGGCATGTACAACTGCTTCTGGCTTTTTTAGGATGGACCAGGAATTGAACCCATGCCACCTATGGGGTCCCCCAGCCTGCTGAGCAGCGGCATCTAGGATGCGCTACCACAGCTGGGCTGCATATAGCTTTCTCGGAGAGGAGGCAGCTCGAAAAAGGTTGCCCTAGTCTAAGAGTCAGAGTTCTGTTTCAGTTTGGGTTCTGTTGTGAGCCATGGTGATCTTTGGAGTTGATATGGCCCCATTGCCTCCCCACCTGTGTTCCTAACGCAGGTGGCTTTACTTGCCCAGGTCTCAGCTCTCCTCATCTGGAAACTGGGAATAACTGCCTGCCTCCTGAGTTGTAAACTAGATCATGTACTTGGAGCGTCTAACCCAGTCCCTATGTTCAGGAAGTTTTAGTTCCTTTTTCCCAGCTTCTGGAACTTTCCTTCCCTTGAATTTGTACCCTTTGTCAGTTTAGAAGGTTTATTCTGGATGGATTGGGGTGGTGGTGAGGGTAAAAACTAAGGTGGCCCAAGGTCCAGGATTACCTGGAACTGAGGGCTTCCCGAGAGTACACCTTTTTTTTTTTTTTGAGAGGTTTTTCGCTATAGGGTGCGTGCGCTCACCAGACAGACAGAGAGAGACAGAGAGACAGAAAGCGAGAAATCACCCCCCAGGGGGGATGGTCACGCCGCAATCCCTTCTCCTCCATTCTCCTCTCGGGATCTTGGGCACGCACGCACACGCGCCTGGCGTGAGTTTTAAGCCACCGGGTCCGGGACGCGAACCACGGTCGACTACATGGGAGTCCAGCGACATAGCCATTATGCTAACTGCTGGTTCCCGAGAGTACACCTTTTAATGTCAAAATAGGGACAACCCAGGGCAAACTGGGGTGATTGGTTAGTGCAACAGGTGTCACCACAGCTCCACGTTCTTTAGGTGTGGCTGCTTCAAGAGTCAAAGGTGTGAGGTGTGGAAGAAGAAGAAATCAAGAAATCAACTCTCCAAGAAACAGGTTCTCCAGCCACTCTGGACAGTTGTGCAGGCGCAGGAAGAAAAAGGTGCGGAGAGAAGGAGGGCCAGGGACTCACCTTGATTGCAGGTGCCCCGAAGGATAGAGAGGGCATCCAGAGCAATGTCCAGGTACGCAGTGCTGCCCCTCATTCCCTCGAATACCAGCTGCAGGAGGCGGACAAGGGACCCCAACCGTGTGAGCCTCCTGGCCAGGCCTCCTGTCTCTGCCTCTGACTCCCAGTTTCGTTCGTGAACTCAGATGGTCCTGAGTTCGTGAATTCAGGGGTCCCTCATACTCTCTTCCCGGCTCCCCAACACCCAAATTCCCACTGAGACCCCAAGATCTACCCCCAGCCTCACCCGCCTGGGCAGGGCCAGCCTCGCGGGCACGGTGACAGTGGTGGGCACCCAGGAGGGGCTCTGGGTGTTCACGTGTTTCCAGAGCTCCGTGGGGCGGCCGCCCTGGGTGCCTGGGAGCAGCAGCAGTCTGAGCTGGGAGCCCCAGGAGAGCCCGAACATGTGGTAGGCGAAGCGCACACAGAGGGGGCCTTGCTCCCAGACGTCCGGGCTGCGCAGACGGGCCACTTCGCCCTGTTGGAAGCTGTTCGGTTCCATTTGCAGGTAGTTGCCCTCTGAAGGAGGCAGAGACCAGGATGGTTAGGCCCTGACACTCCACGGGCTGTCCCCTCCCCCCCCCAGCCCAGACTTCTCCTTCTCCTTCTCACTTAATCCAGATCTGGCCCTCCCACCTTCCAGCTGGCTCCTGCCCACTGCTCTCCCTAACTTTGCCAAGAGAGGGACCCTCACCTCCATCAGGGTACCCCCCTGGTGGCCCGATGGTGCCATTTGGGGAGGACCCATTGACTCGAATCCAGTCCCCATTATCTTCAGACGTTTGGGACCAGTCACAGAGGGGTTTGGCGTCATCCTCAAAATTACACTCGGTAAGAATGGCTGAGAGGAAAAGGCCACTGTGAGGCCTTGGACAGGGCAGAGGGCAGAGGGCAGAGGGCAGAGGGCAGAGGGCAGGCCATAGGACTGAACTGGGAAATGAGTCAGTAGGCTTGGTAAGCTTAGAGGTGGCCTCTACCAAGAGTCAGGGTCCACGACAGATATCTGGGAGAGAGGATCTTTTAGGAGACATCCAGGGCTGGGGGCAGAATGACAAAGCAAGAATGGTAAACCAGGGTGGGGGTGAGGTGGGTGTTGGACTCAGCTGGACAGACCAGCTTTGTTTGAGCAACTGAGGTTTTGTTCATTAGGAGGTGAATCTTTTAGGTGGGGCTTGTCCGCTTCCCCATAGGGCCTTCCACCCATCCCCACATCAGTTCAGGGCTGCCCTTTGCACATGCACTCCATGCTGGGCTGGGGACTGGGGTCTGGTGCCGGAATGTGGGTTCTAAGGTGGGAAGGCAGTCTGAGCAGCCCGGCTTCCAGCTCACCGCTGTCCCGAGAGTGCCGCACCACGGGCTTCCAGACCAGAGGCTCCTCTCTCCTTGGGCTTGGTTTGGAGAAAGCAAACATCAACCCTTGTCATTGTCAAGATTTATAAGACCAGCGATTGTGAACTTTCCAGGTGGTCATTTACAGATGATTTTTCCTCTTTTTCTCTATACCATATCAACAGTGAGGCAGTGCACATATACTTCTTGTCACTTCTTTTTCTTTTTTTATTTTTCGAAGAGGTTTTTGCTACAGGGCGTGTGCGCTCGCCAGAAAGCCAGGTAGAGAGACAGAGAGACAGAAAGCGAGAAATCACCCCCCAGGGGGGATGGCCATGCCGCAATCCCTTCTCCATTCTCCTCTCAGGATCTTGGGCATGCACGCACATGCGCCCAGTGTGAGTTTTAAGCCACCGGGTCTGGGACTCAAACCGCAGTCGACTACATGGGAGTCCAGCAACATAGCCATTACTCCAACTGCTAGTCCCCTTCTAGTCATTTTTAAGGTTTCTGAAAAAGTCACCCATAGCCTCCTCACCTTAGTTCCTACCTATGTCCTAAAATGTGCCCACCCCCCCACTGCCCTATCCCAGAATCCCTCAAGTCCTCACAGGCCCCCTCCACCCTCTACCTGAACATGAGCAATGGCGTCTCACGTGAAAAGCAGCTGGTTCCCCGTGTATGAGAATCCTCTGGCAGCGCCCGAGTTTACACCTTGGGGATCTCCCTCCTTTTTGTGCTCTAGCCCTGCTTACCCCCATAGAGAAGGGACTGCATGGGCCCCCAGGTACCAGGTGGGTGGTGGGGGTGGTACTTCCCCAACTGCACACAGTGAACATATAAATGGGTAGAGAGATCGCCCCTCCAATTCTCCTCACCTCACAAACTCCACAGAGAAGCTGGCTCCCCCTCCCCAGGTCTGTGGGCCTCGTAGAACAGCCCTTGTTTTCTTGTTCACCTTCACTTGTTGCAGTCCCCCCAGACAAGCTCCAGGAACCAGGTCATCCATCATCTCTTGCTGCCTCCTACTTGAAGTCTCTCTTATCAGCCAGGTCTCTCCTGGGTTTTGTCCATTTTCTGAGGGCTTATCTATCACCCTCTCCCGGCCTTAGATCTGTCTCCCCAACTCTGTGCTGCTTCTGTTTTTCCTCACATTTCAGTTTTGTTCTGCTCTCCAAACCTGCCCCTCAATACCAGGCTCTGCAGCTGTGCGGCTCCCCCGATTCCCGCCACCAACTTCTGCCTGTCCCGTTGCCTTCCCCTCCTCCCAGGCCTCTGTTTTTCAACATTGGCCTGCTTGCCCTGCAGTTCTGCTCTGCTCTGCCTCAGAGCCACCCCCAGCCACCCTGGTTTATCATTACGCCCTGGGCCTAGCTTACCGGATAGGGGCAGGCATGCGGCCCTGGCTCCAGGCAGCCCCCACCAGCAGCACCAGAGTCCAAACTGGAGGAGCCATGAGAGACCTCAGAGGCAGCTTTGAAGGGAGAGAAGAAGGGCACAATGAGGAGACCAAGCCACTTTTATCCCCCCTGACCCCCTCACCTGGCACCCTTCTGAGGATGCTGTGAAAGTGGACAATCAGGAAACACAGGAGAGCTCTGGGATATTAAACCATGAGAGATGAAGTTTAAAAGAAATAAAATAGAAATAAGAGTAAAAATGAAACCAGCAGATGGCATAATGGTTATATCACTGTACTCCCACATAATCAACCATGGTTGAAGTCCCGGACCTGGCTGCTCAAACTCATGCATATGTATGAGTGCCCAAAATCCCAAGAGGAGAATGGAGGAGAAGGGATTGCGGCATAGCCATCCCTCCCTGGGAGTGATTTCTCACTTTCTGTCTCTCTGTCTCTCCAGCAAGGGCATGTGTCCTATAGCCAAAAAACTCAAAAAAAAAAAAAAAAAGAGGAAAAAGAGTGAGGGAGGAAAGGAAGAGAACAAAAAAAGAGAAAGAGACTTGAAGGCTAAGTCCAGGAACTCTAACATCAAGCAAAGAATTCGGAAAGAGAGAATAAAGGAAAAGAAATGATTCAACACATACACACACATGCACATACACACTGGTGGGCACACACGCAAGAAAATGTCCCACAACTAAAATACACAAGTCCCTAGATTAAAAGGAGCGTAGGAATGTAGGACGTTGAATGTGAAGAGACCCCCAGAAGGTACACTATAACATTTCAGAGTATCAGGGAGCAAATCCAAAAGACTTTCAGGTAGAAGAAAACAGGTACGTACTAAGGAGCAGGAGTCAGCATGGCGTTGGACTTCTCAGTAGCAACCACAGATTCTAAGTGGCAGCGGAGCATTGTCTGCAGAATTCCAACAGGTCATTTCAAACCTAAGGTTCTACTGGCAACAGTAGTAAAGGCTGCAGACCTACGGGCCAAGTAAAGGAGGACTGAACATGCCTACTGGCAAAGAACTGAAAAAGACAAGCGACAGAAATACAAACAGCCAGTAAACACTTGCAAAGATGTCTGCTTCACTAGTAACGAAGGAAATGTTCATCAAAACTATGACTGCAGGGGCCTGTGGGTGGTGTGGTGGTTGGGGACACTGGACTCCCACATGGCCAACCACGGTTCGAGTCCTGGACCTGGAGGCTTGCTTTCTAGATCTCTCTCTCTCTCTCTCTCTCTCTCTCTCTCTCATTCTGTCCCTCTTTGATCAAATTAAAATAAATATATAAATAAAATAATTCTTAAAAAAAAAAAAAAAAAAAACAAGAAACACAATGACCACTGGACCAAGTAGTGGCATCCTTGAAGCTCTCGAAACTGACCCATGTGAGATTCTGGGTTTGCCTCTGGAGAACTCCCTGAACATGCCCAGAGTCTGAGGCTGGTTAAGTCTGGGAGTAAATTACAGCATCAAGATCCTATTGGGAATGTTGTTTGTCCTCCCCCAACCTCTTGCTCATGGGGGAAATTAACCTGATTAAAAAAAAAAAAAAAAAAAAAAAAAAAAAAAACTGTACAGACCAGTCAGGTGGTGTGGTAGTTAAGGCAGCTGGCCAACTGTGTGGTTCAAATCTTGGACCCAGAAGCTTGGAAAATACACTGGGTGCATAAGTGTGTGTACCCAAAATCCCAAGAGGACAATGGAAAAGAAAGAATTTCAGGTGGCCATACCCCTGGGGGAGGGGTGATGATTTCTCACTCTCTATTTGTTTCAAATAGAGAGGCAAGTGCACAAGCCAAATTTTTTTTTTTTTTAATGTCATACTGGGACCAGCAGTTAGCTTAATGGCTATGTCGCTAGACTCCCACGTAGTCAACCGCGGTTCGAGTCCCGGACCCGATGGCTTAAACTCACGCCGGGCGCGTGTGCGAGCGTGCCCAAGATCCCGAGAGGAGAATGGAGGAGAAGGGATTACGGCGTGGCCATCCCCTCTGGGGGGTGATTTCTTGATTTCTATCTCTCTGTCTCGCTCTGTCTGTCTGGCAAGCGCACTCGCCCTATAGCAAAAACCTCTCAAAAAAAAATGTTATATTGACAAAAGTTTAAAAGCTTGATGGTATGGATTATTGGACAAAGTACAGGTAGATAGAGTCAAATATAGTGATGATAAGACTGTTATGTTGGGGGGGCTGGCAGGTGGCGTGGTGGTTAAAGGTGTTGGATTCCCACACCGCCAACCATGGTTTGAGTCCCAGACCTGGCGGTTTGCTTTCTCACTTTCCCTTTCTCTCTCTCTGGTCAAATTAAAAAATAATAATAACAAATGGAATAAAATAAATGAACTGTTTAAGAAAAAAAAAGACTGTATGTTGGGCCGGCCTCACAGTACAGCAGTTAAATGCTGTACAAGAGAAGCTGGATCACACATGGCCTCCTGAGACTTGAATCCTAGCCCAGGGGTTTGAAAAACATATGCCTAAAATTCTTGATGGGATGGAGAGAGGAAAAGGGATTGCAAGATGACCATGCCCCACTAGAGGGTGCTTTCTCTCTACTAAGAACAGACATCCTCTAGCAATTAAAAAAAAAAAAAAAAAAAAGGGTGTAAACATCTTAGAAGGCAATTTGATGACTGTTAAACTGTAAAATGTGCATATCTTTGACTCAGTATTTTTTTTCTACAGAAATACATTAACATTTGCACTAATATGTGCAAACTTAAAGATGTTAATGGCAATATTGTTTACAATAAGAGAAATAAGAATAGAGATTACTTTAATGTTTATCAGTAGGTACATGGTTGGATCATATTAAGAAATACCACCATGGAGGTATGAAAAAAATCAGTGTTCCTCAAAAATTAAAATAGGGCTGGCCCCATCATCTGGTGGTTAGGTGCTGCTCAGAGAAAGCTGGATCTCACTTAAGCAACTAGACTTCAAGTACTGGCGCTATTGGCTTGAAAAGCCTTCAGGGTATACAATGCGCCAGGATCCTGGTGGGTTGGAGAAAAAGTCACTGCATGGCCAGGCTTTATTGGGGGAGAGGGGTTGCTTTCTCTCTTTTTCTCTCTTAGGTATGCATGCATGCCCTTTAACATAAAATAAATAAATAAATAAATTACTGTAGGATTACTATATGATCCAGCAATTCTACTTCCAGGCATATATACTAAAAATAGTTTAAAGCAGGGTCTCAAACAGATGTTCGTATACTCATATTTTTGTTTTTAAGTTTGTTTGCCACAGGGCATGTGCGTTCCCCAGAGAGAGACAGTGAGAGGGAAAGTGAGAAATCACCCTCCGAGGGGAAGACCACACTGCAATCCCTTCTCCTCCATTCTCCTCCTGGGATTTTGGGCACACACACACACACACACACACACACGTGTGCCTGGCATGAGTTCAAGCCGCCAGGTCTGGGATATGAACCCAGATCAACCATGTGGGAGTACAACACCTTAACCACTATGCCACTTGTTGCCCTTTATACCGGTGTTTTTAAGAGCCTTATTCACAATAACCAAAAGGCAGAAGCACCCAAGCATCCATCACCAGATGAATGGATTGACAAAATGTGGTATAGACATCCAATAAAATATTATTCTGCCTTAAAAAAAAAAAAGAAGTTTAGACACATCCTACAATATTAAGGATATTATGCTAAGTGAGATAAACCAGTCACAAAAGGACACATATTGTATGATTCCACTTGCATGAGATACCTGGAGTGGACAAATTCGTAGAGACAGAAAGTAGACAGGGTGGTGGCTAGGGGCTGGGGTGAGGGAGGATTGGGGAGTTAGATTTAAAAGGTACAGAGTTTCAGTTTTGCAAGATGAAAAAGTTCTGGAGATGGATGGCGACGGTAGTTGCATAATATGAATGTACTTAAAGCCCCTGAACTGTCCACTTTAAAATAGTTAAGCTTGGGGCCAGCAGGTGGTGTGGTGATTGAGGCGCTGGACTCCCTCATGGCCAACCACGGTTTGAGTCCTGGAGCTGGTAACTTGCTTTCTCACTCTCCCCCTCTCTTTCTCTCTCTGGTCAAATTAAAATATGATAAAAATGATAATAAATAAAATAAAATAAAATAATTCTTTAAAAAGTGGTTAAGCTGGTAAACTTTATGTGTATTTTACCATGACTGAAAGTAATTCTTACCTAATATAGATGCAAATGTTGAACACTTTTTAAGGAGAATAAATCAGATGAAACAAACGAACAAACAAAAAACCCTCAAAACTTCAATTCTCTAGAGAAACATGCTTATAGTTTGATGTAACAATAGGGGAGGGATATTGACGAGCTATAAAATAATTTAATTAATACTGAATCATAAGCAATACTGTTCCTTTTGGCAGATGTTTTGATCCTGTGTGTGTGTGTGCGCTGCATCCAAATAAATGCATTCTGAATCTTTTCATCTTATTAGTAATGTTTTTACAAATCTTTTTCCAAGGGATAAAGATTATTCTTGCTTTAAAAAAAAAAAAACTGAACCATAAGCAATAAAAACATACATTTTTAAAAGTTGTTTGTTTGTTTGTTTGCTATAGGGCGTATATACTTGATAGAGAGAGATAGGGAAAGTGAGAAATCATCCCCCAGGGAAGATGGCCATGCCACAGTCCCTTCTCCATTCTCCTCCTGGGATTCTGGGCATGCACACACACCACAAGCCTGGCATGATTTTTAAGCTGCAAGGCCAGGATTCAAACTGCAGTCGGCCATGTGGGAGTCCAGCACCTTAACCACTATACCACCTGCTGGCCCCAAAAACATCAATTTTAAAATACATTGGGGGGGCCAGCAGGTGGCATGGAGGTTAAGGGCATTGGACTCCCACATAAACAACTGCTGTTCGTGAACCAGACCTGGCAGCTTACTTTCTCACTTTCCCTCTCTCTTTCTCTCTCTGTCCCTGTCTGGTCAAATTAAAATAAAAAATAAAGTTGAATAAAATAAAATTTAAAAAAAAGATGAATAATTCTAGTGCCAGACACTGGCATAATGATAAAAAGAGAGGATTTGTGAGAGAATTCCACATGATAAGATTCCTAGCTCAAGTCCAGAGACCTCCCTGAGAATGTCAGACGGGCCTGTGCATGCCCACAATTCAGGGCTGGATGGAGCTGAGAGAGAACTGTGGCAACAAGACCCTGTTCGAAATTCTCTTAGCCCACACCCATGGAAGAAATAAATAAACCTACAAAATGTTTAAATATTGCTTGATAATATAATATGGTCTGTCTATTACTGACTCAAAAAAAAAAAAAAAGAAAGAAAGAAAGAAAAGAAAAAAGATGGGGGATGGGGACCCGGCAGGTCACATGGTGGTTAAAAGTGTTGGATTCCCACATGGCCAACTGTGGTTCGAGTTCTGGACCTGGTGGTTTACTCTCTCTCACTTTCTCTTTGTCTCTCTGGTCAAATTTAAAAGAATAATAAGAACAAATGGAATTAAATAAATAAATAATTTGGGACCAGCAGTTAGCATAATGGCTACGTCGCTGGACTCCCATGTAGTCGACCGTGGTTCGCGTCCCGGACCCGGTGACTTAAAACTCACTCTGGGCGCGTGTGTGTGCGTGTCCAAGATCCTGAGAGGAGAATGGAGGAGAAGGGATTGCGGCGTGGCCATCCCCACGGGGGGTGATTTTTCACTTTCTGTCTCTCTGTCTCTCTCTGTCCGCCTGGCAAACTCACATGCCCTATAGCAAAAACCTCTCCAATAAATAAATAAACTAATTAATTAATTAAAAGAAAAAGAAAGGAACAGTGATAGATCTGTATATTCCAATGGTGGAAAGAGCACCTTGATATATTATTAAATGGAAGAGGTGAGCAATGAGGGAAGGGAGAGTGCATAGTATGGTCCCATCTATATAACTCCAAGTATTTAGGTAGAAGTTAAATGGACAAGAAAGACACATATCGAGCCTCTGACAGTGGTTACCTCTAGGAAGAGGTGGGTAGGGTTTTCCTGTGTCTACTTCTGCCTTACATCAATCTCCATAAGAATAGTGCAACCCATCCCTGCATAATAGATGTGGGATGCTATTGGAGCACTTAATGAGAGCCATCTGAGGGGCCAGACTGCAGGGTTTGAGGAGGGAATGGAAGTTAAAGAAAGACATTCCAGGGGATAACATCTGAGAGCTCTTTGGCTCTAAGGAGAGGAGACTTGGGAAACAGGTGCAGAAATGGGGGGGGGGGGGCAAAGTAGGGACTCTTCAAGGTAAAGATAAATTGGAACCTATATAAATGTTTATGAGACGAGGCCATGGGGAGAGAGATGAGAAAGGGCCTTCTGAGAAGGTGGATGGAAGAGCAGAGAACAAAGATACAGTGAGCAGGAGGGATGAGCCAGCTCCATGGCAGAGCAGGGAAGGGCGTGCAGAGCAGGTGACGATGTGTGCTTAGTGGCTTCTTTTTTGTTTCTTTGTTTTGTTTGTTTTGTGTTTTGTTGTGTGTGTGTGTGTGTGTGTGTGTGTTTTTTTTTTTTTTTTTTTTGAGAGGTTTTTGCTATAGGGCCTGTGTGCTCGCCAGAAAGAGAGAGACAAAGAGACAGAAAGTGAGAAATCACCCCTCAGGGGGGATGGCCATGCCACAATCCCTTCTCCATTCTCCTCTTGGGATCTTGGGCACACATGCACATGCGCCCAGCGTGAGTTTAAGCCACCGGATCCAGGACTCAAACCGTGGTCAACTACATGAGAGTCCAGCAACATAGCCATTATGCTAACTACTGGTCCCGATAATTATTTAATTTATTTTAAAATGGTTATTTCATTTAATTTTATTTACTATTATTATTTAATTTAACCAGACAGAGAGACAGAGAAAAAGTGAAAGTGAGAAACCAAGCCGGCAGGGCCAGGACTTGAATTGTAGTTGGCCATGTGGGAGTTCAGCCCCTTAACCACTTGCTGACCTTAATTTGATTTATTATAATACTTATTATTTTTAATTTGCTATAGACTACATGTACTCACCAGAGAGAGAGAGAGAGAGAGAGAGAGAGAGAGAGAGAGAGAGAGAGAGAAGGAAAGTGAGAAAGCAAACTGCCAGATCTTGGACTGGAACCAAAGTCAGCCATGTGGGAATCCAGCGTCTTAGCCACCTTCAGTTTTATCTGAGCAGTAGCAGGCAGTAGCAAAGGCTCTGGGGGCACAAAGTCATGGAAGGGCCCCTTTTAGAGTCCGGGAGGAGTCCCTGCCTGTCCTGCCCCTGCCAGCTCATCCCACCTGCCTCCTGTGCTCATGCCTGTCTTCCCTTCTCTCTCCCCCACTCTATCCCTCCTTTAGCCACACTTCGCAATTGGAAGGCTTCACCGTTACCTGTGTCCCTCTGGGGGGCAGACAGGTGGCCAGACCCACACACACACTCCTGAAACGTTTTCAGGCTAGCCTGAAGATCTGAACCCAAGGTTGGCCACGTGGCTTCTAGCACAGCAGTTCAGTTTGCTACCTACTACACCACCAGTTTGGACAACACCCAGGTATTTCTAGAAACCTTCTGTTTCATTTTCTTCATTCAGCAGCTTCCCCTGTCCATACTATCAAATTTATTCCTAAGATGCCTGGTCTTTACCCCCAACAAGTGACAAGGATGCCTGGACCAACTGTTCTCCTGAGCTATGAATGTCCATCAGCAAGAAATATACAGAGAGACAGAGAGGCAGTGCCCAAGCCAGGTTTTGACACTGTGACCCACTCCCAGCTTCAGCCAGCCCCTGGTCCTGGGCATTCACGGCATTCTCACAGAAGTCTCTAGACTTGAACCCAGAGCCTTTCACATAGGTCAGCCTCTAAGACCATTGTGTTTTATCACTGTCTCTAACTGCCCCCACCCCCTTCTTGATGTCAATGCTGGGGACATAAACGATGCCCATTCCAGAGGCAACTGGTGTCGTGGAGGTTTAGGCGCTGGGTCCTATATGGCTGACTGCAAGGTTTGAGTCCTGGACCCAGCAGCTCAAAAAACATTCTGGGGTGTGTGTGTGTGCATGCCCAAGATCCTGAGAGAATGAAGGAGAAAGGATTGCAGCAAGGCCATCCCCCCAGGGGGTGATTTCTCACTTTCCCTCTCTCTCCTCTCTTGCATGAGTGCACATGCCTTATAGCAAAAAAAAAAAAAAAAAAAAAAAAAAAAAAAAAAAAATTTTAAGAGGTTTTTGCCTTAGGGTATGTGTGCTTGCAGGAGAAAGAGATAGATACAGTGAGAGAGAAAGTGAGAAATCACCCCCCAGAGGGGATGGCTATGCTGCAATCCCAATCCCTTCTCCTCCCTTCTCCTCCTGGTATCTTAGGCACACATGCACACACACAAGCCTAGCGTGATTTTCAAGCCACTGGATCTGGGACTTGAACCATAGTTGGTCAAGTGGGAGTCCAGTGACAAAACCACTATGCCATCTGCTGGACCACCAAAAAAAAAATTTTAAAGGCCCAAACCCTTATCCACCCCTCCTCCATACCAGGTGAAGAGAATACTCAACAGAGGAAACAGAGCCAGGAAAGAGTTAAGCCAGGGAAGAGCTCAGAAGAGATTGACCCCCAGCTCCTCCTGGTTGGGCAACAAGTCCTCTGAGAGCTTTTGCTGACCTCCCTCTGACACCACAAAGCTGGATGGCCACCGCTTCCAGGCTACCTGAAGTGGGGGTTGGGGGCTCAAGGCAGGACAGGAAGGTGGCGGATGAGGGACCACGCTGCATTTCAGAGCCAAGAACTGGCAAGGCCCCAGGGAGACCTGTAGCCTTGACAAAACTGGCAGCCTCAGGAGAGACCCTGGAATATGGATATCACCCCAGAGAACTGGAACCTAGTCCTGGTTTAACTGTGTGTCTTTGGGCACTTGGCTCACCCTCTCTGACCTTAGTTCATCTGAAAGATAGAGGGAGACTAAATGAGCAGAGCCAAGGTGTTTTTGATTGTTTTTAGATTTTTTTAAAAGAATTTATTTAACTTTATTTATTCATCTACTTAATTTGACCAGAGAGGGACAGAGCAAGGGATGGGTGTGGGGAGTGAGAAAGCAAGCCACCAGATCCGGGATTTGAACTACGATTGGCCATGTGGGAATCTAGCACCCTTAACCACCATGCCACTTGCCAGCCTGTTTTATAGATTTTTGCTATAGGGCACGTGTACTTGCTGGAGAAAGACAGAGGGAAAGTGAGAAGTCATTCCCTAGAGAGGACAGCCATGACACAATTCTTTTTTTTGGAGAGGTTTTTGCTATAGGGCGCGTGCGCTTGCCAGACAGAGAGAGACAGAGAGACAGAAAGTGAGAAATCACCCCCCGGGGGGATGGCCACGCCTCAATCCCTTCTCCTCCATTCTCCTCTCGGGATCTTGGGCACACACGCACACACGCCCAGCGTGAGTTTTAAGCCACCTGGTCCGGGACGCGAACCACAGTCAACTACGTGGGAGTCCAGCGACATAGCCATTACGCTAACTGCTAGTCCCAACACAATTCTTTTTCTTTCATTTGCCTCTCAGGATTTTACACACACATGTACACACGTCCATCATGTTTTTCTTTTTTTTTCCTTTTAAGATTTTTGCCAAAAAAAAAAAAAAGGATTTTTTTTTTTATTTTTTTTATTTTTTATTATAGTATAGTTATATTTAGAGTTTATTTTTTTTTGGGGGGTTCTAATTTTTTTTTTTTATTATCTATTTTTTTATTACATTGAATTACATATAACTTTACAGTGTATTACATTGCTTTTTCAAAAGGGAATGCCATGCATGTCAGTCAGTACAGAGACATTAATCTCCCCGCTTCAACATTCAATATCTTTCCTATGTTTCCCCCAATCATTATTATTATTATTCTAATTATTTTTTATGATAAACATGATTTTTTTTTCCAATTATCAGATCATAAAGTTCCCAACAATAGGAAACGTAGACTGCACTCAGGGCTGGACCAAGGGTGGGTCTCGTGCAGCCCCGCAAATGTAGGTGAATCTCCATGGAACACAGTTTCAGGAACGCGGCTCAGGAAAGCAGAGACGGCCATCAGCGGTTGCGGCACGCGGGGCAGATCCCGGCCACGGCCCGCGGGGGCAGAGCCCCGGCCACGGCACGCGGGGCAGAGCCAGGCCACGGCACGCGGGGCAGAGCCCCGGCCACGGCACGCGGGGCAGACCCCAGCCACGGCACGCGGGGCAGAACCCCAGCCACGGCACGCGGGGACAGAACCCCGGCCACGGCACGCGGGGACAGACCCCGGCCACGGCACGCGGGGGCAGAGCCCCGGCCACGGCACGCGGGGGCAGAGCCCCAGTCAGGCCGGACCTCCGGATAGGGCATGCAGAGCAGAGCCCCGGCCACGGCACGTGGGGGCAGACCCTGGCCACGGCACGTGGGACAGGGCCCCGGCCACGGCATGTGGGGCAGAGCCCTGGCCACGGCACGCGGGACCGGGCCAATGCATGCGGGGCAGAGCCCCGGCCACGGCACGCGGGACCGGGCCAATGCATGCGGGGCAGAACCCCGGCCACGGCACGCGGGGGCAGAGCCCCAGCCACGGCACGTGGGGGCAGACCCTGGCCACGGCACGTGGGACAGGGCCCCGGCCACGGCACGCGGGGCAGAGCCCCGGCCACGGCACGCGGGACCGGGCCAATGCATGCGGGGCAGAACCCCGGCCAC
Source organism: Tupaia tana (assembly GCA_026018925.1). Taxonomy (NCBI): domain Eukaryota; kingdom Metazoa; phylum Chordata; class Mammalia; order Scandentia; family Tupaiidae; genus Tupaia; species Tupaia tana. The sequence goes on along the minus strand of JAKSZU010000016.1, from coordinate 50,430,334 downwards.
GGCACGTGGGGCAGAACCCGGCCACGGCACGAGGGGGCAGACACCGGCCACGGCACACGGGGCAGACCCCGGCCACGGCACGCGGGGTCAGAGCCCCGGCCACGGCACGCGGAGCAGAGCCCCGGCCACGGCACACGGGGCAGGCCCCGGCCACGGCACACGGGGCAGACCCCGGCCAAGGCACGCGGGGCAGACCCCGGCCATGGCACGCGGGGTCAGAGCCCCGGCCACAGCACGCGGGACCGACCCCGGCCAAGGCACGCGGGGTCAGAGCCCCGGCCACGGCACACGGGGCAGAGCCCCGGCCACGGCACGCGGGACAGACCCCGGCCAAGGCACGCGGGGCAGACCCCGGCCACGGCACGCGGGGCAGACCCCGGCCATGGCACACAGGACAGAGCCCCGGCCACGGCACGTGGGGCAGAGCCCGTCGGGCCGGACCTCCAGACAGGGCACGTGGAGCGGAGCCCCCGCGCCCTGACCCCACACCCCAGCACGTGGATTGGAGCCCCCGCGCCCGCCTCCCCACCCCCACGCGCCGGCACGCGGAGCGGAGCCCCTGCCTGCCGCCCCTGGACGTTTAATTGTATCTAGTACTTCTTGCATATTATTCTCAAAGTTTTGGGCCATTTTCTCAGTCTTTATGGTGGACCTTTCTAGGCCAGACATTTTCTCTTCTACATTAGAGATTCCATTTTCTGAATGATCTAGTCTGCTTTTAATACTTTCAAGGGAGATTTTGACTTCTTGTATTATAGCCTTCATCTCTAACAGCTCCATTTGATTCTTTTGTAAAGTGTGAAACTCCTCTTTTAGATCTTGCATGAATTTCCTCACCTCCTAGAACTCTTCAACTCCTTTCTCCTTCCCCTTCAGCAGTTCCTTGTCTCTCTTCTCTTCGATCTCTGTTAGCTTTGCCATTATGAATGATCTGAATTGTTTATCAGACATTTCCATGAATTCCCTTGAACTGTGTGTGGATGAAGAGGAGCTATCACTTTCAGTTGGAAGAGGGGCATTTTCCTGCTTCTCCATATTTCTTGTGGTCCTGCAGCGATTTCTAGTCATGTGGTGGATGGTTGGTTTCTTCCCAAACTTTTGAAGTTTAATATGAGGGTTGGGAAGTGTGCAGAAAAGGAAACAGAGAGAGGGAAACAATACCAACAACAACAAAAAAAAAAAAAACAGACAAGAAACAGAGAAAAAAAAGAGAAAAGCTTTGGAATAAATCTAAAAAAGAAAAATTAATATTAAAAAATTTCAATAAAAATCAAAAATTAGAAAACCACACAGCGCGCTAGCGCGCCGCGCGAAATGTCTAGATCTCAGGCGCCATTGAGCAGGCTTTCTCTTGAAGAAGGGCTGTTCTGGGAGAAGCAGAGGGGATTATTAACAAAACAAAGGCCTAGGAGGGAGGGGCCAAAGGGCCCTGTAAGAAGCCTCACCTTGAAAAATTCTAAAAAGCAAAAATTAAAAAAAAAAAAAAAGACAGACAGACAGACAGACAGAGAGAGAGAGAGAGTGAGAGGTAGAGAGAGACAAAGATTGATTCAGAGACAGGAGATATGAAAGGGGTTTTCAGGCGCCTACCACATGGGTTTTGTATGCTGGAGGCCCAGTTAGGAGTGGGACATCTTCCTTTCTCCCAGAATGTCTAGATCTCAGGCGCCATTGAGCAGGCTTTCTCTTGAAGAAGGGCACGTGGGTTTTGTATGCTGGAGGCCCAGTTAGGAGTGGGACATCTTCCTTTCTCCCAGAATGTCTAGATCTCAGGCGCCATTGAGCAGGCTTTCTCTTGAAGAAGGGCTGTTCACGTGGGTTTTGTATGCTGGAGGCCCAGTTAGGAGTGGGACATCTTCCTTTCTCCCAGAATGTCTAGATCTCAGGCGCCATTGAGCAGGCTTTCTCTTGAAGAAGGGCTGTTCACGTGGGTTTTGTATGCTGGAGGCCCAGTTAGGAGTGGGACATCTTCCTTTCTCCCAGAATGTCTAGATCTCAGGCGCCACTGAGCAGGCTTTCTCTTGAAGAAGGGCTGTTCTCAAAAAAAAGGATTTTTGCCATAGGGCATGTGCTTGGTGGAGGAGACAAAGAGAGACAGTGAGAGGGAAAGTGAGAAATCCCCTCCTGGGGGGTGGCCACATTGCAGTTCCTTGTCCTCCATTCTCCTCCTGGGATTTTGGACACACACACACACGTGCTGGTAAGATTTTCAGGCCACCAGGCCCAGGACTTAAACTGCAGTCCACTATGTGGGAGTCCAGTGCCTTAACCACTATGCCGCCTGCTGGTCACCCACCCAGCATGTCTTGGACTCGAACCGCACAATCAGGCATACGGGGTCCAGGGCCTTAACTACCAGGCCACCTACTGGTCTGCCAAGATATATATATATATTTTTTTAAATCAGAAATCTAGGGGCCAGCAGATGGTGGAGCAGTTACCTCACTGGACTCTCACATGACCCACCGCAGTTCAAGTCCCAAACCTGGTGGCTCGAAACTCATACCAAGCACGCGCGCATGCGCGCACACACGCACGTGTGTGTGTATGAGTGTGTGTGTGCCCAAGACCCCAGGAGGAGAAGGGACTGCTACATGACCATCCCCCCTGGGGGGTGATTTCTCACTTTCCTTCTCACTATGTCTGTCTCTCTCTCTCTACTGCGAGAGCACACGCCCTAAGGTAAAAACTTCTAAATAAATAAATAAAATCAGAAATCTGTATGTATGTGTGTGTGTGGGTCACACAGTCTTTCTTTCTTTCTTTTTTTTTTTCCCTTAGTTTTTTGCCATACGGTGCATGCGTTACCAGAGAGACTGAGAGAGAGAGAAAGTGAGAAATTACCTCACAGGGGGGTGGCTCCTCCACAATCCCTTCTCCTCCATTCTCCTTTTGGGATTTGGGGAATGCACATCCATGTGCCCAGCATGATTTTCAATCTGCCTGTCCGGGACTTGAATCACCAATCATAGTAGGCCAACCAGAGTGTCCTTGAACTGATAGCTCCTCAGTGGGGTTTGGGAGTGGTGGGAGCAGGTGTGGCACAGACAGCAGTAGTGCAGGAGGTGGTGGACATGTGGGAGCCCAGTGCCTTAGCCACCATGCCATCTGCTGACCCCGTATAATCTTTTTTATTTTTTTGAGATCTTTTGCCATAGGGCATGTGCACTCACCTGTGAGAGAGACAGAGACAGTGAGAGGGAAAGTGAGAAATCACCCCTCCTCCAAGAAAATGGCCACACCACAATGCCCTCTCCTCCATTGTCCTCTCAGGGTTTTGTGTAGCATGCACGCACACACGGCCGACATGATTTTCAAGTGGCCAGGTCTGGGATTTAAACTGTGGTCAGCCATGTGGGAATCCAGTGCCTTAACCACTACACCATCTGCTGGACCCCCCACATAATATTTTAATAATACATTTTTTTAAATAAAAAAGAGAGCTCTGAGATATTTGGGCATGACTTGCATACATCAGGATACTGTTCTGCTGTTTTTCTATTGTCAATAATTTTCTATAATGTCAGGCTTTTTCTTTTTTTTTTTAGAAAGAGATTTTTGCTGTAGGGCATGTGTGCTCACTGGAGAGACAGAAATGGAAAGCAAGAAATCACCCCCAGCAGTGATGACCATGCTGCAATTCCTTCTCCTCCATTCTCCTCTCAGGATTTTGGGCATGCACGCACACACGTCCAACATGAGTTTTAAACTACCAGGTCTGGAACTCAACTCTCACTCAGCCATATGACAGTCCAGTGACATAAGCATTATGCCATCTGTTGGCCCATAACGCCACACTTTTCTAATGAAATTTTAGTGGAATTACCCTTAGTCAAAGTGAAATAACAAAATTAACATCCAGTCTAGATCCCAATATGTAAAAGGCCCCATTTAGGGGCTGGATGGTGGTGCAGCAGTAAAAAGTGACACTCTGTGAGGCCGGCCCACCTGGAATGGTTCTCGGTTTGCATCTGGATGCCTCCCTGAGTATGCTGGGAATGCATGTGCCCATGATCCAGTGCTGACTGAAGCTGGGGGGTGGATCATAGCATCAAGACCCTGTTTGGGGTGCTGTCTCTTTGTCTCTTTCTCTCTTTGTCTCTGTCTCCCTTGCCCACAGAAGAAATATATAAACTTTTTATTATTGGAGAGGTTTTTTTGCTATAGGGCATGTGTACTTGCCAGAAAGACAGAGAGAGCCAGAGAGACAGAAAGCGAGAAATCACCCCCGAGGGATGGCCATGCCGCACTCCCTTCTCCTCCATTCCCCTCTCGGGATCTTGGGCACACACGCACACACACCCGGCATGAGTTTAAGCCACTGAGTCCGGGACTGGAACCACAGTCAACTACATGGGAGTCCAGCAACATAGCCACTATACTAACTGCTGGTTCCAATATATAAACTTTTTATAAAAGATCCCATTAGCTATCTCAACTCCAACAACAATCCCCCACTGTGGTGAGACCAGTGGACTGAGCAGTTCTAATAAAATCCTAACCCTAGTCAGGCAGATACATTTGGTTAGCCTGAGGCTCCGGCCCAGGGAGAGGATTTGACCCAGAGAGTACCCTAGGCAGAGAGACTGGAGTTCAGGTGGAGACCTGGAGCTGGAGGAGATGGCTGAGCTGGTCCCTAGTGCTGGGAGACTTGGGTGGGGAGAAAATAGTAAGCACCTGCTATCTCTCCAGGGAGGGTGTGAGGGGTCAGAGGAGGGAACAGAGTGGGAAGGGTCAGTAGTGGGGGGCCAGCAGGTGGTATGGTGGTTAGGGGAGCTGGACTCCCACATGGCTGACCGCGGTTCAAGTCCTGGACCTTGCAGCTTGTTTTCTCACTTTCCTTCTGTCTCTCTGGTCAATTTAAAAATAAGTAAATAAAGGGACCAGCAGTTAGCGTAATGGCTATGTCGCTGGACTCCCACGTAGTCGACCGCGGTTCGAGTCCCGGACCCGGCGGCTTAAACTCACGCCGGGCGTGTGTGCGTGCGTGCCCAAGATCCTGAGAGGAGAATGGAGGAGAAGGGATTGCGGCGTGGCCATCCCCCCTGGGGGGTGATTTCCTGCTTTCTATCTCTCTGTCTCTCTCTGTCTGTCTGGCGAGCGCACGCGCCCTATAGCAAAAACCTCTCCAAAAAAAAAAAAAAAAAAGTAAATAAATAAAATGATGATGATGACTAAAATTAAATAAAATAATTCCTAAAAAAAAAAAAAAGTCAGTCATGGGAGAGGCACAGGTGTTTTGTTTGTTTGTTTGGTTTGGTTATTTTTGGAGAGGTTTTTTTTTTTGCTATAGGGCATGTGTGCTTGCCAGACAGACAGAGAGAGACAGAGAGATAGAAAGCGAGAAATCACCCCCCAGAGGGGATGGCCATGCTGCAATCCCTTCTCCTCCATTCTCCTCTCTGGATCTCGGGCATGCACACACACACGCCCGGCGTGAGTTTAAGCCACAGGGTCCAGGACACGAACCGCGGTCGACTACGTGGGAGTCCAGCGACATAGCCATTACGCTAACTGCTGGTCCCATGGCACAGGTGTTTTGTCCACATCATCCACCCATCTCTCTCTCCTCTCCCTGGTGAGCCTTACTTCAGATTTGGTCCTGACCCCTCCTCTCAGTGCCTTTTTTTTTTTTTTTTTTTAAGAGGTTTTTTACTAGAGGGTGTATGCACTGGCTGGAGAGACAGAGAGAGAGTGAGAAATCACCCTCCCCCCCACGGCTGGGATGACCACACTGAAATCCTTTCTCCTCCATTCTCCTCTCAGGATTTGTGGACTCATGCACACGTGCCCAGCATGAGTTTCAAGACTCTAGGTACAGGACTCAAACTGTAGTTGGTCATGTGAGAGTCCAGTGCCTTAACCACTATGCCAGTGTCCTAAAACTGAGCAAGGCCTATAATATTTCTGGACCTGTGTTCTTCTTTGCAAAATAGGGATTCTCCCATACTGATTTAGAATCAGAAGCCATATGTGGAAAGCACAGTACAAATGTGTACTGAAATGTACCAGGTCAAGGGCCTATCAGAGCCTATTGCTATTGCTGTAGGTTTCCCCGACCATTCCCAATGGGACCTGAAGAGGGCACTGTAGCCCAGGTTGGCCAAAGTTAAAATTCTCTTTTCGGTCCTCCCAGCACAGCTCCACCCATCCGCCCCCACACACCCCCAATACACACCTGGCAAATACCCTGCAAACCCCCTCCCTGCAAACCTATCTGTAATTTTTCCCTCTGCAGATCCCAAAACATTCTCCCTTTTTGTGTACGAGCAGAGACAACGACTGATTTTATGTTTTGTGATATGAGCAGAAAGACGGGCTCCCACGTATGGAATAATGGCCAGGATTGAGGTCCCAATTCAGTTTTGTGACATCTTTTCCTGTCTGCACAGGTCTCTCCTGGGTAGTCCTTTCCAGAGGGGACCTCATTTTTGGGAAGGAACCTAACGTTGTTGTCACAGTAAACCATAAAATTAGAAGTAGCAACCAAGTGTGAACATTGAGCTTGCCCGTGTCCAGTGCTCCAAGAGAGTAGGGGAGCAGGTAGGGCCTATGTGGAAGGAATAAGATGAGGGAAGGGATGAGTGGAGCAACTGAGATCCCTGCTTTCTTGGCCTTGAGCAAGATATTTTACTTCTCCATCTGCACCCTGGGACTGACAGTGGTGACTTCCTCATAGGGTTGTGAGCAGAATAAAACGAGATTTTAAATGAACCTCCTAGAGACTCACTGCCTCAGAGCCAGTGCTCCAAAACACGGCAAAATGGGCTGGGCAGTGGCGCAGAGAGAAACGTGATGCTCTCTAAGGGCAGCTGCAGACCTTCCTGAGTACTCTGGGGCACATGTGCACAGGATCCGGAGCTGGCTGAAGCTGGGGGTGGGTCATGGTGTCGAGACCCTGCTGGGGGTCCTATCTCTGTCTCATCTTTATCTCTGTTCATGGAAGAAATGAATAAACTTTAAAAATAATATGACAGTTGTCTGTGAAGTTGGCTCCTATGGACAGCACCTCTGTCTACTGCCCCTTCCACAGGTTTCAGGGTGCGGCATCCATGGTGACAGTCCCCCACAAGAAAGCAGGGCAGTTGGATTTAGAAGGGTTTTAGGCAGAGGTAGGAGGCTGATACTGGGAATGTATCATGAGCCCAAGGGGCCACAGGGAGGAGGCAGGGAATAATAAGGTCTGGTAGCCAGGGTGGCAGCTACCACCAGTCCCCAAAGGGGCCTCTCCCCTGGCTCCTGTTATTCAATGGTGGTCGCAGCTCACTAAGGGCTTGTCCTGGGCAGGGTTGGCAGCTGCCTACTGAGGAGTAGCCTTGAATGGAGCCACCTTATTGACCAGCGTGGGCAGAGCTTGTGGCCTCAGGCCCAGTGGGGTCAAGAGGTCAGACAGGCTGTGAGAAGCAGCACGTAGGGCCCAACCCCTCCACCTCTGGTTCCCCAGATCTGCCACCTTGCTGCCAGGATGAGAACAGAGCCAGGGAGGCAGGGGGCTTCCAGAAAACAGAAAAGCCAAGAGCCATGTTGGTGGTTTCAGTCTTGCTGGTGAGATTGAAAATACACAAAACTTGGCCCCATGAGAGTCAGGAGCAGCCCTCATCCCATCTTCACAACTCCCACTGCCCCCATTGTGCAGTGACCTCTTGCTGTCATGGGAGTCCCCATGAGACCTGAAGAATTCATAACTTGCTACTTAGGTTCTCCAGTCCCTCCTGCCCCTGCTTGGTAGGTGCAAAAAGGGCTATTTCTCCAAAGCTTGTCCTGGCATCACAGTTCTGCAGGAACCATGTGAGCTCGGTGTCTCCTCAGCATGGCTCTGTCCCTGAGTTTGAAGCTGATCTCTGATTTCTCCTGCTCCAAGGCCTCAGGCTGGCCCTGTGACATCCTTAGATTTCAGAGGTGAGCTCTGGACAGTTCCTCTGGTCCCTGACATGTCACCGCTGGCACTGGAGTGTCCATGGGATACGCTGGTGCTGAGCTGATAGCTCCTCAAAGGGGGTTGGGAGTGGTGGGAGGAGGCGTGGCACAGGCAGTAGTAGTGAGCGAGGTGGTGAACAAGCCCGGTGGAGGCACCCGGTCACCTGTCCCCTCTCCTGCAGGCCTCCCCTGTGTACAGCTTCAGCTTTCCCCGGAGGAAATTGGAGTAGATTCGGAAAAGTTTGCACAACGTATCGATAGTGAATGTATGGAGTGGGGCAGCCGAGGCTGCATCTGGAGGAGACATGGCTTCCTTCTGCCAAGGAGAGAACAGGAGGTTATCACAGGGCCAGGGTTGGGAGGGAAATGGGATGATGGACAGAATGGGGACAGGGATGAGGAGAGCCCCAATATTTCTTGGCAGAACCTTTCTCCCTATCTCACAGAAACAGAAATGTCCATTTCTACTGACCTGGGCTCCCAGTGCCCGAAGCAAAGAGGTGAGGCTCCGCAGGCTGCTGACAGCTTTGTCTACATGCAGCTGCAGGGTTTCTGATGGCTGGGAGGAGTTGGCCAACAGGGCCTGGCCCCGTAGGATGGCTTCTGAGAGCAGGGCCAGGCCCTGCCAGACTTCCACAGCCTGCTGACTGACCTAAAGGGAGCAGAGGCTTAGAGTCGGATGGCCCGAAACACCCCGCTCTCCTCCCTCTCAGCAGCCTCACTGAACAAAGAGAAAGTATGCAGTAAGTTTCATTGAATGAATGAATGAACAAATGAGTGAACAAATGAATGAACACATTTGATGCAGCCCTCGTCCCTGCTGCTCCATTTCTTCTATCATTCTCCCTTCTATGCTATCAGGTTCTCCAAATGAGACTTCCCAAGAAGAAGGAGAAAGAAACTCACCTCCATCCTTTTCCAGACGTAGAAGTTAACTTTGGTGTCTGGGACGGTGATATTCTCGCTCAAGCTGCCGTCTTCAGCACAGCCCATCTGAAAGGCACAGCGCTGGGAGTCAAGCCCCCCCCCCCCCCCAGGCCCTGGCTTTGTGCCTAACCTACTTTCCTAGTACCCTTTGTGGGTCATTGGCTTGATTTTTCTTATAGAAGGTGGGTCTGGCTTCCCATTGGCCTCCTGAACCGAGTTCCAGCAAGGAACCCAGATTTCTGGATCTTGGAGGGAACCCTGCGGCCCCGAGAAGAGTTCAGTGGAGGTGTGCTGGGGGGAGGGGGTGTCTCACCGTCACATTCTCAGCCTCCTTGGCCTCCAGAATGTACCTCTCCAGGACTCGGCTATCACAGATGAGGCGAGTGGGGGCGCCCAGGACTGGGAGACTCGGAGGAAGCAGCACCAAGCTCAGCAGAAGCAGAAGCAGAAGCGGCAGGGCAGGACATCCTAGAAGAGAGTCAGGTGCAGTGTGAGGCAGGCACAGGAGCAGAACTGCTGGTGTGGAGGGGCAGGTTCATTCATCCTGCGCCTCTGGCCCAGCCAGCCCCTCCTGACCCCAACCTCGCAAGCGCTCAGAAGCTGCCTCCCTGGCCTTCATTCAATCCCGCGGCCGAGTGCGCGCCCCACCCCCAGCTGCAGACATCCACTGCTCCGGCCAAACTTCAATCCCGGTGTAAGAGAAGCTCCCTCCCTCGCAGATCCCGTATTTGCTGTAGGACCAAGTATCAGCTCGCTATTGATAGCTTCCTTCCCCACTCACACAGCAGCGCCTCTCCCGGACCCCTAAACCTTGTTCTCGTCTTCAGGTCAGGTTTTTGCCTTTCACGGGGACACCCCAACCCAGCTGGCACGTGAAACCTGCCCCACCCCCTTTCCCTTCCGGGGTCCTTGAACCCAGCCACCTTCCGGCCAATAGCCCCAGTGATAAATCCCTCCTCAAACAGAGGCTTGGCGGGTGGCAGCTACCTCAGCCTGCAGGTACTCACCGCGCACCCCCATCTCCGCGCCTCGCCGGGACCCTCAGCGACCAGGGGCTCGGCCCGCGCCCATTCCGGGAGCCCTCATCCTGGAAGCTCGGCGGGGCAGGGCCAGCTCCACCGGCCTGAAGGAGGGGGCCACTGTCTAGAGGGCGCGGGCACTTGGCGGTCGCTGAGCCTGGGGTCGAAGGAGAGCGGGCGCGGTGGCTCCGGCCAGGTCCGGGAGGACTGCGCGGCTCAGCGACCGGCCAGGGTTGGCCCCGGGACTCTGCGGCTCCGGCCGGGGGTCGGGACTGTTATCAGCATGTGTGCGTGCGCGGGTGGGGGTGGGGGTGAGGCTGTGTCCCGGAAGGGTCGTGGGGGCCACCCGGGGTCAGAGCAGGGGGCAGGACGCCTGGGTCGGGGGCCCGTCGGGGCGGGAGCAGGGCTGCTGCAGGCGTGCGTGAGGGGCGCAGATCTGCCCAGGGTCTTGGGCTCTGGGAGCGGAGCGCAGCTGGGGGCACACCGCAGAATGGGCAGAACGCATCGAAAGCCCGGGCTTGGGAGAGGAGGCTGGGGACCCACGCCTCCTGTAAGGGCGTTCAGGTCACTGGCGGGGCCTCAGAGCTGCGAGTGCCTGGGTCCCGCAAGCTAGCTGGGTTTGGAACCCCTCACATTGCTGGCAGGGGCAGCATTTCTCACAGTCCCAGAACACGTTCTACAAAACAGTGTTGTGGGTATTGAGGAACTGGATGAGAGCAAACAGCAAGGAAATTGGGGTTCTTCCTGCCCCATGGCTCACTTTTCAGAGCCCTGAAAACCCAGAAACTTAACCTTTAAGCACAGAGGACATGGTATGCCATACAGGACACACATGCATTCTGACATCTGTTTTTTGACCTGAGGTATAGGTTAGCTTGCAAAGCATTATTCTTAACCCTAAAATACATCTAACAGTAGGAGTGATGAGAGTTGAGATTTATAGCTAAGCTTTTGTGACTTCTGGAAACTCTGTGGCAAAGAGGCAAGCTCCCTGGAGCAGGAGTCAAAAGGCTAGCTGTCTTCTAAAACCTAGCCTCAGTTCTTGAGCCTCAGTGTCCTGATCTGTCAAATGGGTATGACAAATGTATTGGCCTCACCTCCCTTAGGTTTTGTAGAAGACAGGAAAGAAACTTAAAATGACTTGTCTTAGGATTCTTTTTTTTTTTTTTTTACTATAATGGTACAAAAGCTATGTTGTACATGCAGTGGAAATTGTAACCCTATCATAAGTCAGAGAGCATCTGTATTCTGTATTCCTTCACTCCTATCCTGTTGCATGATGTTAGAGATACTTTATTCATTCGTTTGCCAACTTTGTGCAAGGTACTTAGCTAACACTTTGCGGGGGGGGGGGGGGGGGGGGTGCTGAGACCCAGCTCTGGCCTTCTTGGGTTTGTAGCTTACAAGTAGAGATAAGATGGGTACACAGGGCTGTATCTAAGGGCTGGAGTGTACATACTGTGCAGTCCGTGCTGTAACAGTTTGGAAAAGGGAAAGTTCACCTCTAGATGGGAAAAAGTGGCAATCAAGGAAGACTTGTTAGAGGACGTAACAATGAGCTCAGCCTTGAAGGGTGGGTAGGGTTTTGTGGAAAGAGATGGGAAGTGGGTGGGACATGCCTATACAGCAAAGCAAATGGAGGGTCAGGCATATTGGAGAGGGGTGTAGAAACCAGAGGTGGGGGTTAGGCTAAGGAGAAGTCAAGTTTGAGAGGCCATAAATGCAACTCTGAAGAATTTGGATTTTGTTTGGAAAGAATGGACAACATTCATTCAGTCAGTCAAGAAATATTTATGGAGTACCTACTCTTGGCCTGGGAGGAGCTGAGGATAGAGCAGGATGGCGCAGACAGGAATGCCTGCCCCAGGGAGCTGACCGTTCAGTGGGGAGGTGGGCAGTGAACACAAAATCACATGCCAGATAGAAGATCTCAAGTGGTGGTGAGAATTAAGGAGAAAAGGCATGGAGGGGAGCTGAGGAGGCTGCAGTTTTAGGTGAGGCCGTCAGGGAGGCCACCCCTCACCTGAATAAAGACCTGGTGGAGGGCCAGCAGGTGGAGTGGAGGTTAAGGTGCTAGATCCCACATGGTTGACTGCACGATTCAAGTCCCAGACCTAGCAGCTTAAAAAACATGCCATGCGTGTGCACATGCATGTCCGAAATCTCTGGAGGAAAATGGAGAAGGGATTGCAGTGTGACCATCCCACCTGGGTGATTTCTCACTTTCACTCTTTCTTTCTCTCTCTCTGTCTCTCTCTGGTGAGAGCACATGCCCTATAGCAAAACTAAAACAAACACACGCCTGATGGAGGAGAGGGAGGGAAGGACATGATCAAACAGGGGTTTAGGGAATGGGTGAGGGCTGGGTGGGAGTCAGGCTAATGTGCATTGGCTGGAGGTAATGAGGGCCTGATTTACTCGGACCCTGTTCCCCTGCCTTCCACTTACATGAACCTGCTCATGGACCCTCCCCAACCTGCTGTCCTGGCCCAGCCCTCAGCCTGGCTGTGCTCCCTTCCCAAAACCCAGCTGTGGGACACGCGCACGCACACTCACGTCCACACATGTTCGCACGTGCATTCTGTCCCGGCCCCTGCCCCCGCCCCCACTACTCCAGCTTCTGCTCTTCCAGGCCCCTGACTCCTGCGTCATCACTCTGACCTAACCATGGAAAGGGGGCCAGGGACAGATGAGGAGGTGGGAGTGAACACAGCCTGGGGAGGGGGAGGAGCCTCTCGGGCTTTGGGACCTGCTCCTCCCCTCACCGCAGCTTGTCAGCCCTAGCTAGTCCCTGTCTGCCTGGGGGGGAGGAGCCGGCCAGCTGGGTGCACTAGCCTGCAAAAGCTGGAGTCTGCAGGGCAGGGCCAGTGCTGGCTGGTCCCCCGGGGCTTTTGAAGAGCAAACTGTGACTGCAGCTTGGGAGGGAAGGTAGAGGAGAGATCGTGGCCCATCCACACCTAATCCAGAAGCTTTAAGAATCCTCTAGGAGGGCTGGTTTGGGTCCTGACTTAAGCTCAAATGCGTTTGGATAGTGTCCGGCAAGGTCCATCTGTCCAGTGCCCTTCCTTCTGTCTGCTTGGATTCCCCTGGCATGGCGCTGACCCCTTTTGAGCTGTGGGGTCACAGCAGAGGATTTCAACAACCCTACCAATTAATCCCTAACCCTACCACTCCGTTAACTCTCCCATGGGATTGCCTTGTCCATGTCACTCCACAGAAGGAACCTGCAGTGGCTCCCTCTTGCCTCAGAACTAAGACCTAACTTTCCATCCCCTTCTCCCATTCTGCTCATCGCCACTCTGTGACAGCTTAGTCAGAGAGTTGCGGCTTCCTATCCTTTGCTCACTGCCTTCCACCAGAATCACCATCTACACTGTCTCTCCCTCTTCTTCAAAGCCCAGACTCGAGGATTCCCTCCTCTATGAAGCCCTCCCAGATCTCCCGCCAGGCAGTTGTATCCTTCCACACTGCCTTCCTTTATGTACATGCTTTAGGCCCCTCCCTGCCAGGGCTGCAAAGTACAGCTGTCAAAACTGAGCACTCCACAACTCCAGGGGGCATTCATACAGATTAGAATGGTCCCCACGGGAACCCTGGAGCGCAGGGGCCCTGGCACTCAGAGAAGGGCATACGGAAGGTCTCCCACATCTTGGTGCCCACCAAGCCCTGAGCACATTGCCTGTTTTTGGTCCTCGCTCTTGCGTGGATTGCACTATGTGGACCCCAAGCCAGGCTCCTCAGCCAGAAGACCCAGAAAGGTAGTGAGCCACACCCGCCCAGCCCAGCTCTCTGTAATCCTGGGGCTTTCAGGGGCTCCATCCACTTCCTAAGCAGGCAGCCACTGAGGCAGGGCTCGAAAAGGAACATTTGTGATGAGAGGATGGAGGGTGGAGGCAGGATCTGTTCTGTGGATTCCTCCTGGCAGCCGATTCATATTGACAATCCAAAGAGAAGCAAATTTACAGCCTCCCTGTGTTGTCTCAGACCCCCGGATAGCACAGAGCCCCAGCTGCCTGGAGTTAGGCTGAGGAGAGGGGGCCTCCAAAGCCTCTCCTCCCTCCTTTCCAGGCTGTGGCTTTTTGGCTTGGGAGTTCAGCCAGTGGCCCAGAAGACCTTCTGTGCTGGGAAGTGAGGTGGCGGGGGGACCTTGGAGGGTGTGGTGGGGGAGGGCTTCCGGGCCCTTGGGGAGCTGGGAAGGAAGCAAGAATGCTAGAGAAGGAATTCCTGCCAGAGAAGAAAAGGAAAGTCCTTTGCCAAAATCAGTGTGGAGAAACTGAGGCAAGTGTTGCTTTCTTGGTCACGAAGTAGCCTGTAAACCCAGACATCCAGGTTTCTGTTCTCAGCAAACAGCTCCGTGGCCCACTGGCTTAAAGGCATTGTCCGGTGAACTGAGAGCCTGGGGGTGGCCGGAGCTCTGACCTACCACGCAGCCCACTTGGACATGTGACTTCATCTCTGAACCTTGTGTCTGTACGATGGAGTTCGTGAGAATGACAGTAACTACTTCCCAGGGCTGTGGAGAGATTATGTAATGCCTAGCATGTGGTAATCAATAAATGACTATTTTGACTATATTCTCCACTTTGGTATTTCTTCAATTTGTCCTTTCTTTGGAGGCCTGGAGAACAAACCTCTAGAGTATTCCTTAGCCTTGTTCCTGAGTCTTCTACTGTTCACTCTTGGGAGCTGGAAACAGAATCATGGGACCTTGTCTCTGGTATTGTAGCTGCTCCCACCATGCAACTCACTGAAAAAGGACACCCAAATAGTGGGGTGTACAAAGATATCCCTGGGTCTCTCTCTTTCTCTATATTTAATGCAACCCCTGCTTTAAACATACTCTTCAATATCCATATTTAGTAAATTTGTTCCCAACTTGTTCTTTTCTTAACGTTTATTTCTTCCATGAGAGAGACAGAGACAGAGAGAGAGAGACAGACACCTTCAACAAGGTCTTCATGCCATAATCCACCCCCAGCCTAGCAAGCCTGGATCAGAGGCCCCAGCACATGTGCCCAGTGTGTATAGAGAGGCCTCAGGACCTCCCCAACTGGGTCGAGCATTGCTGCATTGTATTACCGCTGCACCAATGGCTCACCCTCTGGGTGTCTATATTGACTGCACTAAGGAGAAATTTTTCCCTGAACACAGCTGAGTGAAATGGCATTGTGGTTATTCAAAACCTGAGGCCACCAGGGATTTCTGGCCCCATCAATGTGGGTTTCCTTCAGTGCTATTGACCTGGAGACCTTTGGGCCCACCCTAGACAAGCCTTGAAGCATTACAGGACTGACTTCCTTGTTCATCTGTTTCTCAAATCTCTCAAATGCTTGAGTCCTTGAAGGAGGGGCCCCAGAGCACCAAAGGCCTCCACTTTGAGTTCCAGAAATGTGCCCCAGTTGGGCTTCACCAAAAAGTTTCAGACCACATCCTAGGATCTCTAGCTCATAAGAATTGATGAATATTCCTAAATCCCTTCTGGTATCACACATCCTATACAGAAGACAGAGTTGGTAAATTGGCCAGAGTAACTTTCTGGCCCAACCAAAAATAAAATCAGAAAATCCTAACCTTTAAAAAAAAAATCATAGAGCCAAGGATTAGCACAATAGAAATACAGCTGGACTCACATGGGAAAAGTCTTGCGCTTGCATCCTGGAACATCCCTCAGGCCAGCCGAAACTAAGAGTGATCGTAACATAAAGACCCTGTTGGGGATGCCAGTCTCTCTGTTTCTGTCTCTCTCATGAAATACATAAACAAACCCTTTTTTTTTCTTTTTAGAGGTTTTTGTCATAGGGCATGTGCTCTCACCAGAGAGACAGAGGAAGACAGTAAGAAGGAAAGTTAAAAAAAAACACCTCCCTGGGACCAGCAGGTGGCATGGTGGTTAAGGTGCTGGACACTCCCACATGACCAACCATGGTTCAAGTCCCCAACCTGGTGGCTTGCTTTCTCACTTTCTCTCTATCTCTCTCTGTATGTATCTCTCTGGTCAAATTAAAATAAAATGAACAAATAAAATTAAATAAATGATTCTTTAAAAAAAATTAAAAAAATAAAAAAAAAACCACCTCCCAGTGGGATGGCCACCCCACAATTCCCTCTCCTCCATTCTCCTCCTGGGATCTTGGGTATGTACACACATGTCCCAAGCATGATTTTTCACACCACCAAGTCCAGGACTTTAACTGCAGTCGACCATTTGGGAGTCCAGTGTCTTAACCACTATGCCACCTGCTGGCCCCAAATAAACTTGAAAAAAAATTACTTCTAGTGGCTCCAGCAGGTGGCATGGTGGGAAGACACTGGATCTCACATGGCCAAATCCATGGTTCGAGTCTCAGACCCAGAGGCTTGAAAATCATGCCAGATGTGTGTGTGTGTGTGTGTACCCAAATCCAAAGATGAGAATAACAGAGAAAGGATTGCAGTGTGGCTATCCCCTCTGGGAGATGATTTCTCACTTTCCCTCTCTCTGTCTCTCTTTGGCAGGTGCACATGCCCTATGGCAAAAACCTAAAGTAATAATAATTTTTCATGAGATTTTTGCTATAGGGCACGTTTGCTAGCCAGAGAGACAGAAAGTGAGAAATCACCCCCCAGGGGGGATGGCCATGCTGCAATCTCTTCTCCTCCATTCTCTTTTCCAGATTTTGAGCACGCATGCACATACACCCGGCATGAGTTTCAAGCTACCAGGTCCGGGATGCGAACCATAGTCAGCTATGTGGGAGTCCAGTGACGTAACCATTATACCATCTGCAGTCCCAGTAATGATGTTTTTTATTTTTTTAGGAAAGTACATTTTTCTTGCATCAAACAAGAGTCATAGACTCTGAGGAAAGACCCAAAAGGCCCTGCAAAGGTGAAGGCCCACCCTCTGCTTGCATACTTCCAGTGTTTCTCAAGGGAGCAGAATCTTGTTCCAGAGAAGGCGACACTGGGGCCAGGAGGTGGTGTGGTGATTAAGGCACTGGACTCTCACCGTGGTTCAAGTCCTGGACCTGGTGGCTTGCTTCCTCATTTTCTCTCTCTTTCTCTCTGGTGAGCAAATTTAAAAATATACTAATAAATAAAATAAAATAAGTAATTCTTAAAAAATAAAAGTCAGCACCCATCTACACATCCATCTACCTATTCATTGATCAGATATTTAGTAGTTACTGGGTTGAACAGTAAAATCACTTCTATTGTTTCTTCTCTTTAGATTTTCAAAAAATTATTTATTTCTTAAAGTGCAATTTTTGGTTTACCTGTAAGTAATCATTGTACCTCTTTATGGAGTACAGTTGGGTTTTCCAAAGCATGCATATAATGTGTAATAATCAAGTCGAGGATATAGATATATTTTTCAACATTGAACATTACATAATGTTGAGCACATTCAATAATAGTTCTACTAGGGTTTGGGAGGCAGTATATATTGAATTGTCAATGACATTAAAATCACTCTTCTTGGGATTATCTCATCGGTTTTATAATTACTCCTTTTACCTGGAGAACAAAGGATCAGTCAGGAACAGGTTTAGTAGGAAACAAACAAATAAAACAAAAAAAACTTTCTTATTTCAAAAACAGTGTGATATTTGAAAAACTAGAAAACAGGTCAGCAAGTGGCATGGTGGTTAAGGCATTGGATCCCATGTGGCCAACTGTGCGGTTGAGTCCTGGACCTGGAGGCCTGAAAGATACACCGGGCATGTGTGTATGTCCAAAATCCTGAGAGGAGAATGGAAAAGAGGGGATTGCGATATGGCTAGTCCCCTTGGAAGGGATGCTTTCTTACTTTCTCTCTCTCTATTTCTGTCTCTGGTGAGCACATGTGCCCTATAGCAAAGATTAAATAAATAAAACTAGAAAATACAGGAAAACCCAAACACATAAATTAAAAAGCACCCATAATGACATTAGGAGTGTTCGGTAGCCATTTTCACAGACTTCTTTCTTAGTGAGATGATTTTTGTCATCCCATAACTCTGGGCAGTTGGACCTCTATTCCTTAAGGAACTACATTTGATAGGGGCCAGCAGATGGCATGGTGGTTAAGGTCCTGGACTCCCACATGGTTGACCACAGCTCAAGTCCTGCCCCCTACTTGACCCCCACACTAGAGTGGACCTCTAGACCCTCTCTTCCTTCAATGGCAATGTTTCTGCAGAACTGCCACTGAGGGAAGCCCTACTCTCAAGCAGTAAGAAAACATGGAGTAGAAACAACAAACAAATAGACTCAGAGAGGGAGCTGCCAAAACAAACCAAATGCAGAAAGGCTGCCTGCCACCACCTCAGCTGGGCCCAGGCCAGGAGTGCAGAGACAAAAACACGTACGTGCAGAGACACACAGTTCCGTCCTGCTCCGTCAGCCCCCACTCAGATACTGAGGGGCTCCAGGGCAACGTCTGCAGTCAAGGTTGATGGAGAGGGACTAGCCCAATAGAAATGTCGGCAACCTTGTCTCCTTTCTTTCCCCTCCCTCTAGTCCCACAAAATATCTTGTCTATTTATGAATCCCCTTAGGTCCCTGTCAGATATGTCCTCATCTCTCTTTTTTGCAAAGCAAAGTCCTAGTCATCCTTCAATATCCAGGTCAAAGGTGACACCATTTTGGATCCCCACCAGGAAGTTAGTTCTTTCCGTATCATGGCTACTCTTATTTCTTACATAATACATCTTACTCATTCACAAAATTTGTATGTTCACCTTACCAGTCCCAAATGGTAGGCTCCTTAAAGGTAAGGGCCATTTCCTTCTAGCTTTTTTTTTTTTTTTTTTTTTTTTTTTTTGAGAGGTTTTTGCTATAGGGCACATGCGCTTGCCAGAAAAACAGAAAGAGACAGAGACAGAAAGCAAGAAATCACCCCCCAGGGGGGATGGCCACGCCGCAATCCCTTCTCCTCCATTCTCCTCTCGGGATCTTGGGCATGCACGCACTCGCACCCAGCATGAGTTGAAGCCACCGGGTCTGGGACTCAAACCATGATTGACTACATGGGCGCCCAATGACATAGCCATTGGGCCAACTGCTGGTCCTGCCATTTCATATATATAAGCCAGAAGAAAGGATTCTGAATGAAGACCTTATTTTCAGATCCCCAAACCAAACCACTTTCAAGAGAACTAGAGTAAAATGTGGTTACTCTAGGGACCAGGAGGAGGTGTGGTGGTTATGGCTCTAGACGCTCCCACATAACTGACCACAATTTGAGTCCTGGACCTGGTGGCTTGCTTTCTCACTTTCACTCTCTCTCTCTCTCTCTCTCTCTCTCTGGTCAAATTAAAAAAAATAATAATAAATGAACAAATTTTTTTTTAAAGATGGTTACTCTAAAACTCAGTTTTTGTTAGATCAGAGACTTTCAAACTCCTGTGACCATCAGGAAGCGTAAAAAACACAACTTGGGACCCTCCCTGAGCATACGGAGTGCGTGTGTGCCCATGATCTGGGCCAGCTGAGACTAGGGGTGGACTGCGGCACATGGACCCTGTAGGAGGTGCCTATGTCTCTGTCGTGAAATAAATAAACTTCAAAACAAAACTAAACAATTATATCCTAACTAGTACTTGTGTTATATATACATATCTAATTTTAAAAAAGCTTCAATAAAACACGGCTTAAGTTTCGTTTTTCAAAAAAAGACTATAATCAGATCAATTGATCTCAAGACCCACAAACAGATTCACCACTCATAACATTGCTTTAGATGACTCTAATTCGATAAATATGAAAAATCAGGTCATTCGACAAATATCCAAACCAAAAGTTACTGGATTGTCAGAAAAGTCATGACACATTTTTGTGTAGAAAAATAAGCCACGACTTTTCCGACCACCCAATATTTATTTTCTGTGTGCTGAGCAGTTGATTATTCAGGGATGCCTGAATAACCATCTTTTCTCCCACTGGGGAAATCCAGCCAGAAAGGCCTGAAGGACTCTGGCCTGCAGCTGCCTGGTACCCACCTGGGCCCTGTAGGACCAGGAAGTAAATGAAGCATTTGTCAGTTCCTCCACAGAGCTTGACACTAAGGAGGTTCTGAAGTCTCCATTTGCTTCCTTCAGCCTTAAACCCTTACCTTTCCTACAGCTGAAAACCATCACCATAAAGGAGACTGACCTAACTATTCCAGATGCAGCTCAGCAGGTGACAGTAGACATTATCTGCAGGGTGACAAATTCTAATGTAAACACTGAGATGGTCAAGCTTCTGCACTGTACTCAACAGTCTCTCATGTTATTCTTCCGAAATATAATCTATGCTCTCTGTGAAGACAGAAAACATTTGGGTTTCCCTGGATACCTAAATACTTGCAAAGTCTTCTATTCTCCCTGGGTAGGTACATATGGAAGAGGAAGTGGCAGGTCACTAACACAAATTGGTACTTTTTATTGTATAGGACAAGAGCCATAGATCAAACAGACTCAGGAAGACCCACTGCTTGGGCCCAGAAAGAGGTAATACTCCTCCCAACCCACTTTCAATTCAGAGTCCTCTGGGCTGTGGGGACAGGCCTTGTCTTACATGGCTCTGGCAGGAAGTCCATGACAGTACTCAGGAAAGCCACATCTGGGCCTAGAGGAGTGTGTGAAGACGAGGAGGGCCAGCCTCATTTCAGCTACTTGGGGGTGACTCTGAAGACACGGATGTGGATGGCTGAGTTGTTGCGAATGCGGGTAAGCGGCTCTCGTGTATCAGTCTCTGGTTCCAGCTCATCGACAAGCTCCACGGTGGAGGTATTGGCAGCCACCTGCAACGACCCAAAGCTGCCCGCTTGCAGCTGCAGGGCAATGTTGATCGCACGGTTGATGGCAAGGCCCAAGCCATGAATGTAGATCTCAGTGCATGCGTTCTGACCCCGGGTCCCTCCATCCAGTAGCTTCTGACAGCGGGCTAGCTGAGCCTTAAAATCAGTCTTCATGTTGACATAAATGTCATTGGGCCTCCGGGGCAGGCGGTGTGGAAGTCGTTTCCTAAGGGTGTATTCCACTGGGTCGAGCTCAGCCTCGACGGCACCTCGGGGCTCTCTGTTTTCTGCCATGCTGCTTGGCCTGGCTCGGGAAAGAGACCTGATCAGAGGGATCATGAGCAACTCCGTGTCCTTTCCTACCCAGGTTTCCATAAAGAGAGTGTACCTGGGAGGGGTCACACTTAACGCCCTCTTTCCTTCCAACCTCCCGTTCACCTAAAGCCCCCGCATCTCCACACCCCCAGTTATTCATTCATCACGTCGCCCCCAACCTCACGCTCCTCCACTGTCCCTTCCCGCGGCTCTTTCGCGCTTACACTCTCAGGTCCACAGTGTCCCCTGCGAGCTCCCCCGCAGACCCTTCAAGGGTTCGCAGACTCGCCCAAGTAGAGAGCGGTGCCCGAGACCCCCAGGTCCAGGGAAGGGACTAGAAGGAAACTGCGGCGCGACAGGAACGCCAGATCGCAAGCGACCTGCGAGCGCCGGCTCCTGAAAGGACTGCGGAGTGCGCACGCGCACGGGTGCACAGGGCCAGGCCCCTGCCATCCACGAATAGCCGTACGGGTCCGGGTTCTCCCCGCCCGCTTCCGGAGCGCTGGTGCACTTGCGCGAGGAGTTCGAGTCACGCGAGGCTTCCGGGAGTGATGGGAGCTACCACGTGTACTCCGGGCCGGGAGAGGGAGGAGGGGAAGGGCACCAAGTCGGAGCTGGGGAGGCGCTAGGAAGGTCAGGATCGACTTTCCTAGGTCAGTCCAAGTTCCCGACCCACCGACGAGTCTCCAAGGGAAGAAACCAAGAGGAACAGCTATTCTAGGAGCTTAGGAGTCTTCCTAAAGAGAGGAGGGAAGGGGGCCAGTTCAGAAGGTCGTGACAAGCAAAGGCGCTTGAAGACAAGCCCAGACATCCGTGTCCATCAGCAGAGGCGTGGTCAGGGTTGGCAGATCTGACCTCCCGTCCAGGGTCCCTGCTGCCCAAAGACGGAGGGGGGTACTTTGTGGCAAGGCCAGATCCTCACCTCGCCAGAGGACAACGCTCCCAACTCCCCTGCGGCTCACGGGAACCTGTCCTCCCCCGTCTCTGCTGGAGCCCAAGCAGTGAGCCCCAAGCGCAGCCTTTGCAGCTCACCCGGGAATCGCTGACCCACCCACTTGTCTACCTTGTCGCGTCAGCTCTGGCCGCTGCCCGGGACCCGGGAGCGGGGATGTGCCGCCCCCTAGCGGGCACGATGAAGGGACCGAGTACGCTGTTGGTGGCTTCCGAAGGGCAGTCTGAAGGTGGAGTTCTGTATACAGCTATTGCTATAGCTCTGGAGAGTTCCCTTTGCAAGTTAGTTAGACCTGCGCTGGGAACCCTGAACTACTCTCCGCTTGCTTTTTCATCACTCAAGCAGGAAAGCTAATTCCTGTCTCACCATCGAGTCGTGAACCCCAATGTTCTCTTGTGAACTGTAAGCTGGCACACATGTTGGCTTGTTTATGCCTCCAAGCTTCTGTCTGGTTGCCTAGGGCAAGAGTTTGACCCCATCTGACCAAAGGTTGCAAAGATTCCTGCGAACTTTTTTCCCAGCACCATTTAAATTCTTCTGTAGTCCTCTTTAGTTTCAAAGTCTTTTTAAGAGAATTACTATATTGAACTTTATTATTTATTTATTTATTTTAATCAGAGAGGGACAGAGTGAGAGAGAGGGAAAGTGAGAAAGCAAGCCACTAGGCCCGGGACTCGAACTGTGGTTGGCCATGTGGGAGTCTAGCACCCTTAACCATCATGCCATCTGCCGGCCCCCAGAGTCTTTCATTAACCACAACTTTCAGATTTATGTTGAGTTGGAAGATTCAACATAGAAAAGATACCAATTCTTGGGTTGGACCAGGGGCCTCATGGTTGAGGAGCTGGATCCCACGTGGCATATCATGATTGGAATCTACACCCCGGGGCTTGAAAAACAGGCCAGTCTTGTGTATGCAGCTCAAAATCCCCAAAGGATGGAGAAATGGAGAAGGGAAGGCTGCATGACCACATCCCACTGGGAGACACTTTTTCCCTCTCCCCCCTCACTCTGTCTTTCTGGAAAGGGCCTGTCCTTCCAGCAATTAAAAATTAAATAGGGACTTGGGACCAGCAGATGGTGTAATGATTATGTCCCTGGACTCCCACATAGTCAACTGCGGTTTGAGTCCTGGACCCAATGGCTTAAAACTCATGCCAGGTGTGTGTGCGTGTGTTCCCAAAATCCCGAGAGGAGAAAGGAGGAGAAGGGACTGGGGCATGCCCATACCCCCTTTTGGGTGATCTCTCATTTTCTGTCTCTCCACATGTGTCCTCTAGCAAAAACCTCTCTAATAAATAAATAAATAAAAGAAACAGGGACCAGCAGATGGCATAATGGTTATGTCGCCAGACTCCCACATAGTCCACCAAGGTTTGAGTCCTGGACCTGGCAGCTCAAAACTCACCAGGTACATGTGTATGTATGCCCAAAATCCCAACAAGGTAATGGAGCAGGGATTGTGGCATGGTCATCCCCCGGGTGGTGATTTCTTGCTTTCTGTCTCTGTCTCTCCCGTGAGCAGACATGCCCTATAGCAAAAATCTCTAAATAAATAAATAAACCAATTCTCTCCAAAATGTTGTAGAGATTTGGGACCAGCAGTTAGCGTAATGGCTATGTCGCTGGACTCCCACGTAGTCGACCGCGGTTCGAGTCCCGGACCCGGCGGCTTAAACTCACGCCGGGCGCGTGTGCGTGCGTGCCCAAGATCCCAAGAGGAGAATGGAGGAGAAGGGATTGCGGCGTGGCCATCCCCCCTCGGGGGTGATTTCTCGCTTTCTGTCTCTGTGTCTCTCTCTCTCTCTGTCTGGCAAGCGCACACGCCCTATAGCAAAAACCTCTCCAAAAAAAAACAAAAAAATGAATGGTAGATTTAAATATAAAATCTGTAACTATAAAACTTTTAGAAGAAAACAGGAAAAACCGTTCATGATATAGGGGTCAGCCAACAGTTTTAGCCATGACTCCAGAAGCACAATTCATAAAATAAAAAAAAAAAAAGATAAATTGGACTTTATTAAAATGTTTAAACATTTGCTCTGTGGAAGACCGTAATACCAGAGTCAAAAGAGAAGTCACGGACTGGGAGACCATTTTGGCAAATCACATATTCTACAAAGGACTGGTATCCAGAATACAGAAAGAACTCTAAATTCACTAGCTGGAAAACAAAACAACTCAATTAGAAAATGGGCAAAATTCAGGACCAGTAGATGGCATAATGATTACGATGCTGGACTCCCACATAGTTAACTGTGGTTTGAGTTTCGGACTCCGCCCTTCAAACTCATACCGGTGCGTGTGCGTGCATGCCCAAAATCCCAAGAGGAGAATGGAAGAGAAAGGATTGTGGCTGGCCATCCCCCCGGTGGGTGATTTCTCACTTTCTGTCTGTCCCTCTATGGAACGCACACGCCCTACAACAAAAACCTCTCAAAAAAGAAAAAGAAAGGGGACCAGCAGTTAGCGTAATGGCTATGTTGCTGGACTCCCATGTAGTCGACCGCAGTTCGCGTCCTGGACCCGGTGGCTTAAAACTCACGCCGGGCGCTTGTGCGTGCGTGCCCAAGATCCCGAGAGGAGAATGGAGGAGAAGGGATTGCGGCGTGACCATCCCCCCTGGGGGGTGATTTCTGGCTTTCTGTCTCTCTGTCTCTCTCTGTCTGGCTGGCGAGCGCACGCGCCCTAAAGCGAAAAAACCTCTCCAAAAAAAAAAGAAAAAGAAAATGGGCAAAAGTCTTGAACAGACACTTCAGTAAAACAGGACATAAGGATGGCAAATAAGTACTGGAAGATGTCAATACCATTAGCCATTAAGGAAATGCACATTAAAACCATGTTCAGGGTCAGCTCATGGTGTGGTGAAGATGGCTGGACCCCACATAGCCAACTGTGAGGTTTGAGTCCCGGTCTTAGTAGCTTTAATAACATGCTGGGCACGTGTGTGTGCGTGCCCAAAGTCCCAAAAGGAGGCAGAAATGGAGAAGAGATAATAGTGTGACCATGCTCCCTGGGGGTGCTTTCTCACTTTCTCTTTCTCCCTCTCTTTCTGGCTCTCTACAGAGCGCATGCACTCTCTAGCAAATTTAAAACAAAAACATGATGAGAGAGACCAGACAGTGGCACATTGGTAAAGAACGCAAGGCTTGAGTAGCCAGCAGGTGGCATGATGGTTGAGGTGCTGGACTCCACGTGGCCGACCATGGTTGAAGTCCTGGACCTGGTGGCTTGTTTTCTCATCCCCCCCCCCCCCGGTCAAATAAAAATAAGTAAATATAAATAAATAAATTCATTCATTCATTAAAAAAAATAGAATGCAAGGCTTGGGACTAGCAGATAGTGTAATGGTTACATTGCAGGACTCCCACGTAGTCCACCATGGTTCAAGTCCCAGACCAAGCTCAAAATTCACTCCAGGTCTGCATGCATACGTGCCCAAAATCCTGAGAGAAGAATGGAGGAGAAGGGGTTATGGCTGGCCATTCCCCCTGGGGACTGATTTCTTGCTTTCTTTCTCTGTTTTTCTGGGGAGCACACATGCCCTATAGCAAAATTCTGTCCAGGAAAAAAAAAAAAAAAAAAAAAAGAATGCAAGGCTCTGTAATCTGCCAGGACCCACAGGAGTTCTGGGTTTGTGTCTAGAGATCTCCTGAACACACCTGCCACCTATGTGTCCATGATCTGTGACCTGAAGACTTGCTGGGGGTGGCTGTCTCTCACTCATTCTATTTGTCTTTCTTGCTAATGGGAGAAGGAAAAAAAAAAAAAAAAACTTGAATACAAAAAGTATTGGCTGTTGCAAGAAAATTTTTTTCTAAAATATTATTTTATTTAACTTCAATTACTATTATTTTTTAATTTTACCAGAGAGTGACAGAGACAGAGAGAGGGAAAGTGAGAAAGCAAACTACCAGGTCCAGGACTTGAACCACAGTCGGCCATGTGGGAATCCAGTGATGTTAACCATCATGCCACTTGCCAGCCCTGCAAAATATTTTTTAAAAACCCATGATGGGGACCAGCAGATGGTATAATGGTTACATCGCTGGACCCCCATGTAGTTAACTGTGGTTCAAGTCCCAGACCCAACAGCTTAAAACTCACACCAGGCATGTGTGCATGTGTGCCCAAAATCCTGAGAGGAGAATGGAGGAGAGAGGATTGCAGCGTGGCCATCCCTCCTGGGGGTTGATTTCTCGCCTTCTGTCTCTCTGTCTCTCTCTGTTTCTCCACTGAGCGCTTGCATCCTATAGCAAAAATATTTCTAAAAATAAATAAATAAATAAAAACCCATGATGACCCATCATTACACACTTATTAGAAACAGCTAAAATAAAAAATCCTGACAATACCAAGTGTGGCTGAGAATGCAGAAAAACTGGATCTTTCATATACTGTTTGGGAAAATAAAATGATACAGCCATTCTGAAAAATGGTTTGGCACTTTCTTCTAAAATGAAACATACACTAACCATATGACCCAGCAAGAGCACTCCTGGGCATTTAAAAACCTCTATAGAGGCACCAGCAGTTGGCATAATGGCTATGTCGCTGGATTCCTATGTAAGTCGACCACGGTTCGAGTCCCGGACCCAGTGGCTTAAACTCACACTGGCGTGTGTGCGTGCATGTCCAAGATCCTGAGTGAGAATGGAGCAGAATGGAACAGAAGGGATTGCGGTATGGCCATTCCCCCGGGGGGTGATTTCTCACTTTCTGTCTCTCTGTCTCTGTGTCTTTCCCTATAGCAAAAACCTCTCTCCCCCCCAAAAAAAAAAACCCTCTACAGGAATGTCCATAGCAGTTTTATTAATACTTGTTATATTTTTATTCATATTTGTTATAGTTTAAAAAAAAAAAAACAAAACTAGAAACAACCAGGGCATCTTTCAATCAATGAATGGTAAACAAACTACAGTACATCAATACTATGGAATACTATGTAGCAATAAGGCTTGCATCAACTAGACCTGTTCAGCTGTTAGAATATTGGTTACATTATAATACTGTGCTATCAGCTCATATTTTAGTGGGGAAGAAAACATGAGCAGGACAGCAGGACCATGCTAAGGAGAAAGGGACGTATACAAGATTTGGTGGCCCTCCCAACAAGGAGCACCACCATGATCTTGGACGAATCTAAAATTTACCAGAGGGAGCAATGACTACATTGGGACAGAAATGTCTAGTCATAAGGTCCATAATCTATTACGATAGGGTGGTTCAAAAGACTGAGTCCTGGGGGTTGGGAAGAAGTAAGAGAACAGCCAAGGCCTGAAAAGTAGCAGCTAGTGAGGTAAGAGGAAAAAAACAAGGGAGTATGGTTTCTTGGAAACCAGAAGAAATCATGTCTAGAGGAGGGAGTGTCTGCTGTGTCACAGGCTGTTGACAAACACAAGATAATAGACTGGCAGACTTTAGCACCATGGAGGTCATTGGTGACTTGACAAGCAGTTATATTTGGTTGACCAAAGAACTTAGCTCATGGCAGAAAGTAATTCTGCATATAGTAAATTAATTTTAAGGCCCATTATGTCTGATAATTAACAATAAACACATCTATGAACTATCATTACATTAATCAGATCTGAAATACGATTTACAAGCTTTGCTATCCAGATAAATATAAAGGTTCATGACTAGCAGTTGGCATAATGGCTATGTTGCTAGACTCCCATGTAGTTGACCGTGGTTGAGTCCCGGACCCGATGGCTTAAAACTCACGCTGGGCACGTGTGCGTGCATGCCCAAGTTCCAGAGAGGAGAATGGAGGAGAAGGGATTGCGGCATGGCCATCCCCCCTGGGGGGTGATTTCTCGCTTTCTGTCTCTTTGTCTTTCTGTCTTTCTGGCAAGTGCATGCACCCTATAGCAAAAACCTCTCCCCCTCCAAAAAAAAAAAGAAGAAAAAAAGAAATATAAAGATTCATAATTTAAGCAGGTGAAGTCAGACTCTATAATAAACCGACTTGAAAATAAGAAAGTTCACACTCATTGCATTTCATCAAAGGAAAACACCACAGAAGAATCAATCTACCATTAAGGAAAAGGGCAGAGAATGGCTGTTGGGTCCTCTTTGAGACCTCTCCCCCATTTCAGTGAACTATCTAACTTTTACCTCTTTTTTTTCGTTTGTTTGTTTTGAAGAGGTTTTTTTTTGCTATAAGGCACATGGCTTGCTTTCTCACTCTCTCTCTCCCTCCCTCTCTCACTCACTTTGTCCCTCTCTAGTCATAAAATAATTATTTAAAAAAAATAAAATAAAATAAAACACAGACCAGGACTAGCAGTTGGTGTAATGGCTATGTCGCTGGACTCCCATGTAGTCGATCACGGTTCGAGTCCCGGACCTGGTGCTTAAACTCACACCAGGTGCATGTGCATGCGTGCCCAAGATGCCAAGAGGAGAATGGAAGAGAAAGGATTGCGGTGTGGCCATCCCCCTTCCCCCAGGTGATTTCTTGCTTTCTGTCTCTCTGTCTTTCTCTGTCTTTCTGGTGAGCGCATGCGCCTTATAGCAAAAACTGCTCCAAAAACAAAAGAAAAAAACCGACAGACCAAGACATTTTTCAGCACAACACCTGAATGGTCAAATAAAAAATTAGGTCTAAGTGATTTCTTTGTAATTTTTATTGAATTCTATTTAAGAGACTCACAGTTCTGATTTCATAGTTTTCTTTCACAAAAAGGAGTTTATCCACTTCAGTTGACACCGTGTCAGTATCAAGTCCCCAGTTCACAGCTAGGGAGATTACTCGCCCAGTGTCACAAACTGGTACCAACGCCCAGCCCAGAGCCATCCCTTTCGTTTCCACCCTCAGGTCGATGAGCCCTCCTCAATGTGTTGCACATACAGCGGGTGCCGCTCTTCAGTCAAAACCAGCCTTTCACAGTGGCGTTCAAGCCCCCAACCGAAATTTCACCTGCACTTCTTCACTGCCAGAGACCCTCTCATCCCATAAATCTCGACTCACTATTCCCAGTCCTTGTCCACTTTTCATAAATCTGCCCAAATCCTGCCCTTCTTTGGAGTTCAGCATAAACTGCACTGTCTCTGACTATTTCCATCCCAAAGAGCTGCCTCCCATTTTTCCCTGTACCATTTCTTCTGCAATTTACCATCTCACATTTGCTCGATAGTTGAAACATGCTAACACCTTAGTCGTCATAGGTTAGGCTGCAGGTGACTTCAATGACCCAGACTACATCTCCCATCCAGAAAAGTAAAATAAACAAAAAATGACAACAAAAGCTTTCGGTTGGGGGTAAAAATCATAAGGTTATTCAGGCTGGCAGGTGGTGTGGGGGTTAAGAGTGCTGGACTCCCATATGACCAACTGCAGTTCGAGTCCTGGACCTGGTGGCTTGCTTTCTCATTTTCCCTTTCTCTCACTCACTCTCTCTGTTCCTCTCTGGTCAAATTAAAATAAAGTTAAATAGGGACCAGCAGATGGTGTAATGGCTATGTAGCTGGACTTCCATGTAGTCAACCACGGTTCAAGTCCCAGATTCAGGGGCTTAAACTCATGCCGGGCACCTGTATGCATGCCCAAGATCCCAAGAGGAGAATGGAGAAGGGATTGCAGCATGGCCATCACCCCTGGGGGGGTGATTTCTCACTTTCTGTCTCTTTGTCTCTCTCTTTCTGGCAAACACGAGCACCCTATAGCAAAAACCTCTCCAAAAAAATAAGTTAAATAAAAAAACTATTTAAAAAAATCAGCTCATCAATTTTACTCTAGGAGAATTCACTGACTGAAGCTTGCGTTCTGTCTATACAGAATTCAAGTTTTTAAAAATAGTAAATATTAATACAAATATAAATATTTAACACTATCTTTAAAGTGTTAATATAGTCTCGAATATTGTGTTTCAGGAATCCTGTGGAAACAGAATCTTCCCTTAGCTAATAGAAAGGATCTTCAAAAGAGTTCTTGGAAAATGCATATTATAAAAAATTATGCATGGATTTAAAAATTTTTTGCATCTAAGTAAACTCGGTTTTTAATGGTCCTTTCCGCGAACTTTCTGCAGTCTTCTTGGATTTGTGGTGGCTTGCCGGTGCCAAGAGCTACACTAGAGGGCTTTATCACACAGTTCAAACACAGAAAAGTGCATTTAACTTGCCCAGTGATATGTCAGTAACGGATGGAATCAAACAAGGAGCCCCTACTCTTTCCTTAACCACTGCTATTCCAGCCTGAGAGAAAGCAACTTGACCGACAGCACTAAAGAAGGAATCCTAACTGCCAAGAAAGTCAAGGGCACTCTAAAAAGCAGACACATACGCTAGGTGCCGAGAGGCCTGACGCTGCTGGAACAAAGGGCCTTCACAGTAACTCCTGAGGTCTGTGCTCTGTCAGGCAAGACACAGGGCGCTCAGATTCCAAGTCGTGAACTTACCTTTTCCCCCGTCTTAGGGATTACACTGTGTTGGACCACAGCTGTTCTAGGAATCGGGAAGTAAAGTATACACTCGGGAATGACTTCTAAAGAAAATAGTGAAAGCACACACACAACTCTTTTACGTCCAGAAAAGTTTAGCCAGTCGGAAAAGTGGTTCTTGAAAAACCTTTTTTTTTTTAAACAAAGAGGGTTCCGGTCTAGGTTTCACATTTGCATAGTAGTTTTCTCTCTTTTCAAAGCCTTTCACATTCATTTATTTTAATTCGTACAGCACTCCCAGGGAAGACTGAGAGAGGGTCGGGTACGGGACGCAGAATAGTATTTAACACCCTTCTGTAATTGAGAAGCTGAGATTCGAAAGCATTCTCTCTTTTGCCCGAGGTCTACGAGTAATCTGAAGCCGGAGCCACGCATAGAAACTCCGGGTCCCAAAATCAGGACTGTCTCGGATTTTCCTAAATCATTAGATCTGCGCTAACTTCGTGTATCCCAAAAGTGTCCGATGATTTTATTGTCTCCTTCAATCCGGGCGGGCTTCCTGGAAGAACCCCACTGGCCGGGAGAGGCCGGCAGTGCCATTGGCCGCTGCCTCCGTCCCGAGGGTCCCGCGTCACGTGCCGGGGGGGTGGTACACGCCGGGAGCGCGGGGGGCACCCCGGGGACCCCCTTACCCCGGCGGGCTCGGCATCACGTGACGAATCCGGCTCCCGAGTCACGTGCCGGGGGGGAGGGTGTCGGGGACAGCGGTCTTCCCGGCCACACCCGGCTGGACAGCGGAGCAGCGCGCGAGGCGCGGCCGTGCGGGTCCGAGCTGGCCGGGCCGCGGAGAGAGGCGGCGGCGGCAGCGGCGGCGGCGGCAGCGGAGGGGGCGGCCCCGCGTCCGCGTCACGTGGTACGAGGCGGGCAGCCATCTTGCTACAAACACAAACAGAGAGGAGCGGCCGCCGCGGGAGCGCCAGCGCCCCCTCCCCCGCCGTCGCCGCCCCCCGGCCCGCCGCGCGCCGCCCGCCGCTGCCGCCCGCCGCGCGTCGCCAACGCCCCGGGACCGGACCCTCGCGCCGCCCGCCCGCCCGCGGTAAGCGCCCGGCGGCTCCGCGGACCCCGGCCCACAACCGGGCCCGGGGCAGGCCCGCCCCCGACGCCGCGGCGGCCGCGCCGAGCCTGCGAGAGCCGGGGCCAGCGCGTGGGCCGCCCGCCTAGACCCTCCCCCGTCTCCTCCCCGAGGCCGCCGCCACCCGGTGTGTCCGCCCTCCGGCCCCTCCCCGCCGCCGGACCCTCCCCCGAAGCAGGCCAGCCTTGGCGCGGCCCCCGGAGGCCGGCTCCGTGCTCGGGGGGCGGCCGCCGTCCGCCGCTCCCCGCGCACCTGGCGCCCCTCCCTGAAGGGCACGTCGTCCTCCGGCCCGGCCCGCCGCCTTCCCACCCCCGCGCTGGTAACGGTCGTCCCTATGGGCCCCTGCAAGATCCTGCCCGGGCGCTCGCCCGCCGGAGGGCCCCGACCCCTAGGTCCACTGCTGCTGGGCCCATGCTGTGCGCCCGCGCTCTCCGGAGGTCTCCCCAACGTGCCTCCGGGTTCTCATCGGAATGAACAGGGCCTTGCGGGTCTTCAGGTCCAAGCGTTCCACGACTTCAGCCAACATGGAAGCCGGCTCCTCCACCCAAGCACCTCGCCTGGTTCTTCACCTACGTTTCTTTAGCCGGCGACCTTAGCGCTTGGTCATTGGGGTCTTCCTCCCGCTTGCCCTGCCGCCTTAAACACCTTCCTAAGCAGGGGCGGGCTGCTTGCTTTCCCTGTCACCATGCCAGGCCCTTCCCGGCCTGTGTCCCCTAAGGTAGCAGCACCCTGGCCACAGCTTGGTCTTTTTTTTTTCAAGTAACTTTAAAGAGACCTTCTTCTCTTTTCCCTCTTACCCAGTCATTACTAGAATTCGCAATGAGCTCCCAGGTCTCTTCCATCCTAGTGCTCTGCCCTGGGAGAAGCTACAGAAATAACTTGTTGGCCAGATCTCCTCCATGCACCTCAATCTTAGTGCCCTCTGGCTTCTCAGTGCTGCTCTCCTCTGCACAACTTCTCTGTCCCTCCCAGCTGACATATCACCTGCACCCCTGCCTTTCCCTGTAATATGGTCGACCAGCCGCTGCCCTGTTTAGCTCACATGAGGGGATTCGTGTCTGCCTCTTTCCCACTCTACTGTTCCTTCTGCATCCTCAAGCTGGCCACCCTCCTCCCCAGGTTCAGTTTATTTCCCATATTGTGGGTCTTGGCTCCCCAATGGTCTGGGTTTGAGGCAAATCAGGACTTTGTGTTCCTGCCATTGCTTGCTGACCAGGGGCCTCAAGGGTCTCATGGTGATTGGAACCAAGTGGCCTGTGTGCTTAGGCTTCTGGGCTAGCTTTTTCAGCCTGTAGATACACCAGGTTGAGTGCGATTTGACGGGTAAAGGACCATAGTTTGCTCTCACTTTTGTATCTGTGGTTGGAGTTTGGGACAGAAAAAGTACATCCACTTTAGAGAAGGTGAGAAGAGGCAGTGTGAAGGATTAAAAGATCTAAGAAGAAATTAAAAAATGGCTTCAGACACAAAGTATGAGTGAGAGTTTGGGAGGACCCGGGACCCAGCTGCTGTGCACACCTTCTCCAGCCTTGGATAGAGTGTTGAGGATGTTGGGGTACCCTGTATGGGTGGCTATAGCTTCTCTTCCATGTTTTCCCTGGCTAAAGCCCAAGGCCTGGGCAAGTGGGCAGCTGGGATCAAATGAGGTCAAGTGTGAAAGTGCTTTGAAAACTGTTAACTAGTGTATAATTGCCAGTTGGCATTGTTACTTGTCATGGTTTGTCATGATGGCTCAGGAGGAGAGCTGGGGTAACTGGCCAGCGGAGAAGAACGAGGTCTTACAGCCCTGTTTTAAGCCTCCGAATCCCCACCCTATCACAGGGGGAGAGTGGTTCCCTCCTGAGAAAGGGCCAAGTCACTGCTAATAGGCTGTGTGGTTGCTCCAAACGTTGGGGAGTTTGGGGCTCTGCTTCTGTTATTAGTGCTATACTTTGTGCCAAGGCACATTGCTCGGGATTGGGGCTAATTTTAGGGGTGATAGAGTGAGGAGATAATATTCTTAACATAGTGTATCCTGGGACAGCCTATTCTCTTATGAGTCCTGAACCCCAGAGAACAGGCTCCCTTCCTGTTCCCTCAGGCCAGTTGATTCCCCAGGACCAGCATGTGGTGTCCTCTCCCCTTGTCTCCAGCAGGGGGCACTCTTTTTATAGGAATAATTCAGATGCTGGGGGAGTGAGGGGATACTGAGGCCCGAGGAGAAGATGGAGTGTGGGAGGGAGCGAGTAGCTGAGATAGACCGACTAAAGGCCATGGAGGTAGGGGGCAAGCTGAATTGACCTGTGAGAAGTAAATCTCTAGCCTGAGCAAGGATGTGATTTCCTTGTCCTGGGCTGGCCTCTTAGGTTTTCTTCCTTGGAAAAGGATCCAAGTGCCTGGCTTTGAGAGTTTGTGATAGACATAAGTAAGGCCATTTTTCCTTTTAAACTATTATTTTCTCAAGGATTTCCCTCTTGGCAGGATTTCAGGTTCCTCTCATGGGACAGTGTAATTAGGAAATAATTTCCTTGCTATTCAGAGGAGAGAATGAGCTAGTGTAGATTTGGTTTCTCTTGTCTTCTATTCTTCCCCATAAACACCAACTAGACTTTACCCATACTGGTGGTGCAGAAGAGGGTTTCTCAACATTGCCACTGTTGGGGCTAGCTACTACTTTATTGTGGGGGCTGCCCTGTGCACTGTAGGCTGTGTAGTGGCATCTCCGGCCTCTACCCACTAGATGCATGGCCTCTACCCACTAGATGCACGTAGCACTCCCCTGTCCAGTTCTGACAGCCCTAAAGCTCTTCAGACATGGCCAAAAGTCCCCTGGGGATCAGAGTTGCCCCCACACACCCCCCCACCAGCGGTGGGGAGGGCTGGAAACCAGGTGGGTGGCCTGCCTGCTGCTGCTTCCTTTAGGCTGAAAGGTCAGACAGCTTCAGGACCAAGTCCCTCTTTAGCCCAGTTCAGAGACTTAACCTGGTCTCTCTCCTGCTTTCTCCCTGAGAAGGTGGATGGCTTGTGCTTTTCCTTGCCCTCTATCCCCCTCTCCCTGACTGCCTTTCCCCGGCCTGGTCGATGTCCCTGCTCCTCATACCTCACGCGGTGTGAACCATTTTTCCTCTGCTTACTCCTTTCAACCAGCAGAGAAAGGTGAAGGCCAGAAGCGGAGGGCCCAGCGGAGAGCGGTCATCACTCCTGGCAGGGTGGGAGGGTGAGTCCTTTTCTTTTTCTGTTCTTCTCATTCCCTTGCAGAGGGCTTCTGTGCCCCCAGCACTCGTTTTACTCCTGTAGAAGGAATAAACTGGAGGAGGCTCAAAACTGCCTCTCTTGAGACTTGTTTGAAAGAAGGTGGGGTGTTTTTCTTGGAGTGGGGAAGATGTAAGTATGCAATGATTTATTCCCAAGTGTCTTTTTCCCTAAAGCTTTTAAAAGTTATTATAGAGATAAAATATACATAACATAAAATTTATTACCACTTTAACCATTTTTAAGCGTGGAGTTCTGTGGTATTAAGCACATTCACATTGTTGTGCAGTCATTACCACCGATGCCTCCAAAACATTTTCTCTTCCTCGGCTGAAATTCTGGACCTGTTCAACAGCTCTCTGTCCCTCTTCCCTCTCCCAGCGCTGGGCAGCCACCATTCCACTTTACATCTTTGTGGATTTGACTCCTCTAGGTATCTTGTGTTAGAGAAATCATATAGTTTTTGTCTTTTTTTTATTTTTGTTTTTTTGGTTTTTGCCATAGGGTGTGTACACCCATCTGGAGAGGGGAAGTGAGAAATCACCCCCAGGAGGATAGCTAGGTTCCTCTTGGGATTTTGGGCATACACATGTGCCCAGTGTGATTTTTCAAGCCATCAGGTCAGGGACTTTAATTGTGATTGGCCATGTGGGAGTTCAGTACCTCAGTCAGCATTCCATATGCAGGTGCCACCCCTCCACACACCCCTTTTATTTAAGAGATTTTTGCTATAGGACGTTTGCACTTACTGGAGAGATAGCCAGAAAGCGAGAAATCACTCCCCAGTAGGAATGGCCATGCCGCAATCCCTTCTCTGTTCTCTTGGGATTTGGGGCACACATGCACACGCACCCAGTGTGAGTTTTAAGCCATCAGGTCCGGAACTCGACCCGCAGTTGACTACGTGAGAGTCCAACCATGTAACCATTATGCTATTCTGCCCCCATTTTTTTTTTTTTTTTTTTTTGGAGAGGTTTTTGCTATAGGGCGCATGCGCTCGCCAGACAGACAGAGAGAGACAGAGAGATAGAAAGCAGGAAATCACCCCCCAGGGGGGATGGCCACGCCGCAATCCCTTCTCCTCCATTCTCCTCTCGGGATCTTGGGCACGCACGCACACGCGCCCGGCGTGAGTTTAAGCCGCCGGGTCCGGGACTCGAACCGCGGTCGACTACGTGGGAGTCCAGCGACATAGCCATTACACTAACTGCTGGTCCCTGCCCCCATTTTTTAAGAATAAAAAAGCAATTTTACCTACATTGCAAAATATCAATAATAACATATTTTGGGTAGTGCTATATAAGAAGTGGGCAGTAGGGGGCCAAGTGGTGGTGTGGTAATTAACACAATCCTCTGCGAGGCAATCTCACATGGGCAGGTTCCTGGTTCAAGTCCAAAAATCTCCCTGAGTATGCTGGGCACATGCCTGCTCAGTGATCTGGGGCTGACTAAAGACTGCAGGTGGATTGTAACATCAAGACCTTGTTGAGAACACATGGATGGCCACGCCACATGCTCTGTCTCTCTTTCTTATATAAGAAATAAACTTGGAGGGGCCAGCAGTTAGCATAATGGCTATGTCACTGGACTCCCACGTAGTCGACCGTGGTTCGAGTCCCGGACCCGGTGGCTTAAAACTCACGCCGGGTGCGTGTGCATGCGTGCCCAAGATCCCGAGAGGAGAATGGAGGAGAAGGGATTCTGGCATGGCCTTCCCCCCCTGGGGGGTGATTTCTCGCTTTCTGTCTCTCTGTCTCTCTCTGTCTGTCTGGCAAGCACACGCTCCCTGTAGCAAAAACCTCTCCAAAAAAAATAAATAAATAAACTTGGAAAAAAAATGAAATGGGCAGTTAGGTTTTTTTGTTTTTGTGTTCAATTACCTTTCTCATTCCTGTTTTTTAGATACTAACACATGGCCCCAATTATACAATACTAACCATGCCATTCTTCTCCTGGTCTGTACCTTAAATACAAAACTTTCAGAATTCCAGTTTCCCCAAAAACATCCCCCCCAGGTTATATTTATAGGCAACAAATATACCTCAAAAGATTTAGAGCTTTTGCTGGCAATTTACTTATTCATATTCATATATATATATATATATATATATATATATATATTTTTTTTTTTTTTTTTTTTTTTTTTTTTTTTTTTTTTGGAGAGGTTTTTCACTATAGGGCGCATGCGCTCGCCAGACAGAGAGAGACATAGAGACAGAAAGCGAGAAATCACCCCCCAGGGGGGATGGTCACGCCGCAATCCCTTCTCCTCCATTCTCCTCTCGGGATCTTGGGCACGCACGCACAAGCGCCCGGCGTGAGTTTTAAGCCACCGGGTCCGGGACGCAAACCGCGGTCGACTACGTGGGAGTCCAGCAACATAGCCATTATGCTAACTGCTGGTTCCCTACTTATTTATATTTCAAGAGAGATTTTTGGTATAGGGCATATACTTGCCAGAGAGAAAGAGAGAAACCACCCCTCAGCTGGGATGTTCATGCCACAGTCCCTTCTCCTCCATTCTTCTCTCAAGATTTTGGGCATTGATACCAGCAGTTAGCTCAATGGCTATGTTGCTGAACTCCCATGTAGCTGACCGCGGTTTGAGTCCCGGACCTGGAGGCTTAAACTCACACCAGACGCATGTGCGTGCATGCCCAAGATCCCAAGAGGAGAATGGAGGAGAAGGGATTGCGGTGTGGTCATCCCCCCCCCCAGGAGAGTGATTTCTCGCTTTCTGTCTCTCTGTCTCTCTCTGTCTTTCTGGCGAGCGCACGTGCCCTATAGCAAAAACCTCTCAAAAAAAAAAAAAAAAATTTTTGGTCATTTATGCACACATACTCGATGTTGAGTTTTAAGCTGCCGGGTCCGGGCTCGAACCTTGGTCGAATACATGGGAGTTCAGTGATGTAACCATTATGCCATTTGCTGGTCCCACTGGTAATTTATTTCTAAAGAAGCTAAACTTTTTTTTTTTTTTTTTTATAATTTGCCAGAGGGGGACTGGCAGATGGTGTAATGGTTACATCTCTGTACTCCCTCAGAGCAAATGACAGTTCAAGTCCCAGATTAGGTGGCTTGAAACTCATGCCAGTCACGTGTGCACGAGTGCCCAAAATCTCTAGAGGAGACGAGGAGAATGTATTGTTTACATGCCCTCCCCCCAGGGGGTGATTCCTCACTTTATGCTTCTTTGTCTCTCTCTGTCTCTCTGGCGAGTACATGTACCCTATAGCAAAAATCTCTTAGAAAAAAATAAAAAATTGCCAGAGGGTACATGCACTTGCCAGAGAAAGAAGAGTGAGAGAACACCCCCCTTGGATGGTCATGCCTCAGTCACTTCTCCATTCTTTCTTTTGAGATTTTGGGCATGGATGCACATTTGCCTGGCATGGTTTTCAAGCTACCAGGTCTAGGACTCAAACTGTGCTGACAAGCATGTGGGATACAGCTACCATGCCACTGGCTGGCCCTAATTTTATTTTTTATCTTTTAAAATAATTATTTAGTTTTATTATTTTAAAATTTGCTATAGGGCATGTACATTCACCAGAGAGAGAGACAGAGAGAAAGAAGGAAAGTGAGAAAATAAACCACCAGGTCCAGGACTCAAAACACAATTAGCCATGTAGGGGTCCAGCCATGTTACCTGCTGGCCCCTTATTATTTAAAAAAATTTATTTATTTCTTTATTCCATTAACCAGAGAGACAGGTACTCCTAATAGAGTCCCCACACCCCAAGCCCTAGCCACCCCTGGATCATAGGCACACACATGCCTAGTGTGTTCAGGAATGTCTTCAGATGGAGACCCAGAACCTTCCCACATGGGTCATCCCTACATTGCCTTGCATTAATGCTACCACCCTCTGGTCCCCTATTTGAAGTCTTCTGATGAGCTTATTTCACTTTGCATCATGTCTTCAAGGTTCATGCAGTTGGCAAATTAACTAAAGGGTTGTATTGGAGACAAAAGTAGCCACATTCTGCTGTTCTAATAGGCCTCCTTGGTCTCATTGAATGAAACAGCTCTCAGACTTGTCTGTTCTGTAGCTTTGTGTGGTGGAGATGTGCCGTCCCCAGAATGTGCAGATTAGACTTCCTTTAGATCATCTCTAAGAGCCACAGTTCACCCTAAGATGCTGCAACTCTGTGACTGCGTCTTTGGTCTTCTCCAGTTGTGAGAGCACTCCTCTCCCTCCGTTCTCTGTTGGAAACTTTCTTCCTCCTTTCTTCTCAGACTTGGTGTTTTGGAGTTGATGGGTCCCACAGAGACGTGCCCGCCCAGCCTCCTCCCCAGCCAGTGACAGAAGCCCCCACGCAACTTCAGGACGCTGCCTGCCCTGTGTCCTCTGCTCTGGTACCGCCAGGGATGAGCCTCCTCCCAAGAGTCTCCTCCACTGTATCATAGAGGAACAGGTCATTGCTGCTGCCACCTTTTCTTCTGTCAGTCTCAGCAACTTAGACCTTATTTGTACTTTATGGTGAGAACACCTTGTTCCCAGCTTTTATCAAAAAAAATTGTTCTCCTGACTTTATTCTTTGATGGGCTGTACTTGATCCAGGGGGAAGGGGCCTGGGTAATTAGTCGTGTTTGGTAAATGAGCCTGTTTCAGTCTATTGTAGTGTTAATAACAAAAATACTTGACTTAGGTATTTATTCCACTCATAGTCCAGAGGTTCAAGGTCTGGGGGTGGCTTCTGGTGAGGGCCTTCTCGCTGATGGTGACTTTCTCCAGGGCTCCCAGGTGACGCAGGGCATCACGTGGTGAAGAGAGCAAGAGCACACGTCTGTCCATGTGTTTCTCTCTCTCTGTATAGATCTACCAGGATTCACTCAGGAGGGCCCCACCCTGATGACCTCAATTTCATCATGCTCCAGAGGCCCCACCTCCTAATTCCATAGTCAAATTAAGTTTTTCCTCTTAAATTGGTCACTGTGAAATTTCACCACATGAGTTTTGAGGGGCACGTATTCAAACCAGGTAGTATAGCCCACAGATACATTGGTCTACCTTGCCTGCCAGAGCTTTCCACATGTGTCCCGTCTTTGACCTCAGCATAGCCTTTTGGCTTCTTTCTTACTGGTTTCTTTCCAGACTGAGTCCCTGAGCACGAGCCTCCAAGTGACCAACCCTAAGTTTTTTCATGAGGGAAGCAGTTTTTGTTCTCATATGTGTTTCTAATCCATTCATAATTGACCTTTTCTTTCTAAGATATGTGTGACTCCAGTAGTATTTTTGCATAGTTGTTTTATCTTTGCCTTAAATGTCTGTATCCTCCATAAATACCTTCCCTTTTTGTTTAAAAAAAGGTTTTTGTTGTTTATTCATGTTAGGATGCATGTGTGTGCATAAGGGTGGGGGAGTACCTTCCACAGGGTCTGGTCAGTCCACGATCCCCTACCTTCAATATTCCAGCCCATCAGATCTCACAGGTGTGTTCCTGGCATATTTCAGG
Source organism: Tupaia tana (assembly GCA_026018925.1). Lineage (NCBI taxonomy): Eukaryota > Metazoa > Chordata > Mammalia > Scandentia > Tupaiidae > Tupaia > Tupaia tana. Next base: position 50,390,251 of record JAKSZU010000016.1, on the reverse strand, counting down.
CTGATCAGCCTGGGATTCCAACCATGGTCACCATGTAGGATCCAGCTTCCCTTTGAGCAATACATTACCGTAGCACTACAGTCCAGTCTACTCCTTTACCAAATCGTATGCTGTACTTCCTGTCTTAGCCTCTGGTGAGAGTGCTAATGACCTGAGGGACCCAACCCTGGGGCTTCTCCCTTGGAGGAAAAGGAAACATGCCAGGCTTGTCTCTGCCACAGCTTGAACATTTAGTGTCCTGCTCGTGCACCAGGCAGTTCTAATCTGCAGGGTTTTGTTTTATTTTAAGAGAGAGGGGTATTTTTTGTTTGTTTTTTACTATAGGGTGCATGTTCTCACTGGAGAGACAGACAAAATATGAGAAATCACCCCCCAGGGGGAATGGCCATGCTGCATTCCCTTCTCCCGGGATCTTGGGCACACGTGTCCAGCATGAGTTTTAAGCTATCAGGTCCAAGACTTGAACCATTATGGGCCACATGGGCGTCCAGCAATGTAACCATTACACCATCTGCTGGTCTCATAATCTCCAGTTTTGCCAGACAGATAAGGACTGGAGGCAGGGATGCCATCTAACCCATTAATTAAAGCCTGTTTTGATGATTAAATATAAATAAGAAATCATAAATTTTTTTTTTTAAAGTACTACCAAAACCAAAAATTAAATCTTGCTTTCTTCTTGCTTTTCCTTGAGGATCTTTCCCAGATGTGAAGGTCCCTCCTGGGCACTGCTGAGGCCAGACCAATATCCAGTGTCTTGGGGACCTCCTAGTTTGCTTCAGCACCAGCCTTTGCCTAAAAAGAGCCCAGATCCCATCTTACCACTCCCTAAGGGCAAGGCTCCCAGGTGAGTCTGGGGCTGAGGGAAGGTGCTCCTAAGAGTCTGGAAGAGGCTTCATCTTCCCTGCTTCCTCACCTTCCCCAGGTCTTTCCCCATCTCTGCGCGTCTTTGGTTAACTCATGGTGTGAGTGGCTGTGTGGCTGGCTTCGGTGAGTCCTTTAGAGCCCTAGTGACCCACCCACTAGCCTGCTGCCCTTACTGTGCCCCCCAAGGTGTGGGGCCCACTCTGACTCCACAGAGGCACCCTGGGCATGCCGTCCTCCAAGGCCCTGTTCACGTGCCCCACAGGTGTTGGAGTGTGCACACCTGGTCCTCCCTCCTCTGCCCAGTCCTCCCACTCTGGGAACCAGCTCCACTATGGCAGCAGAGACTCTCAACTTTGGGCCTGAGTGGTGAGTCACATGAGCCTTGGCTGGTGTGGAAAAGCTGGGGAAGCAGAACAGGGCTGCCCTGACCCTTGTCTTTTCATGCTTTCTTTCCGGACCTTTTCTAGGCTGAGGGCCCTTTCCGGTGGTGGCAGTGTGGCTTCCCCACCTCCCTCCCCTGCCATGCCCAAATACAAGCTGGCTGACTACCGCTACGGGCGAGAGGAGATGTTGGCCCTCTATATCAAGGAGAACAAGGTGGGTGGAGGATGGAGGTGGGGCCTGTGGGGCCTCAGCCATGCATAGGACCCAATAGCGTGTGGTCTCTTGGCTCTTCTGCCCCATCCTACAGGTCCCTGAAGAGCTGCAGGACAAGGAGTTTGCTGCAGTGCTACAGGAGGAGCCACTGCAGCCCCTGGCCCTGGAGCCTCTGACAGAGGAGGAGCAGGTGGGGCCAGGGCCCTGGGAGGGGAGGCAGCAAGTTGGGATGTAAGGCTGGGAGGAAAAAGGGTCTGGAGTTGGGAAGGCAGGTGAGGAGGTGGTGGTGCTGGGTGGGGTGGTCAGGTCCTCACACCCGCCCCTGGCTCCCTCCTCAGAGAAACTTCTCCCTGTCAGTGAACAGTGTGGCTGTGCTGAGGCTGATGGGGAAAGGGGCTGGCCCCCCCCTGGCTGGCACCTCCCGTGGCAGGGGCAGCACACGGAGCCGAGGTAGAAGTTGATTGTGTGTCCAGGGGGTGGGCAGAGCTGGGGCCTTTGGATTCTAGCTTTTGGAGAAGTGTTCTAGCAGATTTCAAACACACAGTTGTCTCGTCTTTCTCTAGGCCGTGGTCGTGGTGACAGTTCCTTTTACCAAAGAAGCATTGAAGAAGGCGATGGAGCCTTTGGGCGAAACCCTCGGGAGATCCAGCGTAGCCAGAGCTGGGATGACAGGTGGGGACTAGGAGGAGGTGGCATAGAGGCAGGGAAGGGAGGCACCAGGGGTGTGGGTCCCCTGGTCCCATAGAGGGAAGCTTAGGTCTTTTGTCATCAGGGGACGAAATAGCCCTTGTCAAGCCTTGGGGCCTTGCCCTGCCCTTCTCCTTCTGATTCCCTTGGTACTCATTTCTCCCTAGTTTTTTCTGTTTCTTCCCCTTCTTCCACCTTTCTCAGGGCAGGATGGACAAGGTATGCGACAATCTTCTGGGTGGGGAGGGGAAGCTATACTTGTTTTGAGGACACCTTTCACCTCTACACCTTTTCCTCCTGCAGAGGTGAAAGGCGGTTTGAGAAGTCAGCAAGGCGGGATGGAGGTATGGAGCGTGGTGAGGGTGTGGCCATATGGGACCCAGGGACTGAATGTTTGTTAGGGGAGGCACGGGAACAGGAGGGCTGGAGCTGGCTCTTCGTTGACCAGCAAGGTTTTTTGAGGGTCTTCCAGGGCCCCCTGCTGCCATTGGCTTACTGTCTCTTTTCCCACCCTCAGCACGGTCAGGGTTTGAGGAGGGAGGTGCTGGCCCTAGGAAGGAACATGCCCGCTCAGATAGCGAGAACTGGCGTTCTCTACGAGAGGAGCAAGGGGAAGAAGAGGAAGGCAGCTGGAGACTTGGGGCAGGCCCCCGGCGAGATGGCGATCGCTGGCGCTCAGCCAGCCCTGGTGAGATTGGAGCCAGGTGGCATTGTGGGTAGGAATGTATGGGGGTGGCGTGGAGAACAGTCCTCTGAAGGTGAGATCCCTAGACCAAGAGAAGGGAGTAAAAAGCTTATTGGGGTAGGGGCACTCCAGAAGTGTTGGTGGTTCCTGGAATGTCCATGGGTGACAGAAGAGGGGAGACTGGCTTGACTCAGATGCTGATTGTTCCTCTCGGACTTTTCCTGCCCAGATGGTGGCCCCCGCTCTGCCGGCTGGCGGGAACATGGGGACCGGCGGCGCAAGTTTGACTTTGATTTGCGAGGGGATCGTGGAGGGTGTGGTGAAGACGAGGGACGGGGTGGAGGAGGCAGCTCTCACCTCCGGAGGAGCCGAGGAGCTGAAGGCTTTGATGATGACAAGGATGGGCTCCCGGAATGGTGCCTGGATGACGAGGATGAAGAAATGGGCACCTTTGATGCTTCTGGGGCCTTCTTGCCTCTCAAGGTATCTGTAAAAAGGCGAGGAGAAAGATTTCTATTAGAGGTTGGTGGGAACTGCCCTACTAGAGTCCTCTCACCTATCACCCACTTGTTTTCTACCCTCTAACCCTCCCATTTTGTCTCATTTCATACAGAAGGGTCCCAAAGAGCCCATTCCTGAGGAGCAGGAGCTTGACTTCCAGGGTCTGGAGGAAGAAGAGGAAGAGCCTTCAGAAGGGTTGGAGGAGGAGGGACCTGAGGCAGGTAAGCCTACGAGGAAGGTAAGGAGAAGGCACAAGAACCTCGAGCCAGGCCAGAAGGGTTTCCTCCCCAGGGTGCATGCTGTCTGGGTACCTACCACAGAATCAGGCTGCTTTGGAACAAGCACACTTAGAGATGTGTGGGAAGGAACCTGGAAACAGCAGGACTGGGTTTAAATTAAGGCAGCATGTCAGATCAGAAGCATGATCAGAACCTCTGAACATCCCTTGCGGAACCTTTAGAGCACTATTTAAGTGTAAGGCTGCACATAGCCCTGTGTGATGCTGTGGTAAGTGCACAGTATGTCTGCATCAGAAGGGCAGGAGTCAGTGGGCATGGCAGAGTCAAGGCGTGCACCTCAACACCTCCATACTCAGATGTTAGTTGAGTTGACCAAAGTTAAGTAGAGATGGCTTGTCCCAGAGGCCCAGGTTTTGGTTATAGAGGGAGGGTTTATGCTGATGCACATGGGACTTTCCAGCTCTGTACTCTTGAATTCTGGTCCACCCTCTCTTTTAGGTGGGAAGGAAATGACCCCACTACCACCTCAGGAGGAGAAGTCCAGCTCTCCGTCCCCACTGCCCACCCTGGGCCCACTCTGGGGGACTAATGGGGACAGTGATGAAGCTGTGGAGAAAGAGCTCCCAGCGGCTGAAGGTGGACAGGGTGGGGCCACCCTTTCTTTGAGTCTGGTGCTGCGGGGGGGAAGTGCACTCCTATTGGGGTTTGGTGGGAAGCTAAGAGCCCTAGTCTCTGCAGTGAGGGTGGGTGAAGACTGTCTTGTTTTCTTGTCTTGCCCCCCGCCCAGTTCACCTTCCTTTCTTTACTCCTTTCAGGAGATGAGTTGAGAGGAATCCAGCTGAGTCCTGGGGTGGGTTCCCCCCCTTGCCCACCTGGAGACCTGGAAGATGACGAAGGCTTAAAGCATCTGCAACAGGTAGGGGTGGAGGTGGCTAAAAAAGCACCTCTAGTGGTGAAGAGAAAACCACTGTTCAACTGTGCCTGTCTCAGACTCCACACCTCATTCTGTGCTGCCTTGTCTGTGATTTGACCTCTTGCCCCTTTCCTTAGCCCCATCCTGATGTTGCTGTGATTAGGCAGTTGAGCCTTTCTTTTCTTCCTGGGCTCCCAGGAGGCAGAGAAGCTGGTGGCCTCCCTGCAGGACAGCTCCCTGGAGGAAGAGCAGTTCACGGCCGCCATGCAGACCCAGGGCCTACGCCACTCTGCAGCCGCCACTGCCCTCCCCCTTAGCCATGGAGCTGCCCGGAAGTGGTTCTACAAGGACCCGCAGGGGGAAATCCAAGGTAACTGTGCAAGGCACAAAGGCTGTTTGGAGATCCTTTCTGTTTGGGGTATCTGACATGCCCTCTAACCCCAGTGGTTTTTGTCTCCTGCTGCCCCTTACCCATTGGTCCAGGGCCCTTCACAACACAGGAGATGGCAGAATGGTTCCAGGCTGGCTATTTCTCCATGTCACTGCTTGTGAAAAGGGGCTGTGATGAGGGCTTCCAGCCTCTGGGTGAAGTGATCAAGATGTGGGGTCGCGTGCCCTTTGCCCCAGGGCCCTCACCACCCCCACTACTGGTGAGTAGGCATCTCCTATGGGGAGCAGGGAGAGCAAGCACAAGCCTGATGGACAGTGGGAGAGAGGGCAGGACCAGTTCAAAGCTGCAGGACCCAAGCAGAGTCCCTGCCTTTCCCCCCACTCCCCTCCGTGCAGGGAAACATGGACCAGGAGCGGTTGAAGAAGCAACAGGAGCTGGCAGCAGCGGCCTTGTACCAGCAGCTGCAGCACCAGCAGTTTCTTCAGCTGGTCAGCAGGTAGGGAGGGCCTGAGAGGGTTTGGAAATCGGGTTGTCTCCTGGCTGTGTGGCCCACCACCCCTGCCCTGTTGTGTCTCTGCAGCCGCCAAGTCCCGCAATGTGCGCTCCGTGAAAAGGCAGCTATGGGGGACCTGACGCCGCCGCAGCAGCAGCAGCTCACGGCATTTCTGCAGCAGCTCCAGGCTCTCAAAACCCCCAGGTCTGTGGGCTGGTGTGCCTGTCGCAGCCACATGCAAACAGTGTGTGTACTTAAGCCCTTGGGGTATGTAAAGGGAGCAGATGGGCAGTCTGGAACTAGATTAGGGTCTTGAGAGTTGATGCTTTGCTCCTCAGAGGTGGAGACCAGAACCTGCTCCCGACGATGAGCCGGTCCTTGTCGGTGCCGGATTCGGGCCCCCTCTGGGATGTACATACCTCAGCCTCATCACAGTCAGGTGTGTGGCATGGCCAGCCAGCTCTCCTTCCCTGGGTCCTGAATTGAATTTGGTGCCACACCCATTTCAGCTGGGCTTCCCCACTTCCTTGGCAGTCTCTGAGTGAGGAGGGCCCCAGGGCTATTCCTCACTCTCGTTTGTGGCTAAGGAGCCCAGACACTGGGCAGAACTCTTAGACTTGCATTTTCTCCTACAATTTTCTCCTGCAGGTGGTGAGGCCAGTCTTTGGGACATACCAATTAACTCTTCGACTCAGGGTCCAATTCTAGAACAACTCCAACTGCAGCATAAGGTGGAGAGGCAGGCTGGGCAGAAGTCCCTGGGTGTAAAGGGTGGACCTGGCTGGGATCCTCAGGCCGGCACCCCTGAGGGCTCTTGTCTGATCTAGTTGCTGTTCTCAGTTCCAGGAGCGCAGAGAAGTGGAGCTCAGGGCGAAGCGGGAGGAGGAGGAGCGGAAGCGCCGGGAGGAGAAGCGCCGCCAGCAACAGCAGCAGCAAGAGGAGCAGAAGCGCAGGCAGGAGGAGGAGGAGCTGTTTCGGCGCAAGCAGGTCAGTGCCTGTGCCTTTGCCTTTGCCTTTGCCTTTGCCTATGGGCGCTCTGGGCCACAGGGCTAAGTGTCCACCCTCACCATGTCTCTCGGTTCAGGTGCGGCAGCAGGAGCTGTTGCTGAAGCTGCTGCAGCAGCAGCAGGCTGCAGCTGCAGTCCCTGTACCCCCTGCACCTAGCTCTCCACCCCCACTCTGGGCTGGCCTAGCCAAGCAGGGCGTTTCCATGAAGACATTGCTCGAGCTGCAGCTGGAGGGCGAGCGGCAACTGCACAAGCAGCCACCTCCACGGGAGTCGTCCCGGGCCCAAGCCCCAAACCACCGTGTGGTGAGCACACTGGGCCCCTTGCCAGCTGGAGGGAATCTCTTGGGACTTTGGGATTCCCTTCTAGGGAGACACAGGGTGGGGAGTTTGTTGAGCCCCAGCTTGTCTAGCCCGAGCCCTAGTTCCTCTATGACTTTGAAGGATCTCTTTTTCTCCCCACATGGCCCTCTCCTCATCCCTTGTCCTTTTCCCTAAAAAAGTTGGCCTAGCTTTTGGGGGTGTCCTGGCTGGGGCCACCCTGACTTCCTGCCATCTGTAGCAGCTTGGGGGCCTGGGCGCTGCTCCCCTGAACCAGTGGGTATCTGAGGCTGGGCCGCTGTGGGGCGGGCCCGACAAGAGTGGGGGCGGCGGCAGCAACCTGGGGCTCTGGGAAGACACCCTCAAGAGCAGCGGGAACCTGGCCCGTGGCCTGAAGAACAGTCGGAGTAGCCCATCTCTCAGGTGGGTGTAGGGGCCTGGTGGGCCCAAGGTGGGCCTGGGTTGGATGGATGCAGATCACTGAGCTGATTTCTTACCTGACTCATCTGCCTGCTCAGTGACTCCTATAGCCACCTATCAGGTCGGCCTGTTCGAAAAAAGACTGAGGAAGAAGAGAAGCTACTGAGGCTGCTACAGGGTATCCCCAGGCCCCAGGATGGCTTCACCCAGTGGTGTGAGCAGATGCTGCACACGCTGAGCACCACAGGCAGCCTGGATGGTATGGGGCAGATCCTGGGAGGCCAGAGGGTAGAAGGGGCCAGGGGCTTCTGACCTGGTCCAGGTGGACCCTGACAGCCCCACCCTGCCCCTCAGTGCCCATGGCTGTAGCGATCCTCAAGGAGGTGGAATCCCCCTATGATGTCCATGACTATATCCGTTCCTGTTTGGGGGACACGCTGGAAGCCAAAGAATTTGCCAAACAATTCCTAGAGCGGAGGGCCAAGCAGAAAGCCAGCCAACAACGGCAGCAGCAGCAGGTGAGGTCTCATGCAGTCCTGTCAGGTAGATGTGAGGTTGCCCGGTGTCCTCTTTTTTTTTTTTTTTTTTTTTTTGAGAGAGAGAGAGAGAGGTTTTTGCTATGGGGCGTGTGCGTTCACCAGAAAGAGACAGAGAGATAGAAAGCAAGAAGTCACCCCCCAGGGAGGATGGCTACGCCACAATCCCTTCTCCTCCACTGTCCTTTCGGGATCTTGGGCACGCACACACATGTGCCTGGTGTGAGTTTAAGCCACCAGGTCCAGGACTCAAACCTTGGTGACTACATGGGAGTTCAGCGACATAGCCATTACACTAACTGCTGGTCCCCTCAGTGCCCTCTTGACCCACCCTCTTCTCCACTGCCTTAGGAGGCCTGGCTGAGCAGCGCTTCCCTTCAGACAGCCTTTCAGGCCAACCACAGCACCAAACTCGGCCCTGGGGAGGGCAGCAAGGCCAAGAGGCGGGCACTGATGCTGCACTCGGACCCCAGCATCTTGGGTGAGCCTGGGGTGTAGTTGGGGAAGGAGGTATGCTTCCTCAGCACAGAGCAGAAGGAACCTGGGAGGAGCTCAGACCCATCTTCTCCCCGGCTTCAGGGTACTCCCTGCACGGATCTTCTGGTGAGATCGAGAGCGTGGATGACTACTGACCAGCCCGTCCCACCAGTCCCCAGGGCCGTAGTCCAGGGGCAACAGCAACAGCTTGGACCCAAGGGTCCCCAGCCTGCAGGCTCCCCACAGGAGCCCAGGAGGAAGTGGGGCAGGGTCCCCAGCACTTGTTACAAACCACACGATGCACCTTAATTCACCCACCACGAGGCACTTTACAGATTGGGGGGGGAAGGGTTTTTATTTTCTTTTTCTTTTTTTTTTTTATTAATTTTAAATGACTTTGAAGAAAATGTTAGGAGAGAAAAAAAATGTTTAAAACTAGACTCTAAACACCCCTCCCTCTCTGGGGAGAGTAGGTGTGACAATGGAAGGTCCGCAGAGGTTTTTTTGTTTTTGTTTTTTTGTATTTTTAAGAAAAAAGATGAAAAATAATGAAAAAAATGGTTAGGAGGCTGAAAGAAAAACACACTGTTATTTTGGGGCAGTGGGGACACAGGCCCCATGGACCTGTCCTGCCTGGCCCCCAAGGCTGCACTTACCCTCCTGCCCCCATAAGGTGGGCCTTTGGGGTAACTGGAAGCTGGGGTCCAGCAGTTTGCACAGCGAGGCCCCCTCTGAGCCCCGCCTGCCGGACCCGCTGTGAACAGCCCCCTGTGGCTGTGACTATGGCAGAGGTGTCTGGGGTGGGGCCAAAGTAGCCCCTCGGCTTTGCTGCTTTGGGGAAAGTTGCACAAATTGGATGAGCCGCCTCAGCTCCCAGGCCACCACCCTGCTGGTGGGTGGGAGGGGCCAGGTCAGTGCCAACCTCATCTGGCCATGGGGAGGACGGCAGGACTGTGACGCTGGCCCTGGTGGGGGCTTCCCCCACCGCTGCCATTTGGGGGGACAGCCTGGGTGTGAAGCTGAAAGCCCCGGCTCCCTGCCTTGCCACATGAATGTATTCTTTGGGCCACAAGCCCCTGCCTCACCCCTGCCTCACCCCTGCGAGAGGTGGGGATGGAGAGATTCCTCCAGGAGCTGGAGAGAGAGACACCATAATGAACTGAGTTCTCCTATGAAGGGGGCAAGAGGAGGGGCCTCGATGGTGAGGAGTGGGCAACCTGGAGCTTGGGGTTGCATACCGGTGGAGGGGGTGATGTTACAAAGAAGCCCCCCAACTGCAGCCAGCTGTGTGGGTGTGGACCACCCAGCTCTGCACCTGACCCCTCCATTGACCAAATGGGAGAGCTGAATGAGTGGCCTCTCCCCACAATGCGTCTTTTAATGTTGGGTAAGGTTGGGGTCAAGAATGGAAGTGTCTGTGTCTCCTGGGTCAGGGGTAGGCTGCCCCTTCTATTGCTCACTGACTTATGATTCCTAGTCCCCTACCTGGGTTTGTCTCCATCCGTTTTTGTTTTCGTAATAGTTTTTTTTTTGGGTTTCTCATCTAACTTCTCCCATCGACCTCATTGCTCAGAGTGCAGTATTAGGGCAAGATTCTGCCACTGCCTCCCCTCCATGAATGTATTTCTCCTTCCTGCCCTGGGGAAATGGGGAGTGGTCCCGGTTTCTTTCCCCATCTATCCCCAGAGAGATGACTTTTTTTGTTTGTTTGTTTGTTTTTTTTTTGGGGGGGGGGGGTTTTGTTTTGCACCAAAGTGGCAATTGGGTCAGTGTTGGGGGATAAAGCTGGCCTCAGGGGTGGAAGGGCCCCTCCACCTGCTTCTCCCTGGTTTCGACAGTGTTAGCGTCCGTGAAAAGACAATATTCTCTCTAAAGCAATAAGGGGGTGATGGGCCAGGGGGAAAGGTGTTGCTGCTGCTGGCCCCCCAGCTCCCCCTTCTCTCTCTCTCTCTCTCTCTCTCTCTCTCTCTCTCTCTCTCTCTCGCCAAACACTGGCAGCATTAGAGTTGTGGGGGAGACTCCTGTTGTGACTGAATGTAACGCCCCCACCCCTGCCGCAGCCAGTGCAGGGGAGGGGGGGACACTTCCTGTCTCTTCCTGCCCCTTCCCCCCAGCTAAAGAGACTTTGAATTTAGGGGGCCCATGAGCCTGGAGAGGCCTTAACCCTGTGAGGAAGTGTAGGGAAGCCCTCTCCCACCCCCATCCCCTTCTGAGAGTGGTCAATGTTTACAAGCCCCTGAGCCCCCCAGCCCAGGGACTCAGACCTGTTTGCTGTCCTTTCCCAGTCCCTGTTCTCCTGTGCCCTTACTCCATCTCAGTTGGGGTTGGGATGGGTGCAGGGGACAGTCTGTGTTCCCACATCTGCCTTGTACCCACATTCTTCCCCACTCCACCTCCACCCCATGTGACTACCCTTTCTTTTACCTGCCCCTGTAAATACTCCCCCCTCCCAATAAAACTTGGTGTGTGTTCTCCCCTTCTTGCCTCGCTGCCATCTTTACTTGTGGGAAGGGGCATTAGGGATGAGTAGCAGAGCTCAGGGCTCGGAACAGAACTCCAGGCAGCTAGCTCATCAACCAGGGTAACCAGGAGAGAAAATGGTGGAGGACTGTGGCCCTGTGAGACAGCCAAGGTTCTCTTGCCTGTGACTTCAGCTTTGCTCTGAATGAAATTTCTCCTCTGGCCTCTGCTGGCTTGGCGGGGGCCCTTAACCCACAGCCTATCTGCCCTCAGGCAGCAGGGAGAGACAAGCAAGGGTGGAGACCAGGTACAGAGTTGGAATTGGTTCCTTTATGGAAAAACTGAAAATATAATAAAAATTAAAATAAAACCAGTTTTAAAAAAGCCAGCCCCTGGAGTTTCCACCTCCTGCCTCTGGCCCTCCAGAGGGGTGAGGCCCAACCCCAGGGCAGCAAAAGGACAAGGGCTCTCTGCCCTTCCTCTTCCCCTGTTCCATCCCCATCTTTATCTCCACAGTGGGGGCCCCCTGGGAGGAACCAAACCTGGGTGGGGGAGCAGGGACCCAAGGCCCCATGACCCGGGAAGGGAGGCTCGGTGTGCACCCAGCCCCAAAGCTCCCGGCCTGTAGTGTGGGCATGGGCAGGGCCCCTCCCAGCCTGGGCCCAGCTGGGGTTGGGGCAGTTAATTCCAGATCTTGAGGAAGGAGTCCCAGGAGCCTGTGGCCACAGCCATGCCATCATCAGTGACCCCAAGGCAGCTCACACGGTTGTCATGGCCAGCGAGGACACCTGTGAGGGAAGGGGACAATCAGGTCTGCTGCCCACACTCCCCACCTCTCTACCGTACAGTTCACCCAGATCTCACCTGCACGGTCACCCTTCATGGCATCCCAGATGTTGCAGTTGAAGTCGTCATAGCCAGCAAGCAGCAGCCGGCCACTGCGGGAGAAGGCAACAGAGGTGATGCCACAGATGATGTTGTCATGAGAATACATGAGGAGCTCCTGATCAGCCCGCAGGTCGAAAAGGCGGCACGTGGCGTCATCCGAGCCCGTGGTGAAGGCGTAGCCATTGGGGAAGAACTGCAGGACACAGGATCAGTGTGGGATGAGGGCACAGAGCAGGGCCAGGAGCCAGGGAGGGGCCTGTCCAACTCGCCCCTAGAACTTACAGCCACAGCATTGATGTCAGACTCGTGGCCAATGAAGGTCTGTCGGCACATGGAATCCCGCACATCCCACAGCTTGATGGAAGCATCACAGGCACCTGACACAAAGGTGCGGCCATCGGGGGCCAGTGACAGGGACATCACGTCCCCGCTGTGTCCAGCAAAACCTACTGTCTGCTGTCCGGTTTCAATGTCCCACAGGGCACTAGAGAGGTGACAGGAATGAAGGGATCAGAAATGAAGGACAAGTTCCCTGTTGCCACTTCTCTGCCACTTGAGCCCAGTCCTGATAGAGCATCTATGGAAGTGCTCTTGTTTGGGGTTGAAGAGCCCTAGGTGGAGAAGGACCTGCGCCTCCCCACCCCCTGGGCACCTGCCAACAAAAGGAGGCTCAGTTTTGGATTGCTAGCTTAGTATAAACTGAGGCTGCTGAGGCAGGACATGAGGGATTGGCCCAGACTGCACAGCCATGGCAGGAGCTCACCAGGTGGTATCGCCAGAGCTGGTGATGATTTGGTTGTCATCCAGGAAGCGGCAGCATGACAGGTACCCTGGGGAAAGGTGCTGGTCAGCTACATCCCAACAGGGAGGGCAGAGCAGCCCCCCACCCCAGCCGCCGATGACAGTGCCCAGGTTTGCCCAGGCCCCTCTCACCAGTGTGGCCAGGCAGCTCCCGGCTGACCCTGACATTGCCCTCTCGAGTCTTGAGGCTGTAGATGGAGCAGATGTTGTCCAACCCCCCACAGGCCACAAAGTTCCCTGAGGGCGCATAGGCACAGGTCATGACCCAGGAGGAACGCAGTGGGATGGCATGGACCTAGGAAGGAGCAGCAGCACCCTGGGTCAGAGCCACCCAGGGCCCTGCAGCCCAGCCCTGGCCCACCCCAGGTACCACCATTACCTTGTTGGTGGTGTAGCTATCCCAGATGATAAGCTTCCCATCCTGGGAGGCGCTGACCAGCAGCCTGGTGGAGAATGGTAGAAGAGAGGAAATGGAGTCAGGGCTCAAAGCCCTCCTCTGGACGCCCCCACCCCATCTGGTGGGAAGTTCTTCTTATACAAACCCCAGCAGCAGCCTGTCAGAATGGTTGTGCTTTTCCAGGCCCCATGGGGATGTCTAAGAGTCACCATCTTCCCAGAATACTTTGACAATATGGGCATCATGTTTATCCCACAAGATCTCTAAGGCTGCCCTCCCGCCGCCGCCACCACCACCGCCACTCTACCTACTAGAAAATCAGCCCCAGAAGCACATGAACATGAAGGACCAGCCCAAAGCCGCCACACAAGAACACAAACGCCTAACAGAGCCAGAGTCCCAGTCCCACATAGCAAACGCACCGCGAATCTGTGCCCCAGTGCATGGCATAGATTTTTGCCAAGTGACCACGCAGGGTCCTCCGTGTCCTCATCTGGATCCTTCCCACTGGGTCCAGCCCAGCTGTGATCTGGAGGTAGAGGCAGAGTGAGCTTAGGGAGGTCCTGCCATTGGACCCCATTGAGCTGGTAAGTCTCAAACACCCCTACGCCCTAGTCCAGCCCTAAATTCACCTCACCTGGGTCAGTGTTGAATCCCCACATGCTTTCCGGGCATCCTGCATGAGATGGTGGAGCCAGCCAGAGAGAAACAGGAGAGAAGATAGGAAAGAAAACAGGAGACAGGGAGTGCAGAGGATGAGATACTGAAAGACTAGGGTACCCTCCCTCTGTCCACTCCTCCTCCACCATCAAAAACCTTCATTGGCCCACTTCAGGGTACCGGGCAGCAGCACACAGCCACCTAGCCCTTCCATTTCAGCCGCCCCATCCCAGCCGTATAGGCGCTCACCCGGATCTGGTTCCGGAGCTGCTCAGCCTCCTGTCTCAGTTGCTCCAGCTCACTCATGGCGCCGGGCCCGTGGGGCGGAGCTGGAGGCGGCTGGGGGCGGCAGGCGGCCGCGGGACGGGGGCTGGGGGAGGCAGCTCCTGGCCGCTGGCCCGAGGCCTGGGGATGCAGAACTGACGTCAAGCCCCAAGGCGGCCGCCACCACCACCGCGGAGAAGGGGGAAAGGCGGGGTTGAAGCGTGGCCCGGAAGGGGTAAGCACTCGGAGGGGGTTGGGGGCGGCAGCTGTGGCCGTGGTTCCCGGCACAACCAGGCTCTCTGGCCCAGGAGAGATGTTGCAGATGCCAAGGAATAGCTGACTTCCCCAATCTTCCTCCCGCCCCCCGGAAACAAAGCGGGAAGCGCAAGAGGAAGCGCAGGGGAAACCGCTCCCTCGGACAGCAGCCCAGGCGGGACACAGCGGCAGGAACTGGAGGGGGGGGGGGGGGGGGCAGTCCCTTCGAAAACAGACCTGGCGTCCGCCCCAGCCCGCACAGGCACCGCCCTCATAGCACCTAATTTTAAAAGGGGCGGTACCTCTTTAAATTCACCCCCACACACCGCACACCCTCCACACACACCCCCAGCTTCGATGGGGGGGGTGGGGGGGCGAGACCAGAGAGGGAAGCTGGGCTGTTCGTGAAGTTGCCTAGGCAACCGTCACCCAGACTGAGAGCGCCTCATTGGTGAAGTGCCCCCACCCTAGCCCCGTTGCCAAGGCAGCCACATCCACGGCAGAGACCTGTAGGGTGGGTGACCCCACCCCCGGCCCCAACGCCCCCGCCAGACCCAGCCTCCTGCCGCCCCTCCCCAGAACCGGCCAGGGTGGCTGTTTACAGGATTTGGGAAAAGCCGATTGGGCACTAATAGGTTCCGACGGCTCACCCCGGATAATCTCCCAGCCGGCTGCGCCCCATTAGCCGTCTGCGGCGGGTGGGGGCGAGAGTGGCGAGGAAAGCAGCCCCAAGCTGCTGCTCCCTCCAGCGCCGAGGCCACCAGCCTCGCCGCGCCTGCAGAACCCGTGGGAGCCGCTCTCGAGTAATTAGGGCTCCGAAGAGAGGCCCCCGGCCCCAAGGCGCGGAGCTGCTCCCTCCCAGGCGTCGGCAAACAGCCCCAGGTGGCTCGGCTCCAGCGCCCTCGACACCTCAGGAGCCGAGCAGCCCGCGGGGCTCGTGGAACCCGGGCCCCAGGGCCTGGCTCCACTCAGGGCCCGGAACCCTGTCTCCCGTTGGACACCTGTGCGATCTGGCCATGCACACTGCACTCAGCCGACCCAGGCATCCCCCACCCAGCTCCCACTTCCCCCAGACACTGGGCGTTCCTCTTCCCCACTGACATTTCCCCTCTGTAAGTTCAGCTTTCTATGCCAGCACCAGGGGACGCCCCTCAAAGGGGGGTTTGTTATAGGTCCCTACCCCACCTGACCCCCAGGTCCGGACAAAGCCCCTTCCTTCCAGCTGCCAGCAGCCATGGCCAGGCAGCAAAGCCAGAAGTCCGGGCAGAAGGAAGCAGGCCAGGAGGAAGCCGCTGGGGGCGGGGGCGTCGCTCCCAGTCCACAGTCCCCATCTCCCCCCAGAGGCCCCTCAACAGCCCTTGGACTCTGGGGATTCAACAGCCGGGGCCAGAAAGAGAAACGGAGTCCCACCGTCTCCGGAGGTCTGGCGGGGAGAAAAGGAGAGGTCAGGAGGGTCCCAGGATCTAGCAGCTGGAAGCCTAGTGCTGCGCTGCGAAGCGCAGTGGGCCTGGCCCTCCGGCCCCACGACCTCCATGTTGCCCACGAGAAAGCGGGGCGGGAGCAGGCGCCCGAGTTAGTTTTGGGGTTAGGACTTTTAAAGGGAATAGACTACCAAGGTCTCCGGTTTAATGCAATGAGGCTAGAAACCGCCGACAGAACCCAAATCAGGGGTAGGGTGGAGACGAAGGAATGGGTGGCCTCGCGGCCTTGCCAGCCTCTCCCAAGATTCTAGTTTTGCAAGACGAAAGAGAGCAGGGGTTCGAAACAGGACAAGAGGGGTGCTACCCAGGGGCAGGCGGGAGGATGGTAGTGGGAAAGGGGGCGGGACAGAGCCTAGAGGAAGCCCGGATTTTAGCCCCCCAACTTCTATGAGAGCAAAAGGCAGACAGGGCTGGGACGGGGTCTGGGGTTAGGTAAAATGCGGCTTAATGTGCAGCGAGCTCATGCATTATTGGGGGCTGAGGGTCCCCCCTAGTTCCCCTTCCGGGTTTGGAAGCGACAGGCCAGAGGAAGGGAGGGGAGGTCTGGGGAGTTACGTCCGCTCCCAAGAGGCCAGACTGGAGAGACATGAGGAAGAGAGACTCCCCCACGGGAATTTGGGGCTGGGGGTGATGAGGACTCCTTTTGTTAGCGGAGGTACCTGTGGCGGCACTCTGCGAAGGGGTCGTTAGAAGAGCGCGGGCGGTCCTGTCTTCCTCCGCGGCGGAGGCGGCAGCGGCGGCGGCAACGCGGATGGATTTCCTCAGTCGCCCCAACTCAACCGTCCAGCGCTGCTCTCCCCAGAGCGGAGGGATCCCGCCCGCCAGTGACGCGGCCGTCGCCGCCGCGCCCAGGGCCCGGTTGAGCGAAACCACTACTTTGTGGGGTGAGGTCAGAATAGGAAACACCACTTTAGAGGCAAAAAACGGACTTAGTCGCAACGAAGATAGAATTGTACACTCTTTAGACGCAAGTGGAACTAAAATAAATATTTTGCTTCTAAAAAGGAAGTAAGGCATCCCCCCTGGGGCTGGCAGAGATGGTACGGTCATAGGGGAGGTGAAGCCTCTCGCAGATCACGTGACAGAACTCCTGCCCACCCCCCCGGATTGGGCGGTTCCAGACTAAGAAGGGGAGCTCGGCACTCCATTTCTCTGACCACGCCCCTCGGTACGGCTCCGCCCCTTGTTGGGGGCGGGGCTAGGCAGATTGGGACCTGCGCGAGACGAGGCCTGCCTCTGGGCGGTGAAAGGAAAGAACAGCTTATGGGAAAGTTCTTTTTTTTTTTTTTGGAGAGGTTTTCACTATAGGGCGCGTGCGCTCGCCAGACAGACAGAGAGAGACATAGAGACAGAAAGCGAGAAATCACCCCCCAGGGGGGATGGTCACGCGCAATCCCTTCTCCTCCATTCTTCTCTCGGGATCTTGGGCACGCACGCACATGCGCCTGGCGTGAGTTTTAAGTCACCGGGTCCGGGACGCGAACCGCTGTCGACTATGTGGGAGTCCAGCAACATAGCCATTACACTAACTGCTGGTTCCCCTGGGAAAGTTCTTTAAGACTAGGGACTATCCATGTGGGCCGTAGGAAGAGCGGCCTGACCGTGAGTTCCCCAAAGTTGCATTGTGGGGTTTTTTATACCCCCTGTAGGCCACATGCCATTGTAATAACAATTCATATTTATGGAGTTACATACTTATGTTACTTAATCTTCACAATATTGGTAAGTACTAGCATTATCCCCATTTTCTAGTAGTGGAAACAGGCCCAAGGCTGCAGAGTTGCAGTACAAATCCAGGAAGCCTTAACAAGTTTACAATATAATTATATTAATACTAGCCTTTTTATTTTTTAACTTATCAGAGTGCACTTGCATTTCCCATAAAGACAGAAGGGAGAAAGTGCCCCTCCCTAACGGGGTGTGGTCACACCTTACCTTAACCCCTGCATTTCTCTACAGAGTTTAAATTTTTTTACTTATTTATCTATCTTTTAAATTTTCTATAAGGCATGTATACTCACCAGAGAAAGAGAGAAAGCGAAAAAGCAAGCTGCCAGGTCCAGGACTCGAACTGCAGTCGACCACGTGGGAGCCCTGCACCTTAACCACCGTGCCACCTGGCCCTCCCATGAACAGATTTTGGTCACTCACTCACATGCGTGAGGAGTGGGTAGGTCCAGGACTCCAACAGCATGGTGGACCATGTGCGATCTGGCTACCTTAACCACCAGGCCATAGCATGCCAATACTAACCTCTTGAAGAAACGCCTTATGGACCATCCCTATAAAAGGATCAGAATGTTAAATACAGGCCTCAGTTTTCATATATGTTAAATGAGGGAGTTGACAGTGATCTGCCCTGCAAGTCTCTTGACTTGTTATGAGATTCCCCATGGATTATGAAAACACTTTGGAAAGTTCAAGTCAAATAGCTTTCAGCTCTCCTAATCTAAAAGTACCCAAACACTACTCATTTAGCGTCTGTTAGAATCATTACAGGTTCAGCCACTGTGTTGCAAAAGTAATGCTAGTGTCCTGCATGCTGGAAGCTATATAGCAACCACTGGTTCGGATCAACAGGTAGGCCTAAAAAAATGCTGGGATAATACAAGGACAAACACCCAAGATTCTGAGAAGTGGGAGAGCTGAGGAAAGGAGATCAAGGAGTGAGGAACTTTGTCAAAGATGCTTTCTTCCTCTCTGTCTCTCAGTCATAAAGGGGGGGAGACATTGCAAATTTTTTCTTTTTTTCTTTTTCTTTTTTTAGAGATTTTTGCTGTGCTCACTGGAGACAGAGAAAGAGAAACAAATAGCAAGAAATCACCCCTGCCCCTGGGGATGGCCACACCACAGACCCTTTTCAATTCTCAGGAGGATCTTGGGCACACATGTACCTGTGACCAGCATGAATTTTAAGTCACCAGGTCCAGGACTCAAACCACAGTCAACTACATGGGAGTCCAGTGAGGTAACTATTAAGCTATCTGCTGATCCCACAAACTTTTTTTTCAAAAACACAATATTTTAAAGAAAATAAAAGAGAAAAATTACCATTCTCACTTATATACAAATTCCAATTATTGCACCTAGCAATTCTACAACATGTTAGCAATAGATAATAGATGTACAAAAAAATGAGAAAACCACACTGGGTATGTGTGTGTGCACGCCCAAAATCTCAAAAGAAAGGAGAAAGGGAGGAGAAGGGATTGTGGTGTGACTATCCCCCATGGAGGGGTTGCTTTTTCACTTTCTTTCTCTGTCCCTCTTTGGCAAGTGCATGCACCTGGCAAGAAAAAAATATTAATTAGATAATAGATTTCAATTAGGAGTTTGAATTTGGAAGGGACCAGATAGATCATTTCCTTCAATTCTTTCATGTACAGATGGGCAGAGTAGCTTCCCTACAGTCTCTTGGGAAACTAGTAACCTAGGACTAGAATCCAATCTTGTCAATCTCTATAGGGCATCTAATACTGCTTCCTCTCATTTTGGTTTCTATGCAAATATGCTTCTCTGCTTTAACTCATTCAGTTAATATTCATTGAGCCCTAGTGACATATAAGGCAATGTCCTAGGTACTGAGGATAGAACCATGAATAACAGGTGCACTCTCTTGGCCTATAGGGAGCTTACAATCTACACAGGAGATTGATGATAGATGGGCATTGAAATAACATTCGGTGTGGTGGTCTGGAGGTGGCAGTTACTGAGAACAGAACATTTGAGAGGGGTAAATTGGGTAAGGAAGATCATGAGTTTTAGATTGAGGGCCAGTCCCGTGGCCTATTGGTTAAAGGAACCAGATCCCGTGTTGCAGATCATATGGTTCACATTCCATCCCCGCACCTTGGAAAACATGCTGAATATGTGTGTATATGTGCCCCAAGTCATAACAGGATGAGAAATGAAGGAGAAGGGATTGTGACCATGCCCACTGGGAGGTGCTTTCTCCCTCTCCTCTGTCTCTCTGTCTCTCTCTGGTGAGCACATGCACTCTCTGGTTTATAAACCACAACAAAAAAATAGTTTTAGATTGGGGCATTCTAAAACTATGAGAGGTGCCTATAAGAAGTCCAGGAGAGGGGCTGGCAAGTGGCGTGGTGGTTAAGGGCGCTGGACTCCCACATGGCCGACCACGGTTCAAGTCTCGGACCTGATGGCTTGCTTTCTCACTTCCTCTCTCTCTCTCTCTCTCTCTCTGTCTCTCTCTGATCAAACTGAAAAATAATAATGATATAATAATAAATAAAGTTAAATAAAATAATTCTTTAAAAAAAAAAAAAAAAAAGTCCAGGAGAAATGTTCCATGGTGACTATAGAAGCAAATCTGAGGTTTCACAGAAAAATCTATTTTGGACTAGAGCCCCAAGAGTGAGTGGCACATTCAAGCAGATGAAGTCATAAGGAGGTTCAGGGAAAAGACAAGATGGCCTAAAGATCAAGCTTTGTGGAACTCCAACATTTAGAGGTCAGACAGAAAACAAGCTACCAATGGAAGCCAGAGAGCTAAGAAGAAAATCAGGGAAATGTAGAGTTCTGGAGCCCAGAAGAAAAGAGTGTTCCAAAAAATATATGGTAAACTGTGTTGAATACTGCAGAGAGATGAGGCAAGACTGGACTGAGGAGTATGCATAGGACCGAGTAATGAGAAGCCACTGGTAACTTAGTTCAGAGCATTTGCAATGGATGCAAGGGCCAGGAGTTTGCTTGCAGTGGGCTGTGGGTGAGTGAGAAGTGAGACAGTGAAGACAGCCAAAGTGGCCAAAGTTTTGGGAATCTCAACTTGGAGAGGGTGTAGGGCATGTAGAAAGGCAAGGCAGCAGTGGGAAGAGAATGTGAAATCAAGATATTTGGGGGGTTTAAAGTTAATTCTATTTCTTCTGGGAGCAAGAGAGAGAGAGAGCACCACCAAGGTCTTGATACTGTGATCTACCTCCAGCTTGAGCCAGCCCCACATCAGGGGCATATCCATGCCTAGCATACTCAGGGAGTTCTCCGGACACAACCTGATACCTCCCTATGTGGTTCAGCCTCTCAGAGCATCACATTTTACTTCTGGGCCAGTATCAGGCCCTTAAGACATTTGGGTTTTGATGGGAGTTAGTGGTGCTTGTTCAGATAATAATGGGAAGGAAAAGAGGAGAGTGAGAGGTGCAGGATGCAGACAGGTGGGGGTTGACAATGGTTTGGCCAACTGCTCTGAGAAGGCAGAAGCCCAGGAACATGTGTGGAGAATGTAGCTTTTATAGGTCACCACACACTTCCTCCTTCCTCTGTTCTTTTTCAGTCTTCTCCTTGGCCTCTTCTCAGGGCACTTTTCAAATGTTGTTTTTCCCAGAATCCCACCATCAGCCTCCTCTTCCTACTCTCCATGTTATCCATTGGTGACTTCATCCACTCCTGTGACTTTACTTACTCCCTAGTTACTCATACCTGTCAAACAGCTCTCTCTCACCCAGATGTCTTTTCCCCATGTGCAAACTCAGTGGAAGTCCAACTGCAGACAGAGTACCTCCATTTGATGCTCATGGACAGTGATGTGTTGGCATCAGCTTGTGCCAGCTCATACCAGCTCACAAGAGCCCAGTACATCTCTTTTCCCAATTCCTTGCTCAGTGAAGTCATGTTGATAGTTGTAACTTGAAATCAGTCATGGTGGGAGTATTTACCTCATGGAAATTGGCAAATGCTTCAGATCAGGGCTCCTCCTCCCTGAAGAGCTGGTTGTTAAAACGTTTACTGCACACCACTGTTGACTGATATCTTACACTGAACATATTCAGAACTAATCATCTTCCCCTGCACCTCACCCAGCCCAAGCTTACCCCTTCCCTGAATCTCTTGGCCCAGCTAACAGCATCACCACCTATCTGAGAGCTTCCCATTCCCTCATTTTCCATAGCCAAAAAATGGCCACTTAGTTAGGATATAGTCTAAGCTGCTATAACAGAGTCCCCAAAATTTAGTGACTTAAGCAACAACCCCACAATAGACACCCCAGGACTGAGGTAGCATCACCATCACCTTCAACATGTAGCATCCACTTGTATGTCCAACACGACTCAGGCAGCACTCACCATTATATCTGATTCTCATCTACTGGGAAGGGAGATAGGGGGACTGCAAGTTCCCTGTTTAAGGATACCACTAACTTCTGCTCAGAATTTGGCCATATGCAAGGAAGGCTGGGGCATATAGTTTCTAGCCACACACCTAACTAAAACATTCTTTTTCTAAATAATTATTTTTTATTTAACTTTATTTTATTTATTTATTTTAATGTGACCAGAAAGGGACAGAGTGAGAGAGAGAGAGAGAAAGTGAGAAAACAAAGCCTCCAGGTCCGGGAGTCGAACTGTGGTCAGCCATGTGGGAGTCCAGCGCCCTTAACAACCATGCCACCTGCTGGCACCCAACTAAAACATTATTAATAAAGAAAGAAAGTAAGAGGGGCCAGCAGGTAGTGTAGTGGTTAAAGGTGCTAGACTCCCACATGGCTGACCACGGTTCAAGTCCCATGCTTTTTTTTTTTTTTTCATTTTCCCTCTCTCTCTTTCTCTGTCTCTCTCTGGTCAAACTGGAAAATAATAATAATAATAATAATAAATAAAGCTAAACAAAATAATTATTAAAAAAAAGGAAGAGGCCAGTTCAGTGCCGTATAGTAATATAATGCTTTGCATTGCCCACATGGGAAGGCCCCAGGTTCAAATCCAAGGTCTCCCTGTATATGATGGGCACATATATGTACCAGTGATCTGGGTTGGCTGAGACTGGGGGTGAATCATGGCATGAGAATCCTATTGGGAGTGCCTGCCTCTCTCTGTCTCTGTATCTCTTTATCTCTCTCTCAAAAGAAGTAAATAAACTTTTTGAAAAGATATGCCACTCATCCTTCTCCTATGGTCACACCACAATCCCTTCTCCTCTCTCTCTCCCTCCTGGCAGGATTTTGGGCATGCATACACTTATGCCCAGAATGTTTTTCAAGCTGCTGGGTCTGAAATTCAAACCACATGGTTAGCCCTGTGGGACCCAGCTGTCGTAACTACCATGCCATAAGCTAACCCTAAATAAATAAATTTTATTTTAAAAATAATAAAAAGAAGGGAGTTGGGCATTGGTACAGGGCTAGCAGTCTATGCTGTTGGTGGCACATCCTGTCAATGCTGCTTCTTACTTAAATCCAGCCCTTCTACTGTATGCCAACTGCTATTACCTTGAATATTACCTATTTCCTGGCCTTTAAGATAGTCCTTCTCTAATCAACCTACCAAAATAGCTACCAAAGATATCTGTCTAAAATGCAAATCGGATCACATAACTTCTTTGTTCAAAATCATGCAGCAGTGGGGCCAGCAGGTGGCGAGGTGGACTCCCACATGGTCCATGCGGTTCAAGTCCCAGACCTAACAGCTTACTCATGTTCTCTTTCTCTCTTGCTCTGGTGAACTTGTTTGCCATATAGCAAATTAAAATAATAAATAAATAAATAACTTAAAAAACAACAAAACAAATAACTATGGAGTAGTTCCCCATTGATTCCATGAGAAGGACCAAACTCCCTTGAATGATACACAGCCCAGGTCTCATCCCTTCTACTCAGAATGCCTTCTGCCCCACTCTAGCTCCACTTCCTTACCTGCCAGAAAAATTCAGGTCATTTTCTGGGGCTTAGTTTAAGTATTGTATCCCTGACCACACTGCTGTTCATGCCCCACTGCAGTGCTGGCTCCATTCCTATTGCAGTCTTTACTGGCCTCTGTATTTCTGGGCACTTGCCACCTGTACCAGGCCAGGGGCTCCCTGTGACGCCAAGGCACTTGGTTTATCTGGCAGAAGACTGGCTGAGATCTCAGCTAGCAAGACCCTCATGAGATGCCAAATCATTCCAAAGATGTGGGGTCTGTGGGACCTGGAGCTGGCCCTAGTCCCTTGGACATCAATACCAGCACTCAGGTTTGGCCATCCTGCATGTGAGCAGGGAATGTGAAAACATCCAGATGACTTTATTGAGTTAATCATTTAATTGTCCATCTTCCTGGATAGACATTAAACTCTATGAGAGTCACTTCAAGGTCTGTAAGCCATTTTACTCCTAGTGCCTAGCAGGCACCTAAAGAACATTTGTGAAATGAATAGAAGCCTTTGCCCCAGCATGCACTTTTCACGTGCCTGAGTTCAGATTTCAGCCCTGTCACTTACCAGTAGAGTGACCCTAGGCAAATCACTCAAACTCTCTCTGCCTTTGCTTCCCCTCCATGGTAATAATAATTGGGTTATTATGACTGACTTAGGACAATTATAATGATTATAACAATACCTGGCACATAATAGACATTTTATGTCTGCCAAATAAAAATACAGCGGCCAGCATGAACCAGTTGGTCTTTGATTACTTATCCAGTGTTATCTCCCCGACACTGATGTCTGCTCTCAGCTCATATCTGAAACTGTTACACTGTGTGTCTAACTAGTTCCACATATTCCAGAAATGTTCATGTCTATAGACCTTTACGCATGCCATTCTCTTTATGGAAGACCCTTCCCAACTTGTTTACCTGTGAACTCCTATCCATTCTTCACAATTCAGCCCAAACCTCACTCCTGGAAGCCTTCCTGGACTCTCAGAGACAGATAGCTCCTCCCTTATCCGGGGCTTCATGTTACCTCACCTTCCCAAAATTCCTTGCAAACAAGAATGTATTTGTGGGGGCCGGCAGGTGGTGTGGTGATTAAAGGCACTGGATTCCCACATGGCCAAACACAGTTTGAGTTCCGGACCTGGTGGCTTGCTTTCTCACTTTCTCTCTCTCTCACTCTGTCCCTCTCTGGTCAAATTGAAATAAACAAATGAATAAGTAAATAAATAAAGTTAAATAAAATAATTATTTTTTAAAAGAATATATTTGTGTTCCTTAGTATTCCTAGCATAACACTTATTGAATCACTGAATGGATAAGTTAAAAGTATTAATTACAGGACCAGCAGATGGCATAATGGCTACATAGTTGGACTCCCATGTAGTCGACTACAGTTCGAGTCCCAGACCTGGTGATTTAAACTCACACCGGGCGCATGTGTGTACGTGCCCAAGATCTCAAGAGGAGAAGGGAGGAAATTGCAGCGTGGCCATCACCCCTGGGGGGTGATTTCTCACTTTCTGTCTGTCTCTGTCTTTCTGGTGAATGCATACGCCCTATAGCAAAAAAAAAAAAAACCTCTCCAAAAAAAAAAAAGTATTAATTACATTAATCAATTTCGTAATACAATAGACCTGACCTTATGTCAGGTCCCGTGACAAACGAAAACTGGCCAAAGTTGACAGAGAAGTAAATAGCCAGTCAGCCCTTGCTTTTCCTCTAATCTTGAGAGGAAATGCACTTAGTTCCAGATAGCCTGCAGTCTTCTAACATGCACAGTAATACTAATGCCTCAAAAAACTCCCCAGGGACATTCTTAGGACCCAAGATTTACTGAACGGTTCTGCATGCCCATCTCTCAGCCAGGCACCAGATTCTGGAATTAGATTGTGTCTTCACCACCTGCTGTCCTATATATGAGGACAGTGAAGCTTGGAGGGAAACTCAGAAATCTTTGACATCTTAACAGTAAGGGGATCAGTTTAAGTCCCCACCCAGTGACTTGAAAAACAGGACAGACGTGTGCTTGCCCAAGATCTCAAAACAAGGGAGAAATGGAGGAGAGAGGATTGCGGCATGACCATTTCCCATGGGGGAGTGCTTTCTCACTTTCTGTCTCTGGGCAGCGCACGCGACCTGGGGTAGGGAGGGGCGGGAGAGGGAGTAAAAGGAAGGAGGGAAAAGAGAGAGAGGCAGGCTATCAGGAAGGAATCCCACTTGTTGATAAATGCCTCCTGAGGATGGGAAAAAGGAGCCGAGTTAGCAGAATGCCTATGTGTAAGCGTATGTACACGTGTATATGGATGTGTAAGGCCCAGGCACCAGGGCTCGGATGAGAAAAGGAGACAAAGGTGGAAAGAAATAGGGAAAATTAGGGACACACACACCTCGGTGCCTCTCGCTTTCATTCAGACCTGGGTGTGGCAGAACCTTGCACAGGGTTCTGAGAAAGGACGACTCTTCGGGACTACGCGCCCTCTCCCTCGACCTCATTTTAAAAAGTAAGAGAGCGAGGACCCCATCAGTCACCCTGCGGAGTCCTGGTCTCTGGATGGGCAGGGTCTCCATCCCTCTCCTCCTCTCCTTTCTGGCGTCTGTATCTTCAGGCCTGTGACTGTCTTTGCTGTCCCGCGGAGGCAGCTGCCCCTTTAAAGCAGCTGCCCCCGGCCGGGCATTGTCTCGCCTCTTGGCCAATCGGCTATGCCGTTGGGGGCGGGGGATCCAGCTTGCCGATTGGTTGCTGTGCGCCCCGCCTCGCCCGGGATCCCGGGAGCTGTCCGGCCGTCTCGGTGCTGATCCCGCCGCCGCCCACGGGCCGCGAGCAGCGCTGAGAGGGCACTATGAGCGGGGGCGTCTACGGCGGAGGTGAGCGAGCCTCCGGCTTCGGGCTCTCCAGCCCGGTGCGGCCTCGTCCGCAGCCCTGCGCCCTGAACCCGCGCGACCCAAGCTATGGGCACGCCGGGGCCTGTCACCTCGGCGCTCGAGAGAGTCCAGCCTAAGGTTTGGGTCCCGCGCTACCCCCACCTTCCGTCCTCCTTGGACGTCCAGAGCGCACTAGGCCTAACCTCTCCATCGTTCAGCCCACCTCCGATAGGGCCCCTGCCCCTACCTTCCCCGCTAGGAGAGTGGCCTGAATAAGGCCAGTTGGCAAGAAGGGACTCTGGTAACTTAACCTCCCGACTCCCACGAACCTGGACTGCAGGTCGCGCTCCCACCTTCCCCTGCCAGTGATGAAGGTGTGGTGAGACCTTGGCTCCGATCTCTTGGAGCTGCCCAGGAGGAGAGTTTGAGGGGGGTCCCCTTACACGCCTGAATCCCTGCACAGATGAGGTCGGGGCGCTGGTCTTTGACATTGGCTCCTTCTCAGTCCGCGCCGGGTACGCTGGAGAGGACTGCCCCAAGGTGAGCCTTACAGCCCCCTGCCCAAATCCTTGGGGCTCCTGACTCCCCTCCAGACTGCCCAGTGACCCAGGACTCTCCCAGCCTAGCCCAGAAGCTCTGCTGAGCGGGAATGTGGGACTGAGGGCCTTGGATTGAATAGGGGCATGAAGGTGATCCTCTCCCTACCCATCCTCCCCCCACCCCCCGCTTCAGGCTGACTTCCCCACCACGGTGGGGCTGCTGGCCGCAGAGGAGGGAGGCGGGCTGGAGCTGGAGGGGGAGAAAGAGAAGAAAGGGAAGATCTTCCACATCGACACCAACGCCCTGCACGTACCGAGGGATGGAGCGGAGGTCATGTCACCCCTCAAGAATGGCATGAGTAAGGGGCCCCCACCCACTACTTCCTGAAACCTCCTGGAGCCCACTCCCCACCCATGGAGTCTTTCTTGCAGCTGCCCAAGTCTCAGGGGCCTCCTCACTGGTCCCCAAAGCTGACTGGTTCCCAGCCCTGGGGCCTGCCAGATTCCTGGGAAGGGGGGCTTTTCTGTTGGAGCTGGACTCACTTGCTTTCTCCTGGACTTGGACTCCCTCCTCCCTTTTCTCCTGTCCCTGCCCTTTGCTTACCCACCTGCATCTCTTTGCTGGTCTTCTGGCCCCAGTTGAGGACTGGGAATGCTTCCGAGCCATCCTGGATCACACCTACAGCAAACATGTCAAGTCTGAGCCAAATCTACACCCAGTGCTCATGTCAGAGGCCCCGGTAAGTGCCTCTTCCAGTCCCATGCCAGTCCTGGGGCCCCGGCACATCCTTTCCACCATTCATTTCTAACCTCAAGTCTGCTGTCTGTCCCTTCATCTCCCTTCTCAGGCTTTCCTTCCAACTCTGTCATCTTCAACCACTTTTCTTCCTCCCTGGCTTAGTCCCCACCCCGCGCTCTCACTTCTTGCTGTATCTATTCCACTACCTTGCCCTCCCCTCTCCCCCGAGTCCCTTTTATTTTTTTAAGAATTGTTTTACTTAACCTTATGTATTTATTTTTAATTTTGACAAGAGAGGGGCAGAGTGAGAGAGAGAGAAAGGGAGAGAGAGAAAGTGAGAAAGCAAGCTACCAGGTATGAAACTCAAACTGTAGTCGGCCATGTGGGAGTCCAGTGCCCTTAACCACCATGTCACCCGCTCGCCCCTCCCCTAAGTCCTTTTTTTCCCTCCTAACCAACTGAATTTTATTTGTTGCATAATAAACCACATAACATCTTTTAGGTAAAAAATATATATATACTAAATTTGAATAAAGATATCACAAAATGAATTAGAGCCCAATTAAAATTAGCTTTGGGGAGGGAACATAATTTTACTCAATTAAGGCAAACATTTTTATAGACCATAGATTAGCCTATTTTTAACACCCATCATGCCATGAATTCATAAGGAATAGGTTCCAGAAGCTCAGGCTCCTTTCCATTGGTTCTCACAAAGTGTTCGTTTCTGGGTGGAGCAGGCTGGCGCTTCAGTTGAACCCAGTTACCTTTCTCTTTGGCTTCCTTCTTTTTCTGGTCATTTTCCTTCACATGTTTTAGGAAGCTATCTCTTCTCTTAGAATGCTTAATATGCTCAATACGCACATTCATTCTCTTGGCAAGAATCTTGCCCCTAACTTGTTTGTTTACAATCTTGCCCTAAACTTGTTTGTTTACACCAATGTTGTTTTTTATAGCATGTTGGTTAACATTGTAGACTCTTCCAGTTTGCCATGGTAACATTTGTGGGACATTCCTTTTTGAACAGTTCCCATTCCCTTGATGTCTACAATATCATCTTTCCTGTAAATTCGCATATATGTTGCCAAAGGAACCACTCCATGTTTTCTTCTTTTAATTTATCTTTACTTATTTATCTATTATTTGAATTTACCAGAGAAGGACAGAGTGAGAGAGTTGACCATGTGGGAGTCCAGTGCCCTTAATCACCATGCCACCTGCCAGCCCCGACTCCATGTTTTCTAAAAGGTCTAGAGAATATATATTGGGTGCCTTTCCTCTTTCCCTTTGTGTTTGTCATTTTGGTTAATTACTGGAAGATGGTAGTTCCAGCCAAAAGGAAGGCCCCCCACAAGTCCTTTTTTTTTCCTTTTTCTTTTTTTCTTTTTTTTTTTTTTGAGAGGTTTTTGCCATAGGGCGCGTGCATTCACCAGACAGACAGAGAGAGACAGAGAGACAGAAAGCGAGAAATCACCCCCCAGGGAGGATGGCCACACTGCAATCTATTCTCCTCTTGGGATCTTGGGCACGCACGCACACGTGCCCAGAGTGAGTTTTAAGCCACCGGGTCCGGAATGCGAACCGCGGTAGACTACATGGGAGTCCAGCGACAGCCATTACACTAACTGCTGGTCCCCCAAGTCCTTTTTTGACCTTTTAACTTAACATTATTTGTCAAGGTTATATATTCATAAAGAATCAATTTACTTCATAAAGTATGTTAAGAAAACTGCAGGCTCAGCCGCAGTGGTACGTGTTGTTAAAATGTTGTGATCTGAAGGCTGGGACCACCTGGGAGGCCTCATTTTGATTCCAATCCAGCATAAAGGCCTGATGTGATGATGGAAAGGCTGAGAAAAGAGGATTGTGAAATGGCCAGACCCTGTCTTAAAGAAATAATAATAATAAACAAACATTGCAGTTATTACCCTTCTCTTTCCATTTTCCCTTTTCCAGAGGCAACTGCTTTTCCCCCTTTTAGCCAATTTTAAAGGTGTTTCCTCCCATATCTCTAAATATCATGGTTATATGACTGCTTGTGGGATTTTTAGTTTAAGACACCATTTATAAAATATCACTATAGAAAATGAGTCTTTAGCTCTCTTTTTTTCTTTTTCCATTTATTTTATTTTGAGATTTTTTTGCTATAGGGCACATGTGCTTGCCAGAGAGAGAGAGACAGAAAGAGAAACCATCCCTGCTGGGGGATGGTCACCACAATCCTTTCTCCTCCACTCTCCTTTTGGAATCTTGGGCATGCATATACATGCACCTGGCATGAGTTTTAAGCCACCAGATCTGGGACTCGAACTGTGTTCGACTATGTGGGAGTCCAGCAACATAACCATATAACCATAATCTGCTGGTCCCTTTAGCTCTGTTTTCTCCCCAGCATATACAACACGTATTTCTCATTTTCCACCTTTAAGTAGAATTATATTTTAGATTTTAAAAGACTGGTATGCAGCATCTACACTTTTACTACTGTATATGCTAAGCAGGGTGGCTGAGCCAGGCAATAAACTACGATTCCTTTTCCTTTTCTGTGCACATTTTCATTTTTCCTAGAACTAAAAATCATCTTGGTTTTTATTTTGTTATTTCCTGTCTGCTTAATAATATGACCCTAAGTTATTCATCAGTTATCTATATCTTTTCTCAAGACATTCCATTATCCTACCAGTTCATCTTCCTGAAAAACAAACTCTCCAGGATCCCACTGACTGTTCCACTTTGGACTAGTAACCCTCCACATCAGGGACACATCCTGACATCTTCCTTCACCATCATCTTGGAGAATCTCTTTGCCTCTCTCCTGTGGTAGAGTTCCTCTTCTCTAAATTTGCTTCCTTTTCTTGACCTATTTCTTTATTTTCATGGAGATCTTCCAATACTGCCTTAGAAAGGTCACAGGAAGTGAATTTTTTGAGCTTAGCTAGGTATCTCACTCCAGGTTGGAAAGATGATTATCTTTCTTCAGAATATTTATCTTTTTTCTTTCTTTCTTTCTTTCTTTCTTTCTTTCTTTCTTTTTTTTTTTTTTTTTTTTTTTTTTTTGTTGTTGTTGTTGTTGTTGAGATTTTTGCTGTAGGGTTCATGCGCTCACTGGAAAGACAGAGAGATAGAAAGTGAGAAATCACCCCCCAGTGGGGATGACCATTGACCATGCTACAATCCCTCTCCTCCATTCTCCTCTCAGGATCTTGGGCACACACACACACCCGGCGTGAGTTTAACTGTCAGGTCCGGGACTCGAACCGTGACTGACTATGTAGGAGTCCAGCAATGTAACCATTACTCCATCTGCTGGTCCCTCTTCAGAATATTTATCTTTTTTATAAAAAGTTTATTTCTCTCATGAGAGAGAAAGAGAAAGACAGAATGAGAAAGGCACTTCCCCCCAAATAAGGTCCACATACCGCAATCCAGCCAGGATCACAGGTGTGTGTGTACCTAATGTGGACAGGGATGTGAAGAAGGACCTCCCATGCAGCCTCAGCATCGCAGAGCATCAACTCCTTGCACTACCATGTGTCTGATTGCTTCAGAATCTGGAAGGCACTTCTCCATTTTCTTCCAACGTATATTGTTGCCATCAAGAAGATTGAACCATCTCATTCCTGATCCTCTGATAAGATTTTCTTTCAGAAATTTTATAGTTTTCACATCATCCTCAATGTTCTACAATCCCACAGTGCTAGGTATTGATACTGGTTTATTTTCATTTGCATTCTATGTATTTAGTATATTTCTTTAGGACTGGCCCCATGGATCCCACATAGCCAACTGCTATTCAAATCTTGGCCCCAGAGATTAAAAAACATGCCATGTGCATGTGTGTACATGTCTAGAATTCCAGCAAGATAGAGAAATGAAGGAGAATGTATTGCATCATGACCACATCCCATTGAGAGGTGTTTTCTCCCTCTCTCTGTCTCTCTTTCTCTCTCTCTCTCACATGCATACACCATTTAGCAATTATTTTAAAAAAGAAAAGCAAAAAGGTATGTCTCTTCAATATGTAAACCTATATCTGTCTGTCTTTTTATTTCTTTTTTAAAAAGAGATTTTTGCCATAGGGTATGTGTGTTCACCGAGAGAGACAGAGAGATGGAAAGTAAAAAAAATCACCCTCCAGGGGGGATGGCTACGCTGCAATTCCTTCTCCATTCTCCTCCTGGGATTTTGGGCACACACACACACACTCACACAGACACACGTGCCTGGCATGAGTTTTAAACCAATGGATCCGGGACTCAAACCATGGTCAACTATGTGGGAGTCCAGCAACATAACCATTATGCCATTTGCTGGTCCCTCTATGTCTTTCAATTATTTTTGTAATTATTTGAATATTTGCTTATCTGAATTTTCTCTGTTCTCTGTTTTGAGAAATCCTGTTATTTGAATTTTTGAGCTCTCTGAACTGGTCTCCTCATTTCTTAGCTTTTCTGTTATATTTTCCATCTCTTTATACTTTCCCCCTCAAGCTTATATTCCAACCCTTCTATTGAATTTTTCGTTTCTTCTTCTTTTTAAAAATTTCTTTCTTTCTTCCATGAGCAAGAGACAGAAAGAGAGAGAGAAAGGTACTCTTGACAAGGTCTTCACACCAAGACCCATCCAGCTTCAGCCAGTCTTGGATCATGGGCATGTGAATACCTGGCATGCTCAGGGAGGTCTCCAGATGCGAACCTGGAATCTCCATGTAGTCCAACCACACAGTGTTGTATGAGCAATCAATCACCCTCTAACCCTCATTTCCTGTATTTTCATTTTCCAAAAGCTCTATTTTAGTTCTATGAATGTTTCCTTTTGAGCATCCTATTCTTTCATGGGTGCAATATTACCTGCAATCTTATTATAAATATTACTAGTTTTGTTTTGGAAGTCTCCATCTCCCTGTATAATCTCTGTTCTTCCAAGTTGCTTTATTTGTGCCCTTTTTTTGGTTTGGTTTTGGAGAGGTTTTTGCTATAGGACGAATGTGTTCGCCAGAAAGACAGAGAGAGACAGATAGAAAACGAGAAATCATCCCTCAGTGGAGGTGGCCACGCCACAATCCCTTCTCCATTTCTCCTCTCAGAATCTTAGGCACGCACACACATGTGCCTGGCATGAGTTTAAGTCACTAGGTCCAGGACTCGAACCACAGTCGACTACATGGGAGTCCAGTGACAGCCATTACACCATCTGCTGGTCCCTATTTGTGCCATTTTGAGGGATCTCATTTTAGAGGCTTTTTTTTTTTCAGATTTCTGCAAATCGTTGGTTGTCTCCTTATGTTTCTGAGTGGGGAACTAAAAAACTGATTGGGGGGGACCAGCAGGTGGCATGGTGGTTAAAGCACTGGACACTCCCACATGGCTGACAGCAGTTTGAGTCCTGGACCTGACAGCTTGCTTTCTCACTTTCTCTCTCTCTCTCCCTCTCTTTGTGTTTCTCTCTGATCAAGTTAAAATAAACAAATGAGGGGCTGGCAAGTGGTGTGGTGGTTAAGGGCACTGGACTCTGACATGGCTAACCACAGTTCAAATCCTGGGCTGGGTGGCTTCCTTTCTCACTTCCTCTCTCTCTCTGTCTGATCAAACTGGAAAATAATAATAATAGTAAAGTTAAATAAAATAATTATTTTAAAATAAAATGAATGAATAAATAAAGTTAAATAAAAATAATTATTTTTTTAAAAGCTGATTGGAAGTTCTGTGGTGGGGGGGTGCTTGTTGACTTTGATCTTTACTATCGGATGATCATAGTGTTTTGGGGTAGCCTCTGATATTGGCATCGTTAGATTTTTTTATGTGACCCCACCGACTTCTACCCTGAAGACAGAACTGGTCATCCCTGGAGTTAAGTGAGGGAATAGGGCTGGCATTCTCAACATTCAAAATTCATGGCATCACTTCATTCCCATTTTGGGTGTAATGCCCTCACCCCCAACTATGTTAAGTGTCCCTTGTGGAGACCCTCAGTTTTCTTCTCTTTAGAGAATAAATTTCCAGTCTTCTGGGGTTGGGATGGGCAATAGCCCAGTGACATGGAATTGGGAAAAGAGTTTAGTGATCTGTTATTTAAATAACTTTAAACAACCTTATTTTAGCTTTTCTTTCACTTCCACTTGCAGGGGTACCTGAAACTATCAATTCCTGAGCCATTTTAGGATTTCCTAGTTTAATATGGACTGTTCCCAGCTTTTTTCAATATTGGCTTAGGATTTAGCATTCTTAAATCTGTTGTTATTTATCATTCACCTATTTGATTTTCAACCTCTACAATTTTGTGACTGTTTTCTCCTTATTATTCCTAACCTAAGGGTTTCTCTTTAGGTAAAATCACTTGTCACACAAAATTAACTTTTTTGTTCATTTGTTTTTGCCATGGGGCATGTCATTGACTGGAAAGAGGATAAGTGAAAAGTCATCCCCTCGTGAGGGATGGCCATGCCACAATCCTTTCTCCTCCATTCTCCTCTTGGGATTCTGGGCACGGACACACTGAGCCAGGGCTCAAACAGCGGTGTACCATGTGGGAGTCCAGTGCCTTAACCACCACGCCACCTGCTGGTTCCATTAACCTTTAAAAAAAAAAAAGAAATTAAGTTTATTTATTTATTTCTTCCATGAATGAGAGAGAGGTGCCCCTGACAAAGTCTTGATGATGAAGTCTTCCCCCAGGCTTAGCCAGCTCCAGATCATGAGCACATGAGCATCCAGCACATTCAAGATCTCTGGACATGAATCAGAACCTTCTCATGCAGGTCAGCTTTGCAAAGCATTGTATCACCATCCAGCCCTCATATTAGTTAATAATTCAGTGATATTTAACATAATACATTCCCAGGGCTGGCAGGGAGCATGCTGATTAAGGGCGCTGGACTCCCACATGGCCAACTGTGGTTCAAGTCCCAGACCTGGCAGCTTGCTTTCTCACTTTCCCTCTGTCTTTCACTCTGTCCCTCTCTGGTCAAAGTAACATAACTAAATAACTAGATAAAGTAAAACAATCCTTTAAAACAAACAAAAATATATATAATACATTCCCAATGTTGTGCAGCCATCACTACTCTCCAGTACTTTCATCACCCCAGAAGAAAACATATTCTCATTTAGCACTACTCTCCACTCCTCTCCATTTTCAGCTCTGGGCAACTGTCAACCTGCTTTCTGTCTGTGTAACTATATATATATTTTGGATTTTTCATATAAATCAAATCATATGCTATGTGACTTTTTGTGTCTGCTGTTTGCATTCTTTTGCAAACATGTCATTAAGGTTAATCCATGGTGTTGTGTTTATCAGTCCTTCCTTTCTTTTTTTTTTTTGAGAGGTTTTTGCTATAGGGCGCGTGTGCTCGCCAGAAAGACAGAGAGAGACAGAGAAACAGAAAGTGAGAAATCACCCCCCAGGGGAGATGGCCATGCTGCAATCCCTTCTCCTCCATTCTCCTCTCGGGATCCTGGGCACGCACACACACACACCCGGTGTGAGTTTAAGCCACCGGGTCCGGGACTCGAACCACGGTCGACTACATGGGAGTCCAGCGACATAGCCATTACTCAAACTGCTGGTCCCAGTCCTTCCTTTCTTATGGCTGACCAATATTCTACTGTCCAGGTATACCACAGTTACTCACTCATCCATCTATGGGCAATTTGTATTATTTCTACCTTTTGGCTCTTGTGGAAAGTGGTATTATAGTAAAGGGCACTAAGCAGGTCAAAGGACTATGACTCTAGGGCCAGTTCTCTCAAGGGACTTTTGTGTGATCTTGGGCAAGTCATTATAAATATTTGTATACAGAGATTTGTTTGAGTGTATTTTTCATTCTTTAGGATATATAACTAGGATTGGAACTGCTAGGTTACACAAGGAGACCTTGGGATATGTTTACTTAAGGAACCACCAACTGTTTTCCACAGTGGCCTGAACTATTCAACATTCCCACCACCCATGGATAAAGGTTCCAATTTCTTCACATCTTTACCAACCAGGATGTTTTGTTTTTCTGGGATTTTTTGGTTTGAGTTATAATTACCTCTCTTGCGGGTGAGCGGTATCTTGTTATGTATTTCAGTTGCATTTCCCTAATGGCTAACAACTAGAGCATCTTTTCATATGTTTGTTGGTTTTTGTGCATTTGTCTTTTACAAATTGCCTCTTGAGGCCAACAGGTGGCATAGTGGTTAAGGCGTTGGACTCCCACATAGCCAACCATGATTCAAGTACCAGACCTGGTAGCTTGAAAATTATGCTGCGTACGTGTGTGTGCATGCCCAAAATCCCAAGAGGAGAATAGAGAAGGGATTGTGATGTGGTCATCCCCCCTGGAAAGTGATTTCTCACTTTCCCTTTCACTGTCTCTCTCTCTCTCTTTCCCCTGCCCGAGGAGTGCATATGCCCTATGGCAAAAATCTTTTTTTTAAAAAAATTGCCTCTTGGGACCAGCAGATGGCATAATGGTTACAACATTGGACTCCTACATAGTCTACTGCAGTCCAAGTCCCGGACCCAGCAGCTTAAAATTCATGCCACGTGCGTGTGCATCTGTGCCCAGGGTTCTAAAAGAAGAATGGAGGAGAAAGGATTGCGGTGAGGCCATTCCCCCTGGGGGGTGACTTGTGCTTTCTGTCTCTCTGGCGAACACATATAGCCTATAGCACAAATTTCTCTCTCGCTCTCAAAAAAAAAAAAAAAAAAAAAAAAAAAAAAAAAAAGCCTCTTTATTTCAGTTGTGCTGGGGGTCTTGGGAAGGAATAAAATTAGATACTTGTATGAAATCCATCATTATTACCCAGAAATACTCCTCCTCAGCTTTTGTGCACCTGAGATCACTGGAATGGGGAAGGGATGAGCTAGGGACTGAGAGGAACCTGAAGTGTGTGTCCTATGGTAAAGAGCACTAGGCACTAGGCAGACATTAAAGGTCTAGACTGTAGGCCTCACTCTGTCAGGAGCCTTCTGTGTGATCTTGGGCACAGCCCTCTTTGTTTTCTTCACTTAGATTTGGACTGTGATGTTTAAAATTCTTTTTAGTTTTCACATTCTAAAGGTTTATGTGGGTCAGGGGTCCTGATTTCTGTCCCCTAGTCCAAGTTATGTGTGTGTGTGTGTGCGCAAATGAATATGAATGTATGTGAGTATGTGTGTGAGAGTATATGAATGCTTGTGTATGAGTGTATATGAACATATGAGTGTGTATGAGTCTGTGTGTGTGAATGTGTGTGTGCTTGTATATGAATGTATAAGTGTGTGTGAGTGTATATGAATATGAGTGTATGTGAGTCTTTGTGTATGAATGTGTGAATGTATGCGTGCATGTGTATGAATGTTTAAGTGTGCATGAGTGTGTGAGTCTGTGCATGAATGTATGAGTGTGTATGTGTATATGAATGTGTGTGTATGAGTCTCTGTGTGTGCATTATTGTATGAGTGTATGTGAGTGTATGTGTTCATTCATATAAAGTTATAACTGTCTATGGTATGAGTGTATATGATGTATGTGTGAGTGTGTGCATCTATGCACACATGGATCTGTGCCTCTTCCTTTCTGAATCTAACCTTCCTGCATTTCCTCTCCAGTGGAACACCCGGGCCAAGCGGGAGAAGCTGACAGAGCTGATGTTCGAGCAGTACAACATTCCTGCCTTCTTCTTATGCAAGACAGCTGTGCTCACTGCGTATCCTCTGAGTGCTCTGCCTGGCTGGAGAGCCAGGGTGGGGTTTATGGTGCACTGAGCCAGGGGCTGGGCCTGATCCTCTGGAGATCATATCTCCCAGATGGGCAGATATGAGTGCACAGGGCCCAGTGGGCTGAGTGCCTTGGACCGAGGGGTGGTCAGATCAGCAGCTCTCTCCCATTCCTTGGATCATGCTGAGCAGAGAGAGAGTTAGGCCATGTAGACAGCAAGACCTGGTGCTAGACAGAGGAGGGAAGGGTGTATGATACTGGGGCATTTCCTTTCCAAATAGCCAATCCATTTTGAATTTTTTTCAACATTTGTGTTGCATTGAACCCTGTACTAAGCACTGGGGCAATAAAGTCCCTAATTCCAGGGAGTCTATAGAACACAAAACTAAGAACAAGAGAGGTTGAGAGTTCAGAAGAAACAGAGGAAGAAGTAAATTCGATAAAGAAGTGACTGGGGGTCTCAAGAGCTTTTATCTGGGAGATGAGTCATAAGCCAGGAGAGATCTGCAGCTTGGGGATTGGCCAGACCAGAGAGCAGAGAAAGACCATGCCCAGTCCCCTCACTTGTCACTGCTGTCTCTTTGACCCATATACTAGCTTTGCAAATGGACGTTCCACAGGACTTGTGCTGGACAGTGGGGCCACACACACCACAGCCATTCCAGTTCACGACGGCTATGTGCTGCAGCAAGGTGGGGCTTCGACATGGGTCAGGGTGTGTTGGGAGGTCCCGGTCCTGACACACTACCTCCTCTTCCAGGCATCGTCAAGTCACCCCTGGCAGGGGACTTCATCTCCATGCAGTGCCGGGAGCTCTTCCAGGAAATGGCTATTGACATCATCCCACCTTACATGATCGCAGCCAAGGTGGGGCCTCCGGGGAGCCCAGAGCTGCCACCACAGAGTTCTGGGCACTTGTCCTCTGACCATCAGTCCCGCTGTCGTCTGAGCTATAAGAACAGAGAGCAGTGGGACTCCCACAGGACCTTGGGCCCAGTTCCTTGTGTTATTTGCTTGTTTATTTTATTTTATTTTATTTGTCTTTCGTGAGAGTGAGAGAGAAGGAAAGAGGAAGACCAGCAACAGGGTCTCATGCCACAGTCTTCCCCTGACCCCAGCCTTTCTTGCCAGTCAGGATCACAGGTCAGGTATTCGGCATGTATAGGCTGGCCAGGGAACTGAACTCATGATGGTGCATATGAATCCAGCATCCCTGAGCAGAGTGTTACCGCTGCACCACCTAGTCAGCCCATTTCTCATTTTATAATCGAGGCACTGGAGATCCAGACAGGCTGAGGCACATGACCAAGGTCATGCAACCAGCTAGCACCAAGATGTGTGAAGGCCTGTGTGGTGGGTTCTGGGGGCCAGTACAGACCCAAGTTCAAGTTTTTCAAGTCCCGCCTCTGGAGTATAAGAGCTGTGTGACCAACAGCATGATACTGAAGCTCTCTCAGCCTCAGTTTCTTTTCTGTAGAGTGGAATAAAAGTAGGCGGGGTTGCCATGAGTGTCAAGTAACACAGCCTGCTGTCCTGGGTCCCACAAGGCACAGGACCCAGTAAAGAGCCCTCCCTGTTCTCTCTTTTTTTTAATCAGGGAAGGATGAGCGACCCCTCTTCTGGGCAACAGAGCAGAGCCCCCAGTACCAGTTAGCTGCAGAGCCAGCGAGTGCTGGGAAGGCAGGTGTGTCAGGGTGGGATGGCAAAGGTGCTCAGAGGCTCTGTCTCCACAGGAACCCGTAAGGGAGGGTGCCCCCCCAAACTGGAAGAAGAAGGAGAAGCTGCCCCAGGTCTCCAAGTCCTGGCATAACTACATGTGCAACGTGAGGCACTAGAGAGGATCCCCGGAACAGTCCTCCCCGCCCCTAGTCCTCTGCCAGGATTGGGGGGTGGAGACAGGGCTTGGAGGGAAGGTGTGGTTGGGAGTGCTCAGGAGGGAGGCCAGGCCCTCACCCTTTCCTGGGTTCCCAGGAGGTGATCCAGGACTTCCAGGCTTCGGTGCTGCAGGTCTCAGACTCCCCCTACGATGAGCAGTGAGTATGGCTTAGGGCTGGGGGTGGGAAAGAGGGCAGAACTGTGACTTGGGGTCTCTGGTACTGCCCACCCTACCAGTCCTCCAGGAGCATCCTGGGCAGAGTCTTGCTCTGTTCTGGACAGGGTGGCTGCGCAAATGCCCACAGTGCATTATGAGATGCCCAACGGCTACAACACGGACTATGGTGCTGAGAGACTCCGCATCCCCGAGGGCCTGTTTGATCCCTCAAATGTTAAGGTTTGGCTGGGTACCTGGAGTCCCTGGATCCTGGGGCTTGGGGGAGGCTGAGAAAGATCACAGGTATTTGGGGGTAGGAGGCATCAGGCCCCCAGCTCAGGTCCCCTTTCTCCACAGGGCCTGTCGGGGAACACCATGTTAGGCGTGGGCCATGTGGTGACCACCAGCATCGGCATGTGTGACATCGACATTCGCCCGGTGAGGCCTGAGACTGAGGCTAGACAAAGGGGCCCGGGAGGCATGGGGCAAGCAGGAAGGTACTCTTCCCTGCAGGCTCACTCCTCCCTGCTCTCAGGGTCTCTACGGTAGTGTCATTGTCACGGGCGGGAACACTCTGCTGCAGGGTTTCACAGACAGGCTCAATCGAGAGCTTTCTCAGAAGACCCCACCGGTAAGAGCTCACCCATGACTTAGGGTCCTGGCTTAGCTCTTCAGGACCAATTCCTTCCTCCATCCCAAACATCAGGTGTTCTGGCCACCAGTTCAGACCTCCTGCAGCTTCCCAGTTTTCCCCATACCCCCAAGCCCTATCCCTTCCCAGAACCTAGCTGTCTGCTTCCCCCAGCCCCTTTTTCCCCCCAGAGCATGCGGCTGAAGCTCATTGCCAGCAACAGCACCATGGAACGCAAGTTCAGCCCCTGGATTGGGGGCTCCATCTTGGCCTCACTGGTGAGAGGGAAGGGGCCCGGCGGAGCACTGAATGTGGGGAAGGGGAGACCCAAGACAGCTCCCTCCGCACTACCTGCCTCCTCATTCATTTATTCAACAAGCATTTATTTGAGAAAAGGGTAGTCAGTGAGTGCTCCCAGAAGGGTGAGTACTCTGTTGGGACACAGACCAGGGGCAGAGGGACTGGGAACTAAAGAGATGGGTCATGCCGAGGCTAGGTGAGGCACCTACTGGACACAGAGGGAGGCCCTGTGAGGCCAGCAGGTGTCATGGCGGTTGAAGTGCTGGATCCCACATAGCTGACTGTGCAGTTCAAGTACTAGACCCAGTGGCTTCAAACCACAGGGCACACGTGCATGCACGAGTGCCCAAAATCCCGAGAGGAGAATGGAAAAGGGATTGTGGCTGGCCATTCTCCCTGGAGGGTGCTTTTCCACCTTCCCTCTCTCTGTCTTTCTGGTGAGCAAATACACCTTATAGCAAATTGAAAAAGAAAAAGAAAAAGATATTATTTAATCTGAAACATCCGAAATACTGCATTTAATGTGTGATCGATGTAGAAAATTATTAATGAGATACTTACTTTACATTAGTTTTTTCTATACTTGATCATCAAAATCTAGAGTATGTTTTCCACTTCAAGCACAGCCCCATTTGACTGGCCACATGTCAGGTGCTCAAGAGCCATGTGAGGCTGGTGGCCACTGTCTTAGGGAGCACAGGTGAGAAGACCTAAGA
Organism: Tupaia tana; assembly: GCA_026018925.1. Classification (NCBI taxonomy): domain Eukaryota; kingdom Metazoa; phylum Chordata; class Mammalia; order Scandentia; family Tupaiidae; genus Tupaia; species Tupaia tana. The sequence continues at coordinate 50,349,759 of JAKSZU010000016.1, read as the reverse complement.
AGCACGTTTGGCACTGCCTAGAGGAAGATGGTGAATTCTACTGTGTACGTGTTCTTTGAGGTCCTCAGAGACAAAGGGGAGGTGTCCAAGAGACAGCTGGGTACTTGGGTCTGGAGGGGAGTGGGAGAGTAGATGAAAGGGCAAGGAAGACTTCTGAGTAGAGGAGAGAAACAGACCCACAGACACCAGCGTCCAGGCAGAACAGCCATCGGGGAGAAGGAACAGTCTGGGATGCCCAGTGCAGGGACCCTCAAGGGCAAGCTTCAACAGCGGTGAGTGGCGGGACATTCCACTCTGGGCATTCCCAGAGTGTGGGGATGATAAGGATAGAGAAAAGATTTTTCTTGGTAATGAGGGCAATTTGAGGTGTCTGTAGCCCCTGGTGGAGTGAGGAGAGCCCACGGGTGGAGGAATGTGTGTGGGAAGCAGTTGGGGTGCAGACAGGTTGGCCTGGGGCTGTGAGCACCACCATCCAGTCAGGAGCAGTGCCTGGCCGGGGGCAGACAGGTGCTCAATAAATATTTGTTGAATGAATGAATCCTTAATTGAATGATATGAAGGGGGGTATTCTCCCTCTGAATATTAAACAGGGGACAGATAGGGGAGGTGAGGCAGAGAGGGGTGCGATTTTTTTGGGGGGTGGAATTGGTGCCTGAGAGGCCTCGGAGTTCAGGGTTGGGGTTGGACCGGTTGCCCACCCCACCCCCCTCCAGGGCTCCCTAATGGCCCATGTCACCCCCCACACAGGGTACTTTCCAGCAGATGTGGATCTCCAAGCAGGAATACGAGGAGGGCGGGAAGCAGTGCGTGGAGCGGAAATGCCCATGAAGGCGCCCTCTCCCCACACCCCGGGCCTCCCAAACTGGCAGCAGGAGGGGAAGGAGGGGTAGTTGTTTCCCCGGCTAGGCCTCCGCAAGCGCAGATCGAAGACCCTCCAACCCCCACCCCCCAATGCCCACATCGCCCCCTCCTCTTTCCCTCTCCCTCTTGGCTTGTGACGTTTCTGGATTGAAAGAAGTAAAAATGTTTTAAGAAAAAAAAAAAAGTTTCGCCTGCTTGGGGACGAGGGGAGAGCCGTACCTACATTCATGCCGGATCCCTCGGTGGTAGCCAGGGCACAGCCCCAGGAGCCACGGAATCCTCGGGTTTCAGAAAGGCGGTCAACCAGAGGGGCCCACGCAGCGAGGTCCCGGAGGAGAGCGCAGCTCCGGGCGAGGACTCAGTGGCAGGGCCGTCCCGGGGGCGGGCCTGGGCGGGGTGGAGGTGGGGCCTGGTGGGCGGAGTCTTGGCGCCGGCCTCGGATCTCAGGGGAGCAGCGCTTAAGCACCCCAGGACTTGCAGCATAGGTGAGCCAGGGCTCTTGGCGGTGACAGGCATGGGGCCGGGACTTGGGTACCTGTGCGCCCCGGCAATTCTGAATTTTTCTCTAGACTTGCGATTTCCTAGGGAAGACCCTGAAGGGAGAGGTTGGGGGCTGAGTTGTCTATTTGGTGCTACTTGTCCTGGTCTTGGGGACCTGTCCCCTTGCTTGAAAATTGAGGTAAAACTTAGCGTTTTGTGCCTGTGATGTGTTTATGCGGTGAGATTACTTGGCCATTCATCAGGCTTTCAGAAAGTCCCAGGCCCCAAAGAGGTAGAAACTTGCCTGATCCATGTCTTTTTGTGACCAAAGAGTAGCTGGTTCCTAGGGAGCTCCGTGACTGGTCCAACACCGTGGCCAGGACTCTTCCACCTCCCCCGATGCCTGGTGGGCTCTGACCCAGAAGTCCCTGGTCCCAGGACCCTATCCTGGAGCATTCACTGGTACTGGTCCTGCTGACCATGTGCTCCACCCAGGCCCTCCCTCCCCAACAGGCAGCAGGGCCTGACATCCACCTTTTGGCTGGTTTCAAAGAGATAGACACCCACGGAGCCAGACCACCCCCGGGGTCACACCACGGTGGCACTCCAGCTTAGGATCCAGCCAGGCAGGCGTCAGGATGGGGGGCAGCTAATGTGCTCTAAGGCCTGGGCACAAGGTGGGAGGGAGCCAGATGATGAGGGGCAGTCATCTGTAAATCTTTAACAGGGGTGTGGGGGCTTAGGGAGGGGTCCCCAAGGACACTAGGAGGGGGAGAAGAAGGAGAAGGTAGGGGGCATTCATTTCCCTGGTCTCCCCACCAGCCCTCCTCTCCTACCCCTGACGGGAACTAGGAGGCCAAAGTCTTGCCCCAAGGTCAAAAAATTGATTGTTTTTCAGAGAGAGATTGGCAGGGGAGGGGATAACCCAGTGTTCTGGCTTGGGCGTGGGGGGGGGGGGGGCATGTCTACAAGTATGGACTAAGGCCAGGACTGTGCCCCTGCCCTTGTGGGGAGGGGCGAGGAACTGCCTGAGCTCAGGCTGCCTGCCAGGACTGATAAGGGGCCCTCCTGGGGCTCCCACAAACGGTTTATCACTGGGGGGGGGGCAGCCTGCAGGGTTCCGGAGGGGCACAAGCATGGAGCGGCTTTGGGGTCTACTCCAGAGAGCGGTAAGATCAGTGGGGCTAGGGGACACCTTAGGCTTTCTCTCTAGGTCCCTCAAACCCCTCCTCAAACCCTAAGGCTGACCCTTCCTGGTCAGAGTCCTAGCCCCTCCCCTTCCCACTTCTGCCTTTCCCCTCCTGCCTGCTTCTCCCTCACCCCATCACCTTTTCCCCCCACATTCATTTTGCACCCCAAAATCACTGACCCCATTATTGCCAGATCTCTCTCCATCCTCCAATTCTCTTCTCCCAGTCTCATGCCCACCCTGCCCCCCACAGCAACAGCTGTCCCCACGACCCTCTCAGACCATCTACAAGCGTGTGGAAGGCACCCAGCAGGGGCGCCTGGAGGAGGAAGAGGAAGACTGGGAGGAGGGGGCCGAACCCCCAGCCCACTTCTGCCCCATGGAGCTGAAAGGTCCCGAGTCCCTGGGCTCTAGACCAGGCCAGCAAAATGTCATACCCTGGGCAGCAGCAGGACGAAAGGCTGCCCCCTACTTGGTCCTGATGGCTCTACTGATCTTCACTGGGGGTGAGAGGCACTTCTCCCCAGTGAAGGGCCTGGGCTGGGAGAAATTTCTGAGTCCAGAAGGGGCCACAGGGGAATCTCCATCTTGCCACCCTCCAGCCTTCCTTCTGGGATATGTGGCCTTCCGAGGGTCCTGTCAGGCATGCGGGGACTCCGTGTTGGTGCTCAGCGAGGACACCAATGATGAGCCGGGCCTGGACTCCCACCAGGGCACATTGTACTGGACGGACCTCCAGGCCATGTTCCTGCGGTTCCTGGGAGAGGGGTGCCTGGAGGACATTATCAGGTAAGGATTCCCTTGCCCCTGCCTGGCCCTCAAATGTCCTTCCCTCCCTTGCTCAGACTGGGACACCTCCTTCCCGCTCACGCAGGACCCTGATGTGACCCTGGATCCGCCTCCTGAGCCCTTCCACCTGCACCCCTGGGCTCCCTGATCAGCAGCTCTGGGTCAGGTGGCAGTAACCAGAGCTGAGACTCCAGGGACGCAGGTTGTGAGGTGGCCTGTGTGGGAGATGAGTGGACTGGCTGCATGAGAACAGAGGGGTCTGGCATTGACACAAGGCAGGCGGATGTAGGAAAGTCTTGAATGCTATGCTCAGAAGCCTGAATTTGCCCTGTGGCAGTGGGAAGCTCTGAAAAGGGGTGTTTTAGGGAATCAGGAAATCAAGCAAGCAAATGTAACGTGCTCACAGACTCCTACAATGCCAGCTACAGGCCTGTACCCTGCCATTGTCGCCTTTTCTGGTTGGGAAAGAACTGCTCAGAGAGGTCCAGAGAAGTCAGGTCACCCATCACCCTAGTTTGGGTCGGAAATAGGAGTAGTTTTTCAGTGAGTGCTCCTGGGTTTTCTAAGTAGATGATTATTTCCAATGCTTATTTATGTTTTATTTATTTATTTATTTATTTATTTATTTATTTATTTATTTATTATCACTCCCTAGTACATTGGAGAGGACATGAATTTAGGTAGCCTTCCCTATTTACTGACTTAAATAGTAGCATCTTATAATACTCTGTCATCAAGCATGAACTTTGCTGCAGGTTTTGTTGTTGTTGTTTTAGAGATGTGTCTTGTTCCTGAGGCTAGTCTTGAACCCAAGGTTTTCCTGCCTCAGTCTCCCTAGGTGCTGGGATTACTTGCACATGCCACTGTGCCTAGTTACTGCAGTTTTTTGTTTTGTTTTGTTTTTAAACAGGTTTTTGTCATAGGGTACATGCATTTGCTAGAGAGACAAAAAGTGAAAAATCACCCCGAGGGGAGATGACCATGCCACAACCTCTTCTCCATTCTCCTCCTGGGATTTTGGGCATGCACACACATGTACATGGGCCTGGTGTGATTTTCAACCCCAGCTGACCATATGGGAATCCAGTGCCTTAACCACCATGCCACCTCCTACTACTACAGCTTTTTTTTTTTTTTTTAGAATTATTTTATTTAACTTTTATTTATTATTACATCATTATTATTTTTCAGTTTGATCAGAGAGAGAGAGAGAGAGAGAGAGAGAGAGAGAGAGAGGAAGTTAGAAAGCAAGCCACCAGGTCCGAGACTTGAACCGTGGTCGGCCATGTGGGAGTCCAGCGCCTTTAACCACCATGCCACTTGCCAGCCCCTTACTACTACAGCTTTTAAAAACTGAATTAGAGGGCTAGCTCAGTAGTATAGCCATTATGAGCTACACAGAAGCAAGATTTTTTTTTTTTTTTTGGAGAGGTTTTTGCTATAGGGCGCGTGCGCTCGCCAGACAGACAGAGAGAGACAGAGAGACAGAAAGTGAGAAATCACCCCCAGGGGGGATGGTCACGCCGCAATCCCTTCTCCTCCATTCTCCTCTTGGGATCTTGGGCACGCACACACACGCGCCCGGCGTGAGTTCTAAGCCACCGGGTCCGGGATGCGAACTGCGGTCGATTGCATGGGAGTCCAGCTACAAAGCCATTACACTAACTGCTGGTCCCGAAGCAAGATCTTATATGTGGTGACTGAGGTTCCAATCCCCAGCCCAGACAGGCTGAAACATGCTGGGTACTTGCTTAAGTGCCCAAGATCCAATGGGCTGGAGAACTGGAGGAAAGCAATTACAGCTAGACTAGTCTCAGATGAGAGCGCTCAGCTCCCTCTTTTCCGTCCTCACATATACTCATGCACTTTATCATGAATACAGAAAAAAATCTGAATCAGGGAAGTTTCCTTCTATTCCTAGCTCACTGAGACTTTTTATGGTCAGGAAAGGAAGAAAAAAATATGGAACTTTTTTTTTCAAATATTTTTCCAGAATGTACTGAGCTAACCATACAGTTTTTCTTCTTTAATGTTCACATAGTAATTTGTATGAATAGATTTCCTTGTCTTCAGGAGTTCAATGTTAAACTTAGTCAATGTGTATTATTACTCTTTTAACACACTGCTGGAAACTTGATCAAAGTGTTTTTTTTTTCTATGCTGAAAGACTTCAAATCAAATCTGTCATCAACATTTGGGGCTTTTTATTTTCTTGAGCAGTACTTGGTCATCATCTGGGTACAGCAGGCTAAGCAAGTGGGTACGCTTTTTTTTTTTTTTTTTTTTTTTAGAGAGAGAGAGATTTTTGCTATAGTGCACGTGCATTCATCAGAGAGACAGAAAGTGAGAAATCACCTCCAGAGGGGATGACCATACCGCAATCCCTTCTCCCTTCTCCTTTCGGGATCTTAGGCATGCACGCACACATGCTCAGTGTGAGTTTTAAGTAGCCAGGTGCAAGACCTGAACCACAGTCGACTTCATGGGAGTCCAGGAACGTAACCATTACACCATCTGCTGGTTCCAGCAGGTGGGTGCTTCGACAGGTTATTGTCACAGGGCAGGGAGGAGAGAGGAAAGTGCTTGGGGTGGTTGGGGGTTGAGGGTAAAGCCATAAGCTGACCCATGGCTTCTAGGTTGAAGGGGGTGGTAAGGGAAACCAGGAAGGAGCTGATAGATTAGAGAAACTGGACAACCTGGAGTTCTCAGCAGAGTTGAACATAGCAAATACAGTGAGGACAAGGGAGCAAGCTGGAACCCTGAAAAGGCCTGGTCAGAAAGTGGGCTTCGGGAACCTTGTACATAGTCAGTATTCAGTAACTCTTCAATGGCTATTCCAAAGGTTGAGTTCCAGATAGCAACAAGATCCAGTGTGTGGTCAGGGAAGTGGGTAGCTGGATTAGAGGTGACGTAGATGCGGTCATTCATTCTTTCATTTATCCAACAAATAATTTTGAGCACCTACTATATGGCAAATACTAAGCTAAGCAGCTTGTAGTGATATAGCAGAGACCCAAACAGACCAGAATACAGCACATCTGGGGGCCTGAAGTCAGAAGGTGGTGGCCTATTGGATGAAGGGGAAGATGGTCTATGTGGCTGTTGAAGTCGACAGGCCTCAGGCCCTAAAGGGCCTTACTGGTTTACTGCTTTGGATTTCATTCTAAGAAGAAAGAGAAAAGAAGAGTTTCAAACAATAGAGTGTCAAGATCAAATGTGGAAGGGAGGGGTTTTTTTGAGAAAGTTTTACTACTGAGTGCATGTGCTCGCTGGAGAGACAGAGAGACAGAAAGTGAGAAATCACCCCCCGGGAGATGGCCACACTGCAATCCCTTCTCCTCTATTCTCCTCTCCTTTCAAGCTGCCGGGTCTGGGACTGGAACCACAGTCGACCACATGGGAATCTAGCACCTTAATCACTAATCCGCCTGCTGGCCCCAGGGGAGGGATTTTTTTAAAGGTTGAGTGCAAAGAAGGGATTGATCATACCACTGAGACCATAGTTCTGTGTCCTCATTTATTGGCAAAAGGACCTTCCTACTTTCCCTTTCTCATCTCCGAGTGCCTCTCCCTTCCCTCATAAGTACCTTGTCTAGTCTTATCGTGTTTGATATATTCTTTAAATATGCATTGGCTTTGACATCTATATGATGTTTTATATGTATATGTAACTTTAAAAAATTATTTATTTAATTTTATTTATCCATTCATTTATTTTAATTTAACTAGGAAGAGAGAGGGAAAGTGGGAAAGCAAGCCACCAGGTCTGGGACTCGAATCGTGGTCAGCCACATGGGACTGTCTAGCGCCCTAACCACCAAGCCACCTGCTGGTCCTCGTATATGTAATTTTTTTTTTTTTTTGAGAGTTTTTTGCTATAGGGCCGGTGTGCTCACCAGAAAGACAGAGACAGACAGAAAAAGAGAAATCACCCCCTAGGGGGGATGGCCACGCCACAATCCCTTCTCCTCCATTCTCCTTTTGGGATCTTGGACATGCATGTACACATGCTGGTGTGTGTTTCTCTCTCTCTCTCTTTTTTTCTTTTTTTTTTTTTTTTTTTGGAGAGACTTTTGTTATAGGGCGTGTGCACTCACCAGAAAGACAGAGAGAGACAGAGAAACAGAAAGCGAGAAATCACTCCCCAGGGACGTTGGCCACACTGCATTCCCTTCTCCTTCATTCTCCTCTTGGGATCTTGGGCACACAGGCACATGCTCCCGGCATGAGTTTAAGCCACTGGGTCTGGGACTTGAACCACAGTCAACTACATGGAAGTCCAGCAACGCAGCCATTACACCATCTGCTGGTTCCATTGTATATGTAACTTTTAAAAAACAGTTGTGTTTTGGGGCTGGCAGGTGGTGTAGTGGTTGAGGGTGCTGGACTCCCACATGGCTGACTGTGGTTCAAGTTCTGAACTTGGTGGCTTGCTTTCTCATTTTCCCTCTCTCTCTCTCTCTCTCTCTCTCTCTCTCTCTCTCTCTCACTCTCACTCTGTTCCTCTCTGGTTAAATTAAAATAAATAAATAAAATAAAGTTCAATAAAAAATAATTCTTTAAAAACAAAGTCATGTTGGGACCAGCAGTTAGTGTAATGGCTATGTCACTGGACATCCATGTAGTCGACTGCGGTTCAAGTCCCGGACCCGGCGGCTTAAACTCACACTGGGCGCATGTGTGTGCATGCCCAAGATCCTGAGAGAAAAATGGAGGAAAAGGGATTGCGGCATGGCCATCCCCGCTGGGGGATGATTTCTCGCTTTCTGTCTCTCTGTCTCTCTCTGTCTTTCTGGCAAGCGCACGCACCCTGTAGCAAAAACCTCTCCAAAAAAGGAAAGAAAAAAAAAAGTCATGTTTGGGCTGACTTTAAGTGGTTAAGGTAGTGGAACCCATATAACTGACCATGGTTTGAATCCTGGACTGGACAACTTAAAAAACACACCAGTGGAGCCAGCAAATGGCGTATCAGTTAGGTCAGTGGACTCCCACATGGCCGACTGTGGTGCAAGTGCTGGACCCAGTGGCTTCAAACTCATGCCAGGTGCGTGTGCGTGTGTGCCCAACATCCTGGGAGGAGAACAGAGAAGGAATTGCGGCATGGCCATCCTCCTGGGGGGGGCGGTGATTTCTTGCTTTCTGTCTCTCGATCTCTCTCTGTCTCTCTGGCGAGCGCACACACCCTATAGCAAAAACCTCTTCAAGGAGAGAAACACACATGAGCACATGGATATGTGCCCCAAATACTGACAGGATGGAGAAATGGAGGTGCAGGGATTGTGGTGTGGCCACGTTCCATTGGGAGTATTTTCTTCTTCTCTCGCTCCATTTCTCTCTGGAGAGGGCACACATGCAATAACAAAAAACCAGTAATGATTATATAAAATGCTATGTTTTTATTATGTTAAAATTTAAAAAACATGGAAAAATATAAAGAAAGAAAAAATAAACTGGACCAGCCTGTGGCCAGGTGGTTAAGGTGGCTGGATCCCATATGGTCAACTGTGCAGTTTGAGTCCCAGACGGTAGCTTGAAAAACACACCTAAAATCCTGAAAGGAGGGAGAAATTCAGGAGAAAGGATTGCAGCACGACCAACTCCATGTCGCCTGTTCTCAGTTCCTCTCCTCTCTCTCTTTCTTCAGCAAGTGCATGTGCCCTCTGGGCAAAACAAACAAATAAACAAAACACTCCCAAGACCTACTATTTTGATTTATCTATCTCTATGTGTGCATCATTTAAGTTTATTTATTTCTTCTATAAGAGAGAGATAAAGACAAGCACCCCAACAAGATCTTTCCACCATAATCCACTCCCAGTCTTATGCAGCCTAGATCGTGGGTACATTCATGTACGCCTGCTATACACAGGGAGGTCTCAGGACATGAACCTGGGACCTTCCTATGTGGGTTCAGTTGCATTACTGCTGACCCTGCCCAGACTCTAGTGTGTTTCAAGTTAGATAACTTTACTTAGCACACTATTTCAAAGGTCTGTATTGCAGTATATGCATCTAGTTCATTGTTCCTTGCTGCTGCACAGGCCTTCACAGTGTTCACCACTGTATTGATCGCATGCAGTTATAAACACTTGAGCTCCTGGATGCAGACCAGATGGGAGGGAGAGACACAGCACTGACCATGGATTGCAGTAGTCTTGTGGGAACTGTGACTAAGGTCCCTCATCCATGTGGATTTTGCAGTAATGTAGATGCACAGCAGACCACGGTGTGGAAAAGAAAAAAACATTAATCGGATGCTGAAGTCCTCAATGAAAATGGACAAGGGTGTTAATTAGACAGTAACAGCAGTTGGGGGGAGAAGGGAGAAGGCTGGGTGGCATGGAATTCTGAGGAAGAGAGTTTCACTTGGGGCAAAATGGTCAACATTTGAAAAACTAGACAGAGCCAGAAGCACACCTCAGCTCCAAGCTCAGGGAGCAGGGAGAACTTGAGCCACCTTCTCTTTCAAGACCTCCAGGCTTGGAGAGCCAGGCTTCTGCTAAAACAAGACATAGAAGGGGGTCTTCTGTGACAATGAGTGGGGAGGGGAGTTTGTTTGCCTTGGACAGGGCACAGATGGGGCCCGATGACAAGGGCAGCCAGCCCATGGCTGAGGTAGGATGGAGAACAGGGAGTCTGGGGGACAATCTGCTTGCTCCTTGGATGTTGACTGTGAAGAAGACTGAGTGAAGTCTCTGAGGAGACAAGTGATCCAACGTTTCTACCAGGAACCTTGGTGCCAAGTGTCTGCACGAGGCCCAGGTAGAGCACAGGAAAGGGGGGTGTCTGCTGTCTCTGCCCAGTTAGTCCTTTGGAAGAATAGCATTCTTGTGTCTGGGGCAAAAAACAGGCCTGTGTACATGTGTGTACGTGTGTGTCTGTAGCGTGTGTAGGAGTTAGTGGAGGGACTGGTGAGTCTAGCCTGAGCCAGAAAGAACCCAAAGGATGGCAGATGATCCCTAGCTAGAGGAAGTTTTTTTAAAAATAATTTAACTTTATTTATTTATTTTAATTTGACCAGAGAGGGGCAGAGAGGGAAAGTGAAAAAGCAAGCCGCTAGGTCCAGGACTCCAACCGCGATCAGCCATGTGGGAGTCCAGCTTCCTAAGCTTTTTTTTTTTTTTTTTTTTTTTTTTTTTAAGGTTTTTGCCTTAGAGCACACGCACTCTGTCCCTCTCTGTGAAACAGTGAGAGGGAAAGTAGGAACTCACCTCCCAGGGGGGATGGCCACCCCAGATCTTGGACACACACGGAAACGTGCTGGGCCTGAGTCTCAAACCACCAGGTCCAGGACTCAGACCCGGGTCGGCAATGTGGGAGTCCAGCCACGTAACCCCTACGCCATCTACTGGTCCCAGGAAGCTATGGTTTTAAGCGGAGGTGGCCCTGGAGACAAACCCTCGGCCGCCACCCTCGTGGTGATGGGAGAGAACCGGTTGGAAAGGAGAACGGTTCCCCAAATTTAGGAGCCTGCTGCTCACACCCCGGGTCATTCCCCCTCCCCCCCCTCCCCTCTCCGTTCTGGGCCCAATCCCAGCTCTCCCCACTCAGACAAACCAGCCTTCGGGACCGAGAAGCCGGCTCCGCCGGGATGGGCGCCCTGGCTCAGGACGTCCGCGCGGCGCTCTCCCGCCACAAGCTGGACCACGTGTGGACCGACACGCACTACGTGGGGCTGCAGTTCCCGGACCCGTGAGTGCATGGGGGCGGGGCACGCGAAGGGCCTCCGGCAGAGGCCCTCACCACCCGCACTCCTCAGGACTCGCCCCAATACCCTGCACTGGGCCGATGAGACCGGGAGGCCAGGGGAGCAGTTGCCACTGGAGGACCCTGACGCCTACTGTCCTTACAGCGCCACAGGCAACGCCACGGTAAGCGCCTTCACCCGCCCGGGAGGGGAGCAGCGCGCGCTCTTTCCTGGGTCGCAGAGTGGCGCGGAGGAGGTTCTCCGAGGGGCACGCCTCACCTTCCTCCTCAAGCACACCTCACCCTCCTCCGCGTCCCCAGGGCGAGCTGGTGTACGCCCACTACGGGCGACCTGAGGACCTGCAGAACCTACGGGCCAGCGGTGTGGAACCGGCTGGCCGCCTCCTGCTGGTGCGCGTAGGGGTGACGAGTTTTGCTCAGAAGGTGAGGGTTCCTGGATCTGGGAAGGATGCGGCATGGGGGAGTTGGGCTGCCCACTGGGAAGCGTCTAGAAAGCTGTCAGAGGGAGAAAGAAAAGAATCAAGTGGATGAGGGGGGGGGATGTTGGTAGGAAATCGACTAAGGTAGGGAACAGAAACACTGGGAGGCGGGCAGTGGGGTCTGAGGACTGCCAAAGTGCTGCCTGAGGGTGCTAGGGCAAGGGCCAGCTGGTCCCCACACCCAGCCTCTCTGCAGGATGGACAGTCACAGGTCAAAGGCCTACCATTTCACTTTTCCTCCCTCCTCCTTATGAATCATTTTCTTGGGAGAAGTCCTGTAGCCACCTCCTTCCCCCAGGTAGCCAGTGCCCAGGACTTTGGGGCCCTAGGAGTGCTCATATACCCCGACCCAGCAGACTTCTCCCAGGATCCACACAAAGCAGGCTTGTCCAGCCACCGGGCCGTGTATGGACACGTGAGTCTGAAGGAGGCCAGCAGTGTCTTCTTTACCTCCTTGCTGAGAATGGGATGGTACGCTATTTCTGGAAGCCTAGCCCACAGTTTCATGGGCACTCCTTTCTCCACAGGTGCACCTGGGAACTGGGGACCCCTATACGCCTGGCTTCCCTTCCTTCAATCAAACCCAGTTCCCTCCAGTTGAATCCTCAGGCCTGCCCAGCATTCCAGCCCAGCCCATCAGTGCAGACATTGCCTCCCGCCTGCTGAGGTGAGGGGCATGTGGGGGACTGAGAGGAGGAGGCATCGAGAGGGAGGCTGCAGCAGTTAGTCCATAGGGTGTCCCTTCTTCTGGGCAGACTCTGCCTCTTTCCAGGGCTCACTGCTCAGTGACTGGAGTTCTAGCTGGATTTCACAGCCACCTCTGCTGGGCACGCTTGAGCAGGACACAACTTGCACAGCTATCCAAGGCAGGTCTTAGGAGAGAGAGAAAAGCATTGGGCTCTTCTGTAGCCTGGACCTCTGCCACTTTTAACCTTTTCTGCCTTACTCCTCTTCAGGAAGCTCAAAGGTCCTGTGGCCCCCCAGGAATGGCAGGGGCATCTCCCAGACTCCCCTTATTACCTGGGCCCCGGGCCAGGCCTGCACCTTCAGGTCAACAACCACAGAGTCTCCACCCCCATCAGCAACATCTTCGGCTGCATCGAGGGCTTCTCAGAGCCAGGTGTGCTTGCTTGCTCAGCATCACCCACAGCTTGCTGGAGGGGAGCCTCTGCTCATAACCCTGGTCAGAAATGGGGCTGGTACAGAAGGCTCTCAGAGAGGAGACAGGAGGGGTGCCAGGGGAGGGAGGCTGGCAACTTCAGGCTGAACTGGAACCGATAGGGGTGGCAGTGAAGGGACCGCACGCTCCAGCCTGTCCAAGGACGGAAGGAACAGCGTTGCACACCAGTAAGTTGTCCAGCACCAGAAGGGTGAGCAATCATAAATTGGACAACATCGTAACAGAGAGTCAAGCCTGAAAGAGAGGTCAGACTAGACCGATGACCCTTTCAAGCATAACTAGATGTGACTGGCAATGAGGAATCAAAGAATTAGAGAGCGGGACATGAGAGGACTTCGGGAAGAGTGTGGTACTGACAAATGCCCAGATAAGTGCATAGGGAGAGGCACAGGGAGACCTGTGGGTGAGGCTCAGATGAGAATGTCGGGGGCAGGGAGGGGTGAGACAGTGAGGGGGAGCTGGAGAGAGATTTAAATGGAAAACCTATCAGGACCGGGTGACCAGTGGGACATGGCTGACCTATGAGGGAATAAAGTCCAGAATGACCCCGGGTGCCACACTAATGGAGTAGGCCATCTAGGGAGGGCCAAGGGGAGAAGGGCACTCTCTTTGTGGACAGTGAGGATTGCAGGACTGGGGTAGCAGACTTTGGGTACTCTCAGTTTAAGAGGTGTACCCCACACATCTCCTCCCCAGATCACTATGTTGTCATCGGGGCCCAGAGAGATGCATGGGGCCCAGGAGCAGCCAAGTCTGCCGTGGGGACTGCCATATTGCTGGAGCTGGTGCGGACCTTTTCCTCCATGGTGACCAATGGTAAGCTCAGGGCCTGGGCCTGGGCCTGGGCCCAGCAGGGTTGAAGCTGTGGTCTGAGCCAGAACTGGGGTCGAGGGGCAGTCAGGGACACAAACTGGTGAGGGGTCACTCAGATCTGGGCCCCAAACCTGGCTCCTCCACCTCCTGGCGCTGGGCAAGTTATGTCACTTTTATTTCCTCATCTAAAAATTAAAGTAGTTGGGCTGGCCCTTAAGCCTAGCGGTTAAGGGAGCTGGATCCCACATGACTGATCATGGTTCTTGTCTGACCTAGCCCTCATGGCTTGAAACTCATGCTGAGCATGTGTGCATAGTTGCCCCAAATCCCAGTAGGATAGAGAAACGGAGGAGAATGGATTGCAGCTGCCCCATCGGGGTTACTTTCTTTCCATCATCTCTCTGATGAGCACACATATGCCCTCTGGAAATGAGAAAAAAGATAAAAATGAAAGTAATAATTCTAGACCATGGATCCGAGTGAAGATTAAACAAGAGATGCCACATGCAAAGCCATCTGCTTCACTATTAGTTGAGTCTGGGCAGACCCAGGGTGAGATGCCCTGGGCTGAGGTTTAGAGTAGAGGCAAGGAGAGACCCAGGGACTAGGACAGAGCCCATCCACCTTCCCCTCTGTGTCCCCAGGCTTCCGACCCCGCAGAAGTCTTCTCTTCATCAGCTGGGATGGAGGCGACTTTGGGAGCGTGGGCTCCATGGAGTGGCTGGAGGTGATGGGGGCCTGGGCAGGAAGGCAGGCACTGGGGAGAGGCGAATGTTCCTACTCCTCACTCTCCACTTTCCCCAGGGCTACCTCAGTGTGCTGCACCTCAAAGCTGTGGTCTATGTGAGCCTGGACAACGCAGTGCTGGGTAAGTCGAGGCGATAGCACCACCTGGCCCCTCAGGTACACCCTGCTCTTGGGGCTGAGCTCTGAGCCTGGCATTCTTCCCTTTCCCCCTCTTCAGGGGATGACAAGTTCCATGCCAAGACGAGTCCCCTTCTGATTAGCCTCATTGAGAACATCCTGAAACAGGCAAGAGCCCCACCAGGACTAGGGGATGAAGGGAAGCTGTGGGGGGGGTGGAGCCTGACGGTGGGCCCCACCCCTCCTCCAGGTGGACTCTCCTAACCACAGTGGGCAGACTCTCTATGAGCAGGTGGCGTTCACCAATTCCAGCTGGGATGCTATGGTGTAAGTTGGGGCAAGGGGATATCTGAGAGGTGAGTGGGGAGCCTGAGCCTACAGAGTCCTTCTGCCTTCCTGCCTCTAGGATCCGGCCCCTGCCCATGGACAGCAGCGCCTATTCCTTCACAGCCTTTGCAGGGGTCCCTGCCGTGGAGTTTTCCTTTGTAGAGGTGAGACCTCTTCGCCCTACCCCAGAGTGCCAGTCCCTCAATCTGTCTGCACCATGCCCCTGCCCCAGCCCCTCCCTGTCCCAGCAGGATGACCAGGACTACCCGTTCCTGCACACGAAGGATGACACATATGAGAATCTGCACAAGGTCCTGCAAGGCCGCCTGCCCGCTGTGGCCCAGACTGTGGCTCAGCTTGCTGGGCAACTCATCATCCGACTCAGCCACGACCACCTGCTGCCCCTCGACTTTGGCCGCTATGGGGACGTAGTCCTGAGGCACATCGGCAGCCTCACAGAGTTCTCTGGGGATCTCAAGGTCCAAGGAAGTAGCCCTGCTCCTAGCCTTTGGGGGTGGGGGTGCCATGTCCCTTCACAGTGCTGCCCAGGCGGGCTCCCCCTACACACACACCCAGTCCCAGAGGTCCCGGTTCCCTCTGGTAACCTGGCCCTTCTACTACTGCATCCAGTGCCGAAGCCCGGAGGGACACCCCCTCCCCCAAATTGGCCCTACCACAACCTTGTAGGTCCAGGGTCTTCTCCCCTCTCCTTCATTCAGCCCCTGGCATCGTGTTCCCCCTTGCCCACCCCCTCCTGCCTGACCCAGAATCCCAGCCCCAGCCTCGCCCCTCCCTCGCCCCCGCCCCCAGCACCTTGACCCCATTGTAGGCCGGGGCCCTGGCCACTGCTGCCAGCCCCAGCCTACCCTCCATCCTTAGGCCCGCGGGCTGACCCTACAGTGGGTGTACTCGGCGCGGGGGGACTACATCCGGGCAGCTGAGAAGCTGCGGCAGGAGATCTACAGCTCAGAGGAAAGCGATGAGCGGCTGATGCGCATGTACAATGTGCGCATCATGCGGGTGAGGCTCTGTCCAGGCTGGGCCCTTCCTGCCCTTTCTCTTCCATTCGTTCAGCCCAGCCGGGGGCAGCTCTTCCCACGCCCTGGCCCCTCCCTCTCCACTCTTTCCGCCTTCATTCAGCTGGACAGTCCCTGTGGACCGACGCACAGTGCTCCCAGACCAGCCAGGCTAGAGGACCTGAGTGATCATTGAGGCCGGCCGTGATGAAATGGGTAGAGAAGGCCAGCCCTTTGGCCGCAACCACCCACAGGTGCCCCACATGGTTCACAGTTCACGGCGGTCCTAATAGTCCACAGTACAAGAAGCACAGGGCTACCGCCTAGGAGGCACAAAACGCTAAAGAAATTCAGAGCTCAGCCTGCTCTCTTCCTTCTGGTAACGAGCTGGGTGAAATCCAGGAATGCTGCCTAGAGTAAGTGTCACGTGTCCCGTGAAAGTTAAACAAGAGCTTAGTCCTCTGCCAATTCCGATGGCTAAACTTGGAATATTTTGCAGTCTGCACCTCATCTCCAGTACTGACCCTTCCTCTTTCTTCCATTTTCTCACCTGGGAACTTGACCCCTCAACCCTTTGATCTCAGAAAATGGATCAAGAGGGGCTGCAGGCATGGGAAAGGTCCATAGGATGAAAAGATAAGCAGGAATGTCTTCAGTGAATGTGGGGTGAGCAGAGAACCCTTCACGTACACGCGGAGCCACGCACCGCCTCGCACCGGAGCGCACATGCAGTTTTCAGAGAACATGTCTGCTCTTTGTAGGACCATGTTCGCTTTCTCCCTTGCCTTTTCCTGCTTGTGCCTTGCCCTTCTCCCTTGGCATCACTCATTCTTTCTTCTGTTTACAAACTTGCCCATCTTGCTTCTTCTCCCTGACTTCTTTCTCTTGGTCTCTGATTCTCTTTTCCTCCTTAATCTCCTTTTCTTCCTCCTTTTCTCTTTTCTTTTTTTTTTTTTTTTTTTTTTTTTAATTCCAGAGAGGCCAGCAGATGGCATAGTGGCTATGTTGCTGGACTCCCACTTGGTAGACCATGGTTCATAGTCCCGGACCTGGTGGCTTGAAAATCACACCAGGCGCGTGTGGTGTGCATGCCCAAGATCCTGGGAGGAGAATGGAGACGGGATTGCAGTTGGCCATCCCCTCTAGGGAGTGATTTCTCACTTTACCTCTCATTGTCTCTCTCTCTCTGTCCAGCAAGCACATGTGCCCTCAGGCAAAAACCTCTTAAAAATTTTTTTTAGCAGAGTGCGTGTGAATGCCAGAGAGGAAGACTAAGAGACAGAAGGAGAAAGTACTTCCCACTGAGGTGTGGTCATGCCACAGTTCCTTCTCCATTTCTTCATACTGTCAGGATTTGGGACACACACACGCGCGCGGGCGTGCACACATGCCCAATGTGCCCAGCGTGTTTTTTAAGCGGGGATTTTGTCCACATGATTGGCCACGTGGAATCTGGCTCTCCTAATCATGAGGCAACCAGTCTGGCTCTTTCTTCTCCTTCTGATCTCTCCTTCCCTTTGTCCCCGCCACTGAGATACATGTGACCCTGGGGTGAGACAGATTGAACTGCGTTCATTCTCATTCACAGATCTTGGTTTAATCAGACTCCAAGAACACAAAAAGATACCCCCCCCCCCCCCACACACACACCTCTTCTTCCTCTGGGGATAAAGGGCACCTGTGTGTGAGGTGTATGACTCAGACTCAGGTACGGAGAAGAATAGTCTCAGGATTTTAGAGCTCGATATAGGAGTGGGCCAGACCTAGGGAAGTCTGTGGCTCTAGACCAGGAATTGGTAAACTACAGCCAGAGGGCTAAATTCAGCCTGTTGTCTGTTTTTGTAAATAAAGTTTTATTACAACACAGCCATACTCATCAGTTTTCATATTGTTTATGGCTGCTTTTGTGCTTCAGAAGCAATGGTGAGTAGTTGCAATAGAACCAGTAGGGCCTACAATAGTTGCTATCTTTTTGCAGGAAAATTTTGCTGACCTGTGCCTTAGACTGTAACTTGGGCCCTGAAGAATAGACAGAACTTGGGTTGGTGCAAAGAAAAAGAGGACATTACAAGGTGGAGGGACCCAGGAAGGGTGTGGCAGTGAAATAGGCCTGACTTTCCTTGGAAGTAGAGTAGAGACCAGCAGAACAGAACAGAGGCCCTGTGGAGAGGCAAAGGGGAGAAGAGCACCAAATGTGGGCTAGCAATCCACCGCGAGGAGCCCTGAATGCCAACATAAGGAGTGAAGATTTTTTAGGATCTGCTCATCAAATAAATTGGAAACATTTTTGAGCAGGGGGTGATGTGGGCAAAGTGAAGTCTTTAGGAAGGATTTTGACCAGAGTGTAAATGACCTGAAGAGGAAAGGAAGTTCATGAATGCTGAGCTCTGGGTGAGGGTAGCAGTTGACAGCAAATGGCAGCAAAGTAGCAGGTGGCACCATAGGTGGTGACTGGACTGGTGAGAGGCCCTTGGAAGGACAAATGGACAGACTAGGTGGAGAGGGAAGAGGGAGAAATAACAGCAACTGCTGCCATTTATAGCAGGCTACCATGAGGGCTTTACTTCATTTTCTCCATGGGACCCTTCCAAACCCTGCTGAAACAGGTAAGCAGAAACTGAGGTTCACAGGCTACAGAACTTACCCAGAGATCACATAGTGAGTGGTGGAGCTGAAACTGGAGCCCAGGCAGTGTAACTCTAAAGCCTATGCTCACCACACTGTCATTCCTCTGCGAGGTAGAGAGCTTGGCACCTGGGAAGACCGTGTTGCTCATGAGGGCATGTGGGGGCAAGGCTCCGGTTGGGAAGAGGTTGGTGCTGACACGTGTGCCAGGCTATGTCCAAGTGCCCTCTAATCGAGTGGAGAAGTCCAGAGCCTGGAGGGCAGGATCCCAGTGGATGACGTGGCAAGGAGATGTGGCAGCTGTCTGTGCAAAGATCCTGGTTGAAGCCAGGGGGCACAGATGAGCCTGGCGTAAGCTATGGAGGCCTTAAAAGATGTGACTGAGACTGCGTTAGAGATTCTGTTTGCTAGGATGGCACCCAGGCAATAGTAATTTGAAGATCTTCCCTAGGTGGTCCCAAGATACTGCAATAAAGAAACTGTAGTAAAGAGCAGGGCAGAGGGAAGTCAATTTTGAGACCGCCCACAGGTGGAAGCAAAAGGAATCAGAGTGGCTGGTGGTAAGGTAGGAGAACTAGGCCAGAAACAAGGCCATCTCAGGAAAGAGGGAACATAACAGAGAATCAGGTGTTTGTTTCATTAGGACAGCACTGTCCCTTTGGCCTTTGAACTGTGGACACTGGAGGTGGGGCAGAATGACAGAGGTGTGGGGACATTGGTATTAAGAAGAGAAAGGGGCCTGCTCATAGCTGAGAGATTAAGGTTGCATAGAGCAAGCCATATCCCATGTGGCAGACCAGGGTTCAAGTCCTGACCCCAGCTGCTTGAAAAAAACATACAGTGCGCCCAAGATCCTGACAGGATGAATTGGAGAAAAAAGGATCGTTACATGACCAGACCAAATGGGGGAGGGGAGTGCTTCCTCTTTCCCTCCCTTCTCTTTTCTTTTTCTCTTCTCTTGCTTGCATATATTCCCTCTGGCATTAAAAACAAAGAGGAGCAGCAATAGATTGTTCTTTGAGGCTTTGGGCAGAGAAATGACTGGTGAGGAAGAAAGACTGTCGAGACCTCCCTACAGGTTTGGAGCTCCAAAACTAGAAGGGGATAGAACCCAAAACACGACTGGACATCTCTTCCTACCTGTCTACTGGTGACATCACAGGGTAGCTATTGGACATGCAGAGGGAGGTGGGACTTAAGGAAGCTGCTCAGCGGTATTTATTAAGCAGGTACTAGGTTCCCAGGTGGGTTAGGAACTGCAGGCTGGAGGGAGGGGTCCCTCGAGCCTTTGCTCCTAGAGCAGAGGCTCCACCCCGACCTAGTCTCCCTCTTGGTGCAGGTGGAGTTCTACTTCTTGTCACAGTATGTGTCTCCAGCTGACTCCCCCTTCCGCCACATCTTCCTGGGCCGTGGAGACCACACGCTGGGTGCCCTACTCGACCACCTGCGGCTACTACGCACAGGCAGCTCCGGGTCCCCTGGGGCTTCTTCCTCTAGGGTGGCATCGGGCCTGGGCTTTCAGGAGAGCCGATTCCGGCGCCAACTGGCCCTGGTCACCTGGACACTGCAGGGGGCAGCCAACGCACTTAGTGGAGACGTCTGGAACATTGATAACAACTTCTGAGGTTCCCCTGCTCAGGGCTCCCATATGCCTTGGCGCTCCTGTTAAGAGCTCCTTTCCCTACTTGAGCGATGCTGGTGATGGAGAGGACTATACCTCTCATTGCTGACCCGTCTCTCCATGGGCCCAGACCCCCACTGGCCCTGCAGTGTAGGTGAGCAGTTCTTCCATGTGACGGTCATACTGTCGGTTAATCTGCAGCATCCCTTCGTCAATCACAGCCCCTTCCCCCTTCAGAAGCAGAATCATCCATACCTAGAGACCACTTGAAGGTTTGCTAGGCACTGGGACCTGGCCAGCTCTCGGTGGGAGAGGTCTCTGGCACCATAGCCTTTAGGCCAACAGGTGGTCTATGGTGAGAGGGGCATGGGGTTTGGACATCAATAAACCACCCGGTGACATCTGTTGTTCACAAGCACCTTTGTGCTGCTTCCTCATACTCATCTGCCAGTCCATCACTCCTTTCTTGAGACCTGAGGAAGGGTTTAGCAGAAGGGTCCCGAAGGATGGATTTGGGAATGCAGCCTCCACTGGAAAACCTGAGCTATCCTGTTACTTGGGGAAATTGCCTAAGGAAACAAGACCTATTCTCCAAAAATCAAGATGGGGTAAAGAATGACTATCCTCTTCTGGGGCTGTGGAGCCTGCTAGGCCAAAAGACGGGAAGAAGACCCCCCCCCCCCCCCCCGAGTGGAAGCAACAGTGCATTTTGGAAAGAACAGTCACACAGATACAGACACACAAGTAGAGAAGAGCAGGAAACAGGGCAGACCGGACATCTCTGATGGAGACCGCCTCGGCTCTGAGCTATTCCCAGGCTTATTCTTTTATAGGGCAATGAGGGAAGGCAAAGCGGAAGGTAAAACCAGGTGTTTTCTATTATCAGCTGCAGCTTTGGAGCATCTTGCATCACTTGGTCTAAATAAGCCCCACATGGCCTTCTCTGGTTGGAACAGTTTTCGTTCATCTCTGCCAGCTGTGCAGCATCTGCCTAAGCAAGAGAGTCTGCTCTGTTCACCTTTAAAGGTCACTATTATTTAGCTCAGATTCAGCTGCTCCCTACACGGGGCCAGGGACAGCTACATAATTTGCAAGGTCTGATGCAAAATGATAATATGGCAAAAGGACCATGGCAGGAACTCTTCCCCAGACTCCTGGACACACAGATCCATTCTCTGCACACTACTGGGCCACACCCCATGAAGGCCAGTGCTGGGTGTGGAAGGGACAAGACTCAGAGCAGTGGGGCAGGCCCCAAGGCCCCCAAAGTAAAGTTAGAACAACTGATACTGATAACTTCCCAGTGGTGTAACAGACAGGGTGTATCTTTTCTTTTTTTAAGAGGTTTTTTGCCTAAGGCGCATGCGCTTGCGGGAGGGGGCGGGGTGGAGGGAGAGATAGAAGCAGTGAGAGGGAGAATAGGAACTCACCCCCTGGAGGAATGGCCATGCCGCAAACCCTTCTCCATTCTCTTTCCCAGATCTTGGACATGCACACACACACACACACACACACACACACTCACACACACATGTGTCCAGCCTGAGTCTCAAGCCACCAGGTCTAGGACTTAAATCATAGCTGGCCATGTGGGAGTCCAGCTATGTAACCGCTACACCATCTGTTGGTCCCTGACAGGGTGTATCTTAATGTTATCCTGTTAATTTTTTGGTCCCCACCAACAATCTGCCCAGTGTCACTGGTTCCCCCCCCCCCCCCCCCCCGCCCTTTTTCTCCTTGCTCACCCGATATCTCAAGGAGGATGGGTGGCTGGAAGCTTGTCTTTTGAGGATTCTGTTCTTTCCCTGAACTTTAATTTCTCCTGCCAAATTAAAGTGAGAGTACGTCAGACAATGTAGGGACCTTGGTGTTCCTGATCCATGGGAGTCAAAGTTTAAAGAAGAGATAAAATAATGGGGCCAGCAGGTGGCATGGTGGTTGAGGTGCTGGTCTCCCATGTGGTCAACTGTGGTTTGAGTCCCAGACCTGGTGGCTTGAAACTCATGTATACATGAGTGCCAAAAAATCCTAAGAAGAGAATGGAGGAAAAGGGTTATGGCATGGCCATCCTCCCGGTTGTGATTTCTCTCTTTCTGTCTCTCTGGTTGTCTCCCCAGTGAGCTCACAAGCCCTATAGCAAAAAAAACTTTGAAAAAAAATATTCAGGGGACCAGCAGTTAGTGTAGTGACTATGTCACTGGACTCCCATGTAGTTGACCACGGTTCAAGTCCTGGACACGGTGGCTTAAACTCACGCTGGGTGCGTGTGCGTGTGCCCAAGATTCCGAGATCTTGGAGAGGAGAATGGAGAAAAAGGGATTGCGGTGTGGCCATCCACCTGGGGGGTGATTTCTCACTTTCTTTCTGTCTCTCTCTCTCTGGCGAGCGCACGCGCCCTATAGCGAAAACCTCTCCAAAAAAAAGAAAAAAATCAGGACCAGCAGATGATGTAATGGTTACGTTGCTGGACTCCCACGTAGTCAACCACTGTTCAAGTCCCAGACTCAGCAGCTTAAAAATCATGCTGCGTGCATGTGCATACGTACCCAAAATCCTGAGAGAAGACCGGAGAAGGGATTGGGGCATGGTCACCCCCCTGGGGGATGATTTCTCACTTTGTCTCTCTCTCTGTCTTTCTCTGGCGAGCACACATTCCCTATAGCAAAAATCTCTCAAAAAATTAAATAAAAAATCATGCCAGGCACGTGTGTATCCATGTCCAAAATCCTGAGAGAACAGAGGAGAGAGGATTGTGGCATGACCATCCCCTGAGGGTGCAAGGTGATTTCTCACTTCCCCTCTACTTGTCTCTCTCTAGCAAGCACATGTGCCCTATGACAAAAACCTTAAAAAAAAAAAAAAACAAATAAAAGGACCAGCAGATGGTATAATGGTTACATCACTGGAGTCCTATGTAGTCAACTGCATTCAAGTCCTGGACCTGGTGGCTTAAAATTCACACCAGGCACATGTTCATGAGTGCCCAAAATCCCGAGAGGAGAATAGAGAAAGAGAATGTGGCGTAGCCATCCTCTCTGTGGGTGATTTCTCGCTGTCTGTCTCTGTTGAGTGCACATGCCCTATAGCAAAAACCTCTCTTAAAAAAAGGAAAAAGAGACAAAATAAAAACAGAGGGTTAAAAAGGCAGAAAAGCAGGACCAGCAGATGACATAATGGTTACATCACTGGACTCACATAGCTGACCGTGGTTCAAGTCCTGGATCTGGGGGCTTAAAATTCATGCTGAGCATGCGTACATGCATGCCCAAAATCCCAAGAGGAGAATGTAAGAGAAGGAATTGCAGTATGGCCATTCTCCTAGGAGGTGATTCATCGCTTTCTCTCTCTCTCTCTCTCTGTCTCTCTGGCATGTGCACACGCCCTATAGCAAAAATCTCTCTAAAAAAAGGTGGGGCCGGCAGGTGGTGTGATGGTTAAGGCACTGGACTCCCATATGGCCAACTGCAATTTGAGTCCCAGACCTGGTGGCCTGCTTTCTCACTTTCCCTTTCTCTCTTTCATCATATTAAGTAATAATAATAAAATTAAATAATTCTTTTAAAAAATTGTAGAAAAGGGGTCACATGATGCCCTATAGTACTGCAATACTTCCCACATGAGGTTTGCGTTCACATGCTGGGCACTCTGTGTGCACACCAGGTGCACATGAACATGCCTGTGATCTGGGCTGGCTGAGGTTTGGGGTGGATTGTGGCATGAGGATCCTGTTGGAGGTTCCTGTCTATCTATATCTTTCATGGAAGAAATCAATGAACAACAATTAAAAAAAAGGGCAGAAAAGGATTCTGGGGACTATAAGCATGTGGGCAACCCTGACGAGAGGCTCTGTTGCCTCAACATGCTGAGGGTTGAATTCTATAGCAGCCAGGATTAGGTGGTATTTCTGTTTATTTCTTTTAAAGTCAGGTACATTGACTTAGGGATAGGACCCTATTCTAGGTCTAAAGGAGATCTTATAACTCAACTTCCTCAATGCCCTTATTTTAGAGGTTGAAACTGAAACTCAGAGAAATTAAATGACTTGTTCAAGGTCACACAGTTTTCTGGATACAGCACTGGATCTTCCAAATCCTCACTGGGTCTCTTCATTGTTCTAGGTGCTGGGCCCCTGAGAATGGGAGGGAGAGGAATTGGAAGATGGTCTGGGTATAACAAAGAAGAGAGAAGAGAGAGGCTAGTACCTTACATTTCTTATTTTTATTTTAAAAATGTATCTTAATCAACTTGGAAAATGAGTACAAATCCCTGGGTATTTTGGGGGGGGATGGGAAGAATGGGCAGGAAGGAAATAAAAGAGTAGGATCCAAGGCAAGGCAGGCATGGCCTGAGCATCACAGTGACTGCCTCAAGTCCGTGCTTGGATGGGGTAGGCTGAGGTGGAGCAGGGAGCTCAGGTCCGGAGGAACACCATGGTGAGAAGGCCTAGAGAGGGGAGAAAGGAAGATCAAGGTTCTCTGAGCAGCCCTGGGGCTCTGTTAGCCCTCCCTGAATCCCTGCTCTCCTTTCTCTGGCGCCTGGATCTTAAGCTACGAGTGTGCTCACCCAAGACATAGGCTGCCACCAACTTTTGTCCCAGAGAGACGTGCAGGACCTGAGGCAGCTGGCTGCCAAGTTCATCCTGGAGCGGGAGCAGCAGGAAGGCCACAGAGACTATGCCCGTCAGCAAGAAGAGGACGAAGGAGCTGGTGGCCAGTTGCTGGTGGGGGTCTGGGAAACAAGGCTTGTCAGAAGCTGCATCCCCAACCCAAGGTCTTCCAAGGAGGAGGCTGACCATGGAAGATGGATCTTCTTTTTATTGCCCTCAAAGGGAACACTGCACATGTTCTTTCTTCCCTGGAGGTCTGTCCCCATTGCCACAAGAAACCCTCTCTTCTAGGGCACCTCATTCATTTCCCTCTTCACTGCCTTCATTATCTTCTGTGTAGCTGTGTGACAGGCAGGGCCCTCTCTCTGTTGCCCATGTTGCCTGTGCCCAGCACACAGCTTGGTACAGCATAACTGTACAATGCAGGTTTCCAATTGAACTGCACTGAGTAATAGAGCTAAGGAAGAAAGAACTTTTTTTAAAGAGGTTTTTGCCTTAGGGAGTGTGTGCTTGCTGGAGAGAGACAGAGACAGAGATAGCCATGCCACAATCCTGTCTCTTCCATTCTCCACCTGAGATCTTGGGCATCACACACGAGCACCTGGCTTGAGTTTCAAGGCACTGGGTCCAGGACTTGAACTGCTGTTGGCTATGTGGGAGTCCAGCAACATAACCACTACATTATCTGTTGGTCCCAAAGAAAGAACTTTTTACCTCTAAGTAGAAGCCAGTAACCAGGGAAATTGCAAAGTCTGTTTCCCCTCTTACCAGATATAAAATCTTAACTTCTAGGAACGTTTCTACCAAAAGGCAAAAGACTTCTTCAAATCCAATTTAGCTCATCTCTAGGATAATACTAGTGTCTCTCTCCTCGCAGAACTCAAGGATCCCCCATCTCCCAACTCACTCTCCTGGAAGTGTCTGGCCGTGGGTGGTGCAGTCCAGACAGGAGGCCCTGGACGAGGTGTTGGGTCAGGCTGACCCTGGAGCTCAAGAGGGTAGGCTGGGGCCCTTAGAACTGAAGTGATGTCTTTGCGTCCCACCACTCGGCCTTCAGCTCCCTCTTCAGACAGCTCAATGCGGAAGCGGTCCTGGACATCATAGTGGCTGGGAATGGGGGCCACGTGGCGAATGACACTGGCCCAAAGGTAGGAGAGACCCGGTAAGAGGAAATGAGTGAGAGGCAGTAATCTGGGTAAATCCAGGCCCCCTCACACTAGAAGCCTTTCTCTAATGGGCTTGGACAGAGGGTGGGACAAACAGGTTAAAGAGGATAGGGTCTCAGACCTAAGACAACACGTGGCAGTGACCCGGCTTTCAACAGGTTCCCCAACTCACATGTCAATGCAGGACTGAGGCTTCACATACCCTTCCGCATCAAACACAGTGTATTTGGCAGGGGCTGTGCACAGGACTGGGGAAAAAAGACACACAAAGATCCTAGAGGAGCCCATGGTGGGACACTAGAGTCCCCTCTGCCTCCTATCTCAGGGCTGGTCATGACTCTTCCAGTCTGGCAGGGCCGACATCTGACCCTCTTCATCTGACATTTCCAGCCCACACAGCCCCACAGTGTCCTGCCACCAGCCCCCAGATCCTTAGTACGAGGTGCCCATCCCTTCACCTCGGAAGCGAAGCGCAGTTCCTGTGGGATTATAAAGGGTCAGCAGCTGTCGGGGTCCACTCCGTTGGTCCGCCCTGAACACTAGATCAGGGGGAAAGACGAGGACCGGGACAACGGGTCCCGACAGAGGGGTGGCGCCTCGGGACCCCCCGCCCAGGGGCCCCCGGACCCACCAGCTCCTGGTCCTGGAGCGCCCCACGGCGCATGCAGGCTCTAGGTCGTCGGACATCCGAAGATAGAGCTCAGCGAACAGGGCCTGGAGTCTAGGACTGGAAGGCGCGAGGGGCGAAAGGGGACAAAAATGAGATGGTGGGACAGGGCCCACACTGATGCGGCCGCCGCCCCGCTAGACGCAGCTCCGGCAGGCGCAGGTCCCACCAACCCCCTTTGCCTGCTCCAAGCTTTGCCCTAAGTCCCTTCAGGCCCCGCCCCCGCCTCGGTGGCCACGCCCACCCGCCAAACCCTGCCCCTCGCGGCTCCAAGCCCAGGCTTTCTCCTCAGGCCTGGCTCGCCGTCTCCGTATGTCCCGCCCGGCCACAGGCCCCGCCCCTTCCGGGAGCTCTGGGGTTCCCGCCCCCCTCCCCCTCAGGGGTCTGCCGGCCGCAGCCGCCTCCCCCGGGCGCACCCTTCACAAACCTCCCGCTCTCCGAGAGCGCTGTATCTGTGTCTCCGATCCATCCGGAGCTCCGGCCCGGCCCCGTCGGGCTTCCGCCTTCGAACAGCAGCTCGAGCTACGATGCTCACCTGGTGGTCAAAATATCTGCCAATCAGCTTGTGGCCAAACTAAGGGTGCCATCTTCCCGAGGGCTCCTTCTGCACTTCCGCCGTACGGTCTCTGTCATTGGCCAGGGCGGCCAAGGTCCGCTGTAAGTGCATGCCGATTGGTGCTCACTTAAACACCAAATGGAGCGCCGCCCCGCCCCCACCCTGGCTCCCGAGATTGACTTGATCCCCGTGACGTAAGAATTTTATGGGCGTCTCTGGTTTGAACTCGAGCCCAGGAGTAACTTGGAGAGATGGCGGCGGGGCTCCGACCTGGGCTTTGTCCCTTCTTCCAGGCATGGAGATTCCAAATCACTGGCTCTCCCACAAGAAATCCTCCTCCAGTTCAATTTCAGGCTCTCCTAGAAGCCTCTGCTACGACCAAAGTATGTTTTCCGTAGTAGTGCTGGCTTGGAGGTTCCTCCCTATTGGGCCCTCACAATAGGGAGGGCTTCCCTCCTTTTCCTTCCTGCACCGGCCTGGGAAATCACTCACATTTACTTAGCGAACTAAAATTTACCAAACACCCTCCCACTTACATCATCCCCTCTAATTTTTTGGAAAAGTATTATTTTATTTAACTTTATTTTAATTTGACCACAGAGGGACAGAGTGAGGTGGTGAGAAAACAAGCTACCAGGTCCACCACTCAACTGCGGTCAGCCTTGTGGGAGTCCAGTACCCTTAACCACTACGCCACCTGCCGGTTCCCATCCCATTGAATTTTAATTCCTTTTACAGTTGATTAAACTTTGCAAGGTGAAGAATCTGAGCCTAGGCCACACGGTTAGCAGCAGAGCAAAAACAAAGTTGGTCGAGATCAGCAGTTGGTGTAATGGCTATGTCGCTGGACTCCCACAAAATCGACAGTGGTTCGAGTCCTGGACCCAGTGGCTTAAACTCATGCGCCCAAGATCCTGAGAGGAGAATGGAGGAGAAGGGATTGTGGTGTGGCCATCCCACCTGGGAGGTGATTTTTCGCTTTCTCTCTCTCTCTCTGGCGGGCGTACGCATCCTATAGCAAAAACCTCTTAAAAAAAAAAGTTGGTCTTACCTGAAAGCCTTCCTTAAACTATCCTATTTAGACATTTTTTTCTCCTTTCTTTAAGTTTGCCAGAGGACAAGTGCACTGGGCAGAGACAGAGACACCCCCAATCCATCCATTTCTCCATTCTGTTGGGATTTGGGGCAAAGGTACCTGGCATGTTTTCAGGGATTCGAATCCAACTGTCTACCACATGGGATCTGCCTCACTTCACCATTAGGCCACAGGCTGACCCTTATGCTTTTGACCTTAATCATGCTTTTTTGTTTTGTCACAGCACTTATAGCGCCACTTGACATAGTTTATTGTTTATCTTTCCTCCAGTGGAATGTACACTCCTCTCCACAAGCCAGGGACTTTTCCTGTTATTTTCAGCACTTAAAACAGTGACCGCCATTTGGAGTGAACAAACAAGTGACTATGATGAACTCTGAACAGAGATCTGATTGGACTTAGGAAGGGAGCCATGAGATATTGGAAGAGAATCCTGATGGTGAGAACGGCACAGTCTGAAGCAGAAGTGTGCCAGCAATGAGCAAAGAACAGGGCGACAACCAGTGTGCCTGGAGCAGCTATTCAAGGGACAGTAGTGAGAGGTGAGGAGATGGGGTGGTGAGAGGGAAGATGCAGATTACCTAGGGCCTTAGAACCAGTAAGAAGAGTTCAGATTTTATTGTAACAGATGGGAAACCAAAATACAGAAGGTTTTTGTTTTTCACTTTGAAGACAGGGCCTAATGGCGTAGTAATGCTCCTGTCTCAGCCTCCCAGCTGGGACTACAGGATTGTGCCACCACACTCTGCTCTCTTTTAGATGGTCTCATTATGTTGCCCAGGTTAGTCTCAAGTTCTCAATATAGCTCAGTCTCACCAAATCGCCAGGACCACAGGCACACACCACCATGCCTGGCCTTTAGGTTGGATTTAAGCCCAGATCTCCCATTGGTTCCAACCTGCAGAACACAGCATCTTAGCAGCACGTCCCACCATGGCTGAGCCAATTGTGAGAGAGTTTTGAGCAAAGGAGTGACAAGATCTGATTTATATTTAAAAAATATTCTGTACAGTAAACATCTGTTGATCAAATGAATAAAAATCAATTCCCAAGATAGTTCCCTAAACCATAGAAGTGGTGATCTGACCCCTTCCTCAGTTAAGACACGTTTATTTGGATAAGAAAGGGGGCCCAAGGGCAAGGGACTGGAGTTAGCCTGGTCTCAGGCCTGGGACTCAGCAGCCCTCACAGGTTGGGAGGGGCACTTCCTCTTGCTTAGGCTGGTGAGGATCTGGTCCTGGTTGGGCCGGAAAAGAACTACGAAGCTCTCTGGAGGAAGGATGGGACCTCTGTTCTCTTCCACTTGGCCCATCAGCAGATAACTGGTTCCTGGGGGAGGGAGGAAGGGATCAAGAGCTCATGTTATGGAGACCTTATCAATGCATCTCTTTAGATTCCACATTTCTAAAATTTCAGTGTGACTCCCCCCTCTTTCCCCTCATCTGTTACCTTTCTTCATGGGGGGACACTGCTTGCAGGGCACATAAAACTTCAAGGGAGTGCCAGTAGGTGGAGAGGGCAGGTCTAGTCCTCCAGTTTTGTAAGCACCAATGAGGGTGACAGTGACAGTGAGGCCCTCACCTGGGCCCCGAACCATTGACTTCACTGTTGCAGTCACCACTGTAGGAAAATGGGGGTAAAAGATGAGGAGATGGGGGTCAGGGTTGGACTGGGACCAGAAAGGTGGGAGGAAAGTTAGAGAAGATGGAATAGCAGGGGAGTTGGTGTGGCTTCTTACCTAGGTTGTTGGCACAGAAGTTGCTCTGCAAGGAGCCGGTCCTCCGGCACTGCTTTGGGCATTGGACACTGGATGTATCTAGGAGGGGGACAGGTGCTGTTTGTGGAGGGTGATCTACCCAACAGGTGGAATGGACTCCTTTCCTAGTAACAGCTCTACTATCCAGCCTTGGGCCCCTGCAGCCAGTACCAGCCAATGGCACACAAGAAGCATCAGGAAGTGTTGTATGAATGAATCAATGAGCCAAAGAAGTTATTGTTTGTTTTAATTTGCTATAGGGTGCATGTGCTCACTGGAGAAAAGCAGGGAGAGAGGGAGAAGGAAAAAGAGAGAAGGAAACTGAGAAAGCATCCCCCAAGGGGGATGGCTATGCTGCAATTCCTTTTCCTCCACTTCCCTCTTGGGATTTTTTTTTTTTCTTTTTTTGGAGAGGTTTTTGCTATAGGGCGCGTGCACTTGCCAGAAAGACAGAGAGACAGAGAGACAGAAAGCAAGAAATCACCCCCCAGGGGTATGGCCATGCCTCAATCCCTTCTCCTCCATTCTCCTCTCGGGATTTTGGGCATGCACGCACACACGCCCAGTATGAGTTTAAGCCACCAGGTCCGTGACTCAAATCGCAGTCAACTACATGGGAGTTCAGCAACATAGCCATTATGCTAACTGTTGGTCCCCCTCTTGGGATTTTGGGCACGCATTCCTATGTGCCTGGCATGTTTCTTGAGCCACCTGGTCTGGGACTCAGCTGTGCAGTTTGACCATGTGGGACCTGGCCACCTTAACCATCACACTACTGACTGGCCCAAAAAGAACTTTTTGAAACAGCTTGTTTTAGTCTATGCTCCTCCCTTTTTAAAAAAGAATTATTTATTTTATTATCACTACCATGAGCCGCATGGCTGAACACAGCCACCATTGTGTTTGCTCATATTGGCCACCCTCTACAATAACCTTTTTCAAATTTAACCAGAGAGAAAGGGAAAGTGAGAAAGCAAGCCACCAGGACCAGGACTCGAACCATGGTTAGCCATGTGGGAGTCCAGTGCCTTAACCACCATGCCACCCGCCCACCCCTGTGCCCCCTTTTATTTCTTTCCCACACTCACCAGGGCCCACAGGGGTTGCCTCAGTCTCAGGGGGAGCCTCTGGTTTCTCCATAGGTGGAACTTGTGTCTTGGTGGGAGGCTTGACTTTGGGCTTAGAGCTGGGGATAAGAAGCGGAGGACCTGGCAGAGTGTCTTCCCCTGAGCTTGGTCCTTCTTTGGCAGTGCCCCGTGGGAGGGTCTTATAGGAGGCTGAGAAGCCATCGGCAGTGACGCTGAGATCTGAGACAAACTGAACCAGGAGCTCATTTCCTTCAGAGGAGATAGGACTGAAGGGCAGTAAGATATTAGGGGAGGTATCTGGACAGTCTGTGTACCTGGCTCCCTCCCCATTCTGGTGACCTTTTAACCTCAGCCCCTCTGTCAGGGGCTGCACTAGCCCCACAACTTAACAGAGCCCCACTAGCCTCTGGATCAGGGACCCAGAATTAGACTCCAAGCCTTCTCTTTATTTTTTAAAACATATATATATATATAACATATATGTATATATATATGTGTGTGTGTGTGTGTGTGTGTGTGTGTGTATTTTTTTTAAGAGGGATTTTTTTTGCTATAGGGCACATGTACTCACCAGAGAAAGAGAGAGGGAGAGAAAGCAAGAAATCACCCCCCAAGGGGGATGGTCATGCTGCAATCCCTTCTCCTCCATTCTCTCTGGATTTGGGGCACACACACATGTCTGAGTATGTTTTGAGCCTCTGGGTCTGGGACTGAAACCAGGGTTGGCCATGTGGGAATCTCGCACCTTAACCACCACACCATCTGCTACCCCTCCAAACCTCCTCTTTAGCTACTCTGACTACCTGTTTGGAACCCATGGGCTCAAATCCACCAGTCTCCCAGCTGAGCTCTACCACTCAAAACCCCAGCAGCAGGCCAGCCTGTGGTGTGGTAATAAAGGCAGCTGATCCCACATGGCTGACTGAGCGGATGGAGTCCCCAACAGGTGGCTTGAAAAACACTCAGGGTGGACTAGCAGATGGCATAATGGTTACATCGTTGGGCTCCCACATAGTCGACTACAGGATGAGTCCTGTACAGGCAGCTTAAAACTCATCCTGGTGTGTGTGCCCCAACTCCAAAGAGAAGAATGGAGGAGAAGGGACTGCAGCATGGCCATCTCCTGGGGGATGATTTCTTGCTTTCTGTCTCTCCAGCGAGCGCATAATGCCCTATAGTAAAAATCTCTCTAAAGAAAAAAGAAAGAAAGAATGAATGAATTGTGGGGGATGTGGTAATTAGGGTGCTGGACTCCCACATAGTTGACTGTGGTTCGAGTCCTGGACCTAGTGGCTTGCTTTCTCACTTTCCCTTGTTGTCTCTTGCTAGTCACGTTAAATAATAAATAAAAGTAAACGAATAATTCTTAAAAAAAAAAAAAAAAAAAAAAAAAAAACCCACACACTCAGGGTTGTCCATATATGCATGCCCAAAATCCCAATAGGAGAAATGAAGAAGGGATTGCGGTATGACCATTCCCCATGGGGGGAGGCTACCTCTCTCTCTCTCTTTCTCTCTCTCTCTCTCCCCCTCCCCAGAGCGCATATGCTCTCTGGTAAAATTAAAAAAAAAAAAAAAAAAAAAAAAAAGGCCAAAGCAGTTGGTCTCTTGACTCTCGCCAGGGCAAGAGCTATTGCCCACCCAAGCCCACTTTCTCACCCTGGGGCTGTGTCACCGCAGAACTTTCCCAGCCTCTTGGCGTCATCACTCACTGCTCCATTGAACACGCTCACGGAGTCATAGCGGCAGTAGCTGTCAGGCTCCAGGTCAAACTTTCCGAAGGTCAGCTTAATCACCTGGCAGCAGGTAAGGCAGAGGCTGCACCCAGGGCCTTGTGACTCTCACTTCCTCCTGATGTCATGCTTCCTCTCTCACCTCCGACAATCTCTAGACCTTTTCCTTAATGCATCTACACCACAACTCAGATGATCATACACATTCATGAGATGCTATAGCCAACCCCCAAGCTTAAACTTAAAAGATAGACACTACTTCCGATCACTGCCACATAGTTTATATCAGCAGCATGTACCTTACACCCATAAGACTCATCCCAGTTGTAATTTTACTTTTTTTTTTTTTTTTTTTTGCATGCAAACAAGATCTGGGTCTGTTTTTGGTTCCCACCAGCACAACCTCAGTGCTGGGGACATAGTAGATGTTCAATCTTTGCTGACTGCACGATGGAGGAGGCTGCCTGGGTTCCTGAGGGCAGCCTGGGCAGGGGGTCTGTACCTGGTCCTGGGGCGCGATGATGTGCCAGGAACAGCTGATGCCAGGGGGGTAATCAGACTCTGGCCAGTTGGGCGTGGTCAGGGTTCCCTGGGCCTTCTCCAGCCGCCCCCCACAAAATTGGTGCTCTAGGGAGGGGAAAGAGGAGTGGGGGTGGGGCGCGGTGGAGACCCTCAGTCAGCTCGACAGCTCTAGGCTGGGAGGCCCAGCATGAAGCTCAGATGTTCTCAGGAGGGGGAGGAAAGAGGAGGTAGGTTAGCACAGAGGGGGCTGGAGGGGCGCGGCTCAGAGAAGCCTTGAACCGGGCGCCCAGCCAGGCGGTGGAAGAAGAAATGGGCTAAACAGCGTTCCCTTCCTACCCCTTCCCGACCCGCAGCCGCACCGCGCCTCCTCCCCTGGGAGATCCCATCTCCCTGGCCTGGCAGAAGAGTCCCCTTTGCAGGCTGGAGAGCCCCCATGCTGCAAGTGTGCGCTCGACTTGGGGCACGGCCCCCATGGCCCCTTTGGGGAAGTCCCTGCCTGAAACATTTCAAGGGAGAGTTCTGCTGCCAGGAGGGGGTGATGGGACCGCAATCGGGTGCCCAGGGCTAGGTGAAGGGGGCTCCAGGTCGGAGGAACCTAATCCCCAGCCCTGAGGTGCCCCCTCACGCCCATCATAGGGAACCCGATTGCGGACGGGGGTGGGCAGTTACTCACCGTCCCAGTAACCCCAGGCCGCCCATTCCACCCGTGGGTCGGTGACCCATTTCCGCCTTGCGCCTGGGGGGGGGCCTGGAAGAGGGGAGTGGGTGGGAACGGGAGGGGGAAGAGAAGACGAGGAGGAGGGACTGAAGGGGCAGTTAGTGAGGAAAAAGGGCAAGGGAGGTACTGGGGGCCCTAGGCTTTGGGGCGAGGAGGTTGGTCTGGGGGTTAGTGTTAGGGCTGGGGGGCGGGACCTGTGCCGGGGGCTGGGCCGGGAGAGGAGAAGGAGGAGGTGGAGGGGGGGGGGTCTCACCAGTGCCTGAGGTGGCCCGTCCGCTGTACCAGAGCAGAAAGCCTCTTCCTCCCGTGCCCTCGTCTGCTGTCATCTTCAGGGTCACCTGGTTGCCGGGGGCGACTAAGGGTGCAGGCCGGAAGGTCCCACAGAAGCGTCCCAGCCTTTGGCCTGAGGTTCCTGACCCAGCAAAGACCTCCAGCGCATCATAACGGCAGGCGGGGTGCTGCTCCAGGTCAAAGACTCGGAAGGAGAGGGACACAGTCTGGCCTTCCGGGACCTGACAGCGGGAGGTGACCCACAAAGTCAGGCCAGGCACAGCCATGGCAGAGGGCATCTCCCCTTCACCAAGCTCTCTCTTACAGAAGGGGCAGAACAGGGAGAGACCCCCTGCAGGACTGCAGGTCTGGGCTCTGCAGGCCTGCTTACTTGCGGCTTGCACAAGGGACAAGACCTGGAGAGATTAGAGGGGACAGGAAAGAACCTGGGAGAATCAGGACTGGAGTGAAGGGTGATGAGTTAAGGTGTTAGGGCACTTATTGGGACTGATGCCCTCAGTGACCAGAGGGCAGGGCCTGGACTTCTTCAGGTTGAGGTGGTGGTGCTGGGGGCCGGGACTCCCTTAGCAGTCAGGCCTCTCTCTGCCTAGAAGACTTTGATGAGGGAGTAGTGACCGCAGGGACCTTCTCACCGTTATTGTCCAGGTGCACTCCTTGTTGGGGGGGTAATGGTTGGGGAAACCCTCACTTGCCACGTAACCCGATTCCCCAGTCACATCCCCTCCACACAGGAACACAGGTCTGAAGAACAGAAAAGGGTCAGTCAGGAGGGGGTGAGTAGTGAAGAGATGGGCGGCGGCGCTGAGGGAGGGAAGACGAGGTTTGGGGATGAGGGAGAAAGGCCTACGGCACTGGGGCAGCCTTGGGCAACCAGGATGGGTCTGGGGTGGGAAAGACAACAGAAAAGGAAAAAATGGGGCCAGAACTTCACCATCCCTCCAAATTGCCCCCCCAAGTCCCCACCCCCACCCCAACAGGAATTCCTGGAATCCTCCTTGTCCCCCCCTCCCCCTCGCCTGGCAATCATGGACAAGAGCCGCCTAACTACTTCCAGATGTGGACAGAGCCACGAGGCGAGGTGGCGGGGGAGGGGGCAGAAAGAGGAGGGGAGCAACAGCAGCCATGGCCCTCAAATTGGACTGGGGACCAGACACCCTGAGTCCCCACCTTTGCTCTGCTCCTGCTAACTGCTCAATTATCTGACTCACCCCTCCCCCACCGTCTCTAATTCCTTCCTGGAGTCCAGATGTCCAGCCACCAGGCAGGTCAGGGCCTTGACTCTCTCAGGTCCCATGGGGGTCCATGGGTTGGGTGGGTGGAAGGACTTAAGAGGACAGAGGATGAAGGGTGGAGGAATGGGGGAAGTAGTGACCTGAGGAGACCATGGTCTTTCAGCAAAGGGGGAGGACTCAGGGGCCTGAGAAGCGTGGGGGCAGTGGGAAATCTAAGGGATGGTGTGTTTGCAAAAGAACCCACAAGATCACAGGCGTAACCCCTCGGAAAATCAGGGTTGTAAAGCTCACTCGAGCTAGCTGGCAGATGTCAAGAGGCCTACCTGGTGTAGTTGGGGGTCTGGCCCTGGGTGAAAGGCAGCAGGGCCCAGGCAGTGAGGAAGAGCCCCAAGAGGGAGGCTGTGGCAGCAGGCAGCATGGCCAGGGGGGGAAGAGTTGCTGGGGTCCTTGAGACGGAGGCAGCAGCTGAGTTCAGCGGCAGCAGCGGCAGCAGCAGCAAGATAACCAGTGCCAGATGAGGCAGTCTTTGGTGTGTGGGCGGGGGACTGGCCAGTGGGGCGGGCGGTGCGGAAGGCGGGAGTAGGGCTGGGGCAGTGACAAGTCCAGGGGCGTCTCTAGGTCTAGGACACATAAATATTGACCAAGTAGGCACTGGGCCCTCAGCCATGATCCAGGCATCAAGTAACGTCATCTGGAACCCCACAGAGCAACCTGCAAAGGCCTCAGGTCTTTCCCTAGGGTTCCCCAGCCCACCTCTGGTCCTCCACATTCCTTGTGCCTCAGCACCTAGAGGAAAACTTTCCTTAGATTCCCAGCCCCTAATCACTCACCCTGTCCCAACCATGCTCTGCCTCAGCTTATTTTCCACTTTAGATCTCTACTGCCTTCTGTCTGCACCTGGGCCAGAGGAGGTCAACCAGAAGGAATTCTGCTCACCTGCTTTCTCTTCCAAATATATGATGGTATAGGAGACAGGTAGGGGAACATGGTATGTGCGTGTAGTAAGCATCCCTCTTACTGAGAAAGGGGGGGGTGGTGCGGAAAGTAAGGAGTAAAAAGGATGTGTGAGGTTAGACTTGGAAGGTAAACAGGAGAGGACTTGACTTCATAGGAATGAAGGGAAATGGTGAGAAAGCTTTCTGGAGTCAGAGGAAGTAGCCTCTTCAGGACGAGGATAAGTCTGGTAGACACGGGATCCAAGCAGCAGAACCAAGTAGTACACGTTGGCTGAGTCGTTCCAGAAGCGGAGAACTGGGACTTCCAAGTCCAAAGGACTGGGAGGAGTCTTGGGAGTAGGAAGAGGATGATGATTCTGGTACTGTCGGCTCTGCAGCAACTCAGAGCTTGAGCCACCTCTGCTCTGCCTGCCCCTGCCCCCACCCCTTGCCCCTTGTCCCTCCCAGAACCCAGGGTTCCAAACCGGGCCTTGCTTCAGTCTTTTATTCTACTTGTACGTCAAATCTCTTGTCCATGATAGTCAGGTTGGGGGCCCCTCCTGGGCAGCCCCCCGAACATTTTACAAAACAGTTCCCTGCCCTACCCTGGCATGTCTAGCAGTCCCTAACCCTTGCAACCCTCCCCATGCACAGTGTTCATTGCACCTCTCCATCTCTCCTTAGCCCCTGCTCCAGACCCAGACTCCCTCCAGAGGTGCAGGCAGGAAAGGGGGGTTAGCTCTCAGGGGTTGGTGTGCCTGGGCCAGCCCCTCCAGCAGCCCTCTGCAGCATGTCCAGGGCCTCCCAGAAGAAATCCTTCTGTGCAGCCATCAAGGGCATCCAGCCCACGATCTCCTTCATCTTCTCCATGCGGTCCTGCAACGTGGAGCAACTGTGGATCTGGCTGAGGTATTCCTCACAGGCCCGGGCCGCCCCCCCAGGGTCCTGGGGTACTCCAGTCCCCAGGCTGGGCTCGGAGGTCCCCATCACCCTGCTGGCTGGCAAGTCCCGATAGGCAGGGTGGTGCTCAATGTCATGGCTGGACAGCAGGTAGAGACACTCTCTGGTGGAGCAGAGGGAACAGGCGCACAGAGGGACCTGGGAGGAGAGAAGGGGCGTGGCTATGTGGGGCTTTCCCTGTAGGGATTCCCAGGAAGCCCACCTGTGCTCCTCCCTCCCAGGCAGCCCTGAGTCAGCAGGGTAGCTACAGTTGGTTAAGAGCCAAGCTTATGCAAGGTTGAAGAAGGCCAGCAGAGGCTCTGGGGAGAAGCCCTGGAATGTGGCAGGAAAGGGAGGTGGGGTGTGCTAGGGAAGTGGGATCCACATAGTCCTGTCCTGCAGGAGTCCCAGCGGCTGCCCTGTGGGCTACCTGGCTCTATTGATCTTGCCCTCCCTAACTGCCCTCTGCTCACTTGACCCTTCTCTGACCTTGACATGGAGCTTGACAAAGGAGGCACTTCCCTTAGGCCAGCCAGGGAGACGACCGCCAGCCCCACAGCCACAGCCCAGCAGCTCCTTGCTGAAGTCCGAGCTCTGGCTCAGCACCAGGGAGTGGTTGAGGCCACACCACAGGGCAATGGGGCGTTGTGGATAATGTACCTGAGGACACATGGCCAGGGTCCCTGAGAGACTAGGGTGGGGGACCTGGTCAGAAAAGGCTGACTAGAAGGCTCAGGGCAGAAAGTAAACTAGGAAGGGAAGAAATGGAAGCCATCACCCACTCCCCCTCCTCTAGGACATCTGCTCTGCACAATACAGATGAGCAGCAACCTGATCTTTCTTGGTACCCCACAGGCCCCAACAGTCTGACCACCTGAGTCTAGCACTTCAGTTGGCACTTCATCTTTGCTCCCCAGAAAATAAGCTCCTTGCCTCATGCCAGGGTTCATCTCTCTTTTTTATAAGGAATTATTTATTTTATTTATTATTATGTTTTAAATTTGTATAGTCACCAGAGAGAGAAACAGAGAGAGGGAAAGTGAGAAAGCAAGCTGCCAGGTCCAGGACTCGAATCATGGTCAGCCATGTGGGAGTCTAGTACCCCAACCATTAGGCCACGTGCTGGCCCCCGCAGGGTCCCTTTTCTACTTCTCATTCTCAGCACATTGATCTGGTCCAGTCCAGCCTCATCCTGCCTTCCTCTTCCCAAGGATAAATGCCTCTTCCCCTCCTTGTGCAATTGCAGGTTAGTCTCCACACCCACCCCAGGAAGAACTTTCCTTTCACTCCCCCACTTCCCTCTCTAGCATTTTCTTCCAAATGGCCATCATTATCTTCCAAAATGGTCACCCTATTTCCACCTGCTTCTTGCTGCCTACCTCTGTCTTTCAAGAAGCACTGTTACACAACCAGTCTGAGGTTGACTAAACTCTTATTTGCTACTAACAGCCAGTCTCTTCTGAACCTCCATGTTATCTGGCTTCTCTGTTATGCTACTGACATGCTCTCTCTAAAGGCACTTGACCTCTGAGTTGCTAAATCCCAGGGCTTCTCCTCCATGTTCAATCCCAAGATTGTTAACACTTAAATTTTAAAGGTACAAGTAAGAAATTTATGGTCACTCTAGCAAAATATCAGAATATTGGCAAGCAAAAATAAGTGTGAATCGCTAAAGATCTCACCACCTATGATTAACATCTTACTAGATATTCTTCATTGTTGTCTAAAATACATAAATTGTGTATTTTTAAACAAAAATGAAGTCATACTGTGTGAACCATTTCATACATATTTTTTAACCTGAAAATATGGTTTGAACATCTTTCCATGTCAGTAAACATGTTCCTACCTTTCACACTGACACAATTAACCACCTTCTCACTCAGCAATTCAAAACTTTTCTGTTCTTGTGGCTTTTAGCATATGGCATTTGAAAGACGTGCCTCCTGTGCATCTCCTTGCCTACAATGGTGACAGCTGCCCAGGACTGCTTCTCTATCTCTACTTTGTTTCAACCTTATTCCAACCTGGACTCTAGTTGCCAGCTAGACATTTCCAATTTAGTGTTTTACTTTCACTGCAAAAAGTCCAAATTCATACTTACTTTCTCCTCCAGACATTATCTCTTTCCAACTTCCACATTTGTTGGTGATACCATCTTTCTTCCAAAGGCACCTTTGTCTTATAAATCTCTTTTTTTTTAGAACACTTTTATTTATTTTAATTCAACCAGAGAGGGACAGAGTGAGTAAGAGAGAGAGAGAGAGAGAGAGAGAGAGAGAGAGAAAGTGAAAAAGCAAGCTGCCAGATCCAGGATTTGAACCATAGTCAGCCACGTGGGAGTCTAGCGCCTTTAACCACCACACCACCTGCCAGCCTCAAATCTTTTCATCCTGATGGCTTGTTCATTTTCTCCAAAATATCTCCCATATTCATTCCTTTCTATTCTTATAGCCACTTTCCAGGTCCAGATCCTTGTCTTAAGTGCTGCCATCACTCAACAGTCTCCTTGCACGCTTCCCACTCTTGGCCTTCTGGGCACAAGAGCTAGCTGACTGTTCTCATTCACCTTGGAGGTTGCCTTCTTCTGCTCCGGAATTTGCAATGACTCTTCCCTAAATCTGTGTCTACCTATACTGCCTCATATCTCACTGATTCCCAATACATACCCTGCTTTAGTCAGCCCAGTCTCTTTTTTAAAAAAATTATTTATTAATTTTATTATTATTATTTTAATTTGACCATAGAGAGACAGAGAGGGGAGTAAGAAAGCAAGCCTTTAGGTCTGAGACTCGAACTGTGCTTGACCATGTGTGAGTCCAGTGCCTTAACCACCATGCCACTTGCTGTCTCCCAGGCTGGTTTATATCATCCCTTTTTCACCAGTATGTGCAAGCTTTGCTCCATCCTCTTCATGTGGAATGCCATTTCCCATCGCCATCTCAAACCTATCCAATCTATGAGGCCCTGCTTCTGTTTCATCTTTCTAGTTACTTTAGCCCATCCAGGTCCCCCACCCCGGCCCTTCACTCAATTCCTCTTGCACTTAATACCATGTATTGTACAGGAAGGACCTCATAGTGTCAACTGTGGCTGAGACAGGAGTATCACAGGCATTAACATACAGGCTGGCTAACTTTCTGGGGAATAGAAGGTAGATTCTATGGAAACTTAAGTGAGAGAAAGAGAACTGGATGAGAGCTATTAGGAAACAGTCTCACCTGTGTAGGTTCCCCTCGGTCCATTTTGTCCCCTGTTCCCAACTGCCCATATCTGTTATTTCCCTGCATAAAGATTCGGCCAAATTCATCCACAAGGCCGAGGTGATTATAACCAAGAGCACAGAATAGGACCTAGGAGGTAAGACAGACAGATAAGGTAGGCATTCTGTTCCCTCCAGCAAAACTCAGAGCTCTAGAATCTAGCCAAATGCTGGCCTGCCATTCCAGCTGGATGGGATGGCCTTGCCCTGTATGCTAACCCTTTCCCTGAGTCTCCTATCCCTCCCTA
Organism: Tupaia tana; assembly: GCA_026018925.1. NCBI lineage: Eukaryota > Metazoa > Chordata > Mammalia > Scandentia > Tupaiidae > Tupaia > Tupaia tana. The sequence goes on along the minus strand of JAKSZU010000016.1, from coordinate 50,308,993 downwards.
TTCAACCAATCATTTGATTCCTGTTTTTTGTTTGTTTGCTTGCTTGCTTGCTTTTTTAAGGTTTTTGTCATAGGGCATGTGCACTTGCTGGAGAGAGAGAGAGAAAGTGAGAAATCACCCCCCAGAGGGTATAGCCATGACTCAATCCCTTCTCCATTTTCCTCTTGGGATTTTGGACATGCACACACTCATGCCAGGCATGATTTTCAAGCCACCAGGTCCAGAACTTGAACCACAGTTGGCCATGTGGTAATCTAGTACCTTAACCACCACACCACCTGCTGACCCCTTCCTGCCCATTTTTTAGTCCCTCATTACCTTCCAGTTCTTAAAGCCCACCCCTCTGGTCTGCCCCATCCCTCCAGGATCCTACCTTGGCAGGCAGTGAGAGAGCAAGCGGCATCTGCAGGTCCAGGGGGTCAAAGGCTTGAAGGGTCCCAAAGAGATCACGATACACCCCTGGGGTATGCACCTCAAAATACACTCCTCCCTGGTCTGGGGGGTCGGGAGCCCTCAGCTCAGCAGCCTTGGGCACCCATTTCCTAGGTATAAGGCCCCACCTGGGACTCCAGGGAGTCTCACACCCACTCAAAATGCATCAATTATGATGCCAGGGAACCTAAATACATCTTTTTACTAGGATGCCCTAAGGGGTCCACCACAGAGCTGGAATAAGGGTAGGAAGTATTAGTATTTGGAGGGTCTGTCCAAGGCTGGGGTCTTGAGAAGACTAGAACTTGTTCTTACCTGTGATGTAGAGGGTACTGCTCTGGTTGGAAGCCATGCAGGCCACGCGCAGGTGAGGCAGGCATCGGGACACCTTCCTCAGGGCCAGCTGAACTGTGTAGGAGCGTGGCTGGTCCAGCTGGGTTTCATTCACTACCAAAGAGTAGATCTTTCCTTCCTCTGGGGGATGGAGGGGAGGGTAGGCAGAAAATTATGTGAGGGAGAGGTCTCTACAATAGCTATACAAGGAGACTTCAAAAGGTTCATGAAAAAAAATGAAATTAAAGTGCAAGTTTATTTGCGTGCAAAACCCATGCATACGTTTTTTTTTTTTTTTGGAGAGGTTTTTGCTATAGGGCGAGTGTGCTCGCCAGACAGGCAGAGAGAGACAGAGAGATAGAAAGCAAGAAATCACCCCCCAGGGGGGATGGCCACGCCGCAATCCCTTCTCCTCCATTCTCCTCTCGGGATCTTGGGCACGCATGCATACGTGCCCAGCGTGAGTTTAAGCCACCGGGTCCGGGACTCAAACCGCGGTCGACTACGTGGGAGTCCAGCAACATAGCCATTACGCTAACTGCCGATCCCCAAGGTTTTTTTTTATAATATGCATTTCCATGAACTTTTCAGACTCCCCCCATATTAACATCCTAGTAGACTCCCTAAGTCACACAAAATGAAATATTTATTTCCCTAGGATGGAGCTGGAAGAAAAAGGGTAGAGATGAAATAAGGTAAGAGTGATCTCAAGTCTCCCAGATTCCAGTCCCAAAAATAAACCAGAAGTGCTTCAACATGAGGGGTGAGTGGAGGGAAAAAACCTCCATTCAGAGAGTATTCTTTCTTAATTTTATTTAACTTCATTTATTATTATTATTATTTAATTTGATCAGAGAGAGACAGAAAGTGAGAAAGCAAGCTGCCAAGTCCAGGACTCAAACCATGGTCAGCCATGTGGGAATCCAGCACCTTTAATCACCATGCCACTTACCAGGTCCAAACCTAGCAGTTAGATTTAGCAGATCCAATTTGAGTGTTGAGAAGAATGAAATCTGGGGATTTGGGGCCCTGTCTGGCATTCAGAATCACAAGAATGTCAGGCTTAGGGGCATGGCTACGTATAGCACACACTGAGAAAGTATGGGGTTATTTGGGCTATAAAGTGAGGTGCTTGGTGGGACTAGCAGTTGGCGTAATGGATGTATTGCTGGACTCCCATGTAGTCGACTGCGGTTCGAGTCCTGGACCCTGTGGCTTAAACTCACGCTGGGTGCACAGGGTGCATGTGCATGCATGCCCAAAATCCTAAGAGGAGAATGGAAGAGAAGGGATCGTGGCATGGCCATCCTCCCTGGGTCATCCCCCCACTTTCTGTCTCTCTGGCAAGTGCACATGCATTATAGCAAAAACTTCTCTCAAAAAAAAAAAAAAAAAAAAAAAAAGTGAGGTGCTTGGCATAGAGCTTGGGAGATCAGATTTTTAAAAATCAGGCATTTACTAGAGCAGTAGTTTCCAAACTATTTTCTTGGCAGCAGGGCCCTTTATTTATATGAATATTACAGACTCTTCCATTAGGAGACAGATAAAGGCAGAGCTATTTGGATTGAGACCAGGAAGAGGCAGCATGCAGAACCCTGTCTGAGTGACCTCCCTCTCCCTTCCCTGGAACAGGTCCTAAAGAATCTGCAGGAAACAATTTCCAAACCACTGCTTTAGGCCACACCTGTGAGGAGCAGTAGAGCCCGCTGGGTCTCCTGACCAACCAGCACAATCTGTTTGAAGCTCATGGAGTGGTGAAATGTCATCTTGAAGACCCGCTGCCCACTGGACTGCAGATAGACCTCAACACAGTCACAAGCGCGGCTGCTGGTTGTGCCCACCACTCCTGATTGCTCTCGAGTGGCCAAGACATAAAGGTATTTACGGTAAACTGTGTCGCATCTTGGGTCTGAGGCAAACTGTGGGAAAAGACGAGAGTGTCTCTGATCTAGGACCTCAAAATGGGATGACTCTGGGACCTAACTGGATCTTAGGGTAGGAGATGAGATACTTGCGTCCAGGGTTCAGAATGAGAACTTGTTTTCAGATACATGACATAAAAAGGCCACTGTCCTGAGGAAGGCACCCCAGGACTGGTGGGGACTCTACAGTCCTGGGACTCTGATAAGGGGGTTCTCAGCTGCCAGGGTTCTGCTACTCACATCCTTGGCTCCTCGACACAACACAACATAGCGGCAGGCTCGCTTCCACTGGATCTGGCCAAGGGTGGAGGAAACCAGAGCATTTTTGAGAAAGAAGAGGGTCCCCACATAGTCGAGAATGAATACGTGGTCCTTGGTGGGTAGGAAACGACGGTAGCCATGGGCTAGCAAGGGTGCTACGCTCTTGTTGAGACATCGGCGGCGGCCTCCAAATGCCTGGAAATACAGGCCCTTCGTGTCTGGAGAAGGGAAGGAGATACAAGGTTCAAGAGGTAGAGACGACATGAGGAAAAGATGAATTAGAGCTTGGGTGAACTAGATTTCTCAGACTCCCTGGGATTTAGCTCCTCCCCACCCCCAGACCTGGGGAACACATCCTGTCCAAAGGAGATATGGGAAACTTAGATTATACTCCATGTCTGAACTTTAGTTCTCAGCCCCACCTCAGCCCAGGGCCATACACTTGCTTCTTAGTGAGCACTTCTTTAGTCCAACCTTACACCAGAGACATAAAGGGAAATAAAAGAATAAATATATAGAAAAGAGGCAGAAAGAGGAGCAAAAAGGAATGACTGAGAAAGGCCAGTGATCCTCCCTAACCCCCAGATCTGGACTTCTCTCTAGATCAGTATTTTTCCATAACCATCAACTATGTGAAAGAAAGTAACTGGATAGAGGCTTCCTGGAGGGGAAGAGGTTTAGAGCAGTTCTCACGCTGGAGGTGATTTTCTCCCTCTCAGAACAATGGTTGTCACAGCTAGTAGGGGTATTGCTGGCATCTAGTGGACAGAGGCTTGAGATGCTGCTCGGCATCCTCCAATGCATAGCACAGCCCTCCACAAAGCAATTATTTTGCCCAAAGTGTCAGTAGTGACAGAGTTGAGAATCCTTGGCTTAGAGGAAAGCAAACTCCAGTTTTGGTGAGTGGGTGGTGCCTCAAGGATAAGATTTGGAAGCATATATATGGAGGAAGACTCTAGAAATGCTGCTAATGGAGGCTCTGGTGGGACATCTACGGCAGGTGGCTCTACAGATGTGGAAGAAATACTCAGTGGAGTATGTTTGAATTTGAAAAGCTGCTTTAAGAGAAAAAAGCCCTGATAGTTGGCTGGGAGTGCAGAGGTCATCATGCAACTTTACAGAACAGGAGGATTCCAGAATACAGTAGGATAGAGGCAAGGAGAACTAGGTGTTCTGGGGAAGGTGTGTACAGTTAAGAATGGCAGCTCTCTTCCAGGGCCGGATCCCAGAACCCTGCTCTCGGAGGCGTGGACTGAGCCTACGACAGATGCGTCTCCAAGCGCCTTCTGCATCACACACTTCCTGGAAGTAGCGGCAGGTCTGGCCCAAAGAGACTACATCTTTCACTGGAAGGAATGAGATGATATGCTCCACCTGGGGGATAGAAAGGAGGAAGTAGGGAGTCATCTGTGGCCCCACGGTGGTCTGGTGGTCTCGCTCAGTCCTTTATTCTCAATACCACCCCCTAAGGACTCACCAGCTCTGGGGGGAACAACTGAACAGAAAAAGGGTTTCCTCTCCCCTTCTTCTCTTCACCCCCAGGCTCTGGGCCACAAGATGGGCAGCTCCGCTTCACCTACCCAAGGAGAATGGGAAACAGTGGTTTTGTGAGGGTCACCTCTTTTTTCCCTCTCAGCCTTTCATTACTCTTATCTTGGGGCATATCTAATTCCGGCTCTAAGCTAGCATATTCTCCCATCTTTCTCCAGGTACATGAGCCATCACCTTCCCCACCCCACCCCACCCCATCCCCATCTGCCATGTTCCTTGGCCTAACTTCAAATAACCCCTCCCCCAAACTCTTGCTGCCATCCACCCCACCCTGAGCCCCTCTTCCCATCCACATAGTCCAGTGAATGTTTGCAGCTTCTGTCTCCAGCTTCTCCTCACCATCCTGACTGCCCCCTCCCTGCTCCTGCCCTCATCTCTCTGGGCCCCTTGGCTCCCGTACTCAGTTCCCTGGCCCCTGGCCCTGCTGTCTTTCCCCCCACCATGTCCCAGGCCTGGGCTGGGGAGACCTCGGGGACATCCCCCCTGCCTGGCCCCTCCCCCTAGAGTCTGGGGCAAACAAACCTCTCTGTGACCTCATTGTCCAGTCACTGTGACCTATTCTCCTTAACCTTTCCCTGGGACTTTATCTCTTACATAGCTCTTTGGTTCTAGCTTAGCTCTAGCCATCCAATGGCTCATGGAATGTGCATTTTACTGGAGAAATAAAATATGAACCACTGGTAGATGAGGCCTTTACTTTCAGGGAATAGCAGGTTCTCCCACTTGTAGTCCTTTTAGCACTAACTGCAGAAAAACATCGGTGAATTCTTCACATCACAGCAGGCTTCAGGGATTTGTAGCACAAGAGTATAAAGTCAAAAACAGCAACAGCAAAAGGAAACAAAACAAAAAAAAACTATAAACTCTGTTTGGGCAGGTGAGGGAAAAAGGTGACCCTGCTAATGACCACCTAGCTCTCAAAAGCATGCACCAGAAGAAAGTGGGTACAATTCAGCACAACCTCTGTACGGTCTCATGAAAAACACATCCAAAACCAGACTGCTTTCCTGGGGGACAGTGACATCACTGCATGTGTGAAGAACAACCTGTTAAGATGGGAGAAAGGAATGGATTTATTCTGAAAACTTACCTCTCCCAGAGTCTACATTATTAGTTTTGCCTTATGCAGTGGTGGGGAGGTAGGGATGAATTTATGAGAAGCAGCAGGAGTTGGGGGTATATATATTTCAGGCAAGGGCAGAAGATCTACACCAATAAATCTGGAGTAGCTGGCTCTTTCAGGGACTCTAAGGAATCCAGTCCTGTTGGACAAATGGCCCACACTGCACAGTATCACAGATCCATTTAATAGGATTATTATTAAATTAAATTATTCATTTAATGGGGCACCACACTGTCAGCCACCCAATCAAGCTTATTTATGGTGAATAGTAATAGCTAGGCTGAGATACCTAAGATAGAAACTTAATACTTTAATAAATGGTTAGAAATACCAACACCTGGGGACCAGCAGTTAGCATAATGGCTATGTTGCTGGACTCCCACATGGCTAACCCTGGTGCAGATCCTGGACTTGATGCTTCCTTTCTCTTTCCCTCTCTCTTTCTCTCTGGTAAATTGGAAAATAATAATAATAAAATTAAAATAATCCTTAAAAAATACCAACATCTGAGATGTGATTTATGAGAAAGCAACTTAATTGTGACTGGGCAACTGTTGACATATGGATTATATTAAGTACTTATGCCACTAGAAGGGATGTTAAGATCTTTAGACAAAAAAAATGTATTTCCCTCTTCCTCTTACATTTGGCTCCCCTTTATCATCACCCCAGGAGGCCAACCAGAGGTTGGGAATGGAAAAAGGCTACTGTAAAGGTTGAGGAAGCGCCCTGCCTTAAGGGCTGGGAGACCTGACTGCTAGTGCCAGCTGTCCAGAATTTGTTTGTTTTGGCTAATGCATCCACTTCCCTCTGCTTCAGTTTCCTCATTGGTAAAACGAAGGAAGTACTCTAAGCGACGAGGTCCTTTCTAGCCTCTAACACCCCCCCCCCCCCCCCAGGTCTGGTTCATCACAATTCCTGACCAGGGGAGCTCCCTGGTGATGTTGGCAGGCCGAGCAACCTCTCTTCACGAGCTGGGCATCCAGGGGCTCCGGGAAGCCGACCGCCCGCTCCCAGCCCAATGGTACTGAGATTCTAATAGGCCTCGGCCTCCGCAGACGAAAAAGGCCCTCACGGCCTCTTCGGCTGGGTCAACCGCCTGAGCACTGGCTTCAGGCAGTGGTTCGGCTCCTCTCGGTTTCTTTCGCGCCCTCAACACTGGCTAGCTCCCTAACACGTCCAGCTCACACACGCTCCTGCAGCCTCTGCTCCGCTCTCCCAGCCCGCCCAGCGCGCCACGGTCACATGCTTTACTTCAGTCTCAAAGTTCTGGCTCACCCGCCTCCTCCTTAGCGAAGGGACCGCCTTCTCGCCCATGCTATTGGTAGGTAGAGCCATGCCTGAGAGAAGAGGCTGGGCCAGGTTCCCTCCGGAGGATCTAATTGGTCTTCTTGACAGTCACTCGCCTGTATCTGGCCCACGATTGGTCCTTGTTGGAATTGCTCGGGCTGGAGGTCTCTCGGCCTCTTTCCCTTCTAGTTGAGCATCGGCGTCACCGCCTCCTGTTAGATCTGATTGGCTCCATCTCCAGCTCTAAGCATTGTGATTGGATACCGCTGCGCAGGGAAGGCCGGCTTGGAGCGTCGGCCGTTGGCGAGCGCTCCGTTCTAGTCCCCCTCCCGTCTCTTCCCAGGCTCCAGCACTTTAGGCTCCACCCTCCTGGCGGGTTCTGATTAGCCACTTCCGACGCGTTTCAGGACCACGATTGGTCCGCCGGACCCCTAAGCCTCACTTCCTCCCCCTTGAGGCGACTACGGCGGCCCCAAGGAGGGGGATGGAGAAGGAGGGACGGCCGGTCCCGTCAGTTAGGCTGCGGGAGCCGCCGAGAGCGGATGGCTGCGGCAGTAGCAGCCCCACTCGCCGCCGGAGGTGAGGAGGCGGCGGCCACGACCTCTGTGCCAGGGTCTCCGGGTCTGCCTGGGAGCCGCAGTGCAGAGCGGGCCCTAGAGGAAGCCGTGGCCACAGGGACCCTGAACCTGTCTAACCGGCGCTTGAAGCACTTCCCCCGGGGCGCGGCCCGCAGTTATGACCTGTCAGACATCACCCAGGCTGGTGAGTGCTTCTGGGCCCCCGGCCCCATTTGGTCCCTCATTTGCATAGCCCCGCCCCCGCTTGTTCCCCGCCCAGCCAGCTAGTCTGGCCAGCCCTTTCACCTGGCGGTCGGGGTTGTTGCCCCTCCTGATTGACATAAACCTGCGACTCTGCCGGCTTTACGAACCAATAGACAATGAACGCACTTCTCGTTTGCACAGAATGCCTAGCATCTTTGGCCTAGTGTTGTGGGACCCTCGGCCCTCCGCCGCTCTTTATTTGCGTATCTACACACCTGTAGGATGGTCCCGCCCCTCACCTGGTTGGCTCATTTGCATGATCTCTTCAACCCCAATTCTGATCGTTCCATAAAGCAGCCCCTAGGGGAGTTCCTCTAGCCATCTCTTTGTCTCCTTCTTCGTCTCCCAACTCCTTTCCCCTCTTCCACCAAGATCCGAGCAGCCCCATGCACCCTCTGTCCACGGATTGTCCCTAACAACCTGATGTTTCTGTTTGCTTTGCGGCAGTCCCGCCCCCTGAAGTCACTGGCCCTTTTTACTCAACCCAGCCAGCCTGTGGAAAAGAAGCAAATCTCCTACCTCTCCTAACTCTTTTCCCCCTGAGCTCTTCCGCCTATTAACCCTGATCCCCTTGTCTAGAACTCCTCCTCCTTCCTGCATGTATGATGTCACTGTGGAGCCTGTGATCTCATAGGGACTCTAGAATTCTCTTCAGTTTCTGCTTTCCCTCTGGGAAGGTATTTGAGACAGTTGCTGAAAGGAAGGAAATCTTATCTCCTGGCTAGGAGAGCTGGCAAGCTGGAGTCTGTCCTTCTCCCCCACCCACAGGATCCCTCTAATCATACTCCTTTCACTCTGGTATCTGTTGATGGTGGAGAGTGGGGGCCCTACTCTGACAGGTGAGTCAGGCTTCAGCTGCTTAGGAGACAGCTAGTGACCTTGGGCTGGCAGCTGGGAGGTAGGGATCAGGAAAGAGGAGGAGAACTGCATTCCAGAAGCCCCACCCTGCTCTGTGCTAGAGTGTGAGCAGGCCTTTCCTCCTCCTGGGAGACATGGACTGGATGAAAGAGTAAATTTCTCCTCAGGCAGGTGCCTGCTCACCTGCAACATTCAAGCTGGCACAGACGTGCCCTCTTTCCCCTACTGTTCTGAGGACAGCCAGTTTAAACCTTGTCACTTTTCTTGCCCACTGCAGTGAGTGGACTTGGAGAATGGGTGAGCCCAGGAGCCATTCTTACCCGGCTTGGTCTCATCCCCTTCATCTAACCCATGAGCTTCAGATTGACCTCAGCAGCTGTGTGACTCTAGCTGTCTGTTCTCTTTCCTTTCCCACTTGCTTGTTTTTTCTTTCTTTTTTTTTTAGTTTTGACAAAGACCAAATGTTATTCTCTGACTTCCTTAGGGCTCTGTCTCAGTGACTGGACTCTTGGGGAAAACTACCAAAACTCCCTGGCTCCTCCCAGCTCCTACCTCCTTCCACCCTCCTCCCCAGCATTCCGGCCCAGGGTGCAGCCAGTGCTCCTCTGCTTGTGCGCTGAAGTGGGAAAACACAGCTTCCTGAGAACCCCTCTCTACCCTACTGTCCACGCAGAAATCCTTGATCCTTTCAGGGCCCAGGCTCTAGGCCAGATGTGGTATGTCTTGTCCAGAATTCTCTCCTCTGTCCCCTCTCCCCAGGTAGTGTTCACAGCTTGGAGCAGAAAGGGGAAGTGACAAAAACAGAGTTGTCCATACCCGTCCTCCACATCTCCTTGCCCTCCAGTGCAGACTAAAAAGCTTAAGCACACTGCTGCCCGAATCATTTGAACTGCTTTCTGAGCTCTTTCTGAGTGTCTTTTCTGCATATTTCCGAAGGCTCAGGTCTCTGATATCCCTTGGATTCCATTCCCTGAGTCTGACTGTAGGAAGAATACTGAGGTGGGGGTGGGGCCGCTCTAGCAAAGGAGAAGTATAGCTCACTCTCTCACAGACCACATCCTGTGCCCCCGTGCCCTGCCTCCTCCAGCCTGAACTCCCTTCTGTGCCTAGTGTTTGCCCCTGCCATCCGCCTACCCATCAGAACTTGGTCTACTGCTTTCACCCACGTGTGTGTGTATATGCACATACACGCACATACACACATTTGTAGACACAGAGAAAGCAGGCAGGTGGAGGGCGAGGGTGGGAGAACCAGATGCAGTCCTCCTACCCTCTCCGGAACTATCTGCTCTCATGCCAAGGTTGGGGCAGAGGAGAACAGAGTGAGTCCTGGAGTATCATCAGGCTGTCCTCGACCTTGGTAAACACAGGGCCTACCAGAGACAGAACCTGACAGATTATTTGTACTTCATTTCCTGTCATAAGACTCATTTCCTTGGGGGATAAACCCTGGCTTCCCCTCCCTTCAGCTTTTGCTTACCCCTCCCTGAGGAGGGCACTCGAGGAAGCTCACTCAAGTCTTCCACCAGCAGGCCCTGGGCCGCTCCCAGTACAAGCTAAGCTGAAGAAACAGAAACACAGACCTCTTGAGGCTGAAGCAGTTAGTGTCTCCAGACAGGAGAACCCTAAAGCTGCCTCCTGGCATTGGTTTAGCCTCGCTCTCCCCGCCTTCTGACCTCTTCTGCTTCTCACCATAGCCAAGATGCACGCTGAGGCACTGGTCTCTTGCAGTCTGGGTCCGTAAAAGAGAAAGTAGAGGGTGGCCGATGGAGGTGGAAGAGGAGGGGAAGGAAGCTGTCCTGGGCCTAGGGAGCCCTGAGGGAAGGGCCTCCCATCTCCAACTTGGTTTTCTTCCCTTTCCCTCCCAGCCCTTGGGAATCTAATTTTTTATTCCCTTGGACCTGGCTTGCTTGTCCTAGAGGCTAGTGGAAAACTGTTGTCTGGTATCAGGGGGCCTTACTTATTCTCTAGAGTCAGGATATATTATATTAGATTCTCTCCTGTGTTGAAAAAGGCTGGAAGAAGGGCCCCTGAGGGAGAAGGGGTGCATTCTCCTAGTGGTTTTCCCCAGGGGTTTTTCACAGTCTGTCCTGGAGCCTCCCAGCCCATCTCCTTACTATTAGGTCTTCAGAAAGTTATGACTATTTTTCTATGCAGAAATGCGTCATTATTTTCCCGAAGACTCAGTATTTTCTTGTGAGCACCAACCATCTCCTCTGGCACCTCAGAGCAACAGGAACTATAGGAGTACAGCCACTCTTTCTGGATAGCTTTCATTTATTTGAAAATGACATTCATGGTGTGCCCTTTCCTTTCCCTCCTGTGAGCCTGGGCTTCTCTGGCCCAGTGATGTAAAGTCTTTTCTTTCCTCTTGCCATTCATTGTACTCCAGTTTGCAGGAGATTTATTTATTATTATTTTTTAAGTTTTCGCTAAAGAGTGCCTGTACTTGTTGGAAAGACAGAAAGATATCATCCCTTAGGGGGATGGCCATGCTGCAGTTTTTTCTCTATTCTCTTGGGCTTTTGAGTATGCACCCACACACACCTGGTGTGTTTTTTGAGGTGCCAGGTCTGGAACTCCAACCATGAAGTCGGCCATGTATGATCCAGCTACCTTAACCACTATGCCACTGACTGACCTAGAAGCTAGCTAGCTAGCTAGCTTGCTTTCTTTCTTTCTTTCTTTCTTTCTTTCTTTCTTTCTTTTTCTTTCTTTTTTTCCCCAAGCTTAATTTACTTTATTTTTCTTGTATGAAAACCCTATGTTGTGGCCACAGCTGGAGCCTGGGTTCTCTGCACAGAGACTCTGGTGTGGGTCTTGATGAGATAGTCAGTGACTTGGTGAACACAGTCTCTTTCTAGGGGTCAGGGGTCAGATAGCTGTAGGTCTTGGAGATGGCATCAAAGGTGGCCTTGGTGAAGTTGCCCAGGGTAGCAGTGCAGCCCTGGGCTGAGGTGTGGCAGTCATCAATGCCAGCCATCGGCAGCAACTTCTTGGGCATTAGAGCTGAGATGAGGCCACTGCCTCTGGGGGTGGAAATGAGGCACACCAGCACAAGCTACAGTGACTGGTCACCTTGCAAGGGTCAGTGTGGGGCTTGCAAATCTTGTTTTCCCCAGTAGCCTCTCCGCACTGGGACAATGGAGAGTTTGGCCTGGATGATGGCCTCTTGGATGGTGGTGGCCACCTCCTTGGAGCACTTCACACCCAAACCAACGTGGCCATTGTAGTCCCTGATGGTGACAAATGCCTTGAACCTGGTCTGCTGGCCAGCATGAGTCTGCTTCTGCATAGGCATGATCTTCAAAATCTCATCCTTGAGAGAGGCTCCCAGGAAAAAGTCAATAATCTCAGATTCCTTGATGGGCAGGGAGAAGAGAGAGAGCTCCTCCAGGGACTTGATCTTCATGTCTTTGACCAGGCGGTCCAGCTTGGTGACCAGAATCCAATCCTCGGTCTTGCCTCCACGAGCTCTGCAACCTTGGGCCCAACCATAGCCCCGGCCTGGCTCCTACCATGAGGGCCACTGTCGAATCCTCCACGAAAGCCGCCGCGGCCTCCTATCCCATGGCCTCCTGGGACCCCTGGGCCCTGCCGCTGCACTGGCATCTTCTGCCATTTGATGTTTTCTCAGAGAAGGAGCTAGAAGCTTTATTTGTTTAGGGATCCCAGGTTTATAGGCCTGATTCTTTAGGTCTGCTATAGGATAGAGAGCTGGACAGCTGGCTCAAGGCCTTCCTGTCTAGGAATGGACCTTTCCATAGTTCTCCCCTCACCTTTGCTTCCCCTAGACTTGTCCCGGAACCGGTTTCCTGAGGTGCCTGAGGCAGCATGCCAGCTGGTATCCTTGGAGGGCCTGAGCCTCTACCACAACTGCCTGAGATGCCTGAACCCAGCCTTGGGGAATCTCACAGCCCTCACCTACCTCAACCTCAGGTAGGAGAGGCAGTGCCAGGAGGTGGGGAGCTTGTCTTTTTTAGCCTCAACGGCCAATGCATAGTACTCTAGGTCACCCTCCTGGTAACCCTGAGAGGAGCCATTGCTGGGATACCATGTCTGGGTAGTGAATCCACTGCCTTCTTCCCTTCCACAGCCGAAACCAGTTGTCATTGCTGCCACCCTATATCTGCCAGCTACCCCTGCGGGTGCTCATTGTCAGCAACAACAAGCTGGGAGCCCTGCCTCCTGACATCGGCGCCTTGGGAAGCCTGCGACAGCTTGTGAGGATGGAGAATGGGGGGAGAAAAGGGACTTTTTTTTTTTTTTTTTTGGAGAGGTTTTTGCTATAGGGCACGTGTGCTTGACAGAAAGACAGAGAGAGACAGAAAGTGAGAAATCACCCCCCGGGGGGATGGCCACACCGCAATCCCTTCTCCGCTCAGGATCTTGGGCACACACGTACACGTGCCCAGCATGAGTTCAAGCTACTAGGTCCAGGACTTGAACTGCAGTCGGCTACATAGGAGTCCAGCGACATAGCCATTATGCCAACTGCTGATCCTGAGAAGAGGGACTATTGAGTGGGACACCAGGGACCTCTTGGAGGGATGTTGGGGAAAAGCAGGAAGGCGTAGATTAAAAGCAGGTAGCCAGAGATGGGAGGCTATTTTCTAATGGTCTTGGCCTTAAGGCTTCTCCTTCACTGCTTTCCTACTCCCAGGATGTGAGCAGCAATGAGTTGCAGTCCCTCCCTGCAGAGCTGTGTAGCCTCCCTTCCTTGCGGGATCTTAATGTGCGGAGGAACCAACTCAGCACCCTGCCTGATGGTAAGGAATTGAGAACTGGAAGGTAGGGGTGGATATGTGTGTGTCTTAATTTGGGATGCTATGACAAAACTACAGGCTGTGTGGCTTGTAAAAATAGGAATTTATTTCTCACAGTTCTGGAGGCTGGAAGTCTAAGATCGGGGTGGTATCTTGGTCAAGTTCTGGTTGGCTCTCTCATTGTATTCTCCCATGGCATGATGCAAAGTGAGAGTTTTCTGTGGTCTGCTTTATAAATGCACTAATATCATTAATGAGGGCTTCATTCGCATGGTCTAAATTACTATCCAAAGGCCCCACCTCTTAATACCATCACACTTTGGGGCTTAGGATTTCAACATAAAAGTGTTGGGGGGGGGGACCAGCAGGTGGCGTGGTGTTTAAGGCGTTGGACACTCCCACATGGCCGACTGTGGTTCAAGTCCCGGACCTGGTGGCTTGCTTTCTCGCTTTCTCTCTCTCTCTAGCTCTCTCTGGTCAAATTAAAATAAATGAATGAATAAACAATTAAAATAAATAATTATTTAAAAAAAAAGTGTTGGGGGGATATGAATATTCAATCCATAATGGAACATCTACCTTGGAGAAGTCATAGGCAAGGAATCTTCATGGAAGAATCATGCCCCAGTTGCCTAGGATTTTGCAGTATGTAAAACAGTGAATGATTTCATTTGTTCTTGAACTAAACAATTCTCTGAGGCTAGCAAGGCACAGATTTTTAGCTCTATTTTATAAGTGTTGAAATGGGCACAGAAAGAGTAGCAGGTGAGTGCATTGGCTCTGTGTAGAAACTTAAGATTGGAAGGGGCTTTCAAGGTCACCCTGCATAAGTACTCAGCGAGAGCTCTCAAACACCTGAGTCAGGTGAGGGCCTGCGCCTTCTCCCTGGAGAGATTCTGAATAGGTGGGGCCTTGTGTTGGAACCCAAGCAGCCCCATTTTAAGGAACTAATTATGATGCACTAACATTTGATAGCCTCTTGTTCAGAGCAGGCACACCTTTTATTCAGCCAGCATTGTTTTTTTTGTGTGTGTACTTCCTGTGTTTTAGGTGGGGACCAGGTACACATAGGTGATGTCACTAAGATCTCTAGGGCTAACTTTGAAAAGTGTATTGACTTATTTAGGAGAGCAGACATTCACAGGGAATTGCTAGAGCAGGATGCTTAAAGAGCTGAGGGAGGTGGAGGGGAGGTAGCCCTTGTCTCTGCTTATGGTATCTGGGGTGCAGGTGCAGCAGGAGCCGGCCTTTGCAGATTTCCCCATCCTTCTACATCCGGGGTGAGGAACTACCATGTGCCAAGCATGGAGGTGGGAGGGAGCATGGTCCAGTGGGATGCAGTTAGAAAGGTAAGCCAGGGCTAGACAGGAAAGGTCTGTGCCTGCTAAAGCCTTGGTTTTGAAGAACAAGGGGGAAGTGAGAGTCATCCTTTTTCTCTATCTCCCACTCACCCTTTTCTGTACCTACCCTCCTCCTCCAAGTCTCAGTAGGGCTACAGATAAGCATTTGACCAGGGTTCTCACTGGGCCATAAAGAGATCCAAGTGAAATGCCCTGGGGACATAGGTAGGAGTAATGAATTCTATGAACCTGGTTGCCTGGAAGGATTCATGGAGGAGATGACACTTAAGCTGAACCTAGAAAGAAGTATGGACAGAAAAATGTTTTTCCAGCTTAGCAAATAGGACCTGGAAAGGCCCAGAGGCTGATGAACTAGAGGGGTGGGCAGTGAGGTGGGAAACATGAGTGGAGCTAGATCATAAAAGCCATGACCATGCTGGATTAGGGGGCTGTGATTTTTATTCTATGTTTAGGGCCACAATGGATCCAGACCATGCCCCTTTGACAATTAGCAAAAGGCACCCCTGTCTGTAGATAGGCAGCATCTTGTTGGGGTACAGGACTCAGCTGGTACAGTACCTGTTGACTGCATGCGTTTGGGCAGGGCATGGCCCACTCACCTCAGCATCCCTGGATGCATGTCATGGGAGGTTTTTGAGCAGTGTATGTCACAATTTGTGTCTTGTGCAGATCACTTGTGAACGAAAGATTGATTGAAGTGTGGAGTGGGCAGGTATGGAGACAAGGAGTGACACACACGGACTAGGCAGGAACTGAAGTCCAGATAGGCCTCATGGTGGTCTTGGCCTGGAAGGTTGACCAGATTTGAGTAGGAAGAGGGGCAGGATGGTTGTTCCTGGGGAATGACCTGAGACATCTGGGGCAAAGGCTGTGGCAGACCTAGGCTTGAGCAGCTGGCTAGAACAGAGGGCAAGGAAGTGAGCACAAGGCCCTCTCCTTGGCATGCTCCTGACTCTTCCTTCACCCACTCCCAGAGCTGGGGGACCTTCCTCTTGTCCGTCTGGATTTCTCCTGTAACCGTATCTCCCGCATCCCGGTCTCCTTCTGCCGCCTCAGGCACCTGCAAGTGATTCTGCTGGACAGCAACCCCCTGCAAAGCCCTCCTGCTCAGGTGAGGGGTGGCCCTGGGTGGACCATGGGGCAGGGTGAAACTAGGCAGGAGTGAGGTGGGTCCCATTGGTAGCCAAGTCGGCTCTCAGGAGTCATCCTTTCTTCCCTGACTTTCCAATATCTGCCTCCTTGAACACAGATCTGCCTGAAGGGGAAACTTCATATCTTCAAGTACTTGTCCACTGAGGCTGGGCAGCGTGGGTCTGCTCTGGGGGATTTGGCCCCTTCTCGCCCCCCAAGTTTCAGTCCTTGGTAAGTCCCAGGTAGGAAGGAAGAAGCCCTTGGAGAGTTAATATCCCTTCCTGGTACCAGGGACTCCCTGGTTTGCAGTGAGAGGGTGAGGGGGTTGCTGCCCAGCATGGGGCTGACCAGGTCTCCCTGGCTGGCCCCAGCCCTGCTGAGGATTTATTTCCGGGACGTCGGTATGATGGCGGACTGGACTCAGGCTTCCACAGTGTTGACAGTGGCAGCAAGAGGTGGTCTGGAAATGAGGTAAGAGTTTCCTTTCCAAGGGAGCTTGAGAGTCAGCCCTGGGAGAGAACCTCTGAACTGGGGACCCTGTACCTCTAAGTCTCAGAGTGATGGACAGTGGCTGGAACCATCCTCTCTTCTCTGTCCAGTATCCCAGGGAGGAACTTGTTCAGCAACAGACACCAACCTCAGTCCCACACATGACCCTATGGGCCCTGTGCCCCTGAGCCCCCAACACAGCAGGGAGGCCACCTTCCTTCTGTACATCTCTGCTTTTACAGTCAACAGATGAATTTTCAGAGTTGTCATTCCGGATATCGGAGCTGGCTCGAGAGTCTCGGGGTCCAAGAGAACGGAAGGAGGATGGCTCTGGTAAGTAGTAGGGTTGCTCCAGGGAGGATGAATGAGGGCCTGAGGCTTTCATCTACTTGTTGACATGCTCTGGTCTCTCTAGCTGATGGAGACCCTGAGCAGATCGACTTCATTGACAGCCATGTCCCTGGGGAGGATGAAGAACGAAGTGCTGCTGAGGTGAGGGTCCAGCCATGTCCTTCCACCAGGAGAGGTGGGAGCTAAAGTGAGGGTGGCAGTGCAGGTTTGGGGGAGCAGGCCTTCTCTCAGCCTCTCTGCTATTCTCTCTTCAGGAGCAGCGGCCACCTGAATTAAGCTCTGTGACAGGGGATGGAGAGAGGGCACCTGGCACCAGGTACCCTGAACCCCCTGAGCCAACACTTTTGCCCTCTACTCCTCTACTCCTGGCCCCTAGCCCTCTCTTTTTCCCCTGACCACCCCAGTGCATCAAGCAGCTGTAGGTCATTCTGCAGCACAGCACTCCCTGATCCTGTCTTTGCCCCTCAGGCGGGAGGAGCCAGCTGGGGAAGAACGGCGGCGCCCAGACACCTTGCAGCTGTGGCAGGAACGGGAGCGGCGGCAACAGCAGCAGCAGAGCGGGGTGTGGGGGGTCCCCAGGAAGGACAGGTGTGGGCAGAGCACAGGGTTGGCTGGGCTGTTGCTGGACAGTGGGTGGAAACAAGCCCCTCCTGAGCTCCTCGAGGTTGGTGGGCCCTACCGGCATGCTCACCTCACTTTTTCCTGTCTTCTAGTTTTCTGAAGCTAGGGTCCAGGGCTGCTGGGGGTGGTGTTGCCGCTTCATCTACCCAGGCCACCTATAAGTATGTTTGTTCCCTCAGCCCTTGTCCCCCACACTCTTCCTCAACCACCCTTCTGATTCCCTTTCTGTTTCTCCTCAGCGGCATGCCCAAGTCTAATGTCACCCAACTGGGAGCTTCAGGGAGTCAGGGAGCCCATGCCACTGTCCCCACCTCGCAGGAGCCCCTTCCTATAGCAGAACCAGGTAGGACAGGGTGTAAGTGGGTGAGGGGATGCTGGGACCTGGTGATCTGAGGAAGGAGTAGGACACTGAGGAGATGTCTCTCTACCCTCCTGTCTCTTGGCCCCTAGCGACAACACCTGCTCCCCGGCCACTTGGCTCCATTCAGAGACCAAACAGCTTCCTCTTCCGCTCTTCTTCTCAGAGCGGCTCAGGTGGGTCCCCCATCTTCTGCATACTAAGCAAGCACTGACCAGTGCTCACCAGCACCAACTGCTGAACTCACGTCACATTTCTGGCCTGGGAGCTCTCTGCATGTTGTCCCTGTATATTGGAAATTCCACAACCAGAGAGGCAGGTGTGGGTTCCAGATCACTGAGACCCAGCAACAAAGATGGCATTGAGGGGTGGAGAGAACCCAGGTGTCCTCCTTTTCCTCATAGGCCCTTCCTCACCAGACTCTGTCTTGAGACCTCGGCAATCCCCCCAGGTTCCAGACAAAAAGGAATTAATGGCTCAACTGCGCCAGGTAGGCAGAAATGGGAGCTATGTGGGCAGGGCCTGGTAGCTTCCTCCTTGAGGGTCCTTCCTCAGGACCCAGGCTCCTTCAGTACCCCTTGCCCATCCCAGTACTTCCCTGCGAACTCTGACCTGCCTCTTCCTCTCCCTTGTTCCCAGATTCTTGAGTCACGGCTGCAGCGGCCCCTGCCAGAGGACCTAGCCGAGGCCCTGGCCAGTGGGGTCATCCTCTGTCAGCTGGCCAACCAGCTGCGACCCCGCTCTGTGCCCTTCATTCATGTGCCCTCACCTGCTGTGGTAATTTGGACCCAGGGCAGGAAGTAGTGGGGGAGAGGGCTTCCTATGGCCTCTCTCTTACCCTCTCTTCTTACCTACTTCAGCCAAAACTTAGTGCCCTCAAGTCACGGAAGAATGTGGAGAGTTTCTTAGAAGCCTGTCGGAAAATGGGGGTTCCTGAGGTATGGGGGCTGTTCTCTAAAGAGTGATTGCATGCTTGGCCCAGCTGAGCACATTCCATGGATGGTGGGTTCCATTCACATGGGGTGTCTGCTCCCAGAAAGAAGCACATCAGCACGCACTGGCTGCACTCCCCCTGCCCTGCACGTCTGCGATGCGTTGGTGTGGCTCTGGCTCTGGCTCTGGCCCCAGCATGTGAGGGCAGGGGTGGGAAGGACTGTCTTGCTGCTGTGGCTGCTGCTGATGTCTGGCCTTTGTCCTTGTCCATCTGCCCTACTCTCCCTTCCTAGGCTGACCTGTGCTTGCCCTCGGATCTCCTCCAGGGCACCACCCAGGGGCTGCGGACCACATTGGAGGCTGTGAAGTGGGTGGGGGGCAAGGCCCCCCCACCCCTCTGGCCCCCTGCTGGTCTGGGCGGCTTCATCTTCTTCTACGTGGTCCTCATGCTGCTGCTCTGTGTCGTCTACACTCGGCTCCTGGGTTCCTAGGACCCGAAGTTACCCTTCCCCAACCCCTGTTCTATTTATAAGATTCCTGCTCAGTCCCTTCTCCCTACCGGCAGTGCCTTCAGCCCCTACCAAAGACACTAGTGAACCCCTCTTTTACAGACACTGACCTCAGAGGCCCCACTCTGGTGTCCCCAGACCCTGGGCCCCCAGCCTCTGGCCTCCCTCCAATAGCCCTTCACATGTCCTCACTCAGTGCTGATGGTGCCTTTGTGCCCTCTCTGCCCCTGCCCTCTGTTCCCTTGGAGGGCTAGCAGGAGCTTGAATCTTGCCCTTCCTCTTGCTCCTGCCCTCTCCCTCCCATGGCTGGCTGTTATGGGGGCTAAATTATCTCTGTTTTGTAGAGAATTCTTATTTGTAGGGGATGTAAGGGCCCAGGCTGGGTTCCTGTCCCTGTGTATAAACTGTACAGACTGTGGCTGTGTGCGTGCGCCTGTTTTTGTCTGCTCCTGCTGTGGCCAGGCCCAGCCCTGGCCCACCCCCTTGGACTTGTGTGCCAGCTTGCCTGCTGCAGCATTTCCCTCTGGAAATGACAGGCCTTTCCTGCCCCCTGTGCCTTGGCCTCTGTGCCTTGGCCCTCAGTGTTAGCCCCCTTGTGTTACCAGCTGGCAGCTTCCTTGTCTCATTTGTCTTCAAGCTGTGAGTGCAGTGTCTACTCAATGCACTCCTGATCTGTCTCCTACACCTTGCCACCGGCAGGGAAGCCGAGTGGAGGAGGGGGGTGACAAGGGGGAATTTAACCTGGGCCCCTCCCACCAGGAGTCCCTGTGCCAGCCCCACCACATCCTGGAAGAGGAGGGGGCCCCAGGAAGGGGCCTTCCTTACATCGCTGCTGTCGTCCATGCACTGCTGGAACGGTCTTAGGGGTGGTGGTAGGGGTGCACGGCCTGACCAGTCCAGAACCCCAGGAACAGAGAAGACGTGCTTTGGGCCCCTGCCCTCTGAAGGACTTGGTGAGGGCGGCCTTGGCCTGGCCCTGGTCCTGGGGGACCCCTCACTTGTGGGGCTGACGCCTCCGTGCGCAGCCTAGAGCCTGGGTGGAACACAGCGCCGGATGTTATGTCAAGTGTAATAAAGAGAACCCGGATGCCCTGTAGGTTGGCTTTTCGTGTGTGTGTGTGTGTGTGTGTGTGTGTGTGTGTGTGTGTACAAACGATGGCGGCCCAGGGACGGGGGTTGCCTCAGCCGACGTCGCCTCCAAAGCCAGGTTCCATTGTGCTGCTCTCAGCACCCCATTTCCGTGCGGGGTGGCGGGGTTAAGGTTCGACTCTAGTGCGCAAACCCCGCCTCCAGGGGGCGCCCTGCAGGAGCCCGCACCACGTGGCCGGGAGCGCGTGCGCATAGGACGCGAGGCCTGGGAGGTGGGCAGCCGACTTGGGTTTTCTGAGGGGAGCGCAGGGCTGTGCTGCTGAAGAGGGCCGAGGAGAAGGGGGTGAGGAGGACAGCGGGCACAGGGGCACAGCGGCGCTGCCCTGCGCTCCCCGGACACGGCATGTTACCCTGGCCGCCTCCACCGTGGGGCGTGGTCAAGGAGGCAGCGGCAGAACCAGGCCGTTCCATGGGCAGTGACCAGGGCGAGGCTTGGAGCTCTGAAGAGGAAGCCCAGCGAGAGTCAAGAACACCCCCCCAGGACAGGTAAGGGGCTCGGCCGGAGCCAGCGGAGAACATGGGTTTGCGGGGCCCTCCATTCCTCTGAGTGGCGCTTCACATAAGATTGAGAAAATCTTCTGTCCATATTGGAGAATAGGTGCCCTCAGTCTCCCCGCACCAGGCACCCTTTGCCGGGTCACAGGCCCGGTCTGGACAGGAGGCTTGTACCTGAGACAGTGGTTGTAGGAGCTGTGACTGGAGCATTTCAGTTCTTCTCTCTCCCAGGCGGCAGCTCCAACCCCTCAGTTCTTCCTGGACCCAGAGAGAGCAGCTGCTGCCATGCCACTCCCCAGGCCTGGCCACCGAACAAGTCCTAAGAACCCCAGGTATGCAAGGGGCCCCGCTGCCTTTACCCCCAACCTCACACTGACTCTGCCTGTTTTAATCTCTTCAAGTGTCCCCCAGCTCCCCTTTCTCCCCAGATGGCCTGGGAGGTGGCCCCCTCAAGGATGACCCTGCCAGCACCCTGGGACCCCAACTACCACGCTAAAGCAGGACCTCAGTTTATGTGGGTAAGTTGGGGAGACCTTATTTATGGCTCTGGGCCAGAGGGGGCAAGAATGCCTTGGGAAGGGACTGCAACTCCAGAGAACTCTCCTCCTTTCTACAGGAGGCCAGCTGTGGGTCTGGTGCCTCCTTCTCTAGCCGGACCTTGTGTCATCCCTCATTCTGGCCTCTGTATGAAGCAGCCTCCAGCAGGGTCCTCAGGCCCCTGGCCCCTACAACAGGGCATCAGAATGGAGACAATCAGGCACCCAGAGATGCAGGTACTTCTCTTGGTCCCTTAGTCTCTGGGGTAATGCCACAGAAACTCTAGGGGCGTGGGGGTGGGGAGCAGTGCAGAGGTATGGGAATACCTGGCCTGTGCCCCAGCATTCTCCCCAGAGCTCCCAGTGATGTGCCATGAAGATATCTTTCTCTCAGACCCTCTGCTACCCTGTGGACAGCGTGTTCCTCTGTACCTATCTGAGGCCCCTCAGCAGGTGAGAGCTCTTCCACCTGCCATCTTCCACTCACTCCATCCCAGCTTCCCTGCGGGGCCAGACAGAGACACTTCTCTTCCTCTCTCCTCAGGTGATGGGCTCCATGAAGCTACTGCTCCCACCCCCTGTCATGTCACCCTGGGTCCACCCCACGCCATCCCGGGGCCGCTCCACTGCCTGGCTCAGTGGGCCTGAGCTGATCGCCCTCACTGGCCTGTTGCAGATGAGCCAGGGGGAGCCCAGATCCAGCTTAGCGTCTTCCTCAATACCCTCTGCTGGCACCTCAGACCCTGTCTCTGACCACCCAGGTCCCAGTGATGGCCAGAGCTGTTTTCACTGCACTGACCCATCTCTCCCACGGGACCCAGACACCCATTGTCCATAGTCCCTCTGGAGTAGTGGGTCCCTCACCCCTCAGGCAGGTTCTCTTGACAATAAAACAGTGTTGGTTTGCACAACAGGCTCCCTGTGGCTGATGGAAGAGTAAGGCATGGAGGCAGGGCTGGGATCTCTTCCTCTATGGCTGCCATCCTCTCAAGTCCTTATTGCTCATTGCTACTCCCTACAGTGGAGTGAGGGAATCCAGCCACCTACGGCATCCTAGGCTGACAGAGCAGGGCACCTTTAATGAGTGGGTGGGTGGCCAAGTACAGTGCTGGGGCCCAAGGTATAGGAAACATCAGCTCCATCAGCTCTGGGAAAGGAAGGACTGTGTGAGCACGTGGCTGGCATTGGGAAAGGTAAGCTAAGGAGCAAGAGAAGGCATGTCATTTTTGGGAGGCAATATCAGTAAGGTCCCTGGTGCCCCCATCCTTGTGCTGAGGGCCCAGAGGTTCAGCCCTGGGGCTGGGTGGGGGTGTTCTTTGGCTCAAAGGAGATACAGAATGCATTGCAGGTTTGTGGTGAGGGACAGATCCATGTGCAAGTCTTCATCAGCGACAAGATGACAGTTTATCAGTGGAACTGCCAAAGCCAAGTTGAGACTCCAGTGTTTTCCATATGAATCCTGTAAGGAAACAGAGGATCAGACTTCAGCAGGGAAAGCCCAAAAGTTGATAGTTTTGCCTGGGTGGGCAGAGGGTGGGTGTCTAGAATTTTCTCCCTTAAAAGATTCTTAACTTCTCAAGGGAACCTCCTGTGGATTTCTTTGGCAGAAAAAGGGATAGAAGGTACAGCTCAGTGCCACTGCAAGCCACACTTACAAGAGGGTGGCTGGGCCTTAGTTGTCCCCCTCCTGGCCAGGGTGGGAAGGTTAGGAGGCATAAGGAAGGGGGACACTGGTAACTTTGCCCTATTTTCCCTACCACCTTCCCCATTCATCAGTTAACTAGAGGAAGCAGGGCTGCTGGGTTTCCTCACCTGCACCTCCTGAGGTTCTAGAACTCAGTGGCCGCATAGCTGTCTGGAGGGAGAGTGCTTACCCCTGGGTCATTGCCACGTACCTTCAGAGGAAGTATCAAGTTCAGGTCCACATAGTTGAGGCAGCTGTTGGGGGGCCTGGCAGTGCCCATTCTTGTGTAGCCTTTGGTCCCATAACCAATGCACACATACTCCTCAGCCAGCTCTGATGATGGCAGCGAGCAGGGAAGGACCTCCACTGTTTCCCAGCTTCCCCCAACGGCATGATGAGCAGCCCAGAACCCAATGTTGGGTGTGTAGGAATGGGGGAGGGAGCTCAAGGAAAAGGACCCTGGGGGAAAGTGATCCATGGGCGCGTATCCAGTGCTCCCCCAGTCTGGGAGCGCCTGGCAGGTAGTAGTGCTGGCGGCAGCCAGAAGCAGGCACGGGGATGCCGTCACTATGTAGCCACCCACTTCTCCACCCCCCATGGGCTCATAGTCTCTCCCAGCTTCCAGAGTTACTTAACCTCCACTCCAATCTAACTCCTTGGGGTAGGAGGCAGCAGTCCCCAGCCTCGTCAGGGTCTCAGTGGCTTGCTCGATCCTCCTACCCAAGCACCGCAGACAGCTCAAACCACTTGATTGGGCCGCAGTGGGTGGGCTTTCATAAAGCTGGTGAACAGAGGGTCTGGGGGTGTTTGTTGGGGGAATCCCTGGGCAGTGATTCAGCCCTACCACCTGCAGCACCACTCCCGAGTCGCTTCATAGCGGCCAGGACCATCTCGTGAATGCTTTGGGCCACCACAGCATCGAATGTCTGCAGCCATAGCTCCCCAGGACCTGTGGGTGCTGAGCGGCCAAGCTCCAGGAAGAAGAAAGAGTCTGCGTAGCCACAATGGCAAACGCTGAGCAGAGGAAAGCACAGGGCAGGTGGTGGCGCTATCTGGGTGACTCCAGAACCCATGGCCCCTGGCTCACATAGCAGGGTCAGGGCCCCAGAATCTAGGCACAAGCGGTAGCCACCGCTGCCCAGGCCCTGTGTCTGCCCCAGACCTTTAGGCCCAAGTGTTACAGGCCAGATGTCCAGGAATGTACCAAGGATACAGGTCCTGGGGTCGTCTTGGGAGCTGGAACCTAGAGACAGTGGAGTGGTCACAGGGGTCTCCCAGGTCATGAGGTTGGAGTTATTGTGCTCTGAGAAGTGAAGACCTATAGCAGCCTGCAGGTAGACTGGTGGTTAAGGGTGCTGGACTCTAGGGGGAACCAGCAGTTAGCGTAATGGCTATGTTGCTGGACTCCCACGTAGTCGACAGCGGTTCGCGTCCCGGACCCGGTGGCTTAAAACTCACGCCGGGCGCGTGTGTGTGTGCGTGCCCAAGATCCCAAGAGGAGAATGGAGGAGAAGGGATTGCGGCGTGACCATCCCCCTGGGGGGTGATTTCTCGCTTTCTGTCTCTATGTCTCTGTCTGGCGAGCGCACGCGCCCTATAGCGAAAATCTCAAAAAAAAAAAAAAAAAAAAAAAGGGTGCTGGACTCTCACCATGGTTCTGACCTGGTGGCTTGCTTTCTCTGTCATTCTCTGATCAAAATAAATAAAATAATTGTTTTTAAATAATTGAAAAAAGAAGTGAAGATCTGAAAGTATTTAATATTTGAACTTCCGATGGCCTGGGGAGGGGCAGGCCACGGATACACAAAATTCACAATCCCTCTCCACCTGCCCTTCTCTCCCGCTCTCCCGCCACTTCTCACCCCACCGCCGCTTCGCAGCCCGGGCTCATCCGCGAGGGGCTCTGGCCTCACTCCTCACTCGCCGCAGCGCGCACCTCGAGCAGGGTGCTGTACCATGCCTGCTGCTCCGCCTCGCTGGCGGCCGCCACGCCCAGGCTGCTGTCGCGCGTGTAGAGGACTATCAGGTGGCGCTGGCGGACGCCCGCGCGCTTGCTGATGGTGCCCGCACCTTCCAGGCTCACGTTGCGCTGCGGCCGCGCCCGACCCCACAACTAGCGCGGAACTTCTTTTCGTTCTTGTAACACTCGAGGCGCGGCGGGTCCGCGCGCAGTACAAAGAAGCGGCGACGCAGCGACTTCTGCTTCCGCAAGTGGCCGCAAAGCCGCACGTCGGCCGGGCAGGTCCAGGGCAGCGGCGGTTGGAGGGGGACGTCGGGCAGTTTGGACTCCGGGGTTGCCGTAGGGCCGCGGTCTCCGGACTTCATCCTGGGGCGGGGGGTAGGCTATGAAGTGCCAGAGGGACTGGCTCGGCAGGGTTTCGTTCCCTAAGCCGCAGGAAAAGGCCAGCGCGGGTGGGGTTGAGGGGGGCGGCCCCAGAGAGGGGGAGCAGCGACCCCACAGGCTGTGGCCCGTTGTAATGCTCAGCGTCTTTCCCCGACTCCTGACTCAAGTTTGGGGCAAGTGGAAGTGGTCTGCGCACAGCGTGTGCCCTAGAGGCTGTCCAACGGCCTATGCCACTCCAGGCTTCTAGGGCCTCAGAGGCTAGGCCTGGCCAGGTCCCCTCCCTCCCGGACAGCCCCTGGAATTCTCCACCCGCAGAGGTTAACCCTTAAAGGCCCTGGGCGCTAGAGTTTAAGAAGTCTAGAAGGGACGTCCTCCACCCCACCTCCTGGGACTGAGGGGCTGAGCTTTGCACTGGTGGGAACATGGAGGCGAGGCGTCCCTACCAATCAGCTGACTGAGGCTGGTTGGGTGGAGGACCATGGCAGGAGCAGGCCAAGCAATGTGAAACAAGTGGACTTGTGTCCGCGGTGATGGTGCACTGCGGCAGGGAACCCCTTTCAGTATTAGCCCCTCCAGGATCCCATCACCCCAACTCAGCCTCCAGGTGTCCACCCTGGTGGTGTGCTCTTCCTTCCAAGTAACCTGTAAGTGGTGGCCGCTGGGAATTGGAAGATTTCTCAGCTGTAGGTTTTGTTTCTCTATGGGTTTGGGGTGATAGGAGGTGTCTTGGGACAAGCAAACTTCTGGACTGGTTTAATGTATAAACCATACCCACCAGTATCCTAGTCAAACGGCCACTGAAGGAAATCATGTGGAGAAAGAGGCCCTCCCACAGGAGGCCCCTGTGAACACCCCACTGTCTCTCCAGGTCCCAGCTGCCACCCTTCCTGCTACCCCATTGCCTTAAGCCCCTCCTCACCACTACTGCCCCGAAATGCCACTCCAGGACCAGCTAAAGGCTCTGGTCACAGAAGTACAGACTTCCTGGTGAAGATACTCTCTATCCCTTGTACCCTGAGGGGTTTACGATAAAGTTGGGGACTGGACATTTTTGTGCCTGTTCTGATCCTCAGACCACCAGCTCCTAGGGAGAGGGTGATTGCCAGGCCTTGGAGGACCTGTGATAGCACTCTCAAAGACAAGTGAGATTCCTAAAGGGAAGCCGAGGGTCGGGGAGGGAAAGAGGCCATCGTGTTGCCCCATTAAAGATAGTATCTGAGGAGGTCTCTCAGGTAAAGGGCAAGCTAGAACAAGAGAACAGAAGCAAGGGAATGTATTGAATAGTTCTTTTTCTCACACTAGGTCGAGGGCCAACACCCTCCACTTGCCAGGAAAGGGGCCTATTTGTGGACTGAATACTGGAGAAGCCACTGTGCCCTGTGCATGACCTTGGATCGTTAAACACCTTTTCAGAGGTCATGCTGAGAATGAGAAGAGACCCAACCACATGACAAGGATGACCATCTGGCTAGTAGGGAAGCGATGCCAAAGGCCTGCTCTAAGTGCCCTCCGGTGAGCCAAATCCCCTCAAGAGCAGAGGTGTTCACAGCTCTGGTTAGCAGCAACAGGTGTGTTGGCTGGGAGGCAGGTATGCAATGGATCTGTAAGTGGCCACCTAAATTGGACTACTTGCATGACCATAGCCCCCAGTGTGGCCAAGGCCTTGATATAGCACCCTGTATGTACACAGTGCCAGGACACAAAACACATCTGCCTGCTGTCCCCTTCAGCGTCTTGCTCCCTTCTGTAGGGCCCACTTCCCTGCTATGTACTTGTCTCCCTAGTCCCCTAGGCTTGATTTGAACCTACCCAAGGAGGGTATCCTCATACCTTTTCCCTGCTTTCCATCAACCAGGTCACCTTGCAACACCCCAGTGAAATCACAGTTGTCACAGAGACCATCTCTAAACCACCTTGTCAATGAACCCTGAGTGCGGGTGGGGGGAGGGTATATCAGGAAGCCACAGGGGTATGAGTGCCACTTGGCTACAGGAGGCTCAATAGAGGAGGGAGGGAGCCTGAGGACTGGGACTATTCCATGTCAAGAAAGGCATTTGCAGTTCAGCCTCGCCCTGTGCCGAGGACTCTCGATTTTCCTACCCTAGGGTCTGAGGCTTACCTGGCATGACTTCTCTGACTGGTCATCCAGCCCTGGCCACTGAGCTGGCTGAAGTCCATGTCGGACAGAGTGACAGGAAGGAGGGTAGGGAGAACTACAGGCACCAGGCATGGGTGTGATTGAAACACGTAGAGAAAGGCCCTTTGGCTCCCAGTCTTTTAAACCTCGATTCCAAACCTCTGCACTTTGTGAGTCAAAAAAAGTGAAGGAAGCTGGGGGAAATGAAAAAAGGCTCTTCATCCTACTACACTATAACGTTCCTCTCCCTCACTCTAAGCAGAAAGAGAAGAATGGGAGTGAAATAGGGAGGACAGAGAGAGAATTGAGGGTGGCAAATTAAATTACCAGGAGAAAGGGAACAGTGAGAACATGAACAATCCAGGGAACAAAGGATGTAGGCCACCCTGGGAGATCTCATTGGGTGGAAGGAGGGTGGAGGCTAGGAGAGCAGGAACACAGATGCAGGCAGGACGGGGACTGATTCTGGGGAAAGGGTAGGAGGCAGTTGGGCAAATAGCAACAGCAGAGATATTTCCAGAAAAATCTGCAAAGTCAAAAAACTGATAACCCAATACCCACATCTCTTTGGTGTTTTCTGTGGAAGACCCAGAGAAATCCCAGGAATGAACAGCCAAAGGGCTTAAGTTCCTGGGCAATGGTGGAACAGGAAGAGTTTCTCCAGGCCTTGGGCTAATCAGCAAGGCTGAGTCCTAGGCCTATTCTCAGCCAAATGAGGTATTTACCCCACTCTGCCTGTCTTGTCACCATACAAACAGCTCAAGACACCATGGCTGTTGACAAAACATCCAGTTGAAGTAGTCTGGGGAGAGCCTGAGAACAGACCAGACCCAGGTGTGGTATAGTCCTCCTTGCCCACCCCCAGCCCTGGCGAGAAATGCTCCCTCACTATATCTTCCCAACTCCAACCTCCTGTAGGGGTATAGTCCCCCCGCCCTACCCCAGCGCTGTGCTCCTTCCCATTGCGAACATGAGACTATGGTTCAGACAGAGGCTATTTCTGTCCAGCAGGGCCACGTCCCTGGCCAAAGGCAACATCGTTATGGACCTGGGCAGTCCAGACCACAGCAAAGTCAAGGATCAGTTGTAGGACCTGTGGCCCCTTCAACTGACCCAAAGCAAGACCATGAGAGCCATTTTCTTTTTCTTTCAAATGCAGTTCTTTTCCAACATTGCCTGCAAATAGCTTTGGTGCAGAGATTTGGGGGCAGGGGAGGCATGTGGAAAAAAGAAAGAAAAAACAAAAAACAAAACAAACCCAAACCCCAGTCAGCTGCATAAATCCTCTTCCTGGAAAAGCCCAGGTTCTGGGGTAGTCAGGAAACATGGCTGCCCTCCCCCTACCCCTGATGCTCCAGCACTGATGGTTGAGGCACAGACGAGGATGTATCCCATTCCCCTACAGAAGAGCTGTCTGAGAGAGGGAGAATGGCTGGGTGTGTGTGTCTGTATGTATGTATATGTATATATATGTATATATGTGCGTAGATACAGATATATATAATAGGCTATATTAGAAAAGTCTCTCTATGTATAAATATAAAACACTGGTATCCAAACATGACACCAATGGCTAACTAAAGTGCTTGACAGGAGTTGGGTAAAACTATTCATCCCAGGTGCCCAGGATGAGGGAGAGGAACTGGGAAAGCAAAACAAGGGAGGGCATCCTTGGTAGGGCAGGAGGCAAGCATACACCAGGCAGGCTGGACACAAGGGCAGTCGGGCCCAGGGCTGTGTGGTCGTGGCCCTAAGTTAACAGCAGGTCTCATCTTTCCCCTACTTTCCCCACTTCCCCACTGTGTTCCTAGCCACGAGAAGCACAGTGTTGGGAAGCTGAGCATGGGAGAAGTTATTCCCAAGGGAGAAGGCCGGTCAGCCTGTGCCCACAACTTCCTCCACTTGTGGGGCTGGGAGTGAGGAGAATGCTGTGTGTACCCAGAGCAGGAGAGGAGGACTCCCATTATAATTAGTAATTCAGAAATAATGCAACACCATCACTGTTCCAGGCCAGGCCCTGCCTTGAGTCCTCCTAGGCCTCCTGCCTGCATGGGGGTTGAAGGAGGGAGGAAAGGAGGAAGCTTTGGGGCAGCTGACCTGGAAGCTGCTCTGTCATCTGTAAGCCCCAAGCAAAGCGTTAGCACCTCCACCATCCCCAGACTCCTAACCTGCAAAACAAGGCCGATTCTTGGTCTCAGACCCACAGAATGCACACAGGCAAGTGGTCACTAGAGCTCTAGGGAGTAGAGGGACCCCAAAAAGCAGGAGAGAGGCCCCCCAAAGACACAGTGCTATAAGAATGGGTTGGTGGTTGGAGGTTTAGAGGCAAATGGGCTTGATGAAGATCCAGTCTGGAAAAAAAAAGAATACAAAATTATTAGATTGGAGAAGAACTGGAGGCCATCAAAGAAACACAGTTAAGGATTCCTTTTTCCCTCAAAGTTACTGAGCTGAAGGGAATGGGAAAGTGAGGGAGAAAAGAGGCATGTGGAGGGGGCAGGAAGTGTGGGAGATGACATGGCCTAGAACTGAGACCCAACACCAAATCTATGGTCCCTGGCCCGGACAAAGCAGAACTTCAGTTCCACCGCACATTGCCCTCTTCTGGAAGGATTCTGTCCCCAACCTCTAGGGTGAAAGATGGCACCCCACGCCTCCCTACCCCACAGTTTAGCTGACACTGGAGCACTCACCATGAAGGGGTTGGTAGAGATCCCAGCTGGCTGGCTCAGTGGCCTCTGCCCCAGCTTAGCTGATCCTAAGTCCCCAAAGGAAGAGCCTGGAGGCAAGAGCAATAACTCAGCTGACATGAGCTGGGCTCCACCTTCCTGGAGGACAGGCACTTGCCAGCTCCCCAGTAAGATAGGAAGAGGGCCTTCCTGCACTGGGGAGCAGAGCTGTGAAGCAGAGTCAAAGTCTACACGCCAATCTGCTACTTCCCTGGCCCTCTGCTGGTCAAAGAGGGCACTAGCTTCGATGTCTGAGAATATGTGGACACACGAGAGTGAGTACATCCCAATCTCTTACCATTCTGCTGCTGAGCCAGAGAGGTCTGTGGGGGGAACAGCGGTGGTGGGAAGGTGCTCGCAAAGGCCCCAGTGGGTGGCACTGCCTGGGGGAAGCCAGGCCCAGCACTGCTCATCCCAAAGCTGGGCCCTGTAGAGTGAGACATGAGGCTCTTGTGAACTTCTGGAAGGTAAGGGACAGTTTTTCTTAAATTCCTCCAAGATAAGGGAGTGGGACATAATTTTTCCCTATTAGAGCCACACAGCAGAAGGCTCCTGAGTGAGCCACGGAACCTTCTACCTTCTTACGCAACACATCAACCTACCCTTTTTTTGCCCATAGGGGTTGTGGCAGGGACAGCAGGTTAGGGATAAACATGGTCCTGGTCCAGAACTGGGATCCACTCTCTGCTACTTAATAAGCTGCATATTAAAGAACAATTCTCTGTGCCTCAGTTCTTTCATCTCTAAAATGGGAAGGAACTTATCTCATAGGGCTTACTGGGAAAAGAAAACAATGAGGAAAGCACTCAGCCCCAGGCTGGCCCCAGGGGTCAGCTCCAGTAGCTGTTCTCTCTTTGGGGCCTCAAGGTTTACCAGCAGCAGAAGGGGCAGCCTGGGGGGATGGTGGGCCTCAACAAGCATGACTTTGAAGAGAAAAACAGAGGTGGGTAAGGCCGGGTAAGAGGAGACAGCAGACTGGCTTGAGGACAGGAACTGGCCATGGTTTCCGGTTTAGGCTTATGCTTGGGACACAGCAGGTGGGAGGGCTGGGCACCCACAGGGGCATGACAGGACATTCACTGCCAATGAAACAACCTGCAGAACTGGCTCAGTAAGTAGCAGTCTGTTTTGTTCTGATTCTAAACTTCTGATTCTGTGACTTGGACACTTTTACTTTTAAGCCACTAGGTGGCCTGGAACTGAAAATGGGACTGGCCTGGGCTACTGAAGTGTGGACAGGGAAGAACCAGGGCTGCCCACCACTCCTCTTGACAGTGAGATAAAGGGCTAATGGTGAGAGCTGCAGGGAATTTGTGTCCTGAAGAGAATCTGAAAAGGTCAGGGCAGGGAACAGTGCTGGAGGCTTACCTGGAGCCAGGCCATTGGTCTGGAATGGGTTGGTCGAAGGCAGCGGGGGCTGGGCCGCAGGGGCTGCGAAAGGGTTGGTGAAGGCTGGAATAGGTAGAGGTGGGATAAAGAGGAGGTTATTTTATTTCTCATGGCCTCATCCTGAGATGAGTGAGCATTCTTCTAAATCTTGCCTATCTCTTTCTGTCCAGAGTCCTAGTCTCCCCCAGCCTTGGATCCCCTTCTTGGGTCTCCACAGATAGGACTTACCTCCGAAGGCAAGCCCAGTGCTGCCACTGCCGCCTGTTGTGGCAGACTGGAGCGTGGGGACCTGGGCAGCCATCCTGAAGATGCTGCAATATGGGGAGAGAAGTTAATGTGGATGTCCTTCAGGACCAAAGAGATAAGCTGAGGAAGGGATCAGGAGATACCAGCCCATCCTGCTCTCAAGGCAGAAGAGGAGGGAGTGTGAGGGAAAGGAGGGTAGGCTAGGACTGGGTAGGCTGGGAAAGCAAGGCCAGTGTTTCTGGCCTGCCCTCTTGCCCTCGGTGTCCAGACCTACCTGCCAGGGATCCCTCCAGCTGACACCCCAGGTCCTAGGAGGCTGGTTGGCTGACTGGCAGGTACAAGAGGAACAGCACCAAATGGAGTCACCTGGCTGCTCCCTGGACAAAGCGAGGACATAAAGCAGAAAGTGCTGGGGTGAGATAGGATGGAAGGAGCAGGAGAGGAGATGGAAGTGGGACTGAGTGAAATGATGGCAGGAGAAGCCCCCACTTTGTTCTCTGAGCTGGCCCATTTTTCCATAGACTACCCAGTTCAGGAGGGCTTGTCTCCCTCTGAGAATTCTGGGCAAGGTGATAACTCAGCCCTTCTCAGTTTCCCTAATTCCCAAAACCACCATTGAGGCCAGATGGTGGTGCAGCAGAATACTACACTCTTCATGGCAATCTCGCGTGGGAAGGTTCTTGGTTTATGACCAGAGACATCCCTGAGTACATTGAGCAAGTGCTTGCCCACAATTCAGAGCTGGCAGAAGGCTGGGGGTGGATTGTGGTGTTGGAATCCTGTCTTTTTCTTTTACTTGATCATGGAAGAAATAATACTTACATTAAAAAAAAAAAGGGTCAGAACCTCCCTCATCATAAGGGAAATGCAAATAAAAACAACGAGGTACCACCTAACCCCAGTCAGAATGTCTAATATTAAAAAAAAAAAAAATGATAAGTGTTGGCGGGGGTGTGGTGAAAGGGGAACTCTTTTACACTGTTGGTGGGAATGTAGATTGGTCCAACCACTGTGGAGAATAATTTGGAGATTCCTCAAAAATCTACAGATAGATCTGCCATATGATCCAGGGATCCCACTCCTTGGTATCTACCCAAAGGACAGAAGAATTCTTCATTGGAAAAGTGCTTGCACATCGGTGTTTATTGCGGCACTATTCACAATTGCTAAGTCATGGAACCAACCCAAATGCCCCCGTATGGAGGAATGGATTGAAAAACTGTGGCACATATACTCTATGGAATACTACTCAGCCATAAAAACCAACAGAACCCTGGCTTTTGACAGAAAGTGGAAGAATATGGAAGATGTACTGCTGAGTGAGGCAAGCCAGGCTATGAAGGAGAGACATTGTATGTCCCCACTTAACATATACCGTTTGTCTGCATTTTATGACTGAAACTGATTGACTAACGGTTGAACAAACACAAGAGATGGGTGTGAATGTCAGATGAGGTGTATGTGGAGGAGTGGGGCCTAACGAAGGACATTTGGAGAAGGGATACAGAGGTAGAGCATTGACGGGATGGGGAGGTATGGTGTTATATGTTGAAGATATTTTGATCAACGGGTCTGGGGAGAAATGTTCACATATCGAAATGGTCTCATTGTAAGCCAAACAATATGATTGAAAGTATAAACAAAAAATAATAATAAATAATGTAAAAAAAAAAAGGTCAGGCCATCCTCCCTCCTTTTCTATTTTGTCTTACATGTCCCATTTTTACCCCTTAAGAGGTGGAAAACTCTGTCTTTTCCTCAAACCAGTACTTCCACTGATTGACAGGTCATAGGAAGGGACAGGCAGGGGAGCTGTGAAGACAGCAAGCCCCAAGCACACTCAGAAAATCCTTGTGGACTGCAGAGATGCCCCTGGAACTAAAAAGCGAAGTCTATAACACTGTCCACCATCAGCACTGTTTCCTGTCCCATCAAGCCATTTCCTCTTGGGGAACCACTCTGAGACCCAGAGCCTAGGCACACGGCTCACTATGCCAGGCCAACCTTGAGGGTCTCCTGTCCTTCCTTGTCTTCACATTAAAAAAGAACAAGCACAGGGGCTGGCAGGTGGCATGGTGGTTAAAGGTGCTGGGCTCCCATATGGCTGAC
This sequence comes from Tupaia tana, assembly GCA_026018925.1. Lineage (NCBI taxonomy): Eukaryota > Metazoa > Chordata > Mammalia > Scandentia > Tupaiidae > Tupaia > Tupaia tana. Next base: position 50,275,065 of record JAKSZU010000016.1, on the reverse strand, counting down.
CGTGGTTCCTGGACCTGGGGGCTTGCTTTCTCTCTTTCCCTCTCTCTCTCTGATCAAACTGGAAAATAAAAATAATAACAAATAAAGTGAATTAAAATAATTTAAAAAAAGAAAGAAAAAAAAAGAAAAAGAACAAGCACAGAGGGCAGGTTCCATGTGGAAGTCTTACAGAACAGCCCAAGGAACAAGAGTTCTGGAAATTCCAAGCACTCATGGGAAGAGCCCCAAGTCCCTGTCATTTTAAGAAACAGTCTCTGTCTGTGTGTCAACGTCTCATCTGTATCTTGGAACCACTCTGGCCTGCCGTGAAGATACAATAAAACCACAAATGAAAAAAGGCTTTATTTATAATTTTTTTTTTTTTAGGTTTTTGCCATTGGGTGCATGTGCTCATTGGAGAGAGACAGAGACAGAGAGAGGGAAAGTGAGAAATCACCCCCCAGGGGAGATGGCCACACCACAATCCCTTCTCCTTTATTCTCCTCTTGGGATTTTGGGCATGCACACCACACACATGCCCAGCATGATATTCAAGCTGCCAGGTCTGGATTTGGGGCTTAAACTACAGTTGGCCATGTGGGGATCTAACGCTTAACCACAATGTCACCTGCTGGCCCTAAAAATCTTCATTTTTACAAGTGCTATTTTTCCTATTATAGAAGGGAAACAAACTCTGCAACTTTACCTAGTTCCTGCCATGACAATGCTCAATAGCTGTTTGCTGAAAGAATATTTAAATCAGTAGAGTTAGAAGAACTGGGTTCTAGTTGTGGCTCTACCACTGCTACCACTTGCTGTGACTCTGGCAAACCATCTCACTCTCTGGAGCCCTTTTTTTTTTTTTTTTTCATGTCTTCTGTAGGGCGGTTATAAAGACCCTTTACATGAGTGAGACAACTTAAAAGGTTCTGAAATCTGGAAAGTATAACACAAATGTGAGGTATTATTATGCATATAAATATAAAAAACTACTTTAGGGTAAGGGAGGCAAGATAAGGTTTCAAAGGAAATACATGGTGGCTATCTTAGATGGAAACATAATAAGATTCTCCTCCAAACTCTCAGCTTCTGGCCTTTGCCTTCAATAAGAGGACCCCCACCCCACCCCCAAGGCCTTGGTCCACTAATTCCTACTGACCCTTCAGGCTCAACAGAAACATGTCTTTGAAGAGCCTTCCCTGAACCATTGATGTGATCCTGTTTTTCCTTTTATAACATCGGTTCTCTTTCTTCACTTAATGTATCTATTGTGATACACTCTTGTTTATTTCTGTATCATCTGTGTCCCCTCTAGACCAATTTCACAAATAGGAGTTTTCTTACAGATATAACTTGCAAATATCCAAAACATGACACATACAGATTTTTTTTTTTTAATTTGCTGTAGAGTGCATGTACTTGCTGGAGAGAGGGAGGGATGTGGCCATCCCCTCTGGGGATGCAATCCTCTTCCTAGAGGTAAGGCTATGAAGAGGGCAGATAACAGGGACTAGCCTGGGTAAGGGTGTGGGAACCTCTTATAGGCTAGGAAGTTATAAGTGTATTTGTAGGAAAATAGGGAACTTGCCAGCATTGGTGGAGAAGGTGGAGGTGAAATTCAGATAAAAGAACTAGTGGGATAAAATCCTTTAGAAAGTGGGAAAGAATGATAAGAGAAGACACCATTTTTTTTTTTTTTGCAATCCTTTCTCCCTTTTTTCAGGATTTTGGGCATGCACGCACACGCTCCTGGCATGTTTCTCAAGCCACCAGGTCTAGGACTGGAAGCACACAGCCATATAAGATCCACCTGCCTTAAGTACCAGGCCTCCTGGCTGGCTCCATATAAAATGATTAACTGCAGTATTACTTAGAAGTAAAATACTGGAAACACCCTAAATACTCATCAACAGATGATAGATAAATGAACTATGGCAAAACAGAATGAGGGGGGTCAGCCAGTGGCGTGGTGGCTAGGTGTGCTAGATTCCCATGTAACCGACCATGGTTTGAGTACTGGACCTGGCGGCTTGTTTTCTCACTCTCTGTCTCACTCTGTCCCTCACTGTTAAAATTAAAAGAAATAAATAAGTTAAATAAAATAATTATTTAAATAAAAAAAAGAGAATGAGGATCTTTTAAAAAGATATAATACTACTGTTAAGTTAAAGTTAAAAAAAATGACTAAGTCTATCTGAGAGGCTGAGACAGGATAACTGAGAGTTTGAGGACAGCCTGGACAGCACAGTGAAACCTTTCTCAAGAAAGAAAAAAGGAATAAATGAAGGCCACAGGCTCCTCTTCCTAGAGGTAAGGCTATGAAGAGGGCAGATAACAGGGACCAGCCTGGGTAAGGGTGTGGGAACCTCTTATAGGCTAGGAAGTTATAAGTGTATTTGTAGGAAAATAGGGAACTTGCCAGCATTGGTGGAGAAGGTGGACGTGAAATTCAGATAAAAGAACTAGTGGGATAAAACCCTTTAGAAAGTGGGAAAGAATGATAAGAGAAGATACCTTTTTTTTTTTCTGAGTGATAAGAGTAAACAAAAGGGAAAGGATAAAATAAAAACACGAGACAAGGAAAAGGCAAAGCCAGGCTGGTTCCCAACTCTTGTGTTGCACCCTGGCCCCCTAAAACCACAGCCTGGTTCCTGTCAGGATAGTTTTTTTTATTTTTTATTTTTTTATTTTTATTCCCTGAATGCCCCAGAACTACAATTTGAATCTCCATGCTCTTCCTTTTTTAAAAAATAAAATAAAATAAAAATTGGGGCCGGTAGGTGGCATGGTGGTTAAGGCATTGGACTCCCATATGGTTGCCCAAAATTCGAGTCCTGGACCTGGTGGCTTGCTTTCTTACTTTCGCTCTCTCTCTGTCTGGTTAAATTAATAAACTAATTATTATAAAATTTAAAAAAATTTGTGTTGTTTTCACTATAGGGTACATGTGCACTTGCCAAAGACAGAGAGAGAAATTATGAAATCATTCCCTCAGGTGAGATGGTCACACCACAATCCGTTCTCCTCTATTCTCCTCTTGGGATTTTGGGCATGTACGCACATATTCCTGGCATGTTTTCCAAGCTTCTGGACTTGGAACTTGAACTATGTAGTCAGCCATGTGGGGTCCAGCCTCCTTTATTTATTTTATTTTTTTTAGAGGTTTTCGCTATAGGGCATGTGCGCTCGCCAGAAAGACAGAGAGAGACAGAGAGACAGAAAGCGAGAAATCACCCCCCCGGGGGGATGGCCACGCCGCAATCCCTTCTCCTCCATTCTCCTCTCGGGATCTTGGGCACGCACACACACGCACCCGGTGTGAGTTTTAAGCCACTGGGTCCGGGACGCGAACCGCAGTCGACTACGTGGGAGTCCAGCGACATAGCCATTACGCTAACTGTAGGCCCCGCAGCCTCCTTAACTACCATGGCAGAGGCCCATGTTCTTCCTTTCCTAAAGGCTGTGTTTATACATTTTTAAGAGAATCTTCTATGACCCAGGCACAGGCATAAATGATGGCAATGTGGGTTCTAATGGGAAGCTCAGAATCCAGTAGGAAAGACAGAGGCCTACCGTCATCTTCTAGACCAGCCTCATGGTACTAAGCATAGCACTGGAAAGACAGGGTTTTTCTTCACCATCTCCCTTTGCCAGACAAATGAGTTCTGGCTCCATGTGAGTCCTGTAATGAATGCCATGTGCATACTTGGTCATCAGCCCTCTTTAACGCACAGGATGCAAAGAGCTGGAAAGTAAACAGGGTGGTATTGGATCTTTTACAGATTCTCTAGGCTCCATTCCGTTTTCCAGTCTGACTGGGACTATGTGGAATTTCTTTTTTCTTAATAATTATTTTATTTAACCTTACTTAATATTATTATTTCTTAATTTTGGCCAGAGAGAGACTGGGGGGGGGGGGGGGGGAGTGAGAAAGCAAACTGCCAGGTCCAGGGACTCAAACCACAGTCAGCCATGTGGGTGTCTAGCACCCTTAACCACCATGCCACCTATTGGCCCCCGTATGTGGAATTTCTGAGTGAACACAAGTTCTTTTCCTCAGGCAGGTCCAACTCTTCATTACTACTCGGGCCTTTATGTCGGAAGAGCTTCCTGGGGTTGAGGATCAGGCTTTCAGCTGGAACAGGCTGCGAGACTGGCTGTTCCTTCCCCACTCAGGCAGTGCTGTGTCTCCCTATGGACACTAGGGGGCAGCTGGAGCTGCTACTCCAACCACCTCCCCAACAGCACATTCTCACAAAGGAGAGCCCCTTAGAAGACCTGTGCTCTTGTTTGCTTTTCACCCGCTTCTTATAGAACCTCACTCCATGAAGCAGGATTTGTATACATGCCTTATATCAGTTTCAGGGGAAACTGCAGGTTTAGAAACCTCCCCTTTCTTCATACTCCCCCTCAGAAATATAAAAATAAAACTAGGCTTGTCAGAAGAGACACCCATCTCTCAAAAATCGCTTTTCTACTTCATATGTAATAGCTCTTCATAGCATGATCACAGAAACACCCTCATGACCACGGTGTCTTGGAAAATGAGTCAGGTCTGCTGCTTATCAACAATCAATTTTGGCCAAGTCACTGGCCAAGTTGAGCCAGTTTCCTCACTTGCAAAGTGGAGATCTTTCCTTCCTCGTGGACATAATATGGAAAATTCCAAGAGATGACAGGATTCTCAATAAATGTAGGTTGGCTCTGGGTTTGGCTATAGTTTGTTTGCTTTTTAGGATGACCGGACACTGGACAAAGGGTTCAGTGCCTGGGATGGCAGTGGGCTGAGGTCTGCCTTCTCTCTGGGTCTGCTCTGTAAGGTCTGTCTTTAAAGTAATCAATTGTGATAGGTAGGCACTTCTTAAGGGACCGGTGTTTAACAACCTTATATTGGCTGCTTGAGCTAGTATTCCTGTTCCCAAGAAGGCATCTCTCTTGCTAAATTCGATATTCCTGTCAACAGCACACAAATGGATCGATATCTCCACATACTACTGGTCATTTTTTAAAAAGATTTAATTTTGTTACTATTATTTATATTTTAATTTGACCAAAGAGAGATAAAGAGAGAAAAGGAAAGTGAGAAAGCAAGCTGCCAGGTCTGGGAGTCCAGTGTCATAACTACCATGCCACCTGCTGGCCCCCAACTGCTGGCCATTATTGATCTTCAAGATTTTTGCCAATACTACATGCAAAATTATCATATCCAAGTGTGCATTTTCTCTGACTAAAGATTTTTTTTCTGGATATTACTTGCTTATATTTCTTGTCTGTTATTCTATTTCTTCTTTTTTATTTATAGGAGTTTAAAAATAGTTCATTGGGGGCTGAAAGGTGGCATGGTAGTTAAAGGTGTTGGACTCCCCACATGGCTGACCACGGTTTGAGTCCAGGATCCGGTAGCTTGCTTTCTCACTTTCTGTCTCTCTCTCTTGCCCTGTCCCTCTCTGGTCAAATTAAACTAACTAAATAAATAAAGTTAAATAAAATAATTTTTCTAAAAAAATAGTTCTTTGACATTAATTGTTTTTCATGTTATACTGTCTATCTGCTTCATGCCTTTAAGCTTCGTTTAGAATAACTTTTATAATCTAGAACTTGACCTGTGTGATTTCTTTTTCTTTTCTTTTTTTTTCAAGTTTTTGCTGAGACCAGCAGTTGGCAAAATGGCTATGTTGCTGGACTCCCACATAGTCGACTGTGGTTCGCGTCCCGGACCTGGTGGCTTAAACTCACGCCGGGCGCGTGTGAGTGCGTGCCCAAGATCCCGAGAGGAGAAGGGATTGCGGCGTGGCCATCCCCCTGGGGGGGTGATTTCTCGCTTTCTATCTCTCTGTCTCTCTCTGTCTGTCTGGCAAGCGCACACGCCCTATAGCAAAAACCTTTCCTGGGCATGATTTACAAGCAGCTGGGTCAGGGACTCAAACTGCACTTGGCTATGTGGGACCCAGTGCCTTAACCTCCATGCCACTTGCTGACCTGACCTGTGTAATTTCTATTTATTAGAATTTATAGAGATTCTGTTCTTTCATATATGGTCAAATTATGGGGGGGGGGGGCATTAGAAAGTTCATGGAAAACAGTTACTATGCAAACATTATAGATTTCAATATTTTTTCACCAAAAGAAACTTGTACTTTTAAAAAATATATTTTATTTAACTTTATTTATTTATTTTAATTTGACCAGAGAGGAACAGAGAGAGAGAGAAAAAGTGAGAAAGCAAGCTGCCAGGTCTGGGACTCGAACAGTGGTTAGCCATGTGGGAGTCTAGTGCCCTTAACCACCATGCCACCTGCCAGTCCCAATAAACTTTAATTTTATGTTTCCATGAAGTTTTTGAGGTCTTCTTTTTTTTTTGGAGAGGTTTTCGCTATAGGGCGCGTGCGCTCGCCAGACAGACAGAGACAGACATAGAGACAGAAAGCGAGAAATCACCCCCCTAGGAGGATGGTCACACCGCAATCCCTTCTCCTTCATTCTCCTCTCGGGATCTTGGGCATGCACGCACACGCGCCCGGTGTGAGTTTTAAGCCACCGGGTCTGGGACGCGAACCGTGGTCGACTATGTGGGAGTCCAGCGACATAGCCATTATGCTAACTGCTGGTTCCCTTGAAGTCTTCTCATAAAGGGATTATGTGTTTGAAAACCGTATATATTCTGTCTGTTGGTTATAAAGTTCTACTTAAATTTATGAGATCAAACTTGTAAAATCAAATCATCTACTTTCTTATCTAGTTTATCTGTTAAGCTTGTGAACAAGTGTATTATAGTTTCCTACTCTGTTGGTTCATTAAATCCTCATTGTCTAATAGTTTTTGCTTTATGAATATCAAAGTTACACTATCAGTTACTATAAGGACATGATTATGAGAACTTATTTGTAAATTAAAAAAAATTTTTGTTGATCAAAAGACACTATTTTTTTCCTTAATTTTATTTATTCATTCATTTATATTTTAATTTGACCAGAGAGAGACAGAGAGAGAGAGAGAGAGAGAGAGAGAGAGACAGTGATAAAGCAAGCCACCAAGTCTGGGCCCTGAACCGAGTGTCCAGCACCTTAACCACCATGCCACCTGCTGGTCCTGCTTATTTGTAAATTTTGACTTTAGTAGTATAAAATGTCTCTTTTAGTCCCCACTCAAGAAATTAAAAAGAATTAAAAAGAAAACAAAGGGACTAGCAGCTGGCATAATGGCTATGTCACTGGACTCCCATATAGTCAACTGTGGTTCAAGTCCCAGACCTGGTGGCTTAAACTCATGCCGGACACACGTGTGTGCGTGCCCAAGATCCTGAAAGGAGAATGGAGGAGAAGGGATTGCAGCATGGCCATCCCCCCTGGGAGGTGATCTCTCTCTTTCTGTGTCTCTCTGTCTTTCTGGTGAGCGTATGCACCCTATAGCAAAAACCTCTCAAAAAAAAAAAAAAAAGAAAAGAAAGAAAAAGCAATCAACTTGCTCATAGTGGCATGGTGGGAAGTTCTGGGAAGAGCGAGAGTCCAGAAGTCTGGGCTCCGGCCTCAGCCTCGCCACCCTGTGGGCTGCAAAACCAGGTGAACTACTCAACTGCTTCACGTGTAAAATGACATACTATTTTTTTTTTTTTTAGTTTTGCTATAGGGTGTATGTGCTTGTTAGAAAGAGGCAGAGAGAGAGAAAAAGTGAGAAATCACCCTCTGGGGGGTTTACCACATCACATAATGCCTTCTCTTCCACTCTCTTCTTGGGACTTTGGGCATGCACACACGTGTTGTTTCTCAAGCTGCTGGGTACAAGACTCAAACCATACAGTCAACCATGTGAGATCCAGCTACCTTAACCTCTGTGTCACCTGCTGGCCTAAAATGGCTAAATTTCAGATCTCGAAACTCAGTGATTAGAAGACTTTGGGCAGGCTGTGGGGTAGGAAGAATAACTTACCAAAGCTGTAACTTCCAGTTAGCATCCGACTGGCTGGCAGTGGGGATGGAGGAAGGGGGAGAGAGAGTTTAAGTCACTGGCTTTCCCCCAGATGTCAGTCTTTCAGGCCCCAGCTGCCCTCCCATGTATCTAGGAGGTCCAAAAGAAGAGGGGTGGCCCAAACATGTCGGGAGCTCAGGAAAGAACTGAATGCTGTACGGCCTTTAGTGTCTCTTGCAATTGTTAAGCAACACAACATAGAATTTAAAGGCCTTTGCTCTCAGAGAGATGGGTGTGGACTTCTGGACGCTCCTTGACCGTTTGGGACAGCATACCACACAGGCAATCAGAATATTTTAAGAAAAAGTCAGGTCTATTTTCAATTTTTCTAGAACTCAGGTCTTCTATAATTCCTAGTCTGACATTTCCTAATGTACAATTTGCACAGCTTCTGCCTCAATTTTAGTCATTTTCCTTATGTGAAAAACAGAATAGAGCCTCCCTCTTCCTGACAAGAATGTGTCAAGCCACTCTTATCCTTTCCTGGAGCTTCTTCGTGCTTTGTCTCCTTTGCACAGCTCTTTATGTTTGTGGGGTGATGGATGAACATGGGCAAGTGGATGCAGTTGGAAGAGAGGAAGGACACCAGTGAGACAGAGTCTACCTGTGGGTGTTGGCTGGGCCTGGAACGGGGCTTGGCCAGCTGGAGGGATATTTCCAAATGCAGAAGGGCTGGGGCTACTGCCAAAGGCATCAAAGTTGGCAAAGCCTCCATGGGAAGATGTCTGGCCTATAGGTGGAAGGAATGCAAAGGTTAGAAATAGAAAACGTACATGCATGTCTATAATACATCTATTAATTCTAAAGGCCAAAGGTCACTCTTATGAGACATCTGCTTTTCTATAGAATCCTCTTTAAAGGGAGTCATAGGGGCCTGGGGCTGAGAGCTGGACTGACACAGGACAAGAGCATCCAGAGGCCTCTAAGTTCACTCCCTGCCATATTTTATCCTTACTCCACAAGGCGTTAATGTTTTGGTCAGGGCCTAGTTTGGGGTAGTATTATGTGAAACAAAATTTTTTTTGTTCAGGGGAAGGGACTTGAAAAGAAAAGGAGAAATTAGGTACTGCTTTGTTGAATCCTCAAGTGGCTACTGCTGGTCTCTGGGAAGCGGGCAAAAAAAGTGGAATACATGCTACTCCCTCTCCTCCCATTTAATTGAAAAAGTAATAAAAAAGGGTATTTCAAATGTTTACAAGGAAATGCTGGGAGTCTCCAGATGTAATGATTTCAGTCAAGCTTCCAAATATAACCCCTGCTGTGCTCATGTGATTTAGATTCTCCCACCTTCCTGTTTCAGAATAACCATCACATTTATTCATGTGAAAAGATCTAGAGTTACAGGAAACATGGACACCCCTAAGGACTGAATTTCTTTTTTTTTTTTTTTTTTTTGAGAGGTTTTTTCGCTATAGGGCGCGTGCGCTCGCCAGACAGACAGAGAGAGACATAGAGACAGAAAACGAGAAATCACCCCCCAGGGGGGATGGTCACGCCGCAATCCCTTCTCCTCCATTCTCCTCTCGGGATCTTGGGCACGCACGCACACGCGCCCGGCAGGACTGAATTTCTTATGTTACAGATAAATATATTGGGGTGTTCTCGTCCCAAGTCCCACTTACCTCCAAAGGCTGAGAATGCAGCAAAAGCTGGGGCTACCTGGGGAGCAGCAAAGGGGTCTCCTCCAATATCAGCCAGCAGGTCAGTACTGGCTTTCTTGACAGAGGAGTGGGGAGGTGGCTGAGAGCTCCGGGCCTGGGATGTCCGAGCCTGAGACTGACTGCCAGACTTGGAGAAGAAAATGTACTTACAATTTGGCATTTAAGAGTTCCAGATACGACCCCAGCCCCTCCATGACTCCCCAGAGAGAGAGAGCGAGAGAGAGAGAGAGAGACTGAAACTCGACCTAGAGGTTTCACGTGCAGAAGCTGCATTAGCCCCTTTTGTACTGCATGTCATCCTGGTGTTTTTACTACAAAGCTCCCAGAACACTGGAGGGCGTACTAATCAAGGTAACCATGAGATACACAGGAATGCTACCTGGTACCTTCCCCAGGTACTAGAGGCAGTGTCCTGGCCCCTTCTGTGCTTCTTTGGAGGGAATGGTCAGGCTCAGAACTGATACTCGGACCTCCCTAAATACCACTTCCTGTTAGGTTTTATCTCTAAAAGATAAGAGGCCCAGACTTGACAGATATAAGAGATAAGGTAACAGTAGGGCTGAGAACCAGCTTGCAACTCCTATACTGTTGTCTGCTAAGTCTAGAGAATTTAGCTTAGGAAACTGACACTCCTGTCTCCCAAATCTCAACATAAACCTGAATTGTGCATCTGAGAGTTACCTGGCTTGAGATGGAGGCAGCAGCTGAGAGAGATGGCATAGGATCACCCAGAAGTGTCCTCATGGGTTTCCCTTCTGGGACGGAGCCCTGCACAGGGGTGGAAGCACTGCCTTTGGTATATGCGGGCCCCTTGACTTGGTCTGGGGGGACGTACCTTTAAGAAAGAATAGTCAGGCTGTAAAGGGGGGGGGGGGGGGTAAAACTTTGGACTATGCTCAGCTTAGTTGTCTGAGAAAACAGGTTAGAGAAGTAAAAGTCCTTTCTCATTTTTTTCTCTGCTGATTTCCTTTTTTGATGTAAAGGGAATTTGGTAACTTAGCAAAGTCCTGCCTATCTTGCATATCTGTTTTTGTTTTGCCAGGGGACACATGCGCTTGCCAGAGAGAGAGAAGGAAAATGAGAAAGCATCCCCCATGGAGCATGGTTATGACATCATGCTCTCTTCTTTTCCATCTCTCCCCTCTCTCTTCTTTCAGGATTTTTAAGACACCAGGTCTCAGACTTGAACCACATGGTTGACCAGTCACCTTAACCACCAGGCCATGGGCTGGTCCCCTCTAATTTGTATGGATGCTCACTTTGTCTGCAGTTTGCTCTGCTTTATGCCTATTTTTCTCTCCTCTTTTTGGCACGTCAAACCATCTATGTTTCAAGTAATAACACATGCAATAATACTGACAAACATGCGATTCTCTTTTCCACTTCCCACACAAGGACCTCTTTTATTTCCTGGATGTTGTTTCTTCAGTTTTCTCTTTCTCAGTACCAGAGAAAAGGTATCTGCTATCTCATCCTGTAAAGGCTTATAATCTATGCTTCTACCATGCCAGCTTCTGGCACTTCTGATACAATTCTATTCCACTATAATGTGTGTTAGGTCCCTACTCTGGAAGTATCTTTAGTTCTGAGGACTAAAGACTCCTTTGAGGGACTCCAAAATGTAGTAATCCACATCAGTCTCCTTGCTTTCTGCATTTTCTTCTCCACCTTGTAGTTAGCCCCTGACATACACACACCCCAGTGATCAAACAAAGGAAGGGACATCTGGGGAGAAAAAGGTAAGAGAGGATGGAGATTTTCTTCATCAGGAAAACTGAATACATACAAATGGTGACTAGGGGATGGATGTTGGTGCAGTGGTACAACTTAATGCTCTGTGAGGCTGCTCATGAGAAGATCCCAGGCTCACATCCAACAATCTCCCTGAATACACTGAGTACACATGTGGCCATGAGAGTAGATTATAGTATCAAGACCCTTTTGGGGGTGTTGTCTCTCTATCTCTGTCTATTTCTCTCACTCATGGAATAAACAAACATATATAAGTGTTTGTTTACACACACACACACACATGAATATGGGCCTGATTTGTAGCCTAGCAGTTAAGGGAGCTGGATCCTATACAGCCAACCACAGCTTGAGTCGTGGCCCTGGCAGCTTGAAAAACACACCAGGAGCATGTGTGAATGCCCCAAATCACAAACAGGATAGAGAAATGGAGAAGCAATTGCAGCATAACCATGCCCCATTGGCGGGGGCGGGGGGAGGGTGAGGGAAGGGTGGGGTAGAGTGCTTTCTCTCTCTTTCTGGTGAGCACATCTACACTCTAGCAACTAAAAGAAACAAATCATGGGCCATCCAGCGGTATAGTAGTTAAGGTAGCTGGATCCCACATGACTGACAGTATGGTTCAAGTCCCAGACCCAGCAGCTTGAAGAACACACCAGGTACATGTACATGCATGTCCAAAATCCTAAATAGAAAAATGGAGAAGGGATTGCATGGCCATCCCCATGGGAGATGCTTTCTCACTTTCCCTCTTTTTCTCTCTGTTTCTCGCTTGTGAGTGCATGCACTCTCTAGAAAATTAAAAAAAAAAAAAAATCATGAATAAACAATGTGCTAAAAGCATAAGGCTATATGACATTTGCTTTTCAACATCTCTCCCGGGACTAGCAGTTAGCATAATGGCTATGTCACTGGACTCCCCTGTAGTCGACCGCGGTTCTCATCCTGGACCCGGTGGCTTAAAACTCACACCAGGCACATGTGTTTGTGTGCCCAAGATCCCGAGAGGAGAATGGAGGAGAAGGGATTGCGGCATTGCCATCCCCCCCTGGAGGGTGATTTCTCGCTTTCTGTCTTTCTGTCTCTGGCTGGCTGGCGAGCCCATGCGCCCTATAGCAAAAACCTCTAAAAAAAAACCCCAACATCTCTCCCGACATAAGAGCTCAATGGAGCTATAAAAATGAACTCCTGGGGCCAGCAGATGATGTGGTGGTTAATGTGCTGGACTCCTACATGGTCAATTGCATTTTAAGTCCTGGACCCAGTGGCTTGAAACTCACACCAGTGTGCATGCCTGCATGACCAAAATCCCAGGAGGAGAATGGAGGAGAAGGGATTACAGCATGACCATCCCCCATTGGGGATGATTTTTTTTTTTTTGACAGGTTTTTCGCTATAGGGCGCGTGTGCTCGCCAGACAGACAGAGAGAGACATAGAGACAGAAAGCGAGAAATCACCCCTCAGGAGGGATGGTCACGCCACAATCCCTTCTCCTCAATTCTCCTCTTGGGATCTTGGGCATGCATGCACACGCGCCCAGCGTGAGTTTTAAGCCACCAGGTCCGGGATGTGAACTGCGGTCGACTACGTGGGAGTCCAGCGACATAGCCATTATGCTAACTGCTGGTTCCCCCCCATTGGGGATGATTTTTCACTTTCAGTCTCACTATCTCTCTGTTGAGTGCACGTGCCTATGGCAAAAACCTTAAAAAAAACAAAAAAGGAATGAACTCCCACTCCCACAGGCCTATCTCCCCACTCCAATCAAATCGACTATCTCCACAAAGTGTGGACCAAATCTGCAGGGTTAAGAACCATTAATAGGACCAGCAGTTGGTGTAAGGGTTATGTTGCTGGACTCCCATGTAGTTGACCGCAGTTTGAGTGCTGGACCCCGTGGCTTAAACTCATGCCGGCCGCATGTGCGTGCATGCCCAAGATCCTGAGAGGAGAATGGAGGAGAAGGGATTGCAGCGTGGCCATCCCCCCTGGGGGATGATTTCTCACTTTCTGTCTCTCTGTCTTTCTGGTGAGCACATGTGCTCTATAGCAAAAACCTTTCCAAGTAAAGAAAAAGTCCTTTCATGTATATTTACTATTTTGAAGTCAGAATTTAGTCTTAATTTGGTCTCAGTAGAACAAAACTAAACCCAAGTTTAGCCTTTGAGAGAAACCCGAATTCAACTCTGGAACTAAACTATCCGTGGAAGCATGCTTTGGACACATCTCATAGAAACCTCTTCCCTTTTCCTTACCATCTCTTCTTCTCATACTTTTCTTGGAGAAATTCCTTCACCTTCTGAGGATCCCTGGAATCTGGTATTATAGATGTCCGAGCATCAAAAAGACCCAGCCAAATTTTCCTGCAAACCTAAAGGAATAGCCAGATGATAGAGGAGTTGGAGCAGAAAGCGTGAAATATGAAAGACACCACATCCAATTGATTCATCAATAAACATGTATTGAACATGGACACAGAGCTGGGATCTGGGTATGCCTACAAACTAGACATGGTCTCTCTCTTTACAGAGTTTATGACCTAATGGGGAGATCATGTCTTAGATAACATTGAAAAAGGAAAATAGAGGGCAATGAGAATTATAGAGAACTAAATTTGGATGGGGATGGGGACAGGGACAATTTTCACAGCTCTGGCTTCCAGGACATACTCCAGAGGCCCTTGCCCACACTCTCTAAGTAAGCCAATGACCTATATACTAGAGGTACTGCCAACACCAGGGATGGCAATGTCCACTCAGCACATTTAACTGGGGGAGGGGTTTAACTCTCTTTCAAGTAAATGACAGGGACTTAAACCCAGATTGTCAAGGCTCAAGTCAGCAGAGCTGGCTCCGGCAGACAGGACTCAGAGGGGGGCTAGCCCAGTCAACTGTAATATGGAGCTCTAACCAGAGGCTAACCTCTATAGAGATATTGCTTCTTCCCTGGATTCTTCAAAGAGGGGCCTAGATAAACCACATTTCATATAGCTAAGAAGCTGTAATTATACAAATACACATAAAACAAGAAACCTTACATACTAAAAATTAAGAGAAACTCAACCAGCAAAGAAAACTGTTGGATTTTTTTTTTTTTTGGAGAGATTTTCGCTATAGGGCGCATGCGCTCACCAGACAGACAGAGAGAGACATAGAGACAGAAAGCGAGAAATCACCCCCCGGGGGGATGGTCACGCCGCAATCCCTTCTCCTCCATTCTCCTCTCGGGATCTTGGGCACGCACGCACACGCGCCCGGCGTGAGTTTTAAGCCACCGGGTCCGGGACGCGAACCGCGGTCAACTACATGGGAGTCCAACGACATAGCCATTACGCTAACTGCTGGTTCCCAAACTGTTGGATTTTTTTCACAATCCCGCGGCAAAGCTCCACTAGCAGATAGGGTGACCATCACCTTCTAACTGTTCCGATCAGTGGCAGCTTACCTCATTTCCACGAGATTGCAGAAATACTACTTCAGGCTCCGTGAAAGTTGTCATAGAGATGGACTTGACACGATGAGGTGGGTTCAGACCTCTCCTGTGGGAGAGAAATAGAAAAGTATAATGCAGGACTGTTTATGGGAAGAGGAGGAGGGAGAAAAGGATAAACCAATAGCACATATGTGATGTTCAGATAGAACCCCAACCTGACACTACTATCTGATTCCAGGAAAGAAGGGAAACAAAAATATTTTGGAAGCTTCTAATGAGAGGGAAGAGGAGGGACCAGCAGTTAGCGTAATGGCTATGTTGCTGGACTCCCACGTAGTCAACCATGGTTCGAGTCCCAGACCGGGTGGCTTAAAGTCACGCCGGGCACGTGTGCGCCCAAGATCCCGAGAGGAGAATGGAGGAGAAGGGATTGCGGCATGGCCATCCCCCCCTGGGGGGTGATTTCTCGCTTTCTGTCTCTCTGTCTCTCTCTGTCTGTCTGGTGAGCGTACACGCCCTATAGCAAAGACCTCTCAAAAAAAAAAAAAAAAGAGAGGGAAGAGGGTCAGGAATATGTTGCCACCCTAGTCATTCTGAAGAGGGACGGCAGGGTCTGCTCATCTAGAAGCCTCTTCTAGCCTGGTTTAGATCCCAACAGTTTCAGGCTCTAGCCTGCAGGTCGAAGGGGTGCTTCTGGGAGCTCTGACATGCAGCTACTTCCTTTTCCTGTTTTATCATTGTTTTAGACCTGCAGCACATTCCCAACCTCCCAGAGTCCATGAAAATACAAATCCCGCCAAGCATGAGAGAAGGCAAAAGCGAAGACCCATGAGTCTGCCTGATAACACTAACGAAGAATTTAGTGGCAGAAAAAAACAAGGTTCCCAGGACCAACAGATGGTGTAATGTTACATCGCTTGACTCCCACACAGTAGGCAAGGGTTTGAATCCCAGACCCAGCGGCTTAAAACTCGCACTGGGCGTGTGTTCATGCGTGCCCAAAATCCTAAGAAGAGAATGGAGGAGAAGGGACTGTGGCATGGCCATCCCCTCAGGGGGTGATTTCTCACTTTCTCTCCATCTCTCTCTGGTGAGCACATGTGCCCTATAGCAAAAATTTCTCTTTAAAAAAAAAAAAAAAAAAAAAAGAGTCCCTAGGCTGGTTGCCCATACACTTGTCTATAAAGAAGGGTGGAGTAGTGATGGGGATGGAGAAGATAACTCTTTCAGGAAGCTGTCTCTGGGAAAAGAAATATTCCAGACTTTCTTATTTCTAGACCTTGCAATTAAGAAAGGAAGAAGTCATGAGATATGAGACTAGCATGGGCCAGAGACATACATCCTGTAGTGATACTTTTGTGCCTGTTCTGTGTATTGTTAGCTCAATGGAGTCCAGCTCTGCCTACAGAAACCCTGTGGAGATTACAGAAGAAAAGACTTCCTTCCTCCCACTCAGTTGGTCACCAGAGTTGGAGGGGAATTGTGGGGCTAAACCACATAGGACTTCATAGGTCCCCTTTCTTTATACATTAGTATTACTCTGGTCTAGAGTATTGTCCTTATCAGGCTAAAACAAAAAGGGCTGAACCAGAACAAACAAGCTAGATCTTATCAGCTGAGACTACCTTTCCTGCATGTCTATAGTCTGTCACTGTAGGCCCAGGGTCTGCATCTTGGAGTCACATTCTCCCTGATCCATCAGTGTCTGACT
This sequence comes from Tupaia tana, assembly GCA_026018925.1. Lineage (NCBI taxonomy): Eukaryota > Metazoa > Chordata > Mammalia > Scandentia > Tupaiidae > Tupaia > Tupaia tana. The sequence continues at coordinate 50,258,567 of JAKSZU010000016.1, read as the reverse complement.
AATGACACCCCACTGCACTGAGATGTATCTTTGTCCATATTTCCTGGTTCTTCTTGTAAGCTCCTGGTGATCAAGGAGTAGGTTAATTTTTATATCTTCTAAAATGACTACCACAGTGTTTGGTATTTGATGAGGGCTCTCCAGACTTTTACTGTCATGGAAAAAAATAGGAAAATCAAGATGTTAAAATAAATATAGAATAGGGTCCTGGCTGATGTCCTCAGGAAAGAAAAGGGAGAAGACAAGAAAACAAAATTTACCAAATGGAAATCCTAAAAATTCACAGAGAAGGTGGGAAAAACACATGTTCACACTACGGGTGCATACACAGAATAAAGGGCTCCTGCCAAGTCTGGGAGAATGACAGCGTAGGTGTTAGTGTACGTGAGGTAGAGTGGGGAGTGGGGGGACAGATGACACAGTACAGAGTTAACAGTAAAAGGTGGCCGCCCTTTTGGATGATAAATTACTCATTATGGGATTCTAACAAAGGACAGGCAGGACTCTGAAGGCTACAGTTGAGGTCGTTTTCAGAGATTCTGCTGCTAGATATTTGAGAAAAGGGTCTCAAAATACCCTTACAAAAGACAAGCAATATCAAAGAGGACTGATGCCCTGAGGAAAGATAAGAGCAGGGAAAACCAAAAGCAAGGCTTTGTTACCACATATCAAACAATACCTCTGAAATTTGATCTGCCCTGAAGACTCTTCGATCACATTTCAGAGACAGTCCAGCTTTCTCTCCTAAAGCCTCTCTTGCTAATGGCTAAGTGTGCTTTTGTTTTTGGTTCTGGCCATCCTGCTTTTAAACTCTTTCCATTGATCTTTCTCACCTTAACCACTGGGCCCTTCCCCCACAGAATGTCAGATCTTTCTGAAATCTAGCCACAGCAAACCTCATGGTCCCCAAGATCTCGGTCCTCTCTCTCCTTTTCTAACAAATATTTACTTTGCTAAAATCCAAATCACTGGTAGGCACTTTGGAGGATATGAAAAATTAGGAGTCTTTGACTACCAGGAGCTTACAAGGACCCAGGAGGCCTGGACAAGGGTACTTCTCAATGCAATAGGGTGCCAGTCAGTCAGGCACCTTGAACCTCATACACGAGAGAGAATGTGACTCCTGGATGCAGCAGTAGGGGAAGGAAGAGAAAGTCATGGGAAAGGTAAAACGAATTATGTTTATACTAGAAAAACAGATTCTAAGCCTATCACAAAAGGGTCATTGACATTTCCTGAAAGGACAACCAGGAACTATTAGCAAACTGTAAACAGGAGGCATGATTCTTTGTTTAGGAGGAGGAGGAGGGACTCAATCTAGACATCAATCAAGAGAAAAGGCTTCAAACAACAGAACTTCTTATAACTAAGCTTGGATTGGAGGATTTCTCTTTTTTTGGGGGGGATGCATAGGGGAGGAAGATGATAGGATGAAGGAAAGGCAGAGAAAATAAATGATTTAGGTGCTCTGGGCCAAAAGAATCTGATGGAACAGGATGTTTCCATAGCACAGTACAAAAAGCATTGCTCTGACCTTGATGTCTGTAGACTGGATTATGTATAACCAGAGTCACAGTTTGGGGGCAGGGAGAATTCTCTACAAGGCAACACTCCGCAGCTCAGGAAGAAGGCCTAGTTACATGGCCTATGAGTCAGATATTTCTTTCTGAATCATAGAGAGGCCACTGCTGGCTGACAGAAGTAATTTAGAAGCAAGAGCCCCCCTTCTTCCAGTAGCTGAAACTAAACAAAGTGTGTTACATTTGGTTGGGTACATACCAGGGTCATGCTACGGGCCAGGTGTGTCACTAGCCTGCAATTAAACAGAACCACCTCTCCAGCTTGCACCAGCCTCCCCAATGTAACTTTAGGGTTCTTCCCAAAAAAAGTAGCAACAGTTAGGAGGAATGGCCCTTCAATCATCACAGCAAACCTATTCTGTAATTTCTAATCAGGAACTGCTGGGGAAATCCAGAGATAAATTTATTTTAGTGCAATTATTTCTACTTGAGAGCAAGTATATTACTAGGACTGTTGATCTACTTCAGTCTCTTTTACCACAGGGCACCTAAACAGCATTTCAAACACTCTGAATTCCCTGGCAAGTAAAGCCACTTGTATGTGTAGATGCTAAAGTCTGCCTAATTCTCTTTCCTTCTTCTCCCCCCCCCCCCCAACTTGTTTCTATTAAGCATACAACTATTTCCACAAATACCACACCTTTTGTTCCTCATGGTCATCACCCTCAAGCTGGCCCATATTTTCCTTCTATCTTGCTTCATAAAAGCATCAAACCTGCTCAGCGGCTCAATAAGAAGGTTCTGCCAGGTCAACAATGGAAAAAAACCAGTTCGACCCAGCACCCAACTTCTTTTATTTGTGCCAGATTTGGGCTTGGGAATTCTCCGCCTCTGAATATTTGTGTTAAAATTTATACAGCCCAGATTATGTTTCTTTGCTCCTGGGATTCCACTGTTCTGTCACTGAGCAGGGAACAGCTACATAAATTTAACTCTTCTCTTAGATTCAGACATCACTAAGAAGAGTCCCTACTAGGTCTTCAGTAGTTCCTACTAAAAAGGATCCAGGGTCAATTTCACTAATTTTAGGAAATCTCTTCCTAAATTCTGTTTCAACCCATTTCCTTTGTTCTCCAAAACCACCTTCACATATAGGGCCAGAAAGAGTGCTGCTGGGACCAGCAGTTAGCGTAATGGCTATGTCGCTGGACTCCCACGTAGTCGACCGCGGTTCGAGTCCCGGACCCAGCGGCTTAAACTCACGCCGGGCGCGTGTGCATGCGTGCCCAAGATCCCGAGAGGAGAATGGAGGAGAAGGGATTGCGGCGTGGCCATCCCCCCTGGGGGGTGATTTCCTGCTTTCTGTCTCTCTGTCTCTCTCTGTCTGTCTGGCGAGCGCACGCGCCCTATAGAAAAAACAAACCTCTCCAAAAAAAGAAAAAAAAAAAAAAAAAAAAGAAAGAGTGCTGCTAATAATAGGAGCTGCTCTTCTTTTCAAACTCAATCTTAATCCTTTTCTTTCCCCCTCTTCTTCTCATCCCTATAGTAATATACTACTTCCTTATGGGCTTTTCAAATTATTCATGCTCCCTCCCCCTTATGATATATTGCCTAAATCTGTAACTTAGTGGGACTGTCCACCCTTGCCCGGAAGACTCATGAATGTGAAAGGTGAGGGAGGTGGGGGTGACAATTGGGACTAAAATAGGGGCAAGGTACATGTGTACCTCTCCAACCCACACGGGCGGAAAAGTATTGAATTATTAAACAACACACTACAATTCCTTTCCTTCCATGGAGATAAAAATGCTTCAACTAGGAATTACTAATAGCAAGCCTGATCATGAAAGGAACTTGTCACAAATAAAGAGCTGTCAAGCACATCACTTAACATCCAGCCCAGAGCTCTGCCCAACTTTATTGTGATAATGGGAGTCAGAATTAAGGTGGGCAGAAGTAGAGAAGACAAATATCCATTACAGAGACTTGAAGGACAATGGATTAAAGAATGGACACAAACAGCCAGGTCAGATATTGCTTAAAAAATTGTGTGTCAAAATTAGTGGCGGGAACCAGCAGTTAGCGTAATAGCTATGTCGCTGGACTCTCACGTAGTTGACCGCGGTTTGCGTCCCGGACCCGGTGGCTTAAAAACTCACGCCGGGCGCGTGTGCGTGCGTGCCCAAGATCCCGAGAGGAGAATGGAGGAGAAGGGATTGCGGCGTGGCCATCCCCCCGGGGGGGTGATTTCTTGCTTTCTGTCTCTATGTCTCTCTCTGTCTGTCTGGCGAGCGTACGCGCCAGAAAAATCTCCCCCCCCAAAAAAAAAATTAGTGGCCATCTCTGATGTCAATGAGATCTCAGGCCTCAATGTCCCTTTTTCTGTTTGGTTTTAAAGAGAGATTCTTGCTATAGGGTGTGTGTCCTTGCCGGAGAGACAGAGAGACAGCAAAAAATCACACCCCCAGGGGAAATGACCAAACTGCAATCCTTTCTTCTTCATTCTTCTTTCTGGATTTTGGGCACACATGCACACACACTGGTGTGAGTTTTAAGCTGCCAGGTCTGGGACTTGAACTGCAGTCAACTATATGGGAGTCCAGTGATGTAACCATTACGCCATCTGCTGGTCCCATCAATATCCCCCCCCCCTTTTTTTTTTAAGTTTGCCTGTGCGTTCACTGGAGAGAGACAGAAGGAAGAAGGAAAACGAGAAAGCAACCCCAGGGAAGGCCCTGCCACAATCCCTTCTCTTCCATTCTCCTTTTGAGATTTTGGGCAAGCATGCACATGCACCCAGTGTGATTTTCAAGTCACTGGGTCTGGGACTTGAACTGTGGAGTAGGCCACGTGGGATCCAGCCAGTTAAACCTCCACACCACCTGCTGGCCCAAATGTCCCTTTTCGTAAACAGTGGTTTATTCATACAATGAATAAGCTTTTAAAGACCTCTTTTAAAAAGTTCATGGAAAACTATATTACTAAAAAAAACTATGCATGGATTTCAAATTTTTGCACCAAAGTAAACTTTTATTTTAATTTTACTTTTTCCATGAACTTTTCAAAGTCTCCTCATAGAGGCATTCAGGCAAACCAGAACAAGAGAGAACTAGTTAAGATATTGCTTTGGAAATTGATGCTTGTTAAGCAGCAATTTTCACCCTATCTTAAATTTTAAGTGGCAGATTCATTCTTCTGTAAAAGAGTTAGAAATATAACTATACAGGGTCAGCAGGTGGTGTTTAGATTAAGGCACTGGATCTCACATGGCTGACTGTGTGATTCAAGTCCCAGACTGCAGCTTGAAATCACACCGGGCACATGTGCATGCCCAAAATCCTGAGGAGACTGAAGAAGGGACTACAGTATGGTCATCCTCCTGGGAGTGATTTCTCACTTTCTCTCTTTGGAGAGTGCACATCCCCTATGGCAAAAACCTGAAAGAAGAAGAAGAGGAAGAAGAAGAGGAAGAAGAGGAAGAGGAAGAGGAAGAGGAAGAAGAAGAAGAAGGAGAAATATAACTAAACAAGCATATATATATGTGGGGAAAAGAACAAGGATCCATATTAAGGTTAAGAAAATTAGATATTGGAAGGTCAAATATAGGTCAAGTTTGAGACCTACAATTGTGGCAGTATGTATATAAATCTAGAAATAGAAATAGCAGACACTACCATCCTCTCTCATAGGCCCTCACATTAATGCTGGAGGTTTTGCTAAGGCTGAGAAAATGTTTCCTATTTAAAAAGAGAGTATGGGGGCTGGCAGGTGGCATGGTGGTTAAGGGCGCTGGACTCCCACATGGCCGACCACGGTTCAAGTCTCAGACCTGGTGGCTTGCTTTCTCACTTCCTCTCTCTCTCTCTCTCTCTCTCTCTCTCTCTCTCTGATCAAACTGAAAAATAATAATGATATAATAATAAATAAAGTTAAATAAAATAATAAAAAAAACCTTAAAATAAAATAAAAATAAAAATAAAAAAAAAAGAGAGTATGAGCTCATACATGCAGAGATAAAGACATCGTGATACCCACCTACCAATATTAAAATGTGAGTTTTTTTATTTTTTTATTATTATTTTTTTTATTATTATTTTTTTTTTTCCCCAGATCTTAGGAAATTTGATTTTGGTCGAAACAGTGGACTTTGCTCCATCAGTCAACTCAGCCAGCAGGGAACTCTGGTAATTCCACTGGCTGCCTCCAGAACTCCACCCACCTCAGAGCTAGACATATTTGTAACACAGTCAACAGAAAACTGGCCTTTAAAATAAAGCCAATCCTGCTCTCTCCTTTCTCTAGTTATGGTGTTCAGTACCTCCCAATCCTCTTCATTTTGACAAAGAATACTCTTTGCAGCATACCTCCATATCAGCTACCATCACTCTTCAACTAATATTGCTTTATTTCGCTTTATATATAGAATTATTTATTTAGGGAGCAGCAGTTGGTGTAATGGCTATGTCACTGGACTCCGATGTAGTCGACCGTGGTTCGAGTCCCGGACCCGGTGGCTTAAACTCACGCCAGTGCATGTGCATGTGTGCCCAAGATCCCAAGATCCCAAGAGAAGAATGGAGGAGAAGGGATTGCGATGTGGCCATCCCCCTCGGGGGGTGATTTCTCGCTTTCTATCTCTCTGTCTCTGTCTTTCTGGCAAGTACATGCGCCCTATAGCAAAACCTCTCCAAAAAAAAAAAAAAAAAAAAAGATTTATTTATAGTCCATGGCCTTCACTACGATGTAAGCTCCATGAAAGTGGGGACTGTGTCAATACTGTTTTTTCAGTGCCTAAAAGTGTCTGGGGCTTTATAGGTACTCAATAATATTTGCTGAATGAATGAATGTGAAGTCTGTTGGCCTACTCTTAATACAACCTTTACTTTCCACCACCACAAAAAATCCTACCCTACAGGGAATCAACCATGTCGATTTAGGAAGCTAACCAGCTTATGTTCCACTGTAGAGTCATGCCTCTCTATCAACTGCTGCACTGTGTGCTCTCATCACTTAGCAGCTACCAATAAGCATCCTTTACTTCATATATTCTCCTGTGGTCCATCTGCCACTTCTGAGCCCTTCCCTAGTACATCAAAGGGACAGAGGTAATACCTTAAAGCCCCTTCAAAAGGCTTATATACCTTGTCTGTGCTAATTAAAATTCCAATTAGCAAATGTAATATACCACCAGAACTCAGGCAGTCATAGTCAGGGAAACTCCAGTCCTCCAGTGTTCTTTCAGTTTCTCCTGACATTTCTCTCCTTACAATCTTTTTTTTTTTAATTGCCAGAAGGCAAGTGTGCTCACTAGAGAGCAAGCACCCTACAATGAAGCATGGTCATACTGTACTCCTGCATACACATGTACCTGGAGTGTTTTTCAAGCCGCCAAGGCTAGGATTCAAACTGTGATTAGCCATGTGGGATATGGCTCCCTTTGCACAGGGGTTAACTGCTGTGCCTCTGGGCCAGCCCTCTCTTTACAATCTCGACATGCCTTCAGTTCAGCTTCATTTATCAGCCCAACCTCTTGGTCCTTCACTATACTTTCTCTTACTGTTAACAAAGTCAGACCTCTTGGGATACTTCTTTATTGAACTAATCAATCCTTGGGTCATAGCTACCTCCCTCCATTCAGAGTACACTCAGATCACAGGTGTCTGACTTTTCATTGATGAGATCAACAATAGTGACCACAGGGAGAAGTGGTAAAGTTCTACAAATTGTGCATATCTCTATTTTTTTTAATTAAAAACTTCTAAAAAATTATACCTTTTTCCTTTTTTATTCATGATAGAGTGCTCATGCAAACATGTGAGAGACAAATGAATGAGTACCCCTCGCATAGGATGTGTCCCTTTCCTTCAGTCCTCCAGTCCAAGAGATCCTGAGCTCTTGCACATGTGCCCAGTGTATTTCAGGCTGACTAGGCTGGGGATTTGAACTGAGGTTGCCATGTGGAATCTGGCTTCTCTTGAGCAATACATTACTGCTGTGCCATGGAGTCAGCCCATTAGAAAACTTGTTTTAATACAGAGACTCCCTGTGTCAGGATCCTACTGCCTCAGGCTCCCTATTTTGCTGAGATTACAAGCATATCCATTCATACTTTAGGATGGAGGAGGAATTGACTCCAGGCCTCTCCTGTGATCCCAGCCTGCAGAACACATCTTAGCACACACCACTGTAGCTAGGCCTGTGCATTGATATTTAAAGAGTTAACTTTTCCAGCAAAAGAAACCGGGTTTTTAACGTGTCCCAGATCCCTTGACCTTCCTCTGCCTGATTGAGGGAAATTCATTATAGAAGGGAAATATTATCTGTGGGATACTTTAAACCAAGATTTAGAAAATAACAATAATAATGTCAGCATTTCCCATTTATTCAGATTTTAACCTTTCAGGCCATCACTGCTAACCATGAGAATGAATAAATACTGTTTCCTAATATTTTCTTATAGGGCTTAGCTCTGACAGCCCATCAATTTATCCTCCTACTTCTCTCTGCTGTTCACAGACTCTATAATCAAATGTTCCTTTTTCTAACAGGATCATCAGAAATCTGCTCTTTCTCTATTTTACATTCTAAACACTCCTAAACTTTGTTCCTTTTCTCCTCAGGATACTCATCCCAGTCTCTTGCTTTATTTGAGTCTCTAGCTCAACTTAAGATAAATCCTTGTTTGGGTTCTAAATCACTGCTCCAAGAGCTACAATGGCTTTTTACTTAGATCAAACTTGAGTAGATCTTACAACATACAAGTGAGGTTGATCAGAATATAGAAGTTTGGCAAAGGAGGTAAAAACCAAGTAAAGAAAATTCCAAACTGTATCTTAGGAGAACTGGACACTCATTTCTGGTCTGCCACGATCATAACTAATATCAAACAACAAATGCTGAGAAAAGCAACTCCCATATGGCATTGGGTAAGTTACTAAATCTCTTTTTGCTTCTGTTCTCCCATTTGTCAGGCAAGAACAATACTGCTCACTCCTTACTTTACTAAGGGTGTAAGAACAAGAGAAGCATTCCTTGTTAAAAAACAACAGTGTATCAAACTAAATAGTTAAAAAAAAAAAAAAGCTAAATGAATTCCTTGACAAACTTAATGGAAAACAATCTAAGCTTGGTATCAGATGTTAATCGTGCATTTAAACAAATAATTCCCTGAGGTAGGAGCAGGAGGTGGGGAACTTTCCTATACAATCAGAAATCTGGGCTAGAACCATGGCTCTAAGGTACAACCAAACACTGCACCACTATCAAGTGTAACATTGCAGATTACAGGACAAAGCCCCCCCCCCCCCCCAAAAAAAAAGCAAAATAACAAAAACAAAAACCCTAGAAGAGTTTACTAGATGTTACTACCAGGATCCAGCCATGGCAACAAGGAGCTTAAAGGTGTAAGTGATTACACTTAAGGATGGCTCATCCAGATCTCCAATCTCTGGAAAAGTTAAGAGTTAAACTCTCTTCCAGGGTAACCCATTGGCTCTCATCACAGATTTCATAAGGGTCTACCCTTAAGGTAGCATTCCAAAGCCCTGTAAGATTAGGATCTGCACTTTAAGCCTGGACCATGGCTTCTTTCCTGCCACTATCTCTAGGCTATCAACCTGTATTAATTTACCTATTTCAATTAGTTTCTGCATCTCAAACTCCAGGAGGAACATAAGCCAGAAGGAAGATGCATTCCTTCATCTTGAGCCATAGCCACCTCCATTCAGTGTATACTCAGATCAGTTTTCTCTTTCCTTTTTGCATTCCACCTGCACGAAGTGCCCTTTAAATGTATATATCAATTTTTAGCCTTTTAAATTCCTACCCCCTACTCCACTCCGAGTTCCTTCAATTCTCTCCACTTTCTCCCTCTCCACTTGAGTTCTCCTCGCCTCCCTCAGGGAGTTTCTCCCTTTCTCTACAGTTATCCTTCCACCGCGTCCCCCCCCACACACCCCCGCCTCCGCCTCCGCAACGCGTCTCCAGCCTATGTTTTGTCACTTCCCTTCCCCACGACACCTCTGCAGCAGACGACCCTCTCTCACAGCCGGCGAATCTCCTGGCCTTCCCACCGCCCTCCCACCTCGACTCCCTCGGTTTCCCCATGCCAACTTTCCGCCCCTCCTGCCCAGTCCTCCCCCCGCGCCGGTCCACTCACAGGAGGCCGGAGCAGGTGGTGCAGACGAAGCTGCCTACGGTGATATCCACGTAGGTGACCCCGCGCTGGGCGCACTCGAAGCAGTGCCGGTTCCCGGCCTGACTGCAGCCGCCCAGCTCCCGCACCCGGCGGCACCACACCTCCGAGGCCGCCTCTGCCTCCGCCTTTCCCCCGCCGACCCCGCCACCTGGGCCTGGGCCCTTCTTCGCTGCCATCACCATCGCTGCTCAGTCCCTCGAATCTCCTCTCCGCAAGTCTGCAATCGCCCCTTCAACCACTGCCGCTTTCCCGCCTCCGCCGCCGCCTCCGCACGCCCGGCTTCCCTGACAGAAGCTCCGGAGCCGGCAGCGTTAGCGCGAGATTCCACCACCCCCTGCCGCGCCTGTCCTGCACACTGATTGGCTGGTCTTCTCTCACCTCCCCAGTTTGATTGGCCCGGCCTGGGACGGTCTCCAGTTACTGGAACCGCCAATGCCACGCCCCATTGCCTTCAGGCCGGAGGCCTCTCCCATTGGCCGGCAGAGACCCCGGCCACCAGAACTGTGCGTGCCCTCGCCTTGTCCCCGCCCCCTCTCGCCACTGCCTCCACTGCGGCCCGCCCCCCGGTTTCGATTGGCTAGTTCCCAGCACTCGGGCTCCGACGCAAACCCTGATTGGCTATCAGAGCTGCAAAGTTAGCGCGCGAGACAGAGGAGGTCTCTCGCTTGTGTGCGGTTCGCTTCCATCCACTGATGACGTTAATTCCCGCCAAATTTCAAAAGCCTACTCTAGATTTTCCAGTGTCACACTAAGCAGGAGAGAAATGGTGTGTGAGGGGCTGATGGTGAAGGGAAAAGACAGAGAGCCCTCAGGGAAGGGGTTGGAGAAGGAGGGAGTATTTTGTAAATGCCACTTCATTTATTCCTGCCCTTTGCCATAGGTGGAATCTTCATTTTACACAGTCTTTAAACAACTTGAGGGGATCACTCAACTGGTATGTGGCCTAGCCAGGATTTGAAGGTGGGTCTTCTGACTTTAAAAACCCTTGCTTTTAACTTCCTCATTATATGGAATAGTATTTGATTATTCATTGCCAAACATTGAGTGCCTGCCAGGTTCCAGGAATGTTTTGAACACTGGGATTATAGCAGTGGCCAACCAAGCAAAACCCCTGACCTGGGCCAGCTGGTGGAATGGTGGTTAAGATGGCTAGATTCCACATGGCTGACTGCACAGGTTCCAAGTCCAGACCTGCAGCCTGAAAAACACACCTGGCATGTGCATATGACCAAAATCCCAAAAGGGGTGCTTTTTTACTTTCCTTCTCTCTCTCTCTCATCCTTTTCAGTGAACATAAATACCCTATATAAACAAAAACAAAAAACAAAACCAAAGAAAAATCCCTATTCTTCTGGAGCTTACATTTTAGTGGGGAGTACAGGCTAAACAAATTATATAAAGAATAATCTGTTAATGATAGATTCTATGTAGAGAATTAAAGTTTTAGAAAAGAAAATGACTTGATGGGTATTTTAGATTGGGTTGGTCAGGGCAACCATCTCTACAATAGTGACATTTAAGTCAAGACCTGAAAAACAAAAAGTAGTAAGCCATGCGGAGATCTGAGGAGGAGCATTCCAGGCAGAGGGGAAAAAACAAGTGAAGAAGCCCTAAAGCAAGAAGAAGCTTGATGTGTTGAAGCAGCCAGAGTGGTTGGAGCATGGTGGGTGAGAAGAAAGTGGAAAAATTACTCTAGAGTGGGTCCAGCCATGTAGAACCTTCTAGGCTTTGGTAAAGAGTTTAGATTTTCTTCCAAGTCTGATGGAAAGCTATCTTAGTTAGACTTAAGCCCCACTGTGTTGGAAACTCCAAGCACATTCTATCTTGTTTCTTCATAGTGCATTATCTTTACTTTCAAGTTCATCTTATCCAGCTTTAGCCTTCATGCCTATTACAGCAGCAGGATGAGCTGCTTTCTCCTCCTTTTCCTTCTTTTTTAAATTTGCTAGAGGCATGTGTGCTAGCCAGAAAGAGAAAGAAAAAGTGAGAAAGCATCCCCCATGGGGTATGGTCACACAGCAATCCCTTCTCCACCATTTCTCCTTTCAGGATTTTGTGGGCACACACAAATACACACGCACACGCCTGAAAAGTTTTTCAAGTCACTGATCTGGGACTTGAACCATGCACTCAGCCATGTGTGATCTAGCTGGCTTAACAACCACATCACTGGTGGGCCCTGAACTCCATTTTTTAAAAAAAGTTTTTGCCATAGGGCATAGTGCTCACTAGAGAGAGACAGAGAGAGACACAGACAGGGAAAGTGAGAAATCACTCCCTAGGGAAAATGGCTATGTTACACCCTTTTCTTACATTCTCCTCTCAGGATTTTGGACATGCGCACACATGTTCTCAGTGTGATTTTCAAGCCACCAGGTCCAGAACTTGAACCAGAGTCAGCCATCTGGGAATCCAGCACCTTAACCACCATGCCACCTGCTGGCCCCTTGAGCCGCTCTTTTTAAGGACATGCCAGGAAACTACAGACAACCTCACTGGTTTTCATCTCATTAGTCAGTTATGACTAAATATGATCACACATAAGTGCAAAGAGGGACTCTGAAAAAGATATTATTATTATTATTATTATTATTATTATTATTATTATACTTTCAGGTGCTAACCTAAACTTCAGAGATTTTATTACTGAAGTAAAAAGAGAGAAAGGCTGTTGGAATAAAACACAATCTCTGCCACAGAAGCCATTAGAAGGGTTGTAGCAGGGGCAAGAAATGATTTTCAGTTTTGAAGAAAATCATTGCATAACTTCCTACTGTGGAGAAATGGAACTAGGACAATTAAAAAATGGTTTCAGCAGGCCAAGTGAAAGATGATGGTGGCATAGACTTCTCTCTTGGTTGGAGAGAAGTAAATTGATTCAGATAATGTTTTGAAAAATAAATTTCATAGGAAGGGGCCAGCTGGTGGTGTGGTGGTTAAAGCAACTAGATCCCACATGCTGTCTGCCAGGTTCAAGCCCCAGACCTGGTGGCTTGAAAAAAACATGCCAGGTATGTGTGTGTGTACCCAAAATCCCAAGAGGAGAATGGAGAAGGGGTTGTAGTTTGGCCATCGCCTCTAGGATATGATTTCTCATTCCCTTTCTCTCTCTCTCCTTGTCTGTCTCTGTTGAGTGCATGTACCTTATGGCAGGAAAAAAAAAATCACAGGATAGGGGCCAGCTCTGTGATACAGCAGTAAGGGACTGCCTTTAGCTGGATCCCACATGGTAACTATAGTTTTTCTGTTTTCTGTTTGTTTTTAATAATTACTTATTTAATTTTATTTATCATCATTATTATTATTCAAATTTGCTATAGGGCACGTGGCTTACCGGAGACAGACAGACACACACACACACACACACACACACACACACACACACAGAGAAAGAGAGAGAAAGGGGCCGCGGAGTGAAAAGCAAGCCCACAAGTCTGGAACCCAAACCACAGTCAGCAATGTGGGAATCCAATGCCTTTAACCATCACACCACTTACTGGTCCCGGTGACTGTGATCTGAATATTTCAACCAGTCATCCTGAAACATATGAAGTGCCCAAGATCTGATGGGCTAGAGGACTAGAAGAGGGGAAATTACAGATCCTGGACAGACCCTATAAAGGGTGGTTGTCTCTTTCTTGCTCTCTCATGTGCACATATGTACATTTTATCGCCAACACAGAAAAACATTCTTTTTTTAAGGAATTATTTTGTTTAACTTTATTTGTTTATTTTAATTTGACCAGAGAGTGTCAGAGAGAGAGAGAAAGTGAGAAAGCAAGCCACCAGGTCAAGGACTCAAACTGCGGTCGGACATGTGGGATTCCAACACCCTTAACCACCATGCCACCTGCCGGCCCCAACAAAAACATTCTTTTTTTAAAAAAGAATTATTTTTTAAATTTAATTTTATTTATTCATTCATTTATTTTAATTTGACTAGAGAACTAGAGAGAGACACACATGGAGAGAGAGAGGAAAGTGAGAAAGCAAGTCGCCAGGTCTGGGATTTGAACCGTGGTCAGCCATGTGGGAATGTCCAGCACCTCAACCACCATGCCACCTGCTGGTCCCCAAAAACATTCTTAAAAAATAGTTCTAAAAAATTCACAGGCCTTAGGACCAGCAGTTAGCGTAATGGCTATGTCACTGGACGCCCATGTAGTTGACTGCGGTTCGCCTCCCGGACCTGGTGGCTTAAACTCATACCGAGTGCATGTGCGTGCATGCCCAAGATCCCAAGAGGAGAGTGGAGGAGAAGGGACTGCAGTGTGGCCATCCCTCCTTGGGGGTGATTTCTCGCTTTCTGTCTCTCTGTCTTTTTTTGTCTTTCTGGCGAGCACACGCGCCCTATAGCAAAAACCTTTCCAAAAAAAAAAAAAAAAATGAAAAAGAAAAAAAAACTTCACAGGCCTTGTTAATGAATTAGATGTGGGAGGTTAGAGAAAGAGGAGCCAATAGCAACTGCACTAAAGAAGGACTATCCAGTAGAACTTTCTGTGACGATGGAAATGTTCTGTATCTGACTGTCTACTGCCGTAGCTTCTAGCTATATGTGGCTGTTGAGCACCTGAAACGTGGCTAGTAAAATTTAAAAAACTGAAACTTAAATTTAAGTAGCCACATGTGGTTAGTGGCCACCATATTGGATATGGCAGCTCTAAATTTTTGTTTCAGGTGGTTTATTGGTGCCATTTATTGAAAAGGAAGGGAACTGAAGGAGGAGCAAGTTAGGGGATGTGGTAGTTAGAAATCAGTAGTTTTGCTTAGAATATGTTGATTTGAGATCCTTGGGAGTCCTCCATGGAGTTAATCAAGTAGGCAGGTAGTTGTATAGTCTGGATATCCAGGTAAGGCCAGAGCTGGAAATCTAAGTTTTGGAGTCATCAGTATATAGAAGTTATTTAGAGACAAGGGAATGGAGGAGGTTGCTTATGTATAGCATGTAGACATAGAATTGGAGAGGGCCTGGAACTAAGCCTTGGACAATCTGACATATAATTTGTCCCACTGTTTCAGTTATCACAGCTATAAACACACTTCAACATCTCTAAAGGGAGACAACACCAAGTCATACCCAGATATGCAGATGAGATCTCTCAGCCTATTCTAAACTCTAAAATCGTTCTGATTTTCAGAGTTTACAGTTTTTGAGTGCTGCCTATTCCTCCTTACCCGAGGGCTACTTCTTACTCTCTTGAAACCCTGAAAAAAATTGCTAAATTTAGCTACCACCAATAGGGAGTAAAAAAAAAAAAAAAAGTAACAATAATGTAGACTGTGATAGTTTTCTGTTAATTTTTGCCACTGGGTGTGGTTGTTAAAGGGCAATCACAGGTTCATCTTCTCTTTTCTACTCCACCCAGGCCATATTAGGTAGTAACAACCCTATTTCCTCTTCATAATCAGGGAGAACACAGCCAGCACAGGGGCACCCTTTTCTGCCACTTCCCTGGTGGCACTGGGAGTCCCAAATGGCCAAATTTGGGTTCCTTTATCGGGTTCCCTAGGAACAACATCTTGCCCTTGTGTGGTTAAATCCATAGAACATGAGTGACCTGGAGAATGGAAAGCAAATATTTTTGAAGAGAAAAGCTGCTACCCCACCACAACTCATGGTTTCTGAACCTCTCTACTGGCTGAGGGAGAATTGGCATTGCATTTTAGTCCGCCTTTGGATCAGATATCCCTCTGCAAGAGAGCACCCCAGCCTCACAGGTGTGGTCTCTTGGATACTGCTAGATCTGTTTTCAGTTGACCGTTTCATTGTTCTATAAGGCCAGCTGCTTCTGGCAGATGGGAAATATGATAATGACCCATGGCTGGCCAACTGTCTCCTTTCTTTCACTAAGAAGTGAATGTCTTGGTTGTAGACAATTTTGTCTGGACCACCGTGTGTTATGCAGTCAGTAATTCCAGGGATGAACTACTGAAATTGGAAGTGTGACTTGTAGGGAAATAAAATACAAATTCTATTTAGAATAAATGTTTTTTCCAAAGTGTATAAATCACTTCATTCTCTATGACAGAAGGAACCTGCTAGAGTTGACCTGACATAGATTTCTAAAGATTCCCAAGAAACCTGGTGACCCATTAAGCCCTCAGGATGGTATCCAGCCTCCTTCTGTATTCATTTATTGTTTATAATACTTTTTTCTTTTTTTTCCAGATAAAGACCATATTCTTTTCAAAGAATGATAGTTTTTTTTAATTAATTTATTTTGTAAAGAGATTTTTTTTCCTATACGGTGCCTAAGCTTGCCAGAGAGACAGAGAGACAAAAAGCGAGAAATCACCTCACAGGGGGGAATGACCATGCTGCAATCCCTACTCCTCCATTCTCCTCTCAGGATTTTGGGTACATATATACATGTGGCCCACATGACTTTTTTTTTTTAATTTAACTTTATTTTTATTACTATTATTATGATTATTTTTCAGTTTGATCAGACAAAGAGAGAGAGAGAGAAAGAGAGGGAAAGTGAGAGAGCAAGCCTCCAAGTCCAGGACTTGAACCATGGTCTGCCATGTGGGAATCCAGTGCCTTTAACCACCATGCCACCTGCTGGTCCCGGCCCACATGACTTTTAAGCCGCCGGGTCCAGGCCTTGAACAGCAGTCAACTACATGAGAGTCCAGTGACATAATCATTATGCCATTTGCTGGTCCCCAAAGAATGATAGTTTTAACTTCTTGGGATATTTTTCTATCTTGCATTCATTTCTCTTGTCTAATTAAGTTGTTTTTTGTTTGTTTGATTTTTTTTTTTTTTTTTTTTTTGAGAGGTTTTGGCTATAGGGTGCGCGCACTTGCCGGAAAGACAGAGAGAGACAGAGAGGCAGAAAGCGAGAAATCACCTCCCCAGAGGGGATGGCCACGTCGCAATCCCTTCTCCTCCATTCTCCTCTTGGGATCTTGGGCATGCACGCACACGCGCCCGGCGTGAACTTAAGCCACTGGATCAGGGACTCCAACCACGGTAGACTACATGGGAGTCCAATGACATAGCCATTACACCAACTACTGGTCCCTAATTAAGTTGTTTAAATGTCCAGAACCACATCATAACAACAGTGGATATCTTTTCTCACTCTCTACCTTAATGGAAGTGTATCTTTATTTCCCCAGAAAGCTTGCGTTGACTTTGGGTTGAGATAAATATATCTTACCAGACTAAAGAGCATTCATTAGGGCCAGCCCATGGCCTACCAGTTAAGGTGGCTGGATCAGATGGCCAACTGTGTGACTCAAATTCTGGACCTGTGGCTTGAGAAATACCCCAGATGCGTGTGCATGCTTGCGGAATCCAAAAATAAAGAAGAATGGAGAAGGGATTGTAGCATGGCCATACCCCATGGGCAGTGCTTTGTTTCTCCTCTTCAATGTCCCCACCAAAGCACATGCTATCTGGCTGATTAAAAAAAGAAAAAAGCATCCATTTATTTCCACATTATTTATCAGTTCCACTGTTTTGTTTTGTTTTCTAACCTAATTTCTGGTTCTATCTACTAATCTTTTTTTTCTGTCTCTCTTAACTTTATTGGTCTTTATAATATCTTAACTCATATGCTTACTTATTTTATTGTAGTTTTTGTTTATCCATTTAACAAAATGAATATGAATATTTAATATGCCAAAAACATGAACATTTTTTAGTTCAGATATATTGGTTCTTTATTATTGTTTTCTAGATACATAGATTCAGATATATTGGTTCTTTATTATTGTTTTCTAAATATTCTGCATTTTGGTTTGCATTTCTTCTTTTTTTAATTTCCAGAGGGCTTGTGTGCTTTCCAGAGAGAGACTGAGAGAGGAAGGGAGAGAAATGGGGCATGGTCACACTACATTCCTTCTTCATTTTTCCATCCTGTGGAGCACACATGCACATATGCCCAGGGTGTTGTTTTTTTCTTTTTCTTTTTTCAAAGCTGCCAGGATTTGAAGTGTGATCCTGGGATCCAGCTCCCTTTACTGGGCTATGGGGCTGACCCTTGGTTTGCATTTCTTTATTGATTCAGAGTTGTTTTTCTTTCTTTCATTTTTAGAGAGATTTTTGCTATAGGGCGCATGCACTTGCCAGAGAGAGACACACAGACAGAAAGTGAGAAATCACCCCATGGGAGGATGGCCATACTGCAATCTCTTCTCCTCCATTCTCTTGGAATTTTGGGCACACACTCACACGTGCCTGACATAAGTTTTAAGCTGCTGGATCCCGGACTCAAACTGTGGTTGACCACATGGGAGTCCAGCGACATAACCATTATGTCATCTGTTGGCCCTTCTTTTTTAATTCTTTTTTAAGATAACAATAAAAAATGTCCAGGCAATATGGATACGTATATAATATTAGTGTCTGCTTTTATTAAATAGTGATCAGAGAATGATGAACGTACTGGTTCTATTTTGTTGGAATTTAATAGGCTTTCTTTAGAGCCTAACACAGAATTTTTGTGAATCTTACCTGAGTACCTGAAACTATTTGATAATATTAGATTTGCCTTATTAATTTTGCTATTGACATCATCCAACTCATTTACTGAGCGTTTGATAATGGGAAGTTCCTCTTTTACCTTGCTATCTCAGAGATGGCCTCATGCAATGGTTTACATGTCTATAATTTAGCCCCATACTTCTGTTTCTCAGAATTAAGTTTGATTTTGAAAGCATACCTGACAGGAGAGTAGAAGGGTATAGTTCTAATGACCTTGCCCAAGTAGCTTATTTATACATTCAAGGTCTGGATTTTGCCTCTTAATGGAAAGCTTCTGTGTTTTAAGTTTTTTTTTTTTTGAGAGTTTTTTTTCGCTATAGGGCGCGTGCGCTCGCCAGAGAGACAGAGACATAGAGACAGAAAGCGAGAAATCACCCCCCCAGGGGGGGGGATGGTCACGCCACAATCCCTTCTCCTCCATTCTCCTCTCGGGATCTTGGGCACACACGCACATGCGCCTGGCGTGAGTTTTAAGCCACCGGGTCCGGGACGCGAACCGCGGTCGACTATGTGGGAGTCCAGCGACATAGCCATTACGCTAACTGCTGGTTCCCCTGTGTTTTAAGTTTTAAATTTTAAGTTATCCATTCATTTTACCCATGACAGAAAGATAGACAGAGGCAGAGAGGCAGGCACCCCTTAACAGGGTCCCCATGCTGCAATCTACCCCATTCATTTTTTGCCTTAAGGCATGTGCTTTCAAGGGAAAGAGAGAGACAGAGACAGAGATGGTGAGAGGGAAAGTGAGAAATCACCCCATGGGGAGGATGGCCACACTGCAATCCCTTCTACTCTATTCTTCTCCCAGGATCTTAAGCATGCATGCACATACATCTGGCATGAGTTTCAAGCCACCGGGTCTAGGACTCGAACTGTGGTTGGTCATGTGGGAGTCCAACAACGTAACTGCTATGCCATCTGCTGGCCTCAATCTACCCCACTCTTAAATAGCCTAGATCATGGGCATGCACATTTACCTGGAGTTTTCAAGGAGATCCCAGGACACAAATCTAGATCCTTTCCCATGTGGTTTCAGCTGAGTCCTTGCTGCACCATCTCCTGGCCCCCTGGATTGCCCAATTTTGATGCAAGATGGATTAAACAGTGATCTGTTCAAGTTTCTTGTTAACTTTTTAAATTCTTTTAGTTTGCTATAGAGTGTAGGTACTCATTTGATGGTGGGGTTGGTAGGAATGAGAAATCACCCACCAGTGGGGATGGCCATGCCTCAAACTTTCTCCTCCATTCTCCTATTGGGATATTGGACATGCACACACATGTCCCCACCATATTATTCAAGCTGCCAGGTCTGGGACTTGACCCAGAGTTGGTCATATTGGGTCCGGTGCCTTGCTAGCACTAGATTGTGTGTGTGTGTGTGTGTGTGTGTGTGTGTGTGTGTGTTTGGAGAGGTTTTTACTATAGGGCACGTGCACTCACCAGAAAGACAGAAAGAGACAGAGAGACAGAAAGTGAGAAATCACCCCCTGGGGGGGAGGCCACGTTGTAATCCCTGCTCTTCCATTCTCCTCTCCGGACCTTGGGCACGCAAGAACACGCGCCCGGTGTGAGTTTAAGCCACCAGCTCCGAGACTGGAACCGCAGTCCACTACACAGGAGTCCAGCGACAGCCATTATGCCAACTGCTGGTCCTGATTTTTTTTAATTGCCAGAGGGCATATGTGCACAGCAAGAAGAGTCAGAGAAACGGAGACAGAAAGAGGGAGAAAGCATCCTCCAACAGTGTGTAGTCATGCTTCAGTCCTTTTTCCTTCATTTCTCCATCCCAATGGGATTTGGGGCATGTACACACACATTCCCAGCATGTTTTTCAAGCTGCCAGAGTGAGGGTTTGAATCATGGTTGACTACATGGGCTCCAGCTCCCAATGTACAGGACTTAAACGCTGTACTTGAGGACCAGCCCACCCTTTCATTTAAATGACTGAAAAATGGACAAAATAAATAAAACAAATTTTTTCAGACATGGGACAATAGGCAGGACAGGACAGTGATCTCTGAGCAAAGGAAACAGAATGAGATCAGTCCTACCATTATCCCAGTTTACTGCCTGCAGGGAGTTCCCAATCTGCAGTGCAAGAAGGGGGAAACCATGTAGCTCTCACTAGCTTCCTTGAGTTGAGAAGACAGAGCTGAAAATTTAGGGAGGCCAAGACAGCTTGTTTTATAGGGCAAAGTATTGGAGGGGAGGAAGGAAAGGAGGAGGGAGAAAGTTACTACTAAGATTTTTCAGAGGGCCCCTCTTGAGTGTTATTCTGAGTACCATTTACTAGTACATGTATATGAAGAAACTACTCAAGTCTAGATAATGATTCACCAGAAAGGAATATGTGAAACAACTTCTGGAGATCACACATGGCTGAGAATAGTTCACATTCCTAACAGGCAGAATGGTGAAACCTCATAATACACAAGGCATGCTGAATGATGTTGCTCTCAACAGTAGAGCAAATAAGCCCTACTGAAAGCTGCCTTGGCCCCTACTGACAAAGCTTAAAAACAAGCCTTCAAAAAATATCACAACCTGTATGGGAACCAACAGTTAGCGTAATGGCTATGTCGCTGGACTCCCACGTAGTCGACCGCGGTTCGCGTCTCGGACCTGGTGGCTTACAACTCATGCCGGGCGTGTGTGCGTGCGTGCCCAAGATCCCGAGAGGAGAATGGAGGAGAAGGGATTGTGGCGTGACCATCCCCCCGGGGGGGGTGATTTCTCGCTTTCTGTCTCTATGTCTCTCTCTGTCTGTCTGGCGAGCACACGCGCCCTATAGCGAAAAAAAAATAAAAAAAACCTCTCAAAAAAAAAAATATATCACAACCTGTTTACAAACAGCTTAACATCATCTCAAAATAGAGGACAAAAATATTTGAACAAATACAAAGAAATCCAGAACTCAAATGTAAATTTTGTAATGTCTAGCATCAATAAAAAAATGTTAGGACCAACCATGTACTGCAATCATTAAGCATTGTGCATTGATAGCCGGGTCCCATGTCACTGACTACGATTCAAATCCTGGCTTGAATCACAGCTTGAAAAACACTTCAGGCGTATGTGTATGTGTACCCCAAATCCTGACAGAGAAATTGAGGAAAGGAGATGGCAGCATGACCATACCCTGTTTAGGAGTGTTTTCCCTCTCTTTAGCAAGTGTATGCACCCTCTGGCAATTAATAAACATTCAGAGGTGCAAAGGAGCAGGGGACAAAAACCCATCATGAGGCAGGAAAAAAAATGATAGAAAAAGACCTAAAAAATTACACAGATGATGAAATTAGTAGACAAGGCCATAAAAGTGGCTATTAAAAATATACTTTGGGGTTGGGGGCCAGCAGTTAGCGTAATGGCTATGTCGCTGGACTCCCACGTAGTCGACCATGGTTCGCGTCCCGGACCCGGTGGCTTAAAACTCACGCCGGGCGTGTGTGCGTGCGTGCCCAAGATCCCAAGAGGAGAATGGAGGAGAAGGGATTGCGGCGTGACCATCCCCCCGGGGGGTGATTTCTCGCATTCTGTCTCTATGTCTCTCTCTGTCTGTCTGGCAAGCGCACGCGCCCTATAGTGAAAATCTCTCTCTCAAAAAAAAAGAAAAAAGAAAAGAAAAAAAAAATACCAAGTGCATGTACATGCTTGCCCATAATCTCAAGAGGAGAATGAAAGAGAAGAGATTGCAGCATGGCTATCCCCTTTAGAGGTTGCTTTCTCATTTTTCCTCACCTTTCTCTGTCCCCATCTGTCTCTGTTGAGTGCACACATCCTATAATAAAAACAAAAAACAGGGGGCCAGCAGGTGGCATGGTGGTTAAGGGCACTGGACTCCCACATGGTCGAGTCCCAGACCTGGCAGCTTGCTTTCTCACTTTCCCTCTCTCTCTCTCTCACTCTGTCCCTCTCTGGTCAAATTTTTTAAAATAAATAAATAAATAAATAAATAAATAAATAAATAAAGTTAGATAATTCTTAAAAATAATAAATAAAATAAAACTTTAGGCCCAGTCATGGAGGCACAGTGGAGGTACAACATTCTGTAGTGCTGGAAGCCATATGGATGATTAGGGTTCAGTTTCCAGATTTACATGTACACATGGCATGAGTACATGTGCTCATGATCCTGACTTGCTGAAAGGTTAGAGGGTGGGGAGATAATAGTCTGAGACTTAGTTTAGGGTGCTTATCTTTTCTCTCTTTTTTTCTCACTCATGAAAACAAACAAACAAACAAACAAACAAACTTTTAAAAAGTGTGTTGAGGGGTCAGTTGATGGTGTGGTGATTAAGGCACTGGACTCCCACATAGTCGATCATGGTTTGAATCCTGGACCTGGTGGCTTGCTTCCAAACTTTCCCTCTCTCTCTGATAAGTGCACATGCCCTATGGTAAAACATAAAGTAACAATAATAATAATAAATAAATTTTTTTTAATTAAAACAAAAAAGTATGTTGAAGAAAGAAAAGGAAAGCATGAGCAGGGGCCAGCAGGTAAAGTCGTAATTAAGGTACTGGATCCCACACAGCTGAGTTCATGATTCGAGTGCTGGACTAACAGCTTGAAAAACACACTGGGCACATGTGCATACATGCCCAAAATCCTGAGGAGAACAGAGGAAAAGGGATTGTGGCATGGCCATCTCCCCTAGGAGGTGCTTTCTCACTTTATCTCTCTCTTTTTTGGTTTCTGTCTGTCTCTGGTGAGCTCATGTGCCCTATAGCAAAAATCAAAGCAAGCAAGCAAGCAAGCTACTGTACCAAATGTTAAGACTCCCAGCCTACTCTCACCCCCTGCTCCCAGATGATGCCAGTAGCCATGTGTGCCTTCATCTTCTGGACAGGATTTTAGAAGTGTTTCCCTGGGAAATATGACTACTCCAGAACAGACTTAAAGACACAGAATTCAGTTTCCCCACGGAAAGGGCCAGCTGGATCACCTTACTACGAACTCTATTAGTGGAAAAACTGCACCTAGCACACAGAGCTGCCAACCAACTTCTTGAACTCACTCTAGTGCCCACCTCAGGATCACTATATTTCTGAGGAAAACCTCTTCTATGAAAGGCATAGATCAAAACAAATGAATAGAGCACCAGATGGTGGTACAGTGCTAACGCCATGCTCTGACAGGTTGATCCACACGGAAAGCTCTGGGTTTGTGACCTGGAGACCTCCCTGAGTATCTAGGGCACATGTGATCTGGGACTGGCTGAGGCTGAGGGTGAATCGCCACATTCTCTGTTTCTTTGTCTTTCTCACTCATGGAAAAAAATAAATAAACTTAAAAAAATTAAACAGAAGCAACTTGAAATAGACAGATATATAAAGAGAAGGAAAATTTACCAAAACTCCCCCACTTTAATGAATATCCTTGGAGAGATAGATAAGATACTATATACTCATAAAACAAAAACATGATACTCTTTTTTTTTTTTAATTTTTTTTTTAGAGAGAGAGATTTTTTGCTATAGGGCGCATGTGTTCACTGGAGAGACAGAGAGAAACACAGAAAGCGAGAAATGACCCCTCCCACCAAGGGGAATGGCCACGCTGCAATTCCTTCTCCTCCATTCTCCTCTCAGGATACACATGTACCTGGCATGAGTTTGAAGCCATCGGGTCCAGGACTCGAAGCACAGTTGGCCATGTAGAAGTCCAGTGAAGTAACCATTACACCATCTGTTGGTCCCATAGTGTACTTTTAAAAATTTTCTCTTTAAATTTATTTATTTTTTACATTAATTCACTATACATCATTACAACATACAAATGAATTTTCCATCCAAAATATACTGTGTATTGGCTCAATCAAGCACATCAACATACATGTTTTCAGCAAATAATTTTCCAATTCTTACGTCTTGTATACTTTGTTTTTTGTTTTGCCATCCTTGATTCCTTATCCCTCATCCTCTGCCATGTCCCACCCTCCTCCCACATTGTCTCTGGTATCCATGGTTGCTTTCTATGCCTTCCCCCCCCCCATTTAATTGATTTGCTAATGAACTTAATTAGTCTAAATATATCCAATAGCTAGCACAGCTGATACCTATACATGAACCCAAGTCTGACTTTAGGCATAAATCCCAGTGAGTAGAATGAACACATTATAAAGTAGTACCCAGCTGGGGCTATATAGCTTACTGCAGTCATCAAATATGCATTTTTTAAAAAAATTTCGATATGAACAGTTTTACCGTTTTTTTTTTCTCCTGCAACTTTTTTTTTTAATTACTTAACATTCATTCCCTGAGCATCATCACAACGTACTAAATGTGGTTTCCCATCTAGAATAAACTGCATAGTGGCTTAATCATGCATGTTATCATCAATAATATTCCATTTCTACTTTCATACATATGTATACATATATATATATATATGTTTTTTACCCCATGTTTGACCCTCTGCCCTTTCCCACTCTCTTATTACACTATCTCTGCTATATACAGTTGTCTTCCATTTCTTTTTCCCCAACATTTTGTTCATCACACAATATCATAAGTAATCTAACTACTTTCAGCAGATAATTTCAAGAAGAGTAGTATTGAACTGATAATGATATTTCCTTGAAACTTAAAGCCTAGAAACAGGTTAGTATTCTGTTCAAATAGTAGGTACATGCACCTATCCACAGCTCAAGACAGGACAAAAATCCTTTAAAACCGGAAAACAAAGCTTAGGAGAAAAGCAGCAATAATTTAGTCAAGTCACAGAATGTTGTTTCATTGGTTCAGTCTCATGTACTTAATCATTCTTCTGTTAAGGTTCGATCTTCCAGATTGAATTCTGGGATATAATATTCATCTCCAAACATTGTTCCTACAATTAAGTTGCCCATTTTCTTAGTTTTTGAACTCTTATTTCTGTGTGTCTGCATTTAATTTTACTGACATAGCACTCCCTTAAGAACTCATTGGAGATCTGGTCTGGTGCTGGTAAATTCTTTCAGGTTTTGTTTATCTGGGAAAGTTCGTGTCTTTTCTTCCCAAATGAACGATAATCTTGCTGGGTACAGCATTCTCGGTTGAAATTGCTTTCCCCTTAATACTTTGATATATTTTCCCATTCTCTCCTCGCTCGCATTGTTTCCGATGAGAGGTCTGCCGTTAGTCTGATGGGATACCCTTTGTAGGTAACTTACCTTTTTTCTCTTGCCAGTCTTAGTATCTTGTCTTTGTCTGTGGTTTGGGTCAATCTAGCTATAATGTGTCTTGGAGAAGGTCTTCTTGAGTTGATTCTATTTGGGGTCCTCTGTATTTCTTGGGACTGAATCTTTGAGTGCCTCTCCATGTTTGGAAAGTTTTCTTGCAGGATTTCATGGAATAGATTATCAATGCCCTTATGAGTCTCTTCACCCTCTGGGATGCCTATTATCCAGATGTTTGGACGTTTAATTGTATCTAGTACTTCTCGCATATTATTCTCAAATTTTTGGGCCATTTTCTCAGTCTTCATGGTGGATTTTTCTAGGCCAGCCATTTTCTCTTCTACATTAGAGATTCTATTTTCTGTATGATCTAGTCTGCTTTTAATACTTTCAAGGGAGATTTTGACTTCTTGTATTATAGCCTTCATCTCTAACAGTTCCATCTGATTCTTTTGTAAAGTGTGAAATTCCTCTTTTAGATCTTGCATGAATTTCCTCACCTCCTGGAACTCTTCAACTCCTTTCTCCTTCCTCTTCAGTAGTTCCTTGTCTCTCTTCTCTTCCATCTCTGTTAGCTTTGCCGTTATGAATGTTCTGAATTCTTTATAAGACATTTCCATGATTTCCATTGAACTGTGTGTGGATGAAGAGGAGCTATCCATTTCCCTTGTGGGAGAGGTATTTTCCTGCTTCCCCATATTTCTTGTGGTCCTGCAGCGATTTCTAGTCATCTGGTGGATGGTCGGTTTCTTCCCAAACTTGGAAGTTCAAACTGAGGGTTGAGGAGTGTGCAGAAAAGGAAGCAGAGAGAGGGAAACAATACCAACAACAGCAAAAAAACAGACAAGAAACAGAGAAAAAGAAGAGAAAAACTTTTAAATAAATCTAAAAAAGAAAAATTAATATTCAAAAAATTTCAATAAAACTCAAAAATTAGAAAACTGCACGGTTCGCTTGCACGCCGCGCAAAATGGCTAGATCGCAGGAGCCATGGAGCTGTCTGTCTCTTGAAGAAGGGCTGTTCTGGGAGGAGGAGAGGGGATTATTAACAAGATAAAGGGCTAGCTAGGAGGGGCCAAAGGGCCCTGTGAAATGCCTCACCTTAAAAAATTCTAAAAAGCAAAAATTAAAAATAAAAGACAGAGAGAGAGAGAGAGGACAGAGACAGAGATAGAGAGAGACCAAGACTGATACAGAGATAGGAGACTTGAAGGGGGTCTTCCTACCACGTGGGTTTTGTATGCTTGAAGCCCAGTGATGAGTGGGACATCTTCCCTTCTCCCAAAATGGCTAGATCGCAGGAGCCGTGGAGCTGTCTGTCTCTTGAAGAAGGGCTGTTCACGCGGGTTTTGTATGCTGGAGACCCAGTGATCAGTGGGACATCTTCCTTTCTCCCAAAATGGCTGGGAGGCTCAAGCTGGGAAGTTCTTCTAATGTCCGTGGATCTCCTCCTTGCTCCAACTTGAAGATCACTGCAGGTTTGGCAATAGATTGTCCGAAAATGAATTCATTTTCTTAATCCTGGACAAATACAGAGGTTTCTAAAATTATAGCTTTACAAAGATGACCACTTTTTCAAAATTCATCAAAATGAAGGGTTGGGGACCAGCAGTTAGCGTAATGGCTATGTCGCTGGATTCCCACGTAGTCGACCGCGGTTCGAGTCCCGGACCCGGTGGCTTAAACTCACGCCGGGCGCGTGTGCGTGCGTGCCCAAGATCCCGAGAGGAGAATGGAGGAGAGGGGATTGCGGCGTGGCCATCCCCCCTGGGGGGTGATTTCCTGCTTTCTGTCTCTCTGTCTCTCTCTGTCTGTCTGGCGAGCGCACGCGCCCTATAGCAAAAACCTCTCAAAAAAAAAAAAAAAAAAAATGAAGGGCTATCTCTGTCACTGATACAAATATTCCATCAAAATTCCAGTATGTTTTCTTTTCATGGAAAAAGAGACCAAAAGTTCTAAAATTTATCTCTGAGCAGCATCCAGTACTTCAGGAGAAGGTAGGATTATCCAAATTTTGTCCACTCCAGGAGTGCTAGGCAGGCCAAAGAAATGCAGGAGGCAACCAGAGATTTCATTCACTTTAAGACACCAAGACACCCCACAAATACAGCTGCCATAGGAACACTATGTCTACAAAGACTCCACAGTTATTTCACAGGGAAACTGGGGGAATTTCCCGTCATGGACCGGCAGAGCACGGTCAGCACAGTGGCAGGTTCTCCCCAGCGACCACGCAGAAGGAACTGAGCGCCACAGGCAGAGAATCTCCCATAGTGTACTTTTTAAAAGAATATTCAGAGAACAATAAAGAAATCTAGGAAATTAAAAATACAAAAAGAAAAATGAATGCCTCGGGTTGGCCCCATAGCCTAGTGGTTAAAGGAGCTGGATCCCACAAGGCTTTTCATGGTTTGAATACTGGCCCTGGTGGCTTGAAAAATATACATGTGCATGTACATGCATGCCCAAAATCCTGATGGGATAAAGAAATGGAGGAGAAAGGATTGCACCATGACCATACCCTATTAGGATGTGCTTCCTTTGTACCTTTCTCTCCCTCACTCTTTCCCTAGCAAGTGCTACACATTCTGGCAATTAAAAAAATAGAAGGCTGAGGCTAGCAGGTGGTGTGGTGGCTAGGGTGTTGAACTCCCACATCGTTGACTATGGTTCAAGTCTTGGACCTGGTGGCTTGCCTTTTCACTTCCTCTCTCTCTCTCTCTCGTAAGTTCAAGTGCACTATAGCAAATAAAAATAAATTAATGAATTAAATTAAATAAATAATTATTTTTAAGAAGCAAGAGAGAGAACTAACCCTTATTGCCCACAGTGGTAAGTAAGTAAATAATGGGTAGGGTGTAGGGCCAGCAGGTGGCATGGTGGTTAAAGGAGACAAAGACATGACCAAAAAAAGAAAACTTCAAGCCCATTTCTCTGATGAATACAGATGCAAAAATTCTCAACAAGATACTAGCAAATCATGTTCAATAACGTTTTAAAAAGATGATACATCATGACAAAGTAGGTTTTATTCTAGGGATGGAAGAATGGTTCAACATATGCAAAACAATAAATGTAATACATAATATTAACAAAAGGAAAGATGAAAACCATATGATCATATTGATCAATACAGAAAAAGCATTGGACAAAATACAACATCCCTTCAAGATTAAGACTTAGCAAAATCAGCATAAAAAGGACATTCCTCAACATAATAAAAACTATCTATGAAAACCCATAGCTAACATCATACTGAATGGGGAAAAGCTGAAAGCTTTTCCACTAAAAACTGGAATAAGACAAGGCTGCCCACTTTACCCACTCCTTTTTAACATAGTACTGAAAGTTTTAGCCAATGCAATTAGATAAGAGAGTCAAATAAAAGGCATCCAAATGGGAAAAGAAGGAGTGAAACTATCTCTGTTTGCAGATGATATGATACCATTCATAGAAAATTCAAAAGAATCCACAAAAAAAAACTCCTGGCAGTGATAAATAAATGTAGTAAAGTGACAGGATACAAAATCAACATACAAAAATATATAACATTTTTATACACCAACAATGGACAAACTGAGACAGAATTTAAGAAAGAAATCCCATTTACAATTGCCACAAAACCAATAAGATATCTAGGGGGGCTGACAGGTGGCGTGGTGGTTAAGGTGGCTGGACTCCCACATGGCTGACCGTGGTTCAAGTCCCGGACCTGGAAGCTTGCTTTCTCACTTTCCTTCTCTCTCTCTGTCTCTCTCTGGTCAACTTTAAAAAATAAAATAAAATAATGACAGTGAATAAAATTAAATTAAGTAATTCTTTTTAAAAAAGATATCTAGGAATAAACCTTACCAAAGATGTCAAAGATCTCTATAAGGAAGATTACAAAATGCTAGAAAAAGAAATTTAAAATGATACAAAAAAGTGAAAAAACATCCCATGTTCCTAGACTGGAAGACTTAATATAATCAAGAAGTTAACCCTACCCAAATTTATCTACAAACTTAGTGCAGTCCCAATCAAACTTCCAGAAATATTTGTTAGAGAAACAGAAAAAAAATCACAAAATTTGTCTGGAAGCATAAAAGGCACCGTATCACCGAAGTAATACTATGTAAGGGGAATAAAGTAGGAGGCATCTCACTTCCTGACCTCAAAACATATTACAAAACTGTGATAATTAAAACAGCATTGTATTGGCAAAAAGAACAGACAGATAGACTAATAGAACAGAATTGAGAGCCCCCAAATGAACCCCAAAACATACAGCCAACTGATCCTTGACAAAGGGCACAAGACAATCCAATGAGAAAAAGCTAAGCAAATCTCTTCAGCAAATGGTGCTGAGAGAACTGAATATCCATCTACAGAAGCATGAAACTGGAACCTTGTCTCTCACCATTAACAAAAATCAACTCAAAATGGATTGAGGATCTAAACATAAAACCTCAAACTATAAAAATACTGGTGGAAAACACAGGAAAACTCTTGGAGACCTTGGAGTAGGCAGACTGCTTAAAGAAGACCTCCAAAGCACAGGCAACAGTTCCCAAAATAGACAAATGGAACTATATTAGGCTGAGAAGCTTCTTCACAGCAAAAGAAACAATACCTAGAGCGAGAAAACAACCCTGAGAGTAGGAAAATATATTTGCAAACTATACCTCAGATAAGGGACTGATAACCAGAATATACAGGGAACTGAAGCAGCTTACGCACAAAAAAATAATCAATTCAATTGAAAGATGGGAAAATGAACTGAACAAACAATTCTCTGAAGAGGACATATGAATGGCCCAAAAGCATATGAAAATGTACTCAACATCTCTTATCATAAGGGAAATACAAATCAAAACCACAATGAGATACCACTTAACTCCAGTAAGAATGGCTAAAATTAAAAATAAATAAATAATGGTAAGTGCTGGCAAGGCTGTGGTGAAAAGGAAACTCTCCTGTGCTATTAGTGGGAATGCAAATTAGTACAACTACTTTGGAGCACAATATGGAGATTCCTCAGAAATTTACAAATACAACTACCATATGACCCAGTAATTCCACTCTTAGGAATTTATCCAAAGAATAGAAAACCCTCAGTCAGAAAAACACTTGCACAGGGACCACCAGTCAGTGTAATGGCTATATTGCTGGACTCCCATGTAGTTGATCATGGTTTAAGTCCCAGACCCAATAACTTAAACTCATGCCAGGCACTTGTGCATGCATGCCCAAGATCCTGAGAGGAGAATGGAGAAGAGATTGTAGTGTGGCCATTCCCTCTGGGGGGTGATTTGATTTCTTGCTTTCTGTCTCTCAGTCTCTCTCTTTCTGGAGAGTGCATGCACCCTATAGCAAAAAAAGCCTCTAAAAAAAAAAAGAAAGAAAGAAAGAAAGAGAAAAAAAAAAAAAACACTTGCACATCCATATTTATTGCAGTGTTATTTACAATCGCTAGGACATGGAATCAACCCAAATGTCCAAAAATAGATGACTGGATTGAAAAAAATGTGGCATACGTACTCTATGGAATACTACTGAGCCATAAAAAAAAAAAAAAAAAAAAGAAACCCTGACATTTGACACAAAGTGAAGGAATATAGAAGACTTAATGCTAAGCAAAGCCAGCCAGACTATGAAAGACAGACTTTGTATGTTCCCACTCAATATATAGCGATTGTCTGCACTCTACCGCAGAAACTGCAAGTTTGGAAGGTATAGAAGCAGGGAGGACAACTGTAGATACTAGAGAAAGTAAGGACAGGGGGAATACAGGGGTGGGTAATGGAGGGAGGGAAGAGAACAGGGGAAGGAAAAAGTATGTTTAATTGACAAGAAAATGGAAAGCTATTTGCTGATGATAATGTATATAGTAATGTCTTTATCTTGACTAATATGCATGGTATTTGTGCTAGAAAAAGCAATGTTGTATACTGTAAGATAAATGTGATTAAATGTAAAATAAAATAAATAAGTAAATGATGAGTACAAGTTGGGACCAGCAGATGACATAATAGTTACGTCCCTGGACTCCCACAGAGTCAACCGTGGTTTGAGTCCTAGACCCAGTGGTTTAAAACTCATTCCCAGGGGCCGGCAGGTGGTGTGGTGGTTGAGGGTGCTGGATTTCCACCTGGCTGACAGCAGTTTGTGTCCCAGATCTGGTGACTTGCTTTCCTGCTTTCCCTTTCTCTCTTTCTGTCTCTCTCTGGTTAAGTTGACAAAATAATAATAATAGATGAATAAATAAATAATTCTTAAAACAAAACTCATGCCAGACGTATGTGCGTGCATGCCCAAAATCCAGAGAGGAGAATGGAGGAATAGGGATTGTGGCATGACCATTCCCCTGTGGAGGGTGATTTCTTGCTTTCTTTCTCTCTGGTGTGAGCACACATGCTCTATAGGAAAAATCTCTCTCTAAAAAAATAAATAAAAAAAAAATTCATTAAAAAAGGAAAGATGGGGACCAGCAGATGGCATAAGGGTTGTGTCACTGGACTCCTACATGGTCAACTACAGTTAGAGTCCCAGACCCAGTGGCTTAAAAAACGCTGGGTGCGTGTGCGTGTGTGCACAAGATTATGAGAGGAGAATGGAGAGGGGATTGTGGCATGCCATTCCCACCTGGGGGGTGATTTAAAAAAAAAAAAAAAAAAGAAAAGAAAAGATGAATTAATCAGATTTTCTTTCTTGGACTTTTTAGGTGAGAAATGTGGAATCAGATGGAAGGGGACAAAAGCAATCAAGTTAGACAGTGGGTAAGTCACGTTAGCAATTTGGGGTAGTGGGAAAATTCAGAAATTCCTATGGTGATGCACTTAGTGTTTTCCTGGACCCAGATCTTCTTTCCTTGTGTTTTCTATTAGTTCATTCTCTGCTGCTTAATAACTGAATATCATACTGAGTAATTTACAGAGAGTAGAGGTTTATTCAGCTCACAGTTTCAGAGAGAGGTTCAAGGTCCAGAGGCTACATGTGAATAAGGGCCTTCTTGCTAGTAGCAACTCCTGAGGTGACACAGGGAATTATATGGTTAGACAAAGTGAGCGTGTATGTGTCCATGTGTCTGTTTCATTCCCACCTTATAAACCTATCAGGATTTAATCATGAGGGCCACACTCTGATAACCTTAATCCTAATGCCCCACCTCCTTTTTTTTCCTTTTATTTTCTTTCTTTCTTTTTATTTATTTACTTATTTATTTGAGAGAGTTTTTTTGCTATAAGGCATGTGTGCTTACTGGAAAGACAGACAGAAAACAAGAAATCACTCCCTTTGGAGCCAGCAGGTGGTGTGGTGAATAAGGGCACTGAATTCTCACATGACTAACCGTGGTTTGAGTCCTGGACCTGGTGACTTGCTTTGTCATTTTCTGTTTCTCTCTCTCTCTGGTCAAATAAAAAAATAACAATAACAAATGGAATTAAATAAATAAATAAATCTTTCTTTTTTTAAGAATTATTTTATTTGACTTCATTTATTTATTTACTTATTTATTTTAATTTGACGAGAGAAGGACAGAGTGAGAGAAAGAGAAAGTGCGAAAGCAAGCCGCCAGGTCAGAGACTCGAACCATGGTCGGCCATGTGGGAGTCCAGCACCCTTAACCACCACACCACCTGCCAGTCCCTCTTCTTTTTGTTTTTTGTTTTTTTGAGAGGTTTTTGCTATAGGGCACGTGTGCTTGCCAGAAAGACAGAGAGAGACATAGAGACAGAAAGCGAGAAATCACCGCCCGGGGGATCGGCCACGCCGCAATCCCTTCTCCTCCATTCTCCTCTCAGGATCTTGGGCATGCATGCACATGCTCCCGGCATGAGTTTATTTTATTTTTAAAAAATATTTATTTATTTATTTATTTCCATTTGTTGTTGTTATCATCTTTAAATTTTGACCAGAGAGAGAAAGGGAAAGCGAGAAAGCAAGCCTCCAGGTTCAGGACTCGAACCATGGTCAGCCACATGGATATCCAGCGCTCTTAACCACCACGCCACCTGCCAGCCACCCCCCCCCCATCCCCGGCATGAGTTTAAACCACTGGGTCCGGGACTCGAACCACGGTCGACTACATGGGAGTCCAGAGACATAGACATTACACCAACTGCTGGCCCCAAATAAATAATTCTTAACAAAATTATTTTTAAAAAAATAAAAGAAAAGAAGAGAAATCACTCCCCAGAGAGGATGGCCACACCACAATCCCTTCTCCATTTTCCTCTCTGGATTTTGCGCATACATGTACATATGTCCAGCGTGAGTTTCAAGCTGCCAGATCCAGGACTCAAACCACTGTGCCACCTGTTAGCCCCAAGGCCCTGCCTCTTAATCCCATAATCAGATTAAGTTTTCATCTTCTTAATACCGCCACAATCAAATTTCATCACATGAATTTTTGGAGGATACATTCAAACATGGCAGATTTCAATCTTCATTAAACCAGACCCCACTATGGCTCCAGATCTAAGAGATTTGGTCTTCCTTATCTGTTTCTCTTACTTGAGCCTTGTTTTGTAAACTTTCGATTTTTGGAGTGACAAAAGTTCTGCTAAAAGAAAGAAAGTTCCAAAACTCCTTATTAGTTGAAAGGGTATAAAATATAGCAACTTCCCCTTCATTCTGTACACCTATACATTCCTAAAAGCTTCACTAACGCGGCAGGTCCTTGCATTTCTGAAAACTGTGTCTCATACTCGTTACATTCATGTCTCGACAAGACATGGAGGGATCCTTGCTACTTCCAAATATACAAGGCTAATCAACATGATATAATCAATGGAGAAGATCAGGGTGATATCCTGTGTAGGAGTCAATTGGTGTGATCACCATCCCTATTTGCCAGGGACTCAGGGATTTTCTGGGCTGGAGCATTCAGGATGGCATGGTCACAAAATAACAGTTCTGGGCAAACTCAAATGAATGGTCACCTTGGGTAAAGTGGGCTAGGTCCCTGTGAAGGTATGTTGTTACACCTGGCAGCTAAAGACAAATATGATGGTATGGGTGAAGAGAAAAATGTTTTTGTCAAATCAAAGACAGAATATCATGAACACACCTATTTAAGTTTGAGATAATCTTCCATTATTTTTCAAGTACCAACCAGCCCAGAGAACTGAATGATGTTTTAACAGCCTTTCTCTAGAGGTTCCCGTCCTCCTCTCTAAGAACTCTGAGCCTAGAAACTGACAGGGATGGTTATGGCCACAGGGACTATGACTGTGTAGTCTTCTGGCTTGAGTTACATCTTTATTCATTAAACTAAGGAATTATTTTGCCATACAAATCAAGCAGAACCAAGGCCCGCCCACTTGGCCTGTTCCTCCCAACACTTCTAGCAGAAGCCAAAACCTCAATTCGGTATGTTAGGCCATTTCTTACAAGGCATTTACCACACCTACTTGGCTTTTGCTTTTTTGTGGCCACAGCTAGGAGTGATACTCAAAATATTTAACAACTGGTTACCACATGGCCACCAGCCAATTAGAACAGATATTGACTTTAGCACTAAGTGTGTTCCTGGAGGTTAACAGCTGCGCTGGGTGTTAACTCTTTAGTTGCCGAATGAGAATGAAGTCTACCGGTCTGGAGGCAGGTAGATGGGAGTGAGGCATTCTCGAGACTCTTGGTAGCACTTTGCCACCTGAAAGGAAAGCTTTTCAGTAGTTTGACAACAAATATGGCCAAAGGAAGAATATTAGTTGCCCTCAGCCAAGCAGCAGAGTGGCAGATGGTCTACCCATTTTGCTTTTAATATCTGCTTTCTCTTGATTTAACCATCTACTTTCTTCCTTTCTTAATGATAGAAATTTCATGTTGTGCTGGCCCGGTAGCCTAGTGGTAAGTTTCATGTTGTGCTGGCCCAGTAGCCTAGTGGTTCAGGAAGCTGGATCCCACATGGCCAACTGCAATTTGAGAACTGGTCCCAGTGGCTTGAAAAACATGGCAGGCATATGTGTGTGCATGCCTGAAATCTGGACAGAATCAAGAAATGGAGGAGAAAGATTGTGGTGTGACCATACCCCATTGAGGGGTGATTTTCCCATTCTCTCTGTCTCTTTCTAGTGAGTACCCATGCCTCCTGGCAATTAAGAAAAATTGAGCAAGGGACCATCAGGTAGCGAGTGGCTAAGGTGCTAGACTCCCACATTTGAGTCCTGGACTTGGTGATTTGCTTTTTCACTTTCTCACTCTCTCTCATGAGAATGCATGCCCTATAGCAAATTAAAATAAATAAATAAATAAATCTTTCCTTTTTTTTTTTTTTAATGTTAGTTAACTGCCCTTCTTTCTACTCCTAGCTGGGACAACTGCTCCCTCTCTTTCCAACAAAGGACTTTACTAATTAGTGTTTTACTAGGGAACATTTTTATAGATCCTGAAAAAGAACATAGTGTTAGAGATGTGTGTACATGGGGGGAGGTAGCAGCTAGCTGGTTATTGGTGCAATAAGTCATTCCCTTCTTCAATCTTGGAATTTATTTACCTACATGTGCCAAGAACCACGAGGCTCTTCAGTGTGTTAACTCGACAAGAAATACAATCAACCAAACTGTGTGCAGGAAGAGAAGAAAAACTAGGAAGTGGGGGTGGAGAGTGGCAGAGACAGAGAAATTAAGAGAGAAAGGGAAAAAGAAAGAAATATTCTGTCCTCCTAGATTTGGTGTGATCTCCCTGGTTACAAACCCGCAGGACTCAAGTTCACAAAGTTACTCCAGTAACAACTCCCTAGAAATTTTTGCCTATAATTCCTCTTTTCCCTGCTTGAATTTTGCACATCTTCGGTTTCATAGTATTTCTACACTCTTGTGACCAGATGTTTTTCATTATGAGATGACTCATCACATTTGCTTGGCAATTGTGAATCCAGTAGAAATGACTTGGAGGGGCTCAGGGGACTGAAGAGCCCCATCCCCTCAAGATATTGTGATTCCAACTGCTAGGATTTTTGATAATAAAGACCTTAATTTTAACCATAGAAACCCACCACAGTTGTGAATTTAGCAAATACTGTAACTTGGCAATTAATAGTATATTTTTATTTATTATAAAATTTTAAAATTGGCAGAAAATTATAAAAATTATTAAATTGGCAGAAAACCTTTGTAACGTATTTAAAAATATACAAAGAATATATATTACTATTATGCATGTTAATAAAATAAATGAAATTGATAAACCCACCACTCAACAGGTAGAACATAATCAATATTTACTTTGGAGATATAATTTTCAATGGTCAGATCTAATTTCAGTTGGAAACCACTGGCTAGTAAGAAAAAGGTATCTTCTGTTGCAGGTCCACAGAGTGTCCTTAAATATAATTATCTTGGGACCAAGAGTTGGCATAATGGCTATGTCGCTGGACTCCCATGTAATCTACCGCGTTCCGAGTCCCAGACCCAGTGGCTTAAACTCACTCCAGGCACGTGTGCGTTCGTGCCCAAGATCCCAAGAGGAGAATGGAGGAGAAGGGATTGCGGTGTGGCTATACCCCCCGGGGGGGGGGGGGGGTAATTTCATACTTTCTATCTCTCTGTCTCTCTCTGTCTTTCTGGCGAGAGCACATGCCCTATAGCAAAAAAAAAAAAAAAAATCTCAAGAAAATTATTATCTGATTCTACTCAAGCATCCTACCTAGGACTAAAATTTGTTCCTTCTTGATGTAAATCACCTATACTTTGAAAAAAACCTGTTCATCTAACCCACTCTTCCTACAACTTATTCCCTTGGAATATCTCTCAAGAAGTAATTCTCAACTTTTAAAAAACCACTTATATATTTATTTATTTATTGACAGAGAGAGAGAGAGACTTGACAAGGCCCTACTATACTGTCACCCCTCCCCCAGTCTCCCAGTCAGCCAGGACCACGGGGCCACCTGGCATGTTCAGATCAACCTGGGATGTGAACCCAGTCCTCCCATATGGATCCAGCACCATGCAGCAGTGCCCCACCATCTGTTATGACCAGGGACGGGTCTAATTTCAACTTTGCTGTATTTTAGAAGCAACTGAGAAGGTTTGAAAAATCCTAATGCCCTAGCCCTATCTGAGGACAACTAAACCAGAAATCTGAGGTTGCAACCCAGACATTCATCCTTTAAAAGTTCTGCTATTATGGGACCAGCAGTTAGCGTAATGGCTATGTCGCTGGACTCCCACGTAGTCGACCGCGGTTCGAGTCCCGGACCCGGCGGCTTAAACTCACGCCGGGTGCGTGTGCGTGCGTGCCCAAGATCCCGAGAGGAGAATGGAGGAGAAGGGATTGCGGCGTGGCCATCCCCCCTGGGGGGTGATTTCCTGCTTTCTATCTCTCTGTCTCTCTCTGTCTGTCTGGCGAGCGCACGCGCCCTATAGCAAAAACCTCTCCAAAAAAAAAAAAAGTTCTGCTATTATGTTTTAAATGACTGGTGATAAATCCACCAAAGCTTTTACCTTCAGTGGTCATAGTATCTGAATACTAGTACTTCATTAACTGTCTTATCAACCCATGGACTTTAACTTCCCATTTAGGGATGTGAAGATGTCTCTGCCCCCTTCTCCATTGTATTATTATGAAATTTCCATGCCTCTTCTGAGATCCTGTTGCTTGTAACCCACTCGTGGAATAAACTGTTTGTTAGGGTAGTCTGATATTTGTTTGCAAAAAAAAAAAAACAAAAACAAAAACAAAAAAAAACAAGGATATCAGCATATTGTGAAAAATCCATGCATGGATTAAAAAAAAAAAACTTTTCCATCAAAATAAACTCATAGTTTGATTCCATTTCTCCACAAAATCTGTGAGGTCCTCTATGTCATAAGGATATAGGATATAAGGATGTAGGTGAGATGGAATTGGAAATCTACTCAGAATCTAAGGTTGGGCTGGGAACTGGTCACTGTCTTTTTCATCTCTAAGGACCCACATAGCCCCTCTCATGGCATCCTTTCCCTCTTTCTCATTGTCACCCCTTAAACAATGGGGATCTCACTGATTGGCTAGTCATTTTCAGACTTGGAATGTTTCTAGTATGTAGCCCCTAATTTAGTCATTTATCCAGGGTCCAGTGATGATATTCATACACAGCCCAAGGCAGAAAGTAAAAGAATGACAAAAGTTACCATGAAAAATAGTAATAAAAAGATGGAGAGGGGCCGACAGATGGTGTGGTGGTTAAGGGTGCTGAACTCCCACATGGCTGACCATGGTTTGAGTCCTGGACCTGGTGGTTTGCTTTCTCACTTTCTCTCTCTTTCTCTCTCTCTTTCTATCACTCTGTCTCTCTCTGGACAAATTAAAAATAACTAAATAAATAAAATAAAGTTAAAAATAAAATAATTCTTAAAATAAAAAAGATGGAGAGGGGTCAGCCAGTGATATGATGGTTAGGACAGGTGGATTCCACATGTCCAGTTGTATACTTCGAGTTCCAGACCCAACAGCTTGAAAAATACTCTGGCATGTGTGTGCATGCTCAGAATCCCAAGAGGAGAATGGAAGTGAAGGGATTGCGGCATCATCAACTGATGAATGGCTAAACAAAATGTGGTGTATTCACAGGTAAATTCATATAATGGAATGTTATTTGACAGTGAAATGTATTGATGCATGCTACAAGATGAATGCATCTTGAAAATATTACGCTAAGTGAAAGAAGCCAGATACCACAAGTCACATATTGAATAATTACTTATATCTGAAATGTCCAGGATAGGCCAATTTGTAGAGATACAAAGTAAATTAATGGTTGTTTAAGACTGGAAGGAATGGGCTTGTTGAGTAGTGACAGCTGAAGTGTATGAGATTCTTTGGGAGATTATAAAAATGTTCTAAAACTGATTGTGGTGATGATTGTACAATTGTGGGTACAATAAAAAGCACTGGGGGCCAGCATATGGCATGGTGGTTAAGGTGCTGAACTCCCATATGGCCGACTATGGTTCAAGTCCCAAACCTGGCGGCTTGCTTTCTCACTTTCCCTCTTTCTCTCTCACTCTGTCCCTCTCTGGTCAAATTAAAATAAATAAATAAATAAATAAATAAATAGATGAATAAATAAATAAAGTTAAATAAAATAATTATTTTAAAAATAAAATAAAAAGCATTGAGATATATAATTGTACTTTAAGTGTATAAATTATATGGTATGTGAATTATATTTCAATAAATCTGTTACAAATTTTTAAAAATTTCTTTTTTTCTTCCATAAGAGAGACAGAAAGAGACTGAGAGACAGCACTCCCAACAGAGTCTTGATGTGGCAATCCATCCCTCACTTCAGCCAGCTCCACATCACAGCCACAGACATGCCTAGAGTACTCAGAGAGGTCTCTGGATGCAAACCTAGAACCATCCCATGTGGGTCAGCCTTGTAGAGTGTCACAATTTACCACCGTGGCACCATCTGGATCCCCTCAATTTTTTTTTTTTTTTTTTGAGAGAGATTTTTGCTATAGGGCATGGGTGCTCACCAGAGAGACAGAAAAAGAGAGCTCATCCCCCCTCCCCCAAGGGGGATGGCCATGCTGCAATCTCTTCTCTTCCAATCTCCTCTTGGGATTTTAGGCACTCGCGTACATGCACTTGGCGTGTTTCAAGACTTTGGGTTCGGGACTTGAACCATGGTCAGCCATCTTGGGCTCCAGCAACACAACCATTACACCATCTGCTGCCCCCGCCTCGCCAGAGAGACAGAGACAGAAAGTGAGAAATCACCGCCACTCAAAGCCTGATTTTCTTCAGCAGTTTTGTTTTGTTTTTGCCAGAGGGCACATGTGCTTGTTGGAGAGAGACAAAAAGAGAGAGAGAGAAAGAGAAAAAGTGAGAAATGGTTATGCCACAGTCCCTTCTCCTTCATTTCTCCTTTTGGGATTTTGGGCATGCATGCACATGCACCTGGCATATTTTTCAAGCAGCCATGCCATTCTAGTAGTCACACCATGTGGTTGGCCATGTGGGATCCAGCAACCTGAACTATCATGCCACCAGCTTGTCCTTTAGCCGTTCACCCTGCTGGTGGTGTATTTGGACAGTGCTGTGCAGATTTATGGCCTGCCCTACTCAGAAGACCAAATAAGAAATGCCAATCTACAGCAGTGGCAATGGGAACGGAGGTGCTAGTACTTACATAATGATTAGATGCACATGGGGGT
This sequence comes from Tupaia tana, assembly GCA_026018925.1. Lineage (NCBI taxonomy): Eukaryota > Metazoa > Chordata > Mammalia > Scandentia > Tupaiidae > Tupaia > Tupaia tana. The sequence continues at coordinate 50,218,063 of JAKSZU010000016.1, read as the reverse complement.
TGTGGAAGAGGGAAAGAGAAAAACTCAGTAAGAATCTCCCTCATTCTCCATGTTAAATTAGTTACCAAGCCCTGCTGACTCCTCTGCCTATCTCCTTGCTGCCTGGTGGGCCCACATTCAACCCATCCTCTATACCACCACCATGGTTTCCTTCCTATAACCTAGATCTCACTTTATCACTCTCTCTAATTTTTTTTTTTTGAGAGGTTTTTGCTATAGGGTGCGTGCACTCGCCAGAAAGACAGAGAGACAGAGACAGAAAGTGAGAAATCACTGCCCCCAGGGGGGATGACCACGCTGCAATCCCTTCTCCTCCATTCTCCTCTCAGGATCTTGGATACGCACGCACATGTGCCCGCCGTGACTCACGGTCAACTACAACGGAGTCCAGCGACATAGCCATTACACCAACTACTGATCCCTTTAAGTTAAAAAAAAAATAATTATTTATTTAATTTTATTTATTCATTCACTTATTTTCATTTGACCAGAAAAAGACAGACACACAGAGAGAAGGAAAGTGAGAAAGCAAGCCACTAGTTCCAGGACTCGAACTGTGGTCAGCCATGTGGGAGTGTCCAGCGCCTTAACCATCATGCCACCTGCTGGCCCCTCTTTCTCTAAATTTTTCAAAGGATCTGAACCAGATTTTACACTGTTCTCCCACAACATATATGCAAACACACACACATAAACACATGTCTTTCACCGTAGCCATAGGGAACCACATGTCTTCTTTGATCTTGCCATGTCGTCCCTCTTTGCTTACCCTGTTCTCTTAGGTTGGTATGTCCTTCAGCCTCCACATCCACAAAAATGGTTGAAATGATCTCCATTCTTAAAAGCCTGATTATAATTCTACTACCTTCATGTAACTTTTTTTCTCATCTTAGTCTCCACTCTTGGAGTACACCATCTGGCATAAGAGATAAACAAGACAATCGGGTTCTGTACTACGATGTGATAATACTCTGGCTCTGTGTACACAGTGTCCCAGGAGGACTGGGGAGGAGGGTAGAAGCTGTTCATTTAGTTAAAAGTTGACACTTAAATTGACTTCCCAGTCTGAGGGCTTAGAAATCCATGAGGAGGCATTTATTTCGTATTTTCTGTTGATCTGCTATTTTCTTTTTAATTTTTGAAGAATTATTTCCTCCATAAGTGAAGGAGACAGGAGAGAGAGAGAAACAGTTCCACCCCCAACAGAGTCTTCATGATCCACCCTAGCTTTAGCCGGCCATGGATCGTGGGCATGCATGTGCCCATGACTCACAGAGGTCTCTGGACTCATACCTGGAAACTTCCCATGTCAGCCTTGCAGAGTGTCACGTTTAACTACTGTGCCACTATCCAACCCCTAATCTGCTAGTTTCTTTCTTTTTTTAAAAAAAAATATAATAATCATTTTATTAGGGCCGGCAAGTGGCATGGTGGTTAAGGGCACTGGACTCCCACATGGCCAACCACAGTTCGAGTCCCAGACCTGGCAGCTTGCTCTCTCTCTTTCCCTCTCTCTCTTTCACTCTGTCCCCCTCTGGTCAAATTAAAATAAATAAAGATAAATAAAATAATTATTTCTTGAATCATTTTTTAAACTTTATTTATTTATTTTAATTTGACCAGAGGGAGACAGAGTGAGAGAGAGAGAGAGGGAAAGAAAGAAAGCAAGTCGCCAGGTCCGGTACTCGAACCATGGTTGGCCATGTGGGAGTCCAGCGCCTTTAAACACCATGCCACCTGCCAGCTCCAATCTGCTGTTTTCTTAAGAGCAGAGCTATGTTTTCTCTCTTATTATTTTTTTTAATTGCCAGAGGGTGCATTTGCTTGCCTGACGGAGAGAGAAAGTATCCCCCAATGAGGAATGGTCAACTATGTGGGAGTTAAGTTCTCTTAACCACTAGGCTACAGGGCAGGCCAGAATTATGTTTTTAATTTCTGTACCTGGGACCAGCAGTTAGCGTAATGGCTATGTCGCTGGACTCCCATATAGTCGACTGCGGTTCGAGTCCCGGACCCGATGGCTTAAATTCACACTGGGCGCGTGTGCGTGCGTGCCCAAGATCCCGAGAGGAGAATGGAGGAGAAGGGATTGCGGCGTGGCCATCCCCCCTGGGGGCTGATTTCCTGCTTTCTGTCTCTCTGTCTCTCTCTGTCTGTCTGGCGAGCGCACGCGCCCTATAGCAAAAACCTCTCCAAAAAAAGAAAAAAAAAAAAAAAAAAAAAAAGGAAAATCCTAATTTCTGTACCTACAGCACCTAGTAGGGCTCCTGGCCAAAAGAAGTGACAATAAATCTCTACAGAAGACTGATTGAATGAGAAGGAATGTCTAACTTACCTAGGAGAAAGGGCAGGAAGCATTTTAGTAGAGGAAGTGATGCGTGACTTGAATTTGGCCTGTGTGTAGAAATAAGCTAGGGAAGTTAGAGGAGGAAGTGTGCTCCAATGAAAGGAAACATGAGCGATAGTATGGCAGGATGAGAAACCTAGTCCCCTTTCGGTGCTGGAAGTTCAACTGAACCAGCGTCTTTAGAAGAGAAGGCAGAAATAAAGTTGAAAAAGGTCAGAACAGTAGAGCTGTGGATGCTGTGTTGATGAATTGAAAATAAATACAAAAAGCAGTGGGGAAAGGAGCTGGGGAACGCAGCACCTGACTTCCCTCCCCTCCTGCCTTCTAGTTCGCCACCAACGCCTCCCACTGGGAACCCCAAGCAGAAGCAGAGGCCAAAGCTGTCCCTCGATGCAGCCCACACAAGCAGCACCCTGGGCACAGGCAGGGTGGATGGAGGTGAACAGAGAATGTGTGACACCAGAAACTAAGAGAAGAACTGCTCTGCAGAGCCAGGGTCAGAATTCGTGTTTTGTATCCATTAATTTTGAGAGACCTATGAAACTCGAATTGTTATCTCAGCAGTGATGAGTCTGCAACTCAGATGAGAGTTTTTTTTTTTTTTTTTTTAGAGATTCAAATTTGGACACCATCATATAGTTTTGTTTGTTTGTTTGTTTAATTATTTATTTTATTTCATTTACTCATTCATTTTTTTTTTTTTTTTAATTTAACCAGAGAGAAACAGAGGTTGAGAGTGAGAGAGAGAAGAAGTGACAAAGCAAGCCACCAGATTTAGGACTCGAACCCTGGTCGGCCATGTGGGAGTGTCCAGCTCCTTAACAACAACGCTACCTGCCGGTCCCAGTTTTATTTTGTTTTTAACAACATGAGAGAGGGGATAACGTAGATAATTTAAGAGAGGAAAAAGAGCAGGAGTAAGAACCAGAAAGAAGATTGTTCTGAGAGTCCAGATGGGTAGGAGAGAACCTGGAAGAATGTGATGTCAAGAAACCCAAGGATGGAAGCCAGCAGGAGAGAAAGTTGTAGGCAAACATGTTGAATGCAGCTGAGAGGGCAGTGAGATGAACAGAGAAAGTGTCCATTACAGTCAGAGAGTATAAGATACAATTAAAATCATTAACTCCTTAAAAAGAAAATAAAAAGCAGTGGGGAACAACTCAAGGATTTTGTGAGAGAAACTTGGGTGGGGGTGCGAGTGGTATTAAGGAGACCAAGTCTAGAGGCTGGCAGGTGGCATGGTGGTTAAGGAGACCAAGTCTAAATCCGTAGATTGCCACCTATTTGGAGGATTCTCCTTTCTTAAAATTTCAGTTTATTGGGGCCAGCAGGTGGCGTGGTGGTTACGGGCGCTGGACTCCCACATGGCCGACCACGGTTCAAGTCCTAGACCTGGAGGCTTATTTTCTCACTTTCCCTCTCTCTTTCTCTCACTCTGGCCCTCTCTGCTCAAATGAAATAAATAAAGTTAAATAAAATAATTCTTTTTTAAAAAATTCAGTTTATTTTGGTTTTTAAAAATAGGCCAGAAAGGGGACCAGCAGTTAGCGTAATGGCTATGTCGCTGGACTTCCATGTAGTCAACCGCGGTTCGAGTCCCGGACCTGGTGGCTTAAAACTCACGTTGGGCATGTGTGCGTGCGTGCCCAGGATCCTGGGAGGAGAATGGAGGAGAAGCAATTGTGGAGTGGCCATCTCCCCGGGGGGTGATTTCTCGCTTTCTGTCTCTCTGTCTTTCTGGCGAGTGCATGTGCCCTATAGCAAACCCCCCCCCCAAAAAAAAAAAAAAAAAAAAAAAAGAAAAAAAGGCCAGAAAGGTGGCCAGCAGATGGCATAGCGGTTACATTGTTGGACTCCCACATGGCTAATTGTGGTTCAAGTCCCTGACCTGACGGCTTGAAATTCACACCAGGTGCATGTGCATGTGTGCCCAAGATCCTGGGAGGAGAATGGAGGAGAAGTGATTGTGATGTGGCCATACCCCCAGGGGATGATTTCTCACTTTCCCTCTCATTGTTTCTGTGTCTGTCTCTCTTTCCCTGGAGAGTGCTTGTGCCTGAGGCAAAAACTTCTGAAAAATAAAACAAAACCAAAAAAGGTCAGAAAGTCATGTGATTCAAAATTCAAAATGTGCAAAAGGATATCTTGTGAAAAATCTTTCCTCCTACACGTAATTTACAGACTGTGGTCACCAGCTCTGTCCCTAGCTGCACCTCTCTGGGGGAAACCAAAGTTAACATATTCTCCATGTACTGCTATGGGCATACATACCAGTTGCAGCCCACTGCTCTTGAGACTTGTTTTTTGTTTCTTTTCTTCCAGTTAGTAAATCTTGGGGACTGTTCCATATCACTCCTTAAAGAGCTTCTTCAGTCTTTTTCATTGTATTTCGAATAGTATTAGAATTTCATTGTCCATTTCAGAGGTGATTTACATATTGCATGTGTACAAGTACATCTGTGCCACTAATCTTAAAAATAATTACTTATTTGATTTTGTTTTTTATTCTTTTTAATTTGACCAAAGAGAGAAAGAGACAAGGAAAGTGAGAAAGCAAGCCACAAAGTAGGTCTGGAACTTGAGTCACAGTCAGCCACGTGGGAGGTCCAGTGTCTTAACCACCACACCATCCGTTGGCCACCTTCTTCTTTTTAATTATTCCAGAGGGCATGTGCACTAATTAGGAGGAGAGAGAGAGAAAGAGAAAGAGAGAATGAGAATGCACACCCCTCCCCCCATGGGGGATAGTCATGTCACAATCCCTTTTCCATTTCTCCCACCTGTCAAGATTTTGGGCACACACGCACACACTTCAGGCATGTTTTTCAAGCTGTCAAGTCTGGAACTCGAACCATACATTGGTCATGTGGGAGCCAACTGACTTAACCCCATGCAACTGGTTGGTCAGGGACTAACCTCTTCTTTCTTTCTTTCTTTATTTTTTTGGTGGGGGGAGGATTTTGCTATAGGGCGTATACGCTCGCCAGAAAGAGAGACAGAAAGCGAGAAATCATCCCCTGGGGGGGTGGCCAATTCACAATCCCTTCTCCTCTATTCTCCTCCTGGGATCTTGGGCATGCACGCACACGCGCCCGCCGTGAGTTTAAGCCACCAGGTCCAGGACTCAAACTGCGGTCAACTACATGGGAGTCCAGCAACATAGCCATTATGCCAACTGCTGGTCCCATCCCAGGGACTAACTTCTAGCAGGTAGAATGTGATAGAAATGATTGTGTGACTTCTATCAAGAAGCACAACAAAAGACATTCCATTTTCATCTTGCTCTTCTCCAGTTGCCTATTCCTGGGGAAGCCAACTGCCATATCATAGGGACAGTCAAGCAGCCTTCGGAGAGGCAGCACAGGAGGAACTAAGGCTCTCTGCCAATAACCAGCACCACCATGCCTGCCATGCGAGTGAGCCATCTGGAAAACAGATCCACCAGCTTCAGTCAAGCCTGCAGGTAACATCAGCCCTCCAGCCTTCTAGTCTTCCAGCTGAGGCCCCAGACATTGTGGAGCAAAGCCAAGCCAATCCTTTCCCGAATTTTTGACCCACAGAAACTGAGAGAGGATAAGTGATCATTGTTCTTTTAAGTCACTATGCTTTCAGGTAATTTGTTATGCAGTAAAAGATAACTCATACAATGGTGGCAGGTGTGCACAGACTGCTAGTGGAACAGAAAGAATGGGTACTTAGCTTACTATGGGAGGCTACAAGGCTTTCTGAAGGAAAGAAAGTTTGTCCTGAGTTTTGAAGAATGCATACATATTGTCTAGAAAGATTGGAAAGAAGGATATTTCAAGCCTACGAAACAGCACGGAAAGAGGTAGGGAGGCTTAAAATAGCATGCAGTATGAGGATGAGCTATATATTGAATATATAAGGGTATTTCAAACAGTTTGTGGAAAAGTGGGATTAAAGTATGAGCTTATATTGGTGCAGAAAATTTTGAAATATATGCATAGTCTTTTTATAATGCACATTTTTTGCATGAACTTTGTAAAAGACCCCTTATATAATTTACCTTTGTCAAATAGAATCCATAGTGGATTGACTTTATACCCAGTACTGTTCTAGAATAACTGTGATTGGTACACGTTTCTTGTTGGCAAATGTACTTAGCATATGATGGGGTATCTGAATTTTTTTTAAAGGTTTTTGCCATAGGGCACATGCTGGAGAGAGAGAGAGACAGAAAGGAAGTAAGAAATCACCCCGTAAGGGAATGGCCACACTTCTCTTCCATTCACCTCTTGGGATTTGGGGTACGTATCCCCATTCACCCAGTGTGATTTTTCAAGCCACTGGCCCTGGGACTTGAATTATGGTTGGCCATGTGGGAATCCAATGCCTTAACCACCACACCACCTGCTGGCCCCTAGGGTGTCTGATTTTTTTTTTTTGGAGAGGTTTTTCGCTATAGGGCGCGTGCGCTCGCCAGACAGACAGAGAGAGACATAGAGACAGAAAGCGAGAAATCACCCCCCAGGGGGGATGGTCACGCCGCAATCCCTTCTCCTCCATTCTCCTCTCGGGATCTTGGGCACGCACGCACACGCGCCCGGCGTGAGTTGTAAGCCATCGGGTCCGAGACGCGAACCGCGGTCGACTACGTGGGAGTCCAGCGACATAGCCATTACGCTAACTGCTGGTTCCCTGATTTTTTATTTTTTAAGAGAGCTTTTTTGCTATAAGGTGCATGCACTCGCTGCAAAGACAGAGACAGATAGAGAGAAAGAAAACAAGAAATCACCCCCCAGGGTGATGGCCACACCACAATCTCTTCTCCTCCATTCTCCTCTCAGGATTTTGGGCATGCACTCACGCATGCACACACGCCCAGTGTGAGTTTAAGTCACCGGGTCAGGGACTTGAACCACAGATGACTACATGGGAGTCCAGCAACATAACCATTACCCCATCTGCTGGTCCCTTCAATTTTTTAAAAGAGATTTTTGCTATAGGGTGTGTGCACTTGCCAGAGAGACAGAAAGTGAGAAGTCACCCCCTCCCCAGAGGAGATGGCTACGCTGCAATTCCTTCTCCGTTCTCTTGGGGTTTTGGGGGAAAAAAAAAAGTTAAGATGACAAATTTTATGTTGCGTGTATTTAACCAAAACTTTATGAAAGAAACAGATTCTCAGCTCTCTTCTCTACACTGAACAAGGTGATAATCCCTCTCCCAATCCAGACTAAATATGTGGTGTTGACTGACACAATTTGAATGTGTCCCTCAAAAGTTCACAGGCTGGAAATTTGTTGTATTGTGACAGTATTAAGAGGAAATTTAATCCAGCTGTGGTACTGAAAATTGGACCCTTTGGGAATGTAAGCATCAGGATTAGGGGCCCTATGATTGGGTTCTGCTGGGTTTACAAGGAGAAGGAAATAAGACAGACACATGGACACAGACATACTTGCTTTTGCCCTTCCCATGTTACTCACAAGCATGAAGACCATTATTAGATGTGACCCCTCGATCTTAGACTTTTGAAACTGTGAGTTAAAGAAATTCATTCTCAAGACCAGCAGATGGCATTATAGTTAATGTCGTTGGACTCCCATGTAGTGGGCCGCAGTTCAAGTCCTGGACCCGGTGGCTTAACCCTCATACCGGGCACGTTTGAGTGCATGCCCAAAATCCTTAGAGGAGAATGGAGAAGAAGGGATTGCAGCATGGCCATGGGGGTGATTTCTCACTTTCTGTCTCTCTCTGTCTCTACGGTGAGCACACCTGCCCTATAGCAAAAATCTCTCTAAAAAAATTAAATAATAAAAATAAATAAATAAACATCTCTCCTCTTAAAAACACCCAGATATTCATTATTAGCAACAAGACAAACTGGAACACTGACTTTGCGAAGAGGTTAACAAGAACTGTGGGCCAGAGAACATGATGTAACTTAGGGCATGGGTTTAATGGTACAAGCGAAACCTTCAGCCAGCCCACTTCTATTCATCCAACTTTCTAAGTGTTGGAAGCCAGGATTACTACCTCTTCTTCTGCCCACTTTCCATTGGTGATTGGTAAAATTCTCTCTGGAGTAAATAGCCTAAAAAATAGACTTTTTGGTGTTGTTACACAAAGAGGTAGCTGAAGGTCCCACCAGCCTTTGACATGAAATATAGAAAAAAATAAAATAAAATATAAAATAAAATAAAATAAACAAGAAGAAAAAATGACCTTGGAGGAAGCAGGAACAGAAGTAGAAGAAAATCTTAAAAATTCATATTGTTGGTAGTTGGATCGATAAAAATAAATATTTTATCCTTAAGGTAAGTACGAAAGGCCATAATAAGGAATGTTCAGGGCCAGCAGGTGACACGAAGATTAAGGTGGCTGGATCTCACATGGCCAAGTGAGCAGTTTGAATCCTGAAGCCCGTGGTTTGAAAATCATGCCTGGCACGTGTGCATGTATACTCAAGAGGAGAATGGAGAAGAAGGAATTGCAGCATGGCCATCTCCCCTGGGGGGGTGATTTTTTACTTTTCCTCTTTGTCTTTCTCCAGTGAGTGGACATGCCCTATAGCAAACTTGGAAAAAAAAAAAAAAAAAAAGAACATCATTCAGAGAACATAAAAGAAGGCTCTTGAAAATTAAAAATATGGTATTTAAAATAAAAAATTCAGAAGAAGAGTTAGCAAATAAAAGTGAGAAAAAAATAAAAAAGAAAGAAAGAAACCTCCTGGATAGCAAAACAAATGACAAAGATATAAAAGGTAGGCAAGAAAATAATAACAAAAGTTGAGTATCATTTCAGAAGATTGATACATTAAAAATACCTAGAAATATGGGGCCGACAGGTGGCTTCATGGTTAAGGGTGCTAGATTCCCACATGGCCAACAGCAGTTTGAGTCCCAGACCTGGTGACTTGCTTTCTCTCTATCTCTCTCCCTCTGTCCCTCTCTGGTCAAATTGAAATAAATAAATGAATGAATAAAGTTAAATAAATTAAAAAAAAACACCTAGAAGTTTAACAAAGAGAAAACTAGAAGGAAAGAAATAGCTCTAGAAAAATTGCCAAAATTGAAAATTATAAAAAAAAAAACACGCCGGACGCGTGTGCGTGCGTGACCAAGATCCCAAGAGGAGAATGGAGGAGCAGGGGTTGCGGCGTGGCCATCCCCCCTGGGGGGTGATTTCTCGCTTTCTGTCTCTCTGTCTCTCTCTGTCTGTCTGGCGAGCACACGCGCCCTATGGCAAAAACCTCTTCCAAAAATAAATAAATAAATAATTTTAAAAAAGAAAAAAAATTTAGAGAGATTTTTGCTAAAGGGCACATGCAAAAGTTGGAGAGACAGAGAGAGAGAGAGAGAGAGAGAGAGAGAGAGAGAGAGAAATCAGTCCCTGGAGGAATGGCCATGCTGCATTCCCTTCTCCTTCATTCTCTTCTCAGGATTTTGGGCAGGCATGCACATGAACCTGGTGTATTTTCAAGCTCTAGGTCTGGAACTCGAACCAAAATTGGCCATGTGGTAGTCTAGCACCTTAACCACTTTGCCACCTGCTGACCCAGAAAAGTAGAATTCTTAATGCTTTTTGTTTTTAATTTGCCATAGGGCACATGTACTAACTGGAGATAGGCAGAGAGAGAGAAAGCAAGAAAGCATCCCCCATAGGCCATGGTCATGTTGCAATCCCCTCTCCTCCATTTCTCTGTCCTGTTGGGATTTGGGACATGCATGCACACATGTCTGGTGTGTTTTTCAAGCCACCAGATCAAGGATTCTAACCACATGATTGGCCTCTCTGCCATATCTTGAACCCTCCTCTATCCCACAAGCACTCTGTAAAGCTTGAATGGTGTCTCCTTCCAGGGTATAAAGAGTGGTGGTTTGTTGGTAGATGGGGTTGGTAGACAGAGTAGGTTGAGTGAAATTCTTTTTCCTCTCTTTGTGAGAAAGGGATGGACAATCCTCACCCCAGGAGGGAATTCTAGAAGCTAATGTACCCCTCTTTGGGCCTGTTTTGTTGTCAAGGGCCTTTCCCACCCCAGGCATGTGGGTTGGCCTCTAGAAGTTCCTATTAGGAGCTGTCTTCATTCCCTGTCTTAGGGCTTCCAGGGTGAGAAAGGAAGAAAGAAAAATAAAGGAGAGGAGGGAGACTTTCTAGGACTTTTCCCTCACCCAGCCCCAACCTCAAAACGGAGGGGAAAGTGTTCTTCATTTCAAATTAAAATTTTCTTCATTTCATTTTCAAATTTTCGTATCCCTAAGGAGATCAACCATGACAATTTTATGACCCTAATGGAAGGATATATTTTAAGTTACTAGAAGAGCAAAAGCTTTAGGTCTGAATGGGCAGTGTAATAAATAGTGCATATATTTAAAAATTTCCTTCTCGTTATAATTTTTCCTGGTTTTCCCTCATTACTCTGAAATTTCTGGAATGTGTACATGTCACTGTCCCACCCCTTCCTGGGCTTTAGGGCAAGAACATCAAACACAATCAGCATAAGGTCACCATTTAGTCAGTGGAAAATTTTTAAAATGGTGGTGACAGTGTCTGGTGTTTCCAGTCTCTGATTTCTGATTCCCAACTATTTTGGGTGGCAAAAGATTGGGCCAGTGAGTGGCCTGCATAAGTTTCAGTCAACATGCTCTTTGCCCCATCTAGGGGTGGTTTGAAGGCAGAAGAGGAACAACGAAGGTTTGGAGTGGACCACCACACTTCAGGTGCATGCATGAGGACACCTGGGTTTGAACAGCAAGGGCTGAGAGGCACTAACTCCTGGTACCTGTAAACTGCAGACAGCACCTCGAGGAAGCAACAAAGCACATGAAAGGATTTCTGCGTTCTGCTGGGCAACTGGCTCTGTCTATTCCACAAGCCAGGGTGATGGGAACAAAAGAATAAAAGAAAACATACCAACATACCAGGTGCATGTGTGTGTGTACCCAAAATCCTGAAGGGATGGAGAAAAAGAGAAAAAAGGATTGTGGTATGACTACAGTCCACTGGGGGATTCTCTCTCTCCCTCTATCTGGCATGTGCACACACCCTCTCACAATTTAAAAAAAAAAAAAAAAAAAAAAAAAAAAAGGCATGTGCAGGATGGTCTCACTTTTGTTAAAAAGAAAAAAAATAGATAGATAGATAGATAGATAGGTAGATATAGATATATAGATAGATAATAGATAGATAGATAGATAAAATGCCTATAAAAAGTTCTGGGGTCAGCCAGTGGTGTGGCGGCTGAGATGGCTAGATTCCCCATGGCCATTTCCTCGTTTGAGTCCCAGGCCCAGTGCCTCAAAAAACGCACCAGGCACATGTGCATGTATGGCAAAAAAAAATCCTGAGAAGAATGGAGAAGGATGTGCAGCATAGCCATCCCTCCTAGGGGATTATTTCTCACACTCTCTCTGGAGAGCACACTTGCCTAATAGTAAAACTGAAAAGAAAAAAAAAGAAAAAGTTCTGTAATATGTACTAAGTTGTTCAATGGTAATCTCTGAGTGGTGGAAATACAGTATTTTATTTTTGGTTTTTAATATTTGGTAACTTTCCACAATACATACACTATATATTGCTTTTGTAAAAATAAAAGGTTATTTTAATGAAAGAGCAAGTATGTGTATGCAAGGAGGGACTTCCAAGACCGTCTGCTACCAAACCTTTTTTTTTCAAAGGAGGAACATTTTTTTTTCCTTTTTTTGGAGAGGTTTTTGCTATAGGGCGCGTGCGCTCGCCAGACAGACAGAGAGAGACAGCGAGACAGAAAGCGAGAAATCACCCCCCAGGGGGGATGGCCACGCTGCAATCCCTTCTCCTCCATTCTCCTCTCGGGATCTTGGGCACGCACGCACACGCGCCTGGTGTGTTTTAAGCCACCGGGTCCGGGACACGAACCGCGGTCGGCTACGTGGGAGTCCAGCGACATAGCCATTACGCTAACTGCTGGTCCCCAGGGAGGAACATTTTTGACTCATCACATTGACTTAAAACAATTTTTTTAAAAACCACTTTTGTGGAAAATTTTGAACAGACTCATATACAAACAAAACAATATAATGAACACCTAAGTACCCATCATCCAACCTCAATTATCAACTCATGGCCATTTTGACTTCACTTTTTCTCCACTATGCACTTTCTGCTTGTTTTATTTTGAAGTAGATTCCAGCTCTCATAATTTCTTCCATTAATATTTAAGTATTATCTCTTTGAGGACTCTTAAAAATATATAACCACAATACATTATCATGTCTAAAAATTAATAATAATGCCTCAATATCATCAAATATCCAATGAGTGGTCATATTCCCAATTGTCTCATAAATGTAATAAATGAGCTTTTTTTTAAAAAAGAGGTTTTCACTTTAGAACGTGTGTGCTTGCCAGAGAGAGAGAGACAGACACGGTGAGAGGGAAAGTGAGATATCACCCCCAAGGGAGGATGACCATGCCACAATCCCTTCTCCTCCATTCTCCTCCTGGGATCTTGGGCACACACGCACATGTGCCCAGTGTGATTTTCAAGCCTCTCTGGAGAGACAGAGAGACAGAAAGCAAGAAATCACCCCCTGAGGAGATGGTCACACTGCCATCCCTTCTCTGCCATTCTCCTCTCAGGATCTTGAGCATGCACGCATATGCGTCTGGCATGAGTTGTTTTTTTTTTTTTTTTTTTTTTTTTTTTTTTTGGAGAGGTTTTTTCGCTATAGGGCGCGTGCACTCGCCAGACAGACAGAGAGAGACATAGAGACAGAAAGCGAGAAATCACCCCCCAGGGGGGATGGTCACGCCGCAATCCCTTCTCCTCCATTCTCCTCTCGGGATCTTGGGCACGCACGCACACGCGCCTGGCGTGAGTTGTAAGCCACTGGGTCCGAGACGCGAACCGCGGTCGACTATGTGGGAGTCCAGCGACATAGCCATTACACTAACTGCTGGTTCCCTGGCATGAGTTTTAAGCTGCCAGGTCTGGGACTCGAATCACAGTTGACTACATGGGAGTCCAGCAACGCAACCATTATGCAATCTGCTGGTCTCAATAAATGAGCTTTTTAAAAAGAGTTAACTTGATAATGGCTATGTCGCTGAACTCCCACATAGCCGACTGCAGTTCGAGTCCCAGACACTGTGGCTTAAACTCACGCCGGGCACGTGTGCATGCATGCCCAAGATCCTGAGGGGAGAATGGAGGAGAAGGGATTGTGGCGTGGCCATCCTCCCTGGGGGGTGATTTCTTGCTTTCTATCTTTCTGTCTCTCTCTTTCTTTCTGGAGAGTGCACGCGCCCTGTAGCAAAAACCTCTCCAAAAAAAAAAAAAAGTTACCTTGAGTCAGAATCCAAGTAAGGTCCACAGGTCACAATCGCTGCTATGATTTTTGTTTGTTTGTTTTGTTGTTTTAGAGAGATTTTTGCTATAGGGCATGCGTGCTTACCAGAGACACAGAAAGAGACAAAGAGAGAAAAAGTGAGAAATCACCCCCAAGGGGGGATGGCCGCATCACAATCTCTCCTACATTCTCCTCTCAGGATTTTGGGTATGCATGCACACATGCCTGGCATGAGTTTCAAGCCGCCCAGTAAAGGACTCAAACTGCGGCTGGCCATATGGGAGTCCAGCACCTTAACCACTATGCCACCTGCTGGCCTCTACTTTTTCGTTTTGCTTATTTGTTTATTTGTTTATTTAGTTTCTTTTAATATACAGGTTCTACTTCTCTTTATTTTCCCTGGCAACGGAAATTTGTCGAAGAAACCAGGCTGTTCATCTGAGGCATTTCCCATGGTCTTAATTTTTCTGGTTTCAAGCCATGGTAGTGTTTAATGAGTTCCTTTCTCCTTTGCATTCCCTAGTTGCATCTGAAGGCTTGGTCATATTATCGGATTTGGTTTCTTGAGGCATGAACACTTCATAGGAGGTGGAATGTCCTTCTATCAAGAGACATATGCCATGTGATTATCTCATAATGTCATATGTTAACAGCCATTGAAACTTGTTGCATGGATTCATTATTTTATGGTGATATTCCAGTTCTAAAATTCTTTCCCTTATTAGCTGAGATATTCTTACCATGAGAAATCTTCCTTCATGTATGATTCAATACAGGCAAATCAATGCTACATTCTTTTCCTTTACTCACTAGTTTTCAAAATAATGGATCGATTCCTTAGCGTCCTCCAAAAGACAGAAAGTGAGAAATCACTCCCCCGCCCCCCCAGGGAGAATGGCCATGCCGCAATCCCTTCTCCTCCATTCTCCTCTTGGGATCTTGGGCATGTATATACAAGCGCCCAGCATGAATTTAAGCCACCAGGTCTGGGACTCGAACTATGATTGACTACATGGTAGTCCAGAGATGTAGCCATTATGTCATCTGCTGGTCCCTTATATGTTATTTTTATTTATTTTTAAAATTTGACTAGAGAGAGAAAGGGAAAGTGAAAAAAGCAAACTGCAAGGTCTAGGATTTGAACAGTGGTTGACCACCTGCCAGCCTGCCAGCCCCAAATGAGTGATTTTTTTTTTGAAAATCATATGAATTCATGGATTTAAATATATTTGTCTTTATTACCCTTTTTTATGCTTGAATTATCCCATCTTTTGGCTACTAGGTGCCTGTTTATATTTATATTCGTTTTTGAGTCTTTTTGATATGACTCTTGTAATCTTTTTTTTTTTTTTGGAGAGGTTTTTGCTATAGGGCGCATGTGCTCGCCAGAAAGACAGAGAGAGACAGAAAGCGAGAAATCACCCCCCGGGGGGATGACCACGCAGCAATCCCTTCTCCTCCATTCTCCTCTTGGGATCTTAGGCACGCATGCACAGGCACCTGGCACGAGTTTAAGCCACCGAGTCTGGGACTCTAACTGTGGTCGACTACATGGGAATCCAGCGACATAGCCATTACGCCAACTGCTGGTCCCTCCTCTAGTAATCTTTTATAGGAATCGCTCTTCAGAGCTGAAATGTGATCTCAGTGGGCACAGTGGGTCATACAAACGGAGGCAGAATATTATTTCTGAGGCCTTTTTTTTCTCTACCCTTTGGTTCAAAGGCTTGATTTGTCTAATGAAGGCCTCCCCCTCCCAGAACCTATCTCCTTGACTACCTCAGGACTCACTCACCTCTGGCCATACTCTGGGGCTCCCTGCTTTCCTGGCTTTCAAAATGTAGAAAGTCAGCAAAGAATGCCTTAGTGACCCTAAGAGGGGACCTGGAGTGCCACATGAGTCACAGGTGCATTGTCCCAGTGTTAGGCAGGCGGGGTAGGGTAAGGCCCAGGCTGATTTTGCAGGTGGTGCTCTTTCCTCCATCCCTCGTGTGAGGCTGACAGATCCAGCACATCCCAGCTTCTTCAGTCTTCTAACTCTTCGCAGCCTCTGATCTTGGCTTGAAGATGGACCGTAGCTTGGGCTCACAGCAACCTCAACCACCTGCCTTTACATATCCCTTGTCCCTCCACTCCCTGCCTCTCCCTCTAACTCTGCTAAAGTTCTAGTCTCTTTTTCATCTCAAACCATCCGTCTCTATCCCTGCTCCTCTCTCTTCAGCCTCAAAGGAGGCATTGCATCGTTAATCTCGACAATCCTCTAATCATTCCCATTTTATAGATAGGAAAACTGAGAAACTTAGCTCTAAGTGCCAGTCAGGGATTTGAACTTGCCCATATGGGATCCATGTCTGCTTCATGTCACTGAACACAATCATCTTCCCTATCTTCATTCTTCTTGAATAACTGCTTATTTTTCTTTAAAAACTTAACATACACATTTCCTGAGTTCAGAATTAAGACATACAGCTAAAAATTCAAGTGGTTACACTTTTTTCTTTTTTTAAGTTTGCTAAAGAATGCCTGCACATGCCAGAGAGAGACAGGGACTGACTGGCTGGGGGCGGGGTGAGAAATCACTCCCCTTTGGGGATGGCGGGGATGGCGAGGATGGCCATGCTGCAATCCCTTCTCTTCCGTTCTCCTCCAGGGATTTTGGGCATACACACATATGTGCCTGGCATGTTTCCCAAGCTTCTAGGTCCAGGACTTTGAACCATAGAGGCCTTGTGGGTACCCCAACATCCATGCCACTTGCAGGCCCTACTTCTTTTTTTTAAGTATATTAAGTCCCTTTGCCTCTCAGACCCCCAAATAATCACCATCAATAGTTGGTTTATTTCCTTCCAAACCTGTTTCTCCATAAACATTTAGAAATAAATTTTCTAAAAATAGTTTTTTTTCCTTGTATGTACTTTCCTGCATATTGCTTTATTCACTTATTTACTATTAAATGCGTTTTGTGTTTTAAACATTTAAATCTGCATTCTGTTTAACAGCTTCAGCTGTTCACTATTACTATAAATCATTTAGTCATGAACTTTGGAGCTCTTTCCAATTTCTCATCATTTCGAACAATGCTGGGGTCAGCAGGTGGCATGGTGGTTAAGGCACTGGATTCCCACATGGCTGACCACATGCAAGTCCTGGACCTAGTGGCTTGCTTTCTCACTTTCTCTCTCTCTCATCAAATTAAAAATAACAATAATAATAATAATTATTATATAATACTAAAAATAATAATTTAACACTAATAAATAAATAATTCTTTTAAAAAATCAAACAATGCCACAACCTGCCTTGTACATTTAGTTTTGCGTATTTGTATAATTATTTCCATATGGGCCAGCCAGTGGCACAGAGGTTAAGGAGGCTGGGTCCCACATAGCCAACTGTGTGGTTTGAATCCCAGACTTGGTGTCTTGAAAAACACACTAGATGTGTGTGCATGTTGTCCCAAATCCTGAGAGAACAGAGGAGAAAGGATTGTGTCTTGGCCATCCCCCAGGGGGATACTTTCTCACTTTCTCTCTCTCTCTGTCTCTCTTCAGTGAGTGTATGTGCCCTACAGCAAATTTTTTTAAATTATTATTATTTCCATAGGCTAAATTCTGGAAAACAGAGTTTATGAGTGAAAGCTATACACATTTAAAACTTTAATTTTTTTTTTTTTTTTGGAGAGGTTTTTGCTGTAGGGCACATGTGCTCACCAGAAAGACAGAAAGTGAGAACTCGTCCCCCCCCCCCCCCCCCGCCCCGGCCCAGGGGGGATGGCCATGCCGCAATCCCTTCTCCTCCATTCTCCACTTGGGATTTTAGGTATGCACGCACACACATTTAGCATGAGTTTCAAGCTGCCAGGTCTGGGACTTGAATCGCATTTGACTATGTGAGAGTCCAGTGACATAACCATTACACCATCTGCTGGTCCCCACAGCTGATTTTTTTTTAATTGCTAGAGGGTATGTGTATGCCTGACAAGAGAGACAGAGATACAGGGGGAGGGAGAATGCATCCCCCCACAATGGGACATGGTCATGCTGCAATCCCTTCTCCATTTTCCTCTCAGGATTTTGGGCATGCATGCAGTGTTTATCAAGCTTCCAGGTCTGGGACTCAAACCACACAGTCGACCATGTAGGGTTCAGCTGCCTTAGCCACCACACCACAGGCTGGCCCATGAACTTTCAAATTATTTTATCAAGCTTCCCAACTAATCATTTTTAGAGGTTAAATTTATGGACTTAGGGGAGGTTGTATATTTTATATTATTGAATCTTCTTATCTAAGAACAAATTACGATTCTTTGCTTATTCAAGTCTTCCTTTTGTAAGTGACTCAGAGGACTTCAGTTTTATTGACTGAGCTGACATAGGTCCTGTATGTTTCTTGTTAAAGTTATTCCTATGTATTTTATAATTTTTGTAACTCTTATTACTGGGATTATTTCTTTCCATCAGCTTCCTTTTTTCCTTCCTTCCTTCCTTCCTTCCTTCCTTCCTTCCTTCCTTTCTTCTTTCTTTCTTTCATTTGTTCTTTCTTTCTTTCTTTCTCTTTCTTTCTTTCCTTCTTTCTTTCTCTTTTTCCTTCTTTCTTTATTTCTCCTCTTTTCTTTCTTTTTTTTTTTTTTTTTTTGAGAGGTTTTTGCTATAGAGTGCATTTGCTCACCAGAAAGACAGAGAGAGACAGAGAGACAGAAAGCAAGAAATCACCCCCCGGGGGGATGGCCGTGCTGCAATCCCTTCTCCTCCATTCTCCTCTCAGGATCTTGGGCACGTATGCACAAGCGCCCGGCATGAGTTTAAGCCACTGGGTCAAGGACTCAAACCATGGTCAACTACGTGGGAGTCCAGCAACATAGCCATTACGCCAACTGCTGGTCCCCAATTTTCTTTTTTTAAAAAAAATAATTAATTACTTTTAATTTGACCAGAGAGAGAAAGGGTGAGAGAGAGAGAGCAAGAGAGAGGGAAAGTGAGAAAGCAAGCCACCTGGCCTGGGACTTGAATTTCAGTCGACTATATGGGAGTCCAGCACCCTTAACCATCATGCCACCTGCTGGTTCCACTTTCCATCAATTTTCTAACTAATCAAAAAGCTACTACTGGTTTATATTTAGTTCTTTCTTCTTCTTCTTTTTCTCTTTTAAAAAATTTTTAGCAGAGGGCTCTCGTGCTAGCCAGAGACAGAGAAGGAGATGGAGAAAGGACCCCCTTCAGGGGCAATCTCTTCTCCATTTTTCCCTCCAGTTTGGAGGGAAAAATGTACCCAGTATGTTTCCCAAGCTGCAGGATCTGACATTCAAACCACACAGTCAGCTATGTGAGGTCACCTTGCCTTAACCACCAGGCCATGGAGCTGGCCCATGGTTTTAACTCTTATCTCCAGCCACACTCTCCCTTGCAGAATTTGACCTTGACCTTGAATATATTTCTATGTTGATGACTCCTAATAGCAACAGTCTTGTCTTCTTTCCCAACTATCATTTGTTTGTTTGTTTGTTTGCTCTAGGGAATGTGCACTCATCAGAGAGACAGAAAGAAGGAAAGTGAGAACCACGCTTTCCCCCTGTGGGGGGGATAGCCACTCTGTAATCCCTTCTCCTCTATTCTCTTCTCAGGATTTTGGGCACACATGCACATGGGCCTGCTGTGATTTTTTTTTTTTTTTTTGGAGAGGTTTTTCGCTATAGGGCGCGTGCGCTCACCAGAGAGAGAGAGAGAGAGAGAGAGAGAGAGAGAGAGAGAGACACATAGAGACAGAAAGCGAGAAATCACCCCCCAGGGGGGATGGTCACGCCGCAATCCCTTCTCCTCCATTCTCCTCTTGGGATCTTGGGCACGCACGCACACGTGCCCGGAGTGAGTTTTAAGCCACCAGGTCCGGGACACGAACCGCGGTCGACTACGTGGGAGTCCAGCGACATAACCATTACGCTAACTGCTGTTTCCCTGCCTGCTGTGATTTTCAAGCCACCAGGTAGATATGGAAGAGAAGGTACTGCAGCATGACAGTTCCCCATGGGAGGGTGGGGGGGTGGGTTCTTCTCCTCCTTTCTCTGAATGAATAAGTAAATAAAGCCCCCATACACAACACAAAAACAGAAGCAAAACCAAGAAAAAACAAACAAACATATACAACACAAAAACAGAAGCAAAACCAAGAAAAAAAAAAACAAACAAGAAAACAAAAAGAAAAAAGAAAAAAGAAAAAAGAAAAAAAAATGTAGCTTATCTTGTGCAGTAACATTTAGGAAATAACAAGTAGCCTGATGTGCTAGTTGATTTTTCTAGTAGGAATGAGACTAAATACAAAACTATTGACATTTTAAAAATATTAATTTTCATATAGCTTAAAAACATTGCTTATATCACATACCACATCTTCTGAAACTCAGTTCTAGAGGGTAACCAACCTTTCAATCAGAATATTCACTATTGCTTCAAAGCCAATGTTCTTTCTTCAAAATCACACCCAATCCCACCTTTGTTGCTCGGTCTTTTACCCAGTCACTGGGGCTCCAAACTTGGGTTTTGCAGGTGACCAGTTCCACTCTTCACCCCCATTCTGAGGACGTTTTCTTTCAGCTGTAACTGTCCCTAGCCCTCTAGCCTCCAAGGTACCCTTCTTCTCCTCCTCCCGAGTGGTAGATGGGATCTCACCAGGATTCCTCTGGTTTCCTTCCTGGACCAGCATCTTGCTTCAAGGTCATCTTTCTGAACCAGCTTCATCATGGCTAGACTCCTTATTGCCCTCTCTGTATCATTTAAACACAGCTCCTGCTTGTCTCCCCACCCCCCAACTCCTTGTGTTCCACAAACAGGCTTCCCCCCTCCCCCTACTCATCCAAACCTTACCAGTCCTTTTAGGCTTTTTCCAGGAAGTCTTCTTGGAAGATTACAGCCCCCTCTTTCTCTTACTCCTGCAGTGCATTGTCAAGAACACGTGAGGTGCTCAGTAAATGCTGGCAGAGTCCCTGCATAGTGACATTCCCAAAGACTTACCTGAGTGAATCCACCTCTCCCTGTTACTGGTCACAGCTCCTCACCCCTCCCTGCGCAGCCTCCACCTCCCACCAACCAAGGGCAAGATGGAAAAGGCAGCAAGTGTAAGAAAGGCAGAGCGCACTGTGAAATGTAAGAGGCCAGCTCTAGGATCATTAGTCTTTTAATATATTATTCTGAAAAGAAAGGAATTAAAAAAAAGTTCCTGACAGCTCTTCTGTTTTTTGTTTTTCTTTTTTTTTAATTTAAATAAATACCCTGCCCACCCCACCCCTCCCACTAAAATTTCCCTCCTTCCCCATCATCCCTCCCATCCCTGGCACTAGACCCTCACCCCAGAACTAAATAGGACGCCTGTTTCAGAGCAGGCCACGCTCACTACCACATTCTGGCAAATTGTAAATACTGTAAATGGTCTGTGGCCTCGGCTCACCTGAGCCTCTCCTTGCGCTCACTCCCCTGGGAAAGCAGACCCACCCCTGGCTTTGGGAGGGCACGTATGGCAGGGCCTTCAGGCATTGGCATTGGGGAGAGTGCACGCTTGGCATGAAGTTGCCACTCCCTGCTCAGGAGTAGGTAAGAAGGGCCCAGAATTGCCCACCAGACTAAAATAAATAACAAAATAAATACCCCTCCCCGACTCCCTCCTCTCTGTAAAGAGCTTCTCTACCTTTCACTCTCTAGACCCTCTTTCATTTGACCCACCCCCCCTTCATCCTCCCCAACCCTTCCCTTCTTCCTCATGCTGACCTAGGCTTGGCCATGACCTCTCAGGAGAAGGGTCTACCAAGCTCAGTGGGGAGAACAGGGGGGCCTCACCCCAACCTCAAGCAAACCCTCCTTCTCCCCCAAATTTCTCAGGGTGCTGTTGGCACTCCAAGCCCGATGGGCATAGCAGATTCCCCGTCGCTGGGGGCTGGGGTGGAGGGCAGGGGTTCTCCCTGGCGCTCTCTCACCTGGTCTTTTAGTGTTTCTCAAGGCAAGTCTCCCGTTCGGGCCGAGCATTCCCCGCCCCTCCCTAGTCCAGGAGCCCCGGCCGCCCCGCCCTCCTCAGATGGCAGTGTCCCAGAGGACCGTGTGCTGCCGGCGGCAGGGCGGGGTGCCCGACTTGCGGGGTTCGGGGCCCCGCCGCCAGCTGGGGAGGATGGGCATGCTCTCTTGCTTGCAGAGGCCTCGGTCGGGGCGGTGGCGCGCCTTGATCTCCTTGCACACGCAGCGCTTGCGCTCGATCACCTCCAGCAGCTTGCCGTCGCGCTCGCGGGCCGGCTGGGGCGGAAGGGGCAGCGGCAGCGGCAGCGCAGGGTGGGTCTGCGTCACCAACCCGGGAGAAAGGAAGAGCCGGGGGTCAAGAACCTCAGGGCTGCTGGGCCCTGCCAAAACGAACGTCTTTCCCCAGAAACAGATCCTCTCTTGCCCCCACAGCCTCTGTTCTTCCCTTGGCTATGTGGGCTAGTAGGGGTAGAAATACACCCCCTCTGCCCAACAGTGAGCCCTCTGCTACCATGCTGGGCTTCTCCCATTCCGAGGTGGAGGCGTTTTTTTTTTTTTTGGGGGGGGGGGGAGGTTTTCGCTATAGGGCACGAGCGCTCGCCAGACAGACAGAGACATTGAGACAGAAAGCGAGAAATCACCCCCCGGGGGGATGGTCACGCCGCAATTCCTTCTCCTGCATTCTCCTCCTGGGATCTTGGGCACGCACGTACACGCGCCGGGCGTGAGTTTTAAGTCACCGGATCCAGGAAGCGAACCGCGGTCGACTACGTGGGAGTCCAGCGACATAGCCATTACACTAACTGCTGGTTCCCGAGGCGCTTTTAAAAATGTCTTCCCAGATGGATCCAGAGGGGTCCTTTTCCTAAAACTCACACAGGCGCTGAACGGCCTAGGGGTGGTCCTGACAGATCACGCAGCCGGGTTCTGCCTCACTACTCATCTTAGGCACCCCCTGCTTGGGATCCTCCTCCCAACACCCCACTCTCCATCAGGGTCACGATTACTCAGTGCCTGCCACATCCAGGCCAGGCCCCAGCTCTGCCTGACTCCTTTCTTGCCTTTCCTTCCAGACCCAAGCTTCTTCCCTACCTGCTCCTTCACAAACAACAGAAGCCTCACCTGGCTCGGGGCATCCCTGGGCTGGCTGCAGGGCCGGGGAGTGTGGAGCGCGGCCTGCCGGACTCCAGAGGTGGAGGCAGAGCGCCCCAGGCGGTAGCCTCCTGTGAAGTCTAAGGTGCAAGCAGGAGGAGTGAGGAGAAAAGGGACCTCCAGGTGCTCCCTCCCCCAGTTCCCTGAGGACTGCCACCAGGCTGTCCTCTGCCTCCTCAGAGGAAAGGGGATGGTAAAATGGTATGAAGATTTAGAGCCCTGTAGACAGACTAGCCCAGCCCTTGGGAGATTCCCCCCAGCCCGCTCCACGTGTGTATGGGTACAGGTGGGCAGGGTGTCACCTCCATTGCGGTGGCAGGCGGGGAAGGTCTGGCAGGGTATGGGCAGCGCCGTGCGGCTCCCTCCTCGGTCTGGTCCATGGTGAATCCTGGCCAGCAGGCCCTCTGCCCCTTGGCTCCTCACTGGGATCCCTGATGCCATAGGACCCCTGTCTTCACGCTCCACTTTGCCTGGACCCTCAGCACTGCCATTCCAGGCCCGGGCACCATCTTCGACCTCTGTGGGATGACAAGGAGAACTCAGTGCCTGCACATGGGAGGGGTCCTTCTGTCCCCCTGCCACATAAACTGCAGCAAATGTGGACCAGATGTAACTGTCCCCTTTCCAAGCCACAGGAGGGATGGGAGGGACCTTGCTTCACACTCCCCCAGTGCACGCACACACACAGAGGAGGGACCTTAGTATAGCCACTTTCCTTTCTGCCCATCGGTACCACTCCTGGGCTGAAAACCACATGTACTTGCAGCTTCCAAACCCTTTTCCCTGGACAGAGGGTCCTTTCCTGCCCCAGCTTTAGCTTCTGAGCACCCCTCCAGTCCCAGATAGAGCCAGAATGGCCATCCCCTGAGACTGAAAGAAGGGTTGCTGTTCCCCAGGAGGAAGAGAATCCCAAATCCTGAGCCAGGAA
Organism: Tupaia tana; assembly: GCA_026018925.1. Classification (NCBI taxonomy): domain Eukaryota; kingdom Metazoa; phylum Chordata; class Mammalia; order Scandentia; family Tupaiidae; genus Tupaia; species Tupaia tana. The sequence goes on along the minus strand of JAKSZU010000016.1, from coordinate 50,194,351 downwards.
GGGGGTGTGGGGAGGGGAGGAACTGCGTGTGAACTAAGCTCATCTCAGAGAGTAGGCCTGGCAGAGCATTGCGTTGCCAGGCAACGACAGGGGCCTCCCTCTCCTCTCCCTCCTGTCTGGATGGGTTGCCATGGTAACAGCTGGGAGGCAGCTGTGTTTAGCTCCTAGTGTGCGCACACTCACAAACACACACCCCTGCAGCCCTGGGAAGGGAGGGGCAGGGAGTGGAGCAGGACAAGGCCAGACTCTATCAACCCCCCCCCATCCCAGACACTCCTGCCCCAATATACACCAGGTCCCCATTCTATCAGTCACTGACTACCCCCATTCTTCTGGTCTCCCAGAAAACTTCCCAGACCAGGACAATGGGTTGTGACTGCCACCCTCCAGCACCTCCCTCAAACCATCATAACACCTCCAAATCCCCTTAGCTCCCACCCCATCCCCGTCCTCTACCCCTCACTCACTGTCCAGCTCCTTTGCCTTCCTCCCTCCATACAGGACCTTCCTCTGCAGAGCCCAGCCTGCCCCAAATGTCGTGGCACCCATTTCTTCTTCCTCCTCTGGTGTCCCTGCACTGGCGATGACGTGGGCACAGGAAATGCTGGCAAAGGCACCCCCCTCAGTCCCTTGCTCCTGTAGCTGGATCTTGACCATGGGGGATGGGGCCCCCACTCCACAGCCCTTGTTCAGCACCCCCCCAGCCTTGAGGCTCTCATAGGCAGGGGGTCTCTTGAGCCCAGCTGCTGTGGCTGGGTAGGTCCAGAGAGGAGTCAGAGGGCCTGCAGTTGGGTCTGGAAGGCTGTGAGGGGAGGCCAGGCAGCCACGGTGGTGGAGGACTCCAGCTGCTGTACCCATGGGCCCGCTGTGGGAGCTGGACTTCCCTGGCACAGGGGACCTGGAGCTGGTGCACAGCATCCCATGGAGGACTGAGATCTCCTTCTCCGTCTTTGGCTCCCCAGCCCCGAGGGGTGGACCAGCTGGCAGGACAGAGTGCGTGGTCACCTTGACTGCTGAGTACACCATGGTGTAAGACACGGCTTTGTCCTTGGGTGTGCTGGAAAGCAAGGCGGCTGGGGCAGGGGGGGCTGCCGGCGCCCCCACCGCCTTGGGGCAGATCATACTGTGGGAGTTGGGGAGCTCCCGCTCCCCCCTGGGCTGGCCAGAGCCCTGGGGTGGCAAAGGTGTCGAGTGGCTCCGGGCCCGGCCTGAGGGTCCCAGCAGCAGCAGGTTGGCAGCAGGAGGCGGAGGCGGTGGGGGAGGCGTCTCTCGCTCCCGTGCAGGCACTTGGGGAGCTGGGGTGGAGCTGGCTAGCTCCTTGGAGTAGCAAAGGACCGGTAGCCTAGAGACCCCATCGCCAGGGGTTCGGGAAGCAGACTTGGCTTGGGGGAAGGCCAGGAGCGGAGGACGATGCTGGAGGAGGTTGGGGAAAGGTGGAGGGATTTCACAAGAAGTGGTCTTGGTAGGTGTCCCATCCCTCCGGCTTGGGAGGGCTGAAGCTGGACGGCGGTGAGTGTGGGGCTGAAGGGCATGAGGCTGGTGTGGAGGGGAGGTGGCCATCAATGAGGGGGCCCCGTTGGCCCGGCCCTCCCCTGCCTCTTCGGGCAGTGGGTACTTCATCTCCTCATATATGGCCTCACTCTCTTCAGAGTCTGAGTCGGCACCAGCTGGAGGGGTTGGGCCTCCACTCCCAAGAGGTGGCCCAGTCAGGCTACCTCCACTTCGTCCTCCTCCCCTGAAGACATCTCCCACCATCTCAATGTATACAGGTTCTTCTTCCTGGGCACCCACATCAGGGTCTCCAGCTACTCGAGAACTGCGACTGAGGCGCTGAAGGGGCAGGTTTCCCCCTCGAGGAGAGGGGGCTGGGGGGCAGGACTCATCAAAGGAGACCGAGAGCTGAGTGTTGGGGCTCCGCCTGGGCTTCTGTGGAGGGACCTTCCGGCTGGACTCTCGGCCCTCTGGGGTAGGTTTCTGTGAGCCTGGCAGGATGGGAAAGAGAAAAATAAACTGGGCCTTAAAAGGAGAAGGAAATGGGGAGGACCTTCCTGATCTCTTGACCCAGCTGCAAGGACATAGCTGCCTCTTCATTTACCCTGCACCCCTCCTCAGTATGCAGCCCTAGTAGGTTCCTTTTCTGTCGCTCAGTCCTCAGGGTTTCTTTCTTTCTTTCTTTTTTTTCTGGAGAGGTTTTTGCTATAGAGAGTGTGCACTTGCCAGAAAGACAGAGAGAGAGACAGAGAGACAGAAAGAGAGAAATCACCCCCCCAGGGGGAATGGCCACGCCTCAATCCCTTCTCCTCCATTCTCCTCTCAGGATCTTGGGCACACACGCACATGCGCCTGGCATGAGTTTAAGCTACTGGGTCCAGGGCTCAAACCGCGGTTGACTACATAGGAGTCCAGCAACATAGCCATTATGCCAACTGCTGGTCCCATCCTCAGTGTTTCTAATGAACTCCACAGAATCCGAAGCTTTCACGCTAAATTCTCTCCCATCAGCATGTTCCTCCAAGGCTACCACCCCTTTCCTGAGCAGAAAGTGCCCTTGGCTTTCTAATGGATCACCTTAGACCCATTCAACTCAGGCCCATCCGAAAGGACCCCCTATTCCTTTTGAGAAAAGAACCTTCCACTCACTTCCTTGGTTCTTCCCTGAATAAACTTTCCAGCCTACTCCCCCACCCCCCGTGGAGTGGATCCTCCCAGCTCCCAGCTTCCCGTGAGGAGAGGTGAGGGGTATCTCACCTGCTTTCTTGCTGGGGGGTGTCTCTGGCCCAGATCCCACCATGCTGAGCTTGGTGCTGGGGTGTCTCCGAGGCTTGGCTGGAGGCCTTCGGGTGCTGCTGTCCTCTGTGAGACCTCCACTGCCGCTCCCAGGGCCACCACCCACACTGTCCATGCTGCCCACAGAGTGGCAGGAGAGGGAGCGTGGGGCCATGGCGCTGCGGCAAGGGTGGGGGGTGTGCTCCTGGGAGGCAGGCATTGTCATGAAGCCCATCCTGAGGGAGCGGCGCAGCGAGGCGATGTCTCGCACTCGAACCCCAGGCCCTGGGCCAGCCCCAGGCCCTGCCGGGCCTGCAGGGGCCACCTCCTTACTGGAGCTGTGGAGAGAAGAACACGTTGGAGCAGAGGTCAATACTCAGGCCTGGGCCTCCCTGTTCAACACCCTAAGAGGTAGTGGTGACCCCATCGCCCCCCTAAGAAGAGGGAAACTGGGGTGGGGATGGGGACGCCTAAAAGTCTAAGGCATCCCTGTAGGGACTTCAGGCAGAAGTCCTAGGCTTAAAAAAAGGCAAGGCAACTGGGGACAGGGACGAGAGGGGGAGTATGTGTGCAGTGGAGCATGGCTGGGGCTGGCGGATGCAGTGCAAGGAGATGCGTGGACAGCCTTGTATAGGGAGAGCTGCAACCCGGGACAAGATGGCCCTGGCTGACAGACAGACACACCTGCCCCTCCGCTCCTTGGCCTGCTTCCTGTGATGCCGGCCCACACCTGGTCTCTGGCCTCCCCTCATGCCCAGCTACTGTGGCCCACGCCCGCACGCAGCGCAAGCTCTCCAGATGCGGATGTGCCTCACTGCCACAGCAGCCTCCCCGCAGCTGATCCTTCCCCCCTTCCTCCCTCTTGCTTGGTGCTATCCTCTTCTGTCACCCTCCCAGCTCTCCCAGCTCACCCCCATTCACTGTCCCCAAGGTTCTGTGTGAGTGAAGGGGGGGCAGCTGGCGGGGAAGAGGGGAGAGCTGCTGTGGGGTGGGCTCTCATTAAGGGCCTGTCTACTAACCCTTCATTAGGAAGAGATCGCTGTAGCAATCGCTCTGATTAATCTAATTAACAACAAGAATTAAACTCCACAGTTGTGAGAGGGAGAAGGGAGCAGGGAGGTGGCTCTGAGTCAGGCTCCAAGAGGCTGTGCAGTCAATGGGAGTGAAGAAGGAAGAGGGCGAGTTGGCAGAAGCCAGGCTTAGGCCCAGGCCCCTGGGAGTGCAAGGAGAGAGGGCAAGCAGGCACTGGGAGGTTTAGGAGGGGGATCCCAGCCCTGGCTCACTGTAGGCTGATCCTGCACACACCCTGTCCCCCCACCCCAGCCCTTAGCTTGTCCATGCACCTACTCCAACAGAGGAGACTTAGGGACCAGCAGTTAGCGTAATGGCTATGTCGCTGGACTCCCACGTAGTCGACCGCGGTTCGAGTCCCGGACCCGGTGGCTTAAACTCACGCCGGGCGCGTGTGCGTGCGTGCCCAAGATCCCGAGAGGAGAATGGAGGAGAAGGGATTGCGGCGTGGCCATCCCCCCTGGGGGGTGATTTCCTGCTTTCTATCTCTCTGTCTCTCTCTGTCTGTCTGGCGAGCGCACGCGCCCTATAGCAAAAACCTCTCCAAAAAAAAAAAAAAAAAAAAAAAAAAAAAACAGAGGAGACTTGGAGGAGGCCAAATAGATGTTCTCTGATGCCCCTGAAATGACCCCATACCCGGACCCTGTGAGAGTGGTTGGGCCTGTACCTTCCAAGGTCAGGTGACAAAGGAGCTAGCACTTAGCCCCACATTGACAGAGCAGAGAAGACCACAGGCTGGAGGTGAGTCAGAGAGGAGTGACTCGGGCCTCTGGGGACAAGGAAGAGCCAGCAGGGTGCTCCTGAGCTGGAAGCCCCCCAGGAGGCTGGAAAGGGCCTTCAGCCAGGAGCAGGGCTAGACGGGGTGTGTGGACTTGCAGTCATTCTGTACTGAGCACAGACTCCAAGCTCAGACAGTTCGTTGATGACACGGCTGCTGAGTCCCAGGAGAGGCTGTGGCCCAGCAAGGGGGCAGGCAGACATGGGAGAGGCGGGGGGCAGTCTGGACGGCAGCCTTACCTCCTCTTTGCCTCCTCTTCCTTGTGCTGCCTCCACTCCAGCTTGGTTTTTCGGTAGAGGAGGTTCATGTCGTGGGGCAGGAGGTGGGGGCTGGGGGGCCCTGCTCAGCGCCACCAGGCCCGGGGGGCGGCCCTCCCTGGGTCCCGGATCCACTTGGTGGGGAAAGGATGGGAAGGAAAAAAAGAAAGGTGTGGGGTGGGTGGGGGCCAGGAATGAATGGAACAGAAAAAGGAGCAGAGATGTGACTCAAGTCCTCACAGAAGAAAACACGAGAGCCACAGAAAATCCAACAAGCCTCTAGGAGCCACAGACACACAGACAGATGTGCATGTGCCCACAGAGCCACACACTTTGACAGAAGTGTTCAGAGCCACAAATACACACTTTGGAGAGATCAGGTCTACACAGACTCCCATCCTATGTAAATACATCCTCTACCACACAGACAGGCCCCCAGAATGTATAGCCCCCTGCAGTCACACAAACACACATTCAGACACACCACCACCCAGCCTCAGACCTACATTTACAAACAGAGGACCGGACACATAGATTGGCATAGGTAAACACAAACCTGGGAACAGGCAGACACACACGCAGACATAAACACCCACCGACACACCCACAGACACGCTCAGACCTCCAGACACAGAAATCTGCTACACGGAACTGGGCACACCTATAGACAAGGAGTTCTGACCAGGGCCTACATGCGTATAGCACCCGGCTGGGGAAGGGGAAGACATTCTGACTCCTCACCCCCTCTTGGGCCCTGAAGCTTGGTGGCAGGTCATGAGGGCACCATGGGGATGCTGAAGGAAGGGTGGGAGCACTCTGAGTATGGCATCTAAAATGCCACCCAACCATCTATCCCCACTCCCTGTGGCTCCCCCCCCCCCCCCCCAGTCCTTTGCCGGGCCTGGGCCTCGGTCCACCCTTATTCCTACTCCCTGGCCCCTCAACAGTGGTCTCTGCCTCCTTCCCTCTCTGATGGCCCAAATCACCCTCTTCCTCCTCCAGGATTTGGGAAGCCCCGGCTCCCCTCTTCCAGTCACCACCCCTCAAGCCCACCCAGGGGTCTCCAGTCTGGCCCCATAGCTACCTTCTGAGCTGCGGCCTCCATACCTGCTCTGGTTTCCCTTCCCCCAAACACACAATCTCCTTTTTGCCTTCAGCCTCACTTCTCCCAGGCGCCCCTCCTCACGGCCGTCTTCCCCCTTCCCGTGTTTGTTCCAAACCTGGCCTGCTTCATCCCCCTTCTCCATCCGAGGGCCCCAGGTTCCGGGGCACCCCTCCCCTTCCCCTTGTCCTGCTACCCTGGGTTTCTCCGCCTCTCGCCCCGCCAATCCTCCCTACCCCTTGTCGCCCCCACCCCACCTCCCCGCACCAAGCCTCCCCAATTTCTACATCACCGTACCTGGCCTGCCGGGCGCCGGCCCCCCCATGCCGGGCTCCGCCCGGAGCAGGAGGAGGGAGGAGGAGAGACACAGAGAGACCGGGGGGAGCGGAGCTGGGCCCTGCCGCAGAGACAGCCCCGCCTCCGGGTCCGCCCCCAGACCCGCCCCCGGCCCCAAACCCACCCTTCCACACCCTCCAAGGACGGAGCCCGAGCAGCCAAACCGCGCTGCACCGCCAGGCTGAGGTGGGAGGCAAGCGGTCCTCGGAGCCCGTGAACGCAGACTCAGAGGAAGGTCGTGGGGCACCGGGGGCCTGGCGCCAGCCCGCCCCCTCCTTGGGGCATCTGATCCTTGTCGCCCCTCGCCCCCTGCCCAGCCCAGCCGACTGGCGCTGGGTTCGTTCTAGGCCCGGGCTGAGCGGCGCGCGGCGCGCAGTGGCGCCCTCAAGCGGCAGCAGAAGTCGGACCCACCCTCGAACCCCATGCGCCCTGCGCTCCTCGGGTCCGCACGCGGCGTCGGGTCGGGGCCCGGGCTGGGGCCGAGGCTGCGGCTGCAGGGACCGGAGTGCAGTGAGGCAGTGAAACCAGCAGGGGGGGCCGCTTTCTGGCCGGAGAGGCTCTGAGGGTCCGGAGCCCAACGATCGGTGCCTCTGGCCAACAGAGGGCGTGCTCCCTTGGCCGCGCCCCCTCCTCCTCACCGCCCCTCAGGTGCGGGGAGGGTACCGGAGTTGGTTAGCTTGGTGCTTGGTCACCTCCTCCTGCAGCCTCCCAGGCACCCGGACCTTGTTCTACCGTCTGGGCTCAAAGTCTTCCGCCCGTCCGCCTCTGTGGCCCGAGTCATCCTCCCCATAACCTTTGACTCCGCCTGTGCCGCTTGCCAGGATTTAGACGCAGCAGGAAAGGTCTCCTAGACTGGGACCACCTCGGCCATCACCTGGGTGCAATCGCCCGGCAGCTGAGGGACGTGAAGCGCCCCCCCCCCCCCCCCCCCCCGTCATCTTTCTCATCAACTCCCTGAGAAATTCCTCCTTAAATTCCATTGGCGCACAGCTCTGTCGCGGTGTAAATTGGCTTCCAGAGGACCTCGGTGCTACCCTTAACTGGCTGAAAAAAAGATACGCATATCCTAATCTCTGGAACCTGTGACTATTACTGTAAGTGGCACGGGCTTTGCAAAAGGTCTTTGCAGATGTGCGTGTGGCCTTAGGCAAACCTCTCAAGAGATACTTCATCCCGTTTCTACTTCAATAACATTTTTGGAAAAAAAGAGGGAAAGTAAAATAATAACAAAGTGCTTTGTAAGTCCTAAAGAGTCCCACACATTAAAGGCTATTAGAAATGCTCCCAGGAGAAGGAATACATTTAAAGAAGTAAAGCCTGTCTCATTTACACCTTAGTGTGAATTAATTTATATACATTCTTTTAACAAACATTTCCAGCAGAAACCAACAATGCCCCTGAGATTCAACAATGAGAAGTCCACCACATGCTGAGTGCCTGAGGGGAAGGGGTGGATCCAAAGATAAGTACTGAATAGTTTGTAGAGTCAACATTTAAGCATGGGGTCTGAGTTCTGAATGCTGCTGGAGAGAAGAGGGACCTGTAGGGGACAATAGGAAGGGGCCTGAAGGAGTGGGAGACCTGCAGAGGCTGCTTTGGAAGCCTCAGGATCCAGGTGATGACATCACTGTTACTATGGCTAAAGAGAGGAGTCAGGGTTACAGATACACTTTAACAAAGAAATAAAGAATAAATATATGAAGAGGGTGGGTGAGAGGTTCCATTGTTTAATTTTTGCGTAATGCTAAAGAGTGGTTAGACATTTACACGCACACACACACGCTGGGTTTGAGTTTTAATCCACCACCGTCGACTACATGGGAGTCCAGCGACATAGCCATTAGGCTAACTGCTGGTCCCTTATTTCTTGCCTTCTGTTCCTCTGTCTCTGGCAAGCACACACCCTATAGCAAAAATCTCTCTCTCTTAAAAAAAAAGAAAGAAAGAAAGAAAGAAAGAAAGAAAGAAAGAAAGAAAGAAAGAAAGAGAAAGAGAAAGAAAAAGAAAGAAATTTCCAAGAGCTAAAAGATGAGGGGGACCAACAGCGTAATGGCTATGTCGCTGGACTCCCATGCAGTCGACTGCGTTTCAAGTTCTGGACCCGGTGGCTTAAACTCATGCCAGGCGCGTGTGTGTGCATGCCCAAGATCCAGAGAGGAGACTGGAGAAGGGATTGCAGCGGCGTGGCCATCCCCCCTAGAGGGTGATTTCTCTCTTTCTGTCTCTCTGTTTCTCTCTGGTGAGCGCACTCGCCCTGTAGCAAAAACCTCTCCAAAAAAAAAGAAAAAAAAAAAAAAAAAAGATGAGGGACAAGGGATGTGGGGAGAAACACTAGAATAGCAGTCAATAGTCCAGTTATAGTCCTGGGTATATTAGTTCTAGAGGCCTTGGACAAATAACTGAACACCTCTGAGCCTTAGTTTCTTTGGCTGGAACTCAAAACTCATCCTATTTCTCTTTCCAGGACTGTTTTAAGAGCTAATGAGATAATATGAGGATTTTTGTTTGTTTGTTTTGTTTTTGACAAAGGGCGAGTGCGCTCACCAGAGAGACAGAGAGATAGTGAGAGGGAAAGTAAGAAATCAGCCCTGGGGGTTGAGGGAAGATGGCCACATTGAAATCCCTTCTCCACTCTCCTCCTTGGATTTTGGGCACGCACATACATGCACCCAGCATCATTTTCAAGCCACCAGGTCCGGGACTTGAACTGTGCTGTGGGCCATGTGGGAGTCTACCACCTTACCCACCACACTACCTGCTGGCCCCAATATGAGAAATTTTTAATATTCTTGAGAACAGTTCCATTTGACCAAAATTAATTAGAATCCATTCCTTTGGAACCTGGGTGCTATGCTTTGAATGTGCCTCTCTCCTAAAATTTTTTTTTATTTCTTTTTTTTCTGGAGAGGTTTTTGCTATAGGGCGCGTGCGCTCGCCAGACAGAGAGAGAGAGACAGAGACAGAAAGCGAGAAATCACCCTCCCCAGGGAGGATGGTCACGCCGCAATCCCTTCTCCTCTATTCTCCTCTCGGGATCTTGGGCACGGACGCACACGCGCCCGGCGTGAGTTTTAAGCCACCGGGTCCGGGTCGTGAACCGCGGTCGACTACATGGGAGTCCAGCGACATAACCATTACGCTAACTGCTGGTCCCCCCCTCTCCTAAATTTATGTATCAAGATCTGTTTCCTATCGTGATGATATAAAGAGGGTAAAAACTTAATCTGACTATTGCGTTAAGAGGTGACTGAGGCACTAGATCCCACATGGCTGACACCATAGTTCAAGTCTTGGGCTCAGTGGCTTGAAAAACTTGCTGGGGATGTGTATGTGGGTACCTAAAATCCTTACAGGAGAATGGAGAAGGGATTGTGGGGTTTAATTTTTCATCTTACCTCTCTCTATGTCTCTGTTTCTCTCCTGAAAGTACACACAGCCTATAGCAAAAATTGAAAAGAAAAAGAAGTGATTAGGATGAGATCATTGGGGTGTGACCTCTATGACTGAATCCTGGTGACTTTATAAAAAAAATGGAGGGCCGGCAGGTGGCGTGGTGTTTGGGACACTGGATTCCCACATGGCCGAGTGGGATTCAAGTCCTGGGCCTGGCACTTGGAATTCACAACAAATGAACAGATAAATAAGTTAATAAATGTTAAAAAAAAAAAAAAGCCAATGGACGCAGACATAGATTTTGCTCTCTTGCCATATAATGCCCTGAGCACTCTCTGTTAAGTCCCTATCAAAATGTGGCCCCCTGACCTTGACCCTCCAAAACCATTATTTACATAAACCTCTATTCCTTACTTTTTTTTTTTTTAGAAGTTTTTGCTATAGGGCTCGCCAGAAAGACAGAGACAGACAGAAGTCACCCCCCAGGGTTGGCCATGCACAAGTAAGCCACTAGGTCCAGGACTTGAACCACGGTTGACTACACGGGAGTCCAACGACATAGCCATTAAGCCAACTACTGGTCCCATTAAACTTCTATTCTTTACAAGTTACCAGTTTGTGGTATTCAGTCCTTAAGCATCAGAGAACAAACTAAAACAATGGAGTGAAGGCAGTGATGACCTTTAGATACTGCTTTTCCAAAAATAATCCCCCTCAGAATGCAGGACATGAGAAGCAGGAAGGGCTGGAGATGGAGGAGGGGTCCAGCCAGGGTGGGTCCTCGGGGGATCTGCGTGGGCGACTGTGTATGTGTGTGTCCATCAGTTGGAGAAGTGCAGCATCTGCGTCTGTTTCTGGGTATGGATGTGAACAGGGATCCGGGTGAGTGTGTGGAACGTCCCTGCCCTACTACTGACAAGTCTTTTGAACTTCGAAGGTCTTCATTTCCACATCTCAGAAAGGAGATAATATGATGGTTGGGATTTGATTTCAAATACTCCAGCAAAACACTAGGGGACTTCAAAAAGTTTGTGGAAAAATGGAATGGGATTAATTATGAGTTCATTTTGGTGCAAAAAAATTGACACTCATGCATCTTTTTTTTTGGTAATACGTTTTCCATGAACTTATTGAAGACCTCTCTTACAAGAAAAGATATTGGAGGTAGAGATGAAACAAGACTGGCTGTGAGTTGATAATGATTGAAAGACACGATGGTACCTTGGGAGCTGATGATACTATTTTTCTCTGCTTTGGGACAATGGTTGACATTTTTCATAATAAGCCACTTTTTTTTTTTTTTTTTTTTTTTGAGAGATTTTCGCTATAGGGCCCGTGTGCTCCCCAGACAGACAGAGAGACAGAAAGCGAGAAATCACCCCCCAGGGGGGATGGTCACGCCACAATCCCTTCTCCTCCATTCTCCTCTCGGGATCTTGGGCACGCACGCACACGTGCCCGGCGTGAGTTTTAAGCCACCGGGTCCGGGACGCGAACCGCGGTCGACTACGTGGGAGTCCAGCGACATAGCCATTACACTAACTGCTGGTTCCCATAAGCCACTTTTTCAAATGAGTGGGGGGGTACAATAGTAGCTTTCTTGTGCAGGTACAACGAAAACCAAAGGAGAAATGACAGTAACAGCCATGGCCGAACGGCAATATTTGCCCGGCTCTTAGGAGCTACCAGGCGCCCAGGACGTTGCCTGGTGGGTTCCTTTAGATTCTAATGTGACTACACAGGAGTGCCTACAAGTAAGGGAATCCCTCGCCTTCCAGCAAACCCCTCCCCTTTCTCTCCGCCCTCACAGCCCCTCCCTCCGAGGAAGCGCCGGGCTGGGGCCCAGCAGGTGTGGGGTTAAGGCGGTCTGTTTGGGGCCCCACGAACAGCAGCAGCAGCAGCAGCAGCAGCAGCAACTGCAACAGCGGCGGCTGTGGCAGCCCTGGCCCCGGGCCAGCTGGCGGGGAGCCCCAGGAGGGAGGGAGGGAGGGAGGGAGGGAGGAGGAAGAGGGGAAGGAGGAGGAGGAGGAGAGGAGCAGTCAGCAGGCCCGAGGAGGCAGGACTTCCTGGTGTGGGGGTTGTCAACAGCCCAGAAAGAGAAAGACAGAGAGACAGAGACCCAGAGGAGCTGAGAGGCAGAGAGACAGAGTCAGCGGAGCTACGCGGAAGAAGACTTGAAAGACCCACTCGTCCAGACCACCTGGAGCAGCGGGGGTCAGAGTCGCCCCCTACCACAGCGGTCGGGAGATCCTTGGGGCTTCAGAGGCGCGCCTGGGCTCCACCGAGGAGGCGCGGGTTCCTTCTTTTCTGGAGAGCAAACTTTCCACGGAGATGCCTCGTAGGGTGAGGTGTGGCCCCCAAAGAGGACTGCGCAGCCTCTGATCGCCGCCTGCCTGCCCCGCACTGCCCGGGGCCAGAAGGCCCCAGGGAAGGACAGCCCGACATCTTAGGCGCTGGGAGCCCCCCGGCTCAGCTTGGGGGCCGAGGCCCAAGAGGTAGGGCTCTGGGCTGGGCGGGGCACTCCGGGCGGCGGGGCAGGGCCTGCCCCAGGGGTGTGGGAGCGGGTTGCCGGGGCTTGGAGGCCCATCCGAGGGGCTTCCCTCTGGTCCATTCAGGCTCCGGAGCCCATGCTCTGGGGACAGGTCGGTTCGGCGCGTTTGAATACCAGGCAAGAAATGTCCAACTTTGTGTCTCAGCTGCCTCTTCCTGTTCTGTGCGTCCTCTCGGATCCTGTCTCCTCTGCTCAGATCTCTGTCATCTCTGTCTGTCTCTTTGTCTCTGGGCCTCTGGCGGTTTCCCCTTCCTCCCCCATTCTGCTCCCCAGAGAGGAAGCCCCAGAGGTGGCCTGCCCACTGCTCCTGCGCGCGCGCTCTCACTCCCTCTCTTTCTCTCTCTCTCTTTTTCCAGTTTGCAAACTCAGCTCTGGAGTTCAGCAGAGACAGCAGCAGGAAAAACCTGCCCCTGATCCCCCTCCCCCCCACCTCCCCTACCCTGTTCTCCCTTCACCAACCAAGCACCCCCAGTTCCCACAAGGCCCTTGTGCCATGTCGGACCCAGACATCCCTAGGGGCCATGATGCCCCCGCCATGTGGCCCCCCTGTTCTAGGGGTGCTTGAGCCCCTTCGAGGAGCCCCAGCCTCCCACCCCCACCTCGGCCCAGTCCTGAGCCTCAGGGACCATGAGTGGGGGCAAGAAGAAAAGTAGTTTCCAAATCACCAGCGTTACCACGGACTACGAGGGCCCAGGGAGCCCCGTGAGCCCTGGGGGCTCAGAGCCCCCTGTCCCACCGGCCCCTACTGGGCCCCTGCCTCGCCTGCCAAACGGGGAGCCCAACCCTGACCCAGGGGGCAAGAGCACCCCCCGGAATGGCTCCCCACCACCTGGGGCCCCTGCCTCGCGTTTCCGGGTGGTGAAGCTGCCCCACGGCCTGGGAGAGCCTTATCGCCGAGGTCGTTGGACGTGTGTGGATGTTTACGAGAGAGACCTGGAGCCCCCGAGCTTTGGCCGGCTCCTGGAGGGAATTCGAGGGGCCTCAGGAGGAACCGGGGGCAGATCATTGGATTCTAGGTTAGAGCTGGCCAGCTTGGGCCTGGGCACCCCTACCCCACAGCCAGGCCTCTCTCAGGGCCCCACCTCCTGGCTTCGCCCACCCCCTTCTTCCCCTGGACCTCAGGCCCGTTCCTTCACTGGGGGGCTGGGCCAGCTAGGGGTGCCCAACAAGGCCAAGGTGGAGACACCCCCCTTGTCAGCCTCCCCACCGCAGCAGCGCCACCCAGATCCTGGGACCGGGGATAGCACGGGCACATCCAGGGCCACCACGCCCCTGCCCTCCCTGAGGGTGGAAGCCGAGGCTGGGGGCTCAGCAGCTGGGACCCCGCCATTGTCCCGACGGAAAGATGGAGCCGTGCGGCTGAGGATGGAGTTGGTTGCTCCGGAGGAGACAGGGCAGGTAAGAGCTGGGTTCCAGGTTGTGGGAAGCATTTGGGGAACGGACACACGGGCTGTGCCGGTCCATCTCAGCCTTGGCCTAACCTCCAGCCTGGGCCTCCTGCCCTCCCGACTCCATCGCCACCTTTCAGAGCTGATGGCCCAGTGTTCTCTCCCTGCCACTCACTTCAAAGGCTATTCCTCCTCCTGGGTTTTCTCTCAGGCCCCCTCTTCCCTGCAGTCTGTGGCCCATTTCTTTCTCTTCGGCTTTTCATTTGTTTCCTTCCACTCTGGCTGTCATCTTCATGTAGCCTGTAGCATGTGTGGCGTCCTCACTTCACCTTCTGTCTTGGTCTTAACCCCTTCTGGCTCCAGGTGGAGAGTGAAGGGGGTGGAGGCCATAGCTGGGTGGCTGGGCCCTGAGGAGAAAGCTGCCAGGGTTTTTGAGGGTGGGGGTGAGTTAGACGTTCCAAGGTAAGTCTCTACTGCAGCTCCATCCTGAACATCGGGGCCTCCTTTCCTCCTACTAGCCACCCACCCCATCTTTAGCTTAGGTGCAAGTCAGATTTCTCTGTGGAATTGGGTGGGAGGACACGTGACAGGCGTGGGGAAGGGGTGCTAAGTTTGTTATTTTCACCCCTCGTCATGCGTGTGAGTGCCCTGCACCTGGGCCTCTCCAGGCCTGGTAACTGAGGATGGCCACTGTACAGGAGGAGAGGTGGGAAGCAGCTGAGAAGGAGTTAAGTCCTTTTCTCTTTCAGCTTCCTGTCTCCAAAAGAGGAACAAGTCTGGGCTGGGGGGCAGGATGCCTGTGTCCTTGGGGTTACAGTGGGTGGGCAGCCAGGGATGTGGGGTTTGGATACTTCTGTCTTGAAAGAGAAAAATAACACCTTGAACTGCATAAGGAATGGCAGGGAGTGTGAGGATGAGAACTCTTCCCCCTTCCTGGCCTTGGGCACAAACCACAGTATAAAAATAACCTGAGCCTGGATGTCTGGGCCCTTGTCAGGACCGGTCAGGACCAGCTCCCTCCCACCCCCTCCTAGTCTCCAGCTGCAGTCTGCTCTACCCCTCTTACTCTCTACCCCAACTCTTTCATCCAGTTCCTAAGAGGGTGGAGAGAGGTGCTGTTTCTTTTCTGGTCCAGGTCCCCAGGCTTTCAAAGCAAGCCCGGTTTGCCTTGCCATCAGCTCTGCTCTATACCTGAAGCCTTGCCTGAACTTCCCTTGGGTCTGCAGACCTGCCCCTCTGTTCTCAGTGCCCCACAGCCCCTCTCCTTCCCCCATGTCCCCATGGCTTCCAGTGTGCATGCATCTGTGTCACTATTTCCTTGCCTGAAAGTCGTCTCCCTTCTACAGCGCCCACCCCACCCCGTGCTTCTCCTCAGTTGCCTCACGATGGCTGGGAGGGGTGGAGAAGAAGGGCCTGCCAGGGGGTACCACCTGGGTCCCCTTCCTCTGTTCTGTCCCTCTAACCACCCTGGACTCTCTGTCCTTGGCTTTTCCGAGAAGCTGGGGCCTCCCGGGCCTCACAGAGGCGTCTTGTCTTGTTCCTGTCGCCCCCGCCCTTTTGCTGCCGCCCCCAGCGCCTGTTGGGCTGTGTGGGCCCACGCCCAGGCTCCACCTCCCCCCCACCTCCACAACCACCCCATCCGCCCCAAAGCAGAGCAGAGAACAGAAGCAGAACTTCACCTGAGTCTGAAGAAGTTTGGGAGGAGAGGCTAGAATGGGGGTGAGGTGGTGGGGGATGGAGAGCCAGTTTCTGAGGATTCATTCATTCTACAAATAGCTACTGAACAAACTTACCTTCTAGCAGGGGAGACACAATAAATACTTTAATGTCAGATAATGTTAGGTGCTATAAAGATATGAAACCAGTCAGTAGACTGGTGAATGATGGAAGAATGCCTAAGGAAGTGACGTCTGAGTCACTTTAAGAAGGTGGGAAGAAGGCAGATTCCGTGTAGCCTGCGATTAGGGGTCTTGGCTCAGGAAGAGGAGGGATGCCAGAGTGCAGACCCAAGCTCCTCTTTGATACCTGTGAACTGTCTGCCCCCACTTCTCAGGATGACACTGTTTCCTTTGCTTCTACTCCCTGCTCTACGCTGTCACCAGAGCTGGAGGAGGAAGGGCAGCAGGGGCAGAACTCCTGGGTCCTTGGAAGAGAGGATGGGAGGCTCGGAGGGAGGAAGGAAGACAAGGAAAGTTGTGAGGGGGCTGATTCCTCTCTCTCTCCGGATGTGATGGTGCCTACCTCTCTGCCTCCAGGTGCCCCTACTCGACTCTCGCCCCAGCTCCCCGGCCCTCTATTTCTTCCCCGATGCCAGTCTGGTTCACAAGTCTCCAGACCCCTTTGGAGCAGCAGCTGCCCAGAGCCTCAGCTTGGCCCGTTCCATGTTGGCCATCAGTGGTCACCTGGACAGCGATGACGATAGGTAGGTAAGCTCTGTGTGGTGGGCTGTGAGGGTCAGGTCCCCACCAGCACCTGGGGTGGCTGCATGACACTGCCCGATAGCTGTTCTTTCCCTCAAGTTGACCTTGGAGAGGGCCTAGTAAACAGAAACGGCCTAGGCATAACCACGGGCAAAGCTGATTTGGGATACACTCCCTGTCTGGGGAGAGAGCTGGGTGGGACTCCCTGGCTTAGGACTGTCGAGTCAGAGACTTTTTTAGAGTTTGAAGGGATTCATTGTTGTCAGATTCCAGAGCTCTTGCAGATTTAGAGATCATTTGGCCAATCCTGGGAACCCACTGGCACATGTGCTGGAGACAAGAATAGGAAATTGGTCTCCTCCCAGTTCCATCTCCCTCTCCCCGCTACCGACAATGGGGGAGAATGGGGCTCCTTAGAGTCTTAAGGACAATGACAATATGTGGACCACGTTAGGGTCCTAGGATTTCTGGAATGAAGAAAGCTGCATTGCCCTAAGATCCTGTTCCCTGAGGGGACAGACCAGCAGTCAGAGCTAGGAACACTACAGGGGGTTCTGAGCCCTGTCATGGCAAAGCCCTGGTGAGGACAGTGGTCTGGAACCAGGGACAGCATAGGAGAGCAGAACCTGCCCTTTAGAAGAGAAGGCCTGTTTGGTGGCACGGTGGGCAGAACTTCCCGTTTCGAGGGTCAGGTTTCAACATTCATAGGAATGTCAGAGTAAGCTAAAAAAAGGAGGAATGAAATCGCCCGATAGCGGGGCTGCTCCCTTCTGGTCCTGGACTGATAGGAACCCACCCGGGAAAAGGGCTGCGGAGTCGTTGCTTTTATTTCGGAGGGAGGAGTGGGACTTCCTGTTTGAGGCCTTGGAGGGGAGGAACTTCCTGTTTGGAAGGAAATTAGGGGTGGGACTTAGTGAGTGGGTGAGTGAGTGCTGGAGGGACCCATGCCAGGTGGGAGTCCCTCTTCCTCGCCTTCCCTGAATGCGGAGTCACCTGCCAGGATCAGGGACACAGGCCCACAGATGAAAGGGGTCTGAGACCTTGGGGAGAGTGGGGACCCACAGAGGAAGTTACAGGAGCCAGTGGGATGGAGGGCGAGAGGGCTGGTGCCAGCCAGCTAGGGCAGGGCTGCTTCTGCTCCCAGATGGCTCTCAGGAATGTGAGGTGTGAGGTCGGCCAGGGCTAAGAGAAAGAGTCACCTGCCCCCATTGCTGCTATTCTCAGCACTTCCCACCCTCTTTCCCTCCCACTTGGGAGGTTCCCTGGTAGGAGGGCTCCTGGCCCTCCCCCAACCCTGCTGATTTCATTGCCCAGCCTCCTGCTTTCTCTATCTCTAAGGGTTCTGCTTCCAGAGGCCTCCTCTGCTCTATTCTTTTGGCTCGTCCCCTCCCTCCCTCCCTCCCTCTCTCCGTCCCACCCCTCTGCACACCCCAGTCTGACCGGTCCGGCTCCCAGCCTCCACTTGGCCTGCTCTGCTCCAAGGCTCTGGGGCTCTGGCCGGGCCCAGCCCCTCATGCCCCACCCTGCTGGGCCAGCGGGTTTGGGTTGGATCATCCCCTACCCCCCAGGAACTGGGCGTGTAGACCCCACCTCACCAGACTGGTGTGCCCAAAGCTGGCAGAAGAGTCCAAATGGCATGGGACCTCCCTTTTGAGAAGGAAAGTAGGCTGAGGTGTCAAAAGCCTGTATCCTAGGTGGGAGCTGGGACTGCTTGACCAAACCCAGAACTGGGAGAGGGGAAAACAGAGGATGCCTATTGAATTCAAAATAGGTTGGAAGATCCTTCATGTTCCAAACAGAGCCTGGCTGGTGGGAGTTAATTGGTTAAAGTGTGAATACATGAATGGGTAGATACCAGGTGGATGAGTAGACCAATGGCTAGCCAGAGAGATCCAGGCAAGAAAACGGTCTAATGTATTCTAAGTGCAGTCCTATGACCCCCTCCCCCCCACTTCCCAGATGGAGAAGCTGAAACTCAGAGGAGGGTTTTAGAAATTTGCCCAAAGTGGGGACCCAGTAGTTGGCGTAAAGGCTACATCGCTGGACTCCCATGTAGTTGATCATGGTTCGAGTCCCGGACCCAGTGGCTTAAACTCACGCTGGACATGTATGTGTGCGTGCCCAAGATCCCGAGAGGAGAATGGAGGAGAAGGGATTGCCGCGAGGCCATCTCCCCCTCCCCCTCCCCGCAGGTGATTTCTTACTTTCTGTCTCTCTTTGTCTCACGCCCTATAACAAAAACCTCTAAAAAAAAAAAGAAAGAAAGAAAAAGAAATTTGCCCAAAGTTACCTACTGATCAGTAGCTGGACTACAGAGCCTGGTTCTGACTCCAAAGCCACACTCTCTTTACTCCTATGGGATGCCTGTGTCCTAAGAGATGAGGGGGCAGCGATGGGCTCTAGGATGCCCTTCTCTGTAGGACAGACAGGGATAGCTCTCCCAAGGAGGGCAAAGAGCCAGTCCCCTCCCCCCTCCCGGGCCCAGCCCCGCCTTCCTGAAGGCACCACAGATCCGGGAGGGAATGTAGCAGGGCAGCAGCAGGATGCCACTTTGCTGGCCTCAGGCCCAGCCCCTGGAGGCTCCTTGGAACGTAGAGGGAGCAGGGACTGGTCCCTGTTCCCCGAACCTCCCCACCTCATTCACATATCTTCCTCCTCTGCTCCTCTTGCTGAGGCTCTTACTTGACCTTCAAAAGGAAAACTTCTAAGGCCTCTTGTTCCAGGACCTGAGTCCAGCAGGGCTAGAGTCCCCAGTTGTGGATGTCACGTACTGCACAACTCTGGAGGTACCACTCACATTTGAAGTCATGGTTGATGGTTGAAGTCATGACAGTTTTCTGGAAGCTGGCAATGAGTATCTTGAAGAAAAATTTGTTCTAATTCACAAGAAGTTGCTTTTGGGCTTGCGGTGAGGGCTGATCCTGTCCAGCCAACCCCAGGCTTCCTGCTAATGACCCTGCCCAGGCGTGGTTTAGCAAAGTGCCTGCCCAAGGCTGCTCACTCAGGGGTTCTCAGAGAGAGGGCTAAGGCTGCCAAGATCCTGGTCTCTTGAAGTGTTAATGTTAGAATGTCACAGTGGAAAGTGCTGTCAAAACTCTCCAGCCCTAGACAAACAGGAGATAGCCATCTATCAGCCAACAAATGTTTATTGTTGTATTATTCCTTTATTTCTGGCGAGAATGAATAACTTACTTGGCATCTTTACCCAAATGTCCGCCAAGCAAGGCCAGCATTCCTTTTCCTGTGTGTCTACCCCTGTCTGGTGTCTGTGTGTCCTTGGTCGGGGGGTGTTGGGTGTTCTGTCGTGGCCTAGTTGCCACCCAGGTGTCCTGGACCAAAATAGCTTAAAAACTGCTCCGACTCTCTCCAGCTGTCCTGCCTGCCCTACACTCTTAAACTTCTCTCCCTCCCCCAACCCCAAGGTCTCAGGTGCCCTTTTCCACCCCACCCTGACCTGCTTTCTCAGGCCTGGTCACCCCCTTGGTTGTTTCACCTGTCAGTGCCTTCTGCACCCAGAGCTTGGTTGGGAAATGGAAAATTCCCAGCTCCTTCATGCTCCCTGTCTGGCTGCAGGGCCTCATCCAAGGGTCACCTTGAATTGAGTGCTGACTCTCCCCCTTCCTTCACTCCCCGCCCCCCACAGGGAATCAAGTTGGAGCTGACAGCCAGGAGGAGAACTTATAAGAGAACACAAGGACCTGTTACCTAGCATGTCAGGGCCCTCACTAGAGAGGGGCTTGGCTGGGTGTTCGAAGGCAGGACCCTGCAGCAGAGGGCTGGCCTGGGAGCTTAGACTTCAAGAACTAGGGTCTGGGTGGTGGGAGAAGGGCGCAAAGGCTTGTATAGGCCCCAGACCACTAGAGACAGGCTCCAGGGAGAGCCAGTGTCTGGGACCAGGAGCCCAGTGTCCTGGGGCCTGCAGGGAGCCTGGCCCTGAGGGCCATGAGTCAGGCCTGAGTCGACCTCTGGTGGCCACTTAGCAAACTGCAGCCAGACCTCCTCTCCCCATCATCCCAGCTGTCAAAGCCCCTGCTGCAATTCCCAAGGTCCCACCTGCATCCTCACCTTCCTATGTCTCCTCAAGCCCTTGCTTCTTCCAAGACTGCAGGCGCAGGTCCCAGTCCATAGGTCGTATTTGTCTTCCATGGCTCTAGTCTGTTTCTGTTGCCATGGAAACCTTTCCTCTTCCTCTTGTCCTTCACTGTGGGAAGTAGGGGACCCCCTGGTTCAGGCCCCAGGGGTCACCCATAGGCAGGCCTTGTGTTTGGGGGAGGAGAGAGCTCAAAGTCCCAGGGAGGCCACAAGCACATTAGAAACTCCCCTGCCTCATCTACCTCCACCCCCTTCCCCCAGGCCTGAGGGATGCCAGAGGGGCAGGATGGGGTCAGGGGTGGGGAGAGGCCTTCCAGGGCCAGACTCTTCCTCACCCTCATGCCCCTCTACAACCCAGGCCTCTTGCCCCACAGCCCCTCCCCCAACCTGGGCCACCAGCTGACTTCCCTCCCGGCCCCCTCCCCTCTACTCTGGGATCTGTGCCAGGGTGAGAAGGGGACACTGGCACTGACCGTGTCTGGGAATTCCCGCCCACCGTGGAGCCAGCGGGAGGGGGTCCCCGTGTCCCTGAGGAGCCAATAGCAGCTAGGCCTTGCCCTGGGGGGTGGTGTATATCTTTCAGGCCAGCACCCCCCAGGCACTGTCTCCTCTCTGCCTGCCTGGCACCAGCCAGACCCCACTCTGCCCGGGGGGCTCTGAGCCCCCCAGGCACTCTCTCCCATACAGCCCTCTCCCTCTAGGGGGGGCCTAACGACCCTTTCCCCTCAGGGATGTCCCAGCCAGGGGTCTCTGTTAAGTCCCTGGTGTCATCTTATGAGACCCGAGTGGTGGGGATGGCTCCGGGGCCACCCCGAAAAAGGGGCTGTGTCTCTTCTCCTTGCTCCCCTCGGGGGGCATCCCCCATCCGAGGGGCATCTGGACCCCCACCCCATCGGGGCCTAGGGGGCCCTGGGCAGCGACCCTCAGCCCGCCGGGGGATGGACAAAACCCTGCTCTCCCTGATTCTCTACTGTCACAGGTACAGGAGATATGGGGGGTGTGGGGAGCAGAGCTCTGGAGGATGCCGGACTTGGCTCCAGGAAGCAGCACCTGGGAAGGTGGTGGACTGGGCTGTCCAGGTACCTGGCTCCTCCCCTCACCTCTCACCTTCTTGCATCTCTCTAGTGGCTCCGGAAGCCTGGTTGGCATTGACAACAAGATCGAACAAGCCATGGTAAGAGAAGCCACCTTGGTCCCAGGAGGTCCCTGTCCCCTTTAGCATCCCCTCTGCTCCGACTAACGCTCAGCTCCTGACCCACTCCCTGCTGCCCCCTCCTCTCTCCACCTCTGCCACTGACTTGGTCCCTGACCTGGCTCCCGGCCCGTCTCTGAGCCCGAACTTGCCTCTGTCCTTTTTCTTGACCCCTGCCCTTTCCCTGCCTTGCTTCCTCCCCGGGTCCCCTTCTTCATTTGGGTGAGGGGACTCTCATACCCAGGCCCTCAAGGTGCTAAGCAGGGGACGAGGTTGGGGTGGCCTGGTCCCCCTGACACTTTCCCTGTCCCTGGGTTCCTAGGACTTAGTGAAGTCCCACCTCATGTTTGCGGTCCGAGAAGAGGTGGAGGTGCTGAAGGAGCAGATCCGGGACCTAGCCGAGCGGAATGCTGCGCTGGAGCAGGAGAATGGACTGCTGCGTGCCCTGGCCAGCCCGGAGCAGCTGGCCCAGCTGCCCTCTTCAGGAGTCCCACGGCTTGGGCCCCCTGCACCCAATGGGCCTTCTGTCTGAGCCTCCCTTCCCTCACAATGTGCCTTTGGGGGCTGCCTTGGCAGCCAGGCTTTGGGCCAGCTGCCTGCCCCCACTTCCTATGCAGCTTTAATGCCCCCGACCCCTGGGGATGGGAGCTCAAGGCTCAGTATTGGCCTGTCTCCCCCAACCCTATTCCGACCTTCCCATAGTCCAGGCCTTGATGGAGGAGGGAGGGCTTCAAGATGGGGTGTTAAATGGAGCTCCCTCCACCAGAGATCCCAGCCCCCCTCCCTCCCTAGACATCAGTGTTCTGGGACCCCCAGCAGTAGATGGCTTGGGGGAGTTGGAGGCTCCCCACCCCTACCTTGTTCCCTTGAAGTGCCCCCTCTCCTCCACCCAGGGGAGGGAGTATGGACAGTATCTGGAAGTTCTGGGATTCAGGTTGTTATTAAAATAATAATTATAATTAAAAAATCTGAAGAAACTTGAATTTGGAAGTTGGCATCTCGATGCGCTGCCAGTTTGAGCTCCACTAGAGATCCTGTTCGGACAGGGGAGGTTTAATGTGGCAGAGACAGAGGGGTCGAGAGAGACACAGGGAGTTCAGGTCCTGGGAAGGGGCAGGCAAGGCTAGGCAAAGCAGCAGCGGAGGGGGGCCGGCCTGCCCACGTGCTGGGGGGAGGGAAACAATGGGGCCTTTGGTGATTGTGCAGGATCCACCCCCATCTTCCCAGCGTGTCCCCTCTGTGGGCTGGATCCGGGTGGCTGCTTGGGGGCGGGGCGGGGGGCCCTGAATGGGCCCCTTGTCTCAGGGCTGGGTGTGAGCCAGGCTCCCTGGGCACATGGTGCCCTCGCCAGGCCTGGCGGACCGCCGTGGCTTCCACCCCCAGCTGGCTGAGGACAGGCCTTGTGGGTGAGCAGGCCCCTCCCAGGCAACTTGGGCTCCTGTCCCAGGTGGAAGAGGCAGCTGGGAAGCGGGACCCCCTCTAGTGGGCAAGGGGGAGAAAGCAGCCACTGCAGCCTAAGGGGACCCTGTGAGGAGTGGAAGGCCACTCCCTCCCATGTACATACTGGAGAGGTACTTGGAGAAGCTGGGGGTGTGGAGGCGCTTCTGGGTTTTACTAGCTGCCTTATAGCTCCCAGATTTATGACCCTGGGCAAGTTCTTTGGTTTTTCTGAATCTCAGATCCCTCTGGTAAAATGGCACTGATAATAACACCTACCTGCCGTGTGGAGTAAATGACATAAGGTGGAAAATGCCAAGCTCATACCAGGCACTCACTATTGTTAGCCTTCTTCCCCTGGATGGGGAGAAAAGGGATTGGCTCCTGAGTCCTGGAAGGGCATTGGGGGTTGGAGTCATGGCCAGGCAGGCTCTCACAATGGGCTAGAACTCTCCCTCCCTCCAAGTTCTCATCCACTTTGACTCCTCTCCCTACCCCAGGGAGGGGAGGAAATGCCTGGATGAGGCACTGGGGGGGAGCTTTCCCCCTGGATTTCCTATTCCTTCCTTCACTGCTCTGCTTGAAGCTCCTCAGCTCCCACTAGACCCTTTGGGTGGTGGCCGTTGGCCTGCAGTCCATCCTCCTCCCCACTCCCCACCCCACAGTACCAAATGCTGGCTCTGCCCCCCACTTTGCATTTTTCTTATTGGGAGACAAGGCCATGGTCATGAAGTTCTTCCAGTGGGTTAAGCGGGTTTGGCGAAACACTACCTGCTGGGTGAGTTTCAGAGACTGCCTGGTGCTGGGATGAGGGTGCTGGTCAGGGACCTCTAGGTAGCAACTTCCCCTAGAGGCAGACTCTCTCCTCTACTGGCCTCCTGTGACCAAACAGGACAGGTGGGAGGAGCCTGGGGGGAAGGAGGTGTGGAACTCATCACCTAATCCCTTTTGGCCTTCTTTCCTGTTGACGTGTCTCTGCTCAGTCTTTCTCTTCTGTCTGCCCTCTGCATGTTGTTAGGTTTTCTTCTGGAGACACAAAGCTAAGTCAACCATCTTGGAGCACTCTGGCTCTAAGAAACATGCATCGAAGGGTGTAGAGAAGACTCCGCAGGTGGTTGAGACTTTCAGCTTGGTCAAGCCCCCCACAGAGACTGGGCTCCTCAAGATGGACGAATCCCCTGAGGAGGCAGAGCCGTGCCTATTGGCCAAGCAAACAGATGGGACTGAGGTGGAGCTGGGCCACAGGGGCCGCTCCCTGCTGCGGCTGCCGCGGACGGCCATCCAGTCTGTCTCCACGCTCATGGTCTCCGCCCTGCAGACTGGCTGGCAAATGTGCAGATGGAAGGTCAGCGCCTTGCCCGTGGTTCCCCGTACCCTACAACCCTCCCTCTTTCAGTCTTTCTTCCTTCCCTGACTCAGTGATTCCTGTGCCTCTACTGAGGGCCAGGGAGGGAGGATACAACATTGAACATGATTTACCTGGACTTGAGGGGCTACAGACAAGATAACAGGCATTGTTGGTTCAGTATCGTAACGACTGATGTGGGAGGTAGAGACCAAGGGAGCCTAGGGGAGGGTACCTCATTCAGACTTGGGGAGCCAAAGGAGGGCCTTTCTAATAGAGGGTGAAGCTGAGACCTGAGGAGTTAGCTTGACTCGGGAGGGGGTGATTGTTAGGAGGCAGAGGAAATGGAATACGTATCCTGTGAAGAGAATATCAGGTATGTGTAGAGCAGGTCCAAGGTGTGTGGATTGGAGTAGAGTGATCCTGGAGCCCAGGGCCAGCTCATATAAGGCAGGTTGGGTGACCAAGGTGTGGAATTTGGATTTGATCCTAGGAGCAATGGGAGCCCTTGACGACATTTGACCTGACTGGTTTCATTTAGAAAGCTCACCTGCCTTCACACATTGCTGGTGGGAATGTAAAATGGTACAAACGTTAGAAAAGAGTCTGGCAGTTTCATAGAAAACTAAACATCTGATTATCATATGACCTGATAGTTGTATTTTTGGGCATTTAACCCAGAAAAATGAAGTTTTTATGTCCACACCAAAATTTGTAAATGATTATTCACAGCAGTTTTACTTGTCATAGCCAGAATCACCCACATGTCCTTCAGTGGGTGAACAGTTAAACTGTGATGTAGCTATACCCTGGAATACTACTCAGCCGTGAAAAGGAACAAACAGTGGACACATGCGACAACTTAGATGAATCTTGAGGGAATTATGCTAAATGAAGACAGTCATCCCAAATGATTATGCATACTGTATGATTCCATTTATATTACATGCTATTCTTTATTGTTTCTCTTATTTTTAAGAAATTTTGCTATAAGGCATGGGCACTTGCCAGAGAGAGACAGAAAGAAAGAAAAGGAAGGAAAGTAAGAAAGCACCCTCCCCCCCCCCCCCCCCGCAAGAGGGATGGCCACACCACAATTCATACACCTCCATTCTGCCCTTGGGATTTTGGGCACACATGCACACACACACTCACACAGTGTATCTTTCAAGTTATTCCATTTTGAAATGACAAAATTCTGGAAATGGAGAACATATTAGTGGTTTAGTGGTTGCCAGGGGCTACAGGGGAGAAGGGTCATGGTTATGAAAAAGAGGTTATATGAAGGGGCCAACTCTGGCGCAGTGCTGCTGCTCAAGAGAAACTTAATCCCACATGGTGACCACGGTTCTGGATAGGCTGGCCTGAAACACGCGAGGCATGCATGAGTGCCCAAGGTCTGACAGACTAGAGGA
Organism: Tupaia tana; assembly: GCA_026018925.1. Taxonomy (NCBI): domain Eukaryota; kingdom Metazoa; phylum Chordata; class Mammalia; order Scandentia; family Tupaiidae; genus Tupaia; species Tupaia tana. Next base: position 50,168,808 of record JAKSZU010000016.1, on the reverse strand, counting down.
CAGGAGGATGGGCACTGCAGTGTGACCAGCCCCTGTGGAGGGTGCTCACCTCTCTTTTTCTCACTCTCACATGCACTCCATCATGAATAATAGTAATAAAAGGACAACATGAGGGATCCTGGTGATGATGGAAATAGTTCTGTATCTTTTCTTTTTTTAACTGCCAGAGGGCACATGCCTGTACATACACAAGTGAGAGAGAGAGTGAGCACCTTTTTTTTTTTTTTTTTTTTTTTGAGAGGTTTTCGCTATAGGGCACGTGCGCTCGCCAGACAGACAGAGAGAGACATAGAGACAGAAAGCGAGAACTCACCCCCCAGGGGGGATGGTCACGCCGCAACCCCTTCTCCTCCACTCTCCTCTCGGGATCTTGGGCACGCACACACACGCGCCCGGCGTGAGTTTTTTTAAGCCACCGGGTCCGGGACGCGAACCACGGTTGACTACGTGGGAGTCCTGCGACATAGCCATTACGCTAACTGCTGGTTCCCAAGTGAGCACCTTCTAATGTGGCACGATCATTCCACAATTCCTCTCCACTCTTTCCCATCCTGTTGGGATTTGGGGCCTGTATACACATGTGCATGACATATCTTTTCTTTTCTTTCTTTTTCTTTGAGAGATTTTTGCTATAGGGCATGTGTACTCACCAGAGAGACAGAGACAGAAGGCGAGAAATCACTCCCCTGGGGGGATGGCCACACTGCAATCCCTTCTCCTCCATTCTCCTTCTCAGGTTCTTGGGCACGCACGCACATGTGCCCAGTGTGAGGTTTTTATTTAGAGGTTTTTGCTATACGGCGTGTGTGCTCACCAGAAAGACAGAGAGACACAGAGACAGAAGGCTAGAAATCATCCCCAGGAGGATGGTCATGCTGCAATCCCTTCTCCTCCATTCTCTTCTTGGGATCTTGGGCACGTGTGCACATGTGCCTGGTGTGAGTTTAAGCCACCGCGTCAGGGACTCAAACCATGGTCGACTACATGGGAGTCCAGCGACATAGCCATTATACCAACTGCTGGCCCCACCCAATGTGAGTTTTAAGCCACCAGGTCCAGGATGTGAACCACTGTCAACTACATGGAAGTCCAGCAATGTAACCATTATGCAATCTGCTGGTCCCCCAATGTGATAACGTTTTTTTAAGCCACCAAGACTGGAATTTAAACCACACAGTCAGCCATGGGGCTGGCCCAAATTTGTAGAAGTAAACACACCCACACACAAATAAGTAAAACTGGGGAAATCTGAATAAGATCAGTAAATTTTTATCAATGTCAATACCCTGACTATGATTTTGTAGTAGTACAGTTTTGTAAGATTATCCTATTGAGGGAAACCAGGCAAAACATACACAGGATCTTTATTATTTCCTACAACTGCATGTCAATCCACAATTATCTCAAAATAAAAAGTTTAATTTAAAAAGGGGAAAGGTCTAGGTCACTACTAAATCAACTTATTTTGCATAAAATATTATTTCTTGGGACCAGCAGTTGACATAATAGCTATGTTGCTGGACTCCCCCGTAGTCGACCGTGGTTCAAGTTTCGGACCCAGTGGCTTAAATTCATGCTGGGTATGTATGTGTGCGTGCATGCCCAAGATCGGAGAGGTGATTGGAGGAGAGGGATTGTGGTGTGACCCCTAGGGGGTTGATTTCTTGCTTTCTGTCTCTCTGTCTCTCTCTGTCTTTCTGGTGAGTGCACGCACCCTATAGCAAAAACGTCTCCAAAAAAAAAGAAAAAATAAATTATTTCTTTAAGGGCCAGCAGGTGGCATGTTAGATCCTTCATGGCTGACTGCATAGTTCAAGTCCCAAACCTGACAGCTTGAAAAACACTTGGTGTGGGACCAGCAGATAGCGTAATGGTTACATTGCTGGACTCCCATGTAGTATACCACAGTTTGAGTCCTGGATCCAGCGGCATGTGCGTCCTTGCCCAAAATTCCAAGAGGAGAATGGAGGAGAAGGGATTGCAGCATGGCCATCCCTCCTGGGGAGTGACGTCTCTCTTTCTGTTTCTCTATCCCTTTCTATCTCTACAGAGAGTGCACATGCCTTATAGCAAAAAAGGATCAAAGAAAAACACACTAGGCACATATGTGTGTATGCCCAAAATCCCAAGAGGAGAATGGAGGAGAGGGGATTGTGGTGTGACCATCCCACCTTGAGTGTGTGTGTGGGGGGGTGTCTCTCTTTCCCTTTGTCTTTCTCTGGTGAGTGCATGTTCCCTATACTAAAAACTAAAACAAAACAAAACAAACAAAAAGTATTACTTCATTAATAGCAATAAAAGAAGTTTACCTGTCTGCTCTACAGAGGGGTGTGGAGCGGTGTTGGTAGGAGATACGAGGAGGGATGGGAATATTATTGGGGGCTGATGTAGTCCAGGCTGAGTGAAGATGTTCTGGACTGGGGCGAGATATCAAGTGTGAAGAAGGTAATAGGCCTGTGTGATACTTGGGAGGTCAAATTATTGGGCCAGATGGCTGGATGGAGGTAATGGGGAGAAGGAGAGGCAGGAGTCAGGCAGGCCAGAGACATTCACTGGGGGTGGACAATGAAAATGAAGAACAGTTAGGAGAGGGTGGCAAATTTAGGGCGTCAGGATAGATGAGTGGAGATATCACTAGACCATCTTCATGGAGGTGTCTGGGATATGTGAGCTTGGCCGTCAGGACAGAGCTCCAATCTGGAGATAGAGGCTGGGATGTCAGTCTGTCCTCCTTCATTTTAATATACTCTCTATAAAATCCTAAGTGGAGGGACCAGCAGTTGGCTTAATGGCTATGTTGCTGGACTCCCATGTAGTCGACCGCGGTTTGAGTCCTGGACCTGGTGCCTTAAACTCACACCGGGTACGTGTGCGTGCATGCCCAAGATCCTGAGAGGAGAATGGAGGAGAAGGGATTGTGGTGTGGCCATCCTCCCTGGGGGGTGATTTCTCGCTTTCTGTCTCTCTGTCTCTGTCTTTCTGGCGAGCACACATGCCCTATAGCAAAAATCTCTCAAAAAAAAATTTAAAAAAAAGGGAAAGAAAGAAAAGAAAAGAAAAGAAAAATCCTAAGTGAGGACTAAAAAATGAATCAGAGCTTACATTCTAGCAGAGTCCTCAGAACAAATAGCATGCGAAAGTGATATGTCATGGGACCAGCAGTTAGCGTAATGGCTATGTCGCTGGACTCCCACGTAGTCAACTGCGGTTCGAGTCCTGGACCCGGTGGCTTAAAACTCACGCCGGGCGCGTGTGTGTGCGTGCCCAAGATCCCGAGAGGAGAATGGAGGAGAAGGGATTGCGGCGTGACCATCCCCCCTGGGGGGTGATTTCTCGCTTTCTGTCTCTCTATCTCTCTCTGTCTGTCTGGCAAGCGCATGCACCCTATAGCAAAAACCTCTCCAAAAAAAAAAAAAAAAAAAAAAAGAAAGTGATATGTCAGGATAGATAGGAGTAGAGACAACAGATACCTCAGGCTTCTCAGCAGCCTGAGAAGGCTTCCTGGCAGAGGAAGTATCTGAGCTGGTCTGATGGTAGAGGGGGAATTAGACAAGCCCTTTGCTGTTTGTCTGCAGCCCATCCCACCAGGAGTGTCTCCTTAAATTCAGCTCCTTACACCTGCATCTCTTCTCTCTTTTCTAGTCATCTGTGAGTTCTGCCTCAATTACCTCCCAGATGAGGACCGGGTCCCCTTTGGAGACGCCAGAGGCCGAGATGCTGCGGGAGGTGTACCTGGTGCTGTGGGCCATTCGGAAACAGCTGCGGCAGCTGGCCCGCAGGCAGGAGCGGCGCAGACGGCGCCGCAACAGGACCCAGACTTCCCCCCAGCCCGAGCCTGTTCAGGGCCTGAAACAGGATGCCCGAAGTCCCCTTTAGAAGGGAGCCCCTGATCCTCAGAAAGCCCCTACCTCACTCACTCTTGGGTAAGGTTGATAGGAGGGGTTAGGGCAGCAGGCCAGAAGTTGTGGGTGAGGGAACGTTTTCATACTGTCACCTCTCATCGGGAACCCAAGGCCCAGGCCTGGGGTCCCACATAGTCCCCTTCATTCTGTTTATTCGATTTGTAAAAAATTATCAAAATATTGAGAAATAAATATCAGCTATTTCTGAGTAGATGTAGTGTGTGTTCATGGATGGTCAGGAGGTGATAAGGGACACTTGGGTGGGACAGGAAGGTGGGGCCCCAAATACGTGTGGGAGGAACATGCGTGTCTGATTTTGGGGAGGTAGAACCAACAGGTCTGGGCCTTGGGCTGGGCATCCCCACCCTTCTAGAGGCTGAACTGCCTTCAGCAACTGTGCCTGGCCAGTAAGCACAGCAAAGCAGCCATTTAGTGACGTGCTGTGCACCAAGCCAAGCTGGCAGCTGCTCTCCCTTACAATCCTACAAGAGAGGAATTTAGGGTGGGTTAGAGGACATGCCTGAGGCCCTGCTGTGAAAGAGGCCTCACTGGAAACTGCTTGCTCCTGGAGCCAGGCCACTGCCCTGCCTCTGGCGACCCTGGCCTTGGCATGGTGGGTTGTGGGTCTAAAGACACCAAGTCAGGGCTGCAGCAGATGCTTCTTCCTCTGGGAAGATTTTGAAAGTCTGGGTGCCTAAAGAAAAAAAAAGAAAAAAGGGACCAGCAGTTGGCGTAATGGCTATGTCACTGGACTCCCACGTAATTGACTGCAGTTTGAGTCCTGGACCCAGTGGCTTAAACTCACGCAGGGCACGTGTTTGTGCGTGCCCAAGATCCTGAGAGGAGAATGGAGGAGAAGGGGTTGCGGCATGACCATCCCCCCTGGGTGGTGATTTCTCACTTTCTGTCTCTCTGTCTCTCTCTGTCTTTCTGGCGAGGGCACATGCCCTATAGCGAAAACCTCTCAAAAGAAAGAAAGAAAGAAAGAAAGAAAGAAAGAAAGAAAGAAAGAAAGAAAGAAAGAAAGAAAGAAAGAAAGAAAGAAAGAAAGTCTGGGTGCCTAGAACCACGTGTTCCTTCTCAGCCTTAGCCAGACCTCTAACCCGGCCACGTGAAGGTGCAGAGGTGGTTTCCAAACAAAAAGCAGGGATATTTCAGGAGACAGCAAAATGCAGGGATTTGAGGGTTCAAAGGACTTGGGGGGATGGCATGGAGAAGGAGAAAGGGATGGCAGCAGGGCCTGAGTCTAGGGTGCAGCAGAGACCCCAGGGAGGGCAGAGGATGGAGACAGCTGTGCGGGGTCTTGCTCCAGGAGAGGCTGGTTGTGGGTGTGAGCAAAACCAGAGGGCAGGGAGGAGCCCAGGGATGATTTGCTGGAGGCACTCAATTCATTAGCAAAGTCAGCACTTCAACCCCAACGCACACCTCTGCTGCACACCTCTGCCGGGGGAGTGTTTGGCCCCATGGCTGGGGTTCAGAGGAGCTTTTTTGGAGTTGAGCTCCCTCTACACCTTTGCCGCCCTGAGCCTATTACCTGTCCACCACACCTTAATACTTATAGCCTCAGTAATATTTATTATGTATTTACCACCACTTATTATTTTAAAGAATTATTTATTTTTATTATTATTATTTTTAAATTTGCTATAGTGCATGTGTGCTCGCCAGAGAGAGACAGAAGAGAGAAAGAGGGAAATTGAGAAAGCAAGCCACCAGGTCTGGGACTTGAACCACGGTTTGACATGTGGAGGTCCAATACCTTAACCATCACGCCACCTGCTGACCCCTATTATTTTGAGAGGTTTTTTGCCTTAGAGTGTGTGCACTGCTGGAGAGACAGACACAGTGAGAGGGAAAGTGAGAAATCACCCCCCAGGGGAGTAGCCAAACTGCAATCCCTTCTCCTCTATTCTCCTGCCGGGATGTTGGGCACGCACGCACATGCACCTGGTGTGATTTTCAAGCCAGCAGGTATGGGACTTGAATTGCGGTTGGCCATGTGAGAGTTCAGCCACATAACTGCTTTGCCATCTGCTTGTCTCTATTATTATTACTTTAAAATTTGCTATAAGGCACATGTGCTCACCAGAGAGAGAGAGAGAGAGAGGGAAAGTAAGAAAGCAAGCCACCAGGTCTGGGTACCTTCACCACCAAGCTACTTACTGGCCCCACCACCACTTATTTAACACCCACCATGGCTACCTTTATATTTTATTCTAAGTAATTCTCACAATAGCTTGAAGTATTATTGCTTCTATTTTTCAGAGCAGAGAACTGAGGGACAGAAGATCATGTGTAAAGCCATGCAGCTTTCTTTCTGTCTGCTGAAAGCCTCACCACACAGGACATATTACCTAGCAGTTTGTTCATATCACATGAGTGATATGACTTCTCTGGGAACCAGTCCTGAGTATAACCTAAAGTCAAAGCCTATTTTTAGACAAGATCTCAAAGTGATTTCTCTCTCTCTACTCTCTCTCTCTCTCTCTCCAGTGAGTGCTTATGCCCTCTGGGAAATTAAAATATAAAATTCATTGAAAAATAGAATTAAGTAGGGACCAGTCAGGTGGCATGGTGGTTAAGGTGGCTGGATCCAAGATGGCTGATTATGTAGTTCAAGTTCTGGACCCAGTGGCTTGAAAAACACACTGGGCACATATGTACGTGCGCCCAAAATCCTGAGAGGAGAATGGAGGAGAGGGGATTGTGATGTGGACAACCCTCTGGGGACTGCTTTCTCATTTTCTCTCTCTCTCTGTCTCCAGCGAGTGCATACATCCTATAGCAGATTTTTAAAAAGAAAAAATAAGTCACATTAATTATGGTGAAAATCATTTTGAAATTCATGTATAGTTTCTTCATAATTTACATTTTTCATAAAGTTTTTGAAGATCCTTGTGTAGTGGCTGGTATCTGGAGCTTTTAATCATCAGTTAATCACTATGTCTTCATTACAAGCCAAGAACAGTACAGGGTCTGAACAGTATTGAAGCATTGAGGTTTAATGGGTCCTAGGGTTTTGGAGTAGCACTTTGCTATCTAAAATCCAGGATCAATTTCCTCACGTTCTTAGAGATAGACTTTTCTTCACTGGAGTCCCATGGATTCAGGAGGGGAGAGTAAGGTGGGACAATGCTAGGCCCTCGAGGGTCACTGGTACACAGCCTTGCAGATAGCTACAGGCTCAGAAGCTGATCTGTGCATCAGGCTGTGAGCTTGAGGAAGGAATGCTGCACTTATTTTTCTTTGGCTTCCACAGTATCTCAGGAGTGGGAGGGGAAAGAGGAAGATGAGTCCAGGCAGTAGCCAAGGGAGCTGCAGGCACATCTTGCTGTTCTCCTCCAGCCCTGGAGTCCTGTCTGGGCTTGGCCAGCCAGGGCAGGGAGATTTGTGGAAAAGAAAGTGGTGGGGTGGAAGGGAACTGCCTGTAGAATGTAATTTTTCTCAGTCCACCACATTGGCCTTTTCCTCACCCATTCTAAGTAATCCAGCCCAGATCCCTGGAGGACAGCAGTGGGACTGGAGAAAGAACTTCCCAACTGGGAGAAAAACATATGGGGTCTCCTGGGGTGAAGATTTAGGGAGGGCATGATTCTTACCCACCCAACCCTCTACTGAAAGAGAACAGTGGGGGATGCAGATCCTGGACCAGAAGGAAAGTTGCTTCTTGGGCAAAAATTCCACCATAGGTACCCTTCTTTCCAGTCCCCCAGATCCCAAATACTTCCCCTGTTCTAAGGCTGCTTGATTTCATGAGGTGGCAGTGGTAGGGTAATGGTGCGCCCAGCTGGGACCAGGAGTCCTTCTTTATTTTTCAGAGGTCACCCATCCTGTTAAAGAGGAGCTCTTGTGGTATGGAGCGTCAGTGAGTGCTGGTCCCTGATCCCCCTTTTCTCTTCCCAGTTGTGCCCTGTGTTCCCCTTCTTCCCTATTACCACCAAATTCCCTGATAATTTCAAATCTTTTCTCCCTCTTTTTACCCGGAACCCTATACTAACCCTTGACACTCCCTCATCACTCCCTTGCTTAAACCCTCTGTGGCTTCATATTGTTTTCAGGGAAAAATCCAAACTGCTGCCTTTGTCTGAAATGCCCAGCTCTCAGACCTTGGCCTGGTGGGCTCCTTGCCTATCTGGACTCTGTGCAAATGTCATTACTTGTTTGTGTGTGTATGTGTGTGTGTGTGTGGTTTTATTAATTTTGCCATAGGGTGAGTGCACTAGCCAAGGAGAGAGAGAAAGAGAAACTCTCCTGTGGGAAATGGTCAAGCTGCAATCCTTTCTCCTCCATCTCTTTCTACTCTTGGGATTTGGGGCACAAGCACACATGTACATGTGCCTGGTGTGTGTCTCAAGCTATAGGGCCAGGACTCGAACCATGCTCTGAGCCATGTGGGATCTAGCTGCCTTAATGACTATGCCAGGGACTGGCCCAGCAAATGTTACTACTTCTTTTAAAAAATCTCTCTCTCTCTCTCTCTCTCTATCTGCCTACCTACTATAGGGTGCATGTGCTCACCAAAGAGACAGAAAGTGAGAAATCACTCCCCAGGGGGGATAGCATGCCACAATCCCCTCTCCTCTATTCTCTTCTCATGATTTTGGGCACACATGCACATGCACCCAGAGTGTCTTAAGCCACCGGGTCTGGTACTCGAACCGTAGTTGACCATGTGGGAGTCCAGCGATGCAACCATTATACCATCTGCTGGTCCCTGTCATTATTTCTTTTTTTTTTTTTAAGAGAAATTTTTGCTATAGGGTGTGTGTGCTCACCAGAGAGACAGAAAGTGAGAAACCACCCGCCAGGGAATGTGGCTACGCCAAAATCACTTCTCCTCCATTCTCCCTCTCAGGATCTGGGGCACTCACACACACAAACACACCTGGTATGAATTTTAAGCTGCTGGGTCCGGGACTTGAACCATGGTTGACTACATGGGAGTCTAGCGACATAATCATTACACCATCTGGTCCCACTTCTTTATGGACTCTTTCTCTGGCCACTGACCTAGAGATCAAGAGAAACCCACCCTTGAGATCATCTTCTATCTTTTATCATTCTTTATTTTTTCATAATTTCCTAATAATATCTGAAATAATCATATTTACTTACCAGTATAATTAGGGATGCAGCAGTGAAACATTCTAGTAACGAGTATGAAAAGGTCAGCCTAGCCTCGTGGTGTAGCCTAGCCCCAGCTCCAGGCCAACCAGTGTAAATCTTTAAGACAGCAGGCCTGTGTAGGAAATGCCATTCTCGAAGCGACTGAGAACCTATGTGCATGAAATAAAAGGAATAGTACTTAACAGAGTTGAGAAATGACGATTGGGCTGGCCCCATGGCCTAGTTGTTAAGGGAGCTGGGTCCCATGCAGCTGACCATGTGGTACAAGTCTTGGACCTGGAGTTTTGTAAAACACACAGAGCTCATGTACGTGTGTGCCCCAAATCCCAACAGATGGAGAAATGAAAGAGAAGGGATTGCAGCGTGACCATGTCCCACCAGGGAGTGCTTTCTCCCTACCCTCTGCCTCTGTTTCTCTCTGGTGAGCACACATGCCCTCTGGCAAAAAAAAAAAAAAAAAAAAAAAAAAAAAAAGGGTGGGTTGAACCAATTGATTGCTCTGCTCTCTGCCACCTTTCAGAGGCTCAGATTTGGATCCTGTGCTCACTGTGCATACTCTTGAGTTTAAGGAACACATGGTCCCTCCCATTTCCTGCAGCCTTTGTTCCTAACAGTCCAAAGTGAGTTGTTTTTGAGCTGCCACTGAGAGAGTTGACCCAGGTAAAAGATTCTCTGTTTAAGTCTTTGAACGCTTTCTCTTGCCCCTCTCGGAGACAAAGTCCCAGCCCTGGACGCTGATCCTTTTTCTATCCATGTCCCTTCCTCCTTTCAGCCTCATTCAGTTTAATGTTTGAGCCATGGGGAGAGAGAACCAGCTGTGGGCTGGGCTCAGGCATAGAGCCCCTTTCATGTCTCAGGGGGTGCAGTGTTCAAGGCACAACACGAGTCAGCCCCCGCAGAAAGGCCTTGGCCTCAGTTATTCTCGGGCACACAGACAGCGTGTGTGCGTAGCTGCTTGTGCACAGATGTGTGCGCTTGTAGGTGCTTGTGGCGATCTGTACCTATATTTTAACTTGATCCTATTTTCTTCTCAGGAGTAGTAAGACAGAGATTAATTAGAGGAAAAGATGAGAGAGGGTGCGCGAGCACATCCCCCAATGGGGCACGGTTGTGTCACAATCCTTTTTTCTCCATTTCTCCTTCCTGTCAGGATTTTGGGCATGCACACACATGCTTGGAGTGTTTTTCACGCTGCCAGGGCTGGGATTCAAATTGTCATCAGCCATGTGGGGATCTAGCTCTCAATGCACAGGTTTAACCACGGTGCTAAGGCTGGCTCTTAAATGTATTTATTTATTGAGAGAGGAAGAGAGAGAGAGAGGTGCCCCCGACAAGGTCTTCATGCCACAATCCAACCTCAGCCTCAACCGGCCATGACCATGGGCACATCCACGAGCCTGGTGTGTGCAGGGAGGCCCTAGGATGTGAACCCCAGACCTTTCCTTTGTGAATCCAGCATTGCAGTGTATTGAGGTACCATTGTGCTACCAGCTGGCTCTGTGACTGGCATTTTCTTCTCAGCAGGCATCTGAGGGAAGAAGCCCCCATCCAATGAGGTGTTAAGTCTATAGGATTATTGTGGGGATCTTCCTTCACCTATGTTCCCAGCACCACCAAGATATCCCCATGGTTACCAGTTTGGGAGTACAGGGAGATGGCAGGTCCAGAGGACTGGGCTTTTCCAAAGTGCCTGCATGTCTGGAAGTAGGTGTTGCTGGTGGCCTTGTGCTGAGTCCTTTGTCCCCTGAGTTGTAGCTGCTGGACCTGCCAGTGCTGTCTACCCTTCTCTGGAGCTGTTTGTCTTCTTGCTCCAGCCTGGGGTCCTGGGCAGCAGTTTATAAGATCTCCAAGGGAGGCATTGGATTAAGAGAGAGAATCTTCTCTTCCCGTCTCAGTCATCTGTTTCAGAAGGGGTGCCCACCTGTCCCACATCTGTTTGCCCACCTCACCTGGCATGCTCGCATCTGTCTCTCTGCTGAACTGAGTCATGACCTTCTGTCTGTTTCCCTTTCTGGTTAATGCTTCCAGGAGTGAGCAGCTGTGAGAGGCAGGTTTTAGAAGGCGGGGCTTGGTCTATTGTGTTGAGGGAGGAGTCTGTGCACTGGCCCAGCTGGGGTGAAGCAGCTGCAGAGGTTGTCCTACCTAGGACAGATGGTTGTAAGAAGGCGCTCTTCTGGAGGCAGGGACTCAGGTAAGCCTGTATCACCCTTCACTATTCTTTTCTAGAAATCCATAGAGTTTAAGTTACTGTACTTTGAAGCCAGATTGCTGGGTTTTCGTTCTACTACTTACTGGCTATATGGACTTGGGCATGTTACTTAATGTCTCCATGACTCGACTGTCTCACTTGTGAAATGAAGATGATGCAGAATTGTTGTGAGGACATTATGAATTAGTGCATGGACAGACTTAGAACAGTGCCTGCCACAGGTATGCTGAACACGTGTTTGGTTTTACCTTGATTTCTTTCTTTTTAAAAAAATTTTTTTTCAGAGGTTTTTGCTATAGGGCGTGTGCGCTCGCCAGAAAGAGAGAAAGACAGAGAGACAGAAAGCGAGAAATCACTCCTGGGGGGATGGCCACGCTGCAATCCCTTCTTCTCCATTCTCCTCTCAGGATCTTGGGCACTCACGCACACGCGCCTGGCGTGAATTTAAGCCACTGGGTCGGGACTTGAACTGTGGTCAACTACATGGGAGTCTAGCAACATAGCCATTACGCCAACTGCTGGTCCCGGTTTTACCTTGATTTCTAATTGATATCTAGAAGTTCTTTATGGATCAGGAACATTAGCCTTTTACCTATGATATGAATTATAAATATTTTAACACAGTCTTCTATTTTTACTTATTTAATTTTGTTGTTGTTGTTATTATTATTATTATTATTATTTAATTTGACCAGAGAGAGACAGAGTGAGAGAGAGAGAAAGGGAAACTGAGAAAGCAAGCCACCAGGTCCAGAACTCGAATTGCTGTTGTCCATGCACAAGTCCAACGCCCCAACCACCATGCCACCTGCTGGCCCCCAAATCCAGAATCTTATAAAAGTAAAAGGAGGGCTGCCAGTGATATGGTATTTAAGGCACTGGACTCCCACAAGTTCGAACTGCAGTTCAAGTCCTTGACCTGGAGGCTTGGAAATCATGCTGGACATGTGTGCCTGCAAGCTCAAGATCCCAGGAGAATGGAGGAAAAGGGATTGTGGTGTGGCCATCCCCTCCGGGGAATGATTTCTAACCTTCCCTCTTACTGTCTCTCTCCAAAGCACATGCACCCAAGGTAAAAAAAGAAAAAGAAAGAAAAAAGGAATAATATAAAGAGACTCCTTATACTCTTCAGCGAGTTTTTCCCAATGGTAACATCTTGTTTAACTTAAGTACAATATCACCAACAGAAATTGACCTTGATATAAACCACAGACCTATTCATATTCCACCAGCTTTACAGGTATCTATACAGGTGTGTGTATTTAGTTCTATGCAATCTCAAGACACCTGTGAGAATTCCTGTACCATTACCACCACAGTAAAGATACAGAACGATTTCATTATAGGAATACCTCATGCCCCTTTTAAATCTCTAGCTACCTTTCTCACTGTTCCCTGTATAACCTCTGGCAACTACTGACCCGCTTTCTAGCTCTATAATATTGTCCTAAAAGAAAGCTGGATAAATGGAATCATATGATATGTAGCCTTTTGGGATGGACTTTCTTTCACACATCATAGTTCCCTTGAGATTCATCCAAGTTGTTGTATGTGTCAATAGTTTGTTCCTTTTTATGGATGAGCAATATATTCTATGGTCTGGATGTACCAGTTTCTTTAATCATTCACCTGTGAAAAGACATTTGAATTTCTTCCAGCCTGTTGGCTCTCACAAATAAAGCTTCTAGGAACATTCATGTACAGAAACTGCCACACTCTTTTCCATTGTACCATTGTATATTCCCACCAGGAACGTGCGAGTTAGCTGGTTAGTCTGCATCTTCACCAGAATTTGTTATTATTGCTGTTTCTTATTTTAGCCATTCTGATAGATATCTTGTAATAACTCATTCTGATTTTATTTTTGTAGAGATTTTTGCTATAGGGCGTGTGTATTCACCAGAGAGACAGAAAGCAAGACCCCCCCCCCCCCCCCACCCCCCGCCCAGGGGGGATGACCATGCCACAATCCCTTCTCCTCCATTCTCCTCTCAGAATTTTTGGGCACACACGCACACACATGCCTGGCATGAGTTTCAAGGTGCCAGGTCCAGGACTCAAACTGTGGTTGACTATGTGGGAATCCAGTGTCTTAACCACTACAGCACTTAACCACTGCTGGCCCCTCTCATTCTGATTTTAATTTGCATTTTTTTGGATGGTTAATGCTGTTGAACAGCTTCTTTCATATGTTTAAATAAGTGCTGTCTGTGTGTCCTCTTTGTGTGTGTGTATGTGTGTGTGTGTGTGTGTGTGTGTGTATGTGTGGTTAATTTTGTAGAGCACATGTGCTCATTAGATACAGTGAAAGAGAGGGAAACAGAAATTACTCCTCAAGGGGTGTGGCCAAGCTGTTATCCCTTCTCTTCCATTCTCCTTTTTTTTTTTAAAAGAATTATTGCATTTAACTTTCATTTATTTATTTTAATTTGACCAGAGAAGGACAGAGTGGAAGAGAGAGAGAGAGAGAGAAAGAGAGAGAGAGAGAGAGAGAGAAAGTGAGAAAGCAAGCCTCCAGGTCTGGGACTTGAACTGCAGTCAGGCATGTGGGAGTCCAGTGCCTTTAACCACTACACTATCTGCCAGTCCCCACAGAGCAAAACTTTTTAAATTTTGATGAGGTGCAGGACCAGCAGTTGGTGTAATAGCTATGTCACTGGACTCCCGTGTAGGTGACTGTGGTTTGAGTCCCAGATACCATGGCTTAAACTCATGTGGGGCGCATCCTGAGAGGAAAATGGAGGAGAAGGGATGCTGTATGGCCACCCCTTCTGGGGGCTAATTTCTTGCTTTCTGTCTCTCCGTCTCTCTCTGTCTTTCTGGCGAGCACACGTGCCCTATAGCAAAAACCTCTCCAAAAAAAATTTTTTTTTGATGAGGTGCAATTTATCAATTTTTCTTTTTGTGGATTGTGCCTCTGGTGTCAAATCTAAGAATTCTCCTACCCCTAGGTCCTGAAGATTTTCTACTATCCTTTTGTTTAAGTTTATAGTTTTATATTTTACATTTAAGTCTGCAATTCATTTTGAGTTAATTTTGGTATAAGGTGTGAGGTTTAGGGTGAGTTTTTTTTTTTTTTTTCTCGCTTATGAATGTTCAGTTACTCTAGCATCACTTGTTTGGAAAAGGCTCTTTCTCAAAACACAGAGGGCACATGTACATACATGCCCCAAATCCCAAAAGAGATGGAGGAGAAGGAATTGTCATATGGCCATTCCCCATGAGGAGTGCTTTCTCTTCTCTCTCTGTCTCTCTGGTGAACACACAAGCTCTCTAGCAAAAAAAATAAAATAAAATAAAATAAAATAAGAAATAAAAAAAGAGAGAGAAAGAAAGAAAAGCTCTTTCTCCAATGCATTGCTTTTGCAGCTTTGTAAAAAATCAGTTGGACATATCTGTGTGGTCTATTTCTGGTTTCTTTAGTCTGTTCCATTGATCTACGTCTCTATCCCTTTGCTAATACCACACTGACTTGTAGTAAGCCTTAGCATTGGATAGAGTGATTCATCCCACTTTATTCTTCTTTTCAAAAACTGTTTTAGCAGTTAATTTGATGTTGCTATTTTTAAAAAAGAATTATTTTATTTAACTTTATTTATTTATTTTAATCTGACCAGAGAGGAACAGAGTGAGAGAGAAGGAAAGTGGGAAAGCAAGCCACTAGGTCCAGGACTTGAACTGTGGCCATGTGGGAGTCCAGTGCTGTGGGAGGCTGCACACCAGCAAATATCACCGGTTTCTCAGAAAGCAAACAATTACACAATGCCAAAGGCCACAATTGGTTCCCTTCAAAAAAACCTGATCTTCAAAACCTTGCTCTGATTGGCCACCAGAATCCCTCAGATTTGCATATCCTGGCACCTCATGATTGGTCCAAAAGCAACCAATCATAACCCACCTTTTACAACCAATCATGGCCCACCAGCATGTATATAACCACGATGCCTGGCCCACAACCACCAGACGACCCGGAGGACCCTGAAGAGTTGTAACACTGCATCGTCTCTGGAAGACCCTGAAGAGTTGTAACACCACGTCGTCTCCGGACGACCCTGATGAGCTGTGATATCACATCATCTCCGTGCTGCTCACAATAGATGACGTGACCCTGAAGAGTTTAACACTGCGTCGTCTCTGTGCTGTACCGTACTGCCCACAATAAACGGACGACCCTGAAGACACTGTGTCATCTCCGTGTTGTAACACTGCGCCACTTGTTCCGGCTCTCACTCCTTCCTTCAGGAAACCTGTTCGACTGTCCCCCTGGGTTGGGACACCTGGCGCCCGAACAGGGACGGGACACAACGCCCTTAACCACCATGCAACTGCTCACTTTGATGTTTTTTGTTTGTTTTTGTTTTTTGAGAGGTTTTTGCTATAGGGCGTGTGTACTTGCCAGAAAGACAGAGAGAGGCAAAGAGACAGAAAGGGAGAAATCACCACCCCCCCAGGGGGGGTGGCCATGCCGCAATCCCTTCTCCTTCATTCTCCTCTCAGGACCTTGGGCACGCATGCACACACTCCCGGTGTGAGTTTAAGCCACCGGATCCAGGACTCGAATTGTGGTCGACTACATGGGAGTCCAGTGACATAACCATTATGCTAACTGCTGGTCCCAGATGTTACTTTTTTACTATGCATATATTTTTACTTTTTTTTTTTTTTTTTTTTTTTTTTTTTTTTTTTTAATGTGCTTGCCAGAGAGACAGAAAGAGAAGAGGAGAAAGCACCTCCCATGGGGAATGGTCATGCCACATTCTTCTCCATTTTTCCCTCCTTTTGAGATTCTGGGCATGCACGTACACATGCCCTGTGTGTTTCTCAGGCTGCTGGGTCTGAGACTCAAACCACACAGTTGCCCATGTGGGATCTGACTATCTTATCCACCAGGCCACAGAGTCAGGCCTATTTTTACATTTTTTTATGAGACTGGGAGATCTTTTTAGTGTAACTTGCCGAATGTCATTTTTTAAAATTTAAGATCTTTTCATTCTGTAGCATTTAGGATGAAATCCAGAGTCCTCATCTCGGTTCCTGGCTCCCATTCCTGACAAGACTCATCTGTTTGGCTGCCCTGTCCACTGCTCAGCTGTATTCACTGTTTCCTCATCCCCCTGGGAGGAAGCAGCCTTTGCAAACACTGATTCTTTGATTCTGAAAGTAGTTCCCCTGCATTCTTTACCGGGCTTCCTCTTTTTCCTCCTTCAGATCGCCTATTTCAGGGGCCCTGAGTCTACTTCCATCCATCAGGCTGTTTGTTTATGGGGCTCACATCACATAGTACCTGGCATGCAGAAGGTGCTCAATGAATGTTGGGACAGGGAAGGATGATCCTTACTGGTCCTGTGTTCCCCACCTGACAAATTCGTCTTGGGCTTCAGAGTTCAGATTCACTTCCTTGGGGCCTGGCCAATGGCTCTGGTTTGTGCTCCTTTCCCTAAGAAGGCCATTGAGACCCAAGAGCCAGCCAGGACATGGTGCAAAGCTGGAAGCTGCAAAGAAAAGCACTGTCCGGGGGCTGCCGCCCCACCCCATCAAGCCCACACCACAGTGGTGAGGATTAGGGGTATCAGGGGATAGGTCAAGATTTGAGGTAGGCAGAAGTGGATGGAAAGAGGATCCAGGGCTTAGCTTCCCCTCCTCAACTCTCCTTCTAGGCAGATTTGTTATTTCCCTCACCACCCTGCCCTTTGTCCTTTGGCACCTGTGGGCTGCCCTATGTGTCCCTGTCTCCAAGGACAGGTACAGGGAACTCAGGAAGCACTGCCCTCCCTTTCTCCCTGCAGCACCCAGTGGGCCTGCCTCCATCCTACTTGTCCTATAGTGCCTGAGTGTCCCCGTCTCCTGGTCCCTGGTTCTCTGTCCAGAATCTCTTTATGGAGCCAAATGGAGAGAAGCCAGAGGACCTTCCATTCCCAAACTGTTCCTTTTTAAAAATATTATTTAATAATTAATTGATTTTAATTTGACCAGAAAGGACATAGAGAGAGAGAGAGAAAAAGAAAAAGTGAGAAAGTAAGCCACATCTTCCGGGACTCAAACTGTGGTCGACCATGTGGGAGTGTCCAGCACCTCAACCACCATGCCATCAGCTGGTGCCCAAAGTGTTCCTTAAGAACATAAGAAGGAGTGAAGGAACAAGGGTCAAAACTGTGCCAGGAATTGGCCTCTCTCTCTCTCTCTCTCTCTTTTTTTTCCTTGTAGGTTTTGGCCATAGGGCATGTGTGCTTATCAGAGAGAGACAAAGGCGTGGAAAGTGAGAAATCACTCTCCAAGGGGGATGGCCAGGCTGCAATGCATTCTCTCTCCTCCTGGGAATTTGGGCACGCATGCACATGTACCTGGCATGATTTTTAAGACACCAGGTCCAAGATTTGAACTGTAATTGACCATGCGGGAGTCCAGTTCCTTTACCACTATGCCACCTGCTGACCCCAGCCTCCTTGTCATGAGCTTCCTGGGCAAAGAATCCAGCCCCTAGCCAAATCTCCTGAACCCATGGCAGTATAGAAGGGGCTTCAAAACTATCCTGTCCCTGATCAGGTTTCAGGGAATGCTTAGCTGACCTCTAGAGATAAGCTCTTGAGAGGAGTACAAAAGGTATGACCTGCCCAACGTTTGTTCTCAGAGACACTTGTGTTCAAATTCTGCCCTACCTGGCTGTATGACCTGGAGCAAGTAAGTTAATATGTCTGAGTCACACTTTCCTTATGTGGAAATACCTTAGGTATTTGTTTCATACCCCTGTGTGAGTAATGCACAGGGTCTGGGGTCAGCAGGTGGTGTGGTGGTTAAGGGTGCTGGACTCCCACATGACTGACCATAGTTCGAGTCCCAGACCTAGTGGCTTGCTTTCTCACTTTATCTCTCTCACTCTGTCCCTCTCTGGTCAAATTAAAATAAATTTTTAAAAAAGTTAAATAAAATAATTATTTTTAAAAAAGGCATTAAAAAAAAAATAATGCACAGGGTCTGGTACCAAATAAATTGGCACACAGGCAAGTAAGTCTTCTCCTAAACATATTTATTATTTAAAAAGTGATTCTCAGAGTGTGTCCCAGAGGGCAGCATCAGCATTCCTTGGAGACTGCAAGAAATGCAGACTCTCAGGCCCTCAGCTCCAGACCTAGAAATCAGAAACTCTGGGGGTGGGGCCCAGCAATCTGTTTTAACAAGCCAGCTGAAGTTTGAAAACCACTGCCACACTGAATGTGAATGTGAACTGTCAGGATTTCGAAGCCTAGGACACATCACAGTCACCTGGGAGCTTGTTAAAAACAGACTCCTGACCTCAAAGCTAGAGGTTGAGGTGGAGACTGAAACCTGTGTATTAACAGGAGATAAGTTTGATGAGGAGTGGGGTTGGGCATGATGGTTGCGCCAGAGGCTGTGCCAGAGAAAGATTATGGACGAAATCTGGGGGCTGAGGCTCTGGTCTGCGGGGCTGAGGGCTCCCTTTGTTTGTTTGGAGAGGTTTTTGCTATAGGGCATGTGCGCTTGTCAGACAGACAGAGACAGAGAGAGAAAGCGAGAAATCACCCCCAGGGCTCCCTTTGGTATTTTAAAGCTAGAGGAGTAGGTGAGGCTTCTAACGCCTTGAGGACACAATTGGACTCTACCCTAAGGTTACCAGAGAAGGGAGGGGAGGAGGTATAAAATGAAGGAAGATCCTACACAACCTGGATACCTGCCCAACCGCGACGTCAACCCCAGCCCGCAGCCCCAGTTCTTACCCTCGGAAGGGCGGGGCCTCTGGAGAGGGTGGAGTCTGAACTACCTCCGCCGTCAGGTGGGCGCAGGTTGGGAAAGGCCTGGGCCTGGGGTGGTAGTGGGGGGCTAGGAGGTGGGTTCTGGGCGGAGGGGCCCCAAAAGCTGGATGGACCTGTGGGAGCCCCTGAGCTAAGGCACCTGTCACCTCGCAGTCCTGAGCTCCAGGTGGCGCTGCGGTGCGCGGACGCCCATTGCTGATGCACCTCTCTTGGCCTCTGACTGGGGAAGGCGCTACCGCCTTACGGGGGAGGTGGAGGAGGCGCAAGAGGGGCTCCAGGCCTTGTCCGGGAACAGAGAGGCGTCCCCATGTGAGCTCCCTGAGTACCCTGATCACGACCCTGCAGTTCCTCCCCGCTGTCCCGACAGCTTTAGCCTACGGAGGTGCCCCTGCCCCAGACCCTTAAACACTCAGGGTCTCCTGGGCCGGGTGAAATGGGCCGTTTGTGACACTGGTTCCGCAGTTCAGTTGTTTCTAGTTAAAATAACTCAGCAAGCTAGTGAAACCCCTACGCTGAGCAGAACAGTTAGCCTCGGGCTCTTCCCCTCCCTCTCGCTTCTGCTTTTGTTCCTGTTGCCATGTCCACCATCATTAGGGCACTGTGCTTCCTGCCAAGCTGAGCTTCGCCTAGATCATCTCATTCAGAATGGCAGGTCACTGTGTTCTCATTACCCTCATTTCCCAAATCGGTAGATTGTAGCTTAAGGAGGTTCAGTACCTCCCCTGAGGTCCCACAGTTAGTGGTATCGGACAGGCTGCTAGTCTGCCCTGTCTCAAGCCCTTGTCCTTGACCCCTGATTTGCCCCCTCCCTGACGGAGCCTGTGGGTCCCTTCCTTTCTCTCCATAGTTAACATCAATGTATATAGAACCATTAGGGCGATGTTCCGTCAGATGGCAATAAAGGGCTCTGAAGAAAGGGAACATTTTTCTAATTTACTCAAAGCAGCCTTCTGGACTGTCTCACTGTCCCTGCAGGCATCTTCTCACACTTCCTCCTCCTCTTCCTGACAGTCTGATGTCCTGATTCTACACTGCACCTGGCTTCCTATAGGGATCAAGGAGGTCTTCATAAAGCCTGGCCCAGGGAGCCTGATCTCCTCTGGCGAGGTAGTGGTGCCCTATGACACTTGTAACACTGCTCTTTCGTGGGACCTGCACCCGTCAGTGAGAAGTGCATGCACACACGCCCATGTATGTAGTGGAGGTCAAGTTGTCTGCCAGGCATTAACCATCCCCACTTGTGTGCAGGTGAGAAGTCTTGTGAGCAAGACGAGACTTTCCTGGTGGATTCTTGGGGTGCACAGGCCAGGGAAGAGCTGTGGAAGCCAGACCACACAGGAGGTACACCCTGGCTGTGGCATAATGGTCTTCCAAGCTGACTCTACCAAGACCTGGGGGGAAACATCCTCTCAGTCCCAGAACCACATGGGGCACCCCACAGTTGCAGAGGAAGCATGGAGAGAGGGGATCTGAAGAGGTTGGACCTGGTCTTAGAGCAACAGGCTCACTGCTTGGTTGGTTGTGGCAGAGATGATGCTGGAGGTGATGGAAGCTGGCCTGGGGTCTAGAGAGGAGGAGAAGGACATGGGGAACTGGTGCCCTGGAAGTGGAAGAGGGTCCTGGCCTGGGACTCCTGGACTAAGGATGGAGAAGGGAGAGGAGAGGTTCATGCCCTTGGGGAACCCTGGTTTTTGTGCACAGTGTCCCAGCTTATCTCCAGGCCTTGGCAGTGCTCTCTGGAATGGCAGGACTCCGTTGTCATCCTCTGTGCCTCCTTTTGAGCCTGTGCACTGGCCTATGTCAGCCCCTCTCTCATAAGAAGACTCCCAAAACACAGAACTCTCTCTTGGCAGGGGATCTGGCCTGCCTTACCACTCCAGCTCTCATTGCCCTCATCTTTCTGATTCTGTCTCTACAATGAGAAGGAGCTGACCTCTAGCATCCTGGGCCCCAATCCAATCACTTTTAGGCTACATCAGGAAACCTGCTGCCTCTGCGGTGCTAGGTGGGCCTGGCTGTCCAAGCATGCTCCACGGGGTTATCAAGAGTTGTTCTGGCTGGGAACCAGCAGTTAGCATAATGGCTATGTCGCTGGACTCCCACGTAGTCGACTGTGGTTCGCGTCCCGGACCCGGTGGCTTAAAACTCACGCCGGGCGCGTGTGCGTGCGTGCCCAAGGTCCCGAGAGGAGAATGGAGAAGAAGGGATTGTGGCGTGGCCATCCCCCCTGGGGGGTGATTTCTCGCTTTCTGTCTCTCTGTCTCTCTCTGTCTGTCTGGCGAGCGCACGTGCCCTATAGCGAAAATCTCTCCAAAAAAAAAAAAAAAAAAAGAGTTGTTCTGGCTGGGAGAGAGGCTGGTGAGGGCAGGATGGAGAAGTTGCCTTGGCCAATGAGGAAGAAGGAGGCTGGAGCCCTGGACAGATGTGGGAGTCCTGGGCAAAAGGGATAAGGAGCAGGGGGCAGAAGATGCCAAGAGCATACAACCAGCCCCTGGGTGGTGGTAGTGGCAAAGGACTGGTATGTCTTGTGACATTGGAGGAAGGGTTATCAGCTCTCTAGGCTGTCTGGATTGAGTACTGCTCAGAGACCAACCAGAATAGCCCCTCTGCCTCCCTCCCACCATCTAATTTTACAGATAAGGAGACCAAGGCCCAAAGAAGACAGTAATGTTGTCACTGGAGCAGATTCTAGGCCTTTGACTTCTGGCCCTAGTCCCAATTCACTGTGGGATGAGAGTCCTTCTTCCTCTTTTCTCTGTCCCCAGGAGCAAGTTTGATCTGAAACTGCAGTCCTATCTCATCCATTTCTGTAGCCCTGGTGACTGGTGTGAAAGTCCCCTCTGCCAAGTTCACATCCTGCTGGGTGACCCAGTTCCACCTGCAACCACTCTACCCTTCCAGTTCAGAACAACCCAAACTCAATCCCTTGCTCAGCCCTTGTTTCTAGATAACAATCCCATTCCACCCTCCCTACTAGCTTTTTCTTAGCCTGGGATGCCAACGGAAAGTATCCTGGGAGTTTTGGGGTTTTCTCAGGTTGAAGGACTGACAAGGTGTGCGGGTAGGGGTAACTAGTGGGAAAGAGCTGGGCCCTGACTCCTGGCCTCTGCTATCAGCATAGGTTTCTGTCTGCCAGAACTGAGGGTCTGAGGCCTGTTTCTTCTTCTTCTTCTATTTTTTTTTTTCTTTTGACAGAGTGTTTTTTTTTTTTTTTTTTTTTTTTTTTTTTTTTTTTTTTGCTGTAAGGTGTATGTACTCACTGAAGAGACAGAGAAACAGAGAGATAGAAAATGAGAAACCACACCCTTCTCCCAGGGTGGATGGCCATGCCACAATCCCTTCTCCTCTATTCTTCTCTTGGAATTTTGGGAACACACACACATGCGCTTAGTGAGAGTTTCAAGCCACCAGGTCCAAGACTTGAACTGCAGTTGACCATGTGGGAGTCCAACCTTAACCACTATCTTACCTGCTGGCCCCAAGTCCTCAGTTTCTTAAGCATGTTTCTGGGTTGCTATGGCAACCTCGTGTTGTTGATAATGATTGGTGGCCCGCTGTGTGGTTTACTGCCTGGACTCTACAATGTTTGACACCACTGGTGGGCATGGCTAGACATAGACCCTCCCCATCAACTTCTCCACACAGCAGGGCCTCCCCTGACCACTCTTGTCCCACGCTGACAGGGTGCCCCCATCTCGCTTCCCCACACATACAGGCCCCACTCAGTCATTCCTCTACAATCCACCTGTCTCACACTGCCCACACTGTCTCTTCCTGCCTCCGTTCCTGTTTCCCTTGGCAACTCTCTGGAATCTGGAGAGGAACTCTCAGAGGCATATTGCCCAATGTCCAACTCCTTCCCTGTAAGGGTCCCCAGAGACCCCAATTCCAGGCCCCCTGAGATGGGGAAACTTCCAAGGTTAAGGTATGGGGAGATCCTGAGGGCATGGAGGTGGTCTGACTCTGAGGTACAGCTCAGATCTTTCCCTAGTTATATTAGTTTCCTGTGATTACTGTAACAAAACGCTCAAAAATAGATCCCAGGCCTCCTGAATTCTGATTTGGCAACCAGGAAAGATGCCACTGGGAGACAGAGGAGAGAGTTATGGTAAGTCAAGGCCAAGTGGTGGGCCCTAGCCATGGGGTTAGGCCCAGAGGAAGGCAGGAAGGAGGTCTGGAGAGAAGCATGGACAACACATACCTGGCAGGCAAAGCTGAGCAGAATGACCTGGGACAGAGATGGCCTAGTCTCCTGAGTCCAGAGAGGAGAACAGCGAGCTCCTGTTTAAACTCCTGCCTTCTTCAAGGTCTTCCTCCATGAAGCCTTCCCAGGCTCCAGGCTGGGCTGACCTGCCTGTCCAGTGTTTATGTAATCTGCACACGTTGCAAGGGTTTTGCATCATCTTTCATGTGGTCCCTATTCTGGCCTGGATACTAGTGCTCACTGAGCTCCAGGAGCAGGGAGCCTCTCAGTGCTGCTTCCCAACTCCCAGACCCTGGCAAATAGCAAGTGTCAGTCGGCAGGTGAGAGGCATGAATCTTTCACCCAGTGAGACTATTTCCTGAGACCTGGGGCTGTGTTTGCTACATTATCTGCTTTTTCACTATGCTGGAGCCTGGGGCAGGGACTGGAGGGGGCTTGTGCTGGGGTAGGGGGCGAGGCAGGGAGGACAGAGCACCAGGGCAGAGCATCCTGCCTCAAAGGCTCCTGTCAGAGACTGGGAGCTTTTGTCCCCCAGCATCCCTGATGTCTTGCTCATCTGCAGCAGAAATAAAGAAAATGGGAACTGGACAGGATGTCCCAGAGGACTTGCAGGGTTAGAGGAAAGGGGCGGGTCAAGGGTGGGAGGGGCACAGGTAAAGCACACTTGCTGAGATCTCTGTCAGCTCCTGAAAAACAGGACATGACTTTCTGAGGGCCTCAACTGAGCCCTGGCAACCTCAAGTGGTGAGTCTTTTCCCAGTTGTCAGATGAGGACTTGAAGACCATGTGAGGAAAGAAAATGGTCCTCAGGTCACATCGGTCATCCTTGAGATCACATAGCTCATTCCAGAGGTCATGTGGTTCATAGGCACTGGCGCTGGGATTGAAACTGAGGTCAGCCATGCTGCATTGGGAGATCGGGGTACAGGGGTGGGAGAAGGCAAAGAAGCAATTGCCTTGGCCCACATTTAAGAAAAAAGTTTATTCATTTATTTATTGAGAAAGAGGCACCTCCAACAGGGTCCTCACTCCATGATCCACCCCCAGCATAAGCCAGCCAAAATCAGAAGCACACATGCATGAGCCTGGTGTATACAAGGAGACTTTGGATGTGAACCTGGGACCTTCCCATGTGTCTTAAGCATCACGGAACCTTGAGCTACCCCTGCTTCGCTGCAGCCTGCCAGCCTCTCCATTTTCACAGCTAACTTCCTTGGATTCTATTCCTATGTGAAAAACATCACCAGATGGGCTGTTGCTGTTGCTCCTCCCACCCTCAGGTGTGTCTACTGAATCAGCCCTACTTCCCACTGGCCACTCACTCCAGGAGCTGGAGCTAGCCTGGGGATACTCCTTCCACAGGCACCTCCCAAAGAGCTCAGGTGTCTCTTTTGGTTATGTAAATTAAGTACTCCTCGGGACTGCAGGGAGTGTCAAAAAATTTGGGGCTATGTGAAAAATTACCATATTCTGGGCCCAGCAGATCTGAAAGTCACATGCTGACCATGGTTTAAGTCCCTAGGCCAGTAGGCCTGAAAATTCACTGGGTATGCAGATGAATGCCCAGGATCTGGAGGCTGGAGAACTGGAGGTAGGGGATTACAGTGTGGCCAGGCCCTGTTGAGAGTGCTTCTCTCTCTCATGCACACATGTGCTTTATCATGAATTTTTAAAATAAATTATAACAAAATTACATTAATTAAATCTCAAACTATAAGAATCAGGATAGTGTTTAAAATCTGAAAAGAGCACTTTTTTCTATTGGACATTTATTTTTCCTCTCTCTAGTCCTAGGCTGGGCTCTGGGGAGCATGGTCCCCTTTTGGGGAGCATTAATGACAGGGTGGAGGGGTAATTACAAGGAGACAAATAGTGGAGAAACACACAGAGGCCCAGGTCCTGGCTTTGTACCCAGCTGGTGACCCTGGATCTGTTTTCTCATAAATTCTAAGGTCCTCTCTGCTTTGAGCTTCTAGGTTCTACGAGAAGACCTAGTCTGGTCCAGTCAAATCAATTCTAAGAAGAATGGACAGGACTAAGGCCCTTATTTATTACTTATATCCACTTGTCTTCATATTCATATTTTTTTATAAAAGAATTATTTTATTTCACTTTGTTTATTATTATTATTTTCCAGTTTGATCAGAGACAGAGAGAGGGAAAGTGAGAAAGCAAGCCACCAGGTCCAGGACTTGAACCGTGGTCAGTCATATGGGAGTCTAGCGCCTTTCACCACTACACCAACTGTGGGCCCCTTGTATCAGTGAACATTCCACTTTCTGGAGGTCCACAGCATAAGCTGGGCAAACAGAATGGCTTATTTTCATCTCTGTGAAGCAGATGGTGTGTTGATTAGATTGAGGAACTGAGCTGAGTTCATGAGTTCCTGTAGGGCCTATATACTCATTAGCTCCACTAAGGTCAAGACTCTGGGGTGGGGGGGGGGGGACCAGCAGTTAGCGTAATGGCTATGTCACTGAACTCCCATGTAGCCGATCGTGGTTCAAGTCCCAGACCTGGTGACTTAAACTCATGCTGGGCACATGTGCGTGCATGCCCAAGATCCTGAGAGGAGAGTGGAGAAGGGATTGCAGTGTGGCCATCCCCCCTGGGGGGTGATTTCTCGCTTTCTATCTGTCTTTCTGGTGAGCACACATGCCCTATAGTAAAAATCTCTCTCCAAAAAAAAAAAAAAAGGATGCTGGGGCATTTTTTTTTTTTTTTTTTTTTTTTGTGCCATAGTGTACCTGCACTTGCCAGAGAGAGACAGAGAAAGGAAAAGTGAGAATCCCCCCATGAGGGATGGACATACTACAATCCCTTCTCTTGCATTTTCATCTTGGGATTTTGGGCATGCACTTACACCCACCCACCGGGTCCAGTACTTGAACTGCAGCTGGCCATGTAGAAGCTCAGTGCCCCTACCACCACACTACCTGCTAGCTGGGGGTGGGGAGGGGAGACTTTTGAGTTTCAGCTCCAGTTGTTCCTGTGTTTCCTGTGTGCCAAAGCTGCCTCACACTGTTTTATTTTTTTTCTTCATTTGCTATAGGGCATATGTGGTTGTAGGAGAGAGAAATTGAGAGTAGAAAAGTGTAAAAGCACCCCCAAAAGGGGATGGCCATGCCACAATCCTTTCTCTATTCTCTTCTCAGGATCTTGGACACACATGCACATGCCCCTGGCATGTTTTTTCAATTTGAACTGCTCAGTTAACCATGTGACATCCAGCCACTTAATCACCACACCACTGGCAGGCCTTCTTACCCTCCTTTAAAAAAAATACAAAACAAGGGACCAGCAGAAACTGTAATGGTTATGTTGCTGAACTTCCACATAATTGAAGGCAGTTCAAGTCCCAGACCTGGCATCTTGCTTTCTCACTTTTTCTCTCTCTCTGGTCAAATTAAAATAAATGAATGAATAAATAAAATAAGGTAAATAATTCTTTTTAAAAATAATTATTTTATTTTACTTATTTTTTATTAATTTGATCAAAGAGACACAGAGAGAGGGAGAGAGAGAGAAGGAAAGTGATAAAGCAAGCTGCCAGGTCCAGGGCTTGATCCAAGGTCAGTTATGTGGGAGTCCAGCACCTTAACCACCATGCCACCTGCCGGCCCCAAGGTAAATAATTCTTTAAAAAAAAGTTTTTTGCCTTAGGGCACATGTGCTTGGGAAGAGGTACACACACACAAGTGAAAGGAAAGTGAGAAATCACTCCCCTACCAGCAGATGGTGTAGCAGTTACTTGCTCGACTTTCACATGCCCATTGGCAGTTTGAGTTTTGGACCTGGTGGCTTGAAACTCATGCTGGGTGCCTGTGTGTGTGAATACCCAAGATCCAAGGAGGAGAACAGAGAAGGTATTGTGG
This sequence comes from Tupaia tana, assembly GCA_026018925.1. NCBI lineage: Eukaryota > Metazoa > Chordata > Mammalia > Scandentia > Tupaiidae > Tupaia > Tupaia tana. The sequence continues at coordinate 50,141,722 of JAKSZU010000016.1, read as the reverse complement.
CTTGTCCATCTCCCATGGGAGGTGATTTCTTGCTTTATGTGTCTCTCTCTCTGGCCGACTGCAGACACCTTATGGCAAAAATCTCTCTCTCTCAAAAAAAAAACAAAAACAAAAACAAAAAAACAAAACCTGTATTCATTTTACAACGACTTTTACTTATTTTAAAAGAAATATTTATTAAATGTTATTTATTATTATTAATTTTTAATTTGACTGGAGAGAGAGAGAGAGACGGAGAGACAGAGGGAAAGCGAGCAAGCCGCCAGGTCCAAGAGTTGTTGGCCTTGTGGGAGTCCAGCACCTCTACCACGTCACCGGCTGGCCCCCAGACAACTATTTTTAAATAGATTAATAAGTTAGGAAACCTTGAAAGGAAAAAGAAGTCACAAAAGGCTGTAAGGACGGGTAAGTCCCACGAGGAACCCCGCCCTTACTCCTCCAGGGAAGCTCGTCTGAGTTCTGAGGTGACCGAATACCCGGAGATGCTTTGGAGGACACAGAGTGGGCAGGTTAGATGAGGGAGCACTGGAACGGTAAGTAAGGCTTTCCCATTGGCCAACCCAAGTGCAAGGACCGACACACACCGGATTCCGGAACAAGTATGTTGATTTGGCCGGGCAACAACGCCAACGCCGTTTTCAAAACGAGAAATGGTTCCAACGAGCACCCGTAGTGCTTCATCAGGCTTTGGCTCTAAAACTCTCGCTTAGGGGCGCTGTCAGCGTTATACGGACGGAAGCCTGCTGGGAAACTAGGGCGGGGCAAAGGAAATGACGCTATAGAAGCGCCAAAGGACGGGGCGGGGATTTATTCCTCGCTAGCCCCGCCCCTGGGCAAGGCCTAACGGTTTCCGGTAGCGGTGTCTGGGAGGGGCGGGGGAGAAGGGGAGGGGGGCGGCGAGGGTGTGTTCGGTAACTCTTGGCGGGCTAGCGACCCTGCACCCCTGCAGCAATTCTAAGATGATGGGCGGTGGGGAGGCAGAACTGGAGTCGGTGGAAGGGGAGGAGACCGTCGCAGTCCCAGGGCCACCCCCAGAACCTCGAGCCCCCGAGTCCCGAGTCCCAGTGCCCGAGCCCAGCCTGGACCTGAGCCTGAGCCCTCGGCCGGAGAGTCCAGAGCCGCGGACCGGGAGGCTCGGGCGGCGGAAGGGGCGGGCGGAGAGGCCTGTAGGAGCTCGGAAGGGGCGGCAGGTGAGCTGGGGGGTGGTCTGCCCCCAGCCGACAGATGACCGGTGTCCATCTCTTGACTGTCCTGCTCTCTGCTCCCAGGTTCGTTTCTGCCTGGCGCCTCCCTCTCCCGTCCGGTCCGAACCGCTGCCAGCAGCGGCGGCACCAAACGACAAACCCGCGGTGCCGCAGGAGCTGGAGGCGCCCTCGCTGCAGAGCAGCCTGGCCTTGAGCCTGGAGCTGCAGGCCGCGCGGGCCGCAGCAGGGGGCCAGTTTGATGCAGTGAAGGCGGTGGAGGAACAACTGAGAAAGTCGTTCCAGATCCGTTGCGGTCTGGAGGAGAGCGTGGCTGAGGGTGAGGGGTGCTGGCGGCTGGAGGGGCACGGGAGTGGGGATGAGGGGCGCCACTCAGCTCCTCTTTCCTTGCGGTTTCAGGGCTGAACGTGCCGCGCTCCAAGCGGCTCTTCCGGGACCTGGTGAGCCTGCAGGTGCCAGAGGAACAGGTTCTGAACGCTGCGCTTAGAGAGAAATTGGCGCTCGTGCCTTCCCAGGCCCGAGCCCCGCCCCCAAAGGTGAAGCGACTGGGCCTCGGGCTTACTCACCTTGTCCCAACCCCTTCCTCGTGGTGGATGCTTCCCCTTTCTAGGGTGTAACCTTATTTTGGGGCCCAACTCCAACAGGAGCCACCTGGGCCAGGGCCAGACATGACCATCCTGTGTGACCCTGAAACGCTACTTTATGAATCTCCACACCTCACCCTGGAAGGGCTGCCCCCTCTCCGGCTTCAACTCCAGCCCCGCCCTTCAGAGGATACCTTCCTCATGCATCGGACACTGAGGCGATGGGAAGCTTAGACCTCTGGATTGTTACTTTACATTTTTGTATGTTAAAACTCTTTTGAGAATAAAGTGGTTTTGCTAACAAATAGGATTCTCTTGGGGAGCCCTTAGGTAGGGCTGCCAGACTCCTTCAGGGTTTTGTCCATTTTCCCCAGGGTAGAAGCTGCCTGGAAGTCAAGTTCTTGGCCGCCTTTTTAGGAGAAAGTGATGGCAAGTGGAAAACATTGTTCAAGTCAGGGGTTTACATACCCTTGCCTCACTCACTACTCTATGCTGCTTTCCCTGGCTTCAGTGACAACCACCACCTTTCTGTTTTGATGAAAACAACCTGATTCCTTTACGGCACTGAACTCTGACCATTTCAAATGTGGGAGTCAGGCTATTATGGTTCTTGGAAGCCTTCTCTGATTATCTGTCTCAAGGAGTCTGCAAAGCAGCTGCTTGCACTGCATTACTGAACCTACTTGCTTTGCTCTTTAAGGGCTTTGTTCATCTTTATCCCTGGCCCGAGTGCTCAATATCTGTTGAATGAATGTTCAAAGTGCCACTAACACTTGACAAGCCACTGAAGAGCTTCATGTTATCAACTGCCCATAAGTCTGATTCCACAGCTGGTCCACAAAAAACAGTGGATGTTTAGTTCTAGGGAATGTCCAAAGTACCTTTTTCTAGCTCCACTTCAATTCCACTCCTAATTCTTCCAAAATTAGCCTTCTGTCCAAAACTTCACCCCCACCAAAAAAAACATTTCAACAGGGTTTTTTTTAGAGGGAAGTTTCACATCAAGTTTGCATTACACCCCTTTCTTGACTAGGGCTCTGTGTACCTATGTGAAGATTTGTCTTAGCAGTCAACCTTCTCATCCACTGAAAAACTTACCCTCTTCCTTGAGACTTTTAAGTACGGGCACAGAGGAAGCACAGGTTGTTCTGGGGGCACTATTCCTCCCTTGCCAGCTAGAAAGCACCAGACACAGGTGTGGGGCCACTGCCCTAGACATCAAGTTTATTGTGCTGTTCTCACATTCAAAACCCAACCCCCACCCCCATCCATGGGGGACAGCAGTGGAAAGGATTTTCACAGTACCTGCCTGCCTCCCTGCCATACTTCCCCCTCCTCAGTCCATCTACCTGTGGTCCACTGAAATGCAGCTAGGGCCAAGGGCCAAGGAGAAATGGGAATCTCCACGGGAGAACAGGAGGAAAGGGCTAGAGAATTTGATACCCCCCACCTCCCACACCCTAGGAAAACAGAGGTCAGCAAACAGTCCATGCCATCCAGCCCAACAGGCTGGGGGAGAGGAAGATGATGGTAACTCCAGCACAGCTGGGCTTGTTGCTTAAATGCCAGAGGTATAGGGAGGAGGCTGGGGCAGCAACAGAAGAAAAGCTTTCTTTGCAGATCCAAGAAAGGGAACTATTTTTGTAGTCAGAAAGACCTTGGGATACTTTCCTCTTCCCCCAGGTCCTCAGGAGCAGCAGTGTGCACAGCCTCTTCATACTTTCTGCTTGGGGGCCACTTAGTGGCTGGGGGAACGGCCTTTGTGGAACAGGTACACAGGACGCTGGAAGCCTGAGGGAAGAGTATAATCAGGAGGTGCTGGCAGGACCTCAGGACTCTCCAAAGGTGCTGCACCCTCTTGGCCAGCCCACCTCCCCAGACAAACCAAGGCAGCCTTACCTTTGGCGGTGTTGTGAGGTGTGGCCACAAGCTCATAGCTGGAGAATCCCACCTCTGGGGATGTCAGGTAGGAACTGAATTGTTCAGGCTTCAGCTGGATTCGATAGTAATTCTTATAAATTGTTTCCTAGGGAGAAAGGTAAGAGTCACTTTAGCTTGCTGTCTCTTCCCTGGGCCAAGAATGATGCCTACTCAGGTTCTCCCCTCCCCCCCACCCCAACCTTGTTCAGAATGTCCCCTTCCTGCTTTCTTGAGGTCTTGTCTCAACCAAAAGAATGATTCCCCATTTCCACCAAAACCCAACGCACCGTGAGAGTCTTTCTCTTGCAGTAGGTTGACCAGGGTTGGGGCTCCAGGACCAGGATACCCCCAGGGCGTAGGTGGCGGTAGATCCGGCGAAACATGCGCTTCAGCCCTTCATCTCCCCAGTTCAGATGCACCCACTTGGTGAGGCTGAGGCAGAGCACCACATCATACTCAGGTGACTGGGCCTCTACCAGCTCATCTCGATCCAGCACATAATTACCCTGAGGGCAAGAAATTAGGAGTAAGGTTAGTAGAGAAATTAAAAGAACACTGCCCCCATACAACCAACTCTATAGCTTCACTTTAGCCTGTAGTCAGTCCCCTTCTTCTCTCACACATTTCAGACTAACTCCCAAATGGTGCCCTCTTACACATTCCTGCTTCTGCTTCTTACTGGTAGTAGATTAAACACGCATACAAAAGGAGCCTCATAGGGCGCATGTGCTCACCAGACAGAAAGCAAGAAATCACTCCCCAGGGGGGATGGCCACGCTGCAATCCCTTCTCCATTCTCCTCTCAGGATCTTGGGCACGCACGCACATGCGCCTGGCGTGAGTTTTAAGCCACTGGGTCCAGGATGTGAACCGCGGTTGACTACATGGGAGTCCAGCGACATAGCCATTACGCTAACTACTGGTCCCGAGCCTATGTTAATTTTAAACTGAATAAAGTATCCATGAAATCTTTGAAGATAGGGGCAAACTGCAGAGAATGCTGGGGTTCTTCTAAGACCCTGTTCTGTATTTATTCCCATCTATAAATATCAAGCAGAGAGACTCAATGTTATGCAAGGGTTGGGGCCAGCAGGTGGCATGGTGGTTAAGGCACTGGACTCCCACATGGCTTATTGCAGTTCAAGTCCCAGACCTGGCAGCTTGCTTTCTCGCCTTTTCACTTTTTCTCTCTCTGGTCAAATTAAAAAATAACAGTAAATAAAATTAATTCTTTAAAAAAAAATTTTATGCAAGGGCACTGCAATTTCAACGGGAGATCCGTGCTTGATTTCTTACCTGTAGTTGAGGCTGGCAAAGTTTCAAGCCTACTGTTTCCTTTCCCCAACAGAAATAAAGAGCTATACCAAATCTCTTTGGAAGCCTCTTCTAGATATGCTCATCCTCCCCTCTGGAAAGTCCATTCTTCCAACGTACTGCTAAATATTTCCATTGCCTAGCTGGAGTGACTTTATCGGGAGCTATGTGCAACCAGAGAACAGACACCACCAGGTCTGTACTCTCCTCTCTGCAGGGAGTCTTACTCTTCCCCTCCACTATCTAGGGTCAATGTGTACATGATCTAAAGCCATGCCACTTGGGTCCCTGACCACTGACACTCTGCAAGCAATTGTGACTAGGGAACCAAAAACAGCAGATGCAAATAAACTCCCTATCAAAGGGCAGAAACTATAAATATTGATCTGCCACTACTGTAGTCTCATCTCCCAAGACATTTCATGTCTGCCACCCATCACTCAGGCTCCTTCAGTTAGTCTGAGGACAAGCTTTCTTCTGGACCGAATTTCCTAGTGGCAGCAGTGGCAGTCCTCAGGAAGGTGGACTGGTTTGGATCACAGCCAAGTGAAAATCCCAAGGCAGAGAGCTCCTACCTTTTAGATTATTGGAGGAGAAAGAGGCTCTCGCTCACCATACAGACCCTTCCCCTTGAGCAAATGCTCAGAAATTCCTTTGGGTTATAATCATCCCATCACATTACTGTTTAACCTCATTTTCATACCTGGCCCCAATTCCAAGAGCTTTCAACCCTCTTACCGTGACGAAGACAACATTGTGGGGGAAGACTGATGTGTCTGCTCCATCCAAGGGCACTTGAGGTGCAGCAATGGGGCCCCGGCTGGCTGTCAGTGAGGCTGGGAAACAGCTTCTCTTTCGGACAGTGGTGGTCCCCTCCTCGCCCTCTGCTCCTGGGCCCCCCTCAGAAGTCTGAAGTGGGAGACGCAGCTCCTCCGACAGGTAGTGCCGGATGTTTTGGCGGGCAGAGTGGATGAGCCGTGCATCAATATCCAGGCCCACCATACGTGATGGACCCCACTTGCAGGCAATACTCAGGGTCAGATGGCCCACATTGCAGCCCAGATCTAGTACATCTCGGCCACGAAACCATTCAGGCTTTAAGACCCGAAGGCGCCCATCCTCACAGGAAGGATTGCGGTACCCATAGTACTTGGTATAATTCCCATATTGGAACTTGAGCTGTTGGTTTTTGAAGACTGCTGCAGGTAGTGGATGCTGCTGGTGGCGGCCTCCCCAGCTCCCTCGGCTTTTCTCCTTGGGACCCTGGCCTCCACCCCTAGCCCCAGCCTCTGACTTGCTGGAAGTCCTGCGACGTTTTCGATGCCGTGAGGAGGAAGACGAAGATGAGGGTGCAGAGGTAACTGAGGCAGTTGGAGGGGCTGAAAGGGAGCCTGAGGGACCCTGCAGGGCAGACGGAAGGGGAGACACGACTTCATCCCTGCAGTTGATGGCTGTGTTAAGTTCATAGGGTTGCGGGGCCTCCCGGTTCTGGCCCCTAGGCCGCTGTGGTTGTGTGGTGCCCTCCCCACGGGGTGAGGGAGTTAGGGGGGCTGTGGGCAGTGCAGACTGGCTATCATTCCCTCCGGTTGTCTGCTGCTGTTGCTGCTGCTGATGGTGCTGTCCCCGGTGTCTATGGCGCTTCCGGCCAGTCTTGAGTGGTGAAGCAAGAACTACTTGGGCCTCATCAGTGCAAGTATTGAGACTGAGCGGGTCAGTAATATCTTTGGGGATGAGGATCTCCACTGGATCTCGCCCCTTGGCCGGAAGTGGGGATGACTTAGGGGTCTCCGCATTGAGTGCTCGGCTCACTTCCTCATCCAGGAGACTATTCAGGTTCAGTGGATCAAAGATATTTCCCCCCAGGAGGAAGTTGGAGGGTAACACAGGGTCACAGTCCGAATTAACCCGCCTGCGCCTCTTGAATGCTGGATGTTTGAAGCCTCCACCACCTCCCCCAACGTTACAGCTATTTCTCCTTTTGCCCCCACCACCCCCGGGAGGCCGGTGGGGCTGATAGCCATTGCGAGGTCGAGGAGGGGCAGGGGGGCCCAATTCTGTTCCGCCCCCTCCCCGTCGCTCCTCCCCCAAGTCCGGGGGAGCGGCTCGTCCCTGGGGATCCGACAAACGGGCCTCCCCTTGAGACTGCACCTGGGGGCTGCCCCCTCTGTGCTGCTGCGCTGGGCCGCTCCGAGGGGTGGACGTGGCCCCGGGGCTCTCTCTGTCGGCCTCAGAACCCAGGGTACCAGCCAAGTGTGCGTGAGGACCAGACCCACGCTCGGTCCCGTCGCGGAGCTCCCCGGAGGCGGCCTCCCGGCGCGGTGGCACCGCGGGGCCGCCCCCTCCGCCCGCCTCATCTTTGAGCGGCGGCGGCGGGGCCGGCACCAGAAACGGCTCCTTCTCTGCCGCCATCTCGATCATTTCCTCCCCTTATTTCGTCCCAATCGAGGGTAACGAGGGGGGGACCAGGGGGCTTAGCCCCCCTTCCTAAACCCTGCTCCCCCCTTTCCCGAATGCGCACGCAGCTCTGCTCAGATCGCCTAGTCTCGCGCCCAAGTGCCTCCCCGCAGAGCGAGCCCACACGCCCGCGAGACCAAAACAAGATGCCTGCAAGACCCGAGCAACTCAAGGAATCAACCGCGCGTGCGCCAACCCCTTTCTCTTCTATTACCACCACTTGGCCGCGAACGCGCACTGGTAGGGCGCGTTCCTCTCAACCCAGGATCACGCATGCGCACTCTGCCACCACCCTGGCTGCGCGCGCATCAGAGTACGAACCAACTTAACGGCTCCGGGAGTTTAAATAAAGCCCCCCCTCAATACCCCCAAAAGCCCCACCACCCCAAGCTGACCACCTACTTCCCTTCGCAGCTATGTCCAACCCTACTGATATCCTTTGTCTCTGCCGCGCGATCCCACCCACCGTAGGCGGGGGACGGGGAGCTGATGTGAAAAGGTCTCCTTGACACCCGACCCTTGTTCCTGAGGAATGAGTCTCAGCGGTCTCCGCCCGGCTCTAAACCCAACAACCGCCCTACCCCTCCTTCCTCCCCCTAGTGGGCAGCGCCTGCGCACACCCTTTTGGGCTTGCGCGAGTAGGTGCAGCACGTGCTAGAGGCAACACCCCGCCCCGGGGCGGGGACAGTTACGTCGCTAGATACACGTAACGTGCGTCAGCACGATTCTGAGGGGCGTGGATATCCAACGAAAGGGGCGGGTTCATGAATTATTCATAACTAGGTTGCACAACTCCCCCCCCCACCTTTGCCCACCTACTTAGAAGGGTTTCAGAAGGAGCCAAGGGATGAGCTTGAAAGTAAAAGAAAAGGGAAAGAGAGGAATGTACTGCCCGCCTTCCTACGAACTGTTCTCAGTAAAATGCGATAGGTCATTTTAACTCACCCCCCTCGAAAATATTCTCTGTTGGGTTGAAAGCAAAATAGGACTAAAACAGACGATGTTGTCCAACTTCTTTCCCCGAAATGGCTGAGTTGTTCTTTTGCTCCACTGTCTTTCCCCAATCGCGATCACCCGGGGACACCACGCCTTCTTCTCCGCCTCCACACCCACGGCCCGAACACCAAAGCCTCCGCCTACCACCCGACACCTGAGCACAAGCCTACATTCGCCAGCTCGCACGCAGGCCTTCCCGAACGCACGCTGCGGCTTCGCGCCGTCTTATATAAAAGCGACTGTGGGCGGGGAAGAAGAGTCGGCCTGCTTTGGCCCCCTGTCTCGGCCAATGGGGAAGAAGCAATTCCACTCAGTTTCCCCAGGGTGAGGGGTGGCCGGGTCTCCTCTCCGATAGAGTGTGTAGTGTTTGGCTGACAAGAGGGCAGTGGGGGCGAGTGTGGGTTCAGGATCATTTCAAACAGAATATTAAAATAAAGGCGCGAAGTAGACTAGAAGTCAGAGTATGAATCAGGGAGCGAAAAGAGGAAGGACAAGCAGTCTAGGGCAGAGGGAAAAGTTATTAAAAGAAAGACATGTTTCAGGAACAATCAGGCGCTGCGGCTGCCGCCTAAAAAAAGTGAAGCCAAGGAAGCTTGTGGGATTTGTAGTTTTACTGAGGCATTCGGTTGGAAGATGGCGGAAATAACTTAGTTGCGCAGACGCAGACGCGGCGTCCAGCTGCGCATGCGTCTAGGTTGGGCCCTCGCCGCGAGGGGGTGGAGCTTGTGCGCGTCGTCGCGCCTTTTCTTGTTGGCGGGAAAGTTGCGTCGAAGCTGGAGGCGCTTGCATGTTCTCTGCGATAACTCACTTCGCCCCTTGCGTTTTTATCCTCCTTGCTCCAGAAGGCAGCTGTTTCTTCTCCGGTTGCAGTCGAAGGTGCTAGTCGCGGCCAATCGTGGTATCAGTTACCTGAGGAGAGGCTTTCTCTTCAGGGCGGCAACCAACTTTTAGTCCTTCCTCAGAATCTCTCACCTCTAACTCACCCTTCCCCCAGCCAAACAAAAATAACCCCATGTAATGACCGGCGTTGGGACGACCTGAACAAGAAAGAGGACCCTAGTTCCTCAGCGAGGGTGGGATCCGAGGGGAGATTGTCTCATAGTGGGACTCTTGACGGTGGGAAGAGAGCCTCGGAAGCCACTTTTACCTTTTGAGAGAGTCGAAGACATTGGGCCCTGTGAGGCTTCTGAGCATAGCTGGTATTCCTGAGAGAACTTCGTAAGGGGAGAGAGGGGAAAGGGAAACCCGCCAGAAGTTATGTCTTTTGGTTTTCCAGGTGGATTTAGGTATTTTGTAGCCCCAAACCTTGACGCATTATGAGATAAAATGGTGTGGGCTCTGGAGTTCGTGGGGACGTGCCCCTTTAAGTAAAAACTGCCTTAACAATTGGAGGCAGGAGTGGAAATATTTCATGCAGTTGGTAGCAAAAAAAAGGGGGGGGGGATATCAGCAGTTAGTTCGAAAGAAAGATTGTTTATTTTGGTGATAAGTGGCCATGTGTTTGTGCTTCCTTGCACTCTGAACCCAGCTATAGTTCATCATGGACTTAGAAGCTTCTGTGAAAGGTTTAGGTCAGATAAATGTCTTGATATGGGCAGTAAGAGTTGCTGGAATTTTCTTTTCCTTCTTGTTTTAAACATTTAGAATTATACTTGGTGAGCCCACATGAAAGAAAGGAAGGGAGAAAAGACCGTTAGTTAATGCAGATATGAAAATAAGCAGAAGTTCACATATAACTAGACATTAATTCCAAGAGAAAATCACCCTCCCACTTAAGGGAGGTTTTTTTTGTTTTTTTGTTTTTGTTTTTTTTTTTTTTTTTGAGATACAGCGAGAAATCCCTCCCACACATACCCCGACATCCCCTCTCCATTGTCCTTTCGGGATTTTGGCCATGCATGCATAGGGCACCCAGCATGAGTTTCAAGCCACTGGGTTCACGACTTGAACCGTGGTCAGCCATGTAGGTATTCAGTAACATTATGCCTTCTTCTGGTCCCATTAAGGGAGATTTTAAATACATTGTTTTTCAGGCTCAGGAAGTTTCTGTTAGAGGATGAAAGGGTTTACTTTTCTTAGACCATGGATTCCAAGAACAACATGAAGACGAAATAATTGGATACTATGGAGGGTAAATTTCGTGAACACATTTTAAATGGAAGAGGGGCAAGGGAGATAATACTTTTTAAAAAATATCGGCAAGACTGGATTGTTATTTTGCTAAATCAGCCCAGGCTTTTTGCTCTGAGAATGCTTTCATAGTTTTAAAATTTATGGAGCACGGCAAAGAGCTTTTATAGTTTGTATCTATTGATATTAATATATTAGGTATTAAAACAAAAATGTAAGGTACTTACTTTGCAAGTAACAGTGATCAAGTCATTACATGTTAACATAATGTTTTTGTGAAAAATACATTTTCCTTAACGAGAAAATGTATTGTGAAAAAACATGGTTTACGTTTATGCAAATCTCTTTCATGTCTGGCTTAATAGAAACCAGCTGGATTCTTGTCTGTCTCTGCAGTCAATTTGTTGTGATAGCTTGTTCTGGTAGAAGTACAAAAAAAAATCCAGTTTAACACAGATAAGTAGTTGGAAAAGGGAAAAGACTTATAGTGCTGTTTGGACTGTGCTTTGAGAATTGCTGGGCTAGGTGACTTCATCTTGAAATTACTATTTTTTTAAAATAATTTTTTTCACATTTATTTATTTATTTATTTATGTATTTATGTATTTATTTATTTATTTATTTTTGGAGCGGTTTTTCCTATAGGGCACGTGTGCTCACCAGAGAGGAAGGAAGAAATCACCCCCCTGGGGGGGATGGCCACACCGCAATCCTTTCTTCTCTCAGGATCCTGGGCAGGCATGCACATGCACCTGGCATGAGTTTAAGCCACTGGGTCTGGGACTCGAACCGCAGTTGACTGCATGGGAGTCCAGCGACAGCCATTATACCAACTGCTGGTCCCAACTTCTTCTTCTTTTTTTTTTTTTTTTTTTTGAGAGGTTTTTGCTATAGGGCGTGTGTACTTTCCAGAAAGAAACAGAGAGACAGAAAGCGAGAAATCACTACCAGAGGGGATGGCCACATCACAATCCCTTCTCCACTCTCCTCTCGGGATCTTGGGCACACAGGCACACGTGCCTGGCGTGAGTTTAAGCCACTGGGTACAGAACTTGAATTGTGGTTGACAAGAGTCCAGTGATGTAGCCATTATGCCAACTGCTAATCCCCCCAGCATGTTTTTCTTTCTTTTTTTGTTTTTTTCTTCTTTTTTTGGAGAGGTTTTGGTATAGGGCGTGTGCGTTCGCCAGACAGAGAGAAACAGAGAGGCAGAAAGCGAGAAATCACCCCCCAGGGAGATGGCCACGCCGCAATCCCTTCTCCTCCATTCTCCTCTCAGGATCTTGGGCACGCTCGCACACGCGCCCGGCGTGAGTTTAAGCCACTGGGTCGGGGACTCGAACCGCGGTCGACTACATGGGAGTCCAGTGACATAGCCATTATGCTAACTACTGGTCCCCCCAGCATGTTTTTCAAACTGCCAGAGTCTGAAACTCAAATAGTGTAGTCAGCCATGTGGAATCTAGCTGCTTCAACCTCTATACCACCTGCTGGCCTTCTTGTGTATTTTAATTTATATTTTATTTGATATATGCTTTCTGCATGTACTATATTATTAAAAACAATGGTGAAGGACTGGACTAGACTATTAACACAGAGTGTAGCGTAGTTAGCACAAACATTAATAAGTAGTAATATCAGGACAGGTTCTAGTCCTGATATTACTACTTATTAATTGCTTATTCTCTAACCCCTTTTAAGCCTCAAGTTCCACAAGTGTAAAATGGTGTCTATCTCATAGATTTAAGAATTAAATGAGATGATAAAGGGTAGAGTATATAGTCAGTTTTCAATACATGCTAACCATTACTATTAATCACAATGTTGGTGGTAATACTGGTGTAGTGTAGAACATCTGTGTTGAAGGCAAACTATGACTATCTCATTATAAATAGATTCTAAGATAGAAAAAGAGATAGAAGGTGCCAAGTTCTCTGGGGACCTCTGTTGGTTATCAAATATTTCTGAGCTATGAACAGATTGGTAGAACCCAGTGTACAGTAGTCTACCCTAATCCATGAAGGATAGATACCTTCCAAGACTCCCAGTGGATGCCTGAAACCATGGATAGTACCAAACCCTATATATACTACCTCTCTCTCTTCATATCTATCTATCTATCTATCTATCTATCTATCTATCTATCTATCTATCTATCCATCCATCCATCCATCCATCCACACACACACACACACACACACACACACACGATAAAGTTTAATTTATAAATTAGGCACAGTAATAAATTAGTAACTAATGGGGCCAGCCAGTGGTGTGTTAGTTAATGTGCTGGATCCCACATGGCCGTCTACTTACAGTTTGAGTCCTGGACCTCATGGCTTGAAAGACACACCAAGTATGTGTGAGTGCTCTCCAAAATTCCAAGAGGAGAATGGAGGAGAAGGGATTATGGCATGGCCAGGCCCCCCAGGAGGGGTGCTTTCTTACTTTCTCTTTTCTTCTCTCTCTCTGGAGAGCACATGCACCTTTTGGCAAATTTTTTTAAAAGTACAAGTTTGTGGAGCTAGCAGTTGGCATAATGGCTAGGTAGCTGGTCTCCCATGTAGCCAACTGCGTTTCAAGCCCTGGACCCGGTGGCTTAAACTCATGCCAGGTGCATGTGCATGCGTGCCCAAGATCCCGAGAGAAGGATGGAGGAGAAGGGGTTGTGGCATGGCCATCCCCCCTGGGGGGGGGGTTATTTCTCTCTTTCTGTCTCTCTCCATCTCTGTCTTTCTTGCGAACACACATGCCCTATAGCAAAAACCTCTCAAAAATGTACAGCCTTTGGGCTAGCAAATGGCATGGTTGTTGGGATGCTGGACTCTCACATGGCTGACTGCGGTTCAACTCCCAGATCTCATGGCTTGCTTTCTCACTTTCTCTTTCTAAGCGTCTGTCTCTCTCTGGTCAAATTAAAAAATAATAATGAATTATTTTTAAAGTATAAGCTTATTAGAAAAACTAATAAACAAAATAATTATAACAATGTATTGTAATAAAAGTTGTATAGACAAAGCTTCTCTCTTTATCAAAATATCTAATTGTATTATGCTCACTTATTTTCAGACTAGAGTTGACTATAGATAAATGAAACTGTGGAAAGTGAGTGAAACCATAGATGAGGGGAGGAGTGCTGCATTGGAAACCAGACTAAAGATTTAAGTAAAGAAAAAACATTATAATGATGTTTAAAAAGGAATTATTTATGCATAGGAAACTGAATTAGGTCAGAGAATTACCAAATTGTGTGACAAGTATGTGAGAGAGGGGCTAGCAGATGGTGTGGTGGTTAAGGTCTCTTACATGGCCAACTGTAGTTTGAGTCCCAAAAATGACGACTTGAAACTCACACTGGCCTGTGTGCATGTGTGCCCAAAATCCTGAAAGGAAAATGGAGAGGGTATTGCAGCGTGGCCATTCCCGGGGGGTAGGGGTGGGGCGGAGTGGGGAGGGATGGTTTCTTGCTTTTTCTCTATCTCTCTCTATCTCTCTAGTGAGTGCACATGCCCTATAGCAAAAATCTCTCTTAAAAAAAAGTATGTGGGAAAATTTTGTGAAAAAGACATTATTCATCTGAAGAAAATTCTCATTCTTTAACTCCTAGGTAAAGGTATGGTTGTTCATATCTTACAACCCTTACAACCACTACAGTACTACTAGTACCTATGCTTCTGTTATTACCATTACCATTTCCACCTGATAGTTTGTGTCTGCCTTATATTGGTTCTAGGTACTTAAAACACTAAGGATTATTGGTAATCTCTCTCTCTTTTAAAAATAAGGTTGTTGCTAATCTTTAAAACGGTTGTTTTCTTTATTCCTTGACATGTAATTGGCCTGTTGAAGAAACAAGTGTAGTCAAGAAGACAGAACAGTAGTTCAGAGGTCTTGAACAAGAGATCTTGAATCCAAGAAACAGGGAGAAAAGAAAGTAAAAATCATGTTTAATCAGAATCATAGCAGTCGATTTCTTTTTTCTAACAGAGGTGAAGAAAGTGTAGTTTCTGAGCTGAATGATGACAACATTGCAGAATAAAGGTGAGTCAGGAGTGAGAGAGGTTTCCTTTTTTTTTTTTTTTTTTTTTTTAGGATGCATGCACTCACTAGAGACAGAGAGAGGGAAAGTGAGAATGTCCCCTCTAGGGGGGATGACCAGGTTGTAGTCCCTTCTCCATTTTCCTTTTGGGATTCTGGGCATGTACATTCACAAGCCTGGTGTGTTTTCCAAGATGCTGGGTCTGGAACCCAAACAGCGTAGTTGGCCCTTTGGGATCCAGCTACCTTAACCTTTACACCATGTGCTGACCCCAGGAAGTTCACTTTTTACATTTCTCTCATTTTCCACTTCTGAATAGTCTTCTCATCAGAGAACAGTTCAGTTGACATATATTTTATATCCACTGTGTTCAAATTACTACTCTGCTAGGTGCTTTGAACAGAATAAATATGAATCAGAAACAATCCTGCTCAAGGAATGTGTGAATTCATAGGGAGAAAAAAGACACTGAAGTGTCTATAACATAATAACATAAAATAGAATGTGGTAAGTGCCACGAGAGATTGTGCTAAACATTATGGAATCGCAGGAGAAAGAGTTATTACTTAACACCTGAAAAGAGCAGTATAATTTTCACTGAGGAGGTAGCATTAGAGCTGGGCCTTAAGTAATTTATACATTTTAACTATTTTTTTGTTTTGTTTAAAAATTTAAATTTTAGAGACCAGCAGATGGCATAATGGTTACACTGCTGAACTTCTATGTAGGTGACTGTGGTTTGAGTCCTGGACCCGGTGGCTTAAAACTCATGCCGGGCATGTGTGCGTGCATGCCCAAAATGTCAAGAAGAGAACAGAGGAGAAGGGATTGCAGTGTGGCCATCACCCCAGGAAATGATTTCTTGTTTTCTGTCTCTCTGTCTCTCTTGGTCTCTCTGGCAAGTGCACATGCCCTATAGCAAAAATATTTCAACAATTTTTTAATTTAAAAATAATATCTTACTTACATATAATTGTTGTACATCTTTGTGGTGTACCATATGAATTTTCTTTTTGCGATATTTTTGCCTTAGGGCACATGCACTCACCAGAGAGACAGTAAGAGGGAAAGTGAGAAATTATCCCCCATGGGGGATAGCCATGCTGCAATCCCTTCTCCTCCCAGCCAGGATCTTGGGCACGCATGCGCACATACCTGGCATGAGTTTCAAGTCACTAGGTCTGGGACTTGAACTATGGTCGGCCAGGTAGGAGATCAGCAAAGTAACCGCTAAGCCATTGGCTAATCCATCTCACCATATGGATTTTTCAAAGTGTGCATGCAGCATGTGATAATCAAATCAAGGATGTTGCCATATATTCATTGTTTTCAACAAAGAACACCACATTGAGATGTATACTTTCAGTTTTTGCTCTACTAGTTTCTGTCTCTCTCTCTCTGTCTCTCTCTCTCTGTAGATATAGATATATCGATATATCTATACCTATCTATTTATCTATCTATCTATCTATCTATCTATCTATATGGTTGACAACATCCCTTTTTTTCTGTTGTGTTATGCCATTCCACAATCCATTTACCCTGTCTGCATGCATTCTTGTGTATTATTTTAAGTGTTTTTTTTTCTAAGCCCCTCCTACATACCTCAACTAGTTTTTTTTCTCTAATATCCCATAAAGTTTTATCTAAAGTTAAAATGACCACATTAAAAAAATTTACATTTGAATAATTCAGCTTCCAGCATGCTTATATTTATCACCTTTGAATTAGTCAGTAACTCCCAAACCTGTCAATGTATCAGAATCAATTAGGCTTGTAAAATCACAGATTTCTGGGCCTGACCCCAGACTACTTCATGAGAATCTTAGGGCTGTGGGGTAGAGCTGGTGCGGAGACCTAGAAATCTAATTTCTTTCTCCATTTAGTTTTTCTTTTTTTAAGAATTATTTTTTATTTTATTTATTTGTTTATTTTAATTTGACCAGAGGGGGACAGAATGAGAGAGAGGGAGATTGTGAAAGTGAGAAAGTAAGCTGCCTGGTCCAGGAGTCAAACCATGGTCAGCCATGTGGGAGTCCAGTGCCCTTAACCACCATGCCACCTGTCAGCAACAATCTCCATTTAGTTATTTTTTAAAATAATTATTTTATTTAACTTTATTTATTTTAATTTGACCAGAGAGGGACAGAGAGAGAGGGCGAAAGCAAGCCACCAGATCTGGGACTTGAACCATGGTTGGCCATGTGGGAGTCCAGCGCCCTTAACCACTATGCCACCTGCCAGCCCCTTCATTTAGTTTTTATATGGCTAGTCAATGAGCAATGCTTGGCAATCTCCATTAAACTACATGTTTCACAAATTTCATTTAATGATCAAATTTATTTCAGAATGTGGAAAGGGATCAAAGAAAACCTTTGCCCCACCTGCACAAAAAAAGCATAGCTTGGTACTTTGTAGCCCTAATACAGCCAAGGAGGAGACCCTGGGTATCAGTTTTCCAGAGGCAGAGGGCAGGCTAGAGAAGAAGGATAAAGCAACTACAGAGAATGGTCCAAGCAGTGACCAGGAGAAAAAAGGAAAGACTGAAGACAACAAGCAAGCAGAGAAGAAAGAAAAGGTATCAGTCACATCAATGGGCCTAGTAAGACACTTTCTCCTACCCCTGTCCCTCCTCCCAGGCTAGATAAACAAAATTTTCTTGTTGGGGAAATTACTTCTGTAGTTTTAGATTTTTATTCCTTTTTGAAGGCTTCGATTTTCTTCTTAAAGAATAAAAAATTATTTTGATTTTTAAAAATTTATTTCTTCCACAAGAGAAAGAGAGACAAGTACCCAATAGGGTCTCCAAGCTGCAATCCACCCCTAGCCAGCCTGGATCACCCATACACTTGTGCACCCCATGTGTTATAGATTATACCTGGGACCTTCCCATGTGGTTTCAGTTGTGTTACTGCTGCACCTCTGTGAGGCCCCCCCTCAAAATGTTTTAATGAATGTATTTAACAGGAAATAATGGGATGTAGGTGGGAGTAGAAGTGGACAGAAACTTTACAAAACCTTTTTCTTTGACTTCTTTATTTGTAGGAGATCTGAGATAGAGTTTATGGACTCCTTATGTTTGTTGACTTCATGTGTTCAGTCTTAGGAACTTACGGCTTCCCCAACTGGTTGGAAGGGAAAACTATGGAAAGATCAGCAATTTTCTTCCCCTACCCTTGTCTCTGTAGGAAAAATCAAGTCTTACCAATGCAGAATTTGAGGAGATTGTCCAGATTGTGCTACAGAAGTCCCTCCAGGAGTGCTTGGGTATGGCATGTAGTTCGAGAAAAAGAGTTTCAGTTAGGCAAAGTGAATGTTATCTGAGGGGTATAACAAGTTTGACAGCTTTTTTCTTTTTCGTCTTCCTAGGTAAGGTAGTAGTAGATGAAACTTAGAAATATTTTAAAATACTTTGTCTTCTGTCGATAGTACCTTAACCACCTTAGTTAAAGGATACAGGCTTAGAAAGGAGATTGCATTTACTTCTAAATTTAAGTTTAGTCATACTTAAATTTTTATTTTATTTATTTATTTTGAGACAGAGATATTTGCTATAGGGCACACATGCTCGCCAGAGAGATGTAGAGAAACAGAAAAACAGAAAGCAAGAAATCACCCTCCAGGGGGGATGACCATGCCGCAATCCCTTCTCCATTTTCCTCTCAGAATTTTAGTCATGTTTGCACATGGGCCTGGTGTGAGTTTTTTTTTTTTTCCCAAGAATTATTTTAACTTTATTTATTTATTTTGTTTTAAATTTGAGAGGGACAGAGCAAGAGAGAGAGAAAGTAAGAAAGCAAGCCACCAGGTCCAACACTTGAACCACGGTTGACCATGTAGGAATCCAGTGTCCTTAACTACCATGCCACCTGCTGGTCCCAACCTGGCATGAGTTTTAAGCCACTGGGTCTGGGACTTGAACTACAGTTGACTATGTGAGAATCTAGCGACATAACAATTACGCCATCTGCTGGTCCCCATACCTAAATTTTTAAAATGCAATTTAAATGTGCATCTATATGTTTGTTTGTTTATTTATTTATTTATTTATTTTTTGGAGAGGTTTTCACTATAGGGCGCGTGCGCTCGCCAGACAGTCAGAGAGAGACATAGAGACAGAAAGCGAGAAATCACCCCCCAGGGGGGATGGTCACGCCGTAATCCCTTTTCCTCCATTCTCCTCTCGGGATCTTGGGCACGTACGCACACGTGCCCGGCATGAGTTTTAAGCCACCGGGTCCGGGACGCGAACCGTGGTCGACTACGTGGGAGTCCAGTGACATAGCCATTACGCTAACTGCTGGTTCCCTACATCTATATGTTTATAATCAACTTAGAAAAGACAAATTGTTTTTCCCAGATTTGAAGAACTTAGTCTTCTATACTTACATATTTCTGTTTTTAAAATTGTTTTTGAATATGCTCAAGGATTTGAATTTTGTAATAAAAAACAGTGAAGGCTCTGAGGCCTTCTCAATAAGGTCATGAGGCTAGAGAGAATGGTTTGACATTTTGACATTTTAGCCATTCTTAGATAATACATCTATTCCTAGAGGGAGTTTGAGAAACAAATGATATACAGTGCTTATAATTTCTTATGTATACAAAATAAAGTTATCTGTCCTGGAGTGAGGCAGATCAATCTAGAAAGGCTTGAAGAAAAATATAGGTTTGTAGATTTTCCTGAAAATGTGAAGATTTAAGTTCTATGATATGACAAGAGCCAAAGGTAGTGGAGTAGTTATCTTCTATTGTTTTTCTGCTTATATTATTTTGTTTTGGGAGGGATGGGATCTTCCCTTGATTTTGTAGAGACTTCTTATGCCCAGCCTGTAACACATACCCCATCAGACAAGCAACCTGGAATCACTTCTGCTACTGATAAGGATAATTCTGATGAGTAAGTTTATTATAATGAGGGAAATTGAACACTGTGGATTTAACGTTGGTAAATGGTGATCTCTGTCTATCTAGTCATCTTTTGTATTTCTGTAGTTTTCTCTCAATTCAAGAAAGATACCTATCCAAGTTGGGAAAAATAGGCAAGTAGATGGATTAAATCACCTCAGGAGAAGGATTTAGAGAGTCTAGAATTTTTCTCTCTTTCATCTTTAGGTTCTTTCAAAATAATTGTACTGCATATTGCTTCTTTTTACTTTTTTACTAAACAAAAAAAAAATCTAATTTTCAGAGAGAGGATAATGGTGCATAATTCTCCAGAGATTTTGGTCTCTCAGGAAGATAAAGTTGTCTCTGAGATAAAGACATCTAAGCCAGGCCAGCTAGACCCTGCAGCCGTTGTGAAGAAATTCAATAGACTTTCCTTAAGCAAAAGAAATAAAGAAGCTCGTAAGTATAGCCACAAATACTTTGAAGTCTAGCTTACATATTTCAGGACATTAGGCTGAGGATTTTTAGCTCAAGACTTGATACTACTAGGCTAAAAACTTCTTCCTTCTTAGGACCAGCAGTTGGCGTAATGGCTATGTCGCTGGACTCCCACATAGTTGACTGCCCAAGATCCCGAGAAGGGATTGACCTTGTGGCTTAAAACTCATGTGCCCAAGATCCTGAGAAGGGATTGCGGCGTGACCAGCCCCTCTGGGGGGTGATTTCTCGCTTTCTGTCTGTCTCTCTCTGTCTGTCTGGCGAGTGCACGTGCCTTATAGCAAAAACCTCTCCAAAAAACAAAAAAAAACAAAAAAACCCAACTTCTTCCTTCTTTAACTGGCCTTTACTGTCTGTGAAGAATCTCTTCTCTCATTTCTACCCCACAATGTTTTGTTTATCTTCCCAGAAAATGAGAAAATGGAGAAAGCCCAAGGTGGACATGAGCATAAACAAAAAGATCAACCGAAGAAAATGGTTCAGAGTCATTCTCAGATCAGACACCAGCAAAAAGGAAAGAAAAGTGGTTTTGGTGAGTTCATTCATAGTTGGAAAAACCTACTTGTTCTAAATATTTGAGATTAGAGGAAAGAGGCAGTGGGTTAGAATGTTAGAGGAAACTCTACAAAGACAAGATTTACCTCTCACAGCTGCTTTTTATAAGATATGCAGCTGGGGAAGGGAGAAAGATTTCATTCATTTGATTTATTTTTTCAATAGTCATGATAGAGCATGTCTTCACACATGTGAGAGTGAGGTGGGGGTGGGGGAGAGAAAAGAGAGATTATCACCCTCCACTGGGTCTGATAATGCTGTGACCCTCTTCTCCCATTTCACCAGCTTGTCAGACCTTGGACACTTACACACATGCCCAGCAGGTTGCAGGCTAACCAGGCTGGGGATTTAAATTGGATTGCCATGTGGGATTGGGCTTTTCTTGAGCAGTACATTACGGCTGTATCATTGAGCTAGCCCATTCATTCAGTTATTAACACCTTAGTTATTGTGTCCCTACTATGTTCTAGGGATTTGTTTATTTTGTGTGTTGTTTTAAAAATTTGCTATATTGGGGCCAGCAGGTGCCATGGTGGTTAAAGGGACTGGACTCCCACATGGCCGACTATGGCTCAAGTCCTGGACCTGGTGGCTTGCTTTCTCTCTCTCTCTCTCTCTCTCTTTCTCTCTGTTTGAACTGGAAAATAATACTACTAATAAGTAAAGTAAAATATAATTCTTTAAAAAATAATAAATAAAAAACTTGCTATAGAGTGCATGCATTCATTGTAGAGAGTCTGTTTAGATGTAAACAAACATATTTGATGAGCTAGTCAAGGTAATATTGGAAAATTTCATGGTAAAAAAGACAGTAGAACGGTTAACAGATGACATGATGATTAAGGCGATGGACTCCCACATGCCTGACCATGATTTGAGTCCCAGCCCTGGTGACTTTCTTTCTTTCTTTCCTTCTCTCTTTCTCTGTCCCTCTCTGGTGAATTAAAGAATAATAAATAAATAAATAAAATTTTTAAAAATTAAAATTATTTTTTAATATATATATATATATTGTTTTTTTTTTTTTTGGAGAGATTTTTGCTATAGGGCACGTGCGCTCACCAGACAGACAGAGAGAGACAGAGAGATAGAAAGCGAGAAATCACCCCCCGGGGGGATGGTCATGCCGCAGTCCCTTCTCCTCCATTCTCCTCCCGGGATCTTGGGCATGCACGCACATGAGCCCGGCGTGAGTTTTAAGCCACCGGGCCCGGGACACGAACCGTGGTCGACTACGTGGGAGTCCAGCGACATAGCCATTACGCTAACTGCTGGTTCCCAAAAATTAAAATTTTTTAAAAAACAAAGAGAGAAAATAGATCATGCAATCTGTTCGGTTGTTGGAAAAGTCATGATGCATTTTTGTATAGAAAAACAGAAAAAATACATCACGACTTTTCTGATGACCCAATATTAATATTTTAAAAAATTCAATAAATAAGTAGACAGCAATTTAAGGGCACCCAGATTTGTACAAAAAAAAAATACAGTAAAACAGAATCCAAAATATAAGGAACAGTAGCATAAAAATCTAGTCTCTAATATGTATGTATATAGACATATCATTTTGATTGTAGGAACATAATATGGCTTACATATATGAGGGGACTTCAGAAACTTCATGGAAAATGCATTTTATGAAAATACTATAGATGGATTTCAAAATTTTTTGTAACAACATAAACAAGTATTTTATTTTATTATTTTATTTTATTTTTTAAAATTTAACTTATTTATTTATTCATTCATTTGTTTATTTAAATTTGACCAGAGAGAGAGAGGGAGAGAGAAAGTGAGAAAGCAAGCCGCCAGGTCTGGGATTTGAACTGTGGTCAGCCATGTGGGAATCCAACGCCCTTAACCACCATGCCACCTGTTGGTCCCTAAACATATATTTTACATTTTCTTTTTTTCATTACCTTTCTGAAGTCCCTTCAGATGTGAGAAAACCTAGAAAGACTGTACAGGTAGCAAATAAAGTTCAATAAACCATTTCTCCTGATATGATGACATGATAATATAGGAGATTGAAATGTAAGTCTAGGGACCAGCAGTTAGCGTAATGGCTATGTTGCTGGACTCCCATGTAGTCCACCGCGGTTCCAGTCCCGGACCTGGTGGCTTAAACTCACACTGGGCGCATGTGCGTGCGTGTGTACTCAAGATCCTGCGAGGAGAATGGAGGAGAAGAATTGTGGTGTGGCCATCCCCCCTGGGGGGTGATTTCTCACTTTCTGTCTCTGTCTCTCCCGCGAGCGCATGCGCCCTATAGCAAAAATCTCTCCAAAAAAAAAAAAAAAAAAAAGAAAAAGAAATGTAAGTCTAATTTGGGGAAGGAAGGTTCTAGATAAAGCCAAAAAGAATGAAAAGGATTTTTTTCTTTTGGCTTTATGTGACTACACAATCTCAGATGTTTTTGTAGAGAACTTTGGGATACTGTAGACCCTACTGACTTGATCTTCAGTTAGACAAAATAAATTGATACGATTAGATTTATGTTGCTCCATCTCTTTTTGGAGAGGTTTTTGCTATAGGGCACGTGCGCTTGCCAGACAGAGAGAGACAGAGAGACAGAAAGCAAGTAATCAACCCCCAGGGGGGATGGCCACACCGCAATTCCTTCTCCTCCATTCTCCTCTCGGGATCTTGGGCACGCACGCACATGCGCCCAGTGTGAGTTTAAGCCACTGGGTCTGGGACTCGAACCGCGGTTGACTACGTGGGAGTCCAGCGACATAGCCATTACACTAACTGCTGGTCCCTTGCTCCATCTCTTGTGCCTCTGAGTATTACTGCAAGGACTGGGTTTTGTTTTGTTTTATTTTATTTTATTTTTTGGAGAGGTTTTTGCTATAAGGCATGTGTGCTCACCAGAAAGACAGAGACAGAAAGACAGAAAGTGAGAAATCACCCCCCAGTGGGGATGGCCACACCTCAATCCCTTCTTCTCCATTCTCTTCTCGGGTTCTTGGGTACGCATGCACACATATCCAGCATGAGTTTAAGCCGTCAGGTCGGGACTCAAACCGTGGTCAACCACATGGGAGTCCAGCGACATAGCCACTATGCTAACTGCTGGTCCCAAGAACTGGGTTTTAGATAGCAGATGTGAATTCTCTCCCTAGGTGGTGCTTGTGAGTGAAGTTGTGATTGTAGTGAATTTGTTGGCCTCCTGCTATAGATGAACCATTCTTCTTGCTTCTTAAAGCTGCCAATAAGAGGGGAGTCCTCTGGGAGTAGGAAGTAGAAAGAAGAGAGTATTGATAAATACAGCTCCTGTTAAGTACTGTGAAGGAAAAGAATAGAATGTCATGAGAGGAAATAGCAGAGACCTAAGTAAAATTGGGCCACAATGGGAGTGCATTTCTAAGGAAATGATATTTAAGTTGAAACATGAAGGATGAATAGAAGTTATCCAAATGAAGAGTAGGAGAGAGTTTTAGGTGGGGTAAAATTTTGACATATTCCAGATTCTAAAAGAAAGCCAGTATAATTGGAGTTCAGAGAGCAAAAGGAGGCTAGATGAGAATGTGGCTCTGAATACGCAAAAAATGGTAGTGAACAGATCAAAGGCCAGGTTACAGAATGAGAATTTTACCCCAAGTACAGTGAGAAGCTATTGGTGAATTTTAACCAGGAGAGTGACATTTATAAATTAATATTTTGAAAGGATCCTTTGGAGGGTCAGCAAGTATTGTAGTAGTTAAGGTGCTAAATTCCCACATGGCCAACCATAGTTTGTCTCTAGACCCAGTAGCTTGAAAATCACACTGCATGCCCCAAATCCTAGAAGAATGGAGGAAAGGGTTTATGGTGTGCCTATCCCTCTGGGGGGGTGACTTCTTACTTTCCCTCTCACTGTGTCTCTCTGTCTCTCTCTCAAGTAAGTGCACACACCCTATGGCAAAAACCTTTTTTTTTTTTTTTTTAGAAAAAGAACCCGTTGGGATTAATTGGAGGATAGACTATGGGAGAAGAGTAGACCAGTTAATAAATTAGTTCTAGGATTAGATATTTTAGGATTAAGATGGATTTAGGATGATGAAAGTAGTAAAAGAGAGAAGTGGATGGTTTTAAGACATGTTTTAGAGACAGAATTTTCAGAACTGGGTAATAAATTGGAAATTGAAGTATGCATACCTTCTGGAAAAGGTATGCCAGAGATGAATTGATTTCTGGATTGAGCTATTATGTGAAAAGAGATAAAAAGGAGTGGAGGAAGAACAAGTTTATGGGATAAGACCAAGCATTTAGTTTTGGGTGCATTAGAGTTGAGATTCTTATGAGATATCCACATAGAGATGTCAAAGATCAAGGCAGCTATAGAAATCTGGAATGCACAACAGAGGCTGGAAGTATACATATATGTGCTCTCAGGTATGAACATTGATTTAAAAGCTATGGGAATGGGTGAGCTTGCCACAGGAGAAAGTGTAGCATGAAGAGAGAAGATCATGATTGAGTTTTAGAACCCTGACATTTAGAGACTGAGTGGAGAACAATGAGAACCCAGTAAAGGCGCCTGAGATGGTAGCTGCCAGATAGTGGGAAGGGACAGGAGAATGAGGCATAATAGAACCTAGGAAATATTATTTCAATAATAAATGGTGGGACCAGTAGTTAGTGTAATGGCTATGTCGCTGGACTTCCATGTAGTTGACCACGGTTTGAGTCCCGGACCTGGTGGCTTAAAACTCATGCCAGGCACGTGTGCGGGCGTGCCCAAGATCCCGAGAGGAGAATGGAGGAGAAGGGATTGCAGTGTGGCCACCCCCCCTGGGGGGTGATTTCTCGCTTTCTGTCTCTCTGTCTGTCTCTGTCTGTCTGGCGAGTGCACGCGCTCTATAGCAAAATACTTCCCAAAAAAAAGGAATAAATGGTGAAGGTCCAAATGCTGGTGCAGTGGTAACCCAACTGGACCCACATGAGAAGGTCCCAGGTTTGTATTTTAAGGCCCCCCTGTACATACAGGATACATAAACTGAGCTGCCTGAGGCAGGGTGTACTACAGTGTAAGAATCTTGTTAGGGTTGTGATTTCTCTCTCATGAGAGAAAAAAAGAAAGAAACTTAAAAGAGTGGTCAACTGAAATGTCCTTAGCATGTGTCTGTGATATCAGTCCTCATTCTCATAGAGCCACATTGTGAACATAAAACATAAATTCCAGAACACATGAATTGTTCTCTAAGTTGTTTGAAAGGAAACTTTAAAAAATTGTATAATGTTTACCAGTAGACACTGTGGAGGTTCAGGTGGCTGGATCCCACATAGCTGGTTCCGTAGTTTGAATCCTAGACCTGGTGGCTTGAAAATCACACATGGATTGTGTATGTGCATGCCCAAAATCCCAAAGAGAAAGGGGAGAAGGGATTGCAGCATGGCCATCCCCCCTCGGGGGGCAATTTCTCACTTTCCCTCTCTGTCTCTCTCTGGCATGTGCATATACATTATAGCAAAAACTAAGAACAAACAAACAGACAAGCAAAAAAAAAAAAAAAAAAAACAAAAGCAAAGCCAAAAAACTGAATAGCATTGTCATTGGAAATTTCACCCTAACCCATACATTCCATATATTAGGGTGTTTTTCCCCCATTCATTTTCTTATGAATACTCAATAGTTTGGCAACCATTTATTTTATTGATCTGCATTTTTCAAAAAATACTGATTTAATTTTATTTACCACTATTATTATTTTTTAATTTGCTACAGGACATGTGTACCAGGGAGAGACAGAGAGAGAGGGGGAAAGTAAAAAAGCACACATGCAGGTCCGGGACTTGAACCACAGTTGACCATGTAGAAGGCCAGTGCCTTAACTGCTACACCACCTGCTGGCCTCCAATCTGTATTTTATAGTACCCACACCCACACTCCACTCTTTTTTTCTATTCTTGAAAGGTCACCTCTATAAACATCCAAAACTATGACAACTCTCATTTCAGACTAATATGTCATTCCTGGTTAATACTTTGTTTTTCAAGATAAAGTAATTGAGAAAGTGATCCAGGGATCAGCAGATGGCTTAGTGATTACATTGCTGGACTCCCACATGGCCAACAGCGTTTTGGGTTCTGAACCTGGAAGCTTGAAACTCACATTGGGCGCATGTCCAAATTCCCAAAAGGAGAAGGGATTGTGGCATGGCCATCCCCACAGGGGCTGAGTTCTCACTTTCTGCTTCTTTGTCTCTCAGGCGAGTGTGTGCACCCTATAGCAAAAATCTCTCTCTCAAAAAAAAAAAAAAAAAAAAAAAAAAAAGTGATCCCTAATATATGGTAACTTGAAAGGACCCAAATGTAAGTCACCTTCTTTTCTTTTCTTTTCTTTTTTTTTTGGAGAGGTTTTTGCTATAGGGCACGTGCGCTCGCCAGACAGACAGAGAGATAGAAAGCGAGAAATCACCCCCCAGGGGGCATGGCCATGCTGCAATCCCTTCTCCTCCATTCTCCTCTCGGGATCTTGGACACGCATGCACACGTGCCCGGCGTGAGTTTAAGCCACCGGGTCCGGGACTCAAACCGCGGTCGACTACGTGGGAGTCCAGCGACGTAGCCATTACGCTAACTGCTGGTCCCTAAGTCACCTTCTTTTCTGAGGGATGATTTTGGTAGGATGGGATGGGAGCATCCTTTATGTTAGGGCATTTAAGGTAAAATTCATCAGTAAGAGAGAGAACTTACTAGAGGAACATGTTGGTTGATGATGTTACTCGAGAATACATAGTGATACCTGTGTGCCTGGTTATTTGAATTTTGTCTGGTAACTCTTGATTACATGAATATAGGACAGAAAAGATAAGAATGGGTTCTTTCAGTGTGATAGTTTATCTTCTGGGTGGAGAAAGGACAGAGGGAAAAGAAATTGAAGGTGTCTGCAAGAGTCAAGGAAGTGTCAAAGAATCAAATATGAGTAGTACAGAATGTAGAATAGCAGTTACTAGCAGATAGAGAGGATGATAAAGGTCAGTAGATTATAAAGCTAGATAAAGCGATAGCTTTCATTGGGGCTTTTGAGCAAAGGAAGTGCAAAGAAGGTACATTTTTGTCAGAGAAGACATGTGGATAAATGGCTCAGAGGGTGTACAGTTTCTGTGGATTGACTAGGTAGGGAACGTGGGAGTGGAAATGAGTTACTGAGGTGGCATAGAGAAAAAGGCCAAGAAAATGAGAGAATAAGGTACTTTGTGGGGTATTCTTGTGGTTGTAATGGTCATCTGGAGTGAAGGCAGGAAGTGAGGAGTAGTAGACTGGACTGATGTCAGCATCTTACAAGTGAGATGAGAGAGTGGCATAGTCTCACGACATGTACCTCAAAGGAAAAAGGACTTTTCCTTTTTTTAAAAGAGGTTTTTGACATACAAAGAGAGAGAGAGACAGTAAGAGGGAAAGTGATAAATCATCCCCCAGGGGATATGGCCATGCTATAGTCCCTTCTCCTCCATTCTCCTCTTGGGATCTCGAGCATGTACGCACACGTGCCCAGTGTGATATTCAGTCCACCAGGTCCAGGACTAGAATGGTGGTCGGCCATTTGGGAGACCAGTAATGTAACCCCTACGCCATCTGCTAGCCCCAAGGGAGGAAGGACTTTTATAGGAGTGAGGAGAATAGTAGTAATGGGAATAAGGATGAGAAAAAGTGGGGATGGCCCCACTTTTTGTCCTGAGAGACATGGGGGGTGTGAGAAGGAACATTTAAGAGTGGGGGTAGGGCGGGAGGAGAATGGAGGAGAAGGAATTGTGGCATGGCCATCTCCCCTGGGGGGTGATTTCTCACTTTCCTTCTCACTGCCTCTGGCCCCCCACCTCACCAACAGCACATATCCCCTAAGGCAAAATCCTCTTTTTTATTTTTAAGAATTATTTTATTTAACTTTGTTTATTTATTTATTTTAACTTGACCAGAGAGGGATAGACAGACAGAGAGAGAGAGAGAGAGAGAGAGAGAGAGAGAGAGAGAAAGTGAGAAAGTGAGAAAGTAAGCTGCCAGGTCAGGGACTTGAACCATGGTCGGCCATGTAAGAGTCCAGCACCCTTAACCACCATGGCACCTGCTGGCCCTGCAAAAACCTCTTTAAAAAAATGTCTGGTCAGTGTTGTTAGTCTCCAGCCTTCAAAAAGGAGATAGATGTTCAGAGGAGGTTGACAATTGTGGATACTTGTTCAAGTCTGAAAGTTCAGAGTATGGTGGATGTAGGTTAGGGAAGGAAAGAAACTGTGTGGGACAAGGATCAACTTAGAGAATTTGGGGATGTAGAGTGGTGGGGGTAGGGCTTCGGAAGGTAATGGATAAAAGGAAGGCTTGACTTTTGGGCAGGACCTGAAGTAAATAGCTGAAGGAGAGAAATGATAGATGCACCTTTGTCTTTTGAAGGGTAAAATCAGGACTATTGGTCCCACAGTTAGCAACTTGGCTATTTCGTAATAGGTGAATTAGTTGAGATTTAGGTAAGAACTCTGGATTCATATACAAAAGGGCCAGTTCAGTACCAAGTAGTAGTGGTAATGTGCTGCTCAAACAATGCTGGATCCATATGGAAAATCACAGATTTGATTTCCTAGTTGATGTGAAAACTCCAAGCATGCTTGCCCATGATACTGGCTGGTTGGGAAGGCTGGAGCATGGGGGAATCACAGTATAAGACCCTGTTGAAGTGTTTCTCTCTCATCTCCTCTCTCACTCTAATGAAATAAATAAACTTAAAAAAAGAAGTGGGTAGTGGAGAAGTGGGGGAAGCCAGTTGGTAGTATGGTGGTGAAGGTGGCTGGATCCCACATGGCCAACTGCACAGCTCAAGTTACAGACCTAGTGGCTTGAAAATATGCTGGATGTGTGTGTGTATGCACCTAAAATCTTGGGAGGAAAATGGAAGAGAAGGGATTGTAGCATGGTTATCACCCCTGGGAGGTGTTCTCTCTCTCTCTCTCTCTCTCTCTCTCTCTCTCTCTCTCTCTCCAGTGAGCACATACACTCTATAGCCGAGAGAGAGAGAGAGAGAGAGAGAGAGAGAGAGAGAGAGAGAGAGAGATACTGGTTTGCAGTTCAAAAGAGCTTTTTGGTAATGTTATGTATGCCAGCAGGGAATGAGACACTATCTGAAAAGATACCGGACAACTTTTTTCTTTAAGAATGCAAGAATCACTTCTTTTTGCCAGTACAGGAGGAAGATTTATATGTGAGATTTGAATTCTAGGTTCAGCTTGTTGTCACTGAGTTAGACTGATCTTCGGTGAGTCAATTATCTTCTCTGAATCTTGTTTTTCCCGTTTATAAGTCAGGGACTGGACTAGTTGATATGTACATAAAGTCTCAATGTCGTTCGAGGTGGGGGTATTGATTTTAGTTATATTAAAACAGAAGCATATATATATAGAGAGAGGTTTTTGCTATAGGGCGTGTGCGCTCGCCAGACAGACAGAGAGAAACAGAGAGACAGAAAGCGAGAAATCACCCCCGGGGGGATGGCCATGCCGCAATCCCTTCTCCTCCATTCTCCTCTCGGGATCTTGGGCACGCACGCACATGCAATTGGCGTGAGTTTAAGCCACTGGGTCCAGGATGCGAACCGCAGTCGACTACATGGGAGTCCAGCGACATAGCCATTATGTTAACTGCTGGTCCCAGCAGGAGCATATTTTTGAGACTCTTATTCCAGCTTTTTTTTCTGTCACAGGTCAGTATCAAGTCTGGGTCCAGTGTTCCTTTCCAAACTGTGAGAAATGGAGGCGGCTGCCTGGGAACATTGACCCTTCAGTTCTCCCAAATAATTGGTCCTGTGACCAGAATACAGGTAGAAAGGAGTGGAATTTTTTTTTCAAGTTTTCTTGTTCCTCTCTTTCTTTCTCTACATTTTCCCTTTAGATTATATGTGACATAAGTATAGTTAGCACTCAAGGGGTCCTTGTAGTGCTTGGGAGAAGACTGACTTCTTGTCATATGGAGATAAATTTGGGCAAATCATGCTGGAGGAATATACCCTGTAGATTATGCTGTGGAGAAGGGCCTGATATCTGTGTGTATATATTGAGTGGATTCCATTTTCCTCAGTATTGGTCTGATTCTGTCAATGTTGCTTAGAATATTAATACTGAGTTGGTAGATCAGGATGGATATGGGCTCTATAAGGAAAAGCAGGTG
This sequence comes from Tupaia tana, assembly GCA_026018925.1. Taxonomy (NCBI): domain Eukaryota; kingdom Metazoa; phylum Chordata; class Mammalia; order Scandentia; family Tupaiidae; genus Tupaia; species Tupaia tana. Next base: position 50,111,003 of record JAKSZU010000016.1, on the reverse strand, counting down.
ACAGATATTGAGTGAGCTTAGAATTCTAGAATATTTGAAATGGCTGGGTCGTCAGAAAAGTTGTATTTTTCTATGTGTTTCTAAGCAAAAATACATCATGACTTTTCCAATGACCCAGTACTTGGAAGACATTATGATAATCTAATCCAGCCCAATTATTTTAGATGAGAAAACCAAGTCTCAGAGAAATTACCGTCATGATGTTCCATAGCTGGCAGGAGAGTCAGACACTGGGATGTAAACAGGAGTTTAGAATCTCTTTCTGTAGAGCATAAGGAGGCAGTAATCCCTTATAAGTCTACTGTTCCCAGCACTAGCTGCATTGCCACCATCAGTCTTTTCTTTCTTTCCTTTTTTAATGATTTTTTGTTGTTGTTGTTGTTGTTGTTGTTAGAGGCCCTACAGAGAGAGAGAGAGAGCAAGAGAAAAAGCACTCCCCAGTGGGGTGTGGTCATGCCAAAATCCTATTTCCTCCATTTTTCCATCTTGTCAGGATTTTGGGCACACATGCATACATGCCCAGTGTGTCTCTCAAGCTGCTGTGCCCAAGACTTGAACCCCACTCAACCATAAAGGATCTGGCTCCCTAAGTGTAGTGCCCAACTGCTGTATCATGGGGCCAGCCCCACCTCCAAAAATCTTTACTGTTTCTCCTCCATGAACTTTTGGTCCCACCTACTGCATGTACTAGTTCCTTCTTGTTCTCTCCTCAGCCCTCATCTAGATTCTCACCTTATGATTCTTTTCTTGTCCCTTCATTCTTTCTCTCTTTTTGCAGACTTGGAATATAATCACTGTGATATTCCTGAGGAGACCTGGATAGGGCACGAGAGTGATGTGGCCTATGCCTCCTACGTCCCAGGATCCATCATCTGGGCCAAGCAGTATGGTTATCCCTGGTAGGGCATCTTGACTTAGTGAGAGCATCCTTTATGAATTTGGCAGTGGTAGATTCAAGTGGGGAAGAAGGAAATGGAAAGCATTTGTAATGAAAATTGCATTTTGCCTTAGAAAGAACATATGAGTGAGTAGGAGTGAGGGAGAAGATAAAATACCAAGCTTAGAGGCTTAGAAAGATGTTTTCTTTCTTTCTTTTTTTTTTTTTTTTTGGAGAGTTTTTTTGCTATAGGGTGTGTGTGCTTGCCAGAAAGACAGAGACAGAGAGACAGAAAGCGAGAAACCACTCCCCAGGGGGGATGGCCATGCCACAATCCCTTCTCCTCCATTCTCTTCTCGGGATCCTGGGCATGCACGCACACGCACCCGACAAGAATTGAAGCCACTGGGTCCAGGACTCAAACTGAAGTTGACTACGTGGGAGTCCAGCGACATAGCCATTACGCCAACTGTTGGTCCCCGAAAGAGGTGTTTTCTGAAGTTTCAGGGTGGAGGTAGTATGTCCCTGGAAAAAGGGGGTCTCACAATGCTACCCTGAGTGGATAGAAAGAAAAGGTATTTTTAAATAGTGAGATGTGAGAGACATGCAAAGTAAAAAGAACAAGAAAGGGTGGGATAGTTTCTTCTTTGAATATGTTCCTAGTCAGGAAATTCTGTCCTAACGGTTGCGGGAAGGCCTGAAACGAGAAGATTCCTTTACTAGGAAGATTCTGAGATTTTCTGTATATTGATGAAAGTCACTTCAGTCATTTAGTAGTGACCACTGGAGGGATAGATGGGGAGGGGTATTCTATATTTTGAATCTTTTGTTTGCAAACATATTGCCTTTTTCTGTACATGTACACTGATGAGGTTGTATTCTGTTCACGTAACCCTTCTCTTTTGTCTCTTACACCCATATATCTTTTTTTTTTTTTTTTTTTTTGGGGGAGAGGTTTTTGCTATAGGGCGCGTGCGCTCACCAGACAGACAGAGAGAGACAGAGAGATAGAAAGCGAGAAATCACCCCCCTGGGGGGGAATGGCCATGCCACAATCCCCTCTCCTCCATTCTCCTCTCTGGATCTTGGGCACACACGCACATGCGCCCGGTGTGAGTTTAAGCCACCGGGTCTAGGACTTGAACCACGGTCGACTACTTGGGAGTCCAGCGACATAGCAATTATGCCAACTGCTGGTCCCCTACACCCATATATCTTTTCCAGGTGGCCAGGCATAATAGAATCTGATCCTGACCTGGGAGAATATTTTCTTTTTGCCTCTCACCTTGATTCACTGCCGGTAAGTTTCTTTGTTCAGAGTAGGGAGCTCAGGCCAAAGTATTAAACAAATCTATCCTAACAGATGTTCAGAGTTAGAAAGGGACATGACCAGCATATATGAGTGGAAATAGTTAACACAGAGATAACTACTCATATACACAAGAAAAGTTGTATCTAAGTAAATATTTATCCATTCTTTTTTTAGGGAGATTCTTTGCTATAGGATGCATGCACTTACTGGAGAGACAGAGAGAAAAAAAGTGAGAAATCAGTCCCCGGGGGAGATGGCCACACCACAGTCCCCTCCCCTCCATTCTCCTCTAGGGACTTTGGGCATACACACACACATGTGCTTGGAGTGAGTTTGATGCTGCCGGGTCCAGGATTCAAACAACTGTTGACTATGTGAGAATCCAACAACATAACCATTATACTATCTGCTGGTCCCAATATTTATCCATTATTAAGTATTTATGGTTTTGATAAATATGCTTTGGCTAGGCTTCTGGAGGTTAGAACAAAAGAACAACGGAATGAAGCAGGGTAGGTGGGTCAGGCTTCAGGGAGCTTATGAGGACTAGCATCTCCTGCTTTGTGAATTTTCCATTCGCCCTTTGCCTTTTCTGGCTAGAGGAGTAAATCAGGAGGCCAAATAGTACCGTCTTTTATTTCAGTCCAAGTACCACGTGACATTTTTTGGAGAAACAGTTTCTCGTGCTTGGATTCCAGTCACCATGCTAAAGAACTTCCAGGAGCTGTCCCTGGAGTTAGCCAGAGTGGTGAGCAAACCTTGGGGGTCTGTTGTGCTATGAGGAACTAGAAAGCAAAATCTTCCCTTTATTAAACCTGATTTTCTCCCAGGGAAAGCTTCGTCAGGAGAAAACCTCAGGTCTTACCAGGTGTGTCAAGGGTGAGGTTATTTGTGAAGGACTTTTCTTTCTACTAGTTATTACAGTGGGGTAATGATTTTTTCCCTTTTTTTTTTTAGTTTTTAATTTTTGCTATAGGATGCATGTGCTTGTTGGAGACAGAGAGAGGGAAAGTGAGTAATCACCCCCCAAGGAAGATACCCATGTTGCAATACCTTCTCTTCTTGGGATTTTGGGCATGGACACATATGTGCCCAGTGTGATTTTCAAGCCACTTGGTCTGAGACTCAAACTGTAGAGTTGGACATGTAGGATCCAGTGCCTCATCCTCCATGCCACCTGCTGGCCCAGGCCTTCTTATTTTTGTTTTTGCCAGAAGGTATGTGTGCTTGCCAGAGAAAGACAAAGAAACAGGGAGATTGAGAAAGTACCCACCCACCCATGGGAAATGGATATACCACAATCCCTTCTCCTCCATTTCTCTGTCCTGTCGGGATTTGCGGCATACACATGCTAGCATGTTTTTTAGGCCTCTGGATCAAGATTCAAACTGTGTAGTAGGCCATGTGGGATCTAGCTCCCTAACCACTAGGCCATGGGGCTAGCCTAAAGGGTATCTTCCTTAGACCATGGTTTTCTGAAATCTAGCCTAAGCAGTTGTGGAAGACATGAGGGCACAGGTTAACTCAGGGTTTCTCAGACTCAACACTATTGTTATTTTGGGCCAGGTAATTCTTTTTGTAGTGGAGGGCTATCCTGTGTATTGTAGGATGTTTAGCAGCATGTAGCCAATAGCACCCACCCCACCCCACCCCACCCTAACCCTGCCCCTATCCCTGGTTGTGACAACCAAAAAACTGTCTTCAGACATTGCTGAATGTCTTCTGGGGAGCAAAATCTCCCCCAGTTGAAAACCGCTGGATTAACAAAATCATATATCCTATATTACTTTACGTTTGACTGGCCTTACAAATGAGCAGAGGCCTAGCAGCTCAGGGCCTTAGAAAATCAAGCAAGGGATATTAAATCAAGCAGTTGAATCTAAAGGAATTTAAGAGGAGTTTAAAAATGGAGTCACCTTTAATTTTCTCTTTTCAAATTTCCATGAGATTCACTTTGGAAAGGAGCAAAGTGTTGGTTGAAAATATTGCTAGGAATAGTGAGAGGTTTATTAGGGGGAAGGGACTTGTGTCTGAGACCAAAAGATTAACAATAGGAATATCATCTCAATACCAGTAATTGTAAATAAATGTGGTTAAAGATAATGTCTGGCAAGTAGCAGTATGTTGGTGTCATTTCCCTATTATTTATTATTGACTCTAATCTTTAAGTCAGTATTTATTGATCTCAATCTTTATCCATTTCAGAAAAAGTACAGAAATAAGGAATGTTGCCACAAACTGGGGGCAGCCTTAATGATGGCTCAAGAGGCAGAACAAATCAGCATTCAGGTGGGAGAGTTTCAGACCATATACATGCTCTTTTTTGTGACTTGGACACAAAGCAAACCATACACCTACTCCCCACTGCAGAAAACCAGCCGTTTTCCATTATGCAGTCTTTATCCTAGAACTACTCTTTTCTTAAAAAACAGAAACCAAATAAAAAACCTACTCTTTTCTTCCCAGGCCAAGTTCCCTTGACTCCTTAAGTCATTCATTCCTTTCCCTATCCTTGGACAAATGGTATCCTCTGTCAGCCCAGATAAAGATAGTTTGTGGTCAGGGGCAACCTATCTCCCTACTTAACTTCCAGTCTCTGATATGTGCTCCCAAACCTCTCTTTTATTTAGAATCAGTTTTTACCTTCAAATTCTACCAGTGGAGATGAGGTGGGGGTAGGATGGAAAATGACAGTGAATTTCCCCTTCCCAGTTATTTGTTGAATTATCAATATACTGGAAAAAGAGATTATATTTAATTTCTGTAAAAGCCCAGGTAAATCTAATGTGAAAATGGTATGGAAAATGAATATTAATTTCTTTATAACTCAAATCTAGAATATAAATAATAAAGGCTATCCCTTTATGGGAGAGTAGTGGATGATGTTTAAACAAAAATCTTGTTTCCCTCAGGAGCGGGTTAATTTATTTGGTTTCCGGAGTCGATACAACAGATCTGACTGTAGTGAGGAAGGAAAAGGTAGGATAAAATGGTGGGTAAGGGCTGGAGAGGGAAGGTAGAGATTATTTTATGAGAGCAGCAACCCAAGTTTTTATTTTATGTTCCACATCATTACTCTAGCTCTGGACTGTATACTAGGAGGCTCTTGTGAATATCACTGACCCAGTATCAAGGGTGGATGGACAGATGGGCGGGGAGGGTGTCAGAGGAAGGGTGTAATATACTGAATGATGATGGACTTTGAAAAGGATGAGACGATGATAATGTGGGATCACATTTTGTGGAGAAAATACTACTTGGACACAGAAGACAGAAGACAGATTCTCTGAGATAGGCTCTATTAACTCATCAGCTATTTTACTGGATCAATTATCTAGACTTTCCTTTGTTTTCCTGTTCTAGATTTAATGATCTCTGGGGATAACAAGCCAGATTCCTGCTTGGAGAAAGAGGAAGAGGAGTCAGTGAAGGAGAAGGAGGAAAAAAAGAAAGAGAAAAAAGTAAGATTAGCCTTAAATACTGGTTTAGGTAAGGATATTGAGGTTTCCTCTCAGGATATTCCTGTAAAGATCTGGTTAGCATGGACTTAAATTTACTAAGGGACCATCCTGTCCTTGACTCAGGCTAGCCTTTTTTATTTTTTAATTTTTGGAGAGGTTTTTGCTACAGGGCATGTGCGTTCTCCAGAAAGACAGAGAGACAGCGAGAAATCACCCCCCAGGGGGTATGGCCACACCACAATCCCTTCTCCTCCATTCTCCTCTTGGGATCTTGGGCCCATATGCACTTGCGCCCGGTGTGAGTTTAAGCCACTGGGTCCAGGACTTGAACTGCAGTGGACTACATGGGAGTCCAGTGACATAGCCATTCTCCAACTGCTGGTCCCAGACTCAGGCCAACCTTGATTGACTGGTTTGTCTTACTTTTCAGGAGTTTCCAGAGAAGGATGGTTTACTCTTTCATCATTATTCTAATTAATTTTTCATGTCTCTAGGAATTTTTTTTTTTTTAATAAATTTTTTTTTCTTTTTTTGGAGAGGTTTTTTGCTGTAGGACACATGCGCTCGCCAGACAGACAGAGAGAGACATAGAGACAGAAAGCGAGAAATCACCCCCCAGGGGGGATGGCCACGCCGCAATCCCTTCTCCTTCATTCTCCTCTTGGGATCTTGGGCACGCACGCACACGCGCCCGGCGTGAGTTTAAGCCACCAGATCCGGGACTCGAACCGCGGTCGACTACGTGGGAGTCCAGCGACATAGCCATTACGCTAACTGCTGGTCCCTAGGAGTTTTTTTCTTGATTATAATCTCAGTTCCTACTGTTTTTCTTTGGTTCTTCTGGAACAATTTCAGAGAATAGCAGGTTGCTTCTATTCACTCTCCTTTTTTGACCCTATGTGGACACTTAAGACATTCATTAACTTGTTTTCTTTTTTCTTTTTCTTTTTTTAAAGAGGTTTTTGCTACAGGGCATGTGCACTATCCAGAGAGCCAGAGAGACAGAAAGCGAGAAATCACCCCCCAGGGGGGATGGCCACACCGCAATCCCTTCTCCTCCATTCTCCTCTTGGGATCTTGGGCATGCACACACACGTGCCCGGTGTGAGTTCAAGCCACCAGGTTCGGGACTTGAACCATGGTCAACTACATGGGAGTCCAGCAACATAGCCATTATGCTAACTGCTGGTCCTCATTCACTTGTTTTCTTAGTGTTTCCTTTTCAGGTTAACGAAATATAGATTTTTTTCTCTCTCTCTTTGTCTCTTTCTCTTTCATGATCTCCCTCTCTCACTCTTTTCTTTTTGCCAGAGGGTATATGTGTTTACCAGAGAGACAGACAGAGAGAGAAAAAGAATAAAAATAAGAAAAAAACCCTCCTATGGGGAATGGTCATGCCATAGTCACTTCTCCTCCATTTATCCCTGTTTTTGAGATTTTGGGCATTCATGCACACATGCCTGGTATGTTTCTCAAGCTGCTGAGTCTGGGACTTGAACTGTGCAATTGACCATGTGGGATCCACCCACCTTAACCACTATGCCAGGGCTGGCCTTAAATTTCTCTCTTTTTTATTTTAATAATTGTTTTATTTATTTAAATTTGACTGAAGAGGGACAGAGTGAGAGAGAGCAAGAGAGACGGAAAGTGAGAAAGCAAGCCACCAGGTCCAAGATTTGAACCGTGGTCGGCCATGTGGGATTCTAGCACCCTTAACCACCATGCCACCTGCCGGTCCCTCAATTTCTCTTTTAATATACCAGTTTTTTCAAGCTTGTGGCCTAGCTTTGTTTCCTTCTTTTATGCCTAAATCTTTGCATTGACAAATACCAATCAGAATAGGAACATGACCATACATTTTTCTCTGTGCTGCCATAGATTTAAACAATATCAGACACAAAACCTAGGTTGATGCCTTAAAGCCCACTCATTATTCTGTAGCATTCTTCTATATTAAAAATAGTTATGTGACTTAATTTATCTTTCTCTTATTTTCTCTCTCATCCTCAGGACCCAGTTTTGCCCCATCCCAAACCAGCCAAAAGACAGACCAAAAAACCCAAGCAAGGTAAGTAAAAAACCCAAGCAAGGTAAGTAAACCTGTTGGAAATAGGCTTTCCCACAGTTAAGGCAGGGCAGAGGCAGAGTGAGGGGTCTGCATGTGAATGGATCTTACTGATTGTCTCAGCTTCAGAGCTTGAGTAAACAGTCAAGATTTACAGTGTCAGCAGGGAAGCTGTAGCTTCCACACTTCTGTATCCTGAATTATAAAATTTTAATTAATTTTTTTGGAGAGGTTTTTTTGCTATAGGGCATGTGCGCTTGCCAGAAAGAGAGAGAGAGAGACAGAGAGACAGAAAGCAAGAAATCACCACCCAGGGGGGATGGCCATGCTGCAATCCCTTCTCCAATCTCCTCTCAGGATCTTGGGCACACGTACACATGTGCCCAGCGTGAGTTTAAGTCACCAGGTCTGGGACTCGAACTGCAGTTGACTACATGGGACATAGCCATTACGCCAACTGCTGGTCCCAAATTTTAATTAATTTAAAAAGAATTATTTAATTTTATTTATTATTTTAAAATTTGCTATAGGACATGTATGCTTATCAGAGAGAGACAGCCAGAGAGAAAGTGAGAAAGCAAGACTCCTGGTCTAGAACTTGAACTGCAGTAGGCCATGTGGGAGTTCAGTACTTCAGCCACCACACCACATACTGGTCCCTAAAAATCTTGAATATGGAAGGTTTTAAATTCTTAGCTAAGAAAGATGATTTCCTGGAGAAGTCAGGCTCTGAGGAAAATGGTAAAGATAAGGAGTTTAAAAATGAATGAATGAAAAAATATGAATATAATCTGAGAACTTGAAGCCACTGAGATTACTCACTGGATTGAAAATGAGCAGAAAATGTAGGAAGTCCAGCTGCTATTGCTAAACTGTCAGAGAGAATTAAATAAATTTCCTTCATGATTGGGATTGATTCAGGCATGGCAGATGGACGAGATGGGATCCTGCAAGGGAAGATGATGAAGAGATCTCTGGACAGTGAATCTGCAGCTCCTATACCCATAAAAAGAAGGAACGAAGGACAAGGAAATTCAGATTCTGATCAGCCAGGTAAGACACGGCCCAAAAAACTATGGGGAATAAGGTTCATGATGCATCTCCCCTCCTTGGATCATTTCTTAACAACTCTATAGCTTTTCATTACTTTAAAGAAAAAGTTAAATTAGAATGAAAGTGCATATCTTAGACTATACAACTGATATAAACATAATAATTATTGAGTTGATTTGATCTAGGAAAAGAAAAATAGTAGAGAAAAAGGAACTAGTATTTACTGAATATTGCCATGAGCTGGCTACTAGGTACTTCTCTGTTTGTTCTTTTTCATTCCTTCAATAGCGCAATGACTGGATTTATTTGCTGTTTTACAGATAAGTAAGTTGAGGCTGAAAGGGTTTAGAATTTGTTCAGAATCTCTGTTTAGCATATGGCTGATCCATAATCTGAATCTAGGTCTTTCTGACCCCCAAAGCCCATATTCTTATGGGTGAGAAAGGTCATCTTTTCCAGAGATTTCTTGGGATTAGGAATTTAGGAGTTTGTCTTGGTAAGGACAGACCTAATAGGACTTCCATCTTTGTTACCTTTTCATGTAGGCCCTAAGAAAAAATTTAAAGTTCCCCAAAGCAAGGCCTCAGCAACAAGCTTATGGGAGAGAAAAGAAATGAGAATGGTAGCAAAGGGCCTGACCCTACCAACGTGTCACAGAGCCTGTCCCTCAGGTGGGAATGAAGTGCCTAGACTCAAGGAACCACTGACACAGGAGGCTGGAAGTGTCCCCACTGAAGATGAAGCCTCCAGTGACCTGGACCTGGATCAACTCATGGAAGATGTTGGGAGAGAGCTGGAACAGAGAGAGAGGAGCTGAAGCACAGAGATGATAAAGAGGAGTTTGAGGTGGCCTTCTTTGAGGAATAATTAATGCCTGTGCCATTTCTGTTCTCACTCCCCTTCTCTGGAGTGCAGGAGGGAAAAACTATAAGTAAGGTACCTGAGAAGTTGATAAGTATTGTTAAGTGGCAATGAGGCTCAAGACAGAGTCATGAAGTTTATGAGTTAATAAAGCAAGTTACTGGTTTGATTGATTTGGTTTGTCTCTGAGCACACGCTTCTTTTTGGTTTCTGTCCCACCTGTTTCACTGAGCACATCATTATACCTGATGGGGGACCTGCACAGTAGCACAGTATAGGAATATAGAGAAAGCAATGAGACTGAGTCCTGGGAGAGCATCAAGAAAGATAGATCTAGTCACCCACCATATTGCCTGTGCTCATACCATACCCCAGTCCCTCCCCAAAGGTATCTTTTTTACTCACCATCTAGCCCATGGTCTTGTCAGACCTCGGCCCCTCCCTAACAGTGCCCTCACTTTCTTTCTAACTGACCAGCAGTTAGATAAGGCCTGCTCTAAAGAATCCAGCCCAAACTAGTCAGAACTCAGATGGCAGCTGGACCAACTGCTGCCTAATCTCCAAACTCATACTCTCATTGTCCTGTATTGGCACACTACATGACACACCTTCTATTGCCATGATAGTTGACAATCCCTATGATTGCAACCGGAAATTACCTTATAGGGAGAAAAAGGCAGGTTTTAGAATTCTGGGAAGTCTCTGCCTTTTCCAGGAAAGGCTCTGAATATTCCTCTCCTCTATTATCCTATTTTGTCCCCTCATTAGCCCCTTTGCTATACCTTAAACTGCCCAACTCAAGATGAGAGAGAAGGTGATTTGCAAGCTGGGCTCCCACGTCTCCATTCCTTGGCAATTGAATAAAGTTTATGCTATGGCACTTAGTTTTAGTCTCGTAAATTGACTGTGACACTACAGCAAAAGACCCCATTTCTGGGCATAAATGAAAATTGGTACTAATCTGGGTTCAAGTCCTGGCTCAGTTAATTGTTAGGTGACTATGGCCTTGGGAAAAACCATTCTGGTTCTTATTTTCTTGACTCCAGTGAGTATATCATCTATTTAGAATTGATGATGTTTCAATAAGGTGTAGTATATAAAGCACTTCACACAACACTATGTCACAATGTTACTTTAAATGATAAGGGAAGATTACAGGAAAGGGCTGGCTACCAGAGTTTGGGTATTTATGGTCCCTTGCCTGAGGCATTCACTGAAAATAAGTACTAGAGAAGGGGTCTTGGATGTGAGTTGTCTGTTAAGAGTCTATTTTTATTGGGAGGATCAGGAGTTGAAGGTAATAATCCATTTTCTCCTTAGATGCAGTCAAGTAAATTCTCTGGGTACTTTTATTTTTGTGAGGACAGGCTAGAAAGTTGAGAGAGAATTGGAGTGTATGGCTGTTTCTCTTGGTTCCTTTGTGGCCTTCAACACTTTCACTTCTGTGTCATTGGCTTCTGGCTTTGGTGATTGCTGGCAGTTCTGATTTTTCCTATAGTAAGCGCAGTATATTCCAAGGAGGTCATCATTCAGACCCAGCATTAAGCCTTTAAGACAGAGTATACAGTTTGTTCTTGAAGGCTCTCCTGTGGATGGTAGCGGGGGGCTGGTTCAAGTGAGGTCGGGCTGGAGAGAGCCAGAGAGGCGTAGACAATGCCGTCATCCTAGGTAAGAACCAAAAGGAAAAAGGGTTAGGCAGTGGAGGTGGAGCTGTACCCATCTTAAAGCAATGATCCTTCAACTTGAGGGCCCTGCCCATACATAGTCCCTCTTCCTCCACCTTGCTTTCACCCAGCTTCCCTTTAATTTCATCAGACCTTAGTCTGAGCTGCTTACCTTGGGGTTCAGTTTGGGGTCAGTGTGTTGTCCTAGGGAGAAAAATAAAGGTGTACTGAGATCAGCCAAGAGAAATAGGAAGGGGACTCTTGTGGCTAGTTGATCTCCCAAGTTTGTACCAGGGTCACATGCGGGTCATGGGGAGAGGAAAGACAGAGGGGACACCTCCATCGTAGCAGGCGTTGGGACAGCAGGAAGGGCCACAGGTAAGGACTGGGGAACGATGGGGAGGAGGACTTGCCTTTATTCTCAAGATTCTCATATTTCTCCTCAGTGTTCTGGAAGGGTTCCCTGTATGGGAGCAAGAGGAAGAGGAATATATAAGAGGCTGGGCAGGAAAGAGTTAAGACAAGTGTGGGGGCTGGCTCTCTCTGAGGGGGACTCTGCTGACAAACTCCTGGTGGGAGGGATGGGTTTGGCTCTCCAGAAGGAGCTGCCTAGAAGCAGAACTAGAGGCAGTTTCTGCTGTGGCCCAGCAGAGGGCCCCCTAAGCTAACTGAAAGTGGATTGTTCTAGAGAAGCTGCTTGTCTTGGAAGGGGACAGAGAGAAGAGAGGTGGGAAGGTGGCCCCTGTTCGTGCTCTCTGCTGGCACTGCCCTGGCTAAAGCGGGGAGTGTGGGAAGAAACGAAGAAGTGGATTTTAGGTTTTCTGGGCAGGTGCTCAGGCTTGGTCCCTGGAGGAGAAGGGGCGAGGAGGGGTGGGAGGAAGGGCAGCTGAAGAAAGATGGGGCAGGGAGAGAGAGGAGGGAGGCAGGCCTGAGCAAGAGACTATGGAAATGGCAAGAAATGGCAGGAGAGGAGGGAGGGTGAAGAGGAAGAGCCTTGGGAGAGCAAGAGGCGGGGCCAGTGAAGAGGGAGGCAGAGGCTGAGAAGTCCCTCTGAGAGACTGTGCTGGGGCAGCTGGAGGCAGAGGGGAAGAGTCTCTGAAGGGCTGCTCTGAAGCCCTGTTCTCCTTTTAGGGGATGGCACCAAGGAGTTCAAGACCTGTCTCTTTAGAGGTCAGGGAAGAGGATGCACAGATCTTAAGGATGGAGAGCAGGATGAAATGCACCTGCTTTCTTGTGACACTTCCCTGTTTTCAACCATGTCCCCCAGGTCCCCATTCCAGTTCCCCTTTGGAGGAAGAGCACTCACCTGGCTGAGGTTTTGGCTTTAGGCTGCAGACCTGTGGGGGGACAGTTGCGTGTCAGTGTGACATCCATGTCTCCAACTCTCCTCTGCTGTGTCCTGCCCTGAGCCCATCCTTAGAGGGACCAGAGCAGCAGAGCAGCTCTGCCCAAAGCAGTCAGTGAAGTCCTGGGACTCAGCCAGGCACCCAGTGGGTGCTGCAGGCTGGCTGGCACCTGTCCTCCCTACTGTCCTCAACAGCATGTCCTAAGACAAGCTCTTCTTGGTCCCACAGTCCATCATCACTACTTTCCCCCCCTTGACTTCCCTTCTCCTTCCCTGAACTCCAGACTCACTCCAACCTTGCTCCTCCCTGTACTGGAACCTCCCTGCCACCTCTTTCCTTCTCCTCCTCTTCAGTGCACATACCAGTCTCTTCTTGGCCTACAAATCAGCTTCTTGAGTTTTTTTTAGAATTATTTTATTTAACTTTATTTATTTACTTATTTTAATTTGACCAGAGAGAGTGAGAGTGAGAGAGAGAGAAAGTGAGAAAGCAAGCCGTCAGGTCTGGGACTCGAACCACTGTTGGCTATGTGGGAGTCCAATGCTCTCAACCACCATGCCACTTGCTGGTCCCTCTTATGTGTTTGAATGGTAGCAGTCTTTTCTACACCATGAGAGCCTCATGGTGGAATGAATATTTGTAGGGGTTGAGACATCTCTTGCCATCACTGGACTATTTTCCCTCTCCTCTCAGCCGATCCTCTTATATGGTAGCCACTATCCCGTCTACCCACTGTCTTGTCCCCTACGTGTCCACTTTGAAGTATCTCTACAGCATTTCCCAAGGATTTGGCCCCTGGTTTACAGTATCTTCTAGCATCCACCATCCACCTGGGTGGTACATCATGCACAGGACCACCCTCTGAACACAGGACTCACTGCTGTCCCTCACTCTCCAACTCCAGGGATTTTACTTCCCTCCCATTCAGCCATTCCCTAGATTGTTTTTGTTGTTGCTGTTTTTAATGTCAAGACTTCAGGGACCAGCAGTTAGCGTAATGGCTATGTTGCCGGACTCCCATGTAGTCGACCTTGGTTCGCGTCCCAGACCCGGTGGCTTAAAACTCAACGCTGGACACGTATGTGTGCGTGCCCAAGATCCCAAGAGGAGAATGGAGGAGAAGGGATTGCGGTGTGACCATCCCCCCAGGGGGTGATTTCTCGCTTTCTGTCTCTCTGTCTCTTTCTGTCTGTCTGGCGAGCACGCACGCCCTATAGCAAAAAAAACTTCTCAAAAAAAAAAAAAAAGACTTCATTCTGAAGTATTAAATCCAAGTATCATTTTTATGCTGCAGCTTTCTTTTCACCACACTCTCTTTCTGAAGTGTAAACAGATTCTATTTGTTTATTTATATTAACTGTGACTAAAAAACGAGTTTTCCATCTTAACCATTTGTAAGTGTATAGATTAGTAGTGGTAACTATATTCACATTGTTGTGAAACAAGTTTCCAATACTTTTTTTTTTTTGGAGAGGTTTTCGCTATAGGGCGCGTGCGCTCGCCAGACAGAGAGAGAGAGACATAGAGACAGAAAGCGAGAAATCACCCCCCAGAGGGGATGGTCACGCCGCAATCCCTTCTCCTCCATTCTCCTCTCGGGATATTGGGCACGCACGCACACGCGCCCGGCGTGAGTTTTAAGCCACCGGGTCCGGGACGTGAACCGCGGTCCACTACGTGGGAGTCCAGCGACATAGCCATTACACTAACTGCTGGTTCCCAAGTTTCCAATACTTTTTCATATTGCAAAACTAAAACTCTATACCCATTAGAGAATTCCCCCTTCCTTTCTTTCTCCTGCCCCTGGCAACTACCATTCTACTTTCATTTTCTTCAGTTTTTTTTTTTTTTTTTTTGTTTGCTACAGGATACATGGGCTTGTCCGAGAGAGAGACAGAGTAAGAGTGGGAAAATGATGGGACCAGCAGTTGGCGTAATGGCTATGTTGCTGTTTTTCAAACTGCCAGGTCTGGGACTCAAACTGTATAGTTGGCCACGTGGGATCCAGCCTCCTTAATCTCAGTGTCACCTGTTGGCCCCTACTTTCACTTTCCATTCATTTCATGAGTCTAGCTACATTTGGTTCTGTTTTCATTCTGCCATATTTGATTTTTCTTTTTTCCCCCCATTGTTTAATTTGTGTATTATGTCAGGGCGCATGTGCTCACTGGAAAAACAGAGAGAGACAGAAAGACAGAAAATGAGAAATCACCTCCCAGGGGGGATGGCCATCCTGCAATCCCTTCTCCATTCTCCTCTTGGGATCTTGTGTATGCACGCACATGAGTCTGGTGTGAGTTTAAGTCGCTGGGTCTGGGACTCAAACTGCAGTCGACTACATGGGAGTCCACCGACAGCCATTACGGCAACTGCTGGTCCCTCTATTTGTTATTATTATCCCTAGTTTACCCATGAATAACTTGAGGCATGCAACAGTATTACCATTGTGCTAGAGTTTCTCTAGCAAGCATTCAAAACCAGGATTTGATGCAGTTTCTTTTTTGTGTTCTTCATCCCTGTGCTTTGGTATTTGATCGGGGGAATCTCCTCTCATCATACATTTTCTTTGAAGAATTTCAAATCTGTGTTGGAGGATATTAGGGTCTAACTGATTGGTGCCTCCAGCCCTGTCCTTTTTTAAAAGCTATAAATACGTACACATGGCAGCTCTAGTCAGATGCCATACAGGTATCTCAAACCTAACATATCCCAGATGAAATGAATCATCTGTCTGCCCCCAATAGAGTTTCTTCCTTCTCTGTTCCCTGTTGTTCTTGGTGGTTTCATCACAGCCTCATTCCTCCAAGTTGAAGCAAGGGGCTTTCCTGCACCCTTGTCCCTACATAAATCTAAAATCTAATCTTAGTGATTTTGCCTTCTCAGCTTTTCCAAGATCTAGCCCTTTCTCTCCATGCACATTGGATTACATTAGACTGACATGGCCTGGTCACCTCCAAGCTCTCCACTGTTGACTGATACATCCATAAGAGGGAGTTAAGGCTGCCACTTTGCTGCTTCATATTGCAACTGGGGTCAGAGGCTCTGGAGTGTGGTTTGCAAGGTTCTCTTCCCTCATCTCCTGCTTCCACCAGCACGGAGCTTCCTACAGTTCCTGGAGTGGTTTCTTCCACCTGGAAGGAGAGCAACCTCTCTGCTACCATCACCACTTGCCTGGTTAATTTTTTATTTTTTGAGACTATTTATTTAGATTTTTTGGTGTGTGTCACAGAGCATGTATGCTCTTTGGAGAGAGACAGAGAGAAGGGAAAAGTGAGAAATCCCCCCCCCCCCCCCCCCCCCCCCCCCCCCCCCCCCGCCCCGCAGGTAGGATGGCCATGTCGCAATCCCTTCTTCATTCTCTCAGGATTTTTTGTGGATGTCACTTTTTCTGGGATGTCCTTCCCAACTACCTCTTCTTCCTCCAAAACTTTTTATGTGCCTCCATAACTCTTTCCAAATGAGGCAATTAACCCATTAAGTAACTCTACGCACACCCTACACCTCTACTGAGTTCCTTGAAAGCAGAATCTCTGCTTTACCTACTTTTGTATCTCCAGTTTCAAGCCTGCCCTTAGCATCTGGGCAGTCCAACACTTGCTGAACTGAGCCAATTTCCTGTCCCTTTTCTTCTCTCCATACTCTTCCCAGATTAGGCCTTCCCTTTCCATGAACCAAAAAGTGAGACTTGATGAGAGATGACTAAGTCAAGAGAGCTCTGGAATGTGATTAGATTGTGTGGAGAGGTATTGGTGGTTCTTATTTTATCCTGCCCAAAGTCCACTTGAGGAACCTCTCAAAAGTGGAGATCCCGGGACCAGCAGTTAGCGTAATGGCTATGTCGCTGGACTCCCACGTAGTCGACCGCGGTTCGAGTCCCGGATCTGGTGGCTTAAACTCACGCCGGGCGCGTGTGCGTGCGTGCCCAAGATCCCAAGAGGAGAATGAAGGAGAAGGGATTGCGGCGTGGCCATCCCCCCTGGGGGGTGATTTCTCGCTTTCTGTCTCTCTGTCTCTCTCTGTCTGTCTGGCGAGCGCACGCACCCTATGGCAAAAACCTCTCAAAAAAAAAAAAAAAAAAAAGAAAAGAAAAGAAAAGTGGAGATCCCCTTGGGACCAGCAGTTAGCATAATGACTATGTCGCTGAACTCCCATGTAGTCGACCGAGGTTCGAGTCCCAGACCTCGTGGCTTAAACTCAAGCTGGGCGCGTGTGTGTGCGTGCCCAAGATCCTGAGAGGAGAATGGAGGAGAAGGAATTGTGGTGTGGCCATCCCCCCCCGGGGGGTGATTTCTCGCTTTCTGTCTCTCTGTCTCTCTCTGTCTGTCTGGTGAGTGCATGCAACCTATAACAACAACAACAACAAACCTCTCCAAAAAACAAGTGGAGATCCCCAAGGCCAGACCTCAGAGTCTCTAACTTGGTAGATTGGAGGGCAGCTCTGCAGGATTCTGTCTTTTTTCTTTTTTTTGCTAAAGGGTATGTGTGCTCAACAGAGAGAAAGAGAGAGAGAGAGAAAGTGAGAAATCACCTCCCAGCGGGGAGCAGCCATACTGCAATCCTTTCTCCTTCACACTCCTCTCAGGATCCTGGACCTGCTTGCACACATGCCTCGCATGTTTCTCAAGCTGCTAGATCCGGGACTTGAACTGCACAGTTGGCCATGTAGGATCCAGCTAGCTCAACCTCTGCACTACCTACTAGCCTCTGGTCTCTGTTTTTGTTTTTTTTTTTTTGTTTGTTTGTTTGTTTTTTGCTACAGGCATGTGTGCTTGCCAGAGAGGCAGAGAGAAAGTGAGAAATCACTCCCTAGAAGGCTACTCCACAACCCTTCTCCATTCTCCTCTAGAGATTTTGGACATGTACACACATATATCTGGCATGAGTTTCAAGTCACTGGATCTGGGACTTGGACCATGGTTAGCCATGTGGGAGTCCAGTTCCTTATACAGTACACCATCTGTTGACCCCGTCTCTGTTTTTTTAAGAAGCACCTTTGGTGATTCTGATGAAGTTTGTAAAATCAATAAGACTTGATTTTAGATTGATATAGGGATGAGGGAGCAGGAATAAGTCCCATGTTTCAGCTTGGATGAATGAGGCTGTGTTGAAACCCCCCTGTATATGTATATATATATATACACATACATATATATATTTGGGAAAGTCATGATGCATTTTTTCATAGAAAAACATGTCATGACTTTCCTGATATATATACATATATATATATATATATATATATATATATATATATATATATCTCCTACGGGAGAGGACAGACCACTTACCTTTCCTTCTCTTCCATCTGAGGAAGATCATCAATCCCAAAATGGCAATTACAAGCACAGTGATTGCCACTGCCACCCCTACTGCTGTCTCCAGACTCAGAGGCTGGGACCCTGAGTTCTTGTTGTCCTCCGTGATCCTCGGGTCAGCTGTGGTGGCTGTAATGCCTGTGGAAGCTACATTGGAGGGGCTGTGGGTGGTGGTCTTGACAGCTGGAGAGAGATAAGAAATAAGCAGACTCTCCTCTGGAGGGGGGGGGGGGTACCTGGGTGATGGTGCTGCTTCTTATTCCTGACTTTGGGAGGATATTGAAGGTGGAGGAGCAGCCCTCAGGAGCTCACACAGGGAAGGGAGTAACAAGGTAAAATGCTAAAGGCTTAGATCCTGGCAACCCAATTTGAATCCTGATTCTACACCACTTATCAGAGCTGTATCCTCAGAAACTTATTTCATTACTTACAAATAGGGATACTAAATCATAGAATTAAAAAAAATATTGCTGTAAATCTATGTACCATAACATTTATCATTTTAACCATATTTAAGTGTACAGTTCAACGGCATTAAGTACATTCATGTTGCTGTGCATGTGTAACCATCACCACCATCCAACTCCTAAGTTTTGTTTCATTTTTGCTACAGGGCATGTGTGGCTGTCAGAGAGAGACAGAGATAGAGAAAGAGAGAGAGTGTGATATTGCCCCACAGGGAGATAGCCACACTGCAATCCCTTCTCCTCCATTTTCTTTTCAGGACACACGCACACATATGCTCAACGTGACTTTTAAGTTGCCAGGTCTGGGATCCACATTGGCCATGTGAGATCCAGCACCTTAACTTCCACATTATCTGCTGGCCCCAACACCTGAATCTCATAGGAAACTTTATTTATTTATTTATTTATTTATTTATATTTTTTTTGTTTTTTTTAGACCACAGATTAGTTTATTTTTAACACCCATCATGCCATGAATTCATAGGGAATAGGTTCCAGTAGCTCAGGCTCCTTTCCATTGGTTCTCACAAAGTGTGCTTCTCTGAGTGGAGCAGGCTGGCGCTTTAGTTGAACCCAGGTACCTTTCTCTTTGGCTTCTTTCTTTTTCTGGTCATTTTCCTTCACACGTTTGAGGAAGCTATCTCTGCTCTTAGAATGTTTAATATGCTCAACACACACATTGATTCTCTTGGCAAGAATCTTGCCCTTAACTTGTTTGTTCACAATGCCAACAGCATGCTGGGTAACATTGTAGACTCTTCCAGTTTTGCCATGGTAACATTTGTGGGATATTCCTTTTTGAACAGTACCCATTCCCTTAATGTCTACAATATCACCTTTCTTGTAGATTCGCATATATGTCGCCAAAGGAATAACTCCATGTTTTCTAAAAGGCCTAGAGAACATATATCAGGTGCCTCTCCTCTTTCCCTTTGTGTTCGTCATTTTGGTTAATTACTGGAAGATGGCGGTTCCTCTCATAGGAAACTTTGTACTCATTAAGCAACACCTTACTCTCCCCTCCCCATCAGCTCCTGGTAACCACCATTCAACTTTCTGTCTTTATGAATTTTACTACTGTAGGTATCTCATATAAATGAAATCATATAGTATTTGTCCTTTTATAGGACTGTTTTAATAAGTGAGGAAAAAACATCTATTTCATACCTAGTGTACATTGGAAACATGTTTTTAGGTTAAATTAACATATATTACAATTTTAGGAACTACAAACAGATTGTACCTTCTTTGCGGACATTTAATGTGCATTAGAAAGTTGACATAATAGTCACACATAAAAATTCAACTTTGGTAAAATCTTCAGGTTAGTGTGGACAAAATTTTTTGTCAACTCTTAGTAGAAATTAATAATAAAAGTGTAAATATTGTCTCTTGAATGAAAATTTAGAAGTATCTTTTGTTTTGTTTTGTTTTGTTTTGTAGAGAGATTTTTGCTATAGGGCATATATGTCTGCCAGAGAGACAAAGCAAGAAATCACTCCCCTCCCCAGTGGGGATGGCCACATGGCATTCCTTTCTCTTCCAATCTCCTCTTGGGATTTTGGCATGTGCCTGGTGTGAGTTTAAAGCCGTCGGGTCCAGAACTTGAACCATGGTCAACTATATCGGAGAGTCCAGTGACGTAACCATTACACCATCTATTGGTTCCGAGAGTTAAAATGTTTTTATAAAAGTACTTAAGGAGCTTTCCCATTACAGACTGCGTCGGGTCAGCTTATTGGTCTCTGCAATCTGAAAGTTGACAACTTCTTTGTGTCCGGGAGGCTGCTCCCAGCAACTCTGCAGCCGTCACCATGCCACAAAACGAATATATTGAATTACGATGTAAATGCTATGGATACCTTTTGGATTACCATGAGAAAAAGAGAAAGAAGGAAAGTCGAGAGGCTCATGAACATTCAAAGAAGGCAAAAAAGATGATTGGTCTGAAGGTTAAGCTCTATCATAAACAGCGCCATGCTGAGAAAATACAAATGAAAAAGACTATCAAGATGCATGAAAAGAGGAACACCAAACAGAAGAATGATGAAAAGACTCCACAAGGAGCAGTATCTGTCTATCTGTTGGACAGAGAAGGACAGTCCCGAGCTAAAGAACTTTCTAATATGATTAAACAAAAATGGAAAGGTAAAGCGGGAAAATGGGAAGTCCCTTGAGCCCAGGGAGAAACAGAAGTGTTAAAAGTTATTCAAACAGGAAAGAGAAAGAAGGCATGGAAGAGGATGGTTACAAAAGTCTGCTTTGTTGGAGATGGCTTTACTAGAAAACCACCTAAATATGAAAGATTCATTAGGCCAATGGGCTTACGTTTCAAGAAGGCCATGTAACACATCCTGAACTGAAAGCCACCTTTTGCCTGCCAATACTTGGTGTAAAGAAGAATCCCTCATCCCCACTATATACAGCTTTGGGTGTTATCACCAAAGGTACTGGCATTGAGGTGAACGTGAGTGAGTTGGGCCTTGTGACACAAGGAGGCAAGGTTATGTGGGGGAAATATGCCCAAGTTACCAACAATCCTGAAAATGATGGATGCATAAATGCTGTCTTACTGGTTTGATAGCAGTTGCATACAAATAACTCCTTGTAATTTTTGAAGATGATACACCATCTGGAAAACCATCATGACTGATGTTTCTGAATATAGCTGGTCTTACATGTCTGCAGTCATGAAAAGATTATTTATTAAATTGTACAAAAACATTAAAGTGGCCTGGTTTTACAAAAAAAAAGTACTTAAGGAGAAAATACCACATACTATTTAGGAAAAATAACACTATTTAGAAAATAAAAATCCCTTCTCCTCCATTCTCCTCTCGGGATCTTGGGCACGCATGCACATGTGCCTGGTGTTAGTTTAAGCCACCGGTTCTGGGACTCAAACCATGGTCGACTACATGGGAGTCTAGCGACATAGCCATTATGCCAACTGCTGGTCCCAACTATTTTTTTTAGAGAGAGTTTTGTTATAGAGTATTTGCCAGAGAGATAGAGAGACAGAAAGACAGAAAGTGAGAAATCACCCCCTGGGGGAGATGGCCACACCACAATCCCTTCTCCTCTCGGGATTTTGAGTATGCATGCATCCTCATTCAGTGTAAGGTTTTTTTTTTTAAAAAATATTTTATACAATTGTATTTGTTGTCATTATTTTTATTTTATTTTTAAAAAGTTAACTGGAGAGAGAAGGAAAGTGAGAAAGCAAGCTGGCAGGTCCAGGACTTGAACTGTGGTCAGCTACATGGAAGTCCAGCCACCTTAACCACCACGCCACTTGCTGGTCCCCTGGCATGAGTTTTTATCTGGTGGTTTTGTTTGTTTTAGAGGTTTTTTTCTATAGGGCACGTGCGCTCACCAGAAAGACAGAGAGAGACAGAGAGACAGAAAATGAGAAATCACCCCCCAGGGGATGGCCATGCGGCAATCCCTTCTCCTCCATGCTCCTCTCGGGATCTTGGACATGCATGCACACGTGCCTGGCGTGAGTTTAAGCCGAGTCCAGGACTCGAACCGCAGTCGACTACATTGGAGTCCAACAACATAGCCATTACACCAACTGCTGGTCTCCCTGGTGTGAGTTTTAAGCCTCCAGGTCCGAGACTCAAACTGTGGTCAATTACATGGGAGTCCAGCGATGTAACCATTACACCATCTGCTGGTCCTCTGATAACAATTTTTAAAAAGTGTGTTGAAATCATGAGTGAATATATGCTCAAGTACAGACTGATAAATTTAAAAAACTGAAATGGATGAGAGAAAATTTCCTATAGGGCGTGTGCACTCACCAAAGAGAGAAAGAGAGTAAGAAAGTACCACCAAGTATGTGTTGGGGGGTGACCACGCTGCAATCTATTCTTCATTCTTCTCTTGGGATTTTGAATACACATGCACATGTGCCCATCATGTTTCCAAGCTGCCAGGTCAGGACTTGAACCCCGTAGGTTGGCCATGTCAATTATTAATTTTCAAAAATATTTCTACAGTGTACCCACTTATTGTCTCAGCCTAGGAAAGACCCTCTTCCCCAACTGCTTTGAGGACAGATAAACCTAGGTTCAAATTCCAATGTTCCTCCTGAGTAATAGAGGAAGATCTATTAATGCAACACATTAGTAGGTTAAAAAGTAGATTGAGACAATATGACCAACTACCTAGGTGAGGCCAAGCACCTAACGCTTTAGAGAAAAGTTTCTGCAGTTAAGCTGTCCCTTTCAAATTCCATCTGCATCACTAACATGATGTCAGGCAGGTATTTGGCCTTTGCTAGCCTCAGTTTCCCTGTTTGTTAAATGATGATGGCAGCAATACCTGCTGCTATTGCAGGGTTATGATGAAGGCTGAGAATTAGTGATTTAGCCAGAGCCTTGGGCCACTAAGTGCGTGGGGGCTGCTGTTCTGCTACAGAGGCGCCTCTTAGTGACTGGGGCAGATGCTTAATCAGCATGGATAACCAACAATGTGACAAGATGAACATAGGGTTGGTGTGAGAGAGGTGAGGAGGTAAAGATGATAGATACATCCAGACCCAAGAAATACACAGGACCCCTAATAGAATCAACCCAAGAAGATCTTCTCCAAGGCACATCATAGCCAGACTGGCCAAATCTACAGACAAAGACAAGATACTAAAATTGGTGAGAGAGAAACGTCAGGTTACTTATAAAGGTTATCCAATCAGGTTAACCTCAGACCTCTCAGCAGAAACAATGTGAGCAGGGAAAGAATGGGAAAATATTTTCAAAGTGTTGAGTGAAAAACAGTTTCAACCAAGAATAGTATACCCGGCAAGATTATGTTTCATATGGAAAGAAAGGATAAACACATTCTTAGATAAACAAGACCTGAAAGAATTTGCCAATAGCAGACCCACTCTTCAAGAAGTTCTGAAAGGAGTGCTCTACCAGGAAAACTAAAGACACATACAGAAATAAGAGAACAAAAGGCAACCAAGAAAATGACCAATTTAATGCTAGGGACAAGAAATATCAATAATAACATTGAATGTTAACTTCCAGGATTTAAATGGAAAGATTGGATCACAGTAACACTGTTTATTCAACAGAAGAGTGTTTGAATCTAAGACAGAAATCACAAAATAGAATTTTATGACTTTTGAGTAAAACACTACTAATTTCTTTTTTTTAACTATGCTTTGTTTTCCCAATTTAAACATTTGACTTTCTTTTGAGTTGTTGATAGGTTCAGCAATTTGTGAAAATATTTTTGTTTGTTTCTTTAAATGGAAACATAAACTTTTATTCCTTCCTGACCCCTCTTGAATTGGAAATATTTGGGAGTATTCTTATTTTTTGGCAGAAGGGTTATTTGCATAATGCTTGTTGCATCGAATCAGAAATTGGAAATACTCTTTATTGGACAGGGCTTTGATTGGAATGTCATACCTGAAAATTAACTTGTGTGCTGAGCATTTGCTTTTCAACAATTTGGGGGGTTGACATGTAAATATTTCCTCAAAAATATTTAAAACCATATTGTCTCTGCTGTTATAGAGTCACAAACAAAATTATACAATATTATAAGAAATATTTTGAACATTATCTCTAAAATTTGGTAGTTTGAAATTTTGAAAGTTGTTTATTAACTGTCAAGAACTATGGAGTATGAGCAAAAATATTTTTCCTTTTTATTTTTTTTTGTTGGAGAGTTTTTTTTTTTTTTTTTTTTTGCTATAGGGTGCGTGCGCTCACCAGACAGACAGAGAGAGACATAGAGACAGAAAGCGAGAAATCACCCCCTAGGGGGGTATGGTCACGCCACAATCCCTTCTCCATTCTCCTCTCGGGATCTTGGGTACGCACGCACACGCGCCCAGTGTGAGTTTTAAGCCACCGGGTCTGGGACGTGAACTGAGGTCGACTACGTGGGAGTCCAGTGACATAGCCTTTATGCTAACTGCTGGCTCCCGAGCAAAAATTTTTTGATGAGTAATGTAAATGTGGAAAAATGTAAAAATAAATAAATAAATAGAAAACAAAACAACACAAACAAACAAAAAGATGATAGATACAGAAGGAGAGGATGATAGGACCAGAGAGATGAGACTGGGCCAGGAAAGACTTGAGGGACTTTTTGTGGGAGTAGAATGAGAAGGAAGTGGGGAGACTGAGAAACCAATGTTGCGGTGTTACCCGGGGGCCATGAGAGCCATCCACTGGGTACCTACGGTGGTCCAGGCTGAGCCATGGTTGTGGGGAGACACAAGACAGGCACCCACTGTGAGAGGTGAGCTGAGCTCCACACAGTCACATGATGAGGTGAAGGCAAGTCCCATCCTGGAGAAAGCAGACAGACCTGCAGGCCAGGGCCAGGGCAGGGTCGGGGAGCTGGAGCCCTCGTTCGGAGCAGGAAGGGACGACAACTAAGGAGTTTGGCAGGTGCTGAGGTCTAGAAAGCTGGGCAGGGACTGAATGTGGAGAAGGTAGGGAGAGGCATGGTTAGGGAAGGCAGCTCAGGTTTAGGGAAGATTAAGGGGAGAGAGAGTAAAGTTGGGAAAGGCCAAGAAAGGGGTCAGGGAGCAGGGAGAGAAGTTAGAGAGGAAGGTCAGAGGGGTGGGGCCTGAGGGGATGTCTGGGGCCCAGGACACCAGCGGTCAACAGAAGTCACACGTGGGGTGAACCTGGAGCTGCGAGGAGCTGGACTCACCGGGCGTGACAGTGAGGTTGGTCCCCTGGATGGATTGCCACTCTTCCCTCTTTTTCTTGCCTTGGTTCAGTGTGTTCAGACTGACCCGGCAGAAGTACATGTTCTGGTCCTTCAACTGCAGGCTGGAGATCCTGAGGGAGCCGGTGTTCTGACCCTCCGTCCAGTTCAGGGTCAGCCGGTTCCTGTAATCCTCATGGATGAAAGGCGGGGAGTTGCTGAAGAAGAATTCTCCGTGGAAATTGTGCCGCCTCCAGTGTATACTCACTCCGGGATCTCTGGGTAACTTCCAGGGGTGATAGAAGGAGAAGGGGATATCGATGGAGCTGCCCATGGGAGCTGAGAGGTGTTCTGGTTGGTCCACCCCATACTCATACCGGGGGCTGGATCCTGCAGAGCTTCCTAGAGGAGGGAGGGGGAGAGGGGGTGAGACTGGAGCCACCACAGGGGACAAGGAGGTTAACCCCAGTCCTTCTGGCACCTTTGTCCAGGAACAGTCGTGCGACACATGGCAGGGTTGACCATCTGGCCAGGTGTCCCCCTCTGCAGGCACTCACACATTGCCCCTCCCAGATGGCCCTTCCTGGGGTTTGGGCAGAGTCCCCACCAGGCCACTCACCAGCTTGCAGAAACACTGGTGGCGGCTGCAGCAGCAGCAGCAGGGTCAGCAGAGGCCAGCCCATATTCCCCAGGGGCTGAGAAGACACCTGGAGCTGGTAAAGCTGAGGAGACCCCGTGACGACTCCTGGTGATCACAGGAGTCGGGGGAAGTCAGGGGTAGAGCACGCCTGGAGGGTGAGCACCAGGCCTTCAGAGGACTGAGGGAGGGTGGGAGCCTCCCAGGCCTGCCTGCCACCACATCTCCACCCTCTATGATCATCACTTCCTTCATCGATCTGGCTTCTTCTTTTCCAGCATTGCAAAAGGCCTCGCTGTGGTCAGTGCCCAGATGGCCCTGCCAGAGGCTCCAGTCCCCATCTCACACCGAGAAGTGTGGTCCTCACTTGACTGGGGCCTCCTTTCTCCCCCGTCAACTCCCTGGCCTGCTGCTCCTTTGACATCTCTCTCTCTCTCTCTCTCTGCCTGTCCATTTGCTCCCACCCTTACCTTTTCCCAGTTCTCTTTTTCTCTCTCTCTCCTCTTTCTGGTTTTCTGAGTGTCACCCAGTCTCTCTCTGCCTCACACCCCAGCGGAAGAGGCTGCCTGGGACCAGAGAAAAAGCAGGCATGAGTTTTCCCAGTTATGCTCGAGTGGTCTCTAAGAGAACAAGGAAGGAGACGTAGGAGGTCGTGTGTCCTTTGCCCCCAGCTCTAGAACTAGGAGCCCCCAGCTGCTCATGTTCTCTCCTTGCCTGGCAGGGTCTCCCCTGCTGTCCCCAGGCAGAACCAAAGTCCCTTCACTCCAGGCCTTCCTCGGTGCATGGCCTTTCTGGGGTTCAGAGATGAGGGTGGGCTGACAGAACTACCTACCCAGACAGCAGGCCTTCTGCAGACCCACCGTGAGTCCTGAACATGAGACTGGATCTGCAGGGTCCTGTCTGTCCTCACCACCCTGCAGAGGAGGAGACCAAGGCTCAGAGAAGCTGGGCGCAGGTGACTTTTGGGTGTCAGGTCTGTCAGGTCCAGGATTGCAACTCCAGCCCTGCTGGGTCCATTGAGGTCCCCCTGTCATGGTCGCTTCAGCCTGGCTGTGGGGCAGAATCTCTGGGCCTCAGGGCCAGCAGCTGGCATGGTGGTTAAGGGCTCTGGACTCCCATGAGACCAACGGCAGTTCGAGTCCCAGAACCCGGCATCTTGCTTTCCCATTTTCTCTCTCTCTCTCTCTCACTCTGTCCCTCTCTGGTCAAATTGAAATAAATAAATAAATAAATAAATAAATAAATAAATAAATAAATAAATAAATAAAGTTAAATAAAAAGTAACTCTTTAAAAAAATCTCTGGGCCTCAACTTTCAAGTACCAAAGTTCTTCAGGGGGTGGGTCCCAGGAGGCTGTATCTTCATAAAGCTTTTAAGTGACTCCATGCACAGCTGAGTCCCCTGTCTAATCTAGAAGTGTCCTTGGGCAGAGGGGGAAATGGAGGATAAGAGTCACAGTGGTCACCTGCCTGTCACAGAGGACTGTCAGCCTGGGACAGGTGTGGGCAGGTAAGAAGTCAGAGGCAGGGAGCTTCAGTGACATACGGGGCTGGCTCTACAGGAGTTTGACATGGTCTTGCTGAGGGGACTGAGGGGGCAGGAAGACATGATTTCACCAGAGGAAGTGGCTTCAGTTTTGCTGAGGTGGAAGCAGGCAGAGGTGGACTTCCCTTCTTTTCTCAGTTTCTTCCCTAATTCTCATGGTGACGTTCCTGCTTGTCACTGGGTCTGCTTTTCCTACCGCGCCTCACAGCTCCCACATGTTCATGGAGTCTCTTCACCTGAGCCGAATCCTAAAAACCACCTTTCCTCATCGTTAGCTTCACAACATTCTCTGGTGCACAGCGTGTTATCTCCAGTTCATTTTGGAGAAACCGAGGCTTGGGGCCTTTGGGCTGAAGTGCTCTCTGCTGGGAAGGGGGCAGAAGAGAGGACAGTGGGGTGCAAGCAGTGGTGCCGTGGTGGAATGTGATGCTGTGTGGGGGTGACCCATGTGGGGAGGTTCCTGGTTCAGGTCTGGAGGCCTCCCTGAGTTCACTGGGCACATGATCCAGGGCTGGCTGAGGCTGGGGGTGGGCCATGGTGCTGGGACCCAGTTTGGAGTGCTGGTTCTCTGTCTCTCTGCTCATGGAAGAACTAAATAAACTTAAAATAGAATGACTAATAAGGAATACAAAGGACCCCAGCTGTCTGGGCAAGGCCGCAAGTGCGTGGCTGCCCTGTCCCAGGACTGACCGTTAGGGTCCTTTCCCACCTTGCCCCATAAGCTGTGAGATCTGGCTAGAAAGTCACCTGCTTGCCCGGCCACCCTAAAGGGGGCTGCACCCTGAGGGGCCTGGACCTCAGGATGGGTGCTGCTGGCTGTTCAGCCACACCGTGTCTGCAAAGAGGCTCTAGGTAACGTCTGTGGGTACTCTGCCTGATGTCCACAGGCCCCAGTGCTGCCCCATGCAGTGTCCTCAGATACAAGGCACTCATTCTATGTCACCTTTAGGGCCCTGGACCCAGTTGCATCCCCATGAGGCATTCTACTGTGTGCTGTGATTTCTGCTCAGGGGCGGTGTGAGGTCACCAGATGTGTTCATTTTCACTTCCTGCAGCAAGAATGACAGGGCCTGGGAACAGCCTGGGGTGATGGCTGCTTGCCAGAGTGGGCTTTGTGGGGAGGAGGCTTGGGGGAGGGGCAGTATCTGGGCCTCTAGGAGCAGGGAAAGGGGCAGGGTAAGGGCCACGCACCTCATTTGAGAATCCTTGCCTTGGCTCTCCCTGGGCTCCCCCCAAGCTCCAGCTCTCCCTTGCTCATTGACCTCATCCATTCCCACGCGAGCTCCACCCTCCATGGCATCTCCCCCATTCCTGCTTTCTCTGTAAGATCAGGCGGAAGGAAGGCACAGGCATCTGCTGGCACTACCTCTATTCATGGTGCTAGAAGGCCTAGCCAGGGCAAAGTGGCCACACGCACAAACAAAAAAAGGCTTCTCGTGGAGTTGTCTCAGATTCTGTCTTGCTCCACTTGGCACCTAGGATCACAGGGCCAATGATCTTACCTGTGTTTTCATATTTTCTGCATTCTTCATGTCGTGGCATCTGTGGCCTGGCTGACCAGGGAAAGTCTGTTCCTCCCCCAGCTGGTCAATCCAAACATTTATGTTTTTTGCTTTTCTTTCTTTTCTTTCTTTCTTTCTTTCCTTCTTTCCTTCTTTCTTTCTTTCTTTCTTTCTTTCTTTCTTTCTTTCTTTCTTTCTTTCTTTTTTCTTTCTTTCTTTCTTTCTTTCTTTCTTTCTCTTCTTTCTTTCTTTCTTTCTTTCTTTCTTCTTTCTTTCTTTCTTTCTTTCTTTCTTTCTTTCTTTCTTTCTTTCTTTCTTTCTTTCTTTCTTTCTTTCTTTCTTTCTTTCTTTCTTTCTCTTTCTTTTTTCTTTCTTTCTTCCTTTCTTTTGGAGAGGTTTTCGATATAGGGCGTGTGCGCTCGCCAGACAGAGAGAGAGAGACATAGAGACAGAAAGCGAGAAATCACCCCCCAGGGGGGATGGTCACACAGCAATCCCTTCTCCTCCATTCTCCTCTCGGGATCTTGGGCACGCACGCACACGCGCCCGGGGTGAGTTTTAAGCCTCCGGGTCCGGGACGTGAACTGCGTTTGACTACATGGGAGTCCAGCAACATAGCCATGATGCTAACTACTGGTCCCTTTTTTCTTTTTCTTTTTGAGAGGTTTTTGCTATAGGGAGCGTGCGATCGCCAGAGAGTGACAGAGAGACAGAAAGTGAGAAATAACCCCTCAGGGGGCATGGCCACACCGCCATCCCTTTTCCTCCATTCTCCTGTCTGTATTTTGGGCATGCATGCACACACGCCCAGCAGTTTAAGACACTGGGTCCGGGACTCAAACTGCGGTCAACTACAAGGGAGTCCAGTGACATAGCTGTTATGCCAACTACTAGTCCCCTCTAAAAATTTTTGAATCAAATTTTAAAATTGGCTGTGAAAAATAAGGACAGACTCACTTAAAATGGTTCCACCAACTTTTTATTTAGGCTCTAAGAAAAAATTAAAGCTCCCCAAAGCAGGGCCCTGTCAGCAACTATCTTGTCTGAGGAAGAAGAGAGAATGGTACCAAAGGGCCTGACCCTACCAGCTCGTTGTGGTGCCTGTCTCTTGATGGGGAAAGAAGGGCCTAGACACCCGAAACCACTGACTGAGGAGGCTGGAAGTGTCCCTCCAAAGATAAAAACCACAGAAAAGGGATCTTGGGTGTGTATTGTCTGTAAGAGTTCATTTCTGGTGGCAGCATCAGAAATTGAAGGTGACATCAGTTTTCTACTCATGTGCATTCTCTGGGGAATTCCCTTTCTGTGCGGAAGGGCCTAGACATTGAAGAGGGAATTGGAGTAGGTGGTGTGCTCCTCTGGGGCCCTCAACAGCTTCTGCTTTCTCAGTCATCTGTGTCTGGCCTTGGTTATTATTAGAAACTAGGATCCTTCTGGTTGGAAGTGTCACTTTTTCAGTCATCATTCAGTCTTGGTTCAAGTGAAGAGGGTCATCCCACTGGTAAGAACTCTAAGACAGGGTATAGGGTCTCGTTCTCTGGAGATCTCATTCTCAGAGTGGTGGTACCAGTGAGGTCAAGCTAGAGAAGGCGTCCATTTTTACTGCTATACCAAAATACCTGAGGGATCTGCAAATGGTGTCGTGGTTAGGGCTCTGGACTCCCACATGACAGGGACTGGTGAGTCCCGGACTAGTTAACTTGCTTTCTCTCTTTCCCTCTCTCTGTCTCTGTCTCTCTCTGGTCAAATTAAAAATAAAATAGTAAGAAAATAAATGACAAATGATTAATTCTTAAAAAGATAAACAAAACTCTGAGACCTTGTAATTTATAAAGAACAGCCATTTATTTCTCTCATCTTTGTGCCTGAAAGTGCAAGATCAAGGCTCAAGTAGACTCAGGGTCTTGTGAGAACCTGGTTTCCCCTTCTAAAATGGTCCCTTGTTGCTGATGGTTTCTGTGCAGAAAGTACGGAAGAGAAAAGGGAGATGAAAGCTATGTCCTCATGTGACAGAAAAGCAAAAAGGTCTAGGCATAGTTTTCTCTAGCCCTTTTATATGATGAGAATGTATTTGTGAGTGTAGAGAGGCCCCACCTCTTAATACCATCATGAAAGGATCAATTTGAATTGGAATTTGGAGGGGGCACAGTCAGACCATAGGGGAGGGCAAGAAAGGCACAGACGATGCCAGATGCCATCGTGGATGAGAACTGAAAGGGCAGGGGGTTAGGCAGTGGAGGTGGAGATGTGCACATATTGAGAGAAATGACCCCTCAACCTGAAGGCCCTGTTCATACACAGTCCCTCTCTTTGTCCACTTTGCCTTCTCTAACTTCCCTTTAATTCCATCAGGTCCGAGTCTGAGCTGCTTACCTCGGGGTCTAGTTTGGGGTCAGTGGGTTGTTCTAGAGGAAAAATAAAGGCATATTGAGATCAGCCAAGAGAGATGGGCAGGGGTGTCTCGTGACCATTTGATCTGCTAGGAGAAGGCCAGGGTCACACTGGGGGCTTGGGGAGAGGAAAGACAGAAGGAACACCTCCATAGTAGGAGGTACTAGGGAAGCGGAAAGGGCCACAGGTAGGAACCTGGGAATGATGGAGAGGACGACTTGCCTTTTTCTCAAGATTCTCATATTTCTCCTCAGTGTTCTGGAAGGGTTCCCTGTATGGGAACAAGAGGAAGGGAAATATGTCAGAGGCTGGCCAGGAAAGAGTTAAGACAAGTGTGGAGGGTTGGTTCTCTCTGAGGGGGACTCTGCATTCTCTGCCGATGAACTCTTTTTTTTTTTTTTCTTTAGAAATTTTTGCTATAGGGCACATGTGCTCGCCAGAAAGACAGAGAAAGACAGAGAGAGACAGAGAGACAGAGTCAGAAAGCGAGAAATAACTCGCCAGGGAGGATGGCCATGCTGTAATCCCTTCTCCTCCATTCTCCTCTCGGGATCTTGGGTACGCACGCATACGTGCCTGGCATGAGTTTAAGCCATTGGGTCTGGGACTTGACCTGGAGTTCAGCGATGTAGCAATTACATCATCTGCTGGTCCCTGTGCTGACAAACTCTTGGTGGGAAGGTTGGCTCTGGTTCTCCAGAAGGAGCTGCCTGGAAGAACTAGAGGGAGTTTGTGCTGTGGCCCAGCAGAGGTCCCTCCAGGCTAAATGAAGGTGGATTGTTCTAGAGAAGCTGCTTGTCTTGGAAGGGGACAGAGAGAAGAGAGGTGGGAAGGTGGCCCCTGTTCGTGCTCTCTGCTGGCACTGCCCTGGCTAAAGCGGGGAGTGTGGGAAGAAACGAAGAAGTGGATTTTAGGTTTTCTGGGCAGGTGCTCAGGCTTGGTCCCTGGAGGAGAAGGGGCGAGGAGGGGTGGGAGGAAGGGCAGCTGACGAAAGATGGGGCAGGGAGAGAGAGGAGGGAGGCAGGCCTGAGCAAGAGACTATGGAAATGGCAAGAAATGGCAGGAGAGGAGGGAGGGTGAAGAGGAAGAGCCTTGGGAGAGCAAGAGGCGGGGCCAGTGAAGAGGGAGGCAGAGGCTGAGAAGTCCCTCTAGAGACTGTGCTGGGGCAGCTGGAGGCAGAGGCAGCCTTTGGCCCCTGGGGCATCACCAGGAGACTAGGACAGATTGGACAGAGAGCAAGAAAGAAGAGAAAATATGATGAGCTGGATGTGTCTGGGAAGGAGCTGTTCAAGGCCGAGAGAAACCAGGATGAACAAAAGAAAAAGTTTGGATGCTGGGATGAAAGGAGGAGGGTGAAGGTACAGGGAAAGATGCAGGGGAGACACTGGGGAAGAGTCTCTGAAGGGCTGCTCTGAAGCCCTGTTCTCCTTTTAGGGGATGGCGCCGAGGAGTTCAAGACCTGTCTCTTTAGAGATCAGGGAAGAGGATGCACAGATCTTAAGTCGGGATGGAGAGCAGGATGAAATGCACCTGCTTCCTTGTGACACTTCCCTGTTTTCAACCATGTCCCTCAGGTCCCCACTCCAGTTCCCCTTTGGAGGAAGAGCACTTACCTGGCTGAGGTTTTGGCTTTAGGCTGCAGACCTGTGGGGGGACAGTTGCGTGTCAGTGTGACATCCATGTCTCCAACTCTCCTCTGCTGTGTCCTGCCCTGAGCCCATCCTTAGAGGGACCAGAGCAGCAGAGCAGCTCTGCCCAAAGCAGTCAGTGAAGTCCTGGGACTCAGCCAGGCACCCAGTGGGCGCTGCAGGCTGGCTGGTACCTGTCCTTCCTATTGTCCTCAACAGCATGTCCTAAGACAAGCTCTTCTTGGTCCCACAGTCCATCATCACTACTTTCTCCCCCTTGACTTCCCTTCCCCTTCCCTGAACTCCAGACTCTCTCCAACCTCGCTTCTCCCTGTACTGAACTCCTGATTGCCACCTCTCTCCTTCCCCTCCTCTTCAGTGCACAGACCAGTCTCTTCTTGGCCTACAAAATCAACTTCTTGTGTTGTTTTGAATGGTGGCAATGTTTTCTACACCTTGAGAGCCTCATTGTGGGATGAGTGTTTGTAGGAGTTGAGACATCTCTGGCCATCACTGGATCATTTTCCTTCCCCTCTCAGCTGGTCCTCTTACACGGTAACCACCATCCCATCTACCCTCTGTCCTGTCCCCTGTACATCCACCTCGAAGTCTCTCTGCAGCATTTCCCAAGTATCTGGCCCCTGGTTTTACAGCATCCTCTAGCATCCACTCTCATCCTGGGTGATTCCTCATCCAAAGGACAATCGCCTGAACAGGACTCTACTCCCTTCTGCAATTCCAATGACCTCCAATCTACTCCATTCTGCCATACCGTAGACTCTCTTCTTCTTTTTCTTTTTTAGGTTTTCACTCACCAGGGAGAGACAGAGACAAAGTAAAATTGAGAAATCACCCCCTGGTTGGATGGCCACAATGCAATCCATACTTCAGGATTTGGGGCACACATGCCCCCATGCCCAGCATATTTTTCAAGTTGCTGAGTCTTGGACTTGGGCCACAGAGTTGGGCATGTGGGATCCAGCACCTTAATTACCATGTCTGTCACCTGCAGACCCTTCTTTATTGTTGTTTTTAGGTTTTTGTGTTTGTTTTTCTTTTTTGCCATAGGGTATGTGCTCATCAGAAACAGAGAGAGGGAAATTGAGAAATCATCCACCAGGAGGCATGGCCATTCTCTTCCATTCTTTTCTTGAGATTTTGGGCATTCACACACATCACCTGGGTGATATTCAAGGCATTGGGTCCAGGACTTGAGCCACTGTCGACCATGTGGGAATCCAATTTCATAACCTCCATGCCACCCGTTGGCCCCAACACCCTCCCCCACTTTTTGTTTTTTAGTCAGGGAGAGTGAGGACGCTGAAATATTAAATTCCAGCATCATTTTTTTAATGCTGAAACTCTTTTCTTTCCAACATTCTCAGTCTCTTTCTGAAGTGTGAACTGTTTTTATTTATCTTTATTGTGATTAGGAAAAAAAAAACAGGTAGAGTTTTCCATCTTAACCATTTCTAAGAGCAGCTCAGTAGTATTAAGTATATTTACACTGTTGTGAAACAAATCTCTAGAACATTTTCATTTTGCAAAACTGAATTTCTATACCCATTAAAGAATTTCCCATTTCTGGGACCAGCAGTTGGTGTAATGACTATGTTGCTGGACTCCCACGTAGTTGACCACGGTTCAAATCCCGGACCCAGTAGCTTAAACTCATGTTGGGTGCGTGTGCGTGCATGCCCAAGATTCCACGAGGAGAATGGAGGAGAAGGGATTGCGACATGGCCATCGCCCCGGGGAGATGATTTCTTCCTTTCTGTCTCTCTGTCTCTCTCTGTCTTTCTGGTGAGCGCACGCATCCTATAGCAAAAACCTCTCCCCTCCCTCACCAAGAAAATAATTTTCAATTTCTCTGCCACTGGCAAACCTTGATTCTACTTTCTGTTTCTGTTAATTTCACCACTCTAGGTGGCTTATGAAAGCAGAGTCATACAGTATTTGTCTTTAATTGTGTCTGGCTTATTTATTTAGCATGATGTCATCAAGGTTTATCCATAATGTGGTGTCAGAATTTCCTTTCTTTTAAAGACTGAAGAATACAGTTCCATTCCATGTATAAACCATGTTTTGTTCATTCTTTCACAGATGGACAATTGGGTTGGTTCTTTCTCTTGGCTCCTGTGAATATGTCTGGTGTGCATACAGGTGTACAAGTGTCTCATCAAGATCCTGATTTCAATTCTTTTGTATATAAACCCAGGAGTGGCATTGCTGAATACTGCTCTCTGGATCATATGCTGGTTTTATTTTGAATATTTTGAGGAAAGAACATCTTTTTTTTTCCATAGCAGTTGCACTGTTTTACATCCCTATTTCTTTCTTTTTCTTCTTCCTTTCTTTTTTTTTTTTTTTCGACATAGGGCATATGCACTCACTGGAGACAGAGAGGGAAAGTGAAAAATCACCCTCCTCCCCCCAGGGGGGATAGCTATATTGCAATTCCTTCTCTAGTCTCCTCTGAAGATTTTGGGCATGCACATACACATGCCCAGAGTGAATTTTAAGTTGTAGGGTTCAATACTCAAACCACAGTTGTCCATATTGGAAGTCAGTGCTTTGACTACCATGCCACCTGCTGGTCCCTTACATCTCTTTTTAAAAATTTATTTATTATTTATTATTATTATTATTATTATTTATACATTCAATTGCTATACATCATTTAGATTGTAAAGAGACTTTACCCAGCATGATATACATCTCAGTCCAGCCCAGTTGAGAATACTATACACATCATCATCAACAGATAATAAACCATATCTGTGTCCCACAAATGTCTTACCTCTCTCTTTTTTCCCCCAAATTTCTTTTCTTGAACTCTTCCTCTCCCACACTCTCCTTCCACTTTGTCTCTAGTGTCCATAACAATTTTCAATGCTCTTATATCCTCCAGTCTTACAGTCTCTACCTTAGAGTGTGGACAGTTGGTATATGTTAAGTGGAGACATACAATGTCTCTCTTTCCTAGCCTGACTTGCTTCACTCAGCAACAAATCTTCCATATTTGTCCACTTGCTATCAAGCTCTAGGGCCTTGGTTTTTTTTTTTTTTTTTTTTTTTTTTTTTTTTTTTTTTGGTTGAATAGTATTCCATGGAGTATATGTGCCACACTTTTTCAATCCATTCATCTTTTTGTGGACATTTGGGTTGGGTCCATGTCTTAGCAATCGTGAATAATGCTGCAATAAATATAGTTGTGCAAGTGCTTTTCTGACTGAGTGTTCTCTTGTCCTTTGGGTAGATACCCAGGAGTGGAACTGCTGGATCATATGGTAGTTCTATTTGAAGGTCTTTGAGGAACCTCCATATTGTTCTCCACAGTGGCTGGACCAATTTACATTCCCACCAACAGTGTAGGAGTGTTCTCTTTTTGCCATATCCCTTCTAGCACTTATCTTTTCTTTTTTAATCTTTGCCATGCTGACTGGGGTTAGGTGGTATCTCATTGTGGTTTTGATCTGCATTTTCCTTATGATGAGAGATGCTGAGTATTTTTTATATGCTTTTTGGCTGTTCGTCTGTCTTCCTTAGAGAGTTTATTCAGCTCATTTTCCCACCTTTTAATTGGATTAATACTTTTCTTCTGGACAAGCCACTGAGTTCCCTGTGTATTCTGGTTATCAGTCTCTTATCTGAAGCACAGTTAACAAAAATTCTCTTCCATTTCCAAGCTTGTTGATTCACTCTAATTACTGTGTCCTTTGCTGTGCAGAAATTTTTCAATCTGACGTAATCCCACCTATTTTGGGGATTATTGCCTGTGCTTTGTGGGTCTTGCTTAAGAAGTCTTTGCTTACCCCAATGTCTTCCAGAGTCTCCCAGTGTTTTCCACCAGTAGTTTTATAGTTTACAGCCTTAAGTTTAGATCTTTGATCCACTTTGAGTTGACATTTGTTAATGGTGACATTTGTTAATGGTGTTCAGATTTATCTTTGTGCAGGTGGATACCCAGCTTTTCCAGCACAATTTACTAAAGAGGTTTTCCTTTTCGCACTGGATTGACTGGTACCTTTTGTCAAAGATCAGTTGGCTGTATGTTTTGGGGTTTGATCCCTTACATTTCTTTTTTCTTTTTATTTTTTTGGAGAGGTATTTTTGCTATAGGGTGCGTGCACTCGCCAGAAAGACAGAGAAACAGAGAGACAGAAAGCGAGAAATCACACCCCGGGGGGGGGATAGCCACACCACAATCCCTTCTCCCCCATTCTCCTCTCTGGATCTTGGACATGCATGCACACACACCTGGCGTGAGTTTAAGCCACCGGATCCAGGACTCGAACCGTGGTTGACTACATGGGAGTCCAGCGACATAGTCATTATGCTAACTGCTGGTCCCAGGTCTCTTATATTTCTATTAACAGAATACAAGGCTTTTAATTTCTCCACATCCTTGCAAGCAGTCCCACTCATTGCTTCATCTTGCTTAGAGAGGACACAGTGTAGTAAAGCGAGTGCCCCAGGTGTCTTTTTTAATAGAATAAATTTGTCCAACAGTTGTGAGGTACAAAATTAACCAATTTTAAACTAGTTGACAGCAACTGCACACAAATCCGTCCTTTCTCAGGGGGACGGTCTCCTTCCTGATGTTCTCTTTGGTCATGATGCAGATCCTGAATGCGTCCCTGGTGTACATATCCCTCTCAGTCGTAGAAATGAAGACATCCTTCACCAGCCACATGCTCTGTCCAAAGACAATGGGATGTGCTCCACATTCTGCATGTTCTTATTTTTTATTTTTAAGAGAATTATTTATTTATTTCCATTTATTTATTTTTACATTTTTCTACATTTACTTTACATATCAAAAAATTTTTGCTCATACTCCATTGTTCTTGACAGTTAATAAACAACTTTGAAAAATTTGAAGATAATGTTCAAAATATTTCTTATGATTTTGTATAATTTTGCTTGTGACTCTATAACAACAGAGACAGTATGGTTTTAAATATTTTTGAGAAAATATTTACATGTTAACTACTCAAATTGTTGAAAAGCAAACACTAGTCACACATAAACCTTCTTTACTTAGCCCTGAATACCAAGTATTCTGTGATATACCATCTGCTAGCAAAGATCAGTCTCTTTTTCTTCCTTCAAAGTCTTTCTCAAGATAATCCTCTGGTGTGGTTGCTCTTTTGTAATCTCTACTAATTACAATGCTGGGCTGGAAAAGTCCAGGTTATTTTATGTTATAAATTCTTTCACATATCTTCTCTAATCCTCTCTGCTAGGCAGAACTATTTATGGTGCCAGGCCATCTTTCTAAGAGCTTCTGTTGGCTTACTTGAGATCCACCTTAGTTCCATAGTTTTCTGATTAATCTTCAGGTATGACATTCTAGTCAAAGCCCTGTCCAATAATGAGTATTTCCAATTTCTGATTCAATGCAACAAGCATTATTGAATTTACGCAAATAATCCTTCTGCTACAAGACAAGAATACTCCCAAATATTTCCAATTCAAGAGGGGTCAGGAAGGAAGACAAGTTTATGTTTCCATTTAAAGAAACAAACAAGAAAAATATTTTAACAAATTGCTGAACCTATCAACAACTCAAAAGAAAGTCAAATGTTTAAATTGGGAAAACAAAGCATAGTAAAAATAATCAGTAATATTTTACTCAAAAGTCATAAAATTCTATGTGATTTCAGTCTTAGGTTCAAACTCTCTTCTGTTGAATAAACAGTGTTACTGTGGTCCAATCTTTCCATTTAAATCCTGGGAGTTAACATTCAACGTTATTATTGATATTTCTTGTCCCTAGCATTGAATTGATCATTTTCTTGGTTGCCTTTTGTTCTCTTATTTCTGTATGTGTCTTTAGTTTTCCTGGTAGAGCACTCCTTTCAGAACTTCTTGAAGAGTGGGTCTGCTATTGGCAAATTCTTTCAGGTCTTGTTTATCTGAGAATGTTTTTATTCTTTTTTTTTTTTTTTTTCTTTTTCTTTTTTTGGAGAGGTTTTTGCTATAGGGCACGTGCGCTCGCCAGACAGACAGAGAGAGACAGAGAGATAGAAAGCAGGAAATCACCCCCCAGGGGGGATGGCCACGCCGCAATCCCTTCTCCTCCATTCTCCTCTCGGGATCTTGGGCACGCACGCACACGCGCCCGGCGTGAGTTTAAGCCACCGGGTCCGGGACTCGAACCGCGGTCGACTACGTGGGAGTCCAGCGACATAGCCATTACGCCAACTGCTGGTCCCAGAGAATGTTTTTATTCTTTCTTTCCATATGAAACATAATCTTGCTGGGTATACTATTCTTGGTTGAAACTGTTTTTCACGTAACACTCTGAATATATTTTCCCATTCATTCCTTTGCTCACATTGTTTCTGCTGAGAGGTCTGAGGTTAACCTGATTGATAACCTTTATAAGTAACCTGACATTTCTCTCTTGTCAATTTTAGTATCTTGTCTTTATCTGTAGATTTGGCCAGTCTGGCTATGATGTGCCTTGGAGAAGATCTTCTTGGGTTGATTCTATTAGGGGTCCTTTGTATTTCTTGGGTCTGGATATTTGAAAACCTCTCTAGATTTGGAAAGTTTTCTTCTAAGATTTCATGGAATAGATTATCAATGCCCTTATTAGTCTCCTCAACTTCTGGGATACCAAGTGTCCAGATGTTTGGGTGCTTAATGCTGTCTAGTATTTTTCGTATAGTATTCTCATTTTGGGGCGTTATTTTCATAGTTTTTTTGGTTGTTTTTTCTAGATGAGAGGTTTTGCCTTCAACATCTGAGATTTGATTATCTGCATGGACGAATCTGCTTTTAATACTTTCGAAGGAGGTTTTGATTCCCTGAATGGCACCCTTCATCTGTAATAGCTCCAGTTGATTCTTTTTTTATGGTATGTATTTATTTCCTCTTTCAGATCATGGAAGACTTCAACACCTCCTGGAACTTGTTGTCTCTTTCCTCCTGAATCTTCTGGAATTTATTATCTCTCAGCTCTTGCATCTCATTTAGCTTTGTCACCATGAATATTCTGAATTCTCTATCAGACATTTCCATGAGATCTACTGTACTGTCTGTGGATGATGAAGGATTGTTCTTTACCCTTAGGAGGAAGATATTTTCTTGATTTCTCATGTTTCTTGTGCCTCTGCGGTTGTTTCTGGCCATGCTGTGACAAAATGTATCCTCCACTGTGCTTCGCAATGTGGTATCTGCAGGAGGTTCAATAAGCGATGAGGATTTCAATGACCCTAAGAGTATTCAGATGCTTTGCTCCTATGCACCTAGGCCTATCTAGACATTCATTATGTGAAGGGTGAAGCTTAGAGTGGGAAAGTAAGGTTAAAAAAATAAGCAAAAAGGAAAAAAAAACTAGAAAAATACTACCAACAAAGAGGAAAGAAAAAAATTTTTTTTACATATAAAAAATGAAACATGCCAGGACACACCTCAGCTTTAAAATGGCTTCTGGAATTAGCAAGTGAAAGGCCCAAGGTAAGGAGAAGTGGTTGAAAATTTTTTTTAAAAATTAAAATTTAAAGAGAAAAAGAGTGCAAGACAGACAGATAGACAGACAGTCAGAGATAGAGAAAAGACGGAGGTTGCCCTACCTTGTCTGAGTATTTCAGGAGTCTAGGAGATGGAGTTTAGAGCATAGCTTCCCTGAACATGCTAAGACATACCTCAGCTTTAAATGGCTTGTGGAATTAGCAAGTGAAAGAAAAGGCCCAAGGTAAGGAGAAGTGGTTTAAAAATTAAAAAAAAAAATTAAAATTTAAAGAGAAAGCGAATGCAAGACAGGCAGAGACAGATAGCCAGAGACAGAGAAAGGACGGAGGTCGCCCTACCTTGTCTGAGTATTTCAGGAATCTAGGAGATGGAGTTTAGAACATAGCTTCTCTGAACACACCAGGACACACCTCAGCTTTAAAATGGCTTCTTGTCTGAGTATTTCGGGAGTCTCCTGTATGTTCTTAAAACCGTGTTGGTGAGAAAGACAACTTAGCTGAGGAGTCATGTGATAGCAAATACAAAGGGAGGTTTGGGTCCCCTCAACACCCTCCCATGTCTCAGGATTTATAATAAATACATCACATAATATTAACTGCTGAATTTGTACATTAGTTATAACAGTTACTTTCTGTGGGATGATTGGGGTCTTTTATAAGATCCATGTCACCCACAAACAGATTATTTTACTTCTTCCTTTGCAATTTAGATTATTTTTTTTCCCTTAATTGCTCTGGATAGTTCTTCCAATACTACGGTGATTAATTGTATTAAGAATTGACATCTGGGACCAGCAGGTGGTGGGTGGTTAGGACGCTGGACATTCCCACATGGCTGACTATGGTTCGAGTCCTGGATCTGGTGGCTTGCTTTCTCACTTTCTCTCTCTCTCTCTCTGTGTCTCTCTGGTCAAAATAAAATAAGTAAATGAATAAATAAAATTAAGAATCATTTAAAAAAAAAAGAATTGACATCTTTGGGGACCAGCAGATGGCATAATGGTTACGTTGCTGGACTCCCACATAGTCAACCACGGTTCGAGTCTCAGACCTGGTGGCTTCAAACTCACGCTGGGTACGTGTGTGTGTATACCCAACATCCCAAGAGGAGACTGGAGGAGAAGGGATTGTGGCATGGCCATCTCCCCTGAGGGGTTGAGGGGTGATTTCTCACTTTCTGTCTCTCTGACTCTGTCTGTCTGGTAAGCACACATGGCCTATAGCAAAAATTTCTCTCTAATCAAAAAAAAAAAAAAAAAAAAAAAAAAGGAATTGACATCTTTGACTTATTCCTGATAGTAGAGGCAAAGATTTTAGTCTTTCACCACTGAGTGATGTTAGCTATGAGTTTTTCATAATGGCCTTTATTATACTGAGTAGATCCCTTGTATTCCTGATTGGTTGAGTGTTCTTCTATCACAAAAGGATATTGAATCTTGCCCAATGCTTTTCCTGTATTATTCCATTAATGTGGTGCATTACATTAATTGATTTTAATATGTTGGACAATCCTTGCATTCTAAGTATGAACCGCACTTTTTCATGGTTTGAAATCTTTAAATGTATGGTTGAATTTGTCAGGTATTTTGGCAGAGGAGTTTTGCATCAATAGTCACTGGTGGTATTTATCTATAGTTTTCTTTCTTGCTTTTCAAAATCTTTTTTCATTTTTTTTTTTATTGCAATGTCTGTCTGTCTTTGGCAAATGGTAAGGTTGACCTCAAAAAATCACCTTCAAAGTGTTCCAGATATCGTTCGTCATTGTCCTATATGCCTATCCTTTGACCTCACTCAACTCTTGTCCCAACAATGCCCTTTCTTTTGGGTTATCCGTGCTCCCTGATGACTTCCTGCTCTCCATGCTCTTTCCTTAGCTCCTTCACCCCCCATGATTCCTTGTCTCTCTGTCACACTTAACTGGCAGATCCCCGTTCCTGGGCGTGTCCTATGGCAGGGGATGCTATTTGTTTATTTCAGTTGGGAAGCTCGGGGAGAGCTCCTGGATCACTCACCTTTCCCTCTCTTCCACCTCAGAAAGACCATCAGTCCCAAAAAGGCCACTTTGAGCACCAGGCAGGCCATTTGCAGCCAGATGGCAGTCTCCAAACGTAGGGGCCCACATCCTGAGTTCCTTTTGCCCTCTCTGGTGGCTGTAATGGCTGTGGAGGCTATGCTGGAGGGACTCCTGGTAGTGGTCTTGACAGCTGGGGAGAGATGAGAAATAAGCAGATTTTTTACCAAAGGAATGTGGGTGTCCCCTGGCTGACAGTACTGCTTCTTGTTCCTTAGTTTGGGGCAATAGGAGTAGGGGACAGGTCTCAGAAGCTCACACAGGGCGGAGAGTAACAAGGTAAAAGGCTAAAGGCTTCAAGTCCAGACAAGTTAGAGCCGGCAGGTGGCACAACATTAAAGGTGCTGAAGACCCACATGGCTGACTGCAGTTTAAGTCCCGTACCTGGCGGCTTGCTTTCTAACCTTTCCCTCTCTCTCTGTCTCTGTCTCATTAAAGTTAAAAAATAAATACATTAAATAATTTTTTCTTTTTTTTTTTTTTTGGAGAGGTTTTTTGCAGGGTGCTTGTGCTCACCAGAAAGAGAGAGACAGACAGAAAGCTAGAAATCACCCCGCAGGGTGGATGGCCACGCACGCCACAATCCTTTCTCCTTCATTCTCCTCTCGGGATCTTGGGCATGCATGCACATGTACCTGGCGTAAGTTTAAGCTAACAGATCTGGGACTCAAACCACGATCGACTACTTGGGAGTCCAGCGACATAGCCATTACTCTAACTGCTGGTCCATAAATTAAATAACTCTTTAAAAAAATTCCAGACCAGGCTATTAAATTTGAGGACACCTTTGACCTTTCAAAGCCTCGGCTGAAATAGGCCTGGCAGCTGTCAGGGAGCAGGTCTCACAAGGTGTGACAGTGGGAACAAGGGCAGGGGCTAGATTTGGAGTGGACAGTGAGAGGCATGGTTAGGGAAGGCAGCTCAGGTTTAGGGACGATTAAGGGGAGAAAGGAAAAAGTTGGGAAAGGTCAAGACAGGGACCTAGGGGCAGGGAGAGAAGTTAGAGAGGAAGGTCAGAAGGGGTGGGGCCTGAGGGAGTCTGGGGCCCAGGACAACAGTGGCCAATAGAAGCCGCATATGGGGTGAGCCTGGAGCTGCGAGGAGCTGGACTCACCGGGCGTGACAGTGAGCTTGGTCCCCTGGATGGATTGCCCCTCTTTCTTGCCATCGTTCAGTGTGTTCAGACTGACTCGGCAGAAGTACACGTTCTGGTCCTTCAACCGCAGGCTGGAGATCCTGAGGGAGCCAGTGTTCTGACCCTCCGTCCAGTTCAGGGTCAGCCGGTTCCTGTAATCCTCATGGATGAAAGGCGGGGTGGTGTTGAAGAAGTATTCTCCGTGGAAATTATACCGTCTCCAGTGTATACTCACTCCGGGATCTCTGGGTAACTCCCAGGGGTGATAGAAGGAGAAGGGGATATCGATGGAGCCGCCCACGGGGGCCGAGAGGTGTTCTGGTTGGTTCACCCCATACTCATACCGGGGGCTGGATCCTGCAGAGCTTCCTAGAGGAGGGAGGGGGAGAGGGGGTGAGACTGGAGCCACCACAAAGGACAAGGAGGTTAATCCCAGTCCTTCTGGCACCTTTGTCCAGGAACAGTTGGGTGACACATGGCAGGGTTGACCGCCTGGCCAGGTGTCCCCCTCTGCAAGCACTCACACATTGCCCCTCCCAGATGGCCCTTCCCGGGGTTTGGGCAGAGTCCCCACCAGGCCACTCACCAGCTTGCAGAAACACTGGTGGCGGCTGCAGCAGCAGCAGGGCCAGCAGGGGCCAACCCATATTCTGCAGGGGCTGAGAAGACACCTGGAGCTGGTAAAGCTGAGGAGACCCTGTGGTGACTCCTGGTGATCACAGGAGTTGGGGGAAGTCAGGGGTAAAGCACGCCTGGATTACGAGCATCAGATCTTCAGAGGACTGAGGGGGGTGGGAGCCTCCCCAGGCCCATCTCCAACCACACCCCCACCCCCTGACCAGCACTTTCTTCATAGATTTGGCTTCTTCTTCTAGCATTGCAAAAGAACCTCCCTGTGGTCAGTGCCCAGATGGCCCTAAGACCTTCAACCCCCATCTC
Organism: Tupaia tana; assembly: GCA_026018925.1. Taxonomy (NCBI): domain Eukaryota; kingdom Metazoa; phylum Chordata; class Mammalia; order Scandentia; family Tupaiidae; genus Tupaia; species Tupaia tana. Next base: position 50,066,569 of record JAKSZU010000016.1, on the reverse strand, counting down.
ACACTGAGAAGTGTGGTCCTCACTTGGCTGTGGCCTCCTTTCTCCCCCCTCAACTCTCTGCCTTACTACTCTCTTGACATCTGTCTCTCTCTCTCTGCCTGTCCATTTGCTCCCACCTTTCCCCATCCCAGTTCTCTCTTTCTCTCCTCTTTCTGGTTTTCCAGTCTCTGACTCTCACCCCAGGGAAAGAGGCTGCCTAGGACCAGAGGAAAAGCAGGCATGAGTCTCCTCAGAAACGTTTCAGAGCGGACTCTCAGGACAAAGAGGGAGACACTGGAGAACATGTGCCCTTTGCCCCCAGCTCTAGAACTAGGAGCCCCCAGCTGCTCATGTTCTCTCCTTGCCTGGCAGGGCCTCCCCTGCTGTCCCCAGGCAGAACCAAGGTCCCTCCATTCCTGGACTGCTCCCTTGGTGCACATCCTTCTCGAAGTTTAGGGGGTGAAGATGGGCTGACAGTCCTACCTACTCAGACAGCAGGCCTTCTGCAGACTGGATCTGCAGGGACCTGTCTGTCCTCACCATCCTGCAGAGGAGGAGACCAAGGCTCAGAGAAGCTGGGCGCAGGTGACTTTTGGGTGTCAGGTCTGTCAGGTCCAGGATTGCAACTCCAGCCCTGCTGAATCCATTGAGGTCTTCCCTACAGTGGTTGCTTCAGCCTGGCTGTGGGGCAGAATCTCTGGGCCTCAACATTCAGGTGCCAAAGCTCTGGAGAGGGTGGGCCCTCAGATGCTGTATCTTCATAAAGCTCTTTTTTTTTTTTTTTGAGAGGTTTTTCACTATAGGGCGCGTGTGCTCGCCAGACAGACAGAGAGAGACATAGAGACAGAAAGCGAGAAATCACCCCCCAGGGGGGATGGTCACGCCGCAATCCCTTCTCCTCCATTCTCCTCTCAGGATCTTGGGCACGCACGCACACGCGCCCAGCATGAGTTTTAAGCCACTGAGTCCAGGATGCGAACCGCGGTTGACTACGTGGGAGTCCAGCGACATAGCCATTACGCTAACTGCTGGTTCTCTCTTCATAAAGCACTTAAGTGACTCCACGCACAGCTGAGTGCCCTGTCTAATCTAGAAGTGTCCTTGGGCAGAGGGGAAATGGAGGATGAGAGCTACAGCAGTCACCTGCCATGGAGGACACTGTCAGCCTAGGAAAGGTGTGGGCGGGTGAGAGGTTGGAGGCAGGGAGCTTCGGTGACACACGGGGCTGGCTCCACAGGAAGTTCACATCATCTTGCTGAGGTGACTGGCGGGAGGGGGTGGGGGGGCAGGAAGACATGATTTCACCAGAGGAAGTGGCTTCAGTTTTGCTGAGGTGGAAGCAGGCAGAGGCGGACTTCTCTTATTTTCTCAGTTTCTTCCCTAATTCTCATGGTGACGTTCCTGCTTGTCACTGGGTCTGCTTTTCCTACCGCGCCTCACAGCTCCCACATGTTCATGGAGTCTCTTCACCTGAGCCGAATCCTAAAAACAACCTTTCCTCATCTTTAGCTTCACAACATTCTCTGGTGCACAGCGTGTTATCTCCAGTTCATTTTGGAGAAACTGAGGCTTGGGGCCTTTGGGCTGAAGTGCTCTCTGCTGGGAAGGGGGCAGAAGAGAGGACAGTGGGGTGCAAGCAGTGGTGCCGTGGTGGAACGTGATGCTGTGTGGGGGTGACCCATGTGGGGAGGTTCCTGGTTCAGGTCTGGAGGCCTCCCTGAGTTCACTGGGCACATGATCCAGGGCTGGCTGAGGCTGGGGGTGGGCCATGGTGCTGGGACTCTGTTTAGAGTGCTGGTTCTCTGTCTCTCCGCTCATGGAAGAACTAAATAAACTTAAAATAGAATGACTAATAAGGAATACAAAGGACCCCAGCTGTCTGGGCAAGGCCGCAAGTGCGTGGCTGCCCTGTCCCAGGACTGACCGTTAGGGTCCTTTCCCACCTTGCCCCATTAGCTGTGAGATCTGGCTGGAAAGTCACCTGCTTGCCCGGCCACCCTAAAGGGGGCTGCACCCTGAGGGGCCTGGACCTCAGGATGGGTGCCGCTGGCTGTTCAGCCACACCGTGTCTACAAAGAGGCTCTAGGTAACGTCTGTGGGTACTCTGCCTGATGTCCACAGGCCCCAGTGCTGCCCCATGCAGTGTCCTCAGATACAAGGCACTCATTCTATGTCACCTTTAGGGCCCTGGACCCAGTCGCATCCCCATGAGGCATTCTACTGTGTGCTGTGATTTCTGCTCAGGGGTGATGTGAGGTCCTCGCGATAAGAGGGACGGCCGGGGGCATTCGTATTGCGCAGCTAGAGGTGAAATTCTTGGACCGGCGCAAGACGGACCAGAGCGAATTGTTCATTTTCACTTCCCGCAGCAAGAATGACAGGGCCTGGGAACAGCCTGGGGTGATGGCTGCTTGCCAGAGTGGGCTTTGCGGGGAGGAGATCTGGAGTGCTATGATTCCAAGACAGGCAACCTCAATGCTGCCCTTCAGCCCCTCGGAGGCCGAGGCGGGGGTGGGGAGCAGTATCTGGGCCTCTAGGAGCAGGGAAAGGGGCAGGGTAAGGGCCACGCACCTCATTTGAGAACCCTTGCCTTGGCTCTCCCTGGGCTCCCCCCAAGCTCCAGCTCTCCCTTGCTCATTGACCTCATCCATTCCCACGCGAGCTCCACCCTCCATAGCATCTCCCCTATTCCTGCTTCCTCTGTAAGATCAGGCGGCAGGCACAGACATCTGCTGGCACTACCTCTATTCATGGTGCTAGAGGGCCTAGCCAGGGCAGAATGGCCACACGCACAAACAAAAAAAGGCTTCTCGTGGAGTTGTCTCAGATTCTGTCTTGCTCCACTTGGCACCTAGGATCACAGGGCCAATGATCTTACCTGTGTTTTCATATTTTCTGCATTCTTCATGTCGTGGCATCTGTGGCCTTGCTGACCAGGGAAAGTCTGTTCCTCCCCCAGCTGGTCAATCTAAAAATTTCTAAATCAAATTTAAATTATCTGTGAAAAATGACAGACTGAGCTAAAATAGTTCTATGAACTTTGTTACTTTATTTAGGCTCTAAAAAAATTAAAGCTCCCCAAAGCAAGACCTTAGCAACCATCTTGCCTGAGAAAGAAGAGAGAATGGTACCAAAGGGCCTGACCCTACCAACTTGTTGTAGTGCCTGTCCCTTGAGGAAGAAAGGGCCTAGACACCAGAAACCACTGAATGAGGAGGCTGGAAGTGTCACTTCAAAGACAAAACCACAGAGAAGGGGTCTTGGGTGTATATTGTCTGTTAGAGTTCATTCCTGGTGGCAGGATCAGAAATCATTTTTCTCCTCAGATGCATTCTCTGAGTAGTTCTGTGGGGAAGGGCCTGGACACTGAAGAAGGAATTGGAGTAGATGGTGTTTCTCTCAGCTCCTCTGGAGCCCTCAACAGCTTCTGTCTTCTGAGTCATCTGCGTCTGGCCTTGGTTATTATTAGAAACTATATCCTTCTGGTTGGAAGTGTCACTTACTCAAAGTCAGTCATCATTCAGTCTTTTTTTTCCTTAAGAATTATTTTATTTAACTTTATTTATTTATTTATTTATTTATTTATTTATTTATAATTTGACTGGAGAGGGACAGAGAGCAAGAGTGAGAGAGAGGGAAAGAAAGAAAGCAAGCTGCCAGGTCTAGGACCCAAACCTACGTGGTCAGCCATGTGGGAATCCAGTACCCTTAACCACCACGCGACCTGCCAGCCCACAACATTCAGTCTTGACTCAGGTGAAGAGGGTTATCCCACTAATAAGAACTTTAAGACAGAGTATAGCATCTCTTTCTCTGGAGATCTCATTCTCAGAGTGACAGGGAGGTGGTACCAGTGAAGTCAAGCTAGAGACACTGTCCATTTATACTGTTATACCAAGATACCCGAGGGGCCTGCAGGTGACATAGTGGTTAGGGTTCTGCTCTCCCTCATGGCTGGGAGTGGTTTGAGTCCTAGACCTGTTGGCTTGCTTTCTCACTTTCCCTCTCTCTGGTCAACTAAAAAAAATTAATAAAAGTAAATGAATAATTCTTAAAATAAAAAACTCAAAATATCTGAGACTGTCACTTCTAAAGAATGGAAATTTATTTTTCACATCTTTGTGTCTGAAAGTACAAGGTAAAGGCTCTAGTAGACTCAGGGTCTGGTGAGGGCTTGGGTTTCCCCTTCCAAAATGGCACCTTGTTGCTGATTATTTCTGTTCAGAGGTACGGAAGAGACAAAGCGAAGATGAATGCTGTGTCCTCACATGGTAGTAAAGCCAAAAGGTCTAGGCACAGTTATCTCCAGCCCTTTTATATGACAAGAATCTATTCATGAGGGTAGAGAGGTCCCACCTTTTAATACCACCACAAAGGGATTAATAGCAAAATCCCAAATTTCAGATTCGGAATTTTGGAGGGGGACACGTGCAAACCCCAAACAGAGGGTAAGGGCGGCACAGACCACGCTGTCATCCTGGTTGTGAATTGAAGGGCAGGGGGTTAGGCAGTGAAGGTGGAGCTGTGCCCATCTTAAAGCAACGATACCTGAACCTGAGGGCCCTGCCCATACACAGTCCCTCTGTTCCTCCACCTTGCCTTCTCCCAGCTTTTCTTTAATTCTGTCAGGCTCTAGTCTGAGCTGCTTATCTTGGGGTCACCATGTTGACTTAGGAAGAAAAAAATCAAAGTGTGCTCAGGCCAGGCAAGGAAATAGGTAGGAGGCTCTCATGGCAAAATTATCTGCCAGGTCAGGACCACGGTCACATGGGGGTCATGGGGAGAGGCAAGACAGAGGAGACACCTCCATCGTAGCAGGCGTTGGGACAGCAGGAAGGGCCACAGGTAGGGACTGGGAAACGATGGGGAGGAGGACTTGCCTTTATTCTCAAGATTCTCATATTTCTCCTCAGTGTTCTGGAAGGGTTCCCTGTATGGGAGCAAGAGGAAGAGGAATATATAAGAGGCTGGGCAGGAAAGAGTTAAGACAAGTGTGGGGGTTGGCTCTCTCTGAGGGGGACTCTACATCCTCTGCTGACAAACTCCTGGTGGGAGGGATGGGTTTGGTTCTCCAGAAGGAGCTGCCTGGAAGCAGAACTAGAGGCAGTTTCTGCTGTGGCCCAGCAGAGGGCCCCCTAAGCTAACTGAAGGTGGATTGTTCTAGAGAAGCTGCTTGTCTTGGAAGGGGACATAGAGAAGAGAGGTGGGAAGGTGGCCCCTGTTCATGCTCTCTGCTGGCACTGCCCTGGCTAAAGCGGGGAGTGTGGGAAGAAACGAAGAAGTGGATTTTAGGTTTTCTGGGCAGGTGCTCAGGCTTGGTCCCCGGAGGAGAAGGGGTGAGGAGGGGTGGGAGGAAGGGTAGCTGAAGAAAGATGGGACAGGGAGAGAGAGGAGGGAGGCAGGCCTGAGCAAGAGACTATGGAAATGGCAAGAAATGGCAGGAGAGGAGGGAGGGTGAAGAGGAAGAGCCTTGGGAGAGTGAGAGGCGGGGCCAGTGAAGAAGTGGGAGGCAGGGACCAGCAGTTAGCGTAATGGCTGGACCTGGTGGTTTAAACTCACGCTGGGCACAAGTGCGTGAGTGCCCAGGATCCCAAGAGGAGAATGGAGGAGAAGGGATTGTGGCATGGCCATCCTCCCTGGGGGGGGGGGGGGGGGGGGGGTGATTTCTTGTTTTCTGTCTCTCTGCCTCTGTCTTTCTGGCAAGTGCACGTGCCCTATAGCAAAATCCTCTCAAAAAAAAAAAAAAAAAAAAAAAAAATAGATTGACATCTTTAACTTGTTCCTGATCTTAGAGGCAAAGTTTTCAGTCTCACCACTGAGTGAGGTTAGCTGTAAGTTTTTCATAATGGCCTTTATTATACTGAGTAGATCCCTTGCATTCTTGATTGGTTGAGTGACTTTTAATTATAAAAGGATGTTGAATCTTGCCCAATGCTTTTTCTGTATCAGGTGAGTTGATCATGTGTTTTTTTTCTGTTAACATGGTGCATTACATTAATTGATTTTCATATGCTGGACCATCCTTGCATTCTAAGAATGAACTCTACTTTTTTATGGTTTGAAATCTTTAAATATGTGGTTGAATTTGGCGGGTATTTTGGCAAAGGAGTTTTGCATTAATAGTCACCGGTGGTATTTATCTGTAGTTTTCTTTCTCGCTTTTCAAAATCTTTTTTTCATTTTTTTTATTGCAGTGTTTGTCTTATCCTTATGTCCTTGGCATAAAGGTAAGGTTGACCTCATAATATGACCTTCAAAGTGTTCCAGGTATCATTCGTCATTGTCCCATATACCTATCCTTTGACCTCACTCAACTCTTGTCCCAACAATGCCATTTCTTTTGGGTTATCCGTGCTCCCTGATGACTTCCTGCTCTCCATGTTCTTTCCTTAGCTCCTTCACCCCCCATGACGCCCTGTCTCTCTGTCACACTTAACTGGCAGATCACCATTCCCCGGTGTGTCCTATGGCAGGGAATGCTATTTGCTTATTTCAGTTGGGAAGCTCGGGGAGAGCTCCTGGATCACTCACCTTTCCCCCTCTTCCACCTCAGAAAGACCATCAGTCCCAAAAAGGCCACTTTGAGCACCAGGCAGGCCATTTGCAGCCAGATGGCAGTCTCCAGACTCAGGGGCCCACATCCTGAGTTCCTTTTGCCTTCTCTGGTGGCTGTAATGGCTGTGGAGGCTATGCTGGAGGGACTCCTGGTAGTGGTCTTGACAGCTGGGGAGAGATGAGAAATAAGCAGATTTTTTACCAAAGGAATGTGGGTGTCCCCTGGCTGACAGTACTGCTTCTTGTTCCTTAGTTTGTGGCAATAATAGGAGTAGGGGACAGGTCTCAGAAGCTCACACAGGGCGGAGAGTAACAAGGTAAAAGGCTAAAGGCTTCAAGTCCAGACAAGTTAGAGCCAGCCGGCAGGTGGCACAACATTTAAGGGGCTGAAGTCCCACATGGCTGACTGCAGTTTAAGTCCCATACTTGGCGGCTTGCTTTCTCACCTTTCCCTCTCTCTCTCTGTCTCTGTCCATTCAAGTTAAAAATAAATAAATATAATTAAATTAACATAATTATTTTTACAAATTTCCAGACCAGTCAGTTAAATTTGAGGACACCTTTGATCTTTCAAAGCCTCAGCTGAAATAGGCCTGGCAGCTGTCAGGGAGCAGGTCTCACGAGGCGTGACAGTGGGAACAAGGACAGGGGCTAGATTTGGAGTGGACAGTGAGAGGCATGGTTAGGGAAGGCAGCTCAGGTTTAGGGAAGATTAAGGGGAGAAAGGAAAAAGTTGGGAAATGTCAAGATAGGGACCTAGAGGCAGGGAGAGAAGTAAGAGAGGAAGGTCATAAGGAGTGGGGCCTGAGGGGGTCTGGGGCCCAGGACACCAGCGGTCAACAGAAGCTGCATATGGGGTGAGCCTGGAGCTGTGAGGAGCTGGACTCACCGGGCGTGACAGTGAGGTTGGTCCCCTGGATGGATTGCCACACTTTCTTGCCATCGTTCAGTGTGTTCACATGAACCTGGCAGAAGTACACGTTCTGGTCCTTCAACCGCAGGCTGGAGATCCTGAGGGAGCCAGTGTTCTGACCCTCCGTCCAGTTCAGGGTCAGCCGGTTCCTGTAATCCTCATGGATGAAAGGCGGGGTGGTGCTGAAGTAGTATTCTCCGTGGAAATTGTGCCGCCTCCAGTGTATACTCACTCGGGGATCTCTGGGTAACTTCCAGGGGTGATAGAAGGAGAAGGGGATATCGATGGAGCTGCCCATGGGAGCTGAGAGGTGTTCTGGTTGGTCCACCCCATACTCATACCGGGGGCTGGATCCTGCAGAGCTTCCTAGAGGAGGGAGGGGGAGAGGGGGTGAGACTGAAGCCACCACAGGGGACAAGGAGGTTAATCCCAGTCCTTCTGGCACCTTTGTCCAGGAACAGTTGGGTGACACATGGCAGGGTTGACCGCCTGGCCTGGTGTCCCCCTCTGCAGGCACTCACACATTGCCCCTCCCGGGTGGCCCTTCCCGGGGTTTGGGCAGAGTCCCCACTAGGCCACTCACCAGCTTGCAGAAACACTGGTGGCGGCTGCAGCAGCAGCAGCAGGGCCAGCAGGGGCCAGTCCATACTCCGCAGGGGCTGAGAAGACACCTGGAGCTGGTAAAGCTGAGGAGACCCTGTGGTGACTCCTGGTGATCACAGGAGTTGGGGGAAGTCAGGGGTAGAGCACGCCTGGAGGGTGAGCACCAGGCCTTCAGAGGACTGAGGGAGGGTGGGAGCCTCCCAGGCCTGCCTGCCACCACATCCCCACCCTCTGTGATCATCACTTCCTTCATCGATCTGGCTTCTTCTTTTCCAGCATTGTAGGAGGGCCTCACTGTGGTCAGTGCCCAGATGGCCCTGCCAGAGGCCTCCAGCCCCCATCTCACACTGAGAAGTGTGGTCCTCACTTGGCTGGGGCCTCCTTTCTCCCCCTTCAACTCCCCGCCTTGCTGCTTTTTTGACCTCTCACTCTCTTGTCTCTCTCTCTTCCTGTTTGCTCTCACCCTCCCCATATCCTAGTTCTCTTGTTTTCCCTCCTCTTTCTGGTTTTCTGGGTGACATCCCATCTTTTTACTCCAGGGGAAGGGGCTGCCTGGGACCAGAGGAAAAGCAGATATTAGTCGTTGCCCAGTGGTGCTCCAGAGTGGACTATCAGAGAGGACAAGGAGGGACACGTTGAAGATCCCATGTTTTCAGCCCCAGCTCTAGGACTTGAACCCCCTTCCCCCAGCTGCTCTTGTTCCCTCCTTGCCTGGCAGGGCCTCCCTGCTGTCCTCAGGCAGAACCAAGACCCCTCCACTCTTGGCCAGCTCCCTTGCTCCACGTCCTTCTTGGGGCTCAGGGGGTGAAGGTGGGCTGACAGTCCTCCCTATGCAGAGAGCAGGACTTTTACAGACCCACCTCAACCCTTAACACGAGACTGGACCTGCAGGGTCCTGTCTCTCCTTACCACCTTGCAGAGGAGGAGACCAAGGCTCAGAGAAACTGGGCCCAGGTGACTCTCAGGCGTCAGGTCTGTCAGGTCCAGGATTGCAACTCCAGTCCTGTTGAGTCCATTAAGGTTGCTTCAGGCTGGCTGGGGGTGGAATCTCTGGGCCTCAACCTTCAGGTACAAAGCTTTGGAGGGAGTGGGTCGCAGGAGATTGTATCTTCATAAAGTTCTTAGATGACTCCACGCACAGCTGAACCCCCTGTCTAACCTAGAAGTGTCCTTGGGCAGAGGTGGAAATAGAGGCTGAGAGCCACAAGTGGTCACCTGTCACGGAGGATACTGCCAGCCTGGGACAGGTGTGGGCGGGTGAGAGGCTGGAGGCAGGGAGCGTCAGTGACCTACGGGACTGGCTCCACTTGAGGCTCTCCCCACCAGGATGAGGCTGACGTCTTGCTGAAGGGACTGTGGGGGCAGAAAAATGTAATTTTGCTAGAAGTGTCTTCAGCCTTCTTGAGGTAGAAGCAGGCAGAAGTGGACTTTCCTTCTTTTCTCAGCTGTGTCCACACACCACAAGTGTCTGAGGGTCCATAGCTGACCATCTGCCCAAGATCACCCACTGCTGGGCAGTCATGGCCCCTGGCCCCAGCTTCCACTGGGTATGTGGCTCTTTTTGGCTGGTCCCTGCCAGGAGCCTGAGGGCCTGGCAGGAAGGTGGCTGCCTAGTCCTGAGAAAGGGCCTGAGGGGGCAGGGCCAGTCCAGGCCTGTGGCAGCTGAGGGGCCAGAGCAGGAGAGGCAGGGAGTGCTGGGTCACAGAGTGAAGGAGCAGGGTTGCTGAGTTTGGCTAAGGGGAGGGAGGGCAGGCATGCTGGACTGAGTTGTAGGTGATAGTGGCTAGGAGTGGGCTGTGGGGACAGGTGGTGGCAAGGGATGGAGAGGAAGACTATAGAGGGTTGAGGACTGGGTAAAGTCTCTAGAATTGGGATGGATGTGAGCAGGAGGGTGGTGGGGGCTGGGCTGAGGAAGGAGGGCTCTGTGTTGCTTGGGTAGATGGCTGAGGTGGGCAGGGTCCCAAGATGGACTACTGGCCTGTTCTGGGTAGGCTGGTGTGTGGTGTGAGAAGGCAGCTCACAATGGCCTGAGTGTGGTTTGGGCTGGGTGTAAATTTGGGTCCCGAGGTCTGACATAGCCACTGAGCTGGCTGCTGTGGGAAGGGGAATGTGGGCCTGTACAGCTGCAGTGGCAGGTGCAGGCGGGCAGCAGCTCTGTCCCCATCCCTGCCCAGAGAGTCTCTGAGGCCACCCCGCTGCCTGCAGCCTGCCATCTTCTGCCCAGGATGCCTGCTGGCCCTTACACCCTGTCTCTCTGCGACAGTCCAGTACCTCAGCAGCCATGTCAGGTCTGCCACTTGGTGGTGATGTGCTGTCACCACAGAGCACCACCTCATGGTCCCCAGGTGGCCTCCTGAAGCCCTGTCATCATGCTTGGGCTTCTGTCCACCCAGAGCAACATGTTCTGGCCCACCTGCCCCTTTTGAGGCTCTTGCTTAGGTGTCTCCTGAGACCTTGCAAGCCCCCTTGTCCCGAAGTCCATCCATTCTGGACAGGGCCCCAAAGGTGTTGAGCCCTGATTCCCTCCCTCCTTGATGTCTTCTCCCCTCCTCCAAGGTCTGCAGTTATCTGTCCTCTCTCCCTTGAGCTCCTACCCCTGGAGAGACTACTGAGCTGACTGGGCCAGTGCTGAGGGCTTCTTGGAAGAGAATGATGATGATTGGCAGAGGAAGGTGGCCCCACCATCCCTTAACTACCTTTCTTCACTGCAGTACAGACCTGATGGTGGGTGGGGCTGGGGGCTGGGCCTGGGGTCTGGGAAGGCTACAACAGAGCATGTCCAGGGTAGGAAGCTGGGTTGCTAGAAGATTCTGTGGTTGGACACAGCCTCTAGGCAGGCCCTCCCTGAGGTGGGCAGATGTTGGTTCCTGGCTTGGTAACTGGCACTGCCTGGCATATCCCTGTCACAGGTCGAAGGAAGGGGCTGAGTGGCAGAAGCCCCTCCCTCCTCATTGACTGTCACCTGAGCCAGAGGCTCAGCCCCAGCCTGGCTCCAGGACCACCTGGGACCCTGCCATGTTCCTGGGAAGCCTCACAGCTTACAGAACTCTCTTACTCACACTGTCCCACGTAGCAAAGGCGTGATAAAGCCCAAGCCACAGGACCTGCTTACAGAAGGAGGATTGGCTCGTGGATGGGACATGTAAGGCAGGGAAGTGCGTGTTCAGTCCCCGTGTCTGTGAGCCTCTGCCTGAGTGCTCACAGGGACTAGTGCTCGGTGCCCTCCTAACAGAGAAGCTGGAGGGAGCGACGGGGCAGAGTTGAAGTGGGTTCCCTCAGGCCCCCTCCTGCCCTACCCTGAATGAGAACACTGTGGAAGGAGGCATCAGGGCCCAGGCCATCTCAAGGGGCCTGTCACAGGGACGCCCAGTTAGACCACAGAGACTTCTCTTGGGTTGAAGCCCTGAGGACATGGTGGCATTTGAGTATGGACCATCCACCAGGGGACCACTGAACCCCCATATTCCCAGCCCCTGGTGTCCCCCAGCAAGTTCTGCATGGCCAGAGAGCCACCCTGACTGACACTGCCACTTCAGCCTCAAAGACCCAGGAACCCCGACTCCTGCACTTGGGGAGGGCAGGGAGAGATCACTGAGATGGGGACACTGACTTCTCCCCAGGCCTACTCCAACCCCTACGCCAAGACCCCATCCCACTCGGGTTCTAACCTGGCTCCTGCCTTCGAGGGGTTGAACTGCCCTAACTTCAACACCACAATGAAGAAAAGGCCCAGCCGAGGCTCAAGTCAGAGGAAACACTGTGTTGACTTAGTTACTGACATCACCTGGGAGGGCTGGGGAAGAGCTAAAAACAGGAAACCACCTGGAACAGGGTTCTGTCACCTCACATACTCACACTGTGCCCACACGTCCCCATTCGTGCACACGTGCTGCCCACATCCGTGGCAGGTGGACACACTTATCAGAGCCCAGCAATAAAACGAGATGTGCCAAGAAGGTGGGCACTCAACAGAGGAGTGTCCCAGAGGCCCGGGAGTGGGGATGGCCAAGTGGTCGTGGAGTCTCTCTCATGAAACTCCCAGGCGCCCCTCCATGGCTCTGGGCCCCAGAATGTCTGAGAAAAGGGTAAGGTTGGAGCCAGTGAGTGGAGGCCTCTCTTCTGCCCGGGCATAGAGTCCATTCTCAACAAAGATAAAACTGCTGTGTGTAGAGGCAGGCAGAGTAGTCCAGGGGGTAGATGCCTGGGTGTGGTGTGTGTGGGTGGGGACCGGCGCCCACCAAGACAGCTGCTGCTGGGGGTGGGCCACGTCTAGGACTGCTGGGCAGGAGCTGGTGGTGGTGGTGTAGGGGGTATGCAGAGAGGACAGGGAGGCTGGGTCAGCTGCCTGTAGAAGGGAGGAAGGAGGGGCAAGTGGCACTCCACCACCTCGCAGCCTCAGCCCCAGCCCCAGCCCACTCTGCTCTCCGCTCCAAACACAATCCCCCAATCCTTACCTGAGTTCTCACGTGTGCCTGGGGGCTGGTGAGAGGTGGCTGGAGTCTGGTGACGGACCTGGGAGAGTTAGGAGGGTTAGAGCGCAGCATATGACCAGACCAGTGAGGGGACTCAGACCGGGGCTTGGGGCTCACCAATGTCTCTGCCGGCGCAGGAGGTGTAGGAGGTAGATGCAGCCAAAGAGCAGGACCCCTGAGACCCCGAAAATCCCGGCCAGGTCTGCCCGCAAAATGGGGGCTGGAGTTGGGGCAGGAAACCCTAGGCAGAGAGAGGTATCAGATGGACTGCAGTGCCCAAGTCCCTCCCGTTTCCTTCTCCCCAGCCCCACCTTGGTCTGAGCTGGGCAGGTGGCTCCTGCAGGCTTCCTGGGAGCCCTCAGGGAAGGAAGCAAACTTGCAGCAGAAGGTGGTATTGGAGCTGGGGCTTCTTGCCTTGGACCCTTCCAGGCTGAGAGAAATGCTGCTTCTGGTTTCCCAGCGGGCCCAGCGGGCAGGAGCCCACTGTTGGGTGCCAAATTCTGGGTGCAACACAGCTAGCCTGGTCCCTCCGGCACCGTCAGGTCCCCCCCAGCTCACAGTCACCAATGAGATAGAACCAGACCCTAGGAACCCACAGTGGATAGTGAAGGCTGGGAGCTCAGTGTCCTCCATCTGAACTTGCACCCATACTTCAGGAGTCCCTGTGGAACAAGGACAGGAAGGTTCTTGAGCTCTGTCTCCCTGTCACGCTCACTCCACTCCTAGCCTTCCCACTCACCAGCAGTGAGGCAGAGGGTCAGCAGCGCCCAGGGCAGGACCAGGGGTCGAGGCCTGCCCATGGTGCCCCTCCAGCCCAGGCTCCGGGGGCTGCACGAATGGCACCTGTGTTTCTGTTCTCATAGCAGGAAGTTTTTGTCAGCAGGCGGGGGCGGCAGAGAACAGCCAGCTCTCCTCCCCCCAGCCTGGCCCCACTTCCTTCTCTCACATCTGCCTCCCAGGTGGTGGACACAGGGCAACCGATTTCCTCCTTAAGGTGACAGTGACAGGGCTCATTCTGTCCCCAGGACTGTGCTTCTATGAGAAGGGCAGAGTGGCTCCCACTACAGCCTGTGGGGAAGAGTCCAGCCTGGCAGGCAGGCCAGGCCCTTGGAGAGGTGAGGGCTGTGAGAGGGAAATGCTGAAAACAAAGCTCCTTAGGTCCCAAGGAAGGGGCATTGGGTTCTTATCTGAGCAAGGCTCTACCCCCTGCCCCTTGCCCAGCTGGTGTGGAGGGAGTTGGAAGGGGGCTCTGTAAGTAGGCAAGCCAGGAGGGCAGCTAGGAGGAAGGCAGGCTGGCCCCTGCCTGGAATGTGGAAAGGGAGGCAAAAAATACCTCATTGCCTCTACCCAAGTTCGATTTCCTCTCATCCCTCCAGATGGCTTCACGCTCATTCACAGAACGCAGACCTGCTAGAAGGCTGCACAGGCACTGAATGTGTGTGGCCCGCATGTTCTGAGGGCTGGGAGCACAGATCCAGGGGCTGAGTGGGAGCCCAGGGCCTGTTTTGAGAACTATTTTGCTTAAGGTGTGCTGAAAACTGAGATGGTCTTGTTCTGGTAACCTCTCTGAGGTCTGGCCTGCCCTGGTGTCAAAGACCTAGCGTGTGTTTAATCTTGTGTTTACCATAAACTGGCTGAGTTTTGTGGGCAAACTATCACCTCACCCACACTTCGCAGCCCATAAACTGGCCTTCTGGCCTCCACAGGTGTCTACATCAGCAGGGCCAGGCAACCACCTCACTGCTCCTGGCCCAGTCAGCAGCCTCTGAACTCTTTGACCTATTTTTCTCAAGCTCAACATACCAGACTCTATCCCTGGCACAGGCCTGCTTTCACCACTGTCCACTACTGTCCCCATGTCAGGGTGTGAGACCTGTGTGAGCTGACCCACTCCAGGACAGTCCAGCCCAGTGTGGGTACAGGACATCCAGGGCACATGGCTTGCCTGGCCTCAACCTCTCTAGTCTGGAAAGACCTTTGTCTCCCACCCACTGTGAGATCCTACTGTGCAAGATGCAGCTCAAATCCCACCACTCCAGGAAGCTGTCCCAGAATGCACACTTCCTTCTTGGACAGCCACCAAGCGGTGGCAGGTCAGCACCCAGCCAGGCTCTCAGCAGGTCTTGGGTGGTGGCAGCCATGAGCCAGTTTCATGGGTGGACTCTAAGCCCTGGAAGAAGAGTCTTTTTTTTTTTTTTTTTTGAGAGAGGTTTTTGCTCTAGGGCATGTGCGCTCACCAGAAAGACAGAGACAACAGAGAGACAGAAAGCGAGAAATCACCCCCCAGGGGGGATGACCATGCCGCAATCCCTTCTCCTCCATTCTCCTCTCGGGATCTTGGGCACGCACGCATACGCGCCCGGCGTGAGTTTAAGCCACCAGGTCCGGGACTCAAACCGCGGTCGGCTACATGGGAATCCAGCGACATAGCCATTACGCTAACTGCTGGTCCCAGAAGAGTCTGTCTTTTCTTCAGCCCTTGCACAAGTCCACAGGGGAGGGCAGAACCAGCTGGCTGGTTTGAAAGCTATGATACAAATCCAACTGCTTACCAACATTTTTCATTTTCAGTCTGGTAAGCCATGTTGTCCCCTCAGTAAATTCTCATTGTGTAAGGCTTGAACAGTATCAAGGTGTACTTCAGACTTCTTTCCATTCTCCTCTGTTTTCATTCTCATAAGGTTAAAGCTGGCAATCTTTTACTTTATCATTTCTGGATTTTACATATTGGTTAGGAAGGCTAAGATTATTGAAAATCTGTAGAGTTTTGTTTTTTTTTACACTTAACTCTATGAAGAGTTTCTTAGTCCATGAAGAATTTTATTTTGGAAGTGGTATAAAATAGCTGTGTAACATGTTAGATGAAGAGTCAGATGCCCCTAGACCATTTATTTCCCTACCGTTTCAAAATAAATGCTTACAAGTAGGTCTATCTCTGGATTCTCTTTCCTAATATACCCATAGATTTGCTTATTCCAGTTTCAGTAACATTATTCTTTTTTTTTTTTTTTTTTTGGAGAGTTTTTTGCTATAGGGCATGTGCGCTCGCCAAACAGACAGAGAGAGACAGAGAGACAGAAAGCGAGAAATCACCCCCCAGGGGGGATGGCCACACCGCAATCCCTTCTCCTCCATTCTCCTCTCAGGATCTTGGGCACGCATACACACGCACCCGACGTGAGTTTAAGCCACTGGGTCCGGGACTCGAACCGCGGTCGACTACGTGGGAGTCCAGCAACATAGCCATTACGCTAACTGCTGGTCCCACATTATTCTTTTTTTTAAAAAAAATTTAGAATGATTTTATTTAATCTTATTTGTTATTTTTTTAATTTAAGAGAGAAAGCAAGTTGCTAGCTCCAAGACTCGAACCACTGTCAGCCATGTAGAAGTCCAACACCTCAACTACCACACCACCTGCCAGCCCCAGTAACACAAGATTCTAAAAAATATATATATATATATACACACACACACACACACACACATATATATGTATATGTGTGTGTGTATATATATATATATATATATGTATGTATACATACATATATACACATATATATATATATGGTTTTTGCCATAGAGTGCTTGTGTTTGCCAGAGAGAAACAGAGAGGGACATGAGAAAGTGAGAAATCACCCTCCCCTAGGGGGTTGGCCACGCTGCAATCCCTTCTTCTCCATTCTCTTCTTGGGATTTTGGGCATGGACGCACATGTGCCCAGAGGGATTCAAACTGTGGTAGGCCATGTGGGAGTCCAGTGCCATAACCACTACACCACCTGCTGGTCCGCTAAGTAGAGTACTTTTATATTTTGATACATAAGGACTCTTATCCATTCTCAGAACTTCTTGGCTATTCCTGAACAGTCTCAAGAATTTTGAATTCTAGTAACACAAAAGGTCATTAAGCTTAGCAACCTAAGTCCTGCATCATCAGACCTGTGTTGCTGTCCTCTTCCCACTTTGACCCAGGGGTACAGGCAAGATGACCCGGGTCTGGAAATGGTCACCTCCTACCCAGCTGTTTTTTGGTGGAATACCTATAGCCATAGCCCCAGTCCTGCCGCAGTGAAACAGCCCTTGTCTGTCTGTAGAATTATGCCCACACATATTTGAAATGGTGTTACAATTTCACAGCTCTGCAAACTTAGACCAAGTGACTTCTCAAAGAAGCAATATCCCAACAGGGACGATACTGTCCACCTCACAGCATAACTGAGAAGTTTCAGTCAGCCAACGTAAGCACCACAGTGTGCTCAGGACTGGCCTCAACGAAAGCTGATGACTAAACTTTTATATGAGACATTCCTTTAGTTTAGCCTATTTTCTCCAGGACATTGGGCTTAATTATCTTTGTGGATTGTGTGGAAGGTGTGACAACCTAAAACCTCATGATCTTTATTGCTCCTGCCTGGGCAGATCCAGCAGTCACCAACATCCCACTTCAGGTGTGCTGTCCCAGCCCAAGCACTACTTTCACTGAAGAGTCTGGCCTCCTCCTGAGCAGCCCTTCCCATAGCACTAGCCTGGTGCTATGGAAAAGCAGGCAGCTGACTCTGATGTGACTCAATTCCAGAGGCCAAAACACAGCATCCTTAAGGCCCTAGTATCACTTCAGAGAAAAAATGGCTATAAAAATCCATGAAATATTTTTGAGATAATAAGCAATTATGTTTTTTCCCAGTATTTCTTTTTCCCTTCCTTCTTTTCAAGCAGAGCTACCTTCAAAAGAGACAAGGGAGACACGTGACCTCAGGAGAAATGTGAGTGAAGCAGGAGTTGAGCAGTCTCAAAAGTCCCATCTCCTTAAAGAACCTTAGAGAAGTTGTGGTTCAGGTAAAATGTTTGGAAGAAGTCAAGTAAGAGAGGACAGATGTTCCTGCAAGCCAGAAAGAGTCCTCATTTTGTGTGACAGAGCACAAGGGAAGAAGTGATGAGCTGGAGCAGGCTCTGAGTTCACCAGAGGAATGTTGGGAGGTAATCACTGCCAAGTGGGGTGCTGGTGGTGAATCTGGGCAGATGCCTGTGGCTTCATCTGGCACAGAGGCAGTGGATGGCTCCTGCTGTGTGGACAGAGGACCAGAGGCCTCTCCCCGCCATACCAAGTGCTTCGGCACTTCACATGATCTTAGGAGAGAGGAAGCTGGAAGAATCAGGAGTTTTCCACTAGCCAGGCAGAACTTGAAACGATAAGAAAAATCAAGTTGTTTTTACTTCTCTAAATTTGTAGAGTGAGATCCATGACTGATGCTTTTTTTACATGTATATTTTTATACATGTATTTTTATATACATGTAAAAAAGGTAGCTTTTGTTTCTCTATGCTTATAATTACATTTTACCTTTTAGCAAAGTAATATAAACACACTAAGTAACATCTGAGTCTGTATTATGTACTAAATTTGTTCCGAGTGATTCATGCATGTGAGCTCCATACTTAACAGTCACTTTATGAGGGGAATGGTTTGCCCAGGGTTGAAAGACTAGTACACAGTGAAGCCAGGATTTGAACTCTTGACAAAAATTTTAGGTCCGGAGCCCACAATATGGTGGGCTAACCACTATGCTGAGTTGCCTTTCCCCAAACATAAACAACTGAAATTGAACTCCGAGGTTGTATCAACAGACAGCAGTCCTCTGCCTCGGTAGTACGGAAGCTGAGCCCGTGTCTTCTCATCACTAGGCCAGACTGTCATCCTACATGCTGCTATGGCCTTGGAGAGTGCAACAGCACAGCGCACTGCTTTCTGGCTTCTACCTATACCTTCACTGGTTTTAATCTATTAATCAAATTAAATATATTTTCCTGGGACCAGCAGTTGGTATAATGGCTATGTTGCTGGACTCCCATGTAGTCGACCATGGTTTGAGTCCCGAACCCAGTGGCTTAAACTCACGCCAGGTGTGTGTGCATGCATGCCCAAGATTCTGAGAGAAGAATGGAGAAGGGATTGAGGTGTGGCCATCCCCCCTGGGGGGTGACTTCTTGTTGTCTCTATGTCTCTTTCTAGTGAGTACATGAGCCCTATAGCAAAAACCTTTCCAAAGAAAGAAAGAAAGAAAGAAAGGAAGGAAGGAAGGAAGGAAGGAAGGAAGGAAGGAAGAAAGGAAGGAAAGAAGGAAGGAAAAGAAAAGAAAAGAAAGAAAGAATAAATAAAATTAAATAATATTTTTGGAGGTTTTTGCTATAGGGAGTGTGTGTTCGCCAGAGAGAGAGAGACAGAGAGACAGAAAGCGAGACATCACCCCTCCCCCCTGGGAGGATGACCATGCCACAATCCCTTCTCCTCCATTCTCCTCTTGGGATCTTGGGCACGCACACACATGCGCCAGCGTGACTTTTAAGTCACCAGGTCTGGGACTTGAACCGTGGTGGACTGTATGGGAGTCCAGCAACATGGCCATTACGCCAACTGCTGGTCCAAATATACTCTATGGAATACTACTCCACCATAAATAAAAGACTGTGGCATTCCATAGAAAGTAGACAGATATTGGGGGCCAGCAGGTGGCGTGGTGGTTAAAGGTGCTGGATTTCCACATGGCTGACTGTGGTTGAAGTCCCAGACCCAATGGCTTGCTTTCTTGTTTTCCCTTTCTCCCTGTCTCTGTCTGGTCAAATTAAAAACTGATGATAACAAATGGAATTAAAAAATACATACTTATTTAAAATAAAAAAGAAAGTAAACAAATATGGAAGATTTACTGCTGAGTGAAGCAAGTCAGGCTATGAAAGAAAGACATTGTATGTCTCCACTTAACATACACCAATATTGGGACCAGCAGTTAGCGTAATAGCTATGTCGCTGGACTCCCATGTAGTCGACTGCGGTTCGAGTCCCGGACCCGGCGGCTTAAACTCACGCCGGGCGCGTGTGCGTGCATGCCCAAGATCCCGAGAGGAGAATGGAGGAGAAGGGATTGCGGCGTGGCCATCCCCCCTGGGGGGTGATTTCCTGCTTTCTATCTCTCTGTCTCTCTCTGTCTGTCTGGCGAGTGCACGCGCCCTATAGCAAAAACCTCTCCAAAAAAAGAAAAAAAAAAAACAAAAACAAAAAAACATACACCAATATTTATCGACTGTCTGCACTCTATGGTGGAAACGGAAAGATTAGAGGACACAGAAGCATTGAAAATGGTTATAGACAATGGAGACAGTGTGGGAAGAAAGTAGAAGAAGTGGGAGAGTGTAAGGAAATAAATCAAGGTGGAAAATAGAGAGGCAAGACATTTATGGACATAAATGGGTATTATCTGTTGATGAAATATGTTTTGTATTCTCAACTGGACTGGTATGCAGTGTATTCATGTGGGGTAAATTCAGCTTACAAGCTGAGCGATGTATAGTGATTAAATGTATAAAATTTAAAAAAGAGGGACTAGCAGTTGGCATAATGGCTATGTCGCTGGACTCCCATGTAGTCAACTGTGGTTTGAGTCCCGGACCCGGTGGCTTAAACTTATGCTGGGCACGTGTGCATACGTGCCCAAGATCCCGAGAGGAGAATGGAGGAAAAGGGATTGTGGTGTGGCCATCCCTCCTGGGGGGTGATTTCTTGCTTTCTGTCTCTCTGTCTCTCTCTGTCTTTCTGGAAAGCGCATGCACCCTATAACAAAAACCTCTCCCCCCAAAAAGAAAGAAAAACCACATTGTGTGATACAAAGGTGTGCAATGATTAAATGTAAATAAACTATAAATTTAAAAAAGACCTTTTTGAAAATTATTTAAAGTAATTTAATAAGTATTCAGCATTACACTAACAAAGCACAGCAGCACCAGCCCTGTGAAAACACACTGCTCAATTACTTACCAGGCCTGGGAGGCCTCAGCATTTCTTGACTAAGCTGACCTCATCTCAGGGTCTGACTTGGCATGGGTTTGACCAGTAGGAGTTACTGTTGAGAAGCCCCGAGCCTTACATCAGCCAGCAGGGGGCTCTCTGGCACAAATTCTTCAGAGATGAGCTTGTCAAGGAGTGTGCTAAACTCATGTGGTACATAAAATATCCACTGATGGTGTAAGGGAGAAATGAAGAACATTTCTAACTTTTTAAAATATACATACATCAATGTTAGGTTTTGCTAAGTTTGATCACTGTTAAGTGATAGTGAAGATCTTATTGGGATCCACATGTCACAGTCACGTTAGGTAAGGTCAGTATCTTGAGGGAGCCAAGGCAAAGCCATGGCTCATCAGCACAGACTGTGGTTTACATGGTACAGGAAGTTACTGGTTTTGTGGTCCCAAACAATGTGTATCTCCTATAAAAGTGGTATTGCTTGCACTTGGAAATAATTTCTGACCTGTTTACAGTCTTCCAAATGAAGAATTTCAGTGGGTTTGGAACTCATCTATTAAAAAAATAGTAAATGCAGGAGTCAATAGATGAGATAGTGGTTAAGGCAATGGACTCCCACATGGCCAACTGTGGTTTGAGTCCCAGATCTGGTGGCTTCAAATTCATACCAGATGTGTGTGCATGCTTGCCCAAAATCCCTAGAGGAGAACAGAAAAGAAGGGTGGCCATCCCCTTGGGAGTTGATTTCTCATTCTCCCTCTCCATCTCTCAGTCTCTCTGGTGAGCACATGTACTCTACAGGAAAAAGAACTCTGGGAAAAAAGTAGTAAATGCATAGAGGCACCTATTCCATTTAGATTTACATTTTTTTGGAGAGATACTCTTTTTTTAAAAAATAATTATTTTATTTACCTTTATTTATTATTATTGTCATTATTATTTTCCAGCTTGATCAGAGAGAGACAGAGAGAGACAGAGATAGAGAGAGGAAGTGAGAAGGCAAGCCACCAGGTCCGAGACTTGAACCGTGGTTGGCCATGTGGGAGTCCAGGACCTTTAACCACCATGCCACTTGCCGGCCCCTTGGAGAGATACTCTTTTCAGTTATAAAGGTCATTAAAACTAAATATCAAAATAAACTGAACTTTCAACTAGAATTTTAGTAGTAAACCATGTTTTTTTTTTGGGGGGGGGGGTTTGCTATAAGGCATGTACGCTCACCAGAAAGAGCGAGAGAGAGAGAGAGAGAGAGAGAGAGAGAGAGAGAGAAATCACCCCCCCCCCCCAGGGGGATGGCCACGCCACCATCCTGTCTCCTCAATTCTCCTCTCAGGATCCTGGGCATGCACACACACACGCCCGGCGTGAGTTTAAGCCACTGGGGTCCGGGACTCGAACTGCAGTTGACTACATGGGAGTCCAGCAACATAGCCATTGTGCCAACTGCTGATCCTGTAAACCATGATTTTTAAAATTCTCACTAAAACTTTTTTTACAGCGTAAAAGTATTTTGTACTGTTAACCAATAATATAAATGTAAGGGAACTTGAAAAAGTTTGTTGAAAAATGGAATTAAGTAAGAGTTTGTTTCTGGTGAAAAAAAAATTGAAATTCATGCTAGGTTTTTCATAATATGCTTTATCCATAAACTTTTTGAGGACCTTTAGTATTTAAAAACACTTATTTCAGGGGCCAGCAGGTGGCATAGTGGTTAAGGCACTGGACTCCTATGTGGCTGACTATAGTTTGAGTCCCAGACCTGGTGGCTTGCTTTCTCACTTTCTCTCTCTTTCTCTCTCTCTCTCTCTCTAGTGAGTGCATGTGCCCTATAGCAAAAATTTAAAACTAAAAAATATTTTTTAAAATATTATTTCATAATGAAGTAATGTATTACATTTGAAATGTATACATAATATATAAAATTAACAAATGCTTATATCATTTATAAATAAAAAAATTTAATAAAGTCACCCAAACTTTTGGAGTCTTATGACTCTAAGGATCTTTTCTAGTTACCACAGCTAGATTACAAACCATTCCAGACTTAGTGACATAAACAACCACCATCTTCTATGTGTAAGGATTCTATGGGTCAGGAATTTGGAAATCCAGAAAATGGCTGTCTCTGCTCCCTAGCCCCTGGCCTCAGCTTGGAACATTTAAAGGCTGTGGGTTGGAATCATCCGATTCCTGTCTAGACCGCATCTGGTGGCTGATGTTAAGAGTTGGGTGAGACCTTGGATGATGGCTGTTGGTTAGAACAACTACACATAGCCATTCTATGTGGCTTCTCAGGCTTTCTCATGGCATGGTGACTGCTTCCAAAAGTGAGTATCTTAAGAAACAGGAAGTAGAAACTGCCAGTTTTCTTAAAACCTGGGCTCACAAACTGACATGGCATCATTTCCACCACATTGTATTAGCCAAGTAATCACAGATCCCATATCCAAAGGGAGAGGACCTAAACCCAATGTCTCAATAAAGAATGACATGGAGGGACCAGCATTTAGCGTAACGGCTGTCGCTGGACTCCCATGTAGTCAACTGGGGTTGGAGGCCCAGACCCAATGACTTAAACTCATGCCAGGCACGTGTGCGTGCATGCCCAAGATCCTGAGAGGAGAATGGAGGAGAAGGGATTGTGGCATGGCCATCCCCCCTGGGGGTTGATTTCTCGCTTTCTGTCTCTCTGTCTCTCTCTGTCTTTCTGGCAAGCGCATATGCCCTGTAGCAAAAAAAAAAAAAAAAAGAAAAAGAAAAAGAAAAAAAGAATGACACGGAATTTGGGGAGCATGATATAAAGCTTCTAAAGCTAGGGCTCAATCCACCAAACTGAGCTTTTTGGTACACTCAGATGTCCACATTTATAGTCTCCAAGTTTCTCCTTGATCTTGTGAAGTACCCCTGCTTGCTTGTTTTTTTTTTAAATAACTCAGGAATCCTTCCCCTCCTGGATTTTTAGTGACCTCCATATCTTTACCTCAGTTTTCCCATTCTGTTCCCAGATCCCATATAAAAGGATCCTCTCCCTGGAGCAGCTCCACCTGGAATACAGGTTAAAGATTTCTGAATGGGTTCAGGGTACAGATAGGCTGCCTTTCTAAAAAGGAGACTCACACCCCAACCTCTTCTAGCTTCCATCTGGGAGAGGGAGAAGAGAGAGGGGAGAGGGAAGAGGGAGAAATGGTTTTTGTGGAATGGCCTAATCTCAGGAAGTCACATTCTTTTTCTGCACAGACCACTAGCTGGATCGCTATGTTCAGCCGGGGACACCACAGTGGGAACCTGCAATTAAAGCAAGGGCCCAGGATGAGGAAGAACTGGCAGTCTAATCTAAAAGGAGAGGCTGAAGGGTTCTTTTAGAAGAAAACAGTGAAAGTAGAAAGTGAAAACAGTTTTCTCATGTACTTGATTGATTGTCAGAAGGAAAAGAGAACAGAGTGATGTGCTGCTGCTGCTCCCAAAAGTCAGAGCTAGATGACAGATGATGGTAGCAACCAGAGAAGGAAACGGGTCAGAGATATATGTTGGAAGATACCTTGACAGGATTTGGCAAAAATCTAGTGGGTTAGGTAAGGACAAGGAAGACAGTGTGTCCAGGACTTAGATTTTGAGGTTGGACATTTAAAATAATTTCCATTTCTTCTAATTCTCAGATACGGTTGATTCCATAAAATTTCAAATTATGACAGATGTTTTTGGGAGAGGGGATGAAATTGTCCCTGGAAAGAATCTTTGGGTGAAGGTTGCCAAGATATATGGCCTAGCCTGGCCTAAGTGGGTGAGATGAGTAATTTCACAAGGTCTTCACTCCACCCTCCAGCCTGTCTGTACACCATCTTCCCTTAGTTTGGCCTATACTGTCACTACTGAAAGAATTACTCAAAGTTAACCAATCTTTCCATAACTCCTCTGCCTCATCCCCTTCTCCATTACTAAGCAATAAATACATCATGGAGAGCTGCAGACAAAATACCTGGGGCCTGTGGGGACACCTGCATACTGAGCCCCAGGGACAGGCAGACAAAGAACCTGACCTCCCGCAGTTTAACAATCTCAAGTCACCCTGGGAACTTGGCGATTCAAACACATTTATTGAGCTAATCACTAGAGCACAAGAGAGACTGAGAATGAGGATGTTCCAAAAATACAGGAAAACTATAGCTTCTTTCCATTAAACATAGGGAGGCAGTGGCCAATGCTGAGGTGAAGCCCCCCTCCCCTCACTCCAAACACAGCAGGAAACAGGTGAAGGAACAGACCCATGGCGCATTAGGCAGGACAGGAGTCTCACGGCTTCTCTATCCCAACATCACCAGAGAGAAAGGTTAGGTTAGAAAGGCAATGCCCATCTCTCCTGCTTCTCTGAAGCCAGGGCTGGGGCCTGGAAGCAATTTTTCATTTTGCTCTTTTCTCCTGCTTGCCTTTTCCAAGTGCTCATGTCCTTGAGGTAGGGAGTGGAGATGGGGGGCATCCAAAGCCATATCAGAAATCCTGAATGAAAAAGATGAAACAAATATACAGAGACACAGCAACAGGCCAAAGGGAAAGCAAAAGACTTCATGTCCTCCAGATGACAATTCTCATTCCCTCTCCTCCCCTAGGCTTCTCCCAAAGCTCCAGAGGCAGCTGAGAAGACTGTTCATGGACTTTGGCCTTTCCATATGGTACCTGGGTTGCCTGCTATTTCTCAAAGACACAACTCCCACTCTGGGACACTTACCTCAATGTTCAGTTCTGTAGAGTCTAAGAGGTCCAGCCTGTGCTCACTGAGAGAAGAATGGCTACCTGACTGCTAGAGAGAATGGAGTAAAAAAATCAGAAGGGTCTTCCCTGCTCCTATTACATCACAAACAAAAGCATGATTCTTTTTCCATTCCTGTAAGAATAAACATGAAGGGCCTGCAAAGGCAGAGTGGGCCCAGGAATCAGGCAGACTGCAGGGAGTCAACACAGAAGGGCCCCTTCTGTTGGCTTGCTGACCGAGCCCCTTAATTGCATTAAGTTGTAGAATCAGAGAAAGGAGTTTTTCCTGAGACTGGATTATTTTAATAGAGGCTTTGCTCTTTGGTCTCTGATTTGAAGGTATTATTATCATTATTATTATTTTCCTGAGCACAAGACCTCCACTCCCCTGCTCATTCCATTCTTTCTCCAACCCCAAAGAACAGAGAAGGAGAGGGCAGATCCCAGAGAGCCCTGAACAGCCCTGCTGCCCTCGGCCTAGTTAACCATCACACTCTGGGAAGAGTCACAGCTGCAGCAGCTGGCCCGTCACCACTACTGTAACCACGAGCAGCCTCTAGTTTGAGATGGAAATGGGAAAGTTGGATCTGCTTACCTGGTCTGTATTTTGCCATTCTTCACTTGACTCATTCTGAATTTCTAACTCTTCTTCACTGTCCTCTTCCATAAGGCTGAGTCTGATTAGACAGCGGAAAGACGTAGGGATTTTCAAACTGTTCTTTTTTTTTTTTTTTTTTGGAGAGGTTTTTGCTATAGGGCATGTGCACTTGCCCAAAAGACAGAGACAGAAAGCAATAAATCACCCCCCGGGGGAGATGGCCACACCACAATCCCTTCTCCTCCATTCTCCTCTCAGGATCTTGGGCACGCACGCACATGTGTTCAGCATGAGTTTAAGCCACAGGATCCGGGACTCTAACCGTGGTCGACTACATGGGAGTCCAGCAACATAGCCATTACACCAAATGATGGCACCTCAAACTGTTCTCGAAGGAATCCTGAGTGTTTCCTAGAGGCACTGGGGAGTAGGGGTGGGTCATAAGTAGGGCTCTAGGTTCCCACTTTTGCTTCAATCAGAGCTGTTCTTTTCTGTTGATTTGACACACTCTAGTTCCACTGTGCTGAAGTGTTGTGTGACCAAAATAAATCCAAAAAGCACTGACAGAGAAGCCCTGGAAAGGGGGAAAATCCCCTAGCAATGGGTAACAGAGCTGAAGTGAAGACAGAAGGTGATGAGAAAAGCTCACCGGGTCAGTTGGCGGCCCAGACCAGGACCTGAAGGTTTGCGTGGAGTCTGGGAAGATGGCAGACCCAAGAAACTTGACTTCTGGGACAGGCCTTGGCTTGACAGAGGCTGGCTGTTCAGAATGAAGCAGTATCAGTAATGAGATAAAAGTAATGAGTAAGATGAAGAGGTAAGGGGGTCACTATTAAAGGTGGGAGAAAAAGACATTTTAAAGCTTAAAAATAAAACACACAGAGAGAAGACTCGAGAAAGAACAAGTACTAAGGAGGGAACAACAGAACAGAAACAGCAGGATAGAAATGGGAGGACATCAAACTGGGAGACCCAGTACCCAGACTGTCTTCTTGGCTCTCACCCTTGGGCAAACTCTGGCTCTGAACCATCTTCCTCTTCCATCTCTTCCAATCCCCACAAGGGCTGCCTATTCTTCACAGCTGTGGAAGTGAGGGTGGGTGTGGGAGGGATGCTGTTCAACTGTAAGCTTTCTTCCTGGTGGGACAAGATGTCCTCTCTGTTATGCTTGGAGGGGCCTGTAAAGAAGCAGATGCACATATTAACCACAGTCCAAGGACTGCCACAGACATTTTTACTTTTCTTGAAGCCTGCTGAGGACTTGGCAAGGGAAAGTTCAGTAAGAAAATGGAAAACCTCTATGGCTTCATTCTGTTATGCCTCAAAAATAAGCACGGCCCTAGGTACTTAAAAAGTAGGGCTTACCGAATTTATCCAGGCCTTGCCCATGAAAAACGTACTGCGTAGTTTAGAAAACAAGATGTAAAGAAATATAAACATACACTTTGCAGATAAATGGTAATACAGACATGAGTGTAAGAGAGGTTCAGATTCCCTAAGATTCAGAGGTCTTGGTTAATCAATGTAGACATCTGAGATTCTTACCCAGTCAAGATTCCTATGGTCAGAAAAGGCTTAAAATGACAATATAGTTTGGGGACCAAAGACTAGAGCGAATGCAGAAAAATGGAGACAGGATTTTAAAAAAGCTAGGAAAGGGAACCAGCAGTTAGCGTAATGGCTATGTCGCTGGACTCCCACGTAGTCGACCACGGTTCGCATCCAGACCCGGTGGCTTAGAACTCATGCCAGGCGCGTGTGCATGCATGCCCAAGATCCCGAGAGTAGAATGGAGGAGAAGGGATTGCGGCGTGACCATCCCCCCTGGGGGGTGATTTCTCGCTTTCTTTCTCTATGTCTCTGTCTGTGTGGCGAGTGCACATGCCCTATAGCGAAAACTTCTCAAAAAAAAAAAAAAAAAAAAAGCTAGGAAAAAAACAAGATGATTGTGATGTCTGTGTAGTTCTGATAAGAAGGGTAAGTGGAGGACCTCTCACCTGCACAGATTGGAGAAGGAGAAAGAAGCCAATGGCTCTTACCTGAGATTCTCCTTATCTGAGAAAACCTAGGTAATGCTACTTTAAAACATCAGTCAAATTGATATTTATTGATTATAAATATCCATATCCCCATTATGCTACCTCCCTCCCCATGGCCATGTTTGTACTCTGAAACCAATAACCCAAAAGTGAGCTGCTACTGACTGAAGTAGAGGGCCATAGAAAATAGGGAAGAGCCTTAACCATGATTTTGTATCCTCAGAGAGGAAATCTTGGCCCCAAGTGGATTCTCCTAAATCTCCCCAATCTATTAAGGTGTAATGCCTCATGGCTGAACCCATGGGCCTCTGCTCATCTTTATCTTCACTGGCTACCTTAGCCATTCAGGTTCATGCCCTAAATACCACCTATATTCTGCCCAACGCCCAAACTGATCTCAAGCCTTTGGCTCTCCCCCGAACTCTAGTTTCTAGCCTCGGCTGTCTGTTCAACATCTCTACCTGTAATCTCACGGCTAATATCAAAGCCCTGATCTCCTACAACCTGCCTCGCCGACAGCCTTCCCCACCTCAGAAAATAGCAACTCCATCTTTCCAATTGTCAGGTTGAATCCTTGACACCATTCTCAACACCTCTGTCTTCTATCCCACATCCAATTTGTCAGGAAATCCTATTAAAGATAAGTTGGAAACACACCCAGAATTTGGCTACTCCTCACCACCTCTACCACTGCACCTGGTCTATGTACTCTTATCCCTTGGCTGGACTCCACAAAAGCCTCCTCACTGGTCTCCTTGCTTCTACCCTGTTCTATTGTCAGCTCTCAACACAGAAGTTAGAAGGATCCTTTAAAGACAGAAGCAGGGACCAGCAGTTAGCGTAATGGCTATGTCGCTGGACTCCCACGTAGTCGACCGCGGTTCGCGTCCCGGACCCGGTGGCTTAAACTCACGCCGGGCGCGTGTGCGTGCGTGCCCAAGATCCCGAGAGGAGAATGGAGGAGAAGGGATTGCGGCGTGGCCATCCCCCCTGGGGGGTGATTTCCTGCTTTCTATCTCTCTGTCTCTCTCTGTCTGTCTGGCGAGCGCACGCGCCCTATAGCAAAAACCTCTCCCAAAAAAAGAAAAAAAAAAAAAAAAAAAAAAAAAAGACAGAAGCAGATGCTGTCATTCCTCTGCTCAAAATCCTCCAAAAGCTTCCCAATGTACTTAGTCTTTACTCTGCCTTATATGCTATAGATTCTTTGGTCTTGCATTGTACATACTCTGCATTCCAGCCATAATGGTATTCTCTGCTGTCCCTTGAACATGCCCACTCCCTGTTTTTGGACTGGCAACTCCTCTGATATCCTCCCTCACCTCTATTAAATGAAATAGAGAGATTAACTCCATGGCCTAGTAGTTAAAGGAGCCAGATCCCACATGGCCGAACACATCCTTCAAATCCCTGCCCTGGCAGCCTGAAAAACATGCCAGGCATGTGTACACGTGTGCCCCAAATCCTGACAGTATGGCGAAATAAAGAATGAACTGCAGCATGACCGTGCCTTACTGGGGGTGCTTTCTCCCTTTTCCTCTCTCTGGGGAGCACACATACCCTTTGGAAATAAACAAACAGATAAATAACTGGGAGGCCACTGGGTTGCAATGGCTCCAGCATCTTGGAAAACTGAAACCCCACTCAGAGTATACAGGAAAACAAAACAAGCTTAACCAATCAGAAACTACTAACCTCTAACTAGACTTTACCAACCAGGAGCCATCAAATAATCTCTAACTAGAGGTTTTCCACTTCAATCAATCAACTATTTTCTTTGCCTTGCTCCCACAAAAACCTTATAAAAGTTTTCCCTGGGTGCCTCCCCTCCCACCCCCACCTCAGTGGCACCCTGAACTGCTTGCTGGTATGGTGCTGCCTGGCTCATGAATCACTGAAAGAACAAATAAATTAAGTTAAAATGCCTAAGTTTTCCTTTCAACACTCCCTTTAATGTTTTTGCCGAACATTCCCATTCTGAGTGAGGCTTTCCCCTGCTCAGCCTTTGTCACTCTTTGTAAGACTGTAATCCCCAACCACCAGCATTCCCTCTCGTGTTTTCTTTTTTCTTTTTCTTTTTGCCATAGCACTTACCACTATCTGACAATCTCTAGAGAGATTTTTGTGTTCTCTGCTATATTCCCAGCACATAAGCTCAATACAACAAATGAACAATAGAGCCAATCTTTTCGGTTTGATCTCACCTTGACAAACCTGTTAATTTAGGCAAATCAACCAACACATCTATGTTTTGGCTAACAAATATCTTTCTGTTTTGCTTGTGCTATTCTGCTAGCTCATGATGCTCATTATTCCTCTGGTCAGTATGTATACATCCTACTCATTTTTTTGTTTATTAAAATACTGAGCTTATTTCACGTTTATTTTTATTTTGTCTCCCCACCATTTCCATGTCTGATCACCACTACTACTATGTCCTATCGTAACAGTCCAACACACTCAAAACCAAGCAAAGGGTGGAGTTCTATCTTTAAAACTAAACAGGTGGGACCAGCAAATGGCATAATGGTTATATCACTGGACTCCCACGTAGTCAACTACCTTTCAAGTCCCTGACTTGGCAGCTTCAAACTCAGGCTAGGCATATGTGAGTGTGTTCCCAAAATCCTGAGAGGAGAATGGAGAAGAAGGGATTATGGTATGGCCATCCCACGTGGCGGGGGTGATTTCTTGTTTTCTGTCTCTCTCTCTGGCGAGCACATGTACCCTACAGTAAAAATCTCTCTAGAAAAAAAAAAAAAAAACTAAACTAAACAGGTATTCTGGACAGCACATTTTTGGCAATGAAACCTAGACAACATTTATCAAACATAGTAGGGAAAGTTCTCACTCTGTATTATAAAAAAAGACAGCCAGATATCAACTCTTATGGAAATGAAATAAGATGGAAAATTTTAACAAACTGTTTAAACTATTTTCTTAAAGAGACTTCCTCCACAGTGAGATCTTGAATAGATTCCTGTTCAGTTATCTGGAAGCACGTAATTGATGAACTTGGCTTCCACTTTGGAAAGAGAATCACCTTTTTCTATACTTGCTTGCATTTTTGCTTTAATGTCTTCTACAGAACTAGGTCCTTTCAGTGTTTTAAAAGTTATTTTTCTTTTTAAAAAAATTCTTGACCTTTCAATCTTTGCCAGGAGAAAATCATATAGATTTCTTCACTGGAGTTTTTTTCTTTTTCCTCATCTTTTCTTTTTAAGAATTATTTTATTTAACTTTCTTTATTTATTTGTTTGTTTTAATTTGACCAGAAAAGGACAGAGAGAGGGGGTGGGAGTGAGTGAGCAAGCTGCCAGCTCTGGGACTCAAACCACAGTCAGCTACATGGGAGTCCAGTGCCCTTTACCACCATGCCACTTGCAGACCCGTTGCCTCATCTTCAAAATTATCATCATCTTCATCATCATCTTCATCTTCATCAGCAAGTTTTACTTTTTTCTGTGGAACCTAGCTATATCTCCAAAGGCAGATCACTTTCCAGATATACTTAAGAGCTTAATATCCTCCTCCTCTTGGGACTCTGCATCTTCCTTCACAGCTACCAAGTGCTATCCACTAATATGCACAGGCCTTAAACCTCACTTCAACCTTAAGATCACAGGTGGTATTATTTCAAGGACTCAAGGGAAACAGTTGGCTGTACATTTTCAATGTTGCCAGTGTTACTTTAATTGGACTGCCTTCATAATTCATTGCCTCTGCTTCAAAAATGTGTAATTCATCCTTTGCACCAGCACTTAAACTGACAATTCTTTTCTTTTTCTTTTCTGAACTGACCATTCTTAAAGAGAATTGGTGTTGATTTTCATCATTATCCACCTTAAAGTGATCATCTTTGTTAGCCTTTAGTTCACAACCAGAAAGACAGTTCTGGGGCCTCAGGGGGTTCATGTCTATGTCCATTGAATCTTCCACTGTGGTGGCGGCATGCACTTAGGTGGGAGAGAAGGTGGATGGATAAATGACCATGGCTCCTAAAATCAGTTGTGCAGGATGAAATTACTCCAGGGACTGAATCCTACCTTTTTTTTTTAAAAAAAAAAAAAAAAAAAAAAAAAAAAAAAAAAAAGATTTATTATTTAATTTTAAAAAAGAATTATTTATATTTGATTTTATTTACTCAATCATTTCCTTTTTTTTTTAAATTTTGCCCAGGCACACACACACACACACACAAAGAGAGAGAGAGAGAAAGAGAGAGAGAGAGAGAGAGAGAGAGAGAGAGAGAGAGAGAGAGAGAGAGATGCCCCCATTAAAGGGGGAAAAAAGGAAAAAGAAGAAAAAAAACAATGTAAATTATAAGACAGGTGGTTTAGGTGGCCCCATAGCCTAGTGGTTAAGGGAGCTGAATCCTACATGTCTGACAGCTGTTCAATCCCAGTTCTGGTAGCTTGGGAAACATGCTAGGCACATGTGTGTGCAAGTTCAAAATCCTGACAGGATAGAAATGGGGAGAAGGGACTAAGGCATGACCATGTCCCATGGGGAGTGCTTTCTCCCTCCTCCTCTCTGGTGAGCATGCAAATCCTCTGGCAATTAAAAGACAAAAAAAATATAACAGGTGATAATCTTAAGATAAAAAATCATGAGGATTGTGTAAAAATATTTAAGATTTGGAATATAAAATGTCAAAGAGAGGAACCCTGATTAGACATGTCTATACAGATGTACAGACATCTTTATTCAATCTTTGGTTTTATCATTAGTTTCTATTCATAGTTCTATATATATATATATATATATATATATATATATATAGAGAGAGAGAGAGAGAGAGAGAGAGAGAGAGAGATCGAGCATTTTATTTAACCATATTTATTTATTTAAATTTGACCTGTGCGTGCACACGTGTGTGTGTGTGTGTGAGAGAGAGAGAGAGAGAGAGAGAGAGAGAGAGAAAGAGAGAAAGAGAGAGAGGGAAAATGAGAAAGCAAGTCACCAGGTCCAGGACTCAAACCACAGCCAGCCATGTGGGAGTCAGCACCCTTAACTAACATGCCACCTGCCGGCATGCTTATGCGTGTGTGTGTGTGTGTGTGTATACACATAATTTTTTTTTTTTTTTTTTAGAGAGAGACTTTTTTGCTACAGGGTGTGTGTACTCGCTGGAGAGACAGAGAAACAGAAAGTGAGAAATCACACCCCAAGGGGGATAGCTACACTGCAATCCTTTCTCTTTCATTCTCCTCTAGGCATTTTGAGCACACACACACAGGGGCCCGACATGAGTTTCTTTTTTCTTTTTTTATTAAGGAATTGTTGTATTTAATTTTATTCATTGTCATTATTTTATTCTATTGTAGTGGACTAGAGAGAGACAGAGAGAAGGAAAGTGAGAAAGCAAGCTGCCAGGTCCGGGACTCAAACCGTGGTCTGCCGTGTGGGAGCCCAGCTGCCTTAACTACCACACCACCTGCTAGCCCCTCAATGTGAGTTTTAAACCGCTGGGTCTAAGACTCAAATCGCATCAATTATGTGGGAGTCCAGCGATGTAACCATTACGCCATCTACTGGTCTCAAAGTTTGCTATTTTTAGTTGGTGAGATAGACTACAAAGAAAATGAATACCCTTAATGATAGTAGACGCTCAGTAAAGTATTTCTTATTTGACAAAATAAAATTTGAAGGAAGCTCAAGTTTTAAAAGAGCCAAAGACTGCTGCTTATCTAACTAGTGGCAACAAAAGCAACAGTGTTGAGCCCCCTGTTGTCCACATACACAGCACTCTACCTTCTGTTCGCCTCCTCTTGGAGCGGGGATAGCCCTGAGGGCTGGCCTCTGCTGTGTTCTCTACAGGGCTGAGGGAGTGGCAATAGGTGGTGACTGGACCCCAGGGATGACCAGGTGTCTGGGAGGTATGCTGCAGACACTTTTCCAGGTAGGAGAGTCTAAGGGGTGAGAAGAGACTGAAGTGGACATAGGCCCCTTTTCCCAAATCTACATGT
Organism: Tupaia tana; assembly: GCA_026018925.1. Classification (NCBI taxonomy): domain Eukaryota; kingdom Metazoa; phylum Chordata; class Mammalia; order Scandentia; family Tupaiidae; genus Tupaia; species Tupaia tana. The sequence continues at coordinate 50,032,898 of JAKSZU010000016.1, read as the reverse complement.
TTCTCCACCCACCCATTAACTTACAGCAGCTGCTTGTCCTGATGGAAGAGTCGAGGGGAGAACTCTGAAAGGAGTTCCAGGAATGCCAGGTTTGGGGGCTGATCCGATGAGTCAGCTGGAGGAAGCTCAGACAAGGAGAACTTGATGCCTTCCCTTGGTTGGGCAGAATTACTTTAGAAAGGTAATCCCTTCCCAACTGTCCTCCCAGGGCTGGGACATCCTGTTCAAGAGTATCCTCCCCTATACTACTACCAACCTTGACATGTTTACGCTCCACCTTCCCTCTAAGACCTCAGCTCTCCCCTTAGGTGGGTTCCAATCAATCCTTCCTTACTTGTGTAGCATGACCACAAGGTCACGGTTCTGCAGTTGCTGGGGTCCAAAGCTCAGGGCAAACCTCCGGGCCAAGTCCCTCATTTCAATGAAGGCTGGAAGCTCATTCAAGCCTTGGGGCCCATGCTCCTGCAGCAGTTCTGTGTACAACTGTATTCAGGAGACAGATACATTGGGAAAGAGGAACAAAGTAGAAATAGAGAAGCACAACATTCTCTTCTGTACTCAGAAACTTGCAAAGGAATGGGACACCATCTACTATTTTTACTCTGCAGCAGTCTTCACCTCTACTCTTTAACAATAAATAAAAGCATCTATAGTAGCTCTGCAGTTTTCCTCAGCTTTGGGTGGTAGCCACTGCTGGGCTGCAGCTTCCCGTCCATGGAGGGCAAGGCATGGACAGCGGCTCCGGCACCTCGTGCCCTGCCACCCACACTTGGGTGCCTGCTGCCTCACTGCACCCCTGAGCCCGCCACTTCTCGCCTCAGCACCAGGCCACAGCCACCGCAGCCCAGCGAGGAGCACAAATGCAGACCATCAAGTGTGTGGTGGTGGGAGATGGAGCCTTAGGTAAAACTTGCCTACTGATCAGTTTTATAACCAATGCCTTCTCTGGAGAGTATCTTCTCACTGTCTTTGATAACCATTCTGCCAGTGTTATGGTGGATGGAAAATTGGTGAATCTGGGCTTATAGGATACAGCTGGACAAGAAGATTATGACAGATTATGCCCCCTATCCTATCCACAAACAGATGCGTCCTTAATTTGCTTTCCCTTGTGAGTCTCGCATCATTTGAAAATGTCTGTGCAAAGCAGTATCCTGAAGTACAACATCATTGTTCCAACAGTCCCATCATCCTAGGGGAACTAAACTTGACCTTTGGGATGATAAGGACATGACTGAGAAACTAAGGAAAAGAAGCTGACTCCCATCACCTACCCACAGGGCCCAGCCATGGCTAAGGAAGTCAGTGCTGTAAAATACCTGGAGTACTCAGCACTCACACAGTGAGACCTTAAGACAGTATTTGAGGAAGCTATTTGAGCAGTTCTCTGCCCACCTCCCATCAAGAAGAGGAAGAGAAGGGACCAGCAGTTGGCGTAATGGCTATGTTGCTGGATTCCCACGTAGTCGACCGCGATTCACGTCCCGTACCCGGTGGCTTAAAACTCACGCTGGGCGCGTGTGCGTGTGTGCCCAAGATCCCAGGAGGTGAATGGAGAAGAAGGGATTGCGGCGTTAAAATATTTTTAAAAATATTTTAAAATATTAAAAAATATTTTGAAATATTAAAAAAAATAGTTCACTAGCTTCTGCTGCAATTTTGAACAGAATTCTTATTCATGTGTTTCCTTTAATGAAGTATTCTGTTCTTACTCATCGGTGTGCTGGGGTGGAGTGTGTGAAACATTTGATACGATCAAAGGATGAAGACAGTATTTTAACAAAATTTTAAGTGGTTATTAATTTACACTATACTGTACATGGAATAATTAAACTGAATAAACGTGTCACAGGTGAAAAAAAATTAAAGGTTAATTTTCGCATATGCAGTAGATGATGAAGAAAGGTCGGTATTACCAGTATGTGTGAAACTTGTTTTCCTAAGCTTTTCCTTTTTCTTACTGCTCCCATCCCTCCCAAAATCAGGCACTTAATTCATCTTTGAACTGGTCATTCCCATAGTTGCTAACTTAGTAAGTGCATTTCTTATAGAGTCCCTTCTTAATGAGCAATATGCCTCCTTGTATTAAAAAATCTTTCTGATAATGCATTAGACTTTTTTTGGTGGATTAATAAAAGTGCACTAATGTTTTCATGTTGCTTTATTCAATGCTAATAAGTGCTTTCCTTAGTTTTCTAGTAACTAGGTGTAAAAATCATGTGTTGCAGCTTTATGGTTTTTAAAATATATTAGATATTCTAAACTATGAACCTTAACATCACTGTCCTGCAGACGACCAATGATGTCACTTGACTAACACTGATCCTCTTTACCTCCCCCACATGGCCACATGCTTCTTGTTGCTTTGCCTAACACTGTTCCTTTGGGTCTGCGAGGTTCTGTAAACTGTGCTAGTGCTAATGATGTTCTGTATAACTTACTCACTGGCAAGAATACAGCATTGGACCTTTCAACCACTAGAACAAAAAAAATTTTTTTGAGAGGTTTTCGCTATAGGGCACACACGCTCACCAGACAGACAGAGAGAGACATAGAGACAGAAAGCGAGAAATCACCCCCCAAGGGGGATGGTCACGCCGCAATCCCTTCTCCTCCATTCTCCTCTCGGGATCTTGGGCACGCACGCACACACGCCCGGCGTGAGTTTTAAGCCACCAGGTCCGGGACGCGAACCGCGGTCGGCTACATGGGAGTCTAGTGACATAGCCATTATGCTAACTGCTGGTTCCCTAGAACAAAAATTTTTAAACTGACAGTTGCAGAATTGTGTTTTTACATTGATCTTTTGCTAATGCAATGCCATGTATGACTTAATAAATCCTTAAATCATAAAAAAGCATCTATAGTAAATGCAGGATGGTCTGAGATAAAATAGACTAAAAATTAATCAGGCATTCTCTATTCCCTCTTTGATGATGCTGATTCCTATTACACTGGGGTGAAAATGCCTAGTCGGTTTAAAATGTACTTTCTATGTCTAGTGTGGTGGTGCAGCAGTAGTGTAATGCTCTGCAATGCTGCAAGCCATGTGGATGACTGGGGTTCAGTTCCTAAGTAGATCTGTACCCACTGGGAATGTGCACAGCCTGTGATCTGGATGCTGGATGGCTCATGGGCTAGGGGACACAGAGTGTTGCACTGTTAGACCCTATTGGAGGTGCTTGTCCCTCCACCAAGAAATAAATAAACCTAAAAAAATAAATACTTCCTAAAGATCTCTTAGGGAGCCAACCAGGTGGCATGGTGGTTAAGGCAGCTGGATCCCACATGGATGATGATTGTGTAGTTCAAGTTTCCAGACCCAGTGGCTTGAAAAACACGTGTGCATGCATGTCCCAAATCTTGACAGAATTATGGAGGAGAAGGAATTGCAGCATGATCATCTTACTTTCTTTCTCACTCTTTTCTGTATCCCTGGCTAGTACACAAACCATATACCTTACTAAAAAAATAATAATAATAAATAAGGCCCACTAGGTATGAAAAATTGCCACATAAAGTAAAAGTCAAAATAAAAAAAGTTCCTGCTCTTAAGAGTCATACATTCTTGGGGCCAGCAGGTAGCATGGTGGTTAAGGCACTAGACTCCTACGTGGCTGGCTGGCCACAGTTCAAGTCCTGAACTTGGTGGCTTTCCTTGCTCTCTTTTTCTTGTGCATGTGCACTGTGGCAAACTGAATACTACTACTATTAATAAATAAAATAAATCATTCTTTTAAAAAAAAGAGTCATACGTTCTAAGTGGCTGAAGGTGAACAGATAGCTGGGGACTACAGGAAAAGCAAGTCATGGTTCTCTGGAGGCCCTCTAGGCAGAAGGGAGTACCTGCTTGAGGCTCAGCAGCAGGATTCGGGAACAATGACTTCGGTCGATCTGTCTTGCTCTAGTTAAGGTTTCCTTGATAATGTCACCATAGTCGTTGTAGAACTGAGGAAGAAGAGATGGAGAAGGTAGAGTCTGACTACAGAAAAAGACTGTGTGTTGTTTCTTCCTTCACATCCCTAATCAAGTCTCCTCAACATGTGCTGAAGAGGGAAACATGAATCTAGGCACAAAGTAACTCAGACTAGACCTCATCTCTGAGAAGTAACTTCAGGTGCAATGCCCCCCAAAATCAGAGTTTAGGTATACAAATTAGGAAAGAATCTCTGCCCCAAGCCCAATTCTTGTAGGAGAAGAGCGGTAAGCTTGTAGCTGCCCACTCCCACCTAGCACTGATGCCATCACTATTCATCTTTCCCCCTCAAACAGAGGTTCGAAATACCAGAACTTTGGTCTGTTTTGCTCACTGTTGTGTCTTTAGTGCCAGGAACCATGTCTAGCACATAGTCAGTGCTCAATAAACAGAAATCAATACAGTTATGGACTGAGGAAAATGAGGTACATAACTAGGTATCTTCTGAAGATTGATTCCTCTTCCATTCTTTTTACTCTTCTTATAGTACTTCATTCTACAGTCTGAGCTAAGACTGGGGGGGGAGTATCTAGAGAAGAATAAGCTGTTTCCCTCATCCCATGAACTTCTTAGCAGTTTTTTCTTCCTAATTATTTACTACCAAGTCTCTTTTCTTTGTCCCTTTATCTTCCCATCCTCCTCCTTTAAGCCTGATACCATCAGGTTCCCTACTCCCCTCCTTTCTATAGTGATATAGTGCTTGAAATCATGGCTGTACCCAACCTGGTCCCCCTCCTCAATTTATGTAGGGCCCCACTGTACTTTGTTGTAGTGTTTGAAAACATCTGAGGCTGCATCCATGTCCAGCACCCCATACAGCAACAGCTTGCAGAACCCAGCTAGGAGGCGGCGCCGCTGGTGGAGCTGCTCTATCTGTGAATGATCCTCCTGGGAATGACCTGGATCACAACAAATGAAAAACAGAATCCCAGACTTGGGCCTCCTGTCCTGTTTCTGAGCCAAGCCCAAGCTCCAAACCCTTTCTGAGCCCCAGGAATAGGGTCACATGTACCACTGCCCAGGTCTCCAGGCTGGATGAAGACATGGTCCATGAGGAAGCTGGCTAGCTCAGACTGGAGAGTAGCTTCAGGGAAAAAGACAAGGGGCCTGAGGAAATCACGTCCCCCTACAATCATCTGAGGGCTGAAGATGAGAAGTAGATCACTTAATAAGACAAAAGCCTGTTGGGGGTGGGGAGAGAAAGAATGCTTAAAAATGACAGCACCATTACCCAAGACAGAAATAACAAGAACTCATTTCTCCTTAGTGCAGGACCTCATCAGACCCTGGGGACTCCTGCCTCCTTGATTCTACCTGAGTAAATACTCACCTGCTCTTGGATCTCAGGGTCTACATCTGAGAGGCAGTTCTGGCAGAGTTCGCAGAAGGCCACCATTCTGTCCTTCAAACTCAACAGCTGTTTCTGTGGAGACAGCAGCTTGAAGGGCAAGAATGAAGATACAGGTTCCTCCATTCCCATTACCTCTGCTCAGAGCCATACTCACCTGGGAAGCACCTGACTCAGAAATATGGGTGAGTGTCCAGAGAATGGAAAAATAGACAAGAGTCAAGGCTGGCAGGATCACCTGAAACAATGAGATGTTAGAAAAGTGAGACTTTGGTCAAGAAAGTAAGGGGTAGGTGGTGGGAGACAGGGAGAGAGAGGTGAAGGGAAGCAGGCAGGCAGGCAGACACTGAAAGACACATACATACACAGAGCAGTGAAGAGAGAAAATGAGATTGGGGATTCTAATTTCTTTTCCAATAGAAAGGAATTAATATTCTAGACGATCTTTAGAGGCTTCTATACTGGATAAAAATGCCACCTCACCCTAATTTACTCAAAGTATCCTAGAATCCCTCAATATTATCCTTTACTCCCAGAAAACCTGACAAGATAGCTGTTTTCAGGCCCTCGAAATAAAGTCCACCCTTCAAGGGAGGAATGGAAGAAACAACTCTACCTGATCATCTTCCCTGTCTCCTCTCCATACCACGGGACTAGACCCACTAGAGAGAGGTGGCCATCTAGGACACAGTTCTTTTAAATTCTCTTCTCCTGCCTTCATACATCCAGCCTGCCTGCCTACCTGGCGAGGAACCTCTCCTGTGTCTACAGCTTTCCGGAGGAGTCGGTTGCATGGCTCATAGAGCTCCCATCGAGTTAGGTCATGAGCGCTGTGGGTAGCAAGAAGGAAACATTACTCTGAAACAGAACAAATGGAATGAACCCTATAGACATAGAAGACAAAGAGGGGGAAACAGAAGAGGAATTGCTTACTTGTAGAAAGCAGAGAGCCGCTTCAGAGTGGCTGCCAGACTATACACCTCATCTTCATCTAAGAAGGATGACTGAGGAAGAAGGTCCACAAGATGATTTTCCGAAGAACTCATCAATCTATGTTCCCCATCCTGTGGCCTTCTCCCACCCTTGTTTGAGGTGTCCCTTCGTTTAGCCCAACTCCTACCTGAAGCAGCTCTTCAAGTTCTTGCTGGAAGCGGTCGGTCAGTAGATCCACTAGCTGGCTACGGGCAAAGTCCACCCGACTGAAGAAAGTGAACTCGGGATTACAAAGCAGATAGAGGGCATGAGCTCCGGCCTCAAGCACCGCCGGCTCCGCATGCTTCACCACCACCTCCTGGAGTTGTTGCAAGAGCAGCTCCAAGTGCTGGGGGAAAAAAGGTGGGGGAAGACAGTGTTCTGAAGTGGGGGTTGGGGAGGAAAACTCCTCAGCAGAGTAGAACTAGAGAAGATAAGTAGTAGGGCTGGAGGCACTAAACTGCCAGGATAAGGGAAAAAAATGGAATTATTGATTTTTCTGGAGCCCAGTTTCTTAAACCAGACACTGGCAGTAGAATCCTTGATCCTGGCAGGGGAGAAACAAGGTGTAGGAATCATTTCTTCTTGCCTTCTCACCTTCTCCAAGCGCCTAGTGCAGTAGATGTTGAGGTCAAAGTAGTTGAGGAGCTGGAGCAGGGGAGCAACCTTTTCCGCATCAGCTGAGAACTGTAATGATTAAGAGGGACACCAACTTAGTAGTTAATACACTGTTAATTCTTACCCCTAAGCTTCACTGGAAGCCATTTCCCTCCACCCACTTGGCTTGCTGACTGGTGGATGGGGCAGCTCTACCTTGGCCAGGAGCTGGGGCAGCAGAGGGATGAGGTGTTCAGTCAGCTTCACCTTGTCCTCAGCTTGAACCTTACGTTCTTTAGAGGTTAAGCCCTGGAATCAGAGTCATTTGAGATAGGAGGAAAGTGGAGAAATCCTGGGTCCACAGGGTGTGTATGTACATCCCTCATCCCAAGGATCTTCTTTTCTTTAAGAATAATTTAATTTTATTTATAACTATTATTATTTTTAATTTGACCAGAGACAGAGAGGGAAAGCAAGAAAGCAAGCCACCAGGTCTGGGACTTGAACTGCCATCAGCCTTGTGGGAGTCCAACACCTTAACTGCCATACCATTGGCTGGTGATCTTATCTGCCCAGGAAGAAAAAGAAAATTAAAACTCAGCAGCTCCTTTCAAATTTCTTTTTTCTAGAAACAGAATTCTTTGAGGGGCATAAAGAACGCACTAATTCAGGACTTGAGGATAAGAATGAAAGATTTCTGTCTGAATTTAATACTGCTAACTTACCCAACCAGTTCCTCATGCCATACCTTCCTTCCAGTGACTCGCCCCACAGGTGGATGACCCTCTGAAGCTTGCCGGACACTGGACACAAGGATTTCTATCAGTGTGCTCTCTTGCACATCACCCAGGCCTGCATTGGCAGGAAGATCAAAAACACAGAATCACAGCTTAGCCACCCTCCATTTCTGGTACCCCCTCCCAATGCCACCTCTGCTGCCTTTTGCAAGTCAGGAAAGAATCTCTCTCCCCTTAAAGGTCCTGTCCCCCTGCTACCACATGGCACTCACTCTGGTCCTTCTCCAGCAGCAGGCTTGTCAGACTCTCCCAGTCCTTCAGCTGAGACCCAGCACAGTCCCACAGGCTGTCTACCAAGTAAGTAGCATGGTCATGGAGCTGTGGAAGAGGGATACAGTAAGTCACCAACATCACATTACTCTAGAGAGTATTCCTAGAGTGCCTGCCTCCATCCTTCTCTACTTGTAGGTCTTAACACACAACAGCCACACATCTCTTTCCCATTCCTCACCTCACTCTCCACAAAGAAGGACAGCAGAAGGTAGAAGAAAGTCTTTTGGGTGTGTGGACTTCGATGTCGCTCTCTTCCACCCATAGTTCTTTTTTCACACTCAGGGTAGAAAAGCCTGGTGGAACAGACACAAGGAAAGGGCACAACCAGGAGAAAATAAAAATGTGACAGTCACCATGGAAGGAAGAAAAGGCCCAAGAAGAGGATAAAGGGAAAAGGTCCAGAGCTAAGAAAAGTCCCAAGAAGATGTGAAGAAAGGAGACACCAAGAATGATGTTAGCAAGTATGGGAAGTCCTTAGACAGGGCAACAGCAGACGTGGGAGAGAAAACGCCAAAGGACAGTGGTAAAGGAATGCAGTTTGGTGTTAAAGGAACACTCACTTCCAGTACAGAAATTCTCCTGCAGCAGAGGCCAAGGCTCGGTTAGAGGCATATACAACAGGGTAGATGCTCTCACAGTCTGTGTCTGTCAGCACTCCTTCCATGTTTCTGCCAAGAAAAAAGGTGAAAGAGAATGTGGATATGGATATTGTCTTCTAGCAATACCAGGCTAGACACAGAAAGGGGAAAAAGCAGGAGTATATAACTCCCAAGAACTTTTAAATGAAGCATGAAATAGAGAGGGATATGGAGAGTTGGGGACCACAGGAAAATTTCCCCCTTGGGATCCTACAATTGGGGAGGGACCTCTCCCTTTCAACCTGCACATAAGAGTCAATGATGTCAGATAGAGGGATAGGACTCCGGAAAGGCCTGCCTTGATACTGGAAACATAAAAATCCGAGATGTTTGCCTCCCCACTTCCCAGGACTCACTTAAGAATAAGTGTTAGCAACCTGACAGCCTCCACTGCTACTTCATACTCTCTATCCATAACCATGGAAACCATGCGGTCCTGTAAGAAGAAAAATATCACTGGATATCTTACTGTGCCTATTCCAAAACATCATATTCTCTCAGAATTTGAGAGACTCTTAAAGAGAAAGTGTAGAGGCAGATGATGGGATAGTTAAAGCTACATCATAGCAACAGAAGTGGAAAGACATGAGGTGGAGAAATGAGTACCACAAGCCAAGGAGCACTGTCCCAGTCTTACCTTGAAGCGGCTGGTGAAGAGGTCCAGCCGTGCGGTCAGGTTTCGGTTGCTATACAACTCTTTCAGAGCCTTAAGGCACTTCAGACGAACTTCTCGGTGCTATTGAGAAGGGAAAAACAAAATAATGGAAATATGACTACTCCTCTACTCATCCCTTCTGAGTCTCCACACTCCCCTCTTAGTTTACTCGGCTAGGCCTGGGTGTCCTCTGTGCTGAGGATTCCTGAGATGTTAGAGATAATAAAAAGCTTAGTTCTTACTTAAAACACAAAAGGGTCACAAAAGAATTTAGGAAAAGGATCCTTTGGCTACCATACTAGAACTTGTATCACTGATTTATCAATAACTTTCTTCATTTTTCACAGGGAGTCTTTTTCCTCACAATCTCAGGGTCTGAGACATTTCAACTCCTGAATATATCTTTCCCTCTTCTCCCTTATCCTTAGTACTCTTTAGTACTGAGGTAGTTTCAAAGCTCAGCACCTTGATGGTTTGATTACTGCTCACTAGGTGAAATACCAAAGTGGCAGAACCAGAGCTGCAGTTTCTAAGACAGGGAAGAGGATGATTGGAAACAGGAAAAAAGACGGACTCTCACCTTATCATGCAATGTCCAGCCAATATATTTTAAGTAGCTGTCAGTGAGGAAAGAGGTACTGTAGGTTTGCATCCAACACCCAATTTCTTCAATGCAGATACCACGGATCTCAGGAAGGACATCCCTACACACACACAGAGGAAAACTGACTCTTACCATCTTCTCAACAAACCCATTTTGCATTCTACTGATCAGTTCTCTTTCCCAGAAGTTACTTTCTTGATGAAACACTATGTACCATGCCTTTTATACATATACACATACAATATACTTGAGAGTTTTCAACAAGTTCATGAAAATACATATTATGAAAAACTATGCATGGATTTCAATTTTTTTTGTCCCAAAATAAACTTGTACTTTAATTCTATTTTCCTCAAACTTTTTGAAGTCCCCCCATACAAAAGTAAATATTTTATTTCTGTAATTAGCCCAAAAAAAACAGTTGAACGAGCTCTGTACAACCTTATCCTAACACACACCCCTTTTACAAACTGATTTTGAATGCTCATTTAATCATTGGCCAAACTGTGTGTATGTGGGTGTGTACACATACATGTGTGTTTTAATTCCACTTCAGGGACCAGCAGATGGCATAATGGTTACGTTCCTGGACTCCAACATAGTCAGAGTCCTGGACCTGATGGCTTAAAACTCAATGCTGGGTGCATGTGTATGTGTGCCCAAAATCCTGAAAGTAGAATGGAGAGGGAATTGCAGCACGGCCATCCCCCTCCCCCAGGGGGGGTGATTTCTCACTTTCTGTCTCTCTGTCTCTCTGTCTCTCCAGTGAATACAGGTGCCCTCTAACCAAAACCTTTCTTTAAAAAATCCCACTTCAAGCAAATTAATTCAGCTGAAAGGTTCTTTTTTTTTTTTTTCTTTGAGAGATTTTCGCTATAGGGCACGTGCACTCGCCAGCCAGACAGAGAGAGACATAGAGACAGAAAGCGAGAAATCACCCCCCAGGGGGGATGGTCACGCCGCAATCCCTTCTCCTCCATTCTCCTCTTGGGATCTTGGGCACGCATGCACACGCGCCCGGTGTGAGTTTTAAGCCACCAGGTCCGGGACGCGAACTGCGGTCGACTACGTGGAAGTCCAGCGACATAGCCATTATGCTAACTGCTGGTTCCCTTTTTATTTTTTTTTAATTTATTTTTTTTTTCAGCTGAAAGGTTCTTAAAAGGTTTAAGTCAAAACTTAGATAAGAGTGGGAAACAATTACAGATAATCCTTTTTAACTTAATCCCACCAGTTCTTTACATATAGTAGTATGAAAAATTCCTCTGTCCTTTCCTCAGTGGAACAGCAGGCTGGGCGAGGAGAAAGGTTTCCGCTGCCATTTGTTTCTCTTCTCTTGTCCTCTCAAGTTCCCATCCCCAGAAAGATGGGAGGTGAGGGCAGGTCTTGGGCAAAGTTAGAGCAGCAGAATACTCAGAAGTATCTTTTCCTCCAATTTTCTCTCCCAGAAGTGCTTACAAGATCCTCCATAACCTAAGCATTAATAATTTGAAACATTCACAGGGTTTTTGCTCTAGCTACATGAGTTCTGGGACTAGCCAAACAACTTAGAGTTAAGAGGGGTCCTTATCACTTTTACAGACTCCATAACGAACGACCAGCTGCTGCAATGAGAGGAGCCCATTGACTCACCTGTACCGATGTACAAAGACACCTCTGAAGAGGGCATTCATCATCCCTTCAATTTCCTCTTGATGCTCTTGGAGCTAGAGGAGAGAAGAACAGGTCAACCTCTCTTGTGTTCCAATAGGATAAGGCCACAAAGAGATACAAAAGCACAACTTCTGCCTACTCCCTGTTTATTACACAGTATGAACACCTGGTAATTTACATTCCATTTAAACCTAATTCTGGAAAAAGCTGTGAAGTTTCTTTGTGTTTGGTAAAAATAGTATCCCGGAGGAGTGGCGGCGGTGGGCAGGAAAGAACCTCGAGAGTGGTGGAGCTGGTAGGGTTGATTGGGAAGGGGTCAGAGTTGGCTAGAGGCCAATGGGTTTGTAAGGAGGGAAGAGGGTTTGGGAAAAAAAAAAATCCTATTTGTGTGTGGTTAATTGGCTATTCAGAAGCCCTAGCTGGTGGTTATGTATGTTTTTCACTAACAATAATTGAGGAAACCAATTTTTAATAAATGCAGTTTGTCTGACAGAAGAAGTAAAGTGGAGGTCCGGAAGATGGCATAGTGATTGGGATGCTGGACTCCCACATGGTTGACTGTGGTTCGAGTCCTGGACCTGGTAGTTTGCTTTCTTGCCCCCACACCCTGATCAAATTAAAAAAATAATAACTATAAACAAAATTAAATAAAATAATTATTTTTTTAAAAAAAAGAAGTAGTAGTAGTAGTAAAGTGGAACTAGTAAAAAAGAGAATAGATGAGATCACTAGATCTCAATTAGGGGCAATTCTGTCCCCCCGTAGACATTTAGGAATGTCAGAAGATATTTTTAGTTGTCACCACTGAGAGGGATGGGAGCACCAATCACTACTGGTATCTATTACATAGAGGCCAGGGACACTGCTCAGCTTCTTACAGTGCTAGGACAACACCCTCTCCACACACCTGCGTCAACAGTGCCATGGTTGAGAAACCCCGGATTAGATGAATTGATACCAAGGAAGCAGAATTATACGGAGAAAGGGAACATTCCTTGAGACAGCTGACCAGCTCTTCAAAAAGTCAATATATTGAGAAAAAATGAGGAGAAGAAGACATTCCATACAAGATTAAAAGAGACTCAAGCACATAAAGCAGTGCAATGAACAGTGCTTAATTAAATCCTGGTTAGAATTCACCAGATATAAAAACCATTTTGGGGACAAATGGGGACATTTAAATAAAAATTGGAATTAGAAAATGTTAGGGACATCATTGTGAATTTTTTTGGAAGTGAAATGGTATTGGGACTATGTAGGAACTATAGTTTTTTAGAGGACATACTTAAGTCTTTTTTTTTTTTTTTTTTTTTGAGAGGTTTTTGCTACAGAGCATGTTCGCTCACCAGCAGACAGACAGACAGAGAGACAGAAAGAAAGAAGCCGCCCCCCGGGAGGATGGGTATGCGGCAATCCCTTCTCCTCCATTCTCCTCTCGGGATCTTGGGCACGCATGCACACGCGCCCGGCGTGAGTTTAAGCCACCAAGTCCAGGACTCAAACCACAGTCAACTACATGGGAGTACAGCAACATAGACATTACGCCAACTGCTGGTCCCACCCAGAGTGTTTTTATAACCGCCAGGTCCAGGATTCTAACTATGGTCAGTCATGTGAGATCTGGATCCCAATGCACAGTGCTTAACTATTACACTACTGGGTCAGCCCTATGAGTACAGAAGTTTGGCAATGAGAGACTGAGAAAAGTCACTGGCTATAGGAATTATGAAGACATTGGTTTGGAGAGAGTAGGTTCAAAGAAAAATGAGGATATGAGCCATGTAGCAGAAAAGGAGTTAGTCTGTCAGTCTTTCTTTTTAGAGACTTTTTTGCTATAGGGTACATGCACTAGCTGGAGAGAGAGACACACACAGAAAGTAAGAAATCACCCCCCCAGGGGGATGGCCCCACTGCGATCCTTTTCCCCCATTCTCCTCTTGGGATTTTGGGCATGCATGCATACATTCCTGGTGTGAATTTTAAGCCACTGGGTGTGGGACTGGAACCGTGGTTGGTGATCAGCTATTTAAAAAGTAAGGAAATACTGGGGCTAGCAGGTGGCATGATAGTTAAGGCTCTGTTCCTACATGGCCCATGACGATTCAAGTCCTGGACCTGGAGGCTTGAAAATCACACAGGGTGTTTGCGCGTGTATGCCCAAAATCTCAGAAAGAGAAAGGAGAAGAAGATGTTATGATGCAGCCATCCCCGAGGGGGTGATTTCTCACTCCACCCCCCTCTCATAAGTGCATGTGCTCTATGGAAAAAGCCTAAAGAAGAAAATACTACCCTACAAGGAAGGAGAGAAATAAGAGCTCACAAAATAGACTAAATGAAAGCCCCAAGAGCCTATACACATTTAAATAATTTGAAATCGGGACAGAATCCATTATACAAAAGCTTTTAAAGGTCACCCTGACAATGAAAACTAGCAAAACAGAATGATTAGACAGTTTCTTTCTACACTGGCAGCACAGACGCAGAATAGACGTTTTGTGCGAGAGCTAGACAAACAGGTAAGTGGTACAGTTAGACATAGTGAGCTGGGCCAAAATCTCATTGTAGGAAAGTCTCAGGTACTAATGAAGAGTGCGGAGGAAACATCAGTGTTAGCCTTGTGATAGACACAGTGGTTTGATGATGTTATCAGTGTAAAAGACTGCACTAGGGCTCTGTCCTCTAGTGCTCTTCTTTACATTTAAAAGGAAACAAAACAAATACCTGCCAAGTAGGCTATGCAATTTGCTCATTAAATTTAATCTTCACAAAAAGGAAAAAGTTATCTCCTCTTTGAAGACAAGGAAAGAAATGCATAGAGGCTATATGAAATATAGAGCTAGTAAATAACTGAAACAATTTTTTTGTTGTTTTTTTTTTGTTTTGTTTTGTTTTGTTTTGTTTTTTTCATATTTTTTTTCAATTTATTTATTTGCATTCATTCTCTGAACATCATTACAGCATACAAAATGAGATTTTCCATCCAAATTACACTATATATTGTCTCAATCAAGCACATCAACAAACATGTTATTGTCAGCAAATGATCTTCCATTTCTTGTCTTCTGTATGTTTTGCTTTTTTCCCTCCATCCTAGATTCTCTATCTCTTACCCTCTGCCTTGTTGTTGTTTTTTTTAAAAGAGATTTTTTGCTATAGGGTACATGCGTTCACCAGAGAAACAGAGAGACAGAAAGTGAGAAATCATCCCCCAGGAGGGATAGTCATGCTGCAATCAATCCCTACTCCTCCTTCTGCTCTTGGGATTTGGGGCATGCACGCACACACTCCTGGTGTGAGTTATAAGTTGCTGGGTCTAGGACTCAAACTGCAGTCGACTACATGGGAGTCCAGCGATGTAACCATTATGCCATCTGTTGCTCCTTTTATTTTTTTTAAATAATTATTTTATTTAACTATATTTAATTAATTAATTATTTAGTTTAATTTGACCAGAGAGGTACAGAGTGAGAGAGAAAAAGCAAAAAAGCAAGCTACCAGGCCCAGAACTTGAACCACAGTGGTCATGTGGGAGTCCAGCACCCTTAACCACCATGCCACCTGCCAGCCCCAGAGAGAGAGATTTTTTTTGCTCTAGGGCACATGTGCTTGCCAGAAAGACAGAGAGAAACAGAGAGACAGAAAGCGAGAAATCACTCCCCCCACCCAGGGGAGACGGCCACATGGCAGTTCCTTCTCTTCCATTCTCCTCTCAGGATTTTGGGCATGTACACACATGTGCCTGGCATGAGTTTTAAGCCACCAGATCCGGGACTTGAACCACAGTCAGCTACGTGAAAGTCCAGTGACATAATCATTATGCCATCTACTGGTCCCAAAATAATTTTTTAAAAGATCGCCAGAGGGCACACATAAGCGAGAGAAGGCATCTCCTAAATGAGGCACGGTCAAGTCACAATCCTTTTTCCTCCATTTCATCCTGTCCGGATTTGGGGCACATGTGCTATGTGCCTAGCATGTTTTTTTGTCACTAGGGTCAGGATTCAAAGCACGATCAGCCATATGGAATCAAACTTCCTATGCACAGTACTTAACTGCTATACTACAGGACTGGCAGATGGAATAGAATTTAAACCCAGAATGACTGGAAGGCCTATGTGCTTTCTATTCCTTGAAAACTTGGTCTCACTTGTCATCAACTGTCCTTGAATACTCCTGTGGTGACTTGAACACTGTACATGTAACAGAAAAACTCATCGCCTTGAATGACATCTAGGTACAACACTTAAAAACTTCTGATAATAAATACAAACAAATGGAAGTGGAACAAAAGTGGAAATACAGAGAACTCCAAATTCATTCTAAATGAGAAGTGATTTATTGAGCCACTGTCCCAGAAACAAGATGAGCACAAAATGGCCTCTATTAAACCATCACCAGACTTCATTATTTATGACCTGAATGGTGACCTGGGGCCTAATAAGGTAAGTTTATGGAGGCAGTGGACAGAAGCTAGGAAAGGGGAAGTAGACAGGCAGGGAACACTCCTCACCTCTTTGCGTTTTTCCAATAGGCTCTCCAGTCGCTCAGGCGCTCTCTGCCCTGGCCCCTTGTTTCGTTCAGCCTCATACTGACGCTGATTGTTGTCTTTATGCAGACTCAGTTGAAGGGCAACTCTTACCAGAGAGGTCATCAATTTCATGGCTTTGAGTCATAAAAATAAGATAAGGAAATAATTATTTAAGTCAGAAGAGGAAAAGTGGGTTCAAAATAGAAGGAAAGGCTGAGTTGCGGTGGCAGAGTGGTAGCACACTCATCTGCAGTACTGGAAGTCACATGGAAGTTTACGGTTCAGTTTATAGTCAACCGATAAACATTGGACATATGCACTCATGCCTTTGATTCCGGTTAACTGGGGAGGTTATGGAAAGATTGTGGTGTTAGACTCTGTTGAAGGTGCTCTCTCTCCCTTCCTTCTTTTCTCTCTCTCATAAAATAAACAAGCATTAAAAAAAATAGAAGGCAAACAGGGCAGTGAAAATGAAAAGCTAGAGCAGGATCACCCTAAAATCCTAGGACTGCCTATCCTTCCCCCTCCTAACTTTATTGGCCTTCTTTTAATGCTCATTATATTATCAGTAGTGAACTACAAAAAAAAAGATAGGATAGACATTGCTATTGTGACCAATTCCTTTTCATAATTCCACTAGTGAGAAACTGGAATAAGGTATGAGATAAAAGAAGCATGGCCTTGAAGTAAAGAGCCAATATAAAGGTAGGAAAGAAGATCCAGAACTGGAGAACAGAGTTAGGTCTCACTAACTTCCAGAAGAATGTTCACAGAGTAAAAATTAGTGCTCACCAGCCAGAGTGCTAGTATGACGGAAGGCACGGACTTGGGAGTCTGAGAGGCCAGTGAGCAGAGAGATGAGGTTATCCATGGGGAAGCCATCATAGAGGAGGCTGTACTGGCACTGATAGACCAAAGTCTTCACAAACTCACAGAAGCTTCCCTGAAACTTCTTCCAGGATGGACCAGGAGCTGTTAGGGGATAGTCCCCTGAGTCCTACAGAAGAGTTTATGAAAAGAATGAGAACATTACTCCCAGATCCATGAAGCCATAGGGTCTTAGATGTCAAAACCCAATAGTAGAGTAAAAACATATCTCTGCTGTATGTCATTTTTAAATATTTTCCCCAACTCTAGAGGCACATTTAGATACTGTCTATAGGTCCCTTTTACCCCTAAGGAACTGAATGTTTCCTTCTAAAAGCTACCCTATTTCCCAAAATCAGAAAGAGGAAAATAAAATAGGTTTTTTTTTTTTTTTTTTTGAGATGTTTTTGCTATAGGGTGCATGCCCTCGCCAGAAAGACAGAGACAGAGAGAGAAAGTGAGAAATCACCCCCCAGGGGGGATGACCATGCCGCAATCCCTTCTCTTCCATTCTCCTCTCGGGATCTTGGGCACGCATGCACACACGCCTGGCGTGAGTTTAAGCCGCCGGGTCCGGGACTTGAACTGCGGTCAACTACATGGGAGTCCAGTGATATAGCCATTACACTAACTGCTGGTCCCAATACAGTAGGTCTTGTATTTTGGAATAAAAGGGGTAAGAGGATCCTGGTCATCATCTTCCACCTCATTAAACTGTTCTGTTAGGTGCTGGATGATCTCTGAGTTAGACATCTTCTTGAACATCTCTGGGGTCACAGTGCCTAAAGTAAGGAGAAGACAAGACACTGTGATCATTTACAAGCACATCTGAAGATGAGACAGGGATTCTGAAAATGAGTGTAGGCAGGTAATCAGAAAACTCGAATCTAAGTCATAAGTCTGCTACCATCTGACTACTTATCTACAACTTCTCTAGATAACCCAAAGGACTCAGGCAATGGAAAACTATGGTTTTAAAACAAATCCTCCCCACCTCCCCCCAAAAAAATGGGGCCAGTAGGTGGCATACTGGTTAAGACTGGACTCGTACATGTCTGATCACAGTTCAAGTCCTGGACCTGGTGGCCTGAAAATCATACCAAGCACCATGAGTGCCCAAAATCCTAAAAGAATGAAAGAGGATTGTGATGTGGACATCACCCCTCTGGGAGGGGGGTGGTGATTTCTCATTTTCCCTCTGACTGTCTCTTCCTCTCTGGTGAGCACACATGCCCTATGACAAAATCTTAAAACAACAACAACAACAACAACAACAACAAAAAAAAAAAACAGGGACCAACAGATGGCATAATGGTTACATCTCTGGACTTCCATGTAGTCAACTGCAGCTCAAGTCCTGTACCCAGCAGCTTAAAACTCACACTGGACACGTGTACATGAGTGCCCAAGATCCCGAGGGAAGAATGGAGGAGAAAGGATTGTGGTGTGGCCATCCCCCGGGGGGGGGGGGGGTGATTTCTCACTTTCTCTCTCTCTGAAATCTCTTTAAAACAAAACAAAGAAAGCAATAAAACCTAGCCAGAGCTGAATTCTTATAATATAATCTGCCTGAGACTATATTAATAAATGAAACCACGGCATCTGAAGATAAGGGGTTCCACGACTTCAGAGAAGAAACATTGGAGAAGTGACTGAGAAATAAGGAGTAATAAAATGAAAAATCATTTTATCTAGCAGGACTAAAGGGTATCTAATGGTCCATTTTCTTTTTTATTAAGAGAGAGATTTTTGCAATAGGGTGTGTGTGCTTGCCAGAGACACAGAGAGAGGCGTAACCATTATGCCTTCTGCTGGTCCATTTTCAAATCTGTAAATATTATTATCATCACATAAACATGATTATTTCTCCCCAAAGGGTCTTGACTCCAAACCAACATAGTTCCCTAAAGGATTGTTTCCCCTATTTACCAATGAAAAATATAGTTAAATAAGTGAAACTTTTCTTAAGCTTCACCATCTTCCTTTATTTAGAGAATGTTTAATCCTACTAATCAATAAATGAAGAGTTTCATAACAGGAGCAAAAGGCCAAGAATTTCAAAGACACATGAATATTCTTACCTTTACATCCACAAGATCGAATGAAAAAGTTAATGAGCTCAAGGAATCCTGCATCTGGGTCTAGCTTGTAGCTATCCAGCCACTCATCCACCAAAGACTGCAGAAAAAAGATGAAGATGATTTCTACTTCTGGCAATATGACAGAACAGAAATCCTACATGATCTTTTCAATTGAAGCATCAACTTATTAAAATATCTCCATGCTGGGTGTGTATGCATGCATGCCCCAAATCCTGACCGGATGGAGAAATAAGAGAAGAAACTGCAGCATGACCATGCCCCACCAGTCCCTCTCTCTCTCTGGTGAATGCATGTCCCCCCTGACAACCTTAAAAAAGGAAAAAACACATATTAAAATGTCTTAAACATCTTAGAAAAATACATTGCTTGGGCCAACTCCCTGACCTACTGGTTAAGGAAGCCAGATCCCACATAGCTGACCATATAATTAAAATCCTAGCCCAGCAGCCTTGAAAAACATGCTAGGTGTGTGTGCGTGCAAGTCCTAAATCTCAACAGGATGTCAAGGAATGAAGGAGAAGGATTATGGCATGGCCAGGCTTCACTGGGGACTACTTTTTCCCTCTCTCTCTTTGCCTCTTCTGGGAAGTGCATGTGTCTTCCAGCAATTAAAAAAAAATGCATTGCTGAACTAGAATGAAAGAGAATTCCATAAAGGCCAAAAATGAGGTAAAGACAGAAATCCTGGGAGATAAACAAGCTAATGAGGGTTTTCTTAAACCATGGAGACCCTGATTTTGTGTCCAAATGACTGCATGGAGTATAAAAAACAGGAGGGAAAGCCCAAGGTCTTTCCAAAAAGAATAGTTAAAAAAAGGACTCCTATGTAAAGCTGAGTCCAGCAAAGAGTCACATCCTCATGAAAGCAAAAATGAAAAATAAACCTACAGAGCAGATGGGACAACAGAAAGACTAGCTTATTGTAACCTTACTGTGAGGGCATAGGAAAAATTAAACTCTCCCTTGAAATTTCATAACCACAGCCAGCCTTCGGGTCTAGATTTGTAGTTCAGATTTACCTACCTATAAAATCAGAATAATCTCAATCAGATCATTTAACTTGAAGTGATTTTGGAGTGTCCCCAGGCAATTGCCAAAAGCAAACAAAAGTTTGTTAAAAGCCCATCTTCAACCCAGGTCTCAAATAATTTCAACACAGGCCAGCAGGTGGCATGGTGGTTAAGGGCGCTGGACTCCAACATGGTCAACCAGGGTTCAAGTCTCTGAACTGGCAGCTTGCTTTCTCACTTTCCCTCTCTCTTTCTCACAAACACTTTGTACCAGGGAACCAGCAGTTAGCGTAATGGCTATGTCGCTGGACTCCCACGTAGTCGACCGCGGTTCGCGTCCCGGACCCGGTGGCTTAAAACTCACTCTGGGCGCATGTGCGTGCGTGCCCAAGACCCCGAGAGGAGAATGGAGGAGAAGGGATTGCGGCGTGACCATCCCCCCTGGGGGGTGATTTCTCGCTTTCTGTCTCTATGTCTCTCTCTCTGTCTGTCTGGCGAGTGCACTCGCCCTATAGCGAAAACCTCTCAAAAAAAAAAAAAAAAAAAAACAACAAAAAAAAAAACACTTTGTCCCTCTCTGGTCAAATTAAAATAAATAAATAAATAAAGTTAAACAAAATAATTTTTTAAAATTTCAACACACAGAGCCCCAGGAAAACTAAGTAGCTCATAATAAAACCTGATAAAACATATAAAAGAAACAAGCCACTAAAGGTAATTATTAGGAAAAAAAAAAGAATTATATTCACAAAGACTTTAGACATTAAGGCCCACCAGAAATTATAAAATGTTTAATATGAGTAAATAAATAAAATGGGGGGGGGACCAGCAGTTGGCGTAATGGCTATGTTGCTGGATTCCCATGTAGTCGACTGTGGTTCAAGTCCTGGACCCAGGTCAAAATCCTATTGGGAGTGCTGTCTGTCTTTCATTCACAGAAGAGGAAAAAAAAAAAAAAAAAAAAAAAGAAAGATATGATCAGTTGCTGGACCCCACAGGGCCAACTGCATGGCTTAAACTCATGCCAGGCGCATTTGTGTACGTGCCCAAGATCCTGAGAGGAGAATGGAGAAGAAGGGATTGTGGCATGGCCATCCCCCTGGGGGGTGATTTCTTGCTTTCTGTCTCTCTCTTTCTGGTGAGCCATATAGCAAAAACCTCTTAAAAAAAAAAAAAAAAAAAAAAGAGTAAGACAGTGGTGAGCATTAAAATCTGTTAAGGTGACCCACATAAGAAAGTTCTGAGTTTATGTCTAAGACCTTCATCAATATGCCAGCCACACATGTGGCTGGGGCAGGATGAACCTGGGAATGGATTGTGTCATCAAAATCCTATTGGGGGAACCAGCAGTTAGCGTAATGGCTATGTCGCTGGACTCCCACGTAGTCGACCGCGGTTCGCGTCCCGGACCCGGTGGCTTAAAACTCACGCCGGGTGTGTGTGCGTGCGTGCCCAAGATCCCGAGAGGAGAATGGAGGAGAAGGGATTGCGATGTGACCATCCCCTCTGGGGGGTGATTTCTCGCTTTCTGTCTCTATGTCTCTCTCTGTCTGGCAAGCGCACGCGCCCTATAGCGAAAAACCTCTCCAAAAAAAAAAAAAAAAAAAAATCCTATTGGGAGTGCTGTCTGTCTCTCATTCACAGAAGAAAAAAAAAAAAAAAAAAAAAAAAAAAACGATATGACCAGAGTTGCTGGATCCCACAGGGCCAAATGCATGGTTAGAATCCCAGACCTGACAACTTGAGGAACAAGCTGGGCTTATGTCTGTAGTGCCCAAATCCTGAAAAAAGAATGAAAGAGAAGACACTGAATGGCCAACCTCCCGCTTGGGGTGTGCTTTCTCACTTTCCCTCTTGCTCTTTCTGTCTCTCCCAGGTGAGCACACATGCCCTGTAGGAAATTACCTCCAACCCTCCTACCCCCCCAAAAAAAAAGGAAAAGAAAAGAGAAGTCTGAAAATAGAAGTAAAAACAATCGAATTTGAAAATGGGCCAAAAAGTTTGTAGAAGTAAAAAGTATAATAAATTCAACTTAATAAACTTCAATGGTTGAGAGCCAGCAGGTGACGTGGAGGTAGCTGGATCCCACATGGTCAGCTGCAGCCCACAGAAACTAACGAGTGAAATAGTAAAAGGGATATTAAGAGACACGGCGAATAGAGTGAGAAGTTCTAATGATATCTTAGCTGAATTCTAGAAGAAAGAGACAATATTTGAAAAGTATTTTCCATACTGTTGAAAAACACCAACTCAAAAGTAGGATACTAATAGATCTTAAGCCTAATAAGAAAAGGGAAACTTCTATCTATAAATATCCTGTAAAGACAAAAGCAGAAGTCTTTAAAACAGTCAAAATAGGCCAGTAGGTGGTATGAAGGTTAAGGGGCTGGATACCACATGGCCAACTGCTATCTGAGTCTGAGACCTGGTGACTTGAAAACCTTGCCAGGTATATGTGTGTGCATGCCAAAAATCCCAAGAGGAAAATGGAGAAGAGACCCCTGGGGGTTGACTTCTCACTCTCTTTCCCCTCCCCCCTTCCTTTTTCTTTTTGTCTCTCTCCAGCAAGCACACATGCCCGATAGCAAAAATTAAAACTAAAAGAAAAAAAAATCGGGGCTGGCAGGTGACATGGTGGTTAAGGGCGCTAGACTCCCACAAGGCCGACCGTGGTTTGAGTCCCAGACCTGGCGACTTGCTTTCTCACTTTCTCTCTCTCTCTCTCTCTGTGTGTGTCTCTCTCTGTCCCTCTCTGGTCAAACTAAAATAAATAAAGTTAAATAAAATAATTCTTAAAAAAAAAAAAAAGAAAAAAATTCAAAGCAAGAAAAAAAATCAAAGCAAGAAGAGATCACTTACAAAGGATTTGCATTTCATATTTACAAACTAAAACATCAATAAGATTTGCAAAATATATTAGCCCCTAGTCATATGTTGCTACTAAAATTAAATCAAATCAAATTTTTAAAAATTCAGTTTCTCAATCATACCAGCCATATTTCAAATGATCAATAGTCACGTGTGGCTAATATACTGTACTAAACAACAATGATCTAGAACATTTCCGTCATTACAAAATGTTGTACTGGACAGTGCTATATTAGACTGAAAGCTGACTTTCAGCAGCAAAAAGGGAAACTGAGGGGCTAGACAGTGGCTCAGTGATAAAACATGATCTCTGTGACGCTGATACACATAGGAGTGTTCTAGGTTTATGTCTGGAGACCTTCATGAATATACCAGGTGCACACGCACCCGCAGTCCAGGGCTGGATAAAGCTGGGAATAGATTGCAACATCAAAACTCTGTTGGGCAAGTGCACACGTCTTCTAGCAATTAAAAAATAAACCTTATTGGGAGTGCTGTCTCTGTCTTTTTATCACTTTATCTCTCGCTCATAGAATAAGTTAACTTGAGGGAACCAGCAGTTAGCGTAATGGCTATGTCGCTGGACTCCCCCATAGTCGACTGCAGTTCGAGTCCCGGACCCGGCGGCTTAAACTCACGCCGGGTGCGTGTGTGTGCGTGCCCAAGATCCCAAGAGGAGAATGGAGGAGAAGGGATTGCGGCGTGGCCATCCACTCTGGAGGGATGATTTCTCGCTTTCTATCTCTCTTTCTCTGTCTGTCTGGCGAGTGCACGCACCCTATAGCAAAAAAAACCTCTCAAAAAAAAAAAAAAAAAGAATAAGTTAACTTAAAAAAAAAGGGGGGGGGTGTTGAAAGCAGTGGAATAATCTCTTTTAATGTGCAGAGAAAAAAGTCATTTTAGGGGCCAGCCAGTGGCAAGCTAGGTAAGGTAGGTGGATTCCATATGACTGACTGTGCTGTTCAAGTCCCAGACTCAGTGGTTTGAGAAATACACTGGGCACATGTGCATATGTGCCCAAAACTTCTGAGAGGAATGGAAGAAAAGGGATTGTGGCATGGTCATTCCCTCTGAGAGGTGCTTTCTCAACTTCCCTCTCTCTCTTGTCACTGAGTGCACACAGCCTACAGCAAATTAAAATTAAAAATAAAAAGTCATCTTAGAAAGCAAGCTAGTGGGAACCAGCAGTTAGCGTAATGGCTATGTCGCTGGACTCCCATGTAGTTGACCGCGGTTTGCGTCCCAGACCCAGTGGCTTAAAACTCACGCCGGGCGCGTGTGTGTGCGTGCCCAAGATCCTGAGAGGAGAACAGAGGAGAAGGGATTGCGGCGTGACCATCCCCCCTGGGGGATGATTTCTCGCTTTCTGTCTCTATGTCTCTCTCTGTCTGTCTGGCAAGCGCACACGCCCTATAGCGAAAACCTCTCAAAAAAAAAAAAAAAAAAAAGAAAGCAAGCTAGTTTTCCTATTGTTCCATTTGCCCTACAGATTTATTTTTCATTTTTGAAAGTCTGAGCTTGTTGATAAACCAATACCTAAATGAAAATTTAAAGGATAAACTTTAGACAGAAAGGGGACCAGCAGGTGGTGTGGTTAAGGTGCTGGATTCCCAAATGGCTGACCGCAATTCAAGTCCTGGACCCAGCGACTTAAAAATTATACCAAGCATATGTGCTTGAGTGTCCAAAATCCCAAGAGGAGAGTGGAAAAGAAGGAAATGCAGCATGGCCATCACTTCTCACTTTCCCTCTCTCTGTCTCTGGTAAGCACACATGCTTACCAGACTAGGGGATGACTTCTCACTTTCCCTCTGTATGTCTCTGGTAAGCACACATGCCCTGTGGCAAAAACGTTTAAAAAAAAAAAAAAAAAAAAAAAAAAGAAAAAGAAAGAAAAAGAAAACTTTGGACAGAAATAAAACTTTTTTTTTTTTTTAAACAGAGATTTTTGCTATAGGGTGCATGCACTCGCCAGAATGACAAAGAGAGACAAAAGTGAGAAATCACCCCCCAATGGGGGATGGCCATCCTCCAATTCCTTCTCCATTCTCCTTTTGGGATCTTGGGCATGCACACACACACACACACACACAGCATGAGTTTAAGCTGCTAGGTCCGGGACTACAACTGCGGTTGACTACGTGGAAGTCCAGCAATGTAACCATTATACTATCTGCTGGTCCCAAGAAAACAATTCTATATGGAAGATTTGAGATTGAAAAAGGAATGAACAAAGATAATGATAAAAATGTAGGTAAGTGGAGCTAGCAGGTGGCATGGTGGTCAAGGCACTGAATTTCCACATGGCTAACCATGGTTTGAGTCCTGGACCTGGCAGATTGCTTTCTCACTTTCCCTCTCTCTTTCTTTCTGTCTCTCTCTGGTCAAATAATAAAATAATTATTTTTTAAAATAAGTTAAGTATAAGCAAACATTAACTGTCTTGGGTTGTTGGAAAGGTCATGATGTATTTTTTCTATGTTTTTTTACACAAAGGTGTGTCATGACTTTTCCAATGACCCAAGATAAACTAGTAAGTTTTTATTTGATAAGAAAGGAAAATGGACAGGAACAAAGCACAGTATAATAATATGTAAATGAGTAGGGAAAATAGGAGTTAAAATGTGCTCAGATTCATGTTGAAGACAGAAATTCAAAAGAGGTTAAAGGGAAAAAAGAAACAAAAGGCAAGGTAAAGTGAAAGCACATAAAATGGCAGAAATAAATGCAAACATATCAATAGTGACAATAAATATAAATTGATTAAATTCTCTTGTTAAAGAACAGACCATCAGAATGGATTAAAAAACAAAATCTAGATATATAGTATGTTGTATGCAGGAGACAAACCCCTAACATACACAGAAAAACCAAAAATAAAAGAATAGAAAAAGATACTAGGCAAATACTAACCAAAACTAAAGCTAGTGTAGATATATTAATATCAAACAAAACATTTTTTGGAGGAGTATCAGTATTTAACAATAAAAGGTTTAACTTATCAGAAAAATATTAAAATTCTAAACCTGTATATAAATAGCAAAGTCTCAAAATATTTAGGGTGAACATTGGCATGTATGCAAATGGCATAATTCAAAAAAATTACTTTCATGGATTTTACATACTTCTCTAACTGCTAAACTACATAGGCCAAAAAACAAACAGTAGAAATATCAAAGTAATATCACATTTAACACTTCTGATCTCATCCAAACAAACATGCCCAACTGAAGAAACATATATCCCTTTTAAGAGCTTTGTACAACAGTTATGGAAACTGACTAAATACTAAATCATAAAGGTAAGTCTCCATACATTTCAAAAACAATTATTTGTGACCACAATGAAATAAAGTTATAAATCAAATAAAACTATAATCAGCAAAACTCCACATCTGTAAATTTTAAATTTTCTAGAAATCATAAAAATCTATTTGCATATTAATATGGATAAACTTCAAGTAATGTTAACTGAAAGTCATACAAGACAAAAGAATTACTTGTTTCCACACAGTTAAAGAACATATTCATTGGTGATAACTATAATAACAGACAAGCGATGGGACCAGCAGTTAGCGTAATGGCTATGTCGCTGGACTCCCACGTAGTCGACTGCGGTTCGAGTCCCGGACCCGGCAGCTTAAACTCACACTGGACACGTGCGCGTGCGTGCCCAAAATCCCGAGAGGCGAATGGAGGAGAAGGGGTTGCGGTGTGGCCATCCTCCCTGGGGGCGTGATTTCTCACTTTCTGTCTCTCTGTCTGTCTCTGTCTGGCGAGCGCACGTGCCTTACAGCAAAAAACCTCTCAAAAAAAAAAAAAAAAAAAAACAGACAAGCGAATGATTAATATAATATTCACTGTATTCACTGTAGTGGTTATCTCTGGATGGTAAGGGATTATCTCTAGGGATGGACAGAAGATATACAAGGGTCATCTACAGCACTATTGTTTCATTTTTTTTCAGCTAGGAGTAGAAATCTAAATGACTATTTAATTTTATTTATTTATCTATTTATTTGTGGTGGTTTTCAAGATGCCAGGTCTGGGACTCAAACGATGGTCAGCCATGTGGGAATCCAACACCTTAACCACCATGCCACCTCTGGCCCCTATTTTTGCTTTTAAAATTACATATAAACTCTGTATACTTTTAGATAATAGATTTGCAGTAACAGAAATAGAAGTATGAAGAAGGAAAAAAATTAGGTATAATTATCAAGGAAGAACTAAAAAGTGACAAGGATGAGAGAGCTGTCACCCATATCCAAGCATCCTTCTTAGGTTATCCAGTGCCTCTCTTGGCTTTCATCAATCAATAATAGTAGAATCGCTTCTGTTTTGTAGTATTTTTAGAAAAAGAAGATCCTCTCACTCAACCTTTCCCTCCTATCACACCAAGAATTTGTTTTATGGCCTTATCTTTCTTGATGTAGGGATGTTAATTAAGTGTCTACACCAGGACCAGTCTTTGGCATGGTGGCAAAGGTGGCTGGATCTCACATGGCCAACCCCACAGTTCAAGTCCCAGACTCAGTGGCTTGAAAAATACATCAGTATTGTGTATGTGTATGCCCAAAAATCTCAAAAGAGAAATGGAGAAGGGATTACTACACATGACCATCCCCATGGGGAACACTTTCTCTTTCCCCCTTGTCTCTCTCCTCAGTGAGTGATGCACCCTCTAGCAATTTTTTTAAAAATAATTATTTATTTAACTTTATTCATTCATTTATTTTGACCACAGAGAGACGCACACAGAGAGGAAGGGAAAGTGAGAAAGCAAGCCACCCGGTCCAGGATTTGAATTGTGGTCAGCCACGTGGGAGTGAGTGTCCAGCACCTTAACTACCATACCACCTGCTGGTCCCCCCCCAGCAATTTTAAGTGTCCACACAAATCAAGTTTGTAGACACCTGTCCTTATGTTCGCACCCTACAAAGGGTGAGATAGCATGAAGAAATAAGAGTGAGGGACCAGCAGGCGGCGTAGTGATTAGAGCACTGGACTCCTACATGACCGACAGCAATTCAAGTCCCAGACACAGAGGCCTGAACTTCATGCCAGACACATGTACATATGTACCCCCAAATCCCAGAAGGCGTACAAAGGAGAAGAGATTGTGGCTTGCCATGCCCCCTAGGGGGTAATTTCTCACTTTCTGTCCCTCTAGCAAGCAAGCGCACATATCCTATAGCAAAAATTTCTCAAAAAAAAAAAAAGTGAAATACACTGCTTTACCTGCACGTCACTTTTGGCAGCTTTCACAGCATCAAAGAGATCATTGGCCGGTGCCTCTGATTCTTTCCGGCCATGACCACGTACCATTCGAGATCCCTTCCTTGGATATTTCGCCACCTAGTCAGTACAAAATCACCAGGAATATGAAGAAAAGTGTCATTTACGCTTGCTTCTAATTATTATTTCACAGGTAGACTTAAAGTACTAATTCCACAGCAGAGTTTGAGTTACTCAGATCTGAAATAGCCAATTGTTTGCATAATTGTGAACTTTACTATTACTAACATTTTCTCCTTTTAAAAAGTCCTTAAGCCCCATTACTGTATCTCTAGATTCTAATGCCCTCTTCTCTTAGTCTCTTCAAAATTTGCCTTCTTACTCTGTCCCTTGATATTCTGAGTCTAGTCCCTTCATTAACCATAGCCTCTCCTAGGTTTTCTTTTGCCACTTCCCAGACCAAGTTCAAAAGCAAAATAAAACTGACTCACTGGGGTTGTTTTAAGTGGTCGTTTTGCTGCTCTCTTCTTCACGTTGCGCCTCAGGCTGTCTTCAAAGTCACTGCCTTCATCAGCTGACAAAGAGTCACTCTCCCTATGAGGGGGTATGGTTCTCCTTAAGCAAACCACCTCACTCCTTCTATACAAAGAGTTAATTATAATTTCTTTTTAACTGTACCCTATCTCCATGAGGAAAACATCTCAGATTTTTAATAAGAGATGAATTTACCATTACTAGGAAGTACAGATAAAATCTTAAAGGAAAACTTTTAGAGAACAATGGATAAAGTGAAAAACTGAGGTAGATGAAGGCCAACCCTTTTCTAATATTCCCCCTGAAAAAGAAACAAATGATATTCACTTAAGCAGGTAGAGGGACCACTGCTCTGTGTGGAGAAAATTCAGCATCCTTCAGGAAGTTATACATCACTCATGCATAAATAGGAGGTTAAAAGGTACATGGGGTCATATTTCACCCCTTGAAACATAACCACGTCTTAATGATTAGAGTGAAGTTTATAACACTGATGCAATCTGGTCCCCAACAGTAGCATTGACAGAAACAAAAATGATTCAGAGAAAGTCAATTAAAATAACCAGGGTATAAAGTGGATCTTGTATGAGATTAGTTTTTTTTTTTTTCCTGAAAAGATTAAAAAAAAAAAAACCATACTATTATAACCTTCACAGAATAAGCTCATAAATGATAATGATAAGGATGGTTAGACCAGTTTATAAAATCCCCAAGTAAAAGAACCACAGGACACCAACTAGAAAGTATATAGCTTGTTAGGCAACAAATAGAGCTCTTTACTTCCCCATCTCCCACCTTCCAGCCCCCACCAGAATTTGTACATGCTTAACATACAAATATTCAAATAAGGCTTAGACAAATTGGATGATGAATTAAAAACAGGATGTATTATTAAAGATCTCTACAACATATAGGGCCACCAAAAGCAGCCAGCAGAGCTGAAGGGAGTCGGTGTTATAAAATGGAGCCAGTATAGTGTTCTGATGTTTTCCTGTATTTCTACACATATCACTGCCAATGCAGAAAACGATAAAGGGGAAAGCTGCTGAGGACACAAGAGGAGTCCACATTATGCAAGAATTTGTCAACCACTCACCCCTCTGAAGTATGGTCTGAGTCCTCATCAACACAGGGCAGATTGACTGAGGAACTAGAAGCAGAAGACAAGGCCCTCTGTGCACTGCCCATAGCTCTCTGCAGTGGTGAGGACACATTGCTTGGTGAGGAGGAACTATGGAGATGGGAGGAGGAGGAAGATCGCAGGATAGGCATAGTGATCCAGCTGAGAAAAGAAAAAGAGGAAAGGGTTCTTATCTCACTACTTTTCTAGTCCCCCCAACACACACACACACACAGCCAACCAGTCCCTTTCTTCCCAAGACAACTGCTCTGGAACTGGGGAGGGGAGGTTGGGGTGGAATAAACATCACCAAAAATAAAACCTAAGGCCTCAAGAGATTGTAGACACCCCCCCACCACCAACAACAACCAACCGGTTTGGAGCTGCTCTCCCAAGAACCCAGCAAGGCACACACCAGCGCAGCTTCAGGAACACCCATTGCTAAGTTTTGAAAGCGCAACCCACTTGGAGCGAGGAAATTTAGTTGGTACATTAAAAAAAAAAAGAGGAAAAAGGAAAGGAAAGGAGGGAGAGAGGAAGGAACGGCAAGAGGAAGGGGAAAAGCTCAACAGAGGTCTATTTCCAGGGAACTAGTATCTGATTCTACAAGGAAGGAAAGGAAAAGCTGTTAACAATTTAGGGGTGGGAGCACTGTTCGAACACGGCGGGAAACACTGGAGTGAAACAAGGCACACGTTCTCTATTTTTTAGAGTATGATTATCTATAATTGACCTTGTAGTAACCCTCTTTCGGCTCAGGAACATTCCAACTGCTCTGGACAGATTATCATTCCCTCAGGAACTGGGGATGGGATTTTTGGCCTCTGTGGTGAGGGAGGGCCCCCTGAGTGCGAACCCGGGCGTCCGCTTTTCAGGGCTGGGAGAGTGTGGTGACGGTATATTCTTGGGTCAAAGAGAACCTCACTGAGCCTGCAAGAGCGACTTCTGGCTGAGAAGTGTTGAGGAAATGGTCACCCGCTTAGGTCCCTCAGGTTTCTGTGGTAACCCCCACCTCTGGCACAGGCGCCTGCTGCTTCCTTTCCGGTGATGGAAGAGTCTAGAAAAACGCGGGAAGGCACGAGGTAATCTGTGCGCAAGCGCGAGCCCAACGGCTAGTCCCAGGGCTAGTAACTGTCGCGAGGCTTGGGAATGTGCGAGCTCGTGCTCGCCACGCTCCAGTCAAGCAGCTCCGACAGCCTCGTGCAGCTGCAAGCTCTCAGGCGTGCCGCCAGGTCACGTGGGCTCCAGCACGCCGGCCGCCAGCTTTAACCCAGCTCTGCCCCGGCTCCGCCCTCTGACGCCAATCTCCCCCTCCATTGGCCGGGCTTCGGACTGCACTAGTAGTAGCCCATTCGATCGGGCTTCTCAACTGCCATAGGCTGGGTTCTACCCAGGCCCCGCCTTTCCAGCTAGATAGCCACGCCCCCCAAGAAAGGCCACGCCCCTATTCACCAACCTCTTTAGTGAGGAGGCGTCCCGCCCCGGCTACGGAGCTTACCCACTACATTGGCTTCATTTCTTTCTTTACTCCGCCCCCGAGGCCGGCTTGTAACCAACATTGGCAGGGCCCCGCCTCGGGCCACGCCCCCGTCCGGCTCCCTGCTCCCATTGTTTCGGCAGATGCTGCCTGGTCCAGCAATCGTGCTTGGTGTTCAGTTTTCTGGGGTCGCGCTCTTTCTCTGGTCTGTGGGGCTGCCCCGCAGTCGAGAACAAGAATCCTGAGTTCGGGCGACTCTTCTTTCCTTTTTAGGACCCACTTTGCCTTCCCAGGACGGCTACAACTATGTCTACACTGCGTTCTCTCCTGCTGCTGCTGCTGCCTCTGTGTCCCGGTCCTGGTCCCGGAGCCAGGAGCGAGGCAAAGGTCACCCGGAGTTGTGCAGAGACCCGGCAGGTGCTAGGGGCCCGGGGATATAGCTTAAACCTAATCCCTCCCGCCCTGATCTCAGGTGAGGAGAAAGAGGAAGACTAGAGAATTGGGAGGTGAGAGTGGGGGACGGGCATTTCCTTCCCCTCCCCTCCCCATCTGGCAATAACTCTCTTCTCTTCCAGAGTGACCGTTATAGTAATCTTTTCATCCCATAATAATGTCTCTCCTCCTGTAACTTCCTTTCCAGGATCACAATAACCCTCCTGCTCACATAATAGCTCTCTTACTCCACCCCCACCCCAGGAATCCTTTTCTTGTAATTAGCACCCCTTGTGTGTTTCTTTCTTCACAGCCATGTTGCCCTCCTATTTCTGTGAGCACCTTCTATGATGATACTTTCTTACTTACCTAAAACCCCACCCTTCCAAACCCATTGAAGCTGTCCTGCCAGTCTCTTGTGGCTTGGGGTTTGTGATATTGGGGAGGGTCACCTGAGGACACTCTAATCACTAATTTGGACCTCCAAGCTTTTGTCAGATAGATGATCCCATGGCTAATGAGAGTAGACCTGGGATGGGTGAGAGGACAATAAGGAGGGAATAGTGTCAGGTGGGGAGGAGGGGCCAGACAATAGAAAAGAGACCAGACAGGTGAAAGAGAATGGATAGCCCCCAGGAGTAGACAGGAAATGGAAGGAATTTCTCGATACCTCCCATCATTCCTCCCTGTCTTCTCTATCCAGGTGAGCACCTCCGGGTCTGCCCCCAGGAGTACACCTGCTGTTCCAGTGAGACAGAGCAGAGGCTGATCAGGGAGACGGAAGCTACTTTCCAAGGCCTGGTGGAGGACAGTGGCTCCTTCCTGGTTCACACACTGGCTGCCCGGCAGAGAAAATTTGATGGTGAGGACCAGAGGTCTCCAAATCTGGCATCACACCTCCTCCTCTCTGTGCTTATGACCTCAACAAGCTCTGTGTCCCCCGCCCCCTGCTCCATCCCTAAAGCATTCCACCTAGTCACCCTGCAGCCCTGGCTTAGCCCCCCCACCCCAGGCTCTCTCCAGGTCCTGCCCTCCTCCATTCCCAATCCACCCCGTCTCTGAGACTTGCTCAGTTTCTAATTCACTTGTCTTGTCTCTCCTCTCCCATTCCCATCCCCTCCTGCTTCTGCCCTTTCACCTTCTATCCTCCTTTGGCTTCACCCCACCTTAACCTGGGTCCCTGCCTCACTGTGCCTTTGCCACAGAGTTTTTCCAGGAGATGCTCTCAGTATCCCAGCACTCCCTGACTCAGCTCTTCTCCCACTCCTACGGCCGCCTGTATGCCCAGCACGCCCTCATATTCAATAGCCTGTTCTCTCGGCTGAGGGCCTACTATGGGGAGTCTGGTGAGGGGTTAGATGACACCTTGGCAGATTTCTGGGCACAGCTCCTGGAGAGAGTGTTCCCCCTGCTGCACCCACAGTACAGCTTTCCCCCTGACTACCTGCTGTGCCTCACGCGCCTCGCCTCTGCTACTGATGGCTCTCTGCAGCCCTTCGGGGACTCACCCCGCCGCCTCCGCCTGCAGGTGAGGGATCCTGAAGTATGAGCTTCAGCCACCTCTGAACTGTGCACCACTCACCTCCAGACCAGTGACCCCCTCCCTTTTGTGCCCCACTCACCTCTGACCTGGTGATTCCTCCCATCCTGCACCGCAGCCATCCCTAACCTAGTGAGTCCTCAAGCCTCAGTTATTTCTGCTTAATTCAGGGCTCCTTGGCCTCTTTTAAGTGGACACTTCCTGATTCCATTCTGTGCTCTAGTTTCACATACACATTCACCTGCTCTTGGCCCGAGTAACTTTTATGCCAGCTCCTCCTTAATCCTAACATCTGGTCTTCCTCAGGTCCAGCTAAACATGAATTAGACATTCAATATTTAAGAGGCATTTTCATTTATACTATCTCATTTAATTGTCATTATAATTCTGTTGGATAGATAGTAATATCCGTATTTTACAGATGAAAAAAATGAGGTCCTCAGAGGTTAAAGTCTCACAGCCAGTAAGTGGTCGAGCTGAGCCTCACACTCAGGTCTTCTGGCTTCAAGTCCAGTGTTTATTCTGATACATGATCTCTCTTGCCAAGGCCTATACAACACATTCCTTTCATCTCTTCCCAAGCCCAGTCCCATTGATCCTTCTAGACCGTAATTCCTCTGGAGCTTTTGAACCTGCCTCTCTGTCCCACCCGACATGCTACTCAGACCAAGAATACCCCACAAGCATAGTCCCCACTGCTCAGCTCCTTAGTGCAGTCTCTTGAACCCAGTCTTGGCAGACCCATGAAAACCTGTGGTTTTTCTCACCTTTTTTTTTCCCCTTCCTCCAGATAACCCGGGCCCTGGTGGCTGCTCGGGCTTTTGTCCAGAGCCTGGAGGCTGGAAGAAATGTGGTCAGTGAAGCACTGAAGGTTAGAGGAAGCCTGAGTATGGGCAGAGCCCAGGGAGGGGGAGGCAGAAGCGGGAGAGTCCCTATGAGGAAAAGTCAAGCACCAGCTGGCAAGAGAAATCTGGGATCTTCCCTTGTCAGCCTCCAGGCTCTGGTGTCCCAGGACAAGTCAAAAAGGGGCGGTCCGGAGTGAAGTCTCCATAGGATCATGATCCATGATAACCTACCACCTCTGACCCTCCTGTGCCCTCTGACTCATACCCTCCTGCCAGCCTTCAGGGACATGCTTATCGCCATAGCAATTTGAGATTGGAGTATTGCCCCCCCACCCACGTTCTAGGACTGCCTGTTCCCTACTGCTGAAGGCCAGATTACTGGCTCTGCCTCTTTGCAGCTTCTCCCTGTCCTCTCAGCCTTACATTCTGCCTCCTCACTGTCTCCTTCCTTCCCAACTGTTATGGCTCGCTCGTGTCCCTGAATTGTTTCTCAGACCCCCCACTGCCTCTCCAGTTCAACCCCTTTTATGGAGCAGTATCTGCCACCTGGCCATAGGAACCTCTCTCAGATCTGTGGTGGTACTGTGGTCTCACCCGTCACATTGGGTCACCAACCCTACAGGCTCACACAGAGCCCAGGGAAGGTGGGGCGGAGTATTTGACTTCTCTCTGTGCCCAGCCCCAGGCCTGGCTGAGAGCAGCCACGGTGTCTGTGGATGACACAGCTCCACTCTCTGCCCCCAGGTGCCAGTGTCTGAAGGCTGCAGCCGGGCTCTGATGCGGTTGATTGGCTGTCCCCTTTGTCGGGGGGTTCCCTCACTTCTACCTTGTCGGGGCTTCTGCCTCAACGTGGCCCGTGGCTGTCTCATCAACAGGGGACTAGATCCTGACTGGGGCAGCTATCTGGGTGAGGGGACTTAAGACAACCTGGGGTAGGGGGTAGTGTATTGCAGTCAGGCATGGGTGAGGCGAACTGGGGAGGGACTCTAAAGTCATACTGAGGAAGGAACTGGACGGGGAGCCTCTTCTCGTGAGAGTCCTCCAAACACATTTCCGCTTCCCTCTAAGGCCTGAGTGAGGGTTTGTGGGAACATCCTAGTTTAGCGACTGTACCCCTCACCCCCTCCTTTGTCTTTCTTCTCCCACTTCAAGATGCTCTCCTGCTCCTTGCTGAGAAGCTCGAGGGCCCCTTTTCCTTTGAGCTGGCAGCCGAATCTATCGGGGTGAAGATCTCAGAGGGTTTGATGTATCTGCAGGAAAACAGCGTGAAGGTGTCAGCCCAGGTACAGGGAGAGGAGGGTGGAAGCCAGGCCTGGGGTGTGGGTACAGGGAGGGGTGTCAGGCAGAGAATAGAGTATCTGGGAGACTGGAGTGTTAGGGGAGACCATGGGGTCAGAGTGGGGACACAGTGTGAGGTCTCTTTCTTGTGTCACAGGTGTTTCAGGAGTGTGGTCCCCCTGACCCGATGCCTGCACGAAACCGTCGAGCCCCTGCACCCCGAGAAGAGATGGGCCGGCTGTGGACGTCGGTGGCGGTGGCAGACGAGGAGCGGCCCACGACGGCGGCTGGCACAAACCTGCACAGGCTGGTGAGTGGAGGGCCAGAACGGGGAGCTGCCGGTGGGGGGGACGCACCCCAGTGCTCCATCTCCACCCCGCCCTCGCCCTCGCTCGCTTTCCCAGGTGTGGGAGCTTCGCGAGCGTCTGGGCCGGATGCGTGGCTTCTGGGCTGGACTGCCCCTGGCGGTGTGCGGGGACTCCCGCATGGCAGCGGACGTCTCACTGGAGTCGGCGCCCTGCTGGACCGGTGCTGGGCGGGGCCGGTGAGACCCGGGCGGCGGCAGGCACGGGCTGCCAGGGTTGGAGGTTCGCACGGGGCGGGGAGGAAGCCTGGGGTCTGCTCTGTTTGCAGGTACCTGCCCCCGGTGATCGGAGGCTCCCTGACAGAGCAGCTCAACAACCCTGAGCTGGAGGTGGATGCCTCGGGCCCCGACGTTCCCACACGGCGGCGACGGCTTCAGCTTCGGGCGGCCACCGCCAGGATGAGGGCGGCAGCGCTCGGACACGATTTGGATAGGCCGGACGCGGGTAAGACCCGGCGCCCACGGGCCCGCCCGCTGCCCACTCAGTCCTTCCCCTGCCCTCCCCTCTTGGTTCCCGCCCGTGCCTCTCTTCTTTGTGCCCATTCGTTCACTCATTCATTTAGCAAGCGGTTTTTGAACGCCTTCAAAGGTAGGAGGTGAAAGGCCAACGTGTGGGTCTCTATTCTTGAGTTGACGGTCCAGTTGGGGAGGCATAAAAAACATTCTTAACCAACAGTGGGAAGCGTCTTATAATGGGCGAAGCGATGTGGGAGAATGGAGGAGGGGTGGCAGCCTGGACGTGGTGGGAAAGCCAGAGTGGGGGTGACATTAGGCTTGCTCCCCAAGGAGGATTTTGCCCCACAGGCAAGGCACATTTCTTTTTCTCTCTCCCATGTCTGTCTCTCTTTCCTTCTCGCCCCTCCCCCACCTCTGCCGTCTGCTCTCTGCCTCTGCTTTCTGTCTTTTCCTGTTTATCCTCTCTTCCCATCTGTCTCTCTTCTGTCTCTGCCTCATTGTCTCTTCTTCTGTCTCTCATCTCCATGTTTGCTGTGTGATCTCTCTCTCCCTGCTTCTTGTCGCTCATTGTCTCACCCTCTTCCCAACTGCATGACCTACCTGTGTGTCTCTCTCCCTCGTCTCTTTTTCTCTGATTTAATCTTTTTTCTTCCTCTGTATTTATGTCTGTCTCCCCTGTCTGTCCCCCCTTGCCTCTTTCCCACCACTATTTGTCTTGGTCTCTCTCCTTTCTTGCAGATGAGGATGCCAGTGGCTCTGGAGGAGGACAGCACTACGCAGATGACTGGATGGCTGGGCCAGCAGCTGTGGCCCCCCCAGTCCGGCCTCCTCGACCTCCTCGCCCTCCTCGGCGGGAGGGTCCTGGAGGCAGAGGAGGAGGTGGCAGTGCCCGTTACAACCAGGGCAGGAGCAGGAGTGGGGGCACATCTGTTGTTTTTCACACCCCACCTGTCTTCATTCCCTTCCTGGTTGCCCTGGCCCTGCTTGGGCCTCGGTAACAGGGGAGGGGTGCCCTAGCATCAGAAGGGTTCGTGGCTCTTTCCCCTCCTCCCTCTTCAGCTGGGCCTGAGGAGTTGAAAAGGGCTACAGAAAGGGTAGAGAAGGAACTTTGCAGATGAATGAATGGCTGGGGCCCCAAATTTAGATTCCCATTGGTGGGCTGGGAGTGGGCATGTGTTCACAATATTTATTTTTTCATTTGGTAATGGAGGGGCTGGGAGTATTTATTTAGGAAGGAGGTGTGGACCTCAGCCCTCTAAGGCTGGGACTGGTCATCAGCCCCAACAAGGAGGAAGGGGAAAAGTTTTAGAATTGCAGTTCTGGAAGGAAGTTCAAAGTGGGGAGGGGTGCAACACTGCTGGGGTGGGGGCATGTAGTCTCAGAAGTGGACACAACTGAATGCTAATGGGTGCAGTGCAGAGGACTGGGGATGTGTGAGTAGGACAGGAGGCTCTATGGGCCTAGTTCTGTTGAGGTTTTTTTTTTGTATTTATTAATTTCTTAAAACGTTTTTTAAAAAAGGGACTCATGACCTTTGCTGTCCACATCATCCTTCACAAGCTCTAAATTTCATGTTTTAGTGTTTGAGTCAGTGTTTATTCTGCAAATAAATTGTAATTTATTGGACCCACTGTGTGATTTTCTGTGCCTTCAGCATCTGTCCCTGTGTGAGCCTTGGCTCCGAGCAGAGGCCCCAGAAACTTGTGACTAGCTCAGTTTTTGTCTGCTTCTGTCCTCTCTTTGAACCTGTCCGTCCCCTGGGAGCAGGCCTGGAATGACACGCCAGTCTCCAAATTGCCCATCCTCTCAGCCTGAGCATCTTCATCCAAAAATGGAAAGGCTTGTAGGGACCAAAT
The DNA here is from genome assembly GCA_026018925.1 of Tupaia tana. Taxonomy (NCBI): domain Eukaryota; kingdom Metazoa; phylum Chordata; class Mammalia; order Scandentia; family Tupaiidae; genus Tupaia; species Tupaia tana. The sequence goes on along the minus strand of JAKSZU010000016.1, from coordinate 49,994,871 downwards.
AGAACTGTGAGAAGGAACCACCTTGCCACCTGTAAAATTCTCTCTAAACCCCAAGCATTTTATATATCATCACACCACTGTCCCCTGCCTTCAGAGTGGGGTCCCTGGCTCTGAGTGTCAGCCTCTGGCTACCTGTCAAGTCCCTGAAAATGTCTGTTTTCAATTCTAATCTGTCACGCTCTCTTTCTGTCGCTTGAATGAATCTTTTGTTCTGTAGAAAGTCTAAAGAAAAAGGTACAATAGGTGTCTTAGTGTGAAAGAAGAGTAAAGGCTGGGTGCCATGACAGAGGGGAAGATGCAGGGAGGGAGAGACCCAGAGACGCTCTTGCTCTTGCTCGATCAAAGCTGAAGCGGCAGCTTGGACTGGCGGCGGCGGGACAAAGGAAGTGGGGGAGGAGCCTGGGTGCAGAGAAAGTTTGTGGGGAAAGCTGAGCTGAGCGAGGAGAGGAGCCGGGCGGTGGCTGGGGCAGGCGGGCGGGCTGGAGGGCCCCACCGATTTCCCTGCAGCTCCCCTTGTGGCCTGGTGAGTGGGCAAGTGAAGCCGAGACTGGGGCCTGTGAGGGACCCTGGAATTTATGGGACACTTAGGTTTACAGATTCTCAGAGGGGGCCAACAAAGGGCTGGAGGAGGCAGAGGGATGGAATCGGGGTAATGGGAAGACATACGTGCAAGGAATTGACAACTCCAGAGAGAGGAGTTGGGGCTGGATCCTCGATGCCAGGAGGGGCAGGTCTCTGGGTAGCAACTGTGGGTTCTCTCAGCCTGTAGTCACCCCTTCTTCTGAAAAGGGGGCTGCCTGGGCTTGTTGAAAGGGCCGTGGTTCATCTGTGATTGTGGGTTGCAACCTGAAGAGGTGGGCCAGACTCCCAGTTGTTTAGGAAGCTCTGGCTGGCCTGGAAAAGAACTCTCAAGTTCAGGGTTTGTGTCTTTCTTGCATCTTTGTGCCACAGAGTTTCTCTCCTCTCCTTCCCTGTCCCCCCAACCCCCATCCCCTGCACCACACTCTCCATCTCTGGGTATGCTGATGGGGTTGAAACTGTCCAGGGATCTGGGCTTCCTAAGTGACCCACCATCTCCCTCAGCCCCTCTGCACACCAGGGTCTGCTCTGTGCTGAGAGGGAAGAGATGCTCAAGTTTATGACATAACGGCTCTCACTCGTGACAAAGTCACTCCTATAAATCCAATCTCCCTCCTCCTGCCTGGGTTCATCAACCTATGTCCTGTCTGACCCTCATTCCCACTTTGGGGCTACCCCTCCTAGCCTCAGAAAGGGGCTTTTCATTCCTGTTTGTCACAGACAGAGGAGCTCAGGAGCAAGCCAAGGCCTTGGAGATGCCCTGACCTGACTCTCTCATGATGAGCTAACTGGTCTGACCTCTTTCACTGGCTGTTTCACTTATGATCAAGTCTATGTCTTTCTCTCCTTCCCCTCTACATTCCTGAGGCTCAGAAAGAGCTGCAAGTGGGGGTTGGGGAAACTGGAGAAAAGGCTGGCAGCAGAGGGAGTAGTTGTGGGGCCACCTAGAAGAGTTGGGTGTACAGAGAACCCTTGGGCCCACTCCCCCTCCCTGAATTAGGTCTGAGCTACAGCAGGAAAGAAGGCTCTACCCTCTCCTTAGACTCCTCCCCCCCCCCCCCCCCCCCCATTCCTCTTCCAGACGCTGACAGAGGCAAAAATCTGCTAACTAAGGGGGCAGACTCAGCCAGGGCTGTGAGCAGACTGGGGAATGACCCCCGATCTCCAAGTGGTGCCTTCCACGGCTGCACGGCTATCTCAAGCTGTCTCTGCCTCGGTTCCTAGCCCTGGCTCTGTCCCTAATCTGGGATCACCCTTACCTGTGCCACATGAGCCCTCTGTCTCCTACCAGGACAATGCGGCTCTGGGGGCCTCGGAGCCTGGGGTTGGCTTTGGGTGTCTTCATGACCATCGGATTTGCCCTCCAGCTCTTGGGGGGATCCTTCCGGAAGAGGTGAGTTACCATCTGGTCTTGTGATCAATGCCCTCAACTTGCTCCTCACCATCCCACTTGGGCTGTGACTCTCAGGGAAAGCTCTGTATAGCAACCTTTCTCTATAAAAAGCCTGTCTACTTGCTGCTGAGGGACAGGACACTGTATCTCCTGTCTCTTCCCAGGCTACCCAGGCTGCAGCCCCAGGTCCCATCCCGGAGACCAGCTGTTCCATCCTGCCCACCCCAGCAGCGACTTGTGTTCCTGAAGACGCATAAATCTGGGAGCAGCTCTGTGCTGAGCCTGCTTCATCGCTACGGGGATCTGCATGGGCTGCGCTTTGCCCTCCCTGCCCGCTACCAGTTTGGATACCCAAGGCTTTTCCAGGCGTCTTGGGTCAAAGGCTATCGCCCCCAGAATGGAGACACCCGGCCCCCCTTCCACATCCTCTGTCACCACATGAGGTTCCATCTGAAAGAGGTGAGGGGAGGGATGTGGGACCAGCTCAAGCCAGACTACATGGCTAAGACCATGAGGGAAGAGGGCCAGGCCTGGGGGCTTTCCAGGCATCACCTCACCCAAAAGTTGGACATGGAGGGGCGACAAAGGTGGGATTTCCTATTACCCACTCCTTAGGTGTCCCTTCCCAAGCAGTTTCTGGGAGCCAGAGTCCTCCTCTATCCCATCTGGTATTTATTCCAATGTTTTTCCCCTTGTATCAATGCCCTGCCAACTCGGACTTCACCCCAAACTCTCCTTCCAAAGGTTCCTTGCCCTCCCTTGCATTGTCACTACCAGGGCCCTTGATCCGCCCCTGCCTCCTCTTCCTCTCTCTCGCATTACCATGTTTGCCACATTTTGAGGATCGGTCTATGCCAAGCCCCAACAAGCACAGCAGGATGATTGAGTGGAGGCACCGCTCTGACCCCCCAGGAGCCTCAGTTCTATTGGGGAGATGAGTACATGTCCTCACATGCTCAGACGGACACACACAGGAAGCCAAGAGCTCTAGTAGGAAGAGACTTGATGTGCAAATGAAAACACACAGGGAAGGAAGTAACCTTATTGAATACTTACTGAGTGCCAGGAAGTTAATCGTCTTACCGGCACCTTGCTAGGAAAGCATCACAAGTGTTTCCATTATATAGATGAAGAGATCAATCTCAGTTGCAGAGCTAGGATTTGAACCCAGGCCACTTACTCTTTAAAGTCAAGGCCCCTTCTATGGCATGTGTATTTTGTTATTGTTGTTGTTGTTCTTTGTTGTTGTTCTTTGGTTAAGGCAACTGGCTCCCATATAGCTGATCTCACGGTTTAAGTCGTAGACCTGGTGGCTTTGAAAACATACCAGGAATATGTTCATGTGTGTCCCAAACCCTGAAAGGAGAAACAGGAGAAGGGACTGCAGTGTTTTTGCTATAGGGCACGTGCACGCTCCAGAAAGACAGAGAGAGACAGAGAGACAGAAAGAGAGAAATCATCCCCCGGGGGGATGGCCACACCACAATCCCTTCTCCTCCAATCTCCTCTCGGGATCTTGGGCACGCACACGCACACGCACCCGGCATGAGTTTAAGCCACCGGTTCTAAGACTCGAACCACAGTCGACTACATAGGAGTCCAGCGACATAGCCACATGCCAACTGCTGGTCCCGGCATATGTATGTGTTTTTTTTTTTTTTTTAATTTTACTTATTTATTTTTTTAGAGAGGTTTTTGTTATAGGGCGCATGCACTCGCCAGAAAGACAGAGAGAGACAGAGAGACAGAAAGTGAGAAATCACCCCCCAGGGGGGATGGCCACGCCACAATCCCTTCTCCATTCTCCTCTTGGGATCTTAGGCACGCACGCACACATGCCCGGCGTGAGTTTAAGCCACGGGGTCCGGGACTTGAACCGTGGTTGACTACATGGGAGTCCAGCGACATAGTCATTACCGTAAATGCTGGTCCCATGTATGTGTTTTTGTATGAGGGTACTTTCAAAAGTTCAAGGGAAAATAGAATTAAAGTATGGATTTATTTTGGTGCAGAAAAGTTTCCAAACCTATGCAGTTTTTCATAATACACATCTCCTATAAACTTTTTAGGGACTCCTCCTATTTAGAATTGTGGAAAGAGTATTTATCAAGAGGTAGGGTATGTCAGCCTGTGGTGTGGTGGTTAAGGCAACTGGCTCCCATATAGCTGATCTCATGGTTTAAGTCATAGACCTGGTGGCTTTGAAAACACACCAGGAATATGCTCATGTGTGCCCCAAACCCTGAAAGGAGAAACAGGAGAAGGGACTGCAGTGTGACTATGCCCTATGAGGGGTGCTTTCTCACTTCCCCTATCTCTCTGGGAATACATACACCCTCTGGCCAAAAACAAACAAACAAAAAAAAAAAAAAAAACAGGGTATTCTAGAGAGATGCACTTTCAACTAAAGGGTGGACCTTTCTTGGTAGTAAGGAGCACATCAAGCATTCTTAGGAGCAAAGCATCAGCAAAGACAGTGGTGCGTGTAAGAGGCGGAGTGTGTATGCCAATCAGCAGGAGATGCAAAGACACCCTCATGGGAGCTGGATCTGGACACAGCAGCTGAGGAGTGTGATCAATGGTCAGTGAGGGACCACTGTGGGAGTGAGGCCAAGACAATCATCTTTGAGGTAGGTTTCTCCAGAGGTTAGGCTGATGACCTTCACCGTCACCACCATTCACTGAATACCTGCCTTGTTCCAGATTCTCCCACATCCTTCCAGGTAAGTGTTAACCCAGATTTATGGATGAAGCAATGAAGGCTCTGAGAAGTTCATTAACCTGCCCAAAGTCACTTAATTGGTAAACGGAAGAATTGGGACTTTTTAGTCCAGGTCCAGCTGATGCCTAAGACTATTCTCTTCACTGATTCCCTCTGAAGTCAGAGAGACAGACAGGGTCAGCTGGTGGCATGGTAGTTAAGGCCGTTGGATCCCACATGGCCAACTAACTGCACAGTTCAAGTCCTGGACCTAGTGACTTAAACAATATCACGGGCACATATGTGTGTGTGCCCCAAATCCTGAGAGAATGCAGAAGAAGGGATTGTGGTGTGGTCTACCCCCTGGGGAGTGAGTTCTCATGTTCCCTCTCTCTCTCTCACTAGCGAGCCCATGCACCCTACAGAATAAAAAAAGAGGCAGTTCACAGGTTCTGCCCTTCAGGGATGCCATATCTGTGGAGCAAATTGGAGATTGTCATGACAAGAGGGGGTCAGATGCGATGATAAGAAGTCATTTTCAGAGGCAGAAACCCTTCAGGGAGGGCAGAAGCTATGTTTTGAAGTGGATCGCTGTCCTACCTTCCTTGTTGCTGAGAAGTAGACTCATGTCCCAGCTCTTGTTACAACACCCTATGGCCTCCTAGAGCTCCCCCCACCCCCTTCTAGGGATGTCTTTTGCTTTCCAAGATGCCTAGGAGCCCTAGAGGTTCTTGCCCTTCAGCTGTCCTGAGTCTGGCTTGCCTGTCTGACTCCTATACCTGGGACAGCACCATGGTTGCCCCTTTGCACTCTTTGCTGCCAGGTACAGTTCTTCTACCCCTCAGGAGGCCTAAGGCCAGTTCCGTTCTTGGAGCTGTGACCAAGAGTCTCAAAGTAGACATTCAATAGGTTGGAAAAGTAGGTACAAAGCTTGGCTCACAGAAATTTTACTGACCAAGGCAGCCAGAAAGGCACAAGGAAGTTAATGTTCCCCAGGAGCTTCCCATATCCTATACGTCATGTATCCTCCATAATTACTTGGGAAGATGTGATTATCCTCATTTTTCAGGTGCGCATGTTGAGTCTCGGAGATGTTAAGTAACTTGCCACATAGCTAGTGAGGGGAGCTGGGGTTCCCAACAGAACTATTAGGAGGAAGTTTGGGAGGCTGAAGGATCAGCAGACCTTGGCTTGTGCTCACTTACCCTGGCCTAGTGCCTTCTCTCCATGTCTGTCTTCTCTCCTTTGCAGGTCCTTCAGGTCATGCCTTCTGACAGCTTCTTCTTTTCCATTGTCCGAGACCCAGCAGCTCTGGCCCGCTCTGCCTTCTCCTACTATAAGTCCACCTCATCGGCCTTCCGCAAGGCACCATCCTTGGCTGCCTTCCTAGCCAATCCTCGCGCCTTCTACCAGCCTGGGGCCCGGGGGGACCATTATGCACGTAACTTATTATGGTTTGACTTTGGCCTCCCTTTTCCCCCAGAGGTGAGGACCAAGAGGGGGACCCTTCATCCCCCTAGAGACCCCAATTCCCCACAGCTGCATGTTTTGCCACCTGGTGCTGGCCCTCGGGCCCAAACCTTAGACCCCAGTGCACTCTTCCACCCTCTTTCCACTGCTGCTCATGGTCACAGCCAGATAGCCAGCCCTGTTTCTTTAGATTTGGGGTCTTCACCCTTCATCCAGTGGGGCCTGGCCTGGTTGGACTCCATATTTGACCTGGTCTTGGTGGCTGAATACTTTGATGAGTCATTGGTTCTGCTGGCAGATGCCCTGTGCTGGGGTCTGGATGACGTGGTGGGCTTTGTGCACAATGCCCAGGCTGGAGGACAGCAGGGCCTCAGTGCTGTCAGTAATGATGGACTAACTGCTGAGAATCAGCAGCTGACTGCCCGGGCCCGAGCCTGGAACCATCTAGACTGGGCTCTCTATGTTCACTTCAACCGCAGTCTGTGGGCTCGGATAGAACAATATGGCCAGAGCCGGCTGGACAGTGCTGTGGCCCAACTCCGGGCTCGACGTGAAGCCCTAGCTAAACGCTGCCTGGTAGGGGGTGAGGCTTTAGACCCCAAATTTATCACTGACCGTCGGTTCCGCCCCTTCCAGTTTGGGTCTGCTAAAGTTTTGGGCTATAGACTTCGGAGTGGACTGAGCCCCCAGGACCAGGAGGAGTGTGAACGTCTGGCTACCCCCGAGCTACAGTACAAAGACAAGCTGGATGCCAAGCAGTTTCCTCCTACAGTATCACTGCCCAGCAAGACTTCAAGGCTACTCTCCCATAGGCAGATTTAGGCTGAATAGAAGCTAAATTAAATAAAAGGGCTCATGTGATTAAGTATGGGGCAAGAACGAGTGGTTTCTGCTTCCTTCAGAAAGGATGGAACCTTGTCCTAATGCAGGCCCTGTCCTCTGGCCTCTGCCTCAGAATCCCAGTCGTTCCCAGCAGGGCCTCCCTCCTGCACCAGTTTTGTCTTTCCCCTTCCCATTCCCAAGGTAGGTCCTTGGAGAACTCTCCAAAGCCCCCTGGAGGGGCGAAAGATGAAGTGAGACAAAGTTTGGGGCATGGAGTTGGGATGACGCTTGCATTCTCTAGGTAATACTTGTTACTGGGCTATGTTCATTTCACTATGAGATGTTTGCTGGATGAATAAATCATTTGAAACGTTTACTTGATTTACATAGGGTGGAAAACGGAGTCTTCCTCAGAGAAGCGGGGCTAAAGGTTATTATTATTATTATTATTATTAATAAAGACGTTTTTAGACTCCCCTCCATTCCAGAGGAAGCCCTAAGCGCAGCCGAACCTTGCTCGCTCCTTTTCGGTGCTGGCACCCAAGGATTCCGGGACCTCGGAGGCCACACCCCTCACCTTCCGCTTCCGGTTTCTCGCCAGTCATTCGGCCCCGCACCCGGTTCCGACCTGTCGGGTCCCGGTTCGAGCTGGTCTCCTGGGCCGCACAGGCTGCGCGCAGCACCCCTGGTTATCGGGACCCGCCGGGGCTGGTCTCCGGCTCGGCCCACCTCGCCCCCCCATGGAGTCTCAGTGCGACTATTCGATGTACTTCCCGGCTGTGCCGCTGCCGCCGCGCGCGGAGCTGGCGGGGGACCCGGGCCGGTACCGGGCGCTGCCCCGCCGCAACCATCTCTACCTGGGGGAGACTGTCCGCTTCCTGCTAGTGCTGCGCTGCAGGGGCGGCGCAGGGGCCAGCGCCGGCGGTGGCCCGAGCTTGGGCTCGCGAGGGGCCTGGGCAGAACTGGCGACTGCTCTCGCCGCCTTGGCCTCGGTCAGCGCTGGAGGCGGGGTACCGGGGGGCGGTGGCGCCGGTGACCAGGATCCCGAACCCCCAGGGGGAGGCGATCCAGGGGGCGGGAGGTTGTTCCGAGGCTGCAGCCCCCTTCTCACTCACGGCCCGGGCCCTGCTACCTCAGGGGGAGCGACCACGGTAAGGAGCATGGGGTAACATGGCACAGGGTGGAGGGGTGGTCTTCTGGGCGCCAAAGAACATGGGAGATGGACGCCCTGGTGCCTAGGGCATGAGGCAGATGACTGAAGCGAGGGAAGGGCAGAAAGGATCAGGGAATCCAAGATCTTAAAGGAACTGCTGCAGGCTGCCCCTCTCTTCTGACCTCTCTTCGCCTGTATCCTAACCCAGCTGCCTGTGGAGGAACCCATTGTGTCCACAGATGAGGTCATCTTCCCACTCACCGTTTCACTGGACAGGCTGCCCCCAGGGACACCTAAGGCCAAGGTAAGGTCAGCAAGGGGTGGAGCTATCACCCTAATTCAGACACCTTTTTAAGGTTTGACAATCTGTTTCATCTGACCGCGGTACTGTGTTCTGTGCTCAGATTGTAGTGACTGTGTGGAAGAAGGAGGCTGAGGCACCAGAGGTCAGAGATCAAGGCTACCTGCGCTTGCTACAGACCCGATCTCCTGGGGAGACCTTCCGAGGCGAGCAGAGTGCTTTCAAAGCCCAAGGTGGGGAGGATGGTGCCGAAGGGAAAGGTTACAGAGGCTGGGGTTGGAGAGATAAGTCTTGTGGGGTGGTGTGGTGGGGATGTGATATTGCATAGTGCCTGATGGAGGGAAAAGACGACGAATGGAACTGTGGGTTGGAGGTGAGGGCTGCACCCAGACCTTCAATTCCTGCTTCTCTTATAGTGAGCACCTTGCTGACTCTGCTGCCCCCTCCAGTTCTGAAATGCCGGCAGTTCACTGTGGCTGGAAAACACTTGACCGTGCTCAAGGGTGAGCAGATCTGCTGGCTTGTCTTGGTAGCAGCAAGGGAAGTCATTGGATGGCTGTTGCTATGGGCAGGCTGGTGGGGATAGGCCCAGTTTTTCTGGGTCAAGGTAGGGCCTGAGGGATCCAGCTACTCTGAGCTGAGCTGGCATCTCCCACAGTGCTGAACAGTTCCTCCCAGGAGGAAATCTCCATCTGGGATATCCGAATCCTCCCCAACTTCAATGCCAGTTATCTACCTGTCATGCCCGACGGCTCTGTGCTGCTGGTGGACAACGTCTGGTGAGATTCTAGGGAGGGGCAGGGCTGTGAAATGATGGGAACAGGGGTGTGAGTGGTGCCTGAGATCTGGTCATAAGACGACCAGGCCTTGTCCTCTCCCCTGAACTAGTCACCAGTCTGGAGAAGTCTCCATGGGCTCCTTCTGCCGGCTCCCTGGTACCTCTGGCTGCTTCCCCTGCCCACTTAGTGCCCTGGAGGAACACAACTTCCTGTTCCAGCTGAGGGGGGGTGAGCAGCCTCCTCCAGGAGCCAAAGAGGTGAGCATAAGGGCCTGGTGTGTTCAAGAGAAAATAGTAAGACAAGACACTGGGAAGGAAAGACCAGGGGGTTGACTAAAGATGGAAGGGAGCTCTCATCATATGAAGTCTCCCTTTGTCCCTTATGCAGGGCCTAGAAGTTCCCCTGATTGCTGTGGTTCAGTGGTCCACCCCAAAGCTGCCCTTTACCCAGAGCATCTATACCCACTACCGGTGAGTGTGGGAACCCCTGCCAGGCACCATTTGGTTCTGCTCTGCTGTCTGAAACACAGACCCAGCTTCCCTCCCTCACTGCTCTTAGCTTGCCTAGTGTCCGCCTAGACCGTCCGTGCTTTGTGATGACTGCTTCTTGTGAGTCCCCTGTTCGAACCTATGAGCGTTTCACTGTCACCTACACGCTGCTCAACAATCTTCAAGACTTCCTTGCTGTGAGGCTCGTGTGGACCCCGGAGCACGCGCAGGCTGGTAGGTTGGCTACAAGGCTGTGCCACGTTGTCTTGAGGGCAGGGATGGGAAAGGAGACATCATGGAGGTAGAGCCGTGAAAACACAAACCTGGTATCAGCACCACCACAGTGGGTGACTTGTGGCCAGCAGTTTTGGCTCTGTGCCTGAGTGGTCTCCACAGTGTCACCAATAGAGAGCTGAGAGAGGCAGTGGAGCAGATTGACTTTAAGAGGTTAGACACTAGGGACCAGCAGGTGGCATGGTGGCTGGACCCCACATAGCTGACTTGGCAGTTCTAGTCTCTGGACCCAGTAGCTTGAGAAACACACTGGCATGTGCATATGTGCCCAAAATCCCCAAAGGAGAATGGTGGAGAAGGGACTGCATGGTGGACATCCCCCACAGTGGGATGATTTTTTTCATTTTTCCTCTGTCTCTTTCTGGCAAGCACACACGCCTGTATTGTAAAAACCTAAAGAAAAGAAAAAAGGATAGACGCTGGAGTTGCGCTCTCTGGTGTGAGTTCTACCCCTCTCATTTACTAACGTATGACTTTGAATAAGTTACTGAACCTCTCTGCGTTCTCTGGCCTTAGAGGCCTCATCTCTAAACTAGAATACCCACTGGGTTGTTAGGCAGATGGATGGGCTCATATACAGGCATCAGCCCACAATATCAACTATTGTTATCTATAACATCAGGCAAAAGGTAATAACATTTACTCAGCGTAGGCCACAGAATAGCTTGAGGATCAAATATGACAGTGCTCATGAAGGCCCTCTGGGAACTGAGGAATGATGTAAGGTGTGTGCTGGTCCTTGTTTCTGTCCCCAGGAAAGCAGCTGTGTGAGGAGGAGCGCCGGGCCATGCAGGCAGCCCTGGACTCCATCGTGTGCCACACACCCCTCAACAATCTCGGCTTTTCCCGGAAAGGCAGTGCGCTCACTTTCAGTGTGGCCTTCCAAGCTCTGAGGACAGGGCTCTTCGAGGTGGGCGGGGTGCTGCCGAATGCTGGATGGGGAAGTCAGAGTCCTAAGTGTCTGTGGATGAAATATAACGGGTGGCACTGAAAAACTGGGCGGGGGGGGGGAGTAGAATTGAGATCCACCATTGGTCTGTCAAGTGGGAGAAATCACTTGAAAAGTCTGGGCCCTGGGGGCTGAGCTGGAAGGCTGATCTGCATCTTCCTGACCCAGCTGAGCCAGCACATGAAACTGAAGCTGCAGTTCACAGCCAGCGTGTCTCACCCACCGCCCGAGGCCCGGCCCCTCTCTCGCAAGAGCAGTCCCAGTAGTCCTGCTGTCCGGGACTTGGTGGAGAGGCATCAGGCCAGTCTGGGCCGCTCTCAGTCCTTCTCCCACCAACAGCCTTCCCGCAGCCACCTCATGAGGTAGGGACCGGGAAGGCAGGGCTCTGGACTGGGTACAGGCTGGAACCAGGGAGGGGTGTTGGATCTTATCAGAGCCCATAGCCCCTGCCTTCTCCCAGGTCTGGCAGTGTGATGGAGCGCAGGGCCATCACGCCCCCAGTCGCTTCTCCTGTTGGCCGCCCCCTCTACCTGCCCCCGGACAAGGCTGTGCTTTCTCTGGACAAGATTGCCAAGCGTGAGTGCAAGGTCCTGGTGGTGGAGCCCGTCAAGTAGCACCATGCCTGCTCTGCTCCCTCTTACACTCCAGAAACTGAAAGCCCCTGAGGGGGTTCTCACTCCCAGGCTGTGCCTCCCCTGGGAGGCCTCCTACCATGGATGGAGAGGCCTGACAGAGCCACCTGTCTGTGTCTGCTGAGGGACAAGGGAAGAAGCTGTGAAATGGGCGGGTCCGGCTATCGCGCTAAGCCAACAGTATTTACCTGAGTTTCCAAGGGGGGGGCTGGCCCCACCCCTAGGCCAGGGCAAGGCCTCCAAGAGCTCCCTTGCCCCCTCTCCCCGCCCGCCTCTACCCTGTTCTACATTTACAAGTATTTTCCTCATTCCTGTTAAGTCCTTTCCTGCCTCTGACATTCCCACCCACCCACCCACAGGGCTGAGACTAGAGGGTGGTGGTGGCAACCAGACCGACAATGACCTTCCTGATAAGGAGGTAGCTAGGTGGCCTCCTTCTGCCCCTCATGTTTACGTTTGCAGTCTGACGCACTTTAAGTTGTTTTTTTGGTTCAGTTTTTTTTTTTTTGGTCTGTTCCTGTAACTTATTCTCCGACTACTGCTTCCAACTGAAATGAGACTATTAAATGCCTGTTCAGGCAGGAGAGGAATGACTGTTGTTTGTGTTGATGGAAGGAACAGAGGCTGCAGGGGCTGGGAATCAGGATGATTCCCTCCAACATGACTGTAAATACTGATGGCTGCCCTCAGCATCCTGCCACCTCTTTTTCCTGATTCTGTTTTTACAGTGCACACTCACGCCAGGCTGAAGTACATGACTTTTTCCCTAGAAGGAGGAAGATGAGACATGGGGTATAACACCCTCCTCACAGCCCCACGCTCCCACATATATACATCCCTGGGCCCAGGAACATCAGACTCACGTTTATTAGGTGGAAGGAAAGGAAGAGGGAAGTCTCTTTGCCCTTGTTCTCCTTAACACAGTGCAAAGTCCCCAAGCCTCTGTCCTTCCAGGTAGAGATGGGGGAGGTGGGTACGTAGAAGACCTCTAGCGGCAAGCCAAGAAGAGGTGGAGGCCATTTGTGCCTTCCTCATCACAGAGGCCTGTGGCCCCATCCACTTCTCAGACCCTTGCCCTCTGGTAGGTTCAGACATCGATGGGCTCCCGGCCTCGGTTCTGCCTCTTCACCACAAACACCCTCTGTCCTGACACGGTCACCAGCAGTGTGTGTTCTCCAAAGACCACTGGAGGAGAGACACACCTTCCCCCGCCCCAGGAGAGGGAAGGGAGCACGGTTAACAGGGTCACACACAAATTAGCTGGGATCAAACATCCATGAAATTCTATTGTTCAAGGCACGGAACTTTGAGTAAGAGAAGCCTCTGATAAATCCCCTTCATTTTCTTGCTTTGTCATTCCCAATTCTGACACGGGAAATTCCAGAATAAAGAAAGTGGCCAGATCAGGGACCCCAAGAGATTGGTAGAAGAAGTGGCAAGAAGGAGATGGGTGTTTTTTCCCTGAAAAGAAAAGCCTTTGGAAGTACCTCTCCCTCCCCCAGGGGCAAGGGCAGGGGCTGGGCTCACCGGGCAGGGGCTGGGCTCACCGGACAGGCGCTTGAAGGGTACATTCATGCCTTGGTGCAGCCGGAAACCGCAAGCCGTGCTGACCAGCTCGGAGATGGCGCTGGCTGCTTGCTCGTCATTCTCAAGATCCCCAGATGACTGCATGTAGATGGAAGAGGGAAGAGGGCAGAAATTGGGAAACAGAATTGGGATGGAATTCCAGGCACAGTCCCTTTGGCTCTCACTTGTAATGTCTCTTTCCACTTTCCAATACTCCAAACCTCCCCATGATGTTGTCACCCTCTTCATACCATCCTGCCTCCACATGAGCAGCGACTCATCCATTTCTTTACTATTCTTTCCCAACTCCTCAAAACTAGATTCCTCACCTTGTCCCCACCTATTTGATACAACCATTCTCAAAACCAATGCCTGCCCACCACCTACTTGTTAAAGATTCCTTCTTGGGACCAGCAGATGGCATAATGGCTACATCACTGGACTGCCACTTAGTCGAGCTGGTTCAAGTCCCGGACCCAGAAGCTTAAAACTTAGGCCAGGCACGTGCGCATACATTCCCAAGATCCAGAGAGGAGAATGGAGAAGGGACTGCGGTGTGTCCATTTCCTCTGGGAGGTGATCTCGCTTTTTGTCTCTCTCCCTGTCTTTCTGGCAAGCACACATGCCCTGTAGCAAAAATGTCTCTTAAAAAAAAAAGAGATTCCTTCTTTAATCTTTCTACTTGCCGCCCTGACTACAGACCCTGAAACAAGATATGTATTAGGTGGCGTAAAGTCAGGACATAATTTTCTGTGTCTTTCTATGCAAAAATGCATCATGACTTTCTTGATGACCCAATATCTTTGAATCTTTCCCCTTTCAGGGTCTCTTGGATAAGTGATGTGACATTGGCCTGGGCGTCCTCTTTTCCTGTGACTGTCTCAACTTCCTCATCCCACCTCCTCCTATTAGAACATCCCAATAGGTTAAGCTCAGTGCCCTTTACTCTCTCAGACATTCTGAATCTCAGTTTCCTCACCTGTAAATTGGAGACAATAGCTATATTATGGACCTGACTTGTGAGAGTTATGAGACGATGTTGGGGAAATGTTTAGAACCCCTAACAATATATAATTACTGTTACTATTCTACAAATTCAATGTCTAAGGTTGGGCCATTGAAATTTATCTACCTTCCTCCCCAATTTATGTCTCTTTTTTTTTAAAGAGATTTTTGCTATAGGGTGTGTACGCTCACAAGAGACAGACAGAAAGCGAGAAATCACCACCCCTGGGGTGATGGCCATGCCACAATCCCTTCTCCTTCATTCTCTTCTCAGGATCTTGGGCACGCACACACATGCGTCCGGTTTGAGTTTTAAGTCGCTGGTCCAGGATTCAAACTGCAGTCAAACTATGTGAGAGTCCAGCAACATAACCATTATGCCATCTTCTTGTCCCCCTCCCCAATTTATGTCTTAATTCCCTTTTAATTGGGACCAGCAGATGGCGTAATGGTTACATCGCTGGGCTACGGATCAAGTCCAGTGGCTTAAACCTCATGTCGAGTGTGTGTGCGTGCCTGCCCAAAATTCCAAGAGTCTCGAGAATGGAGGAGAAGGGACTGTGGAGTGGCCATCCCTCCTGGGGGGGTGATTTCTCGCTTTCCATCTGTCTGTCTCTGGAGAGCTAATGCACTCTATAACAAAAACCTCTCAAGAAAAATTCCCTTTTAATTAAGGTACCATTATCCTTTTAGGCTTTTGAGTTCATAGTTTTACTAGATGAAAAAGAATCTCCTCTAAAATTACTAAAATATAGTTATCCCCGGGACCAGCAGTTAGCATAACGGCTATGTTGCTGAACTCCCATGTAGTCGATCACAGTCAGTGGCTTAAACTCACGCCGGGCACACATGCGTGTGTGCCCAAGATCCCGAGAGGAGAATGGAGGAGAAGGGATTGTGGCATGGCCATCCCCCCTGGGGGGTGATTTCTCACTTTCTGTCTCTCTGTCTCTGTCTTTCTGGCGAGCGCACATGCCTATAGCACAGCAAAACAAAACAAAACAAAACAAAATGAAAAAACAAAAAACCTCTCCAAAGAGAGAGAAAAAAAATATAGTTATCCCCAAATACACTGATTCTTCCTACAATTTTTTTTCTCTTCTTGGTCCTTCTCATTGCTACTAGCCTAGTGTGTACTCTTCCTGCAGCCCACCCTCATACCACTAACAGGATAATCTTGCTCAGCTACTTCAGTGGGTCATTTCTGTTCAAAAAAACCTTCACAGGTCCTATTATCCTCAAGATTAAGTCCAAATGTGTTAACGTGGCCTTAGAAGTCCTCCATAATCAGATCCTTTCCTTACCACACTATTTTCTTCCTCCAAACCCTTCCAAATCCCAAATCTTTTTGCCACAAACCCACTGCCAATTCAGACAGATTAGTGTCACTCTCCTGCAAATACATCCACTTCCTAGTGATGCATTCCTGAATACTCCTTTTCCACCTATTCACACAACCATCCATCCTTTAAACTCGGCTTCATTTCTACTGCCCAGAAAGTTTCCTTGCCATAACACAAGTTATAACACAAAGGGTTGAAATCGTATTCTGGACTGCTTCAGTCGTCTTAACCATTTGCCTGCTTTCAATCTTTAATTTAACCTTAAGCCTAGTCTCTTTAGATCAAAAATGTCTAGAGAACTAACACTATATAGCACTATGGAACAAAATATAAAAGTCTCTGTAAGAAATACTGCATAAAAGCCCAGCCTAGGCGGTACAGTCCATAGTGTACTGGACTGCAGTGCTGGAAGCCACATGGCAGTCTGTAGACTCATAGCCCAGGAAGGCCAGAAAACATGCTGGGTACCCAAGATCCTAAGGTTCTAGAGGGCTGGGGAAAGGGGACAGTGGAGTAGTAAGAACTGTGTAGTGGGGACCAGCAGTTAGCGTAATGGCTATGTCGCTGGACTCCCACGTAGTCGACCGCGGTTCGAGTCCCGGACCCGGCGGCTTAAACTCACGCCGGGCGCGTGTGCGTGCGTGCCCAAGATCCCAAGAGGAGAATGGAGGAGAAGGGATTGCGGCGTGGCCATCCCCCCTGGGGGGTGATTTCCTGCTTTCTATCTCTCTGTCTCTCTCTGTCTGTCTGGCGAGCGCACGCGCCCTATAGCAAAAACCTCTCCAAAAAAAGAAAAAAAAAAAAAAAAAAAGAACTGTGTAGTGTCTCTCATGCACACGTCTCTACCATGGTTAAAAAAGAAAAATTAACGAGTCATACATGAGAAAAACTCTAGTCATATCACTTATCAATAAACCTGTAACTAGTTATGTGACTTTTGTAAAGTCAGTAAACCTCTTTTACCTCATAACAGTTGGAAGACTAAGATTCCAGAGATTACTGAAAGATTATTATTGTATATGCCAGATGCCAGGCAGGTTATTAGGTAAAGGCTGAGAGTGAAAATAATGGGTAGTCTTGGGACCAGCAGTTACCGTAATGGCTATGTCGCTGGACTCCCACGTAGTCGACCACGGTTCGCGTCCTGAACCCGGTGGCTTAAAACTCACGCCGGGTGCGTGTGTGTGCGTGCGTGCCCAAGATCCCAAGAGGAGAATGGAGGAGAAGGGATTGCGGTGTGGCCATCCCCCCTGGGGGGTGATTTCTCGCTTTCTGTCTCTCTGTCTGTCTGGCGAGCGCAAGCGCCCTTGGGGGGGGGATGGGTAGTCTTAGAAGGGGTTATAGGTCATGTGTCCTAAAAAGACCCCTCCCTTTCCCAGAACGCACCGCCAGCACTGCACCTTCACTCAGCACCAGGTAGCCAAGCTGATCTGGGATTCGCTCCAGCCCCTGGGTCAATGTAGAAGTCTAGTGGGTAAAAATGCAAGGAATAAGAAGCACGCTACGGGGATGGCTCTCGATACCCTTAACCTGCAAACCCAACTCTTCATGGTGCCTCCGTACGCCCAGGCTTCCCTCTACGTGGCCTTCAGCACTGATCTTCCCGAGGCTCCATCTGTCCTCACTCTCGCTCTCCCCTCCGGCAGACTCCTGTGGCCTTCCACATCCCACCTTCGCTACCCTGGGAGGTCTTCGCAGCCCTACTAGCCCCTACAACCACCCCAGACCCCTCGGAAACCGCCCCTGCTCTGCAGACCACTCTTCAGCCCAAGATCAGCCTCCCACCGATCCCTCCTCAGCCCTCTACATCGCCGCCTCTCCTATCTCCGTTCCCTCCCCTTCCTGGGGCGGATTGGAGGCGAGGGTGGAGTACAAGCCCAGGAAAGGGCAAACAGAGAGATTGCGGTACAGGGACGTGGAACCCCAGCAGGTGCTCCGGCGCAAGAGTCCTCACTCACCATCGCAGCCTTAGGTGCTGGGGGAGCTCCGGACCAGATCCGTAGCTTCCTACTTCAGGCCTTGGTCACGTGCTTCCACTCAGCGCTGTCGTCTCTCCGCCCTGCGCCGCCAGGCTTTAGCCCCGCCCCTAACATACGGATTGGAACCAGACTACGTCATCAGACTTAATTAGCCAGTGCGGAGCGCGGTTCCCGAAATCGCGCGAGGATTGGTCGAATACCACTACATTGTCCGTCTCCCTCTCCATTAGCGTCCCAGGAGGAGGAAAAAGGGGATGGACCCGAGGGGAGGTGGAGTTGTGCGTGTGCGCCTGCGCGCGAGCGAAACTCACCGTTCTACCTGAGCTAGACTACCTGGTGGGGTATTCCAAGCCAGTCTTGTTCTTGGATTTCAGACTTTACCCTGAAAAAAGAGGCTAAAATGAAATAATGTGAAATGCTTGTGAAAGGCTATTCAAATACTGCTCTTATGCCTATTCAAGGCAGTTTTCTGTTTAAAATAGGGATTGATTCCCTAAGTAATTTTGAATTCCAGAGGTTTTGGTGTTGAACTCTGATAATATGAGTCCTTGACTAGCAGCTATTTTCTGCCAGGAAAAATTAGAAACACTACTTTTGAGTTATATCTATGAGCATTACAAAATGTGTATAATATTAATTTTTAAAAAGGACATTTTTGTTTTAACTTAAAAAAATTTTTTTGAGAGGTTTTTCGCTATAGGGCGCGTGCACTCGCCAGACAGAGAGAGACAGAGAGACAGAAAGCGAGAAATCACCCCCCAGGGGGGATGGTCACGCTGCAATCCCTTCTCCTCCATTCTCCTCTTGGGATCTTGGGCACGTACGCACACGCGCCCGGCGTGAGTTTTAAGCCACCGGGTCCGGGACTCGAACCGCGGTCGACTACGTGGGAGTCCAGCGACATAGCCATTACACTAACTGCTGGTCCCACTTAAATTGTTTTTAAAGCTGCATGATACTAATGTGGCTGAGTAAGTGTTGGTGAGGTAAAGTGAAAAATTATCCTGTATATAAAACAATAAATACTTGGCGCCGGCAGATGGCATGGTGGTTAAGGGTGCTGGACTGCCGCATGGCCGATGGTAGTTTGAGTCCTGGCCCCAGTGACTTGCTTTCTCACTTTCTCTCTCTCTCTCTCCCCCTCCATCCTTCTCTGGTCTAGTTAAAATAAGTAAATAAATAAAGTTAAATAAAATAATTTTTTTCAGAGGTTTTTGCTATAGGGTTCATGTGCTCGCCAGGAAGACACAGAGAAAGAGAGACAGAAAGCAAGAAATCACCCCCCCGGGGGGATGGCCACGCCGCAATCCCTTCTTCTCCATTCTCCTCTTGGGATCTTGGGCACGCATGCACACGCACCCAGTGTGAGTTTAGTTTAAGCCACCGGGTCTGGGACTCAAACCACGGACGACTACATGGGAGTCCAGCAACATAGCCATTATGCCAACTGCTGGTCCCAATAAAACAGTTCTTTAAAAATGTACTTGCTGACAGAATGTAGAGAAATTGTACCCATGTACATTACTCATGGGACTGTTAAGTGCTACAACCACTATGGAAATGTTTTGGTAGTTCCTCATCCTCAACAAAAAGTTGGACAGAGTTCTACTTCTAGGTATATACACAAGAGAACCAAAAGCACATGTCCACAAAAAACTTGTACACGAATGTTCATAGCAGCATCATTCATAACAGTGAAAAAGTTGGAGATAACCCAAATATCCATCTATTGGTGAATGATTAAATAAAATGTGGTATACCCATGCAATGGAATATTATTTGGCCATAAAAAGGATTAAAATACTGACACATGCTGCAACATGAATGGACCTTGAAAACACACTAAATGAAAGGAGCCCAGACACAAGGCTACATATTGCATGGCTCTATTTACATAAAACATCTAGAATAGGCAAATCCATAAAGACAGAAACAGACTAGTGGTTGCCATGGGTTGAGCAGAGAAGAGGAAACGGGGAGAGATTGCAGATGGGTTAGAGTTTCATTTTGGGTACAATGCAAATGTCCTGGCATTATATAGTAGTGATCAGTTGCACTTCCTTGTGAATATACTAAAAACCTTTGAACTGTACAATTTGAAATGGTGAATTTTATGGCATATGAATTATATCTCAAAACTGAACAAAGTACTGTTGCTTTAGGAAAAAGAGCTAGTTAGAAAAGGTGAATGTCTTTTTTAAAATGAGGTATATTTGGGCTAGCCCATGACCTGATAGTTAAGGGAGTCATCCCACATGACCAACCAGGCAATTTGAGTCCTGATCCTGGCAGTTTCAAAAATACACTTAGTGCATAAATGTGCATGTTGAAAATCCCAAAGAGAGGGAGAAATAGAGGAGAAGGAATAGCAATGAACCATACCCAATAGGGGTTGCTTTTTCTTCCTTTTTCTCCCTTTCTCTCTCTCTCTCCCTTTCTTTGGCAACGAGTGTACACATCCTTTGGCAATTTTTTTAAAAGCATAAAAACTTGAGGGCAGGCGAGTGACATGGAGGTTAAGGCACTAGATCCCACATGGCCAGCTGTGCAATTGGTGTCCCAGACCCAACAACTTGAAAATCACACCAGGTGCATGCGTATATGTGCCCCAAATCCTGATTTAGGTGTGACCACGCCCCCTGGAAGATACTTTCTCACCTTTTCTCTCTTTTCCTGGAAAGCACATGCACACTATAGCAAAAAAAATTAAAACAAGCAAAACAAAACAAAAAATGAGATATATTTATAATTTAAAATTTAAATTAAAGGAGGATGTAGACAAAGTTTTTTGTTTGTTTGTTTGTTTTTTGCTATAGGGCACGTGCGCTCTCCAGAAAGACAGAGAGAGACAGAGAGATAGAAAGCAAGAAATCACCCCCCAGAGGATGGCCACGCCACAATCCCTTCTCCTCCATTCTCCTCTCAGGATCTTGGGCATGCACGCACATGCGCCCGGCGTTAGTTTAAACCACTGGGACCAGGATTTGAACCGTGGTTGACTACATGGGAGTTCAGCGACATAATCATTATGCTAACTGCTGGTCCCTAGACAAAGTTTTTTGAAGATACTTAATTTGCAAAGCCTTTCTTGGCTTTAAAGAATGATGCCACTTCATAGTTATTCTGAGTATTTTCATCCATAAGTCACTTAACTCTTTCATTAACACACTGTAATAGTGTTCGTTCCCCTTTGTCAAATGAGAAAATGCAGAGAGAAATGTCACTCACAGGCACACAGCGGCCAAGTGGCAGAGACAGACTGTAGTCTAAGCTTCCTTGTACTGATGCTGATGCTTTATCCACTGGTCTATGGGCAGACTATGTTGTTTTGTTTTGTTTTGTTTTTCAAGCTATAATTTTACCTCAAAACTTTCTGCCCTCATTTTTTTTTTTTTTTTTTTTGGAGAGGTTTTTCGCTATAGGGCGCGTGCGCTCGCCAGACAGACAGAGAGAGACATAGAGACAGAAAGCGAGAAATCACCCCCCAGGGGGGATGGTCATGCCGCAATCCCTTCTCCTCCATTCTCCTCTCGGGATCCTGGGCACGCATGCACACGCGCCCGGCGTGAGCTGTAAGCCACCGGGTCCGAGACACGAACCGCGGTCGACTACGTGGGAGTCCAGCGACATAGCCATTACGCTAACTGCTGGTTCCCCCCTCATTTTTTTTTTAAGTTTATCTATTTTGTGAAAGAAAGACACTCCCAACACACCATGATTCACTCCCAATCTCAGGCAACTCAGATCACAGGCAAAGGAGCACCTGACATACTTTTGGATCCTGGAATCCAAATGCAGAAACCTTCCCTTGTGGATCCAGTTCCATTACCATTGCATTACCACCCGGCCCCCTCCTCTAATTTTTGTTGCCAAAGTCGAACCCTCAGCAGGACAATGTTTTCTTTTCACAAACAACCTGAATCACACTGATCACCTAGAGAGCAAAGTTTCTCATTACTTTATTTAACATGTTTATTGTACACCTTCTATGTGCCAAACACTCTTCTTGGATTTGGAGGCACAGAAGTGATTAAAAAATAAGCCATTTAAAAAATTGTTTTAGGGACCAGCAGATTGCATAATGGTTATGTCACTGAACTCCCACGTAGTTGGCTACGGTTCAAGACCCAGGTAGCTTAAACTCACACTGGGCACATGTGCATGCATGCCCAAGATCCCGAGAGGAGAATGGAGGAGAAGGGATTGTGGCATGGTCATCCCCCCTGGGGGGTGATTTCTCCCTTTCTGTCGCTCTCTCTGTTTTTCTGACAAACGCACATGCCCTATACCAAAAACCTCTCCCCCCAAAAAAACAAAACAAAACAAAAAAACACTCATGCTAGGCATGTGTGCATACATGCCTGAGATCCTGAGAGGAGATTGGAGGGGAAGGTACTGCAGCATAGCCATCCCCTCGGGGGGTGATTTCTCACTTTCTGTCTCTCTGTCTTTCTCTGTCTCTCTGGCAAAGTGCCCTACAATAAAGCTCTCTTAAGGAAACCAGCAGTTAGCGTAATAGCTATGTCGCTGGACTCCCACATAGTCGACCGCGGTTCGCGTTACGAACCCGGTGGCTTAAAACTCACGCCGGGCGCGTGTGCGTGCGTGCCCAAGATCCCGAGAGGAGAATGGAGAAGAAGGGATTGCGGCGTGGCCATCCCCCCTGGGGGGTGATTTCTCGCTTTCTGTCTCTATGTCTCTCTCTGTCTGTTTGGCGAGCGCACACGCCCTATAGCGAAAACCTCTCCAAAAAAAAAAAAAAATGTTTTTGGGGAGGGCAGATGGTGTGGTGGTTAAAGGTGTTGTATTTCCACATGGCTGACCACGGTTCAAGTCTCAGACCTGTCAGCTTACTTTCTCTCTTTTTCTCTCTCTGTCTTGCTCTAATCAAATTAAAAAGAAATAACAATAATGATAAATAAAATAAAGGAAATAATTCTTTTTAAAAAATTGTTTTCAAGGAGTTATGGGGGAGAGGGAGCCAGACGATAAACAGATAAGAAAATAAATGTGTTAAGTGATGAGAAGTACTATGAAGGAAAATAGAGCTGAGTTTTAATTGCACCAATTTCAAAAATATGCAAAACAAAACAATGCATATCTAAAGACAATCTTATTTATAACAAAACGATGAAGAACATCAAGGAAATGATAAACTTAAAATTTGGAATAGTTCTTACTTCTGGAGTAGAGAAGGGATAGGATCAGGGAGAGGCAAGAAGGGTTTCAAACTATTGGTTATACTCTGCCTTAAGTGCTACGTCTTTATCTCTCTGTGCCTCTCTCTCTATGTGCGTGCATGTGTACATTCACATATGCTGTTTGAGTTTGTTTTATCTTATTATTTTTTTAGAAACCATAAAGCCCTTTTAATAAAAAATATATTTTAGTAACAGCAATATGTATGAGGACTATCAGAAGGAAGAAGCTATTTCCATCATCCCAGTTTTGTTTGCTACTGCCTCCAAAAGAAGAGTTTCATCACTTAAGAGAAGGAAATCCACTGAAAGGTTTGCAAGAAAAATGTCCCGCCTATAGTAAGATTCTGGCAGATTTTTCTGAAGGTGATTGCTGGCTGGCCCCGGGGTGTAAATAAAGACAATGGTACCCTGATGTAATTTTCATACTTGTACTCTTGGAAACAGCTTGCCCCCTCCATGGGGTGAAGTGTGGCGTCTTAGGTCTGTAAGAATTCAGGCTGTACTTGGGCCACTCCGGAGTGCTTTAGTGGGGTCTTAGGGCGCTGCCTCTCACACCAGCTGATGGGCACCATCTGGACGCCTGACTCACTGTGGGCCACCACCACTCCCAGCTCTTTCTCAGCAGTGATCAGCAGGTAGTTGTACTGTGCGTCACTTGGGGAGGTCACTTTGCCAAAACTATGTCACCAGGGCAGAAACTCTTAAAAATTCAACCTTTTTCAGTTGCTCAGACATCTTCCTTGCCATTTGGCCTTTTGACTGGGAGTATCGATGTGTTACAAAGACTAGTGCAAAATATTATGAGGCCCTTGTTGGAAAACTCCTGAACAATGGATTTAATTCCTAGCAAGGCTTCTGGCCTAAGAGGGCACTGGTTAATGTTGGGCAAAGGTTTAGACTTACCTACAGCTATCTCTATGAAAGTGGCTGATTATTCTTCCAATATCTGAGGAAGGGTTCACTCATAAGGAATCAGGTATTTGAGATAAGAAAGGCTCTATTTCTCCTTGCCTGGAGTCTTGGTCAGCTTTTATCAGTATAATACTACATGTAGGCTTTTACAGGTCTCCTAGATTTAGGATCATCTCCCCCTTCTGTGAGAATGAGATATGGGCATTATGTGTTTCAAAGAAATCTCATCCTAACAAGTGTACAGACCACTACGTACTATAGGGAAAGTATGATGGCCAGTAGTTTCCCAGTTGGAATTTTAGGGGGTTAGATTTAAAGACCGCAATGGGGAAATTTGAAACCCCTACCATATGGATATTTTCTTTACTCAGAGGGAGGATTTTTTTGTTTGTTTGTTTTAATCAAGGTAGGGTTTAAAACTGACAAAGTTGTGCCGGTATCTACTAGTGCCCTGATATCTTCCCCATTTATGGATATCTCAGTTTCCATCTACTAGTGCCCTGGTATCTTCCCCATTTATGGATATTTCAATCCCCCCCCCCCCCGCCCCAGGGCATTTGTTAAAAGCAAAGGGAAAATCCCCTTCATTCGCTCAGAGCTTCCCTATTCTGAAATCTGGCTTCCCTCATGTCTGTCCTTGGGGCTGTGCGTCCCCTGTGTGTGAGGGCTTGTTTGCGCTTCCTACGGTGTTGCTTAATGTGTCCTCACCTCCCACAGTAATAGCAAACCTTTCCTTTCTGCACTTGTTGCAGATTCTTGGGAGTCTGGCGATTTAGTAGTTCCTTAACTTGTTTATTTAGCTGTTTTAATTGTAGTTTCATCATTTTGGAAGTCATAGCTTTTTCTCCTTTAAAAATCGGCTGAGATAGCCCTGGAGTGATTCCGTCCTGTGAGGCTGTTTTTGGTAGCCATAGTCGTTTACCTTTGTCCGCCTTCTCACCCACCCAAGTGTGTGCCACCACCCCATGGAAGATTCGATGGACATGGACATGAGCCCCCTAAGGCCCAAGAACTATCATTTCGGTTGGTTGTGAACTAAAAGCCAACAAAGATTGTCACTTTAAAGTGGATAATGATGAAAATGAACACCAGTTATCTTTAAGAACGGTTAGTTTAAGGGCTGGTGCAAAGGATGAATTGCACGTTGTTGAAGCAGAGGCAATGAATTATGAAGGCAGTCTAATTAAAGTAACACTGGCAACACTGAAAATGTCTGTACAGCCAACGGTTTCCCTCGGGGGCTTTGAAATAACACCACCTGTGGTCTTAAGGTTGAAGTGTGGTTCAAGGCCTGTGCGTATTAGTGGACAGCACTTCGTGGCTGTGGAGGAAGATGCAGAGTCAGAAGAAGAAGAGGAAGAGGACGTGAAACTCTTAAGTATATCTGGAACGCGATCTGCCCCCCGGAGGTGGTAGCAAGGTTCCACAGAAAAAAGTTAAAACTTGCTGCTGACGAAGACGATGACGATGAAGATGATGATGACGAAGATGATGATGATGATGATGATTTTGACGATGAGGAAACAGAAGAAAAAGCTTCAGTGAAAAAAATCTATATGAGATACTCCTGGCAAAGATGCTCAAAAATCAAACCAGAATGGAAAAGACTCAAAACCATCAACACCAAGATCAAAAGGTCAAGAAGCATTCAAAAAACAGGAAAAAAACACCTGAAACCCCCAAAGGACCTAGTTCTGTAGAAGACATTAAAGCAAAAATACAAGCAAGGTTATAAAAAGGTGGTTCTCTTCCCAAAGTGGAAGCCAAGTTTATCAATTATGTCAAGAATTGCTCCCAGCTGACTGATCACGAGGCTATTCAAGATCTCTGGCAGTGGAGGAAGTCTCTTTAAGAAAATAGTTTAAACAGTTTGTTAAAATTTTCTGTCTTATTTCATTTCTGTAACAGTTGATATCTGGCTGTCCTTTTTATAATGGAGAGTGAGAACTTTCCCTACCGTGTTTGATAAATATTGTCCAGGTTCCATTGTCAAGAATGCATTGTCCAAAATGCCTGTTTAGTTTTTAAAGATGGAACTCCACCCTTTGCTTGGTTTTAAGTATGTATGGAATGTTATGATAGGACACAGTAGCAGTGGTGGTCAGACATGGAAATGGTGGGGAGACAAAAATATACACGTGAAATAAACTCAGTGTTTCAATAAATAAATAAATAAAATAAAATAAAATAAAATATTGTCTGAGATAACTGAGTTGGTTAGTGGGTAGGGATGCCCAAGCTACATTGTTCTGTTTTACCAGGGTCACTAATTCCTCATCTAAACCCTGTATGAAACCAGAGTTTAACAAAGTGTCACTCTTACCATTTTCAAAGTTTTCAGGGGGTATCCCTGAATATTGTTTGAACGTTTTCAAATCGAGAAAAAAAGTCAGGTATTGATTCATTTGGGTGAATCTTGCATTGTTGTACTTTTGCCCAATCTATAACCTTAGGAAATACTTGAGGCAGAACAGTGCAGAGGTGGTCTGAAAGTTCTCTGCATTTGTTCCTTGCTTCTGCACTTATCAAAATCATCCAAGGGGGTTTTCCAATCCGCTAATCTAAACCATTTTTCTGCCTTGTTTCCTGGAGCTAGAAGCTAGATTAGCTGATACAGATCTGAAAATCCTGGGTCATGGGTTTTAAAAGTTATTTCAAACTCTTTTGCAAATCCAATAGGATCTTTAGTTGGGTCAGGAAACCCCGATATTAAAGCTTTTAGTTCAGCCTTTGTCCATGGTGTATACATTACATTGGCTCTCCTCGTCCAGTGGGTTTTTCCTTAAAAGGAGCAACCATGATTTTATTTCCCATGTTAGTATTGCCTAAATCTTCTTTAGTTAGGGGAGAGGCAACAGGAGTATGAGGAAAGAGAGTCATCCAGACAAGGGAGTTCAGAGAGCAAAGGATAGGGAGGAGCAGGAGGAATAGATTCTGGCACCTTTTTTGTTTCAAAAGCAGTTTCTGTTATCCCTTTTAATTCTGAGACAGCCTCAAGTATTTTTTTAATAATTATTTTATTTAACTTTATTTATTTATTTGCTTATTTTAATTTGACCAGAGAGGGACAGAATGAGTGAGAGACAAAGAGAGAGTGAAAGTGAGAAAGCAAGCCACCAGGTCTGGGACTCCAACCAAGGTCGGCCATGTGGAAGTCCAGCACCCTTAAGCACCATGCCACCTGTCAGCCCCTCTCAAGTATTTTTTTAAAATTAATTTCCTGAAGGGGTGTAAGCTTATCATTTCCTCTTTTTGTTGATTCTAAATACAAGTAAAAAAAAATAAATAAATAAGATTCCTCTTCTTTTCCTTAATGTTAGATACTAGTTTTTCTAAATTAGTGCACACAAAACAAAACAAAACAAAACAACACAACTAAGTATCAAAAAGTCCCCCACTGGGACCAGCAGTTAGCGTAATGGCTATGTCGCTGGACTCCCACGTAGTCGACCGCGGTTCGAGTCCCGGACCCGGCGGCTTAAACTCACGCCGGGCGCGTGTGCGTGCGTGCCCAAGATCCCGAGAGGAGAATGGAGGAGAAGGGATTGCGGCGTGGCCATCCCCCCTGGGGGGGTGATTTCCTGCTTTCTATCTCTCTGTCTCTCTCTGTCTGTCTGGCGAGCGCACGCACCCTATAGCAAAAAAAAAACCTCTCCAAAAAAAAAAAAAAAAAAAAAAGTCCCCCACTTAGGAAATTTCAATCCCAAATCACCTTTTGTAAACTTTTCCCAATTTTTTAAATACTTACAAGTTAAGGCACCATAATTATCATACATAAATCAAGCTGGGGTGCCCGATGGGGGTCATTTTCCTAGCTTTTTTTTCAATTGTAGATGTCTTATTTCCCATGTTTATTTCCCCTCTTAAAAAAAAAATAGGAGGGAACCAGCAGTTAGCGTAATGGCTATGTCGCTGGACTCCCACGTAGTCGACCGTGGTTCACGTCCCGGACCCGGTGGCTTACAACTCACGCCGGGCGCGTGTGTGTGCGTGCCCAAGATCCCGAGAGGAGAATGGAGGAGAAGGGATTGCGGCGTGACCATCCCCCCGGGGGGTGATTTCTCGCTTTCTGTCTCTATGTCTCTCTCTGTCTGTCTGGTGAGCGCACGCGCCCTATAGCGAAAAAAACCTCTCCAAAAAAAAAAAAAAAAAAAAATAGGAGAAACTGGTCTGTGAAAACTAAGGATTTTAAATGTGGTGGACCACTGTGCTGCTTTATGAGTGACTCTCCACTAGATGTCACTCTCCTTTTGAAATCGCTTGTCTTACATGTCTCAGTTCCCTTCAAGAATCTAGCATTCAGGAAGGGGGCCCAAAACGCTTGAGTGGTCAGCTCTTGTTTAGTGTTAACTGGATGGGCCTGTCTAAATTATTGTGTTGGTGATTTCCTATAGGGCCACTACTCATCCTGCAGGGGAGGAAAATATCCACCAACCCCCTTTTGGACACTCCCTAAATATGGCTCTCAGTTACCTGAGGTGCCTACCCAAAGGGAGGAGCAAGTGCCCTTTCTCTTTGGAACTGAGAGGCTCAGTCTCTCATTTGTCTATTTTATAGGACAGTCTAGTTTCTCTGCAAAAAAATTTGCACAAATAGCCAATTATTTTTTTCCTAAGGAGAAAGACCCTTTTAGGATGCAATCTCGAATGTTAGGTTTCCATAACTACCCACTCAAAAGAGAGCAGACCCCTCCCTGTCCCTCGCTAGGAGGAGAGCAAACCACTGCCCCTTACTAAGAGGAGAGCAAACCTGAGTTACCCAAAATAGACAAACAAACGTAAGACAGATGAACAAGAAACCAGCTTAGAAATAAACCAGACCGTCTACCAAATTTTGGGATGTCCGGAGCCAGAGAACTTACCAAATCTCCCCAGAAGAGAAGCTCAGAGCTGGAGGGGGGTCAAAGAGCCCACTGTGCTGGCACCAGGCACTGGGTTTGAAATGACCCCTTGAAAGATCTTCAGTTCCTGGGGCCGGCAAGTGGCATGGTGGTTAAAGGCGCTGGACTCCCACATGGCCGACCATGGTTCAAGTCTCGGACCTGGTGGCTTGCTTTCTCACTTCCTCTCTCTCTCTCTCTCTCTCTCTCTGTCTGTCTCTCTCTGATCAAACTGGAAAATAATAATGATAATAATAATAAATAAAGTTAAAATAAAATAATTCTTAAAAAAGATCTTCAGTTCCTCTCTGGTCCCTTAGTGGTCGCCATCTTGTTGACAGAAAATAACCAAGGGAAGGGGCCATCTTGTTGACAGAAAATAACCAAGGAAAAGGAAGGGAAGATCCGTGTCTCAGAAAGATATTAGTAAAAAAAAAGGCTTAATCTACATCTCAAGGAAAAGGGAAGTTCTGTGTCGTGAGAAGAGGTTAGCAGGTTAGCAAAAGAATACACTGTAATGAGTTGAAACTATACATCTCAAAGATACTATGCCAGGACAGGATGTAAAAATAATCCTGTTAATGGGAAAAAAAATGGTCTGTTAATGTTTGTGGGCAGTATTGTTGTGAGATTCAGCCATGTTGTAGTATAAAGCTGTTGTTGTTGTTGTTACTATTATTTTAAAGATCTTTGCCATAGGATGCGTGTGCTCACTGAAGAGAGACAAATAGAAACCAGGAGAAAGGAAAAGTGAGAAATCACTCAGCAATCCCTTCCCCATTCTCCTTTTGGAATTTTGGGCACATATGCACACGTCTGGTGTGTTTTCCAAGTGCCGGGCCTGGGATTCAAGCCATGGAACTGGCCATGTGGGATCTGGTGCATTCATCACTATTCCACCTGCTCGTCCCAAAGCAGTTACTTGTTAGTTTTCATTTTCATATATATATATATATATATACACATATATATTATATATGAAATGCATACGTACATATATTGAATTGTCAGAAAATCATGACATATTTTTTATTTTTAATGTATTTTTGAATAATTATTTAATTTGTTTTGTTGTTATAATTATTATAATTATTATTATTTTTTAATTTGACCAGAGAGAGACACAGAGATAGAGAGAAAGGGAAGGTGAGAAAGCAAGCCACCAGGTCTGGGACTCGAACTGCAGCTGGCCATGTGGGAGTCCAACACTATAGCGAACATGCCAACTGCTGGCCCCATATCAATATTTTTTTCTATGCAAAATGCATCATGACTTTTCTGACAACCTAATGTACTGGGTCATCAAAAAAGTCATGACATATTTTTCTGTTTATCTATGCAAAAATGTACCATGACTTTCTTTTTTTTTTTTTTTTTTTTTTTGAGAGGTTTTTGCTATAGGCCACGTGTGCTCGCCAAAAAGACAGAGAGAAACAGAGAGACAGAAAGCAAGAAAACACCCCCACCCCTCAGGGGATGACCATGCCACAATCTCTTCTCCTCTATTCTCCTCTCGGGATCTTGGCCACACGCACACATGCCAGGTGTGAGTTTAAGCTACTGGACCTGGGACTTGAACTGTGGTCAACTACATGGGAGTCCAGCAATATAGCCATTATGCCAACTGCTGGTCCCACGTCATAACTTTTCTGACAACTCAATATATATGAGGAGTCTTCGAAACATTCATGGAAAATGTGTATTATGAAAGCACCGGGCCAGTTGGTGGCATGGTGGCAAAAGTGGCTGGATCCACATAGCTGATGACATGCTTCAAGTCCCAAATTGGGTGGCTTAAAAACCATGCTAGACACATTTGTGTACATGTGTGGGCATGCCCCAAATCTCAAAAATGCCCCCTCGACCCCAGCCACAAGCCCAGCCTGTGATTTGAGTCACAGCCTCAGTGACTTGAGAAACATGCTGGGTACATGGGCTTGTGTGAAAAAAAACCCTGACTGAGTGGAGAAATGGAGGAGAAGGGATCACAGTGTGACCACGCCCCATTAGGGAGTGCTTTCTTTCTCTCTCTGTCTCTGTCTTTCTCTGGTGAGCGCACATACCCTCTGGCAATATATTAAACTAAGTGAGGGCCTTTTATTGTTTTCTCTAAAATATTTGCATAATGACTAGAAATATGATCTTTACAATATTGATTCTTTAAAATTTGTTTAGAATTCATTTGTGGCCTAGTGAATGACTAATTTTGTTTGTATCCCACATTTCTTGAAAATAATTTCTTTCTTTTTTTTGGATAGGTTTTTGCTATAGGGCGTGCCTTCTTGCCAGAAAGACTGAAGAGAGAGATAGAGAGATAGAAAACAAGAAACCACCCCCAGGGGTGATGGCCATGCTACAGTACCTTCTCCTCCATTCTCCTCTTGAAATCTTGGGCACACACACACACACCTAGCGTGAGTTTAAGCCACCAGGTCCAGGACTCTAACCACTGTCCAGTGATATAGCCATTATGTTATGGCGGCTTGAAAAATATGCTGGTCCTGTGTGTGTGTCCAAAATTCCAAGAGAATGGAAGAAAAGAGGTCTTCCCACAAACCCCTGCCTGGGGGATGAAGAGTGTAATTAAGGTCAAATGAGAGCCAGCAGATGGTGTAGCAGTTATGTCACTGAACTCCCACATGGTCGACTGCGGTTCAAGTCCTGGACCCAGTGACTTGAAACTCAACGCCGGGCACGAGTACCTATGTTCCCAAGATCTCAGGAGATCCTGGGAGGAAAAGGGATTGTGAAGTGACCATCCCCCTTGGGGGGATTTCTCTTTCCCTCTCACTGTCTCTATCTCTTTCTCTAGCCAGCAAGGACTTACGCCCTAAGGCAAAAACCTTTACCAAAAAAAAAAAAAAAAAAAAAAAAGGAAGGAAGGTTAAATGAGGTGTTTTGGTTTTTTAATTTGGTCTTTAGATCTTTTTCTCTAGAGAGTACTTATAAATTCCATTCCTGTCCTGATGGGACTCCAGGGAATTGGGTTGTGGAATTTTGCTTATGGTGTGCCTTTCACTGGAATACTTCTTTTATTGTTGTTGTTGTTATTATTATTATTATTACTATTTACCAAGGTCATATGCAAGAGAGAGAGAGAGAGAGAAAGCAAAACTAATGGTGTGTGGGCCTGCCTTAATCCTTTCCCGCCACTTCTCCATCCCAGCAGGATTTTGGACATTCAGATATACTCATCCAGCATGTTCTTTTTTTTTTTTTTTGGAGAGGTTTTCACTACGCTCGCCAGACAGACAGAGAGAGACACAGAGACAGAAAGCGAGAAATCATCCCCCAGGGGGGATGGTCACGCCGCAATCCCTTCTCCTCCATTCTTCTCTCGGGATCTTGGGCACGCACGCACACGCGCCCGGCGTGAGTTTTAAGCCACCCGGTCCGGGATGCAAACCGCAGTCGACTACGTGGGAGTCCAGCGACATAGCCATTATGCTAACTGCTGGTTCCCTCATCCAGCATGTTCTTCAAGGCACTAGAACTGCACTCAGTTATGTTAGACCCAGCTCCCAAGGCACAACACTTAAATGCTGTGCTATAGAGTCAACCTCACAGGTACTTCGTTTTGTTTGTTTGCTACAGGGCATGTGTGCTCA
Organism: Tupaia tana; assembly: GCA_026018925.1. Classification (NCBI taxonomy): domain Eukaryota; kingdom Metazoa; phylum Chordata; class Mammalia; order Scandentia; family Tupaiidae; genus Tupaia; species Tupaia tana. Next base: position 49,962,817 of record JAKSZU010000016.1, on the reverse strand, counting down.
CCAGACAGAGACCGAGACAGAGAGGGAAAGTGAGAAAGAATCCCCCGGGGGGATGGCCACTCCACAATATCTGCTCTATTGTCTTGGGACTTGGGGCACACACACACACACACACGCACACACACACACTCAGCATGACTTTCAAGCCACTGGGTCTGGGACTTGAACCATGCACTCAGCCACGTGGGATCCAGCCGCCTTAACCTCCACACTATTTGTTGGCACCCCCATAGATACTTATTTTTCATGACAGACAGCTGATGCCTAAGTGTCTGTGACCAGGTGACCCTCTCACGGAAAGACCATTTATTCTGACAGTTGCCCTACAGCTCTTGTCTGACTCGTGCACAGTATATTCCTACCGAGATAGCCACTTTCTGGGAGAGGCCTGATTGGTAAAGAGGCTAGATTTTTTTTTTTTTTTTTGAGAGAACCATGTTAAATTATATTGCAGCAGGGTAGCAACAGATCACAGTTAAAGTGTGACACATGCAATTAAGAGATTATGGAAGAATGATTAGATTTTTAAACAATAAACAAGGTCTAGGGTGCAGGGCTGAAGTAGGGTAGATTATTGAGATGTCGGATGGCAAAATTATGTTTATCATGACACAAACCACATCTTCTAGCTCATAGGAAGACTTTATCACTTTGTTCCACTTCCCAGGTAGTCTTTACAAGTGACTAGGACACGTCCGTACCAAATAAAAATTCATGCCATAGGGAAATTTGCTTCAAGATCTTCCCCAACTTACATATCCAATGATCAACAGCCACATTGCCTGGTACTGTATGTCTCTTCCCTGAAATATCCTTGCTAGTCCTTCTAAAACCAGGTTCAAGCCACTTATTCCTATGAAGAAAAGCTAGACCAAAAATATTCCTAATCAGGAATTCTGTATTGTTCTTAGCACATTAGTTTTACTCCTCAATTGCTTTCTTGTTAAGTAGTTGGAAAAGAATAATCAGGTTAAGAAAGTTTCAAATCAATTGTTCTCTTTTATTATTATCTTTAAAATGTCTCTAAGATCACCTGGCTTGCTACTGTAGCTGGAGAACTCTTAGATCTTACTCATCAGCCTGCTGAACTGTACCCTTTTCAGAGACACAGGTACCATTCAAGACTTATTTATTTATTTATTTATTTATTTATTTATTTATTTTGGAGAGGTTTTTTTTTTTGCTTATAGGGCACGTGTGCTCACCAGCCAGACAGAGACAGAGGCAGAAAGCGAGAAATCATCCCCCAGGGGGGATGGCCATGCCACAATCCCTTCTCCTCCATTCTCCTCTCGGGATTTTGGGCACGCACGCACATGCACCCGGTGTGAGTTTAAGCCACTGGGTCCAGGACTCGAACTGCGGTCGACTACATGGGAGTCCAGTGACATAGCCATTATGCTAACTGCTGGTTCCCCCAAGACTTTTCTTATATCCTTATTTTTAACTGTCGTCGTTTGCTGTATCAAAGCAGCTGAATTTGAAACAAGTTCAGTATCATTTCCATCAAGGATTAACTCAACTTTCTGGGCATGAGATAGTGAACAAGCAACACCTTGTCTCATTTGAACCCTCTGGATTATTTTTCACCCAAGAAATTTCGGATTTCAACAAGAGACTTATTTTCCTGAGTAACAACGCTGATAGGGAAATGAGCATACACAGATCTCCTCTTGTAACGGAAGTCCAGTGTAACACCTTTGATTATGCTCTGTACGTGACTATAGAGAGCACAAACTATAGCCAGTTCCCTTCTATTTCCCCACCATCTGTCAACCTGCAGCCTCTTCTTTTTCCTTTCTGAGGAGACTGAGCTCTACATTGATGTGATTGAAGTCCCTCCGCAGGGTTCCTCTGGGGCCCTTCATAATAACTGTGTGTCCCTTCAGAGTGATGCCAACATTCTCTGAAATGCCGACAGTCTGAGTGCTGAGAATGGTCTTCATCCTGCAGTAGACGTGGCAAAGAGCAAAGAGGTTATATTTGGTGTTTTGCTCAAATAAGACCCGGGAGGTAACTCAAGAAAACATGCAATAACAGGAGCAGTGGTTACTTCCAGAATCCAGGGTGAAGAGGGCAGCACACCTTCTTAGGGCCAATGGGAAGAGAGGAGAGTTGCCAAGGATGAACCTGCTCGAGCAGCAGGTGCTGGACTCCCACGTGGCTGACAGCAGCTCGAGGCCTGGACCTGGTGGCTTTCTCTCACTCTGGCCCTCTTCAGTCAAACTGAAATGAATGAATAAATAAAATTAAATAAAATAATTCTTAAAAAAAGAGAGAGAAAGCAGCATGGGGCCAGCAGATGGTGTAATGGTTACGTTGCTGGACTCCCACGTGGCTGTGGCTCAAGTCCCATCCTATGGATCAAATCTTATTGGGATTTAGGTTGTTACTTAGATGGGTTGCTTACAGGGAATTCTAGCCGGTGGGTTTGGAGCAAGCTCAAATAAGTTCCCTGGGGTCACACTGTGACTGAGAAACGGTCACTGCGTATCTGTATAGTCCATGAAGCATGTGTTAGGGGAAAGAAGTCCCTGGAGGAGTCAAGTAGGTTGTTTCTATCTGTCACATAGGGAATTGGTCACCAGGAGGTGGTTGTTTAAGGCAGATAACCACAGGGTCAACCACACTGAGAAACTGGGAGGAAGTAGAAAACTGGAAACTGTGTCAAGGGTGACTAAGTCCTGCTCCTGGAGAAAGCCCCACGTACAGTGAGAAAGCACTCAATACGTGAAGTCATACGAATGTGGCCTAATCTGATAAGTCTGATATTCTCATAAGAAAAGGAAGGTGTAATCAGCAGATGGTGAATGGTTGTATCACTGACCTCCTAACTACTCGATTGCAGTTCGAGCCCCAGACCTGGTGGCTTAAGATTGTGTGGGTGCATACACAAAATCCTGAGAGGAGAATGAAGAGATTGTAGTGTGGTCATCCCCCTGGGGGGTAATTTCTCAATTTCTGTCTCTCTGGTGAGCACACATGACTTAGAGCAAAATCTCTTTAAAAAAAAAAAAAGAGAGAGAGAGAAAGAGACTAGATCTCACTCTCTCTCTCTGCACACAGAAGAAAGTTTAAGGTAAGAAACATCAATGGGTGCTAAAACTGGTAGATAAATACTCCATGAGGAACATGGTATGAAAGCATAGGGATAAGGTGGCAATCTGCTAATCAGGAAAAAGTCTCACCAGAAAACACTACAGGAACCTTGAATTCTACTTCTAGCCTCCATTACTATGAGAAAATAAACATCTGTTGTTTACCCAGTCTGTAGTGCTTTGTGATGGCAGCTGTTCTATAAAAACATTTTGCTGTGGGCCAGCTGGTGAGATGGTGGTTAAGGCACTGGATTGCCACAGGGCTGACAATGGTTCAAGTCCCAGAAAAGCAAACCAAACATGTATACATGTGTACCCAAAATCTCAAGAGGAGAGTGAATGACACACTCTATGGCAAAAACCTAAAAAGAAAAAAATTGCTGGTTATAGAACACTACACTGAGGATATATTTCCATGGTCTTCTGCTTTCTGTTATTCAAGATGTCAGTTCTTAGTTCAACTGTTATTCCTTTGAAAGAAATCTTTTTTATCTAGTTTTGAAATCTTAATGAAATATTTAGATGGAAATGGATGTTTCATCAATTTTTTGCTTGACATTCATTGAGTTTTTTAAACTTAAGAATTTATATCTTTCGGGAACCAGCAGTTAGCGTAATGGCTATGTCGCTGGACTCCCACGTAGTCGACCACGGTTCACGTCCCAAACCCGGTGGCTTAAAACTCACGCCGGGTGCGTGTGCGTGCGTGCATGCCCAAGATCCCGAGAGGAGAATGGAGGAGAAGGGATTGCAGTGTGACCATCCCCCCTGGGGGGTGATTTCTCGCTTTCTGTCTCTATGTCTCTCTCTGTCTGTCTGGCGAGCGCACGCGCCCTATAGCGAAAACCTCTCCCCAAAAAAAGAATTTATATCTTTCATCAGTTCTGGAATATTCTCAGATATTTCTCCTCATATGTAACTTCTGCTTCATTTTCTCTTCCCTATTCTTCTTGGGTTCCAATTACATCTAATACCTATTTCTTCTTCTCCATTCATTTTTTTCTCTTGGGGCTAAAACAATTTTTTAATTCTTGCTTCCAACTCATTAATTATTTCTTCAACTAAGTCTAGTCTGGTTTTTAAATGTCCATTATAATTGTCTTATTTCTCATTTTAGACGTTCTGTTTGTTAAAAAATATATTCATACACTTTATTAATATTTTAAAGCCTCTCTTTTTAAATTGAGGTAGGTTAAGAATACTTATTTCATATATATTTTTTTTAGTTGTTCCATTATCTCGAGTTTTGGAGGTTCAATTCTGCTGACTTTTTTCCACTGTTCCCCACACGTGATGTCTTATCTCTGCTATATTTCATGATTTCTAAATGTGAGCAGTTCTTTTTCCTTGTAGTATAATCTGTGGACTTTTTTTTTTTCAAGATCTAAGTAAATGTAAGTTTCCCCAGAAATCATGTGTATTTGATCCAATCAAATGCCTGGAGGTAACATGGTAGCACCGCCTGAATTAACTTTAAACTAGCGGATTTTTGAGCCACCCGCACGTGTCAGTTCAGGCAGAAAACCAGCCTGAGGACTGGCTTAGTGGACACTTAGGCTGTCCTTCTCCGTACCAGTCTCCCGTACAGTAGTTTTCTTTGTGCTCCCTCATCTTTAGCCTGAGGGCATAGTCTTTTGAGACCCTAATTTATCTAGTCTCTCCTATTAGACTAAAACTTTGGGGACCAGCAGTTAGAGTAATGGCTATGTTGCTGGACTCACACGTAGTCGACTGTGGTTCGAGTCCCGGACCCGGTGGCTTAAACTCACGCCGGGCGCGTGTGCGTGTGTGCCCAAGATCCCGGGAGGAGAATGGAGGAGAAGGGATTGCGGGATTGCGGTGTGGCCATCCTCCCGGGGGATGATTTCTCGCTTTCTATCTCTCTGTCTCTCTCTGTCTGTCTGGCGAGTGCACGCGCCCTATAGCAAAAACCTCTCAAAAAAAAAAAAAAAAAAAAGACTAAAACTTTGTATAAATACTTGGACTTTGCCATCTTTCCTTTGCAAGGCTATAAATGGCTAATGAAAGCATTAAATATATATTAATACATGTGATAAAGCTGCACAGGACTGCATACACATACAAATCATACGATGAAACTGGAGAAATCTAAGATTGGTGAATTTGAGCAATATTACTATTCTGGTTGTGATCCTGTACTGTTTTTCAAGATGTAATCCTGGGAGAAACTGGAGAAGAGGTACAAAAGTTCTCTCTATTTATGTCCCTCATAATTGTATAATTTACAACTAAACCAATGAAAAATTTTCCCCAAAAAAGAGAATGAAAAATAAGGCAAGTGAGGTTGGCAGGTGGTGTGGTTGGGGGCACTGGACTCCCACATGGCCGACTGTGATTCGAGCCTCAGACCTGGTGGCTTGCTTTCTCACTTTCTCTCTCTCTCTCTCTCTCTCTCTCTCACTCTGTCTCTGTCTGGTCAAACTTAAAAAAAAAAGTTAGAATAATTTTTTAAAAAGGCGGCATGTAAAGTATGATTTCACTGATTTTTTTTATTTCAATTTATTTATTTGCATTCATTCACTGTACATCATTACAGCATACAAAATGAGATTTTTCCATCCAAAGTACACTATATATTGTCTCAATCAAGCACATCAACAAACATGTTATTGTCAGCAAATGATCTTCCATTTCTTGTCTTCTGTATGTTTTGCTTTTTTTCCCCCCATTCTTGATTCTCTATCTCTTACCCTCTGCCATCTCCCACTCTCCTCCCACACTGTCTCTGGTATCTATGTTTGCTTTCTATACTGTTTTCCCCTCACATTTTATTGAATCACCAAAGACCCTGATCAATCCAAATACCCTCATAGCAAACACAGGTGATACACACATTTCCATGAACACAAGTCTTACTTTACGCATCCTATAAAGTAGCACCTAGCTGTGGCTACATATCCTACTGCAGTCATTGAATAGATATATATTTTTTTCCTGAAACTTTTTTTTTGTAACTCAATTTACATTCCTTCCCTAAGCTTCATCACAGCATACAAAATGCGATCTCCCATCCAGTACACACTGCATAGTGACTCAGTCATGCACATTACAAAAAATTTTCCATTACTAGTTCCTAGAATTACTTCCACCCCTCTTTCTGACCCTCTGTCCCTTCCCACCCTCCTCTCACACCACCTCCGGTGTCCACAATTGTCCTTCATTCCCTTCCCAACCACATTGCATTGATCACACAATTTCCTACATAATCTAACTACTTTCAATGGTGAGTTCACTCATTACTACTAAGAAAACCAGTTTTAACTTAACTCAAAGAAGTGCCAAGGATCTTTGCTTAAAGCCAGGAAACAAGTTAGGATTCTGTTCAAATGGTAGGTGCATGAACCTATCAGTCTCATGTACTTTTATCTTCTGTTCTGGTTCAATTTTCCTGATTAAATTCTGGGATATAATATTCAACTCCAGACTTGTCCCTCTGATTAAGTTGGCCACTTTCATAGTTTTTGGACTCTTATTTCCATGTGTCTGTGTTTAATTTTCTTGATACAGCACACCCTTGAGAACTTCTTGGAGATCTGGTCTGGTGCTGGTAAGTTCTTTCAGGTTTTGTTTATCTGAGAATGTTCTTGTCTTTTCTTCCCACCTGAAAGATAATCTTGCCGGGTACAGTATTCTTGGCTGAAATTGCTTCTCTCGTAACACTTTGAATTTATTTTCCCATTCTCTCCTCGCTCGCATTGTTTCTGATGAGAGATCTGCTGTTAGCCTGATAGGATGTCCTTTGTAGGTGACTTGATGTTTTTCTCTTGCCAATCTTAGTATCTTGTCTTTGTCTGCGGTTTTGGTCAACCTGGCTATAATGTGTCTTGGAGAAGATCTTCTTGGGTTGATTCTATTTGGGGTCCTTTGTATTTCCTGGGACTGGATCTTCGAATGCCTCTCTAGGTTTGGAAAGTTTTCTTGCAGGATTGTATGGAATAGATTATCAATGCCCTTATGGGTCTCTTCACCTTCTGGAATGCCAATTATCCGGATATTTGGACGTTTGATGGTATCCAGTACTTCTCGCATATCATTCTCAAATTTTTGGGCCATTTTCTCAGTGGTCTTCGTGGTGGATTTTTCTAAGCCAGCCATTTTCTCTTCTACATCTGAGATTCTATTTTCTGAATGATCTAGTCTGCTTTGAATACTTTCAAGGGAGATTTTGACTTCTTGTATTATAGACTTCATCTCTAGCAGTTCCATTTGAGTCTTTTGTAAAGTGTGTAATTCCTCTTTCAGATCCTGCAAGAATTTCCTCATCTCCTGGAAGTCGTCAACTTCTTTCTCCTTTCTCTTTAGCAGTTCATTATCTCTCTTTTCTTCCATCTTTGTTAGCTTCGACATTATGAATGCTCTAAATTCCTTATCAGACATTTCCATGACTTTCACTGAACTGCGTGGATGAAGGAGAGTTACTCTTTTCCCTTGGAGGAGAGGTATTTTCTCGTTTTCCCGTATTTCTCGTGATCCGGCAGTGATTTCTTGTCATCTGATGGATGGTGTGTTTCTTTCAAATTCTTGAAGTTAAGCCTCAATGTTCAGGAGCAAGCAGACAGAGGTGTTCTAGAATCTGTTTGCCGTTCTGTTGTGATTGCACGCTAGCTTTGCTTGCTGGAGGCTGAATTATGAGTAGAAAATCTTCATTTCTCCTGTCCCCTGAAATATCTAGTTCCCAGGAGCCATGAGGAATCTTCTGAAGGAAGGGTTCAACTCTCCTGCCACGCTAGCTTTGCTTGCTGGAGGCTGAATTATGAGTAGAAAATCTTCATTTCTCCTTTCCCCTGAAATATCTAGTTCCCCTGATTTCACTGATATAAAATTATATATGTGTGTGTGAGGTGCATAGACAGATGTTTGAAATTCACCAAAATATGAACAATGGTTTATTCTAGGTGGCCAGTCTTGGAGCAATTAATCCTCTCTGAGTCATTGTGAAGTTCAAGGTCCCATCACCGCTGTGGTTCTCCTCACAATTCTGATGGTCAGGTCCCAGGCTGTCCATCAACACCGCGCCAGGACCCTCAGAAGCACTCAGCTGGGGCAGATGAAGGAGAGGAGTAAGTCCACCTCATTCCGGACAATGAGTTTCCCTGGGTGGATGTTGTCTGGCACAGCCAGGCTGGAGGTCATTTCCCAGGCATCCACAAAGGCCACACGGAGGTCAGCAAAGGCAGCTCTGAGGAGCCGGTTCACCTGCAGGGTGAACCAGTCACTGCCATACACAGACTTGTAGCCAGTGTTGGCCAGTTTGATGACCACGAGGGTGCGGGGCTCCCGGGTCAGCAGGGCGGTCACGGCCGCCCGGATCCCTGCCAGCCGTCGCACAAAGATGGATGGGGGGAAAGTGGTGAAGTGGGCTCCCAGACCCAGCACCACCACAGTGTGGGGACCCCCGGCCAGGCCCTCCAGCTCCCGGGCCACAGAGTGCAGGGAGGCCACTGGTGTGCGGAGGGAGCGCAGGGGCCAGCCGTGGGCCCTCCAGTGCAGCACTATGCCCCGGGTGGTGTCCACAGCCATCAGGGGCCCCGTCTGATACGTGACATGTAGATCCACTGGCTTCAGGGCTGTTGGGAGGGTGAGAGAGGAGGAATGAGTGATTAATAAAGGACTGAACGCCACCCTCTCATATAACTAAAAGTTCCAGTTTCACTTGCTTTCAGGACATAAGCATTCTTTATTAAAAAATTTATTTATATTTAATCACTGTACATCTCTACAGCAAAAAAAAAATGTTGTGTTTTTTTTTTTTTACAGCATGAATATAGTGTGTTTTAGTCAAGTCAGAGATATTATTTTACTGTGTACTTTATCATCAGCAGATACATTTTCATTTCTGTTTCTATAAAATGTTTTCCCCTCCTGATCCCCTCCCTCCTTCCCCGTTACCCACCTCCTCCTATACTGTTTCTAGTAGCCTCAGTTTCCCTCCCAATTATTACCATTCAGTTTCTGCCATATAGTGCAGGCATTCGGTATATATTAAGTGAGGACATACAATGCCCGTCTTTCATGGTCTGGCTTTCTTCACTTAGCATTGAATCTTCCATATTCATCCACTTTGCATCAGATGTCAGGGTCTCATTGTTCTTTATGGCCGAGTAGTATTCCATAGTGTATATGTGCCACATTTTTCAAATCCATTCATCTGTTCTTCAACCTTTGGACTGATTCCAGGACATAAGCATCTGTCCCCACACTGTCATGCCTCACTTCCAAATTGTCAAGATTGCCAAAGATACCACTATTATCCATCCAAACTTCTTTTAATTTTGCTTTTAAACCTCTGTGACATTTGACTTCCATGCACTGATAAATTCCTTCTGAAAGCCTCCTTTTTTGTTGCCTTCTATACTACTACGTTATCTCATTTTATTTTACCTTTCTGGCCATTTGGTTAATTATTTGCTTCATATTTTGCTTGCATTGTCAGTGAAGGCATTCTCTAACATTCGTCTTCTTCTTTATATCTTTCTTTATCTTTTATATTCTTTTTAAAAAAATCTTACTATATTTATTTATTTATTTTTAAAGAGATTTTTGTTATAAAGCATGTGCACTCACCAAAGAGATAGAGACAGAAAGCAAGAAATCACCTCCTAGCAGGGATGGCCACACTGCAATCCATTCTCCTCCATTCTCCTTCTGGAATTTTGGGCTGGTATGCACACGCGCTCAATCTGAGTTTTAAGCTGCTGGGTTTGGGACTCAAACTGTGGTCGACTACTTGGTAGTCTAGCTACATAACCATAATGCCATCTGCTGGTCCCAGTTTAAGCTCTTAATAACTTTCCATTGCATTCACCTAACAATTTTGTACAGATACACACTGAAGTGTCATCTAAAAGGCACTGCTTAGGTACTTTTGTATACCATCAGAGCTTACAGTCCCTTGGGAGAGAGCTATTTCCTTACGCAGAAGGGAGAGTGGAAATTCTGAGTTTCTATAAGAAGGTTAGCAATCATAGCATGTAATGAATGGCAAGAGATGGGACTAGGGGTGGAGGGCAGAGTCAAAACAGGCAATACCTTGTAGATCATGTTCATGATTTGGATTTTTTGCGAAGGAAATTGGAGTTCATTGGGCATAAATAATATGATACAATTTACATTTAAAAAAGCTCATGCTTGCTCTTTTGTGAAAACCTGGGGTGGAGGCACATTGGCAATGGCCAAAAATAAAAAAGTAGAGGCAGAGGGAAGAGTGTGGGCTATAGACGTTCTGACATAAAGTAGACAAGATTAGATAATTAATTGCATGCTGGTATCAAAGACCAGCAAGGGTCTTTAAGTCTCAGATTCTGGCTTACATGGTTGGGAGATAATGGTACTGACTGGGCTTCAGGAAGTCTGGATTATGTTTTAGTGCTGGAGAAGGCGGAGGGTGATTCAGAGATTAGTGCTGTATTAAATTGTTGGATGCTTGAGAGACATTTCTACGGTGATATCAAGTTGGCAGCTGGTGTTTGGAAGAGTGATCTGAGCCAGAAAGGTAAATTAGGGATTTATTATAATTATGGGTGTTATTAGAGCCATAGGAATGGGCAAGATCACTCAGGAAGATCATGATGAGGGAGAAGAGAGGAGAGTCCATGAAGAACTTCGAAGAACTCCCTAATTTAGAGACCAGGGAGAAGATGACGAGAGTGAGGAGGAAAGACTAGAAAAATAAGAGAAAATCAGGAGCAAGTGGTGATAAGAAAATCAATAAAGATGTTTGTATTTGAAAGAGTTGGATATCTCACCTATTCAACTGAGACAAAAACACATACTTTAAACAACATAGTTTGTTGAAGACTCTCTTGTTCACTGCTGTTGTAAGTTTTTAAAATAATGATTTATTTAATTTTATTAATTATTAGTATTATTATGTTTTAATTTAACCAGAAAGAGAAAGAGAGAGGGAAAGTGAGAAAGCAAGCTACCAGGTCTAGGACTAGAACTGTGGTCTGCTATGTGGGAGTCCAGCACCTTAACCACCATATCAGGATCAGCAGTTGGCATAACAGCTATATTGCTGGACTCTCACGCAGTTGACCATGGTTCAAGTCCCTGACCCAGTTGCTTAAACTCACGCCTGGTGCATGTGCATGCATGCCCAAGATCCTGAGAGGAGAATGGAGGAGAAGGAATTGTGGCGTGGCCATGCCCCTGGAGGGTGCTTTCTCATGTTCTGTCTCTGTGTCTTTCTGGCAAGCGCATGTATGCTATAGCAAAAACCTCTCAAAAAAAAAAAAAACTTCGTGGGCTGGCCCCACTTTTGAAAATTTCAAATGGAGAATTTGGGCTATATCAAACAAATTTACATTTGCATTTATTACTTGACACACACTTGGAGTCTCTCTCTCTCTCTCTTTTTTTTTTTTTTTTTGAGAGGTTTTTGCTATACGACACGTGCGCTTGCCAGAAAGACAGAGAGAGATCAAGAGACAGAAAATGCGAAATCACCCCCCAGGGGGGATGGCCACGCCGCAATCCCTTCTCCATTCTCCTCTCGGGATCTTGGGCACGTGCGCACAAGCACCCGGCGTGAGTTTAAGCCACCAGGTCCAGGACTTGAACTGCATTCGGTTACATGGGAGTTCAGCGACATATCCATTATGCTACCTGCTGGTCCCATAGGAGTCTCTCTTATAAGATTCCTAAACAAATTGTAAATATTGTATGTGTAAATTTACTAACATTGTTAGTGGCATTATTTGTAAAGTCAAATTTTGAATAGAAGTAGGTGTCCAGCAATACAGGACATTATACAATGAGTCTTCTATAGCTATAAAAATGAATGTAGTAATTTCTAACATTATGCTGTCTATGAGAGGATAACTTTAGCATTTAAAACACACATAGGGCCCAGCCTCTGTGGTGCAGTCAGTACCATATCACACTGCAGATCTGGAAGTCACGTGAAACAGTGGTTTGAGTCCTCAGCCTGGTCAACCTAAAAACACATCAGGTATGTGTGCTGGTAGGCTGGATGGTAGGTTGGAGGACTGGAAAAAGGAATTGCTACGTGACAGAGCCCTGTGGAGCGTGCTTCTCTCTCGCTCGCTCTCCTACGTGAACACATGCTCTATCATGGACTTTAAATAGAGTGAGAACATCAAGAACTCTAAGACACATAGACTGAGAGTGAACAAATGGGAAAAGATATTCCATGAGTAATGGTAACCAAACGAGCTCAGGGGTGGTTATACTTATATCAGACAAAATAGATTTTCAGTCAAAATCTGTCACTGGAGACAAAGAAGGTCACTATAGGATAATAAAGGGGTCAAGAAAATGGGCCAGCAGGAGGAGTGGAGGTCGGAGCAGCTCTATCCCGCAGGGCTGACTGGAGCAGTTCAAGTCCCAAATGTGGCGACTTGAGAATCATGCTGGGTGCATACGTGTGCATGCCCAAAGCCCTCACAGGGGAACGGAGAAGGGATTGTGGCATAGCCTTTCCCACTGAGGGGTGCTTTCTCACTCCCCGGCCCCTCTCGCTCTGGTAAGCACTTGCGCTCTATAGCAAAAACAAAACGAGAACAAAAAATAAAGAAGCCATAACAATTGCAATTATACATGTCCCCAACATCAGGGTACCTAAATATATAAAACAAATAGTAACAGAACTGAAGGAAGAAATAGACAGCAATACAATAAGAGTTGGGGACTTCAATACCCCACTTTCAACAATGAAGAGATTATCCACATAGAAATTTAATAAGGAAACAGCAAACTTTGATATAGCACTATAGATCGAACGCACCAAACAGACATGCACAGAGCATTTCATCAAATAGTAGCAGAATACACATACTTTCTTTTCTTTCTTTTTCTTTTTCTTTTTCTTTTTCTTTTTCTTTTTCTTTTTTTCTTTTCTTTTCTTTTTTTTTTTTTTTTTTTTTTTTTTGCCATAGAGCACCTGTGCTTGCCTGAGAGACAGAGACTGTGAAAACGAAAGTGAGAAATCAGCCCCTGGGAGGATGGCCACACTGCAATCCCTTCTCCTTCAATCTCCTCTTGGGATTTTGGGCACATACCATGTGTGCCCAGCATGATTTTCCAAGCTGCTGGGTCCAGAACTTGGACTGCGGTTGGCCATATGGGAATTCAGTGCCTTAACCACCATGCCACCAGCTGATTCCCACATATTTCTTAAATCCACAAGCTCATTCTCTAGAACAGATTATGAGTTAGGTCACAAAACAAGTCTTAACACATTTAAGAAGATTAAAATTATCCTACTCATCATTCTAATCATAATAGTATAAAGCAAATCAATGAACGGAGGAATGTTGAAAAATTCATGAATACTTAGAAATTAAACAACACACTCCTGAACAACTTATAAAAAAGACATTGAGAGGAAACTGAAGAGTATCTTGAGACAAATGGGAATGGAAACACAACATGTCAAATATCCTTTTTTTTTTTTTTTTTTTGAGAGATTTTCGCTATAGGGAGCGTGCGCTCACCAGACAGAGAGAGACATAGAGACAGAAAGCGAGAAAGCACCCCCCAGGGGGGATGGTCACGCCGCAATCCCTTCTCATCCATTCTCCTCTCGGGATCTTAGGCACGCACGCACACATACCCGGCGTGAGTTTTAAGCCACCGGGTCCAGGACACGAACCGCGGTCGACTACGTGGGAGTCCAGCGACATAGCCATTACGCTAACTGCTGGTTCCCCAACATGTCAAATATTATGGGTTCAGGGGACCAGCTGATGTCATAATGATTATATCGCTGGACTTCCTCATAGCTGAACGCGGTTCAAGTCCAGGACCCGGTGACTTAAACTCACACCAGGCACATGTGTGTGCATGTCCAAGATCTAGAGAGGAAAATGGAGAAGGGATTGTGGCGTGGACATCTCCCCTGAGGTGTGGGTTCTCACGTTCTGTCTCTCTGATTCCCTCCATCTCTCTGGCGAGCGCACATGCCCTATAACAAAAATCTCTCTCTCTAAAAAAATTATGGGTTCAGCACATGTATCAAAACATCACACTGTACCCCATAAATACAATTACTATGTGCCAATAATAAATGAAAAATGTTTTTAAATTATTTGAAAAAATTATGGCTAAGGATTTTCCAAGAAGCAATTAAATATATAATGAAGAGCATCCGTTAGTGCCAAAGAGCTCAACAAAGCTGAAATGGAATCTTAAAAAAAAACATATATAGGCACATATATATAGAAACATCAAATGAAAAAGAGAGAAGACAAAAATTACACTGCCAGCACTGAAATAGAGGTTGTCACCACAGAGTCTGCAGACACTGGACATGCAGTAAGGAGATACTACAGACTGCTCACCCATGAATTTAGCATCTTACCTGAAGTGGACCAACTAGTGGAAAACCACAAAGTACTTTATAAGTACACCTACTTTGAAATTGATCATCTGAATAGCACTGTAACTATAAAATAATTTCAAACAGTGTATCAACCAAGGACAATATGTGCACCGTGTCTGAATCCTGATCCAAACAATCTACTGTAGTAGAAAAAGATAAACCATGCAAGTAGTAACCAAAGAAAGTAGGTATAGACTTTAGCTGTAGAGATGTACAGTCATTGAATGTATAAAATAAATGAAAACAAAAGACAGACATCATTTCTACAAATAAAATAGATTCCTTCAAAATAATAAAATGTTCAATTTGGGGTTCAGCAGGTAGTAAGGTGGTTAAGGACGCTGGATTCCCACATGGCCGACCTCAGTGTGAGTCCCGGACATGGTGGTTTGAAAATCACACTGGGGGACCAGCAGTTGGTGTAATGGTTACGTTGCTGAACTCCTGTGTAGTTAACCGCGGTTCAAGTCTCAGACCCGGTGACTTAAACTCATGCTGGGCGTGTGTGCATGCGTGCCCAAGATCCCGAGAGGAGAATGGAGGAGAAGGGATTGCAGCATGATCATCTTCCCCTTGGGGGTGATTTCTCACTTTCTGTCTCTCTGTCTTTCTGGCAAGCACACACCCTATAGCAAAAACCTCTCCAAAAAAAAAAGAAGAAGAAGAAAAAGAAAAGAAAAGAAATAAAAGAAAGAAAAAGAAAATCACACTGGGAGTCTGTGCATGCATGCCTAAAATCCCAAATCCCAAGAGGAGAATGGAGAAGAAGGGATTATGGCATGGCCAATCCCCCTTGGGGGGTGATTTCTCACTTTTCTCTCTCTCTGTCTCCTCTCTGGCAAGCACACATGCCCTGTGACCAACCCCTCCCCCCCAAAAAAAAAGAACCCAAAAATAAAAAAGAACCACTTGTCAGGAACTTGTAATTATTGAACATAACTATAGCAAATTTTTGCTATAGGTCACGTGCACTTGCTGGAGAGACAGAGAGAGATGGAGAGACAGAAAGCAAAAAATCACCCCCAGAAGGAGAATGGCCGTGCTTCGGTCCTTTCTTTTCCCGTTTCCTCTTGGGATCTTGGGCACACATGCGCATGCACCCGGCATGAGTTTTAAGCTACTGGGTCTGGGCCTCAAACCATGGTTGACTATGTGGGAATCAGGCAATGTAATCAATATGCCATCTGCTGGTCCCCACAATACCTCTCCTCTATTCTCTTCCTGGGATCTTGGACACACAGGCATACATTCCCAGCATGGTTTTCAAGCAACCGGGGACAGGACTTGAACTGTAATCGCCCATATAAGAGTTCTGTGAAGAAACTGCCATGCCATCTGCTGGTCCTGACTTTGTGTGTGTGTGTGTGTGTGTGTGAGAGAGAGAGAGAGAGACAGAGACAGAGACAGAGAAACAGAGAGAGAGATTTTTGCTCTAGGTTGCATGCACTTGCTGGAGAGACAAAGAAAGAGAAATCGATAAATCACGCCCCAGGAGGGATGGCCATGCTGCAATCCCTTCTCCATTCTCCTCTCAGAACTTTGGGCATGCACGCGCGTGTACCAGTCGTGTTCAAGGGCGGGATCTGGGACTCAAAAGACTGTCGGCCATGTGGGAGTCCAGTGCCTAAACCACTATGCCACCTGCTGGTTCCTGTCCTTCATATTTTAATTTTACTTAAAAGACAAAGTGGGGAATTTATTTAGAAAGTAAGTGGGGACTTTCTGCTGTGGTGACACATGGTATGATTTGATAGAGTTTGATGCTGTCATTTGAGCCAGTTACATAACTCTGGCTAACACACTGGAAAGGTAGCTTGTGGTAACAATCACACCCTCCCAGCTCTGATTCCTTCACGTGCCCTTTAGAAAGTCCCAGCATCCTCCCCACCTCTCCACCGAGCACAGGATCATTCTTCAAAGCCTTTCCTGTTCACCCCTTCCTTCATGAGTCCTCAGGAGTCCCAGGCCTCCCTCCTGGTCACTCACAGGGCACAGTGTCCCGGAGATGCTCCCACCACTGCCGAAGCGTGGAGTCCCCCATCATGTGGATGACGCGGCCAGCCAGGCAGCCCAGGATGCTGTCGACAGTGGAGAAGGAGCGGCTGGAGCAGGCCAGCGAGTGCCACACATCCTGGTGGTAGAAGCCAGAGGGCTTTGGAACCAGGAGCCCAGGGTGGCATGGGAGCCGCGGGGGCAGGGCTATGAGAAGGACAAATATAGAATAAGCTAAAATAATGTTTTAAATAGCTAACATTAATACTGTATTTTGCAATACGCAGGCACTCTTCTACATACTTTGCATGTACTATTTAATTTACACTTTTATAAAACCCATGGGGTACTAGTTTTATCTTCATTTACAAGGAGGGGCCACTAAGGTACTGAAACGAGAAGTAATTTACCCCTGATTAAGAATGTGACTGGTAGTTCCTAAAAAAACAAAAGACGAACCCACCAAATGACCCAGCAACCCCACTTCTGAGTATATACTCAAAGGAACTGACACCGGGATCTCGAAGCGGTATCTGCACCCCATGTTCATTGCAGGAGAATTTCCAATAGCCAAGACAGGAGAACAACTGAGTGTCTGTTGACAGATGCCTGGATAAAGACAATGTGACACACACACGCATACACATACGTGCAGAACATACACATGGCAGGATAGTATTCAATCTTGAACAAAGGAAATCCTGCCTTTCGTGACAACATGGATGAACCTGGAGGGCACTATGATAAGAGAAATAAGCTGGCCACAGAACAGACCAACACTATGATTTGTATGATTCTACTTACGTGTAGGATCTAGAAAAGTTGTACTCATAGAAGCAGAGACTTCTATGGTGGCTGTCAAGGGCTGCAGGAAGTGGGACGTGGGGAGATTCTTGTTAAAGGGAACAAACTTTCCGTTATAAGCTGAGTAAAGTCGGGAGCTAACACACAGCCTGGTGAGTATAGTTAACAATACTGTATTGCATAATTGAAATTGGCTGGGAGAAGTGAGCCTAAGTATTCTTATCGCGCACACACACCCACACACACATACATAAGATAACTGTGTGAGGTGATGGATGTGCAAACTAACTTGCGTGTGGTAACTATTTCACAATGTTTATGCAAGTCATATCATCACACTGTGTACCTGAACTATACATAATTGTGTTGATTATACTTCAATATAGCTGGACAAATTAAAAAGAAAACATAAAGAAGAAAATGCCATTATTTGTGACAACATGGATGAACTTGGAGGACATTAAGCTGAGTGAAATAACCCAGCCATAGGACAAATACTAGGTTGTTGGAAAAGTCATGGCGTCTCTTTCTATGCAAAATGCATCATGACTCTTACAACAACCCAATACATGCTATCACTTATATGTGGACTCAAAACAGTCAAACTCATAGAAGCAGAGGAGAATGTTTGCTGGTAGGGGTTTAGGGAAAGGGGAAACAAAGGTATTAGTCAAGGGATACAAACTTTCAGTTATAGAAGAAGTCCTAAGGATGCACTGTACAGTATAGAGCCTATGGGTAACAATACCATGTCCAATATTTTAAAATGTGCTAAGAAGGTAGATCTTATGTTATGGATTTTTTCACATGCAAAAAAATTATAATAAAGAAACAGGCCTGGCCTTGATGCCTTAGAATGCTGATCTGCAGTGTTGGAAGCCACATTACCCACTGTGGGTTCAGATCCCATTTGAACCTAGAACATGGAGGGTGTGTGCATATAGAATGTACATACCTTTCACAGGTATGTACTTGTTTCCAAACTCATTAAGTTGCATACATTACATATATACAGATTTTTCATATGTAAACCATGTTTCAATAAAGTGGTTAAAAAAAAAAAGAGTGACTGGCAGAGACAGCACTTGAACCCAGGAGTCTGAGGTTACAGACCATACTACTAACCGTTGCACATCCTGCCCTGCTAGGGAAAGACTAAACTCCCAGTGGAGGAATGAAAAGCCCTGTAACTCCATTATTAATACCATCACCACAGCCACCCCTGGCATGTCCTGGGCCTCACTTACCCAGACCGATGTTCCCTGTGGCTGCTGTCCTGATCTGAATTGGAGAAATTCCCTGAGGGAGCAGCTTGTCAGTCACATCCCTGGAGAAACACCATGAGTGAGCATTGAGGATGGCCCCCAGGTACAGACTAGTCATTTCCACTCTGCTAGTTCCAAAAAGAGTTTGAGGTCACTACAGTATCATTATCACGCCTATAAGTTGGAGTAATTATAATAGGAAAAAAATGGTGGAAAACTGAGAAAATGTCGCCAGAGCTTGGCGGAAGGACTTCTGCGATTAACCCATCTGTTAGGCTCTTAGCTCAGGAGCAGTCACGATGAGCAGAGAACAACTGAACTGGATCTTGCATCAGTGGTTCTGTTTCCAGTCATGGGAGTGCACGAGCATGCCAGGGGACATGAACTGTTCCTGGCACTAAATTCTGGAGAGATCATGTAGCAGGACCATTCTTTGTGACACGAACTCTGAATGGGGAAAATAACTCCTCACAGTGTAAGTATGGGTCATATGTGGTGACTTTCAAAGAAACAGTATGGAAGAGGAAGGTGGTGGAGAGTAGCGTTTCTCTGGAAAAGTCTGACAAACACCACCTTGACCACGTTATCAAGGTTAAGCCCAACAGGCATAAATGACATTGAGATATGATGCGATAAAATGCAACCAGCTCTATGAGGTCCCTTCCCAAAACATCCAGCCCTAACCTACGCATAAGAAAAACATGGGACAAATTCTAACAGGGAAATTCTATAATTGACCAATTCTTCTGAAAACTGTCAAGATCCTCACTGACAAAGTCTGAGGTCGTGTCACAGCTAAGAGGAGCCTAAGGAGACATGACAACTAAGTGCTACGCGCTGCTCAAGCCTTACACATATGGGAGTGCCCGGGGTCCAGCAGAGAGGAAGGGGCCCTAGCACGGCAGGACCCTGCGGAGAGGGCTGTTTCTCTCTCTTTCATGCACCCTATCATAAATAAAGAATTTCAAAAAGAATTATTTAATTTTATTTATCATTATTATTATTTTAAAATTTGCTACAGGGTACATGCACTCACCAGAGAGAGAGAGTTAGTGAGAAAGCAAGCCACCAGGTCCAGGACTCAAACCGTAGTTAACCATGAGGGAGTTCAGCACCTTAACCACCATGCCACTTGCTGGCCCCAGAAAAAATTTTAAATAAAAAAACAAAAAGTGTAGGAGCCAGCAGGTGGCGTGGTGCTTAAGGCACTGAACTCTCACATGGCCAGACAGTTTGAGTCTTGGGCCTGGCGGCTTGCTTCTCACTCTCCCTCTCTGTCTCTCTGGTTAAATTAAAATAAAATAAATAATTCTTTCTAAAAAAGTGTAATGTGATTAACTTGAATAGAATCCTGGAACAGAACAAATGACGTTAGACAAAACTTAAAATAATCTAAAGGATTGAGTATGATTAACAATGACGTATCAGTTCTGGTTCATGAATTGTAACAGATGTACCACACTAATGTCTGATATTAAAAATAGGGGAGGGGCCAGCAGGTGGTGTGGTGGTTAAAGGCTCTGGACTCGCACATGCCTGACCCCGGTTCAAGTCCCAGACCTGGCAGCTTGCTTTCTCACTTTCCCTCTCTCTTGTTCTGTCCCTCTCTGGTCAAATTAAAAATAAATAAATAAATGAAGTTAAATAAAATAATTATTTAAACAAAATAACAGGGCAGGGGCCAGCAGGTGGTGTGGTGGCTGAGGCACTGAATTCCCACACGGCCCATCACAGTTCACCCCAGACTTGTTGACATGAAAATCACACCAGGTGTCCAGGTGTGCATGCATGCGGGCCCAGAATCCTGAGAGGAGAATGGAGGAAACGAGATTGCAGCATGGCCATCTCTCTAGGGGGTGATTTCTCACTTTCCCTCTCTGTGTCTTTCTCTAGCGTGAGTGCATGCCCTATGAAAAAAATTTAATAAAATAAAATAATAGGGGAAAATACTGGGGAAAGGAATATGGGAACACTCCGTATTATCTGTTCAATTTCTCTATAAATATATAGCTGTTTTTAAAAAAGTAAAGTCTACTGGGACCAGCAGTTAGCATAATGGCTATGTCGCTGGACTCCCATGTAGTCAACCATGTTTCGAGCCCCGGACCCGGTGGCTTAAACTCACGCCAGGTGCGTGTGCGTGTGTTCCCAAGATCCCGAGAGGAGAAGAAATTGTGGCGTGGCCATCCCCCCAGGGGGTGATTTCTCACTTTCTGTCTCTCTGTCTCTCTCTGTCTCTCTGGTGAGCACACGCGCCCTATAGCAAAAACCTCTCCAAAAATTTTTTAAAAATAAGTAAATAAAGTCTACTACCAAAAAAAAAAAAAAAAAAAAAAATTCAGCAATTCCACATGTGGGTATTTGCCTAAGAGAAATTTAAGTATTTATATAATTTTAAGTATTTGGCAGAAGGACTTCTGCAATTAACCCATCCGTTAGGGTCTTAGCTTATGAAAAGTCATGATGAACAGAGAGTAACTGAACTGGATCTTGTACCAGTGTTCAAAATTCTTATACCTTAGTGTTCACAGAAGTTTTATTTATAATGGCTAAAACCTGGAAACAACCCAAAGGTTCATCATGAAATAAATAGAGAAACTGTGATACATTCTTACATTCAAACACTATCCAGCAATGAAAAGGGAAAAAAAAGAAAAAAAAAAAACGACCGATGTACAATAACACAGAAGAGCACCTCAAACATTTCACTGACCAGGTACAGATACCAGACTGCATATTGTACGATTCCATTTCTATACAATTCTAGAAAAGGTAAAACTGATATTTACTATCAGAAAGCAAATCAGTGTTTGCCTGGGACTGGGGGCCAGGGCAGGCTTGACTGTGAAGGGACAGGAGAGAAACAGGAGAGGGGCTGGGATGTTCTGTATCTTATTGCGGTGGTAGCTACATGGCTGTGAACTTTAATTAAAGCATGTTTCATTGCGTATGAATTATGCTTCAAAAAACTTTATTTTAAAAATATGTTTAAATCCAAATGAAAATTTTTTGAAGTTTACATTAAAACCAAAATCTCAAATAGTATTATGGACTGCTGAGCAATGCTGCGATTGGGCAAACAGCTACTAAATAACTGAGCAGTTGTGTGTTGCACCAATGTATGGTCTAGAATAGATGTGCTCTAGAATAGAATGTATTCTCGAGAATAGATGTGCTCCAGTTTAAATGAGGCTGGGAATGACAACTCGATCATGTTTCCAGCTGCATGTTTCTCCCACTCCAAAGCTGAGGTTGAGAACTTCCCTTCTCCCTTTCTTTCCTGAGGTAGGAGAGAGGGGGACAGGGATCGCGTCTTCTACTTTACAGTGAAGCTCACTCACCATTAGGCCTCTTATCAGAAAATGTATCTGTCTTCTTTTCCCCTTCCTCTGCACATTTTAGAAAGTTATTTTAGTATATACCTGACATCCAGCTATATTGGATCTTAACATTTTAACAATTTGAATCAGATATTACTGTAAAAAGAAATGAATCCATAACTAAAATAAAGAAAATAGGGTTAACACCAAATGCTGGGGAGGATGCGGAGAAACTGGATCTCTCATGTCATTGGTGAGAATGCAAAATGGAATGGCCACTCTGGCAAATAGTTAGGCAATTTCATATAAAACTAAACATCCGCTAATCATACAACCTAGCAATTGCACTAAGTTATTTATTCCAGAGAAATGAAAACTTAAGCTTATTTAAAACTTGTATATAAATAGTCATAGGTACTTTATTCATAATAGTCAAAAACTGGAAACAAAAAAAAAACCTGGAAACAACACAAATGTGCATAAACGAATAAATAGTGAAATAAATTGATATAATGGAATACCAGACATGAAAAGAAATGAACTTTTTAAAAAAAGTTTATTTATTTCATGCATGTGTGAGCAAGAAGGTGAACCAGGTCCCCTTAACATAGCTTTACTTGCCAAACTGTGATCCTTTAAGACAGCTAGGATCATGGGTGCACCTCTGAGCATGCCTGGAATGTCCAAGTCACCTACCTCCTGTGCCACCATAGCTGGGCCAGGAATGAATTATAAATATATTGTTATATTGAATTATATCCAGCAGCTCGGATGCATTTCAGGAGCAGTCCACTTGGTAAAACAACAACCACAAAACAGTCCGTCTTAAATGGTTATGTGCTATATGATCCCATTTATACCATATTCTATAAATGACAGAACTGTAGAAATGGAGAACAGATTAGTGGTTGCCAAGTGACAGGGCAGGGTTGGAGGACAGGCGTGCTGTAAAGGCATAGCACAAGGGGTTTCCATGATGGTGACGCAACCTTTCTGTGTCTTTATCATGGTGGTGGTTACACAGATCTATACACGTGGTAAACTTGCAAAGAAACACACACACGTGCATGTACAGGCTTGTGAAAAATAAGTAAGATCTGAGGACCAGCGGGTGGTCTGAACTCCCACATGGCTGACTGCGGTTTGAGTCTCAGGACCTGGTAGCTTGAAACACATGCCGGATGCGTGTGTGTGCATGGCCAAAGTCGTGAAAGGAGAGCAGAGGAGAAAGGACTGTGGTGTGGCCATCTCCCCTGGAGAGAGATTTCTCACTTTCCCTCCCTTTGTCTCTGCCTGTTGTTCCCTCTCTGGCAAGCACGCATGTCCTGTGGCTAAAAAAAAAAAGGATCAAGCTAAAAAGCTGAGTAAGATCCATAGTCTACTTAACAGAATTGTACTAATGTAAAAAAATAATATCTTTATATTATACCACAGGCATAGGAGATGTTGCTATGTGGGAAGTTGGTGAATAGTATAAAGAGTCTGTGTATTATTTTTGCAACTTCTCGTGGGTCTACAGTTATTTCACAATAAAAAGTTAAAATTTAAAAAGTAAAAAATATCTTTTCCTGTTCTGCTCCTCCAAGAACGTAGTTACTATCGTGAGTTTATGTTTATGATTCTCATCCACATGTTATACATTTGATATATATTTATGTACCTAATATATAGAGTACCGTTTGAAAGTTTCAACCATTACGTAAATTACTATGTGTGCATCATTACCCAGTATGTTTTCAAGATTTAAATGTTGTAACATATAGCTGTTCATTTTTTTCAGTTTTTGAATACACCCTAATTTATTTTTCCATGTCTTCTTGGTTGTCATTTAGACAGTTTCTAACGCTTTGCCTTCACAGACAATGTCTGTGATAAACATTCTTAGGACATGTTACCTGAATCTTATGTAAGAAAGTTTCTTGGGGCCAGCAGGTGGCATAGTGCTTAAGGTACTTTACTCTCGCGTAGCTGACCACTGTTTGAGTCCTAAACCTGGCAGGTTAAAGGTCACACTGAATGTGTGTACATGCATGCCCAAAATCTAGAGAGGGGATTGTGGTGTGGCTGTCCCCGAATGGGGTGATTTCTTACTTTCTCTCATTTTTTTTTAAGAGAGATTTTTTGCTAAAGGGCACATGTGCTTGCTGAAGAGACAGAGATAGATGGAGAGACAGAAAGTGAGAAATTGCACTCCAGGTGGGATGGCCACATTACAATCCCTTCTCTTCCATTCTCCTTTTGGAATTTTGGGCATGCATGCACACGTGCCTGGTGTGTTTTAAGTCACTGGATCTAGAACTCGAACCGCTGTTGACTATGTGGGACTATGTGGGAGTCCAGTGACAACCATTATACCATCTGCTGGTCCCTCACTTTTCCTCTCTCTATCTCAGTCTCTCTGTCGGGTGAGAGCACGTGTCATATGGCAAAAAGCTTAAAGAAAACATAAAAAGAAAGTTTCCCTACACTTTATAACTACACGGCAAGTTTTTGGGTTGTAGGTTATGTGTATCTTCAAGTGTACTAGGCATCGTTCAATTACTTTCCAAATTCTTAAAACAATTTACCCTATCACTGAATATGTATGAGGCTTTCTGTCTCTGTAAGTCCTTGTCACCTTTGTGTTTGTCAGATCAAAAGATCTAAAATATAAAAATGATTAAATGATGTCATAGTTTGGTTTTCATTTAAATTTCCTTTATTATTCATAAGGTTGAATTATTTTCATATTTTAATTCACTCTTCGAATTTTTCTTCCCTGATTCTCTCTTGATAACCTTTTGCCCATTTTTCTATTATGCTGTAAAATTTTTCTAATTGTTTTATAAGATTTCTTTACTTATCCTGAATATTAATCCTGTATCAATTACATGCATTACAGATATCACATTTTAGTCAATAACTTGACTTTAACTATATTTATGGGGCTTTTTATAATAGAGAAGTTTTTTATTTCTGCATATATCCCAGTTTACTAATATTTTTCACTATCGTGTGCGCCTCTTCTATGTCTAAAATAATATTTTCTAACCCTCCAATTTTCTAATTTTCTGCTATCATCTTTGAGTTACTTCTTATCTTTTATTTTATTATTTATTTAGTTTAATGTTTACCAGAAAGGGACAGAATGAGAGAGAGAGAGAGAGAGAGAGAGAGAGAGAGAGAGAGAGAGAAAGAGAGAGAGAGAGTGAGAAAGCTAGCCGTCAGGTCTAGGACTTGAACCGCAGTCGGCCATGTGGGAGTCCAATACCCTTAACCACCATACCACCTCCAGCCGGCCCCTCATCTATGAGATTTAAGGTTTGCTTTTTACAGTTAGATATTTAATTCTCCTGGAACCGATCTCTATGTATAGTATGAAGTTCAGATCTTATACTACATATAATCTTATATTCTTTTCCTTTTACTGATTATTCAATACATTCCCTGTTGACTTGAGT
The DNA here is from genome assembly GCA_026018925.1 of Tupaia tana. Lineage (NCBI taxonomy): Eukaryota > Metazoa > Chordata > Mammalia > Scandentia > Tupaiidae > Tupaia > Tupaia tana. Next base: position 49,937,533 of record JAKSZU010000016.1, on the reverse strand, counting down.
GCCCATGATGTTTGGATGGAGTTAGTTGTGTTTATGAATCTAGTCTCTGTTACGATTGATTTAACTATGGTTAAATGCCACAGCATCATGTCAAGAGTCTTGCCTATGGGGCCAGCACGTGGTGTGGTGGATAAGGGCGCTGGATTCCCACATGGCCAACCGTGGCTCAAGTCCCGGACCTGGTGGCTTGCTTTCTCACTTTCCCTTTCTCTCTCTCTCTCTCGTCAAATAATAAAAAAAAAAATAACAATAACAAATGGAAATAAATAAATAAATAATTCTTTAAAAAAAAAAAAGAGTCTTGCCTAGAACTATTTCACACAGAAACTGTGTGAGATGAAAAGATAAGTGATTACAATATCTAGCAAATGAAAGCTGTTATAACAGCGGTCCCCAGTCTTTTAGGCACCAGGGACCAGTTTTGTGGAAAACAATGTTCCCACGGACAGGGCTTGGGGGAGGCACAGCTTCTGACTTAAAGCCTGCCACCAGATGCAGCTACACAATTAAAGTACATCAACTCACCTGCCACTATAAAGCCTGCTACCAGATGCAGCTAAATTGTCACTTGACACTGACTCCTAACTCAGATCACCAAGCATTACATTCTCCTTACGAGAATGGCATGTTTTTCAAGTCACTGGATCCAGGACTCAACCACAAAGTTGATCATGTGGGATCCAATGCCTTTATCACTACATCACCTGCTAACCCTGGACAAAATATTTTAAAATCTCCTTATGAGAATCTAATGCCTGGTGATCTGAGGTGGAGTTGAGTCACTTGTATATACAAGTCCCTAGATCTCTTGAATGCTCCATTCACAACAGGGTTCCCGCTCCTTTGAGAATCTAATCCCACTGTTGATCTGACAGGAGATGGAGCTCAAGTGAATGTGAGCTATGGGGGTAGTTGTACGTACAGATGAAGCTTCAGATCACTCATCTCTTGTGTGATCTCCTGCTCTGTGGCGGGGTTCCTAACAGGCTGGGACCAGTGCCCTGTGTTATAGCAATAATCACATTACAAAAATTAGAGTTTTAGGCCAAATGCAAGGAAGTAAAATGGAAAATTTACATATAACATAAAACAACCACAGAGTTGTACTTAACAGAGTTTTAAAAAATTATTATTTTATTTATTATCATCATTTTGTAATTTGACCAGAGAAAAAAGGAAAGTGAGAAAGCAAGCCATCAGGTCTGGGACTCAAACTACAGTCCACCATGTGGGAGTCCAACACCCTAACCACCATACCACCTGTCAGTCCCAATATGTAACATAGCTTTAAAGTGCATAAGGTGAAAATTGCTGGATTACGAAGAGAAATTGTCAAATCTGTACATCTACAAACACAGCATAGTGCATTGAGCAATACATTGAGCAGACATAAAAAATCGTGAAGATATAGATTTTTTGGAATAAAAAATTAACACATTAATGGGGCCAGCCAATGGCATAATGGCTATGCCACTGGACTCCCATGTAGTACCATGGTTCGAGTCCCGGACCCAGTGGCTTAATCTCACGCAGGTTGCATGTGCGTGCGTGCCCAAGATCCCGAGAAGATTTCTCACTTTCTATCTCTCTGTCTCTGTCTTTCTGGTGAGCCATGCACCCTATAACAAAAACCTTTCAAAAAAAATTAACACTTTAAATCAAATAGGTTCAGGGTTCTATTGTGAAGAAGACAATAGAAATTATTTTTAAGAAATGTGAGATACAAACAAAATTACTTATTCATTAGGCCACAAATGTATTCTAAACAAATTTTAAAGAATCAATATTATAAAGATTATGTTTCTAGTCATTATGCAAATAAATTTAGAGAGAACAATAAAAGGCCCACACTTAGTTTAATATATTGCCAGAGGGTATGTGCGCTCACCAGAGAAAGACAGAGACAGAGAGAGAAAGCAAGCACTCCCTAATGGGGCGTGGTCACGCTGTCATCCCTTCTCCATTTCCCCACCCAGTCAGGGTTATTTTGCACACAAGCCCATGTACCCAGCATGTTTCTCAAGTCACTGAGGCTGTGACACAGGGATCCAGGTTCTTTAACACTAGGCCACAGTGTCAGCCAACTAGTCACCTTTTTTTTTTTTTTTTTGAGAGGTTTTTGCTATAGGGCGCGTGTGCTTGCCAGACAGACAGAGAGAGACAGAGAGACAGAAAGCGAGAAATCACCCCCCAGGGGGGATGGCCACGCCACAATCCCTTCTCCATTCTCCTCCTGGGATCTTGGGCACGCACGGCCACGCGCCCGGCAGCAGTTTTAAGCCACCGGGTCTGGGCCGTGAACTGCAGTCAACTACATGGGAGTCCAGCGATATAGTCATTATGCTAACTGCTGGTCCCCCAACTAGCCACTTTTGAAGTTTAAAACTTTTTAAAATAGTTTTTAAATAATTCATGAGATACAGAGGAAATCACTAGAAATTATAAAATATGAAGAAAAACAGAATAAAAACTCCTCTATAAACAATTTGGAGAATACAATTAAAGCTATACTCAGAGAAATTTATAGCCTTACTTATTTTTATTCCAGATAAAGAGGTTTGAAATAGATGGGTTAAGTGTTCTATAATCTTTAAAATCATGAAACTATATAAGACAATAAAACTCCATGAGATAACTTCAAAAAGGTAGTGTAAAAATAGAATTAAAGTACAAGTTTTGTTTTGGTGCAAAAAATTGAAATCCACAGATTAGTTTTACATGATACATATTTTCCATGAATTTTTTGAAGATATCCCATGTAAGAAACTGAAGTAACACGTATTGGAGATACCAACAGAAGCTAATGAAATAAAATAGAGGCTTCTTCTCCTGGTAAAATGGCATACCAATTCTCACTGAAAAGCCTGGACTATTTTTTTTCTTCCCTAGTTTTTGCTATAGGGTGCTTACACTTTCCAGAGAGACAAGGTGGGTGGGTGAGAAATCACACGGGGGGATAGTGATGCCACAGTTCCTTCTCCTCCATTCCCGCCTTTGGATTTGGGGCATGCATGCATGCACGCTTGGCATGTTTTTCAAGCCACTGGATCCAGGACTCAACCACAAAGTCGGCCATGTGGGGATCCAGTGCCTTTATCACCATATCACCTGCTAACCCTGAACAAATTATTTACTTACTTATTTTTTTGGAGAGTTTTTTTTTTTTTTTTTTTTTTTTTTTTTTTTTTTTTTTTTTTTTTTTTTTTTGCTATGGGGTATGTATGCTCACCAGAAAGACAGAGACACAGAGAGAGAGAGAGATAGAAAGCAAGAAATCACCATCCAGGGGGGATGGCCATGCCACAATCCCTCCTCCTCCATTCTCTTCTCAGGATCTTGGGCACACACACTCACACACACACACACACGGGCCCGGCGACCCTGCACAAATTATTTTAAAATTTACTTAAATAATTGAATATTTTTAAAAATAATGAGGAAAGATGTGACTTATGGAGACATGCATCCCACATTCTGGGTTTCTTACCATGCCAGCAGGGCCTCATCACGTGGAGTAGTCACCTTCAGATAATTCCCACTTGAATGACCAACTAAAAAGTTGCAAGGCAGGGTAGGAGGTTTAGCACAGAACCAGAGTTCACCAGAAACCGTATCCCTGTACTGGCAGGTAGGCCCTTTTGTACCAGTTGACTGGGGGTCAACATTGCAAATCACAGTCTCTTCAGTCCCTTTTGGTCCCCGGAAATAGCCCCTAAAATCGACTGTGGCGCATTTCTCTCTCCAGATTCTCTGCAGAACCCCAACTGCCTCGCTGGAGTGAATCAGTCGCACTTGCACCTGGGCCTGCCCAGCCCAGAAAAGGGGGAAAGACAAGAGGTACGTGCCATTTCCCAGATCCCAGACATCCCCAGGGACCCCTGCCTTCAGTTCTGGACCCAGCAGCTGTGCCCGAAACAGATCCCCACCGTGGGTCTTGGGCCTGCCCCGGTGGTCCCTGGCCACAAGGATGGCCTCCAGGGAGCTTCCCAGGGCATAGCTGGCCTGAGCAGGACTCCTCAGGTGGTAGGTGGAGGTCTGGGGGCTGGTAGAAGCCAAAATGTCCCCCCCACCTCCTGGGATGGGAGGCCAGTACAGAAGATGGGTCCAGTTGGTGAGCTCCTGGGAGAGACAGTTTAAGAAGGAGAAAGAGTTCATGAACTTGGAGGCAAATTTAGAGACAGGACGAGGTCCAGGGGGCCGATAGATGTTTCTGTTGGGCTGGGACATCTTGAAATAGACCATCTGTGGGTAGAGAAAGAGAAATCTATCAGTGCTTTGTATTTCCCTCATTTTCTTCTAGGAAAGAGATTTCGTTTATTGAAGCTAGTTCCAGGGAGAGCAGGTGGATTTCCATCTGGGTGACCATTGTTCAAGTCCTGGACTGGCAGCTTAAAAATTGTGCCGGGTACATGTCTGTGCATGCCCCAAATTCTAGAATAGAAGAGTAAGGGTTGCAGTGAAGTCATCCTTAGTGGGTGGTGATTTCTCATTTTTCCTCTCACTGTCTGTCTCTGGTGAACACACACACCATATGGCAAAGATCTTAAAAGAAAAGAAAGAAAAAAGAAAATTTAGCTCCCTTTGCCCTGTTTATCTCAGGCATCCTATCCTTCCTCCATCATGTCGACTGTCATTCATATGCCTGGTGTCTAAATCATTACTTTTTAAATTTTTTTTGCCAGAGGGTAAGTGCCCTTGCTAGAGGGAGGGAGACAGAGAGGGAAGGAGAGGGACAAAGCACCACCCAGTGGGGTGTGATCATGCTGCAACCCCGACTCCCTGATTTCTCCATCCTGGTGGGCTTTTGGGCATGCGTGCACGAGCACTCGGTGTGTCTCTCAAGCTGCTGGGGTTGAGACTGGAACTGAGTAGTTGCTCACGTGGGATTCAGCTTCCCTGACCACTAGGCCATGGGGCTAGCCTAACCATCACTTTTATTTGAAAAGAGCATCTCACGTTGTGAAGGTGAACTTGTATCTCTGGTTTATCTCCACTGGCTCCTCGTTTTGGACTTACTCCTCCACTGCCACCTCTCTGACACCCACCCCTGGAGTTATGAGGTGGCCCGGATCCGGCCCACAGGTTGCCGGCTTTCCTTGTTCCTCACACATCCCACTTCCCTCCCAGAACTTGGCATTCTAAGGGTACCCTCCTCTCCCTCTATTCCCTCCTCACATCTCCATGCTCACCACCTCCATCCCAGACTGATGACTGATGAGCCCTTTACTCCATGCTGCTGAAGGTTATAGAAAAAGGGGGCTTCTGAGACCAGCAGTTGGCGTAATGGCTACTTCACTGGACTCCCATGTAGTCGACCGCGGTTCGAGTCCTGGACCTCGTGGCTTAAACTCATGCTGGGCGTGTGTGCATGCGTGCCCAAGACCCTGAGAGGAGAATGGAGGATAAGAGATTGTGGCGTGGCTACCCCCCCCCAAGGGGGTGATTTCTCACTTTCTGTCTCTCTGTCTCTCTCTCTTTCTGGCAAGTGCACACACCCTAGAGTGAAAACCTCCAAAAAAAAAAAAATACAGAAAAGAAAAAGAGGGTCCTAATGTGTACATGCGTGCCCAAGACCCTGAGAGGACAATGGAGTATAAGAGATTGTGGCGTGGCTATCCCTCCTGCGAAGGGTGATTTCTCGCTTTCTGTCTCTCTGTCTCTCTCTGTCTTTCTGGCGAGCACACACGCCCTATGGCAAAAAAAAAAAAAAAAAAAAAAAAAAAAAAAAAAAAAAAAAAAAAAAAAAAAACTCTCCAGAAAAAAAAAAGAATTAATAAGGATTCTGGCTTTGATTGCCATGGAAACCTGAATAATGGCCCACCAAGATGTCTGTGTCTTGATTGCTGGATTCTCTGTTTGTCACCTTCTGTGACAAAAGGGACTTTGTGTATGTGACTAAATTAAGGATTTTACAATAGGGAGGTTATCCTGGATTATACAGCTCTAACCGTAATCAGAGATGACTTTAGAAGAGAGAGAGGGAGCCAGCAGCTCGCGTGGTGGTTAAGGCACTGGATTCCCACATGGCTGAACGCAGTTCAAGTCCTGGACCTGGAGACCTGCTTTCTCACTTTCTCTCTCTCTCTCTCTCTCTCTCTCTCTCTCTCTCTCTCTCCCTGTCTCTCTGGCAAGCACACTCGCCCTATAGCAAAAAAATCTCTCTCAAACAAAATAATAAAAAATAAAAAAGAATATAACTACTAATCCAGTAGTAAAGTCCAGTAAAGTCCAGAGGAATGGAATGGACTTGTAGCCTATTATGTTCAAAATGGAGTTGTTTTATCATAGAAGTTCAAAGTTGGCAACCAGGGACTATGCTCACTCATAATCTAAAGCAATTTCAGGTTGTCAGTGACCACACCAACAGAACAAATTGACACTTCAGGGGTGAAAACAGTGGTGCAATGGTAAGACAATGTTCTGCAAAGCCAACCACATGGGAAGTTGCCAGGTCTGTGTCTGAAGACATCCATGAAAGTGCTGGGTATCTGTATTCATGATTCAGGGCTGGATGAAGCTGGAAGTGGTTCATGGCATGAAGACTCTTCAGAATATATAAGGTTATTGAGGTTTCCAGTCAAGGTAATGCCTTAAATGTCTGTTTGACTCACCTACATCACTTCAGAAAAAATATAAAAGGAAGAAAAACATTTAAAAACACAGATGAGTGGGGCCAGGAGGTGGCACAGAAGTTAAGGCATTGATTCCCACATGGCCAGCTAAGCAGTTTGAATCCCAGACTCAGCAGCTTGAAAAACATGCCGGACCCATGTGGATGTGTGCAGCCCAGGGAAGATTTCATGTTTTAAGACTAACGATTCTTGGGGCCAGCCAGTGGTGTAGGGGTGAAGGTGCTGGACTCCCACATGACCAACTGCCGATCAAGTCCTTGATCCTGTGGCTTGAAAATCACACTGGTGCTTGTACATGGGTGCCCAAGTTCCCGGAAGGAGAATGGAGAAAGAACTGTGGTGTGGCCATTCCCCCTGTGGTTGATTTCTCTCTTTCTCTCTCACAGTCTCTGTCTGTCTCTCTCTCTCTGTCTCTGGCAAGCACACACTCTATAAGGCAAAAACCTCTATCAAAAAAAAAAAAAAAAAAAAAACAATCACATGGGGCATGTGTGCTTGTATGCCCCAAATCCCAGGTGGAGAGTGGAGGAGAAGGGATTGTGGTGTGGCCATCCCCTTTGGGGATTAATTTTTCGCTTTCTCTTATCTCTCTCTAGTGAGCACATGCACCCTATTGGAAAACAAAACAAAACACCTCTTACATTTACATGTAATTTAATTCTATTCTATTTACAGTATTGTTGTTTGTGTGTTTGTTTAGAGATAGAGTCTCTCTATGTTGCCTCAGCTTTCTGAATAGCTCAGATTATAGGTGCCCATTGCTACACCTGGCTTAGAGCATTGATTTTAGATAAAAAAGAAAAAAAAAAAAACTTGAAATTGGTATGGAGGAGAATTAATACCTAAGATTAGTAAGGCAATTATGATAAGTATTGTAAGTGGAGACTTGCTCTATCAGATATTAAAATACACTGTTAGTGTAATATTGCTTTTTAAAAAATTATTTTATTTAACTTTATTTTATTTTAATTTGACCAGATAGGAATAGAGAGAGAGAGAGAGAGAGAGAGAGAGAGAGAGATGGAAAGTGAGAAAGTAAGCCGCCAGATCCAGGACTCAAACCACGGTCGGCCATGTGGGAGTCCAGTGCCCTGAACCACCACGTCACCTGCCAACCCTATTTTTGCTTATTAGTTACTTATTGGTGTATAAAAATTATTCCTAAACTTAGTGCTTAAAACAACAAACATTTATTTATTACTGCAGTTTCTGTGAACCAGAAAATTGGGAGTCTCAGCTGGGCAGTTGGGGCTCAGAGTCTCTCATTAGATTGCAGATAATATATGAGACAACATATCCTCCTTCCCCACAGCTAATATTCAGTCATAAAGTAGCCACTGAAATTGTTTCTAACAAAGGAGTGTTATAAGACAAGTAGACTCTGGGGCCAGCAGATGGCATGGTGGTTAAACGTGCTAGACTCCCACATAGCCAACTGCAGTTCGAGTCCCAGACCTGGTGGTTTGCTTTCTCATTCTCTCTCTCTCTCTCTTCCTCTCTGGTCAAATTAAAGTTAAATAAAATAATTCTTTTAAATAAATAAATAAATAAAACTGTTTCTAACAAAGGAGTCTTATAAGACAAGTGGACTCTGGGGCCAGAAGGGGGCATGGTGGTTAAGGTTCTGGACTCCTACATGACCAACTGCAAGTTTGAGTAACAGATCTCATGACTTTCTCTCTTTCTCCCTCTGCCTCTCCCTCTCTCTCTCTGTCTGTCTCTCTCTGGTAAGCATACATGCCCTATAGCAAATTAAAACATAACAAAGATAATACATAAGATTAAATAAATTAAAAGACAACGGTACTCAGAAATTGTTATTATCTATTAGTCTATAATTGTGATTAGCTATCTTATTTAACAATTTGCTGCCCTCATTATGATATTTAAATGGAAGAAGAATGGTTCTGAAAAATATAAAACCTTGAGAGTTTTCTTCATTAAGCTGCAAAACCGTATCATGTTCTGAAATGCTGCAGAGAACAAAATCCAAACAGACTTTGTAGACCTAAGAATTCCAAAATCTAAACTGGCAGTAGAAGAAAGCAAAGAAGAATCTTATTTATCAGCACAGAAGACCAGAAAGGTAAAAACTGGTAGTGCTATGAAAATGAAGGTTAAGGAATAAGAAAATTGATTGTGTAAAACTCTACTTGAAGGGCCAGCCCTGTAGCACTGTGATTATGCTTTATGAACAGGGAGCCAAACCCCACATAGATGACAGTAGTCTGAATTCCAGCCCTGGTAGTTTGAAAAAAATATGCTGGGCAGGTGTGCATGAGTGTCCCAAATCCTGATGGGATAGTGAAATGAGTGAAATTGGGGGATGTTTTCTCTCCCCACTCCCTGTCAGTGCATGTGCCCTATGGCAATAAAAAAAAAATTGAAACCAAAATAAACAAATCGAACAAACAAAAACTACCTGAACACTATGTTCATAGATTGGAGAATCAATATGGAAAAGATGTGAATTTTCTTTAAATTGAGCTCCATATTCAATATAATTCTGGCCAAACTCCCAACAGCTGTGAGTATCTATATAAGCTGACTATAAAATATATATAAAAATGCAAAGCTTTCAAAGTAACCCAGGCAATCATAGAGAACACAAGGTGATGACTTACTAAAACTTCTTACAGATCTACAGTAATTAAGGTAGTGCAATATTGGGGCCGAATGGTGGCGTAAAATTTATGCTCTGTGAGACTTCTTTGCGTATACTGGACACGCACATGCCTACGATCTGAGGCTGGTTGAAACAGAATGGATTGCAGTGTTAAGACCCTACTGGGGGTGCTGTGTCTCTCTCTTTTGTCTCTTGTTTTTTTTTTTTTTTGGAGAGGTTTTTGCTATAGGGCATATGCGTTCGCCAGTCAGACAGAGAGAGACAGAGAGAGACAGACAGAAAGCGAGAAATCACCCCCCAGGGGGGATGGCCACGCCGCAATCCCTTCTCCTCCATTCTCCTCTTGGGATCTTGGGCATGCATGCACACGCGCCCGGCGTGAGTTTTAAGCCACCAGGTCCGGGACGCGAACAGTGGTCGACTACATGGGAGTCCAGTGACATAGCCATTACGCTAACTGCTGGTCCACTCTCTTTTGTCTCTTTTCATGGAAGAAACAAACAAATGAAAAAGATGATGTGGTCTTGGTAAAGAAGAGACAAATAGGGGGACCAGCAGTTAGCGTAATGGCTATGTCGCTGGACTCCCATGTAGTCGACCGTGGTTCGAGTCCCGGACCCGGCGGCTTAAACTCACGCCGGGCGCGTGTGCGTGCGTGCCCAAGATCCCGAGAGGAGAATGGAGAAGGGATTGCGGCGTGGCCATCCCCCCTGGGGGGTGATTTCCTGCTTTCTATCTCTCTGTCTCTCTCTGTCTGTCTGGCGAGCGCACGCGCCCTATAACAAAAACCTCTCCAAAAAAAAAAGAAAAAAAAAAAGAAGAGACAAATAGGTTAACAGAACAAAATAGTTTCTAGAAATAGACCCACACTATCTGGATACTTGATTTGATGCAAAGGTGGCATTGTAAAGTAGTAAGGAAAGAAAAGGCTTTGTCCCCCAACAATGGTATTAGGACAATTAAATATCCATATTTTTTTTTTTTTTTTGAGAGAGGTTTTTCGCTATAGGGCGCGTGCGCTCGCCAGACAGACAGAGAGAGACAGAGAGACAGAAAGCGAGAAATCACCCCCCAGGGGGGATGGTCACGCCGCAATCCCTTCTCCTCCATTCTCCTCTCGGGATCTTGGGCACGCACGCACACGCGCCCGGCGTGAGTTGTAAGCCACCGGGTCCGAGACGCGAACTGCGGTCGACTACGTGGGAGTCCAGCGACATAGCCATTACGCTAACTGCTGGTTCCCTTAAATATCCATATTTTAAAAACACTTCATCCTGGGACAGTTGGCGGCATGGTTGTTAAGGCTGCTGGATCCCTCGTGGCTAATTGTCCAGTGTAAGTCCCAAACCCAACAACTTAAAAAACATACTGGGCATTTGACTGTGGGGAGCTTTTTGAGATGTGGGGCATGTACACATACATACACACATGTGTCCAGCATGCTTTTTAAGCCACTCAATTTGGGACGTGAACCATATAGTCAACCATGTGCGATCCAGTCACTTTAGCCACCATGCCACCAACTGGCCCAAGTGTTTTCATAATACACATTTTCCATGGGTGTTTTGATGTCTCCTCATATAAATTGGGTTGTCAGAAAAGTTATGACACACTTTTGCATAGATAAATAGAAAAATATGTCATGACTTTTTTGACAACCCAATACATTGGATCGTCAGAAAAATCATGATGCATTTTGCATACAAAAAATATGTCATGGGGCCCGCAGTTGGCATGTTCGCTATGATGTTGGACTCCCACATGGCCCACTGTAGTTCAAATCCCAGACCTGGTGGCTTGATTTCTTACCTTCCCTATCTCTCTCTGTCTTTCTCTGGTCAAATTAATAATAATAATAACAAATCAAATTAAATAAATAATTATTCAAAAACACACTATAAAATACTAAAAAAATACATCATGACTTTTCTGACAACTCGATATATGTATGTATGCATTTCATATATAATACTTATGCTTATATATATATAATACTTATGCTTATATATATATACACATATATATATATACACACACACACATACACACATATCCCTATATATATATATGCACATATACATATACATATACTCAAAAAGTTGTACTCACAAACTGGAATACTGTAAGAAAATGAAAATTAATGAGTAACAGCATTGGGACGAGCAGGTGGAATGGTGGTGAAGACACTAGATCCCACGTGGCTGGTTCCATGGCTTGAATCCCAGGACTGACACTTGGAAAACAAACCAAACATGTGAATATGTGCCCAAAATGCCAAAAGGAGAATGGAGGAGAAGGGATTGCTGTGTGATTCCTCACTTTCCCTTTCTCTTGGTTTCTATTTGTCTCTCTCCAGTGAATGTATGCACCCTATGGCAAAGACCTTTAAAATAATAATAATAAAATAATAATAATAATAATAATAATAGCTTTATTCTACAACATGGATGAATCTCACAAAAATACAAAGGGTCACTCCAGGAAGGAAAGCACTTTTGAATGGTGAGAATGAAAGATGACACATACAAAAGTGTATGTGGGGGGCCAGCAGGTGGCATGGTGGTTATGAAGCAGGCAGGACTCCATCTTGGAGGAGCGCCTCCATTATAAACGGTTTCCAACAGTTTAGTACAGAGCCTCTGCCTCAGAGAAAACTGTTTCTAATGCAGGCAGCCCAGGCACTGAACAATGCCCATGACTGGTATCCTCATGTCCCCCACTGGGGCCTTGTCCCCAGTGTGGAGCTGGCCAATAGAGACGAAACAGAATGCACTGAGCTCTGAGGGAGCTCGGAACTTCTAAAGTCCATGCTGGCTTTTGAAACTGAGGATTGATGAGGCCCGAGACTCCAACGGCTCTCGTTGGACATTTGACACTTTCACTGGACAAGCCTCAGGTAACACTTAAAGTGACTAAGATTCATTTCTGTCTAAATCAGAGGTTAAGGTTGTTTCCAAAAGTACACGCATAAAAAAATTAGAGAAAATAGTAAACAGGTTGACTGACCATGTGACGAGAAAATTATAAGATCTAGCTGGAGGGGAGACATCTCTATCAGCAACTAAAAGTTCTCATAGCCGCCCCGGACTCTGTCTTTCTGTCTTTCCTCCTTCTCCTACACTCAGGAGAAGGAGGAAAAAGAAAAAAAGGCCCAAAATCAGTTACTGTTACCAGATGGCAGGTCAATAGTCCCCGAGACCCTTGAGTCATCACAGAGCAGGTACACCAGATTACTCACCTGAGAAAAACAAAGTTTGCTAAGCTGGTTAGAAGAATACTTTATGCCTAGTCTGGATAACCTTATCAATGGTGTTGTCTCAAAATGTGTTGCTTGCACACAGGTAAATCCTAAATCCTCAGACAAGATTCTCTTAGGAATCAAATCCCGGAGAAAAAGAAAAAAATTGGGCAACAGAAAATTCATGGTGTCTAATAGTTCAGTCTCTAGATGAAATGAGGCTAGCTAATGTAAGACTAGCCTGATTTTACTTCTCTTCAAAGAAAAACACCTTAATAAATAGCCTTGTTTCTATAAATTACATAAAACAATAGTAAGACAAAAATTAGGTAAATGTAAATGGAGTAAATGTTTGTAATCGAACTTGTCTGTTAAATTAAGGTAATTTTTAAGGTTAAACTTGTAAAGGTAAAAACAAAGAGAATAAGGGAACCAGCAGTTAGTGTAATGGCTATGTCGCTGGACTCCCACGTAGTCGACCACGGTTCGCGTCCCGGACCCGGTGGCTTAAAACTCACGCTGGGTGCGTGTGCGTGCGTGCGTGTGCGTGCGTGCCCAAGATCCCGAGAGGAGAATGGAGGAGAAGGGATTGCGGCGTGACCATCCCCCCTGGGGGGTGATTTCTTGCTTTCTGTCTCTATGTCTCTCTCTGTCTGTTTGGCGAGCGCTCGCGCCCTATAGCAAAAACCTCTAAAAAAAAAAAATTAAAAAAAAAAAAAACACAAAGAGAATAAGATAAAAAATGAAAGAAGGGTTAAGGCTGTAAAAATGTATTTCTAATGGAACAGGTTAAAAGGAAAAGTGTTTCTATAAAAGGAATTTTGTGTAGTAAAGTTTTTGTCTTAAGATTGAATGGCTATCTCAGAACAGAAGGGAAAAAAGGGACAATAACTAAAAGGTGTAAACCATGTTGTTGAAGGTTGGAGTTACAAGTCTAAGAAAGGGTTGAAAAAATTAATCAAGTTAATGTTCTAAAGCTAATTGTACTGTTTTTAAATGTTATATACAGTAAAACAACTAAAAGAGAAGAGCCTCTTCAATTAGTCTATGCCTCACATAATTGTACTGGCTATTCCTACCACTGTTAAAGATAGCATGTTGCGGGAACCAGCAGTTAGCGTAATGGCTATGTCGCTGGACTCCCCTTAGTCGACCGCGGTTCATGTCCCGGACCTGGTGGCTTAAAACTCACGCTGGGCGCGTGTGCATGTGTGCCCAAGATCCCGAGAGGAGAATGGAGAAGAGACTGCGGCGTGACCATCCCCCCTGGGGGTGATTTCTCGCTTTCTGTCTCTCTGTCTCTGTCTGTCTGTCTGGCGAGCGCACGCGCTCTATAGCGAAAACCTCTGCAAAAAAAAAAAAAAAAAAAAAAGAAAAAGAAAAAAAAAGATAGCATGTTGCTCTGTCACACTGAAGCCAAGAGGACTGCTTCCATGGACTCCCCAGGGCCTTGGTCCATAAAAAAATAAGCCAGGAAGGCGCCTCTGGACAATACTTCAGAGACCAGAGAGCAATAGCCATACTCTATTCACTCCAGAGGCTGACTACTCTAAGTCAGATATTGTCAAGAATATAGCTCAACTGCTCCACGACTAGATGGTCAGAGAAAAGACAGGTGGCTCTGCTGACTCATGAGACATTAGAATGGCCTCTGGTAGTAGACTCCTTGGCCCTTGCCTCCGTTAAGTCCTCTACTAACCATACTTTTAATGTTGACTTTCGGCTCTAGTTTACTCAGTTTTCTTACCTAATTCATCTCCTACAGGATAAAAGCCACTAAATATTAAATGCTAGTTACTTTTGGACCTAGAGCCCAAATATACCAGGCACTGCACTGCCAGGGTGACTCTTCTTAACAGATATTTGAGGAGACTCAAAAAGAATGATATGGTTTCTGTTTTGTGGGAAATTTTGTTCTTTCCATAAGAACCTGACCAAATGCTGTTCTGCTTCCATAAACTGCTTGCATTGTCTCGGGAAGTATTGTATTATGATCTCCCTGTAAGCGACTGAACCTAGTGACTGCATACCATGAATATTGGCCCAAGCCAGTCTGAGCAGACACTGACGCCATGAGCAACTGTGCCCAACAACTGGAAACCGTGAAATCAGCCCAAGTCAGCTCAAAGTGGACTTTAAATTAGGTGAACCTTCTTATCTGCCAAAGGAGACTATCACCCTGCCCTCTAGCTGATACTGAGGAATCAATTATTTGATCTCCATAAAAGAGAAGTGGGGAATGAAGCAGCCGAGACTCCATCTTGGAGGAGCGACTCCATCTTAGAGGAACGCCTCCATTATAAACTATTAAGCTCCTATGACTAATAACTCAGGGCTGATAGCCGTCTAAGGTTTCTTCCCTCCAGAAAACTTGCTGCCCCTCCATGGAGCTACAGGGTAACCTGAAAACCTTAGGTGGATTAGTACCTTACATAGATTAGTACTTTGAATAGATTGGTACCTTGAATAGATTAGACTTCTGCTTCTCTGACTCCTCACTTTGACGCTGTGTAGGGCGGGACCTGAGCCCAATCCCCACCCCGAGACCTCTCATTTCCCAGCTTCCCCATAAAAGACCGTGTCCAACCCCCAGTCGGGGCCAGAGAATTCAGAGTGCTAACTCCTCTGCTTTCCATTCCTTGGCATCTGGTTTTCTGCAACAGTCGCAACACTTCCAGCTTCAGCCAGGCCTGGATCGTGGGCATGCGTATACCTGGCATACTTAGGGAGCTCTCCAGATGCAAGCCTAGACTTTATCATGTGGATTAGCCTCACAGAGTGTCCCATTTTACCAACGAACCACTGTCCAGCCCCAGAACATCCACTTTTTAAGGGAAATCTGTATTTTCATGTGAAATCTCTTATTATTTAAATTATTCTTAGGAGGTTGGTAGGTGGTGTGGTGGTTAAAGGTGCTGGACTCCCACATGGCTGACCATGGTTCAAGTTCTGAGCGTGGTGGCTTGCTTTCTCACTTTTCCTCTTTCTCTTGCTCTCTTTCACTCTGTCCCTCTCTGGTCAAATTAAATAAATAATAAAGTTATATGAAATAATTATTTTTTTAAAATTACTGTTAGATCAGTTCCCGAATGGTCTTTAAAAAATTTCCTGTCAGGAAATAAGGAAATGGTTGCAATGACCTTTGGCCAGAATCCTCTGGCCAGAGTCCTCCCTTACTGGCAGCCAACACTTGAGATGGGCAATAATGCCACAGGGGCCAAGTAAGGTAATCAAAGTACTCGCCACTCTGTGGCCTTACCCCTCCTCCCCTCCTGTATAAATACATCACATCTCAGTAGGGTGGGCTGAAGCACCTCTGGCTTCAGACCCTGGGGTGTTCTTTCTTTCAATAAACTTTCCTTTTTTTTTTCTTTCCAAAATGGTGCCTCCTGAGTCTTACTCTGAACCCTAGTAATTACCAATAGCTTCAACTCTTCTTTTTCTTTAAGGATTATTTTATTTAACTTTATTTATTTATCCATTTGTTTATTTCAATTTGACCAGAGATGGACAGAGAGAGAAAGCAAGCCGCCAGGTCCAGGACTGCGGTTGAACATGTGGGAACCCAGAGTCTTTAACCCCCACGCCACCTGCTGGTCCCAAGATTCAACTCTTCTAAACACGAGTTTAATCAGACCAAATGTTGCAGAAAACCAGATGCCAAGGAATGGAAAGCAGCATTAGAGAGAGAACTGTTTATTACGCCGGCCAGCAAGGAGGAGTTAACACTCTGAATCTCGGGGCCCACTGGGGGTTGGACACTGTCTTTTATGGGGGGACTGGGGAAGGGGAGGTATCAGGCTCAGAACCCACCCTATGCAGTGTCAAAAAGGAGGAGACGGGACCAGCAGTTAGTGTAATGGCTATGTCGCTGGACTCCCACGTAGTCGACCGCGGTTTAAGTCCTGGACCCAGCGGCTTAAACTCACGCCGGGCGCGTGTGCGTGCGTGCCCAAGATCCCAAGAGGAGAATGGAGGAGAAGGGATTGCGGCGTGACCATCCCCCCTGGGGAGTGATTTCTCGCTTTCTATCTCTCTGTCTCTCTCTGTCTGTCTGGCGAGCACACGCGCCCTCTAGTGGAAACCTCTCAAAAAAAAAAAAAAAAAGGAGGAGGCAAAGAAGCAGGAAGACTAATCTATTCAAGGTACTAATCTATTCAAAGTACTAATCTATTTAAGGTACTAATCCACCCAAGGTTTTCAGGTAGCTCCAGGGAGAGGCAGTAAATTTGCTGGAAAACAAAAACCTTAGAAAGCTATCAGCCCTGAGTTATTAGTCATAGGAATTTCACAGTTTATAATAAAGGCATTCCTCCAAGATAGAGTCACACCTGCTTCACAAACAAAATGCATCTAGAATTAAAAATCCAGTTTTAGAACCAGTAGGTAGTGTAATGGTTACATCACTGGACTTTCATGTAATTGACCGTGATTCAAGTTTCAGACACAGTTACTTAAAACTCATGCCAGGTGCATGTGTGTTGAAGATCCCAAGAGGAGAATGGAGGAGAAGGGTTCGTGGCACGGTCATCCCCACTGGAGGTGATTTTTTAAAAATTATTTTATTTAACTTTATTTATTTATTTAATTTGACCAGAGAGGGACAGAGTGAGATACAGAGCGAGAGAGAAAGCAAGCTGCCAGGGACCAGCAGTTAGCGTAATGGCTATGTCACTGGACTCCCATGTAGTCGATCGCGGTTCACATCCCGGACCTGATGGCTTAAAACTCACACCAGGCGCGTGTGTGTACGTGCCCAATCCCAAGAGGAGAACAGAGGAGAAGGGATTGTGGCATGGCCATCCCCCCGGGGGGTGATTTCTCGCTTTCTGTCTCTCTGTCTCTCTCTGTCTGTCTGGCGAGCGCATGTGCCCTGTAGCAAAAACCTCTCCCCAAAAAAAGAAAGCTGCCAGGTCCGGGACTCAAACCCCGGTCAATCATGTGGGAATCTAGTGCCCTTAACCACCACACCACGTGTCAGCCCCCTGGGGGTGATTTTTTTTTTTTTTTTTTTTTTTTGCTTTTTGTCTCTCTCTGTGAAGCAGAAGCAACTCTGTCTTTGAACTTTACTAAGGTTATACTTGCTTCCTTTTACCCAGAGTAAACAAGAGTATTTAATAGTCTTGTTGTCTTTGCTAACTAGCCCCAAACCCTAAGCAACGTAATTACCAATCAGCAAACCCCTGCCTGGAGCCATGGGTAACATTAAACAAAGATCTGGAGAGTGTCCTTAGAAATAATTTTTTTTGAGAGGTTTTAAAGAGAGAGACAGAGAGACAGAAAGTGAGAAGTCATTTTTTGTGGGATGGCCACACCGTAGTCCCATCTACTCCATTCTCCTCTCGGGATCTTGGCACGCACATACATGTGCCAGAGTGAGTTTAAGCCACCAGGCCCAGGACTCAAACTGTGGTCAACTACATGGGAGTCCAGCGACATACCCATTATGCCAACTGCTGGTCCCCTTAAAAATAATTAACCTGCTTAAGCAGCCCATCTTTCGGGGCCCCTTCCTTTCTTGGGATCTCTGTTATTTTTCCCCTCTCCTTTAATAAACTTTGTTAATAAACTCCCCACATGAAACCCACTTCCTTTCCTCCTCAGTACCTCCTCAGTTTCCATTGTAATCGCCATATCAACCCAGAATTGATAATGATCTTTGACCTTTATAAACACCCCTTGCCTTCCGCTTGGGGCTGCAAGATTTTGAGACATGAGTCCTCCCCATATGCCACTGGTTTAATAAACTCCAATAAATGTGGCTGTCTGGATGTCCTCTTATTTCTTGCTGAGTAGACTATAACATCTGTTTCTCTGGCTAGAGCACACACCCTATAGTAAAAATCTCTCTAAAAAAACAAACTCCAATTTTGACCAATGAACAGAAAGAGAAAGGCATTCTATTGTTTTTTGTGGGTTTTTTTGTTTTGTTTTGTTTTGTTTTGCTTTTTGTTTTCCTTTGGGCAAAGTTCCCAAAAGAAGCAACAAAGAGGCAGGACAGAAAGGAAAACAGCTTTGAAGGGTGAGAGATCCATGAACAATGAATTACTTTTTTTTTTCCTCCATTGGAACAATATTGCAGGTTTATGTTTTCGATTATCTGACAGACCCTAACATCCAACTTGCTCACCCTCCTGTGGACTAACATCCCACCCAGCGGTCGCTGTCCTCTGCGTTGTGCAGGGATAGAGATAAGATTGAATCTCCTCAGGCCCCTCTCCCAGATAAAAGCATTCAACCAGTCCAAACCTGAGGCTGCCTGGGGAGAAGAGTGAAGAAAAAGGAACTGGAGGCCAGGACAGTACTCACCCAACCCACACAGATCAGTCCGAACGTCAGCATCGTGTACCCCTTGACGTACCCCTGGACTTGCCCCATGAATGAAACTGTTAGCCTGGAGGCCTGGGCAGCTCGGATGTGGGGATTGGATGCCAGCCACAGTTGGGTGTTGCAAACAGGATCTAGTCTGTCAACAGACCTGCCCTGCACTCAGATTTAACCTGAACGTAGCACATGCGCTCTGCTCTTCTGCACATGCGCTCTACTCTGCACTTGGTGCTCTACTTTGAACACGGGACTCTACTCAGCACACGTCACCAGATCTTATGTGACACGGCAGTCTGCTCTTCCTCTAAACTGTAGCCATACTGTTCCTACCTCTAAGACACTTCCCCTTCCTATACCCTTATAAAAATTGCTAACCCCCGCCCTAGCGCATGACTTCTCTGGCCCCCTCTCTCTTTCCCAGCCCGGGAGTGCTCCCAATAAAGGCTCTACATTTCTATTTTCTCGCGTGGTAGGCCCATTCCTAACATTTGGGACCAAAACCTGAGAGGAGTTTTGTGCCCTGCAGTCCCTGAGAGGGCCTCTCTTCTCCTGAACCAGGAACCGACCCACCAACCTCCGACTAACCACTTGCCCTGGCCTTCTGAAGGTAAGCCCACCTGCCCATGGTTTCCGGAAACACGGCCACATCAGGGTCCCCTCCGATTCCTGGAGCTCATGTGATTGTAGAGATGTCTTAATCCCCTGCTTCTCACCCCCCTCCACCCCGTTCCACTCATGAGATTAGGGACACCTCTCCCTTTTTCTGCTCACTTGAGTCCCAGGCACAATGGGTAACACCTAATCTGTCACCAAGTCAGAGATGCCCCTGGACTGTCTGCTCAGTAACCTCACCAAATTAGGACTCCCTTAGTGCCCGGACCAGCTCGGCATGAACACGTTTTTTTGAGTGGGGAAGGCTGTGGATTAGAAATAGATGGGATAACAAAACACACAAAGACACACAGGTATAGAAAAGCGAGGATCGGGTGGGCGCAACTTCTCTGATAGAGAAATTGCGACCAGAATCAGCCTCAGGTTTATTCTTTTAAAGGGGAAAATGGGATGTAAAAGGAATGGGGAAGAAGGAAGTGGAATGCAAAGAGAATAAGGGAGGAGAAATTGAGATGCAAAGCCAGTTGGTTTTGGATGTAATCATCTGAGGATGTGAAAATGACTGGCGCAGTATAATTTCTCTGATCTTTTTGGGGACAATCTAATAAACACTTGTGACTTCCTTTAGCCTGATACTGGCCAGTATAGAGGTATTGAGTTTCAAGAAGAGCAGGAAGACGACCATTCACAACAGGCAGGTACTGCTTTCGTATATAGATGTTTCTCAATAGCCCTGCTAGAGTAGCTTATGGAAGCGCATATCTGCATGTGTCTTCAGGCCACACGTTTTAAAAACATGTTTTCAGATTGGCTGCTCTCCACATATCCCCCTAAAACTCTCTCATTTTTGTCATTAAAAAAAAAAAAAAAAAATCAGGGAAATGGAGGTTGTTGCAGGACCTGAGAAAAGTTAATGCCACCATGCAAACAATGGGGTCATTACAATCTGGCCTTCCTAATCCAAGCACTGTTCCCCTCAACTTTCATTTAATCGTGTTAAATCTTTTTTTTTTTTTTTTGAGAGGTTTTTGCCATAGGGCGTGTGCGCTCGCCAGATAGACAGAGAGAGACAGAGAGACAGAAAGTGAGAAATCACCCCCCCAGGGGGGATGGTCACACTGCAATCCCTTCTCCTCCACTCTCCTCTCAGGATCTTGGGCACACACACACACACGCGCCTGGCGTGAGTTTAAGCCACCGGGTCCAGACGCGAACCACGGTCGAATACGTAGGAGTCTAGCGACGTAGCCATTACGCCAACTGCTGGTCCCAATCGTGTTAAATCTTAAAGATTGTTTCTATACTATTCCCCTACATCCTAATGATTGCCAACATTTTGCCTTCTCCGTACCTTCCACTAACCATAGGGAACCTTTAGCTAAGGTTCCGGTGAAAAGTGCTACCTCAGGGCATGGCCAACAGTGCCACCTTATGTCAACATTTTGTCAGTACAGCTTTACAAGACAGCAATAACCTGCTTGTTATATTATTCATTACATAAATAACATTCTCTTAGCGTCTGCTAACCCAAAAAAGTTATTAAATTTATTTGCAGATACTGAATTGAGGCTAAAACAATAGAGACCAATAATAGCCCCTAAAAAGGTGCAGCAAATGGCTCCTTTTAATTACTTGGGACATATTATTTCTAACAAACAAGTTCACCCTCAAAAGGTATCTCTCCAATTAGACACACTAAAAACATAAAATAATTTTCAAAAACTATTAAAAAAGGGAACCAGCAGTTAGCGTAATGGCTATGTCGCTGGACTCCCACGTAGTCGACTGCGGTTCGCGTCCCAGACCCAGTGGCTTAAAACTCATGCCGGGCGCGTGTGCGTGCGTGCCCAAGATCCCGAGAGGAGAATGGAGGAGAAGGGACTGCGGCATGACCATCCCCTCTGGGGGGTGATTTCTCGCTTTCTGTCTCTGAGTCCATTCCAAATGCTTTGATAGTATTTACTAATGGTTCAAGCAATGGGCATACTAAATATTAGACACAAAATTTAAAAAAGGTCATATCTAACCCACCTTGTTCTGCACAGCATGCAGAACTTCACGCAGTAAAAGCTGTATTAACAGACTTTCAGCATCAACCTTTAAACATTTATTCTAACAGTCTCTATGTAGTTTCTGTTATCAAAAAAAATTAAAACTACTATTCTTAAAAACATTCCTCAAAAAAGTTTTTTCCATACTTTCTCCGATATCCAAGATTTAGTACATAGACAAATCTGCCCACTTTTCATTTGCCACATTAAATCTCACACCAGCCTCCCTAGTACTCTTACATTTAGTAACCGCCGAGCTAATACACAGCTCATTGCTGTTGTTTCAAACTCCAAAAACACAGGCACAACAATTGCATAACCTTTTTCACCAAAATACTGCTGCCTTATGCAAACAATTTTCTATCACTAGACAACAGGCACGTGACATTGTTAAAAATTGTCCAAACTGTGTTCCTTTCCTGCCTTCTCTTCCTATGGGAATAACCCCAGGGGCCTGGCCCCCAATCATATTTAGCAAGTAAATATAACCCATTATGCCCCACGTTGGGCGCCACTTTGCCGGGACTAGCTCGGCATGAACACGTTTTTTTGAGTGGGGAAGGCTGTGGATTAGAAATAGACGCGATAACAAAACACACAAAGACACACAGGTATAGAAAAGCGAGGATCGGGTGGGCGCAACTTCTCTGATGGAGAAATTGCGACCAAAACCAACCTCAGATTTATTCTTTTAAAGGGCAAAGAATGGAGGAAGGAAAAAATGAGATATAAAAAAAATTTAAAAAACAAGGAAAGTAAAATCCAAAAAAATAAGAGAGGAAAAATCAAAATGAAAAGCCAGTTGTTTTTAGATGTAAATCATCTAAAAATGTAAAAATGACTGGCACCATATAATTTTTCTAATCTTTTTAAAAAACAATCTAATAAATGCTTGTGACTTCCTTTAGCCTAATACTAGGCAGTATCGAGGTATTGGGTATCAACAATAACAAAAAAAACCCACAACCATTGACAACAGGCAAATACTACTTTCGTATATAAATACTTCTCAATAGCCCTGCTAGAGTAGCTTACAAAAGCTCTATCTACATGTGTCTTTAGGCCGCATGTTTTAATCACATGTTTTCATAATAACTGCTCTCCACACCTCAGGATCTACGGTAAGTGGTTGATATTCTATTCCACTGTGGCCTGGCCACAATATGCTTTGGACAATGGGTCTAAATGGCCTCCTGAGGGGACTTTCAATTACAATACCCTCACTGATTTGGATAACTACTGCCGAAGGGTAGGCAAATGGTTGGAGGTTCCATATGTCCCAGCCTTTTTAGGATCTGCACTCCCTCTGCACTTCCTGCACTACTGCCCACGTCCTTCTCACAACCAGAACCCCACAGTCTAAGACCAAACCTCTCTTAGAGGCCGATCTCTCTCCTATAGATGAACCACCTAAAACTCTTACCTCCCCTCCTTCCCGGGCCCCCCTCCAGAGTCCCCCACCATACCCAGTCCCACTTCAGTGCCACCAGTCCCAGCCCTGCGCCCCCCCAACTCCCCTGCCTTTCACCACTGCCTCCTCTTCCATGTCCTTTGCTCCCATCCCCTCTTCACCGTCTCCAGGTAGTTCACATACCCACTCTCTGGCCCTCATCCTTCTCCCACCCCTTCCCCCACCCCTTCCCCCATTTCTCTCTGGGAAGTGGCGGGAATGGAGGGTATTGTCAGGGTCCACATTCCCTTCTCTCTTCAAGATCTATCTCAAATAGAAAGAAGACTCGGTTCTTTCTCTGCTAACCCCACAGCTTTTATCAAAGAGTTTCACCATTTTACTCAGGTTTATAATCTTACTCGGCATGATCTCTGCGTAATCCTGTCTCCACCCTTACTGTGGATGCGAGAGCGAGTCCAGGAGGCAGCCCAAGAACATGCCGATCAAGCCTGTCTGGTCGACCCGGCTCTTCCACTTGGACAAGCAGCTGTTCCTATTACGAACCACAATGAGACTATCAGGTAGGAGACTCTGGCCCCAAAAAACCGAGACTACATGACCCACTGTCTCCTGGCTGGAATGCACATCGTCTCTAACAAAATTGTCAATTATGGCAAACTCCACAAAATCACCCAGGGGGCAGATGAAAACCCAGCTGTGTTCCTCAATCACCTTACAGAGGCCTTAACTCTTTTTTTTTTTTTCTTTTTTTGGAGAGTGTTTTGCTATAGGGCACGTGCGCTCACCAGACAGACAAAGAGAGACAGAGAGATAGAAAGCGAGAAATCACCCCCCAGGAGGGATGGCCACGCTGCAATCCCTTCTCCTCCATTCTCCTCTCGGGATCTTGGGCACGCACGCACATGCGCTCGGCATGGGTTTAAGCCACCGGGTCCGGGACGCGAACCACGGTCGACTACGTGGGAGTCCAGCGACATAGCCATTATGCTAACTGCTGGTCCCAGGCCTTAACTCTTTATACACAATTAGACCCTGCTTCACCGGTTGGGGCCACAGTTTTGGCATCTCACTTTATTACCCAGTCAGCACCCAATATTAGAAAAAATCTTAAACGGGCAGAGGATGGCCCTCAAACCCCTGTCGCCCCCAAACCCCTGTCGGTGATCTTATATAAATGGCATTTAAGGTTTACAATGCCCAGGAGGAAGTGGCTGAGGCTGAATGCCAAGCCCGCCTTCACCACAAGGTGGCACTCCAAACCCAGGCCCTGGTAGCAGCCCTGAAGCCAGCAGCCCCACAGGGGCTCAAGAATGGGGCTTTCTCATCTAAGTCCTTTCCCCCAGGCCCATGCTTCAAGTGCGGGAACTCGGGCCACTGGGCTCGACAATGTCCTTGCCCCCAACTTCCCACCAAGCCATGCCCCAAGTGCAAACAGCCTGGTCATTGGGGAAGTGACTGCCCAATGGTTGTCTCATCCCCAGCACCTCCACACGGGGGACAAGTCAGCTATGTGGTCCCCTCTTGGGAGCTGTTGAGGCCAGCTGCCAACTGAAGAGGGCTGGACTCAAAGACCCCCATCATCCTCGCCGAGTCCAGGGTAACACTATAAGTAGCGGCTAAGTCCATCTCCTTTCTTGTGGACATGGGGGCTACCTACTCCATCCTGCCCTCCCATTCGGGGCCACTTTTTCTTTCTCAGATCTCAGTCACGGGAATAGATGGCACACCCTCCTGTCCACCTAGGACAGGCACCCTAGCCTGCCATATAGAGGGACGACCTTTCTCCCACTCTTTCCTAGTTATGCCATCATGCCCAGTCCCCCTCCTGGGCAGAAACGTCCTTTACCAATTGGGAGCTACCCTCCAACTTCCAGCTACAGCCCCTGCGGCTCGCTTTCTCCTCCCTCTCATCTGCTCATCCATTGACTTTGATCTTTCTGGCCCTCCCTCCTTTCCTCTTCCCCCTCCACCCAGACTTCTGCTTCCTGTTTGCTTTCACCTGGGAGGATCCCAACTTACACTCTCCCAGTAGCTTCCCTGGACAGTCCTCCAGGGCTTCTTCAAAACCGATGCTTTCTCTGGGAACCAGCAGTTAGCGTAATGGCTATGTCGCTGAACTCCCACGTAGTCGACCGCGGTTCGTGTCCAGGACCCGGTGGCTTAAAAAAAAACTCACGCCAGGTGCGTGTGCGTGCGTGCCCAAGATCCGGAGAGGAGAATGGAGGAGAAGGGATTACGGCGTGACCAGCCCCCCGGGGGGGTGATTTCTCGCTTTCTGTCTCTCTGTCTCTCTCTGTCTGGCTGGCGAGTGCACGCGCCCTATAGCGAAAAACCTCTCAAAAACAAAAACAAATACAAAAAAAAACGATGCTTTCTCACGTTGTCTCTCTCTCTCCCTACTGTCAGCATGTGTGCTCTGTAGCAAATTAAAACAATAATAATAATGATGATGAATAAAATCAAATAAATAATTCATTTTTAAAAAAAGAAAGAAAGAAAAGAAAAGGAGTTGGTAGTAGCAAACTTTGGCCAGAATCATCTGGCCAGAGTTTACTGGCAGCCAACACCCACCGATTGGTCGATAAGGTCCTGTGGAAAGTGAGCTAAACAAAGCACTCGCCATTCTTGTGACCTACCCTCCCACCCCTCTCACATAAAAACATCACATCTCAGTAGTGTGGGCTGAAGCGCCTCTAGCTTCAGGCCCCCAGGGTGTTCTTTCTCTCAAAACTTTCCTTTCTCTCTCTCTCTCTCTCTCTCTCTCTCTTCCCCTTTTTCTCAAGATGCTGCCTCCTGACTCTTACTCTGAACCCCTAACACGTGAAGGTTATCTGTTGGTTGGAACTGGTAGTAAGTCAAAGTTGCCGGTGATTTTTGAAAGCAAGCCTCAGATTGTATAAAAGTAAAAGTATCTATCTTGAGTCTGCTGGAATGTTTATATTCCCATTCATCTGTTTCTATGGGACTGATTTCTCCAAAGTGAGACATAGAAACAACGTATGCATCACTGAGTGGCATTACCTTCAATTCAACCTAGATTAGATAAATCAACATGTAAGAAACATGGCATTTGCCCCAAGTGTACACATAGTCATTTAATATTTAACTTATATTGCTTTATGTTCCACCTGCGGTCCTGCTTCATTATTGTAACCGGGCGAATTTAGGCTGCCATGGGTCCATTCATAGGGCAAGTCCAGGGGTACGTCAAGGGGTACACGATGCTGACTGTGGGACTGACCTGTCTGGTTTTGGTGAGTACTGCCCTGGCCTCCAGTGCCTCTTATTTCTCACTCTTCTCCCCACGCAGCCTCAGGTTTGGATTGGTTGAATGCTTTCATCTGGGAGAGGGGCCTGAGGAGAATGCAATCTTATCCCTGCACAACTCTGAGGACAGCAACTGCTGGATGGGATATTAGTCTGTTACGGTCTGACCAGCGAGAACTAAGAGGACATCCAGACATAGCCAAATTTTTTGGAGATTTATTGACTAATAGGTCGGCAGCATTCAGGGGAACTCATGTCTCTCAGAACCCCTGCCGCCCCGAGTGGAAGGAGAGGGGTGCTTATATAGACAGAAATCAGTCATTCTGGGTTGATATGGTGATTACAATGGAAACTGAGGAAGGGGTGAAGAGGAAAGGGAGTGGGATTCCCATGCAAAAGCAGTGAAGGAAGCTGAATCCAGCAGGTTATTTTTTTTTTATTTTTTAGAGGTTTTTTTTTTTTTTTTTTTGCTATAGGGCGCGTGTGCTCGCCAGACAGACGGAGACAGAGAGACAGAAAGCGAGAAATCACCCCCCAGGGGGGATGGCCACGCCACAATCCCTTCTCCTCCATTCTCCTCTCGGGATCTTGGGCACGCACACACATGCACCCGGCTTGAGTTTAAGCCACCGGGTCTGGGACTCGAACCGCAGTCAACTACGTGGGAGTCCAGCGACATAGCCATTACGCCAACTGCTGGTCCCCCAGCAGGTTATTTCTAAGGGCACTCTCCAGATCTTTGTTTAATGGTCCCCATGGCTCCAGGCAGGGGTATGGTGTTTGGTAGTTACAGTGCTAGGGATCATCTAAACAAAAAGCTTTCTGGCTAGTTAAAGACAGTAAGACTATTAATCACTCTATTTACTCTGGGCAAAAGGAGAAAACCAGTTAACTTAAAGCTCAAAGATGGAGGGACCAGCAGTTAGCATAATGGCTATGTCGCTGGACTCCCACATAGTCAACCACGGTTCGCGTCCTGGACCCGGTGGCTTAAACTCATCCGGGCGCATGTGCGTGCGTGCCCAAGATCCCGGGAGGAGAAGGGATCGCGGCATGGCCATCCCCCCTGGGGGGTGATTTCTCACTTTCTGACTCTCTGTCTCTCTCTGTCTGTCTGGCAAGCGCACGCGCCCTATAGCAAAAACCTCTCCAAAAAAAAAAATAAAGTTCAAAGATGGAGATGTTTCTTTTTCTTTTCTTTCTTTCTTTTTTTTTTTTTTTTTAAGAGAAGTTTTTGCTATAGGGCACATGCCTGGCCAGAAAGACGGAGAGAAACAGAAACAGAAAGCAAGAAATCACCCCCCAGGGGGGATGGCCACACCATAATCCCTTCTCCTCCATTCTCCTTTTGGGATCTTGGGTACACATAAACACGTACCAAGCATGACTTTTTTTTTTTAAAGAATTATTTTATTTAACTTTATTTATTTTAATTTGACCAGAGAGGAATAGAGTGAGAAAGAGAGGGAAAGTGAGAAAGCAAGCCACCAGGTTCAGGACTTGAATCACGGTCGGCCATGTGGGAGTCCAGCACCCTCAACCACCACGCCACCTGCCGGCCCCCAAGCATGACTTTTTAAACTTGTGTTTAGAAAAGCTGAGTCTTGGGGTCAGCAGGTGGCGTGGTGGTTAAAGGCTCTGGGCTCCCACATGGACGACTGCCGAGTCCAGAACCCCGCGGCTTGTTTTCTCTCTCTCTCTCTCTCTCTGCCTCTCTCTGGTCAAATTGAAGTAAACAAATGAATAAATAAAGTTAAATAAAATAATTCTTAAAAAAAAAAAAAGAAGTGTTGAATCTATTGGTAATTGTTAGCTTTCTGAGTAAGACTAAGGAGGCACCATACAAAATAAATAAATAAAGGAAAGTTTATTGAGAGAACACTCCCGGGTCTGAAGCCAGAAGTTCTTCAGCCCCCCCTCAGGAGATATGATGTATTTATATGGCAGGGGTAGAGAGGTAAGGCCACAGAGTGGCGATTACTTTGATTAGTTTACTTGGCCCCGAGGCATTATTGACCCATCTGTGAGTGCTGGCTGCCAGTAAGGAAGGGCTCTAGCCAGAGGATTCTGGCCAAAGGTTCACTGCAATCATCTCCTTACTTCCTAACAGGAAATTTCTTAAAGGCCATTCAGGATCCCATCTAACTGTAATTTAAATAATAAGAGATTTTACGTGTAAATACAAATTTCTCTTAAAAAGTAGATTTTTTTTTTTTTTTTTTTTCTTTTTTTGGAGAGGTTTTTGCTATAGGGCGCGTGCACTCGCCAGACAGACAGAGAGAGACAGAGAGATAGAAAGCGAGAAATCACCCCCCAGGGGGTATGGCCACGCCGCAATCCCTTCTCCTCCATTCTCCTCTCGGGATCTTGGGCACGTACGCACACGCGCCCGGCGTGAGTTTAAGCCACCGGGTCCGGGACTCGAACCACGGTCGACTACGTGGGAGTCCAGCGACATAGCCATTACGCTTAACTGCTGGTCCCAAAAGTAGATGTTTTGGGGCAAGACAGTGGTTCAGTGGTAAAATGGGACACTCTGTGAAGTAGATCCACATGACAAAGTTCTAAGTCACCTGGGGAGCTCCGTAAGTATGCCAGGTGTACACACACATGCCCACGATCCAGGCCTGGCTGAAGCTGAAAGTGTTGCAACCACATTGGAGATACTGTTGTTACTCAACTTGAAAGGTTTCAGCTGGCAGCCGGCTGAACCTCCTTGTCCAGGGAGTACTACGGCGACCCCAATCAACCACAAAAGTCGGTTCTTGATGTAAAGTACAAGAGGCTTTATTTCTAGCACACTAGGACTCCACTCTCAGTCGTACAAGACACAACAGAGAGAGTGAGGCCCCGAACAAAGGGGCATTTAGGTTATATAGACACAAGTCCACGGGGTGAGGGGAGGAAAGAATGAGGAAGTAAGGTAAGGGGCTTTTTACAGGGAGCTAGTAAATTGTCTCGGGCTTTTACAACTTCAGCAGTTTATTATGAGGGTTGTATTAGTTTTAGTACAGAAGCAAAAAAGGCAAAGGTTAAACTTTATCTTTATAAAACAGGATAGGTACAGTTTAATTTTATTTTTACAGACTGAAATCCGGTTCGCTTGCCCAAGTGCTATAAAACCAAGCCATAGGCACATGGTGTGGTGAAGGAACGTACAGCTTTATTGCAAAGCACAAAGCAAGGAGAGCAGGCAGCTCATGCTGAAAAGATCCGGTCTCCCTGAGATGTTCCCCACATGCCTTTTTAAGGACAAATATTAGTGGCAGGGGTCCTAGGCGCATGATCAGTTCAGTGATTGGTTCAAGAGGGCGTGATCATCTCATGGGCATTCTTGATTGGTGAGACCTTAGATAATCAAATTCCTCTTCAGTTGTCTGTAACCGGTCAGCTTGGAGTCTTTGAGCTCACAACCAGCAGTTTCCAGCCTACAAAACATCTTACATATTGAAACGAAAAACTTCTTTCCTTTAAGTAAGAGTTTTAGAGGTCAAATGGCCCTCACTTATGATCCATGTTGGTCATTATCATAACCAAAGTCTAAAGACTTACTCCTTACTCTGGGCCATTACAATGTAAATGGACTTGATATTTCAGGAACCCTAGAAAATACATTAGGGAGTTCTTGCTCAGTTTCACTGTCTGTTTCTCTCTCTCACTCACTCACTCACTCACTCATGGAAGAAAGAAAGAAACTTTTAAAAAGTGGATGATTTGGCAATATGGTTTCACAAGTTACTCTTTTTTTTTTTTTTTTTTTTGGAGAGGTTTTTACTATAGGGCGTGTGCGCTCACCAGACAGAGAGAGACATAGAGACAGAAAGTGAGAAATCACCCCCCAGGGTCACGCTGCAATCCCTTCTCCTCCATTCTCCTCTCGGGATCTTGAGCACTCACGCACACACGCCCGGCGTGAGTTTTAAGCCACCGGGTCCAGGACGAGAACCGCGGTCGACTACATGGGAGTCCAGCGACATAGCCATTATGCTAACTGCTGGTTCCCCACAAGTTACTCTTTAGTCTAAGAGCATGAAAGAGTTTAGCAGGGACACCCTAATTTCTTAGTAATCAGGTCCAAAGAAAGTATCGATTTTATCTCCAAAAGAACAGCCTTGAGCTATTTGTAAAGAAGCCAAATCTTTCTTTTAAAGGTTGAACTCTAACGTGCATAAAAATACACAAGTCACAGGTGCTCAGTGAAAATCAAAGACAACACCTGTGTGATCACAACCCAAATAAAAAGTAGAAATTACCGTGGACCTTAGCAGCCTCCTTTATGTCCCCATTCCTCTCACTACAGCCCTCTCTTCTTTCCAAAGGTAGTTAGTACCTTGACTTATAACATTATAGTTCATTCTGCCTGATTTTCAATTTTATACAAAAGTAATCATGTACCACATATACTTTTTTTAAGAACGCTTTTGATTATTATTATTTTTTTAAAATTTGCTACAGGGCACACACACTCACAAGAGAGAGAGAGAAAGAGAAAGTAAGAAACCAAGCCACCAGGTTTAGGACTCGAACTGTGGTCAGCCATGTGGGAATTCAGCACCTTAACCACCACGCCACCTGCCAGCCCCCCACATATGCTTTTGTATGTGTCATCTTTCATTCACATCCTTCAAAACTGCTTTTCTTTCTGGAGTGACCCATTGTATTTTTGTGAGATTCATCCATGTTGTAGTATAAAGCTGTTGTTATTATTATTTTTTTAAAGGTCTTTGCCGTACGGTGCATGTGTTCACCAGAGAGAGATGAATAGAAATCAAGAGAAAGGGAAAATGAGAAGTCACTTGGCAATCCCTTCTCCTCCATTCTCTTCCATTCTCCTCCATTCTCCTTTTGGAATGTTAGGAACATATGCACACGTGTCTGGTGTGTTTTCCCACTGCCAAACCTGGGATTCAAGTCATGGAACTGGCCATGTGGGATCTGGTGCATTCACCACCATTCCACCTGCTAATCCCAAAGCTGTTATTTGTTAGTTAGTTTTCGTATATATATGTGTGTGTGTGTGTATATATATATACACATATATATATATATATATGTATATATACGTATATATACGTATATATACGTGTATATATATATACATATATATGTGTGTGTGTGTGTATATATACACGTATATATATGTATATATACGTATATATACGTGTATATATATGTGTGTGTGTGTATATATATATATATACTATGTGTATATATATATATATATACACACACACATAGTTTTCATATATATATACACACATATATATGCATATGTATTATATATGAAATGCATACATATATATATATGTTGGATTGTCAGAAAAGTCATTACATATTTTTTCTTTTTTAATGTATTTTTGAATAATTGTTTATTTAATTTGATTTGTTATTACTATTATTATTTTTTTAAATTTGACCAGAGAGAGACACAGAGAGAGAAAGGGAAGGTGAGAAAGCAAGCCACCAGGTCTGGGACTTGAACCTCACTGGGCCATGTGAGAGTCCATCACCATAGAGAACATGCCAACTGCTGGCCCCATGGCATATTTTTTCTATGCAAAAAGCATCATGATTTTTCTGACAGCCTAATATATCGGGGCATCAAAAAAGTCATGATATATTTTTCTGTTTATCGATGCAAAGATGTATCACGACTTTTCTGACAACCCAATATATATGAGATATATATGAGAAGTCTTCAAAACATTCATGAAAAATGTGTGTTATGAAAACACCGGGCCAGGTAGTGGCAGGTGATTAACGTGGCTGGATCCCACATGGCTGACTACATGGTTCAAGTCCCAAATCGGGTGGCTTAAAATGTATGCTTGACACGTGTATATGTATGTGTGCATGCCCCAAATCTCTAAAATGCCCCTCCCCCAGCAACAAGCCCAGTGTGTTTTTTAAGTTGTTGGGTTTGGGATTTAAACTGGGCAATCAGCCATGAGGGTTAACCACCAGCAGCTTTAACCACCATGCCACCAACCATGCCACCAGGATGAAGTATTTTTAAAATAGGGATATTTAATTGTTCTAATACCATTGTTGGGGGACAAAGCCTTTTCTTTCCTTACTACTTTACAATACCACCTTTGCATCAAATCAAGTGTCCAGATAGCGTGGGTCTATTTCTAGAAACTATTTTGTTCTGTTGACCTATTTGTCTCTTCTTTGCCAAGACCACATCATCTTTTTCATTGTTTGTCTGTTTCTTCCATAAAAAGAGACAAGAGAGAGAGACACAGCACCCCCAGTAGGGTCTTAACACTGCAATCCATTCCCAGTTTCAACCAGCCTCAGATCATAGGTGCATGCATGTCCAGTATACACAAAGAAGTCTCACAGAGCATAATATTTTACCACTACGCCACCATCCGGCCCCAATATCGCACTACCTTAATTACTGTAGATCTGTAAGAAGTTTTGGTAAGTCATCGCCTTGTGTTCTCTATGATTTCCTGGGTTACTTTGAAAGTTTTGCATTTTTATATAAATTTTATAGTCAGCTTACATAGATACTCACAACTGTTGGGAGTTTGACCAGAATTATATTGAATACGGAGCTCAGTTTAAAGAAAATTCTCATCTATTCCATATTGATTCTCCAATCTATGAACATAGTATTCAGGTAGCTATTTGTTTATTTGGGTTTTGATTTTTTTTTTTTTTGTTTGTTCTATTTGTTTATTTGGGTTTTGACCGGGTTTTTTTTTATTGCCAGAGGGCACATACACTCACAGGGAATGGGGAGAGAAAACATCCCCCAATTTCACCCATTTCTCTATCCCATCAGGATTTGGGATCATGCACACATGCCCATCATATTCTTTTTAAAGTGTCAGAGCTGGAATTCAGAATACGGTCATCTATGTGGGGCTTGGCTCCCTGTTCATAAAGCATAATCACCGTGCCATAAGGGTGGCCCTTCAGATAGAGCTTTACACAATTTTCTGTCATTCTTTCACCGTCATTTTACCGGTGCTACCTGTTCCCCCCCACCAGGAGATTTTTGCCATAGGGCACATGCACTCATCAGAAAGACAGAGAGAGACAGACAGAAAGCGAGAAATCACCCCCAAGGGAGGATGGCCAAGCCACAATCCCTTCTCCTCCTTTGTCCTCTCAGGATCTTGGGCACGCCACGTGAGTTTAAGCCACCGGGTCCAGTGGGACTACATGGTCGACTACATGGGAGTCCAGCAACATAGTCATTACACCAACTGCTGATCCCTGTTTTTAACCCTTCCTGGTCTTCTGTGCTGATTAAATGAAATCCTTCTTTGCTGTCTTCTACTGCCAGTTTAGATTTTGGGATTCTTGGGTCTACAAAGTCTGTGCACTTTGTTCTCTTCAGCGTATCAGAACATGATATGGTCTTGTAGCTTAACGAAGAAACTCAAGGATTTATATTTTTCAGAACCATTCTTCCATTTAAATATCATAACAATGGCAGCAAATTGTTAAATAAGATAGCTAATCACAATTACAGACTTTTTTAGACATTAGACATCAGTAATCTCCTAGTAGATGATAACAATTTGTGGGTACAGTTGTCTTTTTAAAGAATTATTTATTTAATTAATTCCATTTGTTATTATTTTTCTTTTAATTTGACGAGACATAGAGAGAGAGGTTGAGGAAGAGAAGGTGTGAAAGCTAGCCGGGCCAGATACAGAACTCAAACCATGGTCAGCCATACAGGAATCCAGCATCTTTAACCACCTTGCCACCTGCCGGCCCCTATTGTTATTATGTTTTAATTTGCTATAGGGCACATGTGCTCACCAGAGAGAGACGGAGAGAGAGAGAGAGAGGAAAGCCACCAGGTCTGGGGCTCGAACTGCAGTTGGTCATGTCGGAGTCCAGAACCTTAACCACACAGCCCCGTTCTGGCCCCAGAATCCACTTGTCTTATAAGAGTCCTTTGTTAGAAACCATTTCAGTGGCTGCTTTATGATGGAATATTAGCTACAGGGAAGGAGGATATGTTGTCTCATATATTATCTACAATCTAATGAGAGGCTCTGAGCCCAAACTGCCCAGCTGAGACTCCCAATTTTCTGGTTCACAGAAACTGCAATAATAAATGTTTGTTGTTTTAAGCACTAAGTTTAGGAGTAATTCTTATACAGCAATAAGTAACTAATAAGCAATAATACATTAATAGTGTATTTTAATATCTGATAGAACAAGCCTCCACTCACACTTTTCGTAATTTTCTTACTAATCTTAGGTATCAATTCTCCACACCAACTTCAAGGTTTTTGTTTCTTTTTAAACTAAAATCAGTGCTCTAAGCCAGGTGTAGCAATGTGCACCTACAATCCAAGCTATTCAGAAAGCTGAGGCAACATAGAGAGACTCCATCTCTAAACAAACTCACAAACAACAATACTGTAAATAGAACACAATTAAATTACATGTAAATGTAAGAGGTTTTGTGATTGTTTTTGTTTTTTTCTGCCAGAGGGTACATGCGCTCACTAGAGAGAGACAGAGAAAGTGAAAATTTACCCCCCAGGGGAGATAGCCATGCTGCAATCCCTTCTCCTCCACTTGCCACCTGGGATTTGGGGCATACAAGCATACATACCCAACAAGATTTTTTTTTTTTGGTAGAAGTTTTTGCCTTAGAGTGTGTGTGCTCGCCAGAGACAGTGAGAGAGAAAGTGAGAAATCCACCCTGAGAGGGGATGGCCACACCACAATTCCTTCTCCATTCTTCTTCCTAGATCTTGGGCAAGCATGTACAAGCACTAGTGTGCAACCACTGGGTCAGGGACTTGATCCGCAGTTGGTCATGTGGTAGTCCAACACATTAATTACTACACCACTGGCTGGCCCCAAGGATTGTTATTTTCAAGATATTAAATCTTCCCTGGGCCGCACACATGCACATACGCCCGGCATGTTTTTCAAGCTGCTAAGTCTGGGATTCAAATTGCCCAGTTGGTCATATGGGATCGAACACCTTAATCTCCGTGCCACCTGCTGGCCCTACTCCTCTGTGTTTTCAAATGTTTTTCTTCATTTTATATTTTTTCTGAAGTGATGTAGGTGAGTCAAACAGACATTTAAGGCATTACCTTGACTGGAAGCCTCAATAACCTTAGATATTCTGAAGAGTCTTCATGCCATGAAGCACTTCTAGCTTCATTCAGCCCTGAATCATGGATACACATACCCAACACGTTCATGGATGTCTTCAGACACAGACCTGGCAACTTCCAACGTGGTCGGCCTTGCAGAACATTGTCTTACCATTGCACCACTGTTTTCACCCCTGAAGTGTCAATTTAGCAACTCTGTTCTGTTGGTGTGGTCACTGACACCTGAAATTGCCTTAGATTATGAGTGAGCATAGTCCCTGGTTGCCAACTTTGAACTTCTATGATAAAACAACTCCGTTTTCATCATAATAAGCTACAAGTCCTTTCCATTCCTCTGGACTTCACTACTAGAGTAGTAATTATATTCTTTTTTATTTTCTCCTTTTGAGAGAGATATTTTGCTATAGGGCAAGCACACTTGCCAAAGAGACAGAGAGACAGAAAGCAAGAAATCACCCTCTAGAAAGGATGGCCATGCCACAATCCCTTATCCTCCATTCTCCTCTTGGAATTTTGGGCACACATGCACATGCACCCTGCATGAGTTGTTTTTTTTTGTTTGTTTGTTTGTTTGTTTTTGTTTTTTTTTTATTAGAGACAGAAAGCGAGGAATCACCCCCCAGGGGGGATGGTCACGCCACAATCCCTTCTCCTCTATTCTCCTCTCGAGATCTTGGGCACGCACGCACATGCACCCGGCGTGAGTTTTAAGCCACCGGGTCCGGGACGCGAACCGCGGTCAACTACGTGGGAGTCCAGCGACATAGCCATTATGCTAACTGCTGGTTCCCGCCCTGCATGAGTTTTAAGATGCCAGGTATGGGATTCAAAACGTGGTCAACTACATGGCAGTCCGGTAACATAACTATTACGCTATCTGCTGTTTCCAATTATACTTATTTTTATGGCTGCTGGACAGATGATCACAATCTTACTAGCTTAAACAACCTACATTTCTTCTCTTACAATTCTGGAGGTCAGAAGGC
Organism: Tupaia tana; assembly: GCA_026018925.1. NCBI lineage: Eukaryota > Metazoa > Chordata > Mammalia > Scandentia > Tupaiidae > Tupaia > Tupaia tana. Next base: position 49,901,270 of record JAKSZU010000016.1, on the reverse strand, counting down.
ATTAAATTAGGGTTGCAGGCCAGCAGGTGGCATGGAGGTTAAGGTGCTGGATCTCACATGGCCAATCATGCCGTTTGAGTCCCAGGCCTGGTGACTTGAAAAATCACACTGGGTGCGTGTGTGTGTATGCCCAAATCTGTGAGAGGAGACTGGAGAAGAAGGGTTTGTGGCATGGCTATCCCCATGACAGGGGGTTGATTTCTCTCTCTCTCTCTCTCTCTCTCTCTCTCTCTCTCTCTCTCTGGTGAATACATGTGCCCTATGACAAAAACTAAAAAAAACTAGCAAATTAATACATTGGGGTTGCCGGGCTCTGTACCTTCTGGAGGCTCCAGGGGAGACTCCCATTCCTTGCTCTTTCCAATGTTAGAGGCCACCTGCATGCTTTTTCTCAGGGCCCTTTCCTCCATCTCCAAAGCCAGCAGCGTAGCGTCTTCAAGCCTCCGTTTCTGCCCCTCTGCTTTCATCATCGCATCACCTCTGTCTTCTTGATATAATGTCCCCTTGTATCTCTCTTCTTTTTTTCTAAGTTTATTTTATTTATTTATTTACTATTATTCTTTTAAAATTTGCTATTGGGCATGTGTGCTCACCAGAGAGACAGCAAGAGAGAGAAAGTGAGAAAGCAAGCTTCCAGGTCCAGGACTTGAACTGCGTTCAGCCATGTGGGAGTCCAGTGCCTTAACCACCACGCCACCTGCTGGCCCCTTCTCTCTCTTCTAAAGGCATCTGTAATTACAGTTAGAGCTATATAATCCAGGATAACCTTCCTACTGTGAAATCCTTAATTTAGTCACATGCACAAAGTCCCTTTTGCCACAGAAGGTGACAGAGTCCAGCAATCAAGACACAGACATCTTGGTGGGCCATTATTCAGGCCATTATTCAGGGCCATGGCAATCAGAGCCAGAATCCTTATTAATTCATGACCTGCGAATTTGGGCTCCTCTTTGACTATTCCTGTCCAATAGAACAAGGTCTCCTCTCTCTACGCTCCTCAAACTCATGCCGAAGGCCAGTGATTTGTTTTTTGACTGGGGCCACATTCTTAACCCTGTCAGCCACTGAGGCTCCCTGAAAATTATTGTGCTAAATCTTGAGAAAATGCAGTGCTGCTTCCAATAATTTACAATGTAACAGAGGAGATATATGTGTAAATAAGGAGTAAATTTAGGGGACAAAAGGGGACAGGAGATTTGTTATCCCTGTGCCTCATGACATTCTTTTCTCCCAAATACAAGATGATGTCTCTGAAGTTCATACTGTTTTGTCTTTTTTTTTTTTTTTTTTAGAGAGAGAGAGATTTTTGTTATAGGGTGCATGTGCTTGCCGAAGAGAAAGAGAGATAGAAAGTAAGAAATAACCCCCCAGGGGTGGCCATGCCACAATCTTTTCTCCTCCATTCTCTTCTCAGGATCTTGAGCATGCACGCACATGCGCCCTATGTCATCTGCTGGTCCTTGAATCTCATACTTTAAATTCCAGTATAAATTCTATTGGTATTTGAAATGTGTCCATTGGTTCTTTTCCTGGATCACCCTTACCTGAGTAGAACAGACTATTGTTGGGTATTGGTGAGTATCTGATAGGCAGGTGTTTAGACCCCCTCCTCACCCACCACCTCCCCATCACATAAAACATGGCCTCTCTCCAGTGCATTCCCATTTAAATATTTTGCACTTCTTCAGTTTGTATTTGTGCTTTCGTGTTTCTCAGAATATGAGACCATAGAAATCAGAGGCCTTGGGAGAGACTGTGTCCCAGCAAACACTGTATATTCCTAGAAAAGAATCTGCCATATCTCACTTTTTTTCCCCCAACTACTTGTGTCTGTGCCTTCCTCTATTTCCTTACTTTTCCAACGATTTCTGTGATAGCATTTCTTTTTTCCTCCACCTGTGCCCAATTACAGAGGGAGCTCAGTATGAATGGACTGACCTCCTTTTTCTCATTTTTTTTAAAGTTCATTTATTTATGTCTTCCATAAGAAAGAGACAGAGGGAGAAACAGGCAACCTCAACAGGGTCTTCATGCTGTGACCCATCTGCAGGCTCAGCTGGCCTGGATCATGGGCAGACACATGCCTGCCCAGCATACTCAAGGAAACCCTGGAACACAAACCCAGGACCTGTCCTATGAGTACTCTGTGCCATCATTAGGACCCTCTTTTTCTTTTCTGTATTTTTTTTTTTTTTGGAGGTTTTCACTCTAGGGTGTGTGCACTTGCCAGAAAGAGAGAGAGACAGAGAGACAGAAAGTGAGAAATCACCCCCCTTGGGGGGGGGGGGGATAGCCACGCCACAATCTCTTATCCTCCATTCTCCTCTCAGGGTCTTGGGCACGCATGCACACACGCCCAGCATGAGTTTAAGCCACGAGGTCCAGGACTCGAACCGCGGTCGACTACATGGGAGTCCAGTGAAGTAGCCATTACGCCAACTGCTGGTCTCAGAAGTCCCGCTTTTTCTATAACCTTCAGCAGCATGGAGTAAAGGGCTCATCAGTCATCAGTCTGGGATGGAGGTGGTGAGCATGGAGATGTGAGGAGGGAATAGAGGGAGAGGAGGGTACCCTTAGAATGCCAAGTTCTGGGAGGGAAGTGGGATGTGTGAGGAACAAGGAAAGCCGGAAACCTGTGGGCCGGATCCGGGCCACCTCATAACTCCAGGGGTGGGTGTCAGAGAGGTGGCAGTGGAGGAGTAAGTCCAAAACGAGGAGCCAGTGGAGATAAACCAGAGACACAAGTTCACCTTCACAACGTGAGATGCTCTTTTCAAATAAAAGTGATGGTTAGGCTAGCCCCATGGCCTAGTGGTCAGGGAAACTGAATCCCACGTGAGCAACTACTCAGTTCTAGTCTCAACCCCAGCAGCTTGAGAAACACACCGAGTGCTTGTGCACGCATGCCCAAAAGCCCACCAGGATGGAGAAATCAGGGAGTCGGGATTGCAGCATGATCACACCCCACTGGGTGGTGCTTTGTCCCTCTCCTTCCCTCTCTGTCTCTGTCTCCCTCTGGCGAGGTCACTTACCCTCTGGCAATATATATATATATATATATATATATATATATATATATATATATGTAAAGTAATGATGATTCAGACACCAGGCGTATTAATGACAGTCAGCATGATGCAGGAAGGATAGGATGCCTGGGACAAACCTGGCAGAGGAGATTAAATTTTCTTTTCTTTTTTATTTAAGATTTTTGCCATATGGTGTGTGTGTTCACCAGAGACAGATAGCGAGAACGAAAATGAGAAATCACCACCCAGTAGGGTGACCTCACTGCAATCCTTACTCTTCTATTTTCCTGGACTTTGGGGCATGCACAGACATGTACCTGGCACAATTTTTAAGCTGCCAGTCCAGGACTTGAACAATGGTCAGCCACATGGGAATCCACCTGCTCTCTCAGGAACTAGCTTCAATAAATGAAAATCTCTTTCCCAGAAGAAAATGAGAGACATACAAACCACTGATAGATTCCTCTTTCTTTACCCACAGATGGTCTATTTCAAGATGTCCCAGCCCAACAGAAACGTCTATCGGCCCCCTGGACCTCGTCCTGTCTCTAAATTTGCCTCCAAGTTCATAGACTCTTCCTCCTTCTTAAACTGTCTCTCCCAGGAGCTTACCAACTGGACCCATCTTCTGTACTGGCCTCCCATCCCAGGAGGTGGGGGTGACATTTTGGCTTCTACCAGCCCCCAGACCTCCACCTACCACCTGAGGAGTCCTGCTCAGGCCAGCTATGCCCTGGGAAGCTCCCTGGAGGCCATCCTTGTGGCCAGGGACCACCGGGGCAGGCCCAAGACCCACGGTGGGGATCTGTTTCGGGCACAGCTGCTGGGTCCAGAACTGAAGGCAGGGGTCCCTGGGGATGTCTGGGATCTGGAAAATGGCACGTACCTCTTGTCTTTCCCCCTTTTCTGGGCTGGGCAGGCCCAGGTGCAAGTGCGACTGATTCACTCCAGCGAGGCAGTTGGGGTTCTGCAGAGAATCTGGAGAGAGAAAAGCGCGACAGTCGATTTTAGGGGCTATTTCCGGGGACCAAAAGGGACTGAAGAGACTGTGATTTGCAATGTTGACCCCCAGTCAACTGGTACAAAAGGGCCTACCTGCCAGTACAGGGATACGGTTTCTGGTGAACTCTGGTTCTGTGCTAAACCTCCTACCCTGCCTTGCAACTTTTTAGTTGGTCATTCAAGTGGGAGTTATCTGAAGGTGACTACTCCACGTGATGAGGCCCTGCTGGCACGGTAAGAAACCCAGAATGTGGGATGCATGTCTCCATAAGTCACATCTTTCCTCATTATTTTTAAAAATATTCAATTATTTAAGTAAATTTTAAAATAATTTGTGCAGGGTCGCCAGGCCCATGTGTGTGTGTGTGTGTGTGTGTGTGTGTGTGTGCCCAAGATCCCGAGAAGAGAATGGAGGAGAAGGGATTGTGGCATGGCCATCCCCCCTGGATGGTGATTTCTTGCTTTCTATCTCTCTCTCTCTCTCTCTCTCTCTCTCTCTGTGTGTGTGTGTGTCTCTGTCTTTCTGGTGAGCATACACACCCTATAGCAAAAAAAAACAAAAACAAAAAAACCTCTCCAAAAAAATAAGTAAGTAAATAATTTGTTCAGGGTTAGCAGGTGATATGGTGATAAAGGCACTGGATCCCCACATGGCCGACTTTGTGGTTGAGTCCTGGATCCAGTGGCTTGAAAAACATGCCAAGCGTGCATGCATGCATGCCCCAAATCCAAAGGTGGGAATGGAGGAGAAGGAACTGTGGCATCACTATCCCCCTTGGGGGGGGGGGGGGGGTGTGTGATTTCTCATACACCCCTCTTGTCTCTCTGGAAAGTGTAAGCACCCTATAGCAAAAACTAGGGAAGAAAAAAAATAATCCAGGCTTTTCAGTGAGAATTGGTATGCCATTTTACCAGTAGAAGAAGCCTCTATTTTATTTCATTAGCTTCTGCTGGTATCTCCAATACGTGTTACTTCAGTTTCTTACATGGGGTATCTTCAAAAAATTCATGGAAAATATGTATTATGAAAAACAAATGTGTGGACTTCAATTTTTTTGCACCAAAACAAACTTGTACCTTAATTCTATTTTTACACTACCTTTTTGAAGTTATCTCATGGAGTTTTATTGCCTTATATAGATTCATGATTTTAAAGTTTATAGAACACTTAACCCATTATTTCAAACCTCTTTATCTGGAATAAAAATAAGTAAGGCTATAAATTTCTCTGAGTATAGCTTTAATTGTATTCTCCAAATTGTTTATAGAGGAGTTTTTATTCTGTTTTTTCATATTTTATAATTTCTAGTGATTTCCTCTGTATCTCATGAATTATTTAAAAATTATTTTAAAAAGTTTTAAACTTCAAAAGTGGCTAGTTGGGGGACCAGCAGTTAGCGTAATGGTTATGTCACTGGACTCCCATGTAGTTGACCGCAGTTCACGGCCCAGACCCGGTGGCTTAAAACTGACGCCGGGCACGTGTGCGTGCATGCCCAAGATCCCAGGAGGAGAATGGAAGAGAAGGGATTGCAGCATGGCCATCCCCCATGGGGGGTGATTTCTCACTTTCTGTCTCTCTGTCTCTCTCTGTCTGTCTGGCAAGTGCACGAGCCCTACAGCAAAAACCTCTCCGAAAAAAAAAAAAAAAGTGGCTAGTTGGCTGACACTGAGGCCTAGTAGTTAAAGGACCTGGATCCCACGTGGCTAACTGTGATTTGAGTCACAGCCTCAGTGACTTGAGAAACATGCTGGGTACATGGGCTTGTGTGCAAAATAACCCTGACCAGGTGGGGAAATGGAGGAGAAGGGATGACAGTGTGACCACGACCCATTAGGGAGTGCTTGCTTCCTCTCTCTGTCTCTGTCTTTCTCTGGTGAGCACACACACCCTCTGGCAATATATTAAACTAAGTGTGGGCCTTTTATTGTTCTCTCTAAATTTATTTGCATAATGACTAGAAACATCATCTTTATAATATTGATTCTTTAAAATTTGTTTAGAATACATTTGTGGCCTAATGAATAAGTAATTTTGTTTGTATCTCACATTTCTTAAAAATACTTTCTATTCTCTTCTTCACAATAGAACCCTGAACCTATTTGACTTAAAGTGTTAATTTTTTTGGAAAGGTTTTTGCTATAGGGCACATGGCTCACCAGAAAGACAGAGACAGAGAGACAGAAAGTGAGAAATCTTCTCAGGATCTTGGGCACGCACGCACACACACCCTGCGTGAAATTAAGCCACTGGGTCCGGGACTCGAACCATGGTACTACATGGGAGTCCAGTGACATAGCCATTATGCCATTGGCTGGCCCCATTAATGTGTTAATTTTTTATTCCAAAAAATCTATATCTTCACAATTTTTTATGTCTGCTCAATGTATTGCTCAATGCACTATGCTGTGTTTGTAGATGTACAGATTTGACAATTTCTCTTCGTAATCCAGCAATTTTCACCTTATGCACTTTAAAGCTATGTTATGTATTGGGGCTGACAGGTGGTATGGTGGTTAGGGTGTTGGACTCCCACATGGTGGACTGTAGTTTGAGTCCCAGACCTGATGGCTTGCTTTCTCACTTTCCTTTTTTCTCTGGTCAAATTACAAAATGATGATAATAAATAAAATAATAATTTTTTAAACTCTGTTGAGTACAACTCTGTGGTTGTTTTATGTTATATGTAAATTTTCCATTTTACTTCCTTGCATTTGGCCTAAAACTCTAATTTTTGTAATGTGATTATTGCTATAACACAGGGCCATGGACCAGCACTGGTCCCAGCCTGTTAGGAACCCCGCCACAGAGCAGGAGATCACACAAGAGATGAGTGATCTGAAGCTTCATCTGTACGTACAACTACCCCCATAGCTCACATTCACTTGAGCTCCATCTCCTGTCAGATCAACAGTGGGATTAGATTCTCAGAGGAGCGGGAACCCTGTTGTGAATGGAGCATTCAAGAGATCTAGGGACTTGTATATACAAGTGACTCAACTCCACCTCAGATCACCAGGCATTAGATTCTCATAAGGAGATTTTAAAATATTTTGTCCAGGGTTAGCAGGTGACGTGGTGATAAAGGCATTGGATCCCACATGATCAACTTTGCGGTTGAGTCCTGGATCCAGTGACTTGAAAAACATGCCATTCTCGTAAGGAGAATGTAATGCTTGGTGATCTGAGTTAGGAGTCAGTGTCAAGTGACAATTTAGCTGCATCTGGTGGCAGGCTTTATAGTGGCAGGTGAGTTGATGTACTTTAATTGTGTAGCTGCATCTGGTGGCAGGCTTTAAGTCAGAAGCTGTGCCTCCCCCAAGCCCTGTCCGTGGGAACATTGTTTTCCACAAAACTGGTCCCTGGTGCCTAAAAGACTGGGGACCGCTGTTATAACAGCTTTCATTTGCTAGATATTGTAATCGCTTATCTTTTCATCTCACACAGTTTCTGTGTGAAATAGTTCTAGGCAAGACTCTTTTTTTTTTTTTAAAGAATTATTTATTGGGACCAGCAGTTAGCGTAATGGCTATGTCGCTGGACTCCCACGTAGTCGACCGCGGTTCGAGTCCCGGACCCGGCGGCTTAAACTCACGCCGGGCGCGTGTGCGTGCGTGCCCAAGATCCCGAGAGGAGAATGGAGGAGAAGGGATTGCGGCGTGGCCATCCCCCCGGGGGGTGATTTCCTGCTTTCTATCTCTCTGTCTCTCTCTGTCCGGCGAGCGCACGCGCCCTATAGCAAAATCCTCTCCAAAAAAAGAAAAAAAAAAAAAGAATTATTTATTGGAAACCAGCAGTTAGCGTAATGGCTATGTCGCTGGACTCCCACGTAGTCGACCGCGGTTCGAGTCCCGGACCCGGTGGCTTAAAACTCACGCCGGGCGCGTGTGCGTGCGTACCCAAGATCCCAAGAGGAGAATGGAGGAGAAGGGATTGCGGCGTGACCATCCCCCCTGGGGGGTGATTTCTCGCTTTCTGTCTCTATGTCTCTCTCTGTCTGTCTGGCGAGCGCACGTGCCCTATAGCGAAAACCTCTCCAAAAAAAAAAAAAAAAAAGTATTATTTATTTATTTCCATTTGTTATTGTTATTTTTTTTTTATTTGACGAGAGAGAGAGAGAGAGAGAGAAAGGGAAAGTGAGAAAGCAAGCCACCAGGTCCGGGACTTGAGCCACGGTTGGCCATGTGGGAATCCAGCGCCCTTATCCACCACACCACGTGCTGGCCCCATAGGCAAGACTCTTGACATGATGTTGTGGCATTTAACCATAGTTAAATCAATCGTAACAGAGACTAGATTCATAAACACAACTAACTCCATCCAAACATCATGGGCACGCAAGTCAACAGGGAATGTATTGAATAGTCAGTAAAAGGAAAAGAATATAATATAAGATTATATGTAGTATAAGATCTGAACTTCATACTGTACATAGACATCGGTTCCAGGAGAATTAAATATCTAACTGTAAAAAGCAAACCTTAAATCTCATAGATGAGGGGCCGGCAGGTGGTGTGGTGGTTAAGGGTATTGGACTCCCACATGGCCGACCGTGGTTCAAGTCCTAGACCTGACGGCTAGCTTTCTCACTTTCTCTCTCTCTCTCTCTCTCTCTCTCTCTCTCTCTCTCTCTCTCTCTCATTCTGTCCCTTTCTGGTAAACATTAAACTAAATAAATAATAAAATAAAAGATAAGAAGTAACTCAAAGATGATAGCAGAAAATTAGAAAATTGGAGGGTTAGAAAATATTATTTTAGACATAGAAGAGGCACACACGATAGTGAAAAATATTAGTAAACTGGGATATATGCAGAAATAAAACACTTCTCTATTATAAAAAGCCCCATAAATATAGTTAAAGTCAAGTTATTGACTAAAATGTGATATCTGTAATGCATGTAATTGATACAGGATTAATATTCAGGATAAGTAAAGAAATCTTATAAAACAATTAGAAAAATTTTACAGCATAATAGAAAAATGGGCAAAAGGTTATCAAGAGAGAATCAGGGAAGAAAAATTTGAAGAGTGAATTAAAATATGAAAATACAGTCAACCTTATGAATAATCAAGGAAATTTAAATGAAAACCAAACTATGACATCATTTAATCATTTTTATATTTTAGATCTTTTGATCTGACAAACACAAGGGTGACAAGGACTTACAGAGACAGAAAGCCTCATACATATTCAGTGATAGGGTAAATTGTTTTAAGAATTTGGAAAGTAATTGAACGATGCCTAGTACACTTGAAGATACACATAACCTACAACCCAAAAACTTGCCGTGTAGTTATAAAGTGTAGGGAAACTTTCTTTTTATGTTTTCTTTAAGCTTTTTGCCATATGACACGTGCTCTCACCAGACAGAAAGACTGAGATAGAGAGAGGGAAAGTGAGGGACCAGCAAATGGCATAATGGTTATGTCACTGGACTCCCACATAGTCCCACATAGTCGACAGCAGTTTGAGTTCTGCCAGGGTCCAGCCTCAGCGGGGATGGGTTGACTCGTCGGAGGCGACACTGGAAAGGAAGACTACGGTCTCGGTGCCTTTTTATGCACGTCCTCAGCCGAACACTCCCAAAGATTGCTCTCTGAGTAGTGACAACTGTTAGGAATCATCGTGCCTTTTTATTGAAAATGTGATACATGTAAGTAAACGGGTGAGGGGCTATGTGTTTTAATCATTAATTTATAAAGTTTTAACAATAGAAACCATTCAGGGTTTGATTAAGGGCAGGTCTATTAATCATCGATACAGTTCAACAATTGTTTGATTGATGAAAGCAGGTTCCTGGTAACTTTAAGCAGTACAGTTTTAGGAAACAATTCCAGGAAGCAGAGTTAATTATTAGCCGATGTTCAGCAGCAGTCGTCTTATGATCACTAAAAGAAAATCTCAAGCATAGATATTAGTGCTTATGGATTTTTATAAAGAATAATACTTATATAATTTTATAGAAATTTAAAACTTAAGGAGTCCTAGTATATTTACCTATTCTGAAGGGGTGAAGTTATTGTTTACTTGGTAAGGGCAGGGACAGTGGTTTTTTTTTTTTTGGAGACTTTTTTTTTTTGGAGACGTTTTTCGCTATAGGGCACGTGCGCTCGTCAGACAGACAGAAAGAGACATAGAGACAGAAAGCGAGAAATCACCCCCCAGGGGGGATGGTCACGCCGCAATCCCTTCTCTTCCATTCTCCTCTCGGGATCTTGGGCACACACGCACACGCGCCCGGCGTGAGTTGTAAGCCACCGGGTCCAAGAAGTGAACCGCGGTCGACTATGTGGGAGTCCAGCGACATAGCCATTACGCTAACTACTGGTTCCCAGGGACAGTTTTTTTAACTGGCGGTAAAGTGACTAACAAGTTAATGAAAAGCTTTAAAATGGGTTTATGGTGTTGTAAATTCACTTGTGTAGCCTATGGCACCACTGTTATGTATTTTGTTAGAACATTAGTTACCGTGGGGCGAGAGTGTCCTGGGCCAGTTTCGGCCTAGTCCTATTGTATGTAAAAAGGTTATTTATATTAAATGTGTCTTAAAGGGCCTTCCAAAGGTCAAAAAAACCTTCAGCACACCCTCCACTGTGATAGCAGGATGAAGCATTGTAATTAATAGTAGGTGGTCAGGGTAAAGGGGAGCGGTCAGGGACTTTTGGGAAATCTTACCACACACTCAAGATGTATGAGGGAGCTATGTAATTCTTTTATAGTAGTAAATCAGGGAGTCAGAGGGGGGTCACTTCCCAACAAGGCTATTGCAGTTTTCAGAGCATATTGACCCAAGCTTTTGCTCATAGGTCAGGGGGGAGGGGGGGTACAGCAGCAGGCTTGCCAACGTACTAAACCGACCAAAATTTTGCTCAAAGGTCAGGGGGCTCAAACAAATCTTGGAGCCCTGCCGGGTCAGACTCCTCCAGAGTTCTAGATCCGGTGGCCTAAAACACACCAGGCACGTGTGCATGCATGCCCAAAATTCCAAGAGGAGAATGGAAGAGAAGGGATTGCAATGTGGCCATCCCACCTGGAGTGTGATTTCTCACTTTCTGTCTCTACATCTATCTCTGTCTCTTCAGCAAGCACATGTGCCCTTTAGCAAAAATCTCTCTTTAAAAAAAATGAGGGAAAGCAAGAAATCACCCCTCTCAGGGATAGCCACGCCACAATCCCCTCTCTAGATTTTGGGCATGCATGTACACACGTTCAGTGTGACTTTTAACCTGCCAGGTTTAGGACTCAAACAGTGGTCAGCTACGCGAGAGTAAAGTACCTTAAGCACTATGCCACCTGCTGGCCCCAAGAAACCTTCTTACATAAGATTCAGGTAACATGTCCTAAGAATGTTTATCACAGACATTGTCTGTGAAGGCAAAGAGTTAGAAACTGTCTAAATGACAACCAAGAAGACATGGAAAAATAAATTAGGGTGTATTCAAAAACTGAAAAAAATGAAGAACAGCTATATGTTACAACATTTAAATCTTGAAAACATACTGGGTAATGATGCACACATAGTAATTTACGTAATGGTTGAAACTTTCAAACGGTACTTTATATTTTAGGTACATAAATAGATATCAAATGTATAAAATGTGGATGAGAATCATAAACATAAACTCACGATAGTAACTACGTTCTTGGAGGAGCAGAACAGGAAAAGATATTTTTTACTTTTTAAATTTTAACTTTTTATTGTGAAATAACTATAGACCCACGGGAAGTTGCAAAAATAATACACAGACTCTTTATACTATTCACCAACTTCCCACATAGCAACATCTCCTATGCCTGTGGTATAATATAAAGAAAAAAATTTTTTTACATTAGTTCAGTTCTGTTAAGTAGACTATGGATCTTACTCCGCTTTTTAGCTTGATCTTTTTTTTTTAGCCACAGGACATGCGTGCTCGCCAGAGAGGGAACAACAGGCAGAGACAAAGGGAGGGAAAGTGAGAAATCTCTCCACGGGGGGATGGCCACACCACAGTCCTTTCTGTCGGCGTCCACCCCAGGGCTTGGGTCTGGCTGAATCATGATCAGGGGGCTGCTGATGAGGAAGAGAAAGAGGACAAGAAAGAGAAAGCCCTCCATCTTACCAGGACCTGGGAATTGGGAAGAATGAGGCAAAGGGATAGAGTAGAAATGGACACAGGCAGCTTGAGTCTAGGTAGCCCAAACAACTTGTGCCACCCAGATGAACTGGACGTCTTTATTTATAGAACAAGGAGACATTACATATGTATGTTTTACGACACTTCATACATTGGTTGCCAGGTTACAGATAATAAGAAGCAGTTAACAAATCTATGAGGGCTTAGTCACACCAGGCCAGGTGTATCCCTTGGTAATCCCATCAAGAGAAAATCTCATCTTCCTTCCTAATGCAAAGAACTAGCTGTAAGGTGTGGGGAAGGAGCTAAAGATCTTCTCACACCACCACACCCAGAGTAGGCTAAAGAACCTTTCAGATACAGAGCAGGGATTGGATTTTACTAATTGGAGCCAAGATGTTTCTTGAAGTCTATCACATGTGTCTGTTGGAACGCCCCTAGCAATTTGCACCCTTGCTCTGTCTGCAGCCAAGGTCAAGGAAAGACAAGTTACAAGGTTCTGCCAAACCCCAAAAGAGCATGTGGTGTTTGCTCAGAGCATGTCCCCACACCTCAGATTCTCTCTCTTAAACGTGTCCCCACACTTTCTCCTCTGCTCTCCTTTCAGGACTTTGGCCATGCACACACACGCATCCGGCATGTGTTTCAAGCTACCAGGTCCTGAGACTCAAACCGCAGTCAGCCATGTGGGAGTTCAGACCACCCGCTGGTCCTCAGATCTTACTTATTTTTCACAAGCCTGTACATGCACGTGTGTGTGTTTCTTTGCAAGTTTACCACGTGTATAGATCTGTGTAACCACCACCATGATAAAGACACAGAAAGGTTGCGTCACCATCATGGAAACCCCTTGTGCTATGCCTTTACAGCACGCCTGTCCTCCAACCCTGCCCTGTCACCTGGCAACCACTAGTCTGTTCTCCATTTCTACAGTTCTGTCATTTATAGAATATGGTATAAATGGGATCATATAGCACATAACCATTTAAGACGGACTGTTTTGTGGTTGTTGTTTTACCAAGTGGACTGCTCCTGAAATGCATCCGAGCTGCTGGATATAATTCAATATAACAATATATTTATAATTCATTCCTGGCCCAGCTATGGTGGCACAGGAGGTAGGTGACTTGGACATTCCAGGCATGCTCAGAGGTGCACCCATGATCCTAGCTGTCTTAAAGGATCACAGTTTGGCAAGTAAAGTTATGCTAAGGGGACCTGGTTCACCTTCTTGCTCACACATGCATGAAATAAATAAACTTTTTTTAAAAAGTTCATTCCTTTTTATGGTTGTCTGGTATTCCATTATATCAATTTATTTCAATATTTATTCGTTTATGCACATTTGTGTTGTTTCCAGTTTTTTTTTTGTTTGTTTCCAGTTTTTGACTATTATGAATAAAGTACCTATGACTATTTATATACAAGTTTTTGAATAAGCTTGTTTTCATTTCTCTGGAATAAATAACTTAGTGCAACTGCTAGGTTGTGCGATTAGCGGATGTTTAGTTTTATATGAAATTGCCTAACTATTTGCCATACTGGCCATTCCATTTTGCATTCTCACCAATGACATGAGAGATCCAGTTTCTCCGCATCCTCCCCAGCATTTGGTGTTAACCCTTTTTCTTTATTTTAGTTATGGATTCATTTCTTTTTACAGTAATATCTGATTCAAATTGTTAAAATGTTAAGATCCAATATAGCTGGATGTCAGGTATATACTAAAATAACTTTCTAAAATGTGCAGAGGAAGGGGAAAAGAAGACAGATAACAGGCAGATAAGTCTTTCAAGAAGTTGTCCTACAAAGGAAAGGAGCCTGGCAGAGTTGTGGCTGTAGAAGGAGGTGCTGATCGAAGAGTAGCTTTATTTAATGGAGCAGATGTGACTACACTTTGGAAGGAAAGAACTCGGGGGAAGAATAAGTGAAAGAGGGTGCAAAAGATGAATGTGACATGATCTAAAAGATGCAGAAGGTGGTTGCATTGAGCCTTGATGCAGTGTAACCTCCTCTCTTGAGGGGCTAGGAAGAAGTGCAAATGGGTGTAGAGACATTTTCTGATAAGAGGCCTAATGGTGAGTGAGCTTCACTGTAAAGTAGAAGACGCGATCCCTGTCCCCCTCTCTCCTACCTCAGGAAGGAAAGGGAGAAGGGAAGTTCTCAACCTCAGCTTTGGAGTGGGAGAAACATGCAGCTGGAAACATGATCGAGTTGTCATTCCCAGCCTCATTTAAACTGGAGCACATCTATTCTCGAGAATACATTCTATTCTAGAGCACATCTATTCTAGACCATACATTGGTGCAACACACAACTGCTCAGTTATTTAGTAGCTGTTTGCCCAATCGCAGCATTGCTCAGCAGTCCATAATACTTTTTGAGATTTTGGTTTTAATGTAAACTTCAAAAAATTTCATTTGGATTTAAGCATATTTTTAAAATAAAGTTTTTTGAAGTATAATTCATACGCAATGAAACATGCTTTAATTAAAGTTCACAGCCATGTAGCTACCACCGCAATAAGATACAGAACATCCCAGCCCCTCTCCTGTTTCTCTCCTGTCCCTTCACAGTCAAGCCTCCCCTGGCCCCCAGTCCCAGGCAAACACTGATTTGCTTTCTGATAGTAAATATCAGTTTTACCTTTTCTAGAATTGTATAGAAATGGAATCATACAATATGCACTCTGGTATCTGTACCTGGTCAGTGAAATGTTTGAGGTGCTCTTCTGTGTTATTGTACATCTGTCTTTTTTTTTCTTTTTTTTTCCCTTTTCATTGCTGGATAGTGTTTGAATGTAAGAATGTATCACAGTTTCTCTATTTATTTCATGATGAACCTTTGGGTTGTTTCCAGGTTTTAGCCATTATAAATAAAACTTCTGTGAACACTAAGGTATAAGAATTTTGAACACTGGTACAATATCCAGTTCAGCTACTCTCTGTTCATCATGACTGTTCATAAGCTAAGAGCCTAATGGATGGGTTAATTGCAGAAGGCCTTCCGCCAAATACTTAAAACTAGGTAAATACTTAAATTTCTCTTAGGCAAACACCCACATGTGGAATTGCCGATTTTTTTTTTTTTTTTGTAGTAGACTTTATTTACTTATTTTAAAAAAATTTTTGGAGGGTTTTTTGCTATAGGGCGCGTGTGCTCATCAGAGAGACAGAGAGAGACAGAGAGACAGAAAGTGAGAAATCACCCCCTGGGGGGATGGCCACGCCACAATTTCTTCTCCTCTCGGGATCTTGGGAACACACGCACACGCACCTGGCGTGAGTTTAAACCACCGGGTCCAGGGCTCGAAACATGGTTGACTACATGAGAGTCCAGCGACATAGCCATTACACTAACTGCTGGTCCCAGTAGACTTTATTTTTTAAAAAACAGCTATATATTTATAGAGAAATTGAACAGATAATACGGAGTGTTCCCATATTCCTTTCCCCAGTATTTTCCCCTATTATTTTATTTTATTAAATTTTTTTCATACGGCATGCGCTCACGCTAGAGAAAGACACAGAGAGAGGGAACGTGAGAAATCACCCCCTAGAGAGATGGCCATGCTGCAATCTCGTTTCCTTCATTCTCCTCTCAGGATTCTGGGCCCGCATGCATGCACACCTGGACACCTGGTGTGATTTTCATGTCAACAAGTCTGGGGTGAACTGTGACTGGCCATGTCGGAATTCAGTGCCTCAGCCACCACACCACCTGCTGGCCCCTGCCCTGTTATTTTGTTTTAATAATTATTTTATTTAACTTCATTTATTTATTTATTTTTAATTTGACCAGAGAGGGACAGAACAAGAGAGAGGGAAAGTGAGAAAGCAAGCTGCCAGGTCTGGGACTTGAACCGGGGTCAGGCATGTGCGAGTCCAGAGCCTTTAGCCACCACACCACCTGCTGGCCCCTCCCCTATTTTTAATATCAGACATTAGTGTGGTACATCTGTTACAATTCATGAACCAGAACTGATACACCATTGTTAATCATACTCAATCCTTTAGATTATTTAAGTTTTGCCTAACGTCATTTGTTCTGTTCCAGGATTCTATTCAAGTTAATCACATTACTCTTTTTTAAAAAGAATTATTTATTTTATTTTATTTATTATTTTTTAATTTGACCAGAGAGACAGAGAGGGAGAGTGAGAAGCAAGCCGCCAGGCCCAAGACTCAAACTGTGTCTGGCCATGTGAGAGTTCAGTGCCTTAAGCACCATGCTACCTGCTGGCCCCTACACTTTCTGTTTTTTATTTAAAAAATTTTTTCTGGGGCCAGCAAGTGGCATGAGGTGCTGAACTCCCTCATGGTTGACTACGGTTTGAGTCCTGGACCTGGTGGCTTGCTTTCTCACTAACTCTCTCTCTCTGGTGAGTGCATGTACCCTGTAGCAAATTTTAAAATAATAATAATGATAAATAAAATTAAATAATTCTTTTTAGAATTCTTTATTTATGATAGGGTGCATGAAAGAGAGAGAAACAGCCCTCTCCGCAGGGTCCTGCCGTGCTAGGGCCCCTTCCTCTCTGCTGGACCCCGGGCACTCCCATATGTGTAAGGCTTGAGCAGCGCGTAGCACTTAGTTGTCATGTCTCCTTAGGCTCCTCTTAGCTGTGACACGACCTCAGACTTTGTCAGTGAGGATCTTGACAGTTTTCAGAAGAATTGGTCAATTATAGAATTTCCCTGTTAGAATTTGTCCCATGTTTTTCTTATGCGTAGGTTAGGGCTGGATGTTTTGGGAAGGGACCTCATAGAGCTGGTCGCATTTTATCGCATCATATCTCAATGTCATTTAAGCCTGTTGGGCTTAACCTTGATAACGTGGTCAAGGTGGTGTTTGTCAGACTTTTCCAGAGAAACGCTACTCTCCACCACCTTCCTCTTCTGTGCTGTATCTTTTTTTTTTTTTTTTTTTTTTTTTTTTTTTTGGAGAGGTTTTTGCTATAGGGCACGTGCGCTCTCCAGACAGACAGAGAGAGACAGAGAGACAGAAAGTGAGAAATCACCCCCCAGAGGGGATGGTCACGCCGCAATCCCTTCTCCTCCATTCTCCTCTCGGGATCTTGGGCACGCACGCACATGCTCCTGGCGTGAGTTTTAAGCCACCGGATCCGGGACGCGAACCACGGTCGACTACGTGGGTAGCCATTACGCTAACTGCTGGTTCCCTGTGCTGTATCTTTGAAAATCACCACGCATGACCCATACTTACACAGTGAGGGGTTATTTTCCCCATTCAGAGTTCGTGTCACAAAGAATGGTCCTGCTACGTGATCTCTCCAGAATTTAGTGCCAGGAACAGTTTGTGTCCCCTGGAATGCTTGTGCACTCCCACGACTGGAAACAGAACCACTGATGCAAGATCCAGTTCAGTTGTTCTCTGCTCATCGTGACTGCTCCTGAGCTAAGAGCCTAATGGATGCGTTAATCGCAGAAGTCCTTCTGCCAAGCTCTGGCGACATTTTCTCTGTTTTCCATCATTTTTTTCCTATTATAATTACTCCAACTTATAGGTGTGATAATGATACTGTAGTGACCTCAAACTCTTTTTGGAACTAGCAGAGTGGAAATGACTAGTCTGTACCTGGGGGCCATCCTCAATGCTCACTCATGGTGTTTCTCCAGGGATGTGACTGACAAGCTGCTCCCTCAGGGAATTTCTCCAATTCAGATCAGGACAGCAGCCACAGGGAACATCAGTCTGGGTAAGTGAGGCCCAGGACATGCCAGGGGTGGTTGTGGTGATGGTATTAATAATGGAGTTACAGGGCTTTTCATTCCTCCACTGGGAGTTTAGTCTTTCCCTAGCAGGGCAGGATGTGCAACGGTTAGTAGTATGGTCTGTAACCTCAGACTCCTGGGTTCAAGTGCTGTCTCTGCCAGTCACTCTTTTTTTTTTAACCACTTTATTGAAACATGGTTTACATATGAAAAATCTGTATATATGTAATGTATGCAACTTAATGAGTTTGGAAACAAGTACATACCTGTGAAAGGTATGTACATTCTATATGCACACACCCTCCATGTTCTAGGTTCAAATGGGATCTGAAACCACAGTGGGTAATGTGGCTTCCAACACTGCAGATCAGCATTCTAAGGCATCAAGGCTGGGCCTCTTACTTTATTATAAGTTTTTTGCATGTGAAAAAATTCATAACATAAGATTTCCCTCCTTAGCACATTTTAAAATATTGGACATGGTATTGTTACCTATAGGCTCTATACTGTACAGTGCATCCTTAGGACTTCTTCTATAACTGAAAGTTTGTATTCCTTGACTAATACCTTTGTTTCCCCTTTCCCTAAACCCCTATCAGCAAACATTCTCCTCTGCGTCTATGTGTTTGACTGTTTTGAGTCCACATATAAGTGATAGCATGTATTGGATTGTTATAAGAGTCATGATGCATTTTGCATAGAAAGAGACGCCATGACTTTTCCAACAACCTAGTATTTGTCCTATGGCTGGCTTATTGCACTCAGCTTAATGTCCTCCAAGTTCATCCATGTTGTCACAAATAATGGCATTTTCTTCTTTATGTTTTCTTTTTAATTTGTCCAGCTATATCGAAGTATAATCAACACAATTATGTATAGTTCAGGTACACAGTGTGATGATATGACTTGCATAAACATTGTGAAATAGTTACCACACTCAAGTTAGTTTGCACATACATCACCTCACAGAGTTACGTTGTGTATGTGTGCGTGGGTGTGTGTGTGTGCGATAAGAGTACTTAGGCTCTATTCTCCCAGCAAATTTCAAGTATGCAATACAGTATTGTTAACTATACTCACCAGGCTGTGTGTTAGCTCCCGACTTTACTCAGCTTATAACGGAAAGTTTGTTCCCTTTAACAAGAATCTCCCCACACCCCACTTCCTGCAGCCCTTGACAGCCACCACAGAAGTCTCTGCTTCTAGGAGTCCAACTTTTCTAGATCCTACACGTAAGTAGAATCATACAAATCATAGAGTGTTTGTCCGTTCTGTGGCCAGCTTATTTCCCTTATCATAGTGCCCTCCAGGTTCATCCATGTTGTCACGAATGGCAGGATTTCCTTTGTTCAAGATTGAATACTATTCCACCATGTGTGTTCTGCACGTGTGTGTATGCGTGTGTGTGTCACATTGTCTTTATCCAGTCATCTGTCAACAGACACTCAGTTGTTCTCCTGTCTTGGCTATTGGAAATTCTCCTGCAATGAACATGGGGGTGCAGATACCGCTTCAAGATCCCGGTGTCAGTTCCTTTGAGTATATACTCAGAAGTGGGGTTGCTGGGTCATTTGGTGGGTTCGTTTTTTGGGGTTTTTTTAGGAACTACCAGTCACATTCTTAATCAGGGGTAAATTACTTCTCGTTTCAGTACCTTAGTGGCCCCTCCTTGTAAATGAAGATAAAACTAGTACCCCATGGGTTTTATAAAAGTGTAAATTAAATAATACACGCAAAGAATGTAGAAGAGTGCCTGCGTATTGCAAGAGACAGTATTAATGTTAGCTATTTAAAACATTATTTTAGCTTATTCTATTTTTGTCCTTCCCATAGCCCTGTCCCCCGCGGCTCCCATGCCACCCTGGGCTCCTGGTTCCAAAGCCCTCTGGCTTCTACCACCAGGATGTGTGGCACTCGCTGGCCTGCTCCAGCCGCTCCTTCTCCACTGTCGACAGCATCCTGGACTGCCTGGCTGGCCGCGTCATCCACATGATGGGGGACTCCACGCTTCGGCAGTGGTGGGAGCATCTCCGGGACACCGTGCCCTGTGAGTGACCGGGAGGGAGGCCTGGGACTCCTGAGGACTCATGAAGGAAGGGGTGAACAGGAAAGGCTTTGAAGAATGATCCTGTGCTCGGTGGAGAGGTGGGGAGGATGCTGGGACTTTCTAAAGGGCACGTGAAGGAATCAGAGCTGGGAGGGTGTGATTGTTACCACAAGCTACCTTTCCAGTGTGTTAGCCAGAGTTATGTAACTGGCTCAAATGACAGCATCAAACTCTATCAAATCATACCATGTGTCACCACAGCAGAAAGTCCCCACTTACTTTCTAAATAAATTCCCCACTTTATCTTTTAAGTAAAATTAAAATATGAAGGACAGGGACCAGCCGGTGGTTTAGGTACTGGTCTCCCACATGGCCGACAGTGTTTTGAGTCCTAGATCCCGCCCTTGAACACGCCTGGTGCACGCATGTGCATGCCCAAAGTCCTGAGAGGAGAATGGAGGAGAAGGGATTATAGCATGGTCTTCCCCTGAGGGGGGGTGATTTCTCAATTTCTGTTTCTCTGTCTCTCCAGCAAGTGCATATGACCTAGAGCAAAAATCTCTCCGGGGAAAATAAATAAATAAATAAATAAGTTGGGACCAGCAGATGGCATGGCAGTTTCTTCATGGAACTCCCACATGGTTCATCACAATTCAAGTCCCAGACCCAGTGGCTTGAAAACCGCGCTGGGCACACATACCTATGTGCCCAAGATCCCAGGAAGAGAATGGAGGAGAAGGGATTGTGGGGACCAGCAGACAGCATAATGGTTACATTGCTGGATTCCCACATAGTCAACTATGGTTTGAGGCCCAGACCCAGCAGCTTAAAACTCATGCTGGGTGCATGTGCATGTGTGCCCAAGATCCCAAGGGGGGACTGGAGAAGAAGGGATCACAGCATGGCCAGCCATTTTTTTTTTTGTGGGGTGGGTATTTCTCACTTTCTGTCTCTCCATCTCTCTCTGTCTAGCAAGTTCACGTGCCCTATAACAAAAATCTCTCTCTAAAAACTAAAAAAAAAAAAAAAAGAAGAAGGAATTTTGACGTGGTCATCCCCCAAAGGTGGTTTCTCACTTTCCCTCTCACCTTCTCTGTCTCTCTCTCTCTCTCTCTGGCAAGTGCTCATGCCCTAAGGCAAAAAAATTCTCCCCCCCAAAAAAACATAAAGGGCATAAAGCACAAACTTCTGTCCCCCATTTCCTCAATTATTTTTTGGTCTTGTTATCAAAACATTATATTGTATACCTTAAATATATACAATAGAAGCCAAACAAAATTAAAAACACTAGGCAGGAGCCAGCAGGTGGCGTTGTGATTAAGGGCGCTGGACTCTCACATGGCTGACAACAGTTCAAGTCCCCAACCACCTGACTACTTGCTTTCTCACTTTCCCCTCTCTCTTTTCTCTCTCTCTCTCTCTCTCTCTCTCTCTCTCTCTCTCTCTCTCTCCTTTTCTGATCAAATTATAGATAGTTAATAAATAAATAAAGTTAAATAAAAATAATTCTTAAAAAAAAAACCCTGGGCTTCTCCCCTGCTCCCACACTTGCATAACTTCTCACATTATCAACATCTTCCATTCCAAAGGTGCATTTGTTACGATCAACGAAAATTGGCACCTCGTTATCATTCATCGTTGTCACTGAAAGTCCATAGTTCACATGAAGTTTCACTCTCAGTGCTGGGTTTGGACAAATGTATAATGACGTGGAACCACCATTATAGCATCATAAGGAATATTTTCACTTTCTAAAAATTCTCTGTGCTTGGACCAGAAGGTGGCGTGGTAGTGGAGGTGCTGGATCCCACATGGCTGACTACAGTTTGAGTCCCAGACTTGGTGCCTTGAAAACACAGGGTGTGTATGCAGGCATGTCCAAAATGCCAACGGGCAAATGAAGGAGAAGGGATTGTAGTATGGCCAACTACTCTCCCCCACCCCCCGGGGGGATTATTTCTCACTTTCCCTCTCTCCACATCTCTCTCTGGTTCACCCTCGTGCCCTATGGCAAAAATCTATACACGCGCAAAAATAAAAAATCCTCCATGTTGGGGACTGGCAGTTAGCATAATGGCTATGTTGCTGGACTCCCATGTAGTCGACCGCGGTTCGAGTCCCGGACCCAGTGACTTAAACTCACGCCGGGCGCGTGTGTGTGCGTGCCCAAGATCCCGAGAGGAGAATGGAGGAGAAGGGATTGCGGCGTGGCCATCCCCCCAGGGGGTGATTTCTCGCTTTCTATCTCTCTGTCTCTCTCTGTCTGTCTGGTGAGCGCACGCGCCCTATAGCAAAAACCTCTCCAAAAAAAAAAAAATCCTCCATGTTCCACTATTCATTCTTCCCTCCCATACTACCAATCCTTGACAATCAGAGATCTTTTTACTATCTCCATAGTTTCATCTTTTCAGGAATATCAATAGTTAGACTCCTGCAGAATGCAGCCTTCTCAGATTGGCTTCTTTCAGCATTTTGGTGATATGCACTTAAGGTTCCTCCAGGTCTTCTCATGGCTTGGTGGGTCATTTCATTTTAGCCACAAATGATATTTCATTGTCTGTACTACAGTTTATTTATTCATTAATCTACTAAAGGATGTATTGGTTGCTTCCAAGTTTTGGCAGTTATAAGTAAACTGTCTTAAATGTCCACGTGCAGGGACATGCGTATTGTATAGTGGCTATGTCACTGGATTCCCACATGGCTGACCATGGTTCAAGTCTGGACCCAGTGACTTGAAACTCATGCCCGACATGTCTGTGTGCATGTCCAATATCCTGGGAGGAGGATGGAGGAAAAAGGACTGCAGCGTGGCCATTCCCCAGAAGGGTGATTTCTCACTTCCCTCTCACCATCTCTGTCTCTCTTTCTATGGTGAATACATATGTCCTAAGGCAAAAACCTCTATCCAAAACCAAACAAATTCATGAGTAAGGTTTTTTAAAATAATTATTTATTTCATTTTATTTATTTATTCATTCATTTATTTTAATTTGGCCAGAGAGAGACACAGAGAAGGAAAGTGAAAGAGGGAAAGTGAGAAAGGAAGAAACCAGGTCTGGGACTCAAACCATGGTCGGCCATGTGGGAGCATCCAGCACCTCAACCACCGCGCCACCAGCTGGTCCCATGAGTAAGTTTTTGTATAGACTAAGCTTTCAATTCCTTTCGGTAAATACTAAGAATAGAATCATTTTCAAAGCTAAGATGCATTCTAGGACCTGTTTGTTTCAGCCTTTGATTTCTTTAAATCTAAACCAGTCTTTTTTTTTTTTTTTCACTTTTATTTATGAAAGAGTCAGGGCTAGTTGCCTTGCCAAATCTTAACTTTCTATGTTCTGAATTTGTCCAATTGCTTCTTTATGGTGACATTTAATTTGTCCTCTATTTCTTTCTTTAAAATCACTTATTTTATTTTATCTATTAATATTATTATTATTCAAGTTTGCTACAGAGCACATGCACCCACCAGTGTGAGTTTAAGTTGCCAGGTCCGGGACTCAAATTGCAGTCAGCTATGTGGGAGTCCAGCGACATAATCATTATGTCATCTGGTAGTCCCCTTCACCTACAGTTTTTGATATGTTGTGTTTCCATTCTAATTTGTCTCAAGATACTCTTCAGTTCCCTCTCAATTTCTTCTTTATTTATAGGTTGTTCAGGAGTGTGTTGTTTAATTTCTAAGTATTTATTAATTTTTTCAATATTCCTCCCTTCATTGATTTGCTTTATACCATTATGGTTAGAAAGATAAGTAGGATAATTTTAATCTTCTTAAATGTGTTAAGACTTGTTTTGTGACCACTCATAACCTATTCTGGAGAATGAGCTTGGGGACCAGCTGGTGGCATGGTGGTTAAGGCACTGAATTCCCATATGGCCAACCGCGGTCCAAGTTCTGGACCCAGCAGCTTGGAAAATCAGGCTGGGCACACATGGTATGTGCCCAAAAATCCCAAGAGGAGAATGAAGGAGAAGGGATTGCAGTGTGGCCATCCTCCTGGGGGTGATTTCTCACTTTCGTTTTCACAGTCCCTATCTCTCTCTCTCTGGCGGGCACAGGTGCTCCATGGCAAAAAGAAATAAAAATAAAAAATGTGTATTCTGCTATTTTATGGAATGCTCTGTGCATGTCTGTTTGGTGCGTTTGATCTATAATGCTATATCAAAGTTTGCTGTTTCCTTATTAAGTTTCTATGTGGATAATCTCTTCATTGTTGAAAGTGGGGTATTGAAGTCCCCAACTCTTATTGTATTGCTGTCTATTTCTTCCTTCAGTTCTGTTACTATTTGTTTTATATATTTAGGTACCCTGATGTTGGGGACATGTATAATTGCAATTGTTATGGCTTCTTTATTTTTTTGTTCTCATTTTGTTTTTGCTATAGAGCGCAAGTGCTTACCAGAGCAAGAGGGGCCAGGGAGTGAGAAAGCACCCCTCAGTGGGAAAGGCTATGCCACAGTCCCTTCTCCATTCTCCTGTGAGGTCTTTGGGCAGACAAACGTATGCACCCAGCATGATTCTCAAGTCGCCACATTTGGGACTTGAACCGCTCCAGTCAGCCCTGCGGGATAGAGCTGCTCCGACCTCCACTCCTCCTGCTGGCCCATTTTCTTGACCCCTTTATTATCCTATAGTGACTTTTTTTGTCTCCAGTGACAGATTTTTACTGAAAATCTATTTTGTCTGATATAAGTATAGCCACCCCTGAGCTCATTTGGTTACCATTACTCATGGAATATCTTTTCCCATTTGTTCACTCTCAGTCTATGTGTCTTAGAGTTCTTGATGTTCTCACTCTCTTTAAAGTCCATGATAGAGCATGTGTGCATGTAGGTGAGTGAGCGAGAGAGAAGCACGCTCCACAGGGCTCTGTCACGTAGCAATTCCTTTTTCCAGTCCTCCAACCTACCATCCAGCCTACCAGCACACGTACCTGATGTGTTTTTAGGTTGACCAGGCTGGAAACTCAAACCACCGTTTCACGTGACTTCCAGCTCTGCAGTGTGATATGGTACTGACTGCACCACAGAGGCTGGGCCCTATTTGTGCTTTAAATGCTAAAGTTATCCTCTCATAGACAGCATAATGTTAGATCTTACTACATTCATTTTTATGGCTATAGAAGACTCATTGTACAATGTCCTGTATTGCTGGACACCCACTTCTATTCAAATTTTGACTTTACAAACAATGCCACTAATAATGTTAGTAAATTGGGACCAGCAGTTAGCGTAATGGCTATGTCACTGGACTCCCATGTAGTCAACCGCGGTTCACATTCCAGACCCGGGGGCTTAAAACTCACGCCGGCCACGTGTGCATGCATGCCCAAGATCCCGAGAGGAGAACTGAGGAGAAGTGATTGCAGTGTGGCCATCCCCCCTGGGGGGTGATTTCTCGCTTTCTGTCTCTCTGTCTCTCTCTTTCTGGAGAGCGCACACACCCTATTGCAAAAAAAGAAGATGATGAATATTAGAGAATGCCTTCATTGACAATGCAAGCAAAATATGAAGCAAATAATTAACCAAATGGCCAGAAAGATAGAATAAAATTAGATAATATAGTGTTATAGATGGCAACAAGAAAAGAGGCTTTCAGAACGAGTTTATCAGTGCATGGAAATCAAATGCCATGGAGGTTTAAAAGCAAACTTAAAAGGAGTTTGGATGCATAGTAGTGGCATCTTTGGCAATCTTGACCATTTGAAAGTGGGGCATTAGAGTGTGGGGACAGATGCTTATGTCCTGGAATCAGCCCAAAGGTTCAAGAACAGATGAATGGACTGAAAAAATGTGGCACATATACACTATGGAATACTACTCGGCCATAAAGAACAATGAGACCCTGACATCTGATGCAAAGTGGATGAATATGGAAGATTCAGTGCTAAGTGAAGAAAGTCAGATCATGAAAGACGGGCATTGTATGTCCTCACTTAATATATACCGAACGCCTGCACTATATGGCAGAAACTGAATGGTAATAACTGGGAGGGAAAACTGAGGCTACTAGAAACAGTATAGGAGGGGGTGAGTAACAGGGAGGGAGGGAGGGGATCGGGAGGGAAAAACATTTTATAGAAACAGAAATGAAAATACTCTACTGATGATAATGTACACAGTAAAATAGTATCTCTGACTTGACTAATACACACTATATTCATGCTGTAAAAAAATTTTTTTTTTTGCTGTAGAGATGTACAGTGATTAAATACAAATAAATTTTTTAATAAAGAATGCTTATGTCCTGAAAGCAAGTGAAACTGGAACTTTTAGTTATATGAGAGGGTGGCGTTCAGTCCTTTATTAATCACTTATTCCTCCTCTTTCACCCTCCCAACAGCCCTGAAACCAGTGGATCTACATGTCACGTATCAGACAGGGCCCCTGATGGCTGTGGACACCACCCGGGGCATAGTGCTGCACTGGAGGGCCCACGGCTGGCCCCTGCGCTCCCTCCGCACACCAGTGGCCTCCCTGCACTCTGTGGCCCAGGAGCTGGAGGGCCTGGCCGGGGGTCCCCACACTGTGGTGGTGCTGGGTCTGGGAGCCCACTTCACCACTTTCCCCCCATCCATCTTTGTGCGACGGCTGGCAGGGATCCGGGCGGCCGTGACCGCCCTGCTGACCCGGGAGCCCCGCACTCTCGTGGTCATCAAACTGGCCAACACTGGCTACAAGTCTGTGTATGGCAGTGACTGGTTCACCCTGCAGGTGAACCGGCTCCTCAGAGCTGCCTTTGCTGACCTCCGTGTGGCCTTTGTGGATGCCTGGGAAATGACCTCCAGCCTGGCTGTGCCAGACAACATCCACCCAGGGAAACTCATTGTCCGGAATGAGGTGGACTTACTCCTCTCCTTCATCTGCCCCAGCTGAGTGCTTCTGAGGGTCCTGGCGCGGTGTTGATGGACAGCCTGGGACCTGACCATCAGAATTGTGAGGAGAACCATAGCAGTGATGGGACCTTGAACTTCACAATGACTCAGAGAGGATTAATTGCTCCAAGACTGGCCACCTAGGATAAACCATTGTTCATATTTTGGTGAATTTCAATTATCTGTCTATGCACCTCACACATACATGTGTAATTTTATATCAGTGAAATCATACTTCGCTCGCCTTCTTTTTTAAAATTATTTTATTTAACTTTATTTTTTTAATTTGACCAGACAGAGACAGAGTGAGAGAGAGAGAGAAAGTGAGAAAGCAAGCCACCAGATCCAGGCCTCGAACCACAGTCAGCCATGTGAGAGTCCCCAACCACCATACCACCTGCCAGCTCCACAAGACTTCTTCTTCATTCTCTTTTTTTGGGAAAAATGTTCATTGGTTTAGTTGTAAATTATACAGTTATGAGGGATAATATAGAGAGAACCGTTGTACTCTTTTCTCAGTTTCTCCCAAGATTACATCTTGTAAGACAGTACAGGATCACAACCAGGATAGTAATATTGATCAAATTCACTAATCTTAGATTTCTCCAGTTTCATCGTATGATTTGTATGTGTATGCAGTCCTGTGCAGCTTTATCACATGTATTAATATATATTTAAGGGACCAGCAGTTAGCGTAATGGCTATGTCGCTGGACTCCCACGTAGTCGACTGCGGTTCGAGTCCCGGACCCAGCGGCTTAAACTCACGCCGGGCGCGTGTGCGTGCGTGCCCAAGATCCCAAGAGGAGAACGGAGGAGAAGGGATTGCGGCGTGGCCATCCCCCCTGGGGGGTGATTTCCTGCTTTCTATCTCTCTGTCTCTCTCTGTCTGTCTGGCGAGCGCACGCGCCCTATAGCAAAAACCTCTCTGAAAAAAAAAAAAATATATATATATATATATATTTAATGCCTTCATTATCCATTTATAGCCTTGCAAAGGAAAGATGGCAAAGTCCAAGTATTTATACAAAGTTTTAGTCTAATAGGAGAGACTAGATAAATTGGGGTCTTAAAAGACTATGCCCTCAGGCTAAAGATGAGGGAGCACAAAGAAAACTACTGTACGGGAGACTGGTACGGAGAAGGACGGCCTAAGTGCCCACTAAGCCTGTCCTCAGGCTGGTTTTCTGCCTGAACTGACACGTGCGGGTAGTTCCAAAAGCCACTAGTTTAAAGTTAATTCAGGCGGTGCTACCATGTTACCTCCAGGCATTCGATTGGATCAAATCCACATGATTTCTGGGGAAACTTACGTTCATTTAGATTTTGAAAAAAATTCCACAGATTTTACTACAAGGAAAAAGAACTGCTCACATTTAGAAATCATGAAATATTGCAGAGACAAGATACCACATGTGGGGAACAGTGAAAAAAAGTCAGCAGAATCAAACCTCCAAAACTTGAGATAATGGAACAACTAAAAAAAAAATATGAAATAAGTATGCTTAACCTACCTCAATTTAAAAAGAGAGATGTTTTAAAATATTAATAAAGTGTATGAATATATTTTTAACAAACAAAACTTCTAAAATGAAAAATAAGACAATTATAATGGACATTTTAAAACCAGACTAGACTTAGTTGAAGAAATAATTGGTGAGTTGGAAGCAAGAACTGAAAAATTCTTGTTCTAGCCCCAAGAGAAAAAAATGGTTAGGAAAGAAGAAATAGGTATTAGATATAATTGGAATCCAAGAAGAATAGGGAAGAGAAAATGAAGCAGAAGTTACATATGAGGAGAAATGTTTGAGAATATTCCAGAACTGATGAAAGATATAAATTCTTAAGTTTAAAAAACTCAATGAACGCCAAGCAAAAATTGATAAGACATCCATTTCCATCTAAATATTTCATTAAGATTTCAAAATTAGATGAAAAGAAGTCAGATTTCTTTCAAAGGAATAACAGTTGAACTGAGAGCTGACATCTTGAACAGAAATCAGAAGACAATGGAATTATATCCTCAGTGTAGCGTTCTATAACCAGCAAGATTTTCCTTTTAGGTTTTTGCCATAGAGTGTGTCATTCACTCTCCTCTTGAGATTTTGGGTACACATTGCACACACGTTTGGTGTGCTTTTCTGGGATTTGACCCGTAATCAGTCATGTGGGAGTCCAGTGCCTTAACCACCATGTCACTGGCTGGCCCACAGCACAAACATTTTTATGGAACAAAGGTGTATTAGGTTGGGCTGCCATCACAAAGCACTACAGACTGGGTGGTTTAAACAACAAATCTTTATTTTCTCATAGTAATGGTGGCTAGAAGTCGAATTCAAGGTGCCTGCAGTGGTCTCTGGTGAGACTTCTTCCTGATTAGCAGGTCGCCACCTTTTCCCTATGCCCTCACACCATGTTCCTTATGGAGCTTTTATCTACCAGTTTTAGCACCCATCAATGTTTCTTACCTAAAACTTTTCTCTGTGTGCACACACAGAGAAAGAGAGAGAGAGAGATCTCTAGTGCCTCTTCCTCCTCTATTTTTTAAGGGAGATTTTGCTATAAGTCATGTGTGCTCACCAGAGAGACAGAAAGTGAGAAATTGCCCCCCAGGGTGATGGCCATACTGCAATCCCCTCTCTCAGGATTTTGGGCATGCACCCACA
Organism: Tupaia tana; assembly: GCA_026018925.1. Taxonomy (NCBI): domain Eukaryota; kingdom Metazoa; phylum Chordata; class Mammalia; order Scandentia; family Tupaiidae; genus Tupaia; species Tupaia tana. Next base: position 49,871,794 of record JAKSZU010000016.1, on the reverse strand, counting down.
CAGTCTTAAGCGACCAGGTCTGGGATTCGAACCATGATCGAGTAGGTAGGAGTCCAGTGATACAACCATTCGCCATCTGCTGGTCCCATCTTCCACTTCTTATGAGAAGATCAGACGTATCGGATAAGGCCACATCCGTATGACTTCACGTATTGAGGGCTTTCTCACTGTACGTGGGGCTTTCTCCAGGAGCAGGACTTAGTCACCCTTGACACAGTTTCCAGTTTTCTACCTCCTCCCAGTTTCTCAGTGTGGTTGACCCTGTGGTTATCTGCCTTAAACAACCACCTCCTGGTGACCACCTCCCTATGTGACAGATAGAAACAACCTACTTGACTCCTCCAGGGACTTCTTTCCCCTAACACATGCTTCATGGACTATACAGATATGCAGTGACCATCTCTCAGTGACAGCGTGACCCCATGGAACTTATTTGAGCTTGCTCTAAACCCACCAGTAAGAATTCCCTGTAAGCAACCCATCTAACTAACAACCTAAATCCCAATGAGATTTGATCCATAGGACGGGACTTGAGCCACAATCAGCCACGTGGGAGTCCAGCAACGTAACCATTACACCATCTGCTGGCCCCATGCTGCTTTCTTTCTTTGTTTTTAGAATTATTTTATTTTATTTTATTTATTCATTCATTTCAGTTTGACTGGAGAGGGCCAGAGTGAGAGAAAGAGAACATGAGAAAGCAAGCCACCAGGTCCGGGACTCGAACCGCAGTCAGCCATGTCGGAGTCCAGCACCTGCTGCTCGAGCAGGTGCATCCTTGGCAACTCTCCTCTCTTCCCATTGGCCCTAAGAAGGTGTGCTGCCCTCTTCACCCTGGATTCTGGAAGTAACCACTGCTCCTGTTATTGCATGTTTTCTTGAGTTACCTCCCGGGTCTTATTTGAGCAAAACACCAAATCTAACCTCTTTGCTCTTTGCCACGTCTACTGCAGGATGAAGACCATTCTCAGCACTCAGACCGTCGGCATTTCAGAGAATGTTGGCATCACTCTGAAGGGACACACAGTTATTGTGAAGGGCCCCAGAGGAACCCTGCAGAGGGACTTCAATCACATCAATGTAGAGCTCAGTCTCCTTGGAAAGGAAAAAGAAGAGGCTGCAGGTTGACAGATGGTGGGAAAATAAAAGGGAACTGTCTATAGTTTGTGCTCTCTGTAGTCATGTGCAGAGCATAATCAAAGGTGTTACACTGGGCTTCCGTTACAAGAGGAGGTCTTTGTACGCTCATTTCCCTATCAACGTTGTTACTCAGGAAAATAGGTCTCTTGTTGATATCCAAAATTTCTTGAGTGAAAAATAATCCAGAGGGTTCGAATGAGACCAGGTGTTGCTTATTCAGTATCTCATGCCCAGAAAATTGAGTTAATCCTTGATGGCAATGATACTGAACTTGTTTCAAATTCAGCTGCTTTGATACAGCAAACCACGACAGTGAAAAATAAGGATATAAGAAAAGTCTTGAATGGTACCTATGTCTCTGAAAAGGGTATAGTTCAGCAGGCTGATGAGTAAGATCTAAGAGTTCTCCAACTATAGTAACTAGCCAGGTGGTCTGTAAGACCATTATATGATATTTTAAAGATAATAATAAAAGAGAACAATTGATTTGAAACTTTTTCTTAACCTGATTATTCTTTTCCAACTACTTGGCAAGTAAGCAATTGACGAGTAAAACTAATGTGCTAAGAACAATACAGAATTCCTGATTAGGAACTTTTTTGCTCTAGCTTTTCTTCATAGGAACAAGTGGCTTGAACCTGGTTTTGGAAGGATTAGCAAGGATAGTTCAGGCAAGAGAGATACAGTACCAGGCAGTGTGGCTGTTGATCATTGGATATATAAGTTGGGGAATATCCTGAAGCAAATTTTACCGTGACATGAATTTTTATTTGGTACAGATGTGTCCTAGTCACATGTAAAGAATACCTGGGAAGTGGAACAAAGTGATAAAGCTTGGGACCAGCAGTTGGTGTAATGGCTATGTCACTGGACTCCCATGCAGTCGGCTGTGGTTCGAGTCCTGGACTAGGTGGCTTAAACTCACCCTGGGCGCGTATGCGTGCGTGCCCAAGATCCCGAGAGGAGAATGGAGGAGAAGGGATTGCGGCGTGGCCATCCTCCCTGTGAGGTGATTTCTAGCTTTCTGTCTCTCTGTCTTTCTTGCAAGAGCACACACCCTATAGTAAAAAAAAAATCTCTAAAAAAAACAAAGTGATAAAGCCTTCCTATGAGCTAGAAGATGTAGTTTGCATCATGATAAAGATAATTTTGCTGAAATCTCAATGATCTACCCTAGTTCAGCCCTGCACCCTAGACCTTGTTTATTGTTAAAAATCTAATCATTCTCCCATAATCTCTTAATTCCACGTGTCACACACTTTAACTGTGATGTGATGCTACCATGCTGGATTATAGTTTAACTTGGTTCTCTCTCAAAAAAAAAAAAAAAAAAAAAAAAAAAAAAAAAAAAAATATATATATATATATATATATATACACACACAAGTCCAGTAATATAGCCATTACACCACCTGCTGGCCCCATCCAGCATGTTTTTCAAGCCACCAGGTCTGGGACTTGAACCACACAACCAGCCATATTGGATCCTGCTTGCCTTAACCACCATGCCACCTGACTGGCCCCTTCTTTAGCTCCTTAAAGGCCCTATGTCCAAACATAGTCACATTGGGTATTGAGGGTGCACAAATCAGTACATAACAAAAGATAAAATTAAAACATTTCCAACAAACATAAACTGATAGACATTTTACCAATAGGTCTTTACTAAAGAAAACTGCCCTTGACCCAGGTTAGCTGATACTGATAGCACATGTGGCATGAAGACCCTGTTCAGAGTGCTTCTCTCTCTCTCTCTCTCCCTCTCTCTTTCTCCTGGAAGAAATAAATAAATTAGTTTTAAAAAAGACATGAAGGAGAAAAATAGAGAGGCAAGGCATTTATGAGACAAAGAAATGAGTTATCTGTTGAAGATAATACGTATAGTATTCTAAGGGGATTGGCGAGAAATGTACACATGTTGGAATATTCACTTTCCAAGCTAAGTGATGTATGTGATAGAATGTATAAAAGAAATTGAAAATGATGGGGACCAGCAGGTGGCATGGTGGTTAAGGTGTTGGACATTCCCACATGGCCGATAGTGGTTCAAGCCCCAGACACAGTGGATTGCTTTCTCATTCTCTCTGTCTCTCCCTCTGGGCAAATTAAATGAATGGATAAATAAAATTAAATAATTCTTAAAAACATATTTTAAAAAAAGACAAATTTTAAAGAATATACTTTAGTCAGAAGTAAAGTGACTCAAATTGGAAGCTCTAATACACAGGAATGAAAAAAGTTCATTTGATGGCAAAAAAATTGTATAATAATATTTTTATACAATCATATAAAATAATAAAATCTGTAAGATTAAGAAAAACAAGTTAGAGGGACCAGCAGTTGGCATAATGGCTATGTTGCTGGACTCCCACGTAGTCGACAGTGGTTCAAGTCTCGGACCCGGTGGCTAGCCAGGTGCGTGCGTGCCCAAGATCCCGAGAGAAGAATGGAGGAGAAGGGATTGCGGCATGGCCATCTCCTCTGGGGGTGATTTCTCACTTTCTGTCTCTCTGTGTCTGTCTGTCTTTCTGGAGAGCGCACACGCCCTATAGCAAAAACCTCTCAAAAGAAAAAAAGAAAAATGAGTTAAGAGTCTGAGTGGAGCAAGTGAGCCGAGTGGTTGTGCGGTCCCTCAGCAGAAACTGGCAGCGCTTGCAGCATGGCTGACCAACTCGCTAAAGAGCCGATTGCAGAATTCAAAGACATTTTTTCACTATTTGACATGGATGGTGACGGAGATGGAACTATAACAACAAAGGAACTGGAGTCAGTAATGAGGTCTCTTGGGCAGAATCCCACAGAAGCAGAATTATTCTGATTAACGAAGTAAATGCTGATGATAATGGCACAATTGACTTCCCTGAATTTCTGACAATGATGGCAAGAAAAATGAAAGACATAGACAGTAAAAAAGAAAGCAGAGAAGCATTCCGTGTGTTTGATAAGGGTGGCAGTGGCTGTATTAGTACAGCAGAACTTCACCATGTGATGACAAACCTTGGAGAGAAGTTAACAGATGAAGAAGTTGATGAAATGATCAGGGAAGCAGATATTGATGGCTACTCTTCAAGTAAACTATGAAGAGATTGTACAAACGATGACAGCAAAATGGAGACATTGTACAGAATGTGTCAAATTTCTTATACAAGATTGTTTATTTGCCTTTTCTTTGTTTGTAACTTCCTTGTAAAAGATTTTTCCCTCCTGTGAAAAGGATATGCATGTGTAATAATTAGGACTCGTTCCTCTCTATTTTCTTCCTTATCTTACTGTCATCGTCCTGAGACCTTATTTTAGAAAATTGATCAAGTAACATGCTGTGTGTGGCTTAATCTAGATATATCTAAGGCCTTCTGCACTTTTCAACTTAGATGAAGTTGTCAAATGAGGGAACATGGGGACCAGCAGTTGGTGTAATGGCTATGTCACTGGACTCCCATGTAGTAGACCGCGGTTCAAGTACCGGATCCAGTGGCTTAGACTCATGACGGGCGCGTGTGCGTGCATGCCCAAGATCCCAGGAAGAGAATGGAGGAGAAGGAATTGCGACATGGCCATCCCCCCCAGAAGGTGATTTCTCACTTTCTGTCTCTCTGTCTCTCTCTATCTTTCTGGCGAGCACACGTGCCCTATAGCAAAAACCTCTCCAAAAAAAAAAAGAGCGAACATTTAGGTTATGCCTTTTTTTTTAAGTAGCTTTCTTTAGGAACTGTCAGCATGTTGTTGATGTGTGGAGTTGTAACTCTGCGTGAACTATGGACAGTCAACAATATGTACTTAAAAGTTGCACTATCGTAAAACAGGTGTCTTATCCAGGTACTTGTACGCTGTTTTTTTGTACTGCTGGTCCTGTACCAGAAACATTTTCTTTTATTGCTACTTGCTTTTTAAACTTTGTTTAGCCACTTAAAGAAAATCTGCTTATGGCACAATTTGCCTCAAACCCATTCCAAATTGTATATGTGTTTTCCAATATAAAAAAAATTACAATGTACATCCCCCCCACACAAAACGAGTGAAATGCTGATGTTAGTATGCTCCCCCACAGTAAGGCTGGCTCTGTGTCTGGTCACTTTACTGAAATTCACTCAGCTCCCTGCCCTCACGCCCAGAACATTCAGTCTTCCTTTCCGTGTTTCTTTTTTTTTTTTTTTCTAAACTGTTTAAGAGAAAGTTGCTATACCATGTTTCTTCTCCCCCAGATGTTTTGGTAATTTATTTCCTAAGAACAAGATAGTTTCTTATAGAGCCAGAGTATAATGATTAAAATCAGAAATTTAATATTGACAGACTTGTCTGTAGTCCATATTAAAATGTAAGAAATTGTCTCAATAACATTCTGTATAGATATTGTATTTCCTGGGCCATGATCCAAACCAAAGTCATGCATTACATTCGATTGTCCTCTCTAATCTCCTTTCATCTGTTCCTCGGTGTGTCTTTGTTATCCATGACTATGAATTTTTAAAGTATACAGGCCAAATATATTACAAAAAGTCCTTACTTTGGGTTTTCCTGATGTGCCTAGTAATTAACTCCAGACTGTGTACTTTCAGCTGGAGCACAAGAGGGGCGTCGTGTTTACATTTCATCCCATCAGGCAGCACAGTGTTCCTTTGCCCTAGGGTTTTCATAGCTTTGATCACTTGGCTAAAGAGATGCTCACTAGGTTTCTCCCTTTTAGTTACTATGTTCCCTTTGCAATTAGTAGGTAGTTCACTGGTAGATATTTCAGAGTATATGAACACCATGTTCCCCATCTAGATTTTATCTAACAGTTCTAGCACCCATTGATATTTCTTGCCTAAAACTATTATTACTTTTATATTAATAGTTGCTACACCAACAGGTGGCATAGTGATTAAGGTGCTGGACTCCCACATGATCAACTGCCGTTCAAGTCCTAGACGTGGCAGCTTCAAACTCACGCCAGGCACATGTGTGTGCATGCCCAGGATCTGGGGAGAAGAGAGGATTATGATACGGCCATCCCCCCTGGGGAGTAATTCCTCACTTTCTGTTTCTCTGTCTCTCCGGCGAGCATGCATGCCCTGTAGCAAAAATCTCTCTGTCCAAAAAAAAAGTTGCAAATGGCGATTCCTTTCAATCTATCGTTTCTTCTACACATCTATTAGATGGCATCTTATTGTAAGAACGAGCTCCTCCACGTGTTTGTTTGCTCATTTTTATCAATATTGGCTCATTATTTAATGGTCTATAATAAATTATTCTCATTATTTATTTTGATTTTTGAGTTTCTCCAGATTTGGTGAGTATATCCTTCATACTAGTATTATTTTAAAAAATATTTTCTTTAACTTTATTTATTTATTTTTAATTTAACCAAAGAGGAGAGAGAGAGAATGAGAGCGAGAGGGTAAGTGAGAAAGGAAGACGTGAGGTCTGGGACTCAAACTGCAGTCGGCCATGTGGGGGTCCAGTACCCTTAATCAACACTTCACCTGCCGGCCCCTCAAAACTAACTTTATTGAAAGAGCTGTCTTCTCAACTTTATTCCCTGCCTTTCACTTTTCAATCCATTTCCCCTCCAATCAACTAAAACTGTTCTCTCCAAGGTAATCAAGAGCTGCTTTCTGGGTAAATCTGCTGAATAGTTTTCACTATTTACCTTTTTTATTTTTTCTGCATTTAATAGCATGAACCACACCTTCCTTTGTTATTGTTGTTTTGTTTTTAAGTTTATTTCTCCCATGAGTGAGAGAGATACAGAAAGAAAGACAGAGAGACAGCACCCCAAACAGGGTACTTGACATCACAATCCACCTCCAGGCTCAACTACCCCCATCATAGGTACATGCATGCCCCGTGTACTCAGCGAGGTCCACAGATGCAAACCCAGAGCCCTCCCATGTGGGTCAGCGTCACAGACCACCATATTTTACTACTGCACCACCTTCCAGCCCCCACTTCCTTTTATAAAAATCCCCCTTCTCAGGACCAGAAGTTGGCGTAATGGCTATGTCACTGGACTCCCAAGTAGTCAACTGAGGTTCGAGTCCTGGACCTGGTGGCTTAAACTCATGCTGGGCGCGTGTGTGTGCGTGCCCAAGATCCTGAGAGGAGAAGGGAGGAGAAGGTATCGTGGTGTGACCATCCCCCGGAGGATGATTTCTTGCTTTCTGTCTCTCTGTCTTTCTGGCGAGCGCACACGCCCTCTAGCAAAAAAAAAAAAAAAAATCCTCCCTTCTCCTGGCTTTCATAATATTACATCCTTCAATTCACATGTGAGTAACTTGAAACATGAAGTCCATACAGAATCCTACTGGATGGCGAGCGTGGTATCAGAGGTGGCTGGCTCTCAGCAGAGTGGTCAGAAGGTCAGACTCCTGGCACGAAATGCACCCTGGGCACCGTGTACCTGACAGCAGGAGTTTCTCCTAGTGTCTCCTAGGCAGCAGCCGCAGTGGTGGGTGCCTCAGCAGGCACATTCTGAGCGTGGTTTAAAGGTATAGCTCCTGGGGAACCAGCAGTTAGCGTAATGGCTATGTCGCTGGACTCCCACGTAGTCGACCGCGGTTCGCGTCCTGGACCCGGTGGCTTAAAACTCACGCCAGGCACGAGTGCGTGTGTGCCCAAGATCCCAAGAGGAGAATGGAGGAGAAGGGATTGCGGCGTGACCATCCCCCCTGGAGGGTGATTTCTCGCTTTCTGTCTCTATGTCTCTCTCTGTCTGTCTGGCGAGAGCACGCACCCTATAGCAAAAACCTCTCCAAAAAAAAACAAAACAAAAAAAAGGTATAGATCCTGGAAGCTTAGCATTCGGGCTTGCTTCTCCAGCCTCCTAACGGTCATGGTGGCTATCCAGAATCTTATTAAAAATACTTCTTATCCTTAGCCAGAATTAGCTTCTGTTTCTTGAAAGTAAGAACTCTGATTATCAGAATGTGTGAGTATGCTTCAGGGCAGTTACCAGGGTAACTAGCAATTACAGTTTCTTATAGTGAGTGTTGGGTCAGCAGATGGCGTAGCATTTATGTCACTAAACTCCCACATGGCCTAACGTGGTTCAAGCCCTGGACCTGGTGGCTTAAAAATCATGTAGGGCATGTGTGCATGCATGCGTACCCAAGATCCCAGGAGAAGAATGGAGCAGGGATTGCAGCATGGCCATCCCCCCTGGGGTGTGATTTCTCACTTTCCCTCTCACTGTCTCTGTCTCTGTCTCTCTCCAGCAGGCACACATACCCTAAGGCAAAAACTAAAAAAAAAAAAAACTCTGAAAAGTAGGGGGAGGGGGCAGCAGATGGTGTTATGGTTACGTTGCTGGACTCTCACATAGTAAGTAGACTGTGGTTTGAGTCCCAGACCTGGCGACTTAAACTCACATTGGGCATATGTGCGTGCATGCCCAAGATCCCAAGAGGAGAATGGAGGAGAAGGGATTGCAGTGTGGCCATCCCCTCTGGGGGGTGATTTCTCACTTTCTGTCTCTCTGTCTCTCTCTATCTTTCTGGGGAGCACATGTGCCCTTTAGCAAAAATCTCTCAAAAATATATATATATGGTGAGTGTCATCATAGAGGTGACCTATGAGAATACATAGGAAAGGTGGACAACTCAGCCTTTGGGAGGATTCCACGAAGGAGAAATACCCAAGATAAGTTCCAGAGAAGGATTGTGGATCAGCTAGGCACAGAATATCAAAAGGACATTCTAGTTTGGGGAATAGAAATGCCCAGGGATGATATAAATCACACAGACAATTTTTCTGAGTTGGGGATGGGCTGAGGCAAGAGATAGGGCAGCAAAATTAAGCAGGAAGATCCCCAATGACTTTACATACCAAGTTCAGGTTTATGAAATACATTTGCTAAAAATTATTTCAGGTATGACATAACAATTCACTTCTTCCAAAGTGCTTCTCCAGGAGCTCAGGATCTATTCTCTACAAAGGTCTGTACATTTATAAGATTGACTTCTTGGTAGACAAGAGAAAAATGCTTAAGGGAGGTGTCACTGTTTCTAGCTGTCACAAAGTTGCTTCTTGGACTAGTAGCAGGGGTAGTGCTCATGTCTTGCAATGTAATCTATCCTAATCCAAATCTATCCTTCTACAGAGAAGGCTCTGCAAATGACACCTGGGGGAAGCTGGATATGGCTTCAGGCAAGTTGTTTTCCGTTCAGCTCTAAGCCTTCCTTGCCTGACAACTCAAGAAAACAGCTAACTGAATGTGACTATGGTCCCTGGTGGAACTTACTGACCTAGAAAGAAACTGGGGTGCTGAACCCTCACCATTTACAACTCCCCTCCCCAAACCCTTGCAACTGAGACCCTACTCAGCCAAATTCCGTTCTCCTTAGGGACCCTACAAACAACTACTCCTTTCCTGGTATCTTCTACAATTTAATTAACAGGCAGTTTTTCTCCAGCCAAATAGGTATCTTACTTTACTGGTAAAATCTTAAACTGCTCGGTATTAGCCTTGCTGTTAGAAAACTTACAGCTAAATTTATAGCTTATGTGAAGCAATTTTTTTCTTTTCTTTTCTTTATTTTTTTAAGGTTTTTGCCATAAGATGCATGCACTCACCTGAGAGAAGAGACACAGAGAGAGGGAAAGTGAGAAATCACCCCCCCTCCCCGGGATGGCTACACCACAATCCCTTTTCTTCCATTCTCCTCCTGGAATTTTAGGCACACATGCACATGTGCCCAGCGTGTTTTTCAAGTCGCCAGGTCTGGGACTCCAACCACGGTTACCCGTGTGGGAGTCCAGCACCTTAACTACTATGTCACCTGTTGGCCCCAGCAGAGCAACTTCTAAGCTATTAATTTCACTGGTACAACTACCTCTGCCAGTAACTAAGCTATTGTCTCTCAATTCCAAACCTATCCTTCCGTAGAGAGGAGATTCCGCAAATGGCACTTCGTTCTACCTGCCAGTTAGTCCTGTATTAGGGTCTTCCAGTGCAGGGAGACTGCGGGGTTAGGGGATGTCTGTTTCTTATGGAATTCCTGTTTGTGTCCTATTTCTGGGAATATCTGCCACCTTTACATAGGCAGCAACGGTTTCTTCCAGGAGCAACAGTAAAATCCAGTTTGAGATTTTTCTCTTCCCTTGAAGAGCCAGTTAAGCACCCCTCCTCTCCAGAGGGCTGAGTGTTCTCACCATGAAAACTCAGAGAAAGTGTCCCACGATGGGGCATAGTCATGTTGCAACCCCCTCTTCCTCATTTGTCAAGATTTGGGGCATGCATGCACACATCCTCGATGTGTTTTTAAGCTGTCAGGCCAGGATTTGAACCTTGGTTGGCCATGTGGGATCTGGCTCTCTTAACTACTCAACTACAGGGCTGGCCCAGGATTCCTCTTCTGAGCGTCTTAATTTTAATCACTTTAACATCTTTATTTTGTTCTCCTTAGCTCCAGGGGTGAGAGCTGCTTCCTCCAGTTGCTATCTACATGACCCTTTAGTGTTTCCTTTCTGTTTTTTCGGTTACCTATTAACTCTTTATACCCAGTTAACAATTCTTTACATCACATTTTTGCTGTTGGACTAGCTGGCGGTGTGGTAGTTAAGGTACTGGACTCCGTATGGCCAATTGCGAGGTTGGAGTCCTAGACCCAGCTGCTTGAGAAACATACCAGCCACATGCACGTGTGTGCCCAGGATCCCAAAAGAAGGGAGAGAAGAAGGAGAAGGGATTGTGGCATGACCCTTCCCCATTTCTCCACAGCAGGTGCTTCCTCATTTTCCCTCTCTCTCTCTCTCTCGCTCGCTCACTCTCTGACAAGCACATGCAACTCTGGCAATTTTTTAAAGGATACTTAAGAAGTATTATTTTACTATCTCTGCTTATAACACACTTTGGACATTAAGAATAATTTCTCCTTGGGGACCAGCAGTTAGCGTAATGGCTATGTCACTGGACTCCCACGTAGTCAACTGCGGTTCGAGTCCCGGACCCAGTGACTTAAACTCACGCCGGGCGCATGTGCGTGCGTGCCCAAGATCCCGAGAGGAGAATGGAGGAGAAGGGATTGCAGCGTGGCCATCCCCCCGGGGGGTGATTTCCTGCTTTCTGTCTCTCTGTCTCTCTCTGTCTGTCTGGCGAGCGCACGCGCCCTATAGCAAAAACCTCTCCAAAAAAAAAAAAAAGAAAGAAAGAAAAAAAAAAAAAAAGAATAATTTCTCCTTTAGTAAGAGTCTCATGCTCTACCGACTGAGCTAGCCGGGCACAATTTCTCCTTTAATAAACAGCAGCGCTAGATACTCCCACATGGCTGACCACGGTTCAAGTCCTGGACCTGGTGGCTTACTAACTCACTTTCTCTCTCTAGTCAAATTAAAAAATAAATGAATGAATAAATAAAATTAAAATATAAGCAGCAATAGTAGCTAAAATGCATACATAGAACAGTGGTTAGACTGTATGAACTCATCTGCTCACAGGCACTGAGCCCTTCTTTCTTCACACTTCCTCCTCCCTCCACCCACCACCACCCAGTCAACAGCCAGCATGTCATTTTTTTTTTTTTTTGGAGAGGTTTTTTTTGCTATAGGGCACATGCACTCACCACACGCCACAATCCCTTCTCCTCCATTCTCCTCTCAGGATCCTGGGCATGCATACACACACACCTGGCATGAGTTTCAGGCCACCAGGTCTGGGACGCGAACCATAGTTGACTACGTGGGAGTCTAGCGACATAGCCATTACGCTAACTGCTGGTCCCAGCCAGCATGTCTTTAAGACATCAAGTTCAACAATTTCATTCCCAAAATGCAACCACTCTTATGAAATCACACACCAAAAAATACTTAAGCCCTCTACTTTATTACTTTCTAAAAAATAAAAATTATTTATTCTAGAGGTTTTGCCATAGGGTGCATGTGCATGCAGGAGAAAGATGAAGATAAAGAAAGAGAAATCACCCCTCAGGGGGATGACTATGCTGCAACCCCTTCTCCTCCATTCTCCTCCTGGGATTTTGGGCATGCACACACCTGCGCCCTCCATGATTTTCAAGATGCCAGGTCTGGGACTTGCACTGTGGTAGGCCATGTGGGAGTACAACGCCTGAACTACCATGCCATGTGCTGGCCCCAGCCCTCTACTTTCTAACATATGAGGGGGGTCTTCAAAAAAATTTCAGAAAAGGGACCAGCAGATGGCGTAATGGCTACATCACTGGACTCCCATGTAGTCGACCACGGCTCAAGTCCTGGACCCAGTGGCTTAAACTTACCCCGGCCGTGTGTGCATGCATGCCCAAGATCCTGAGAGAAGAATGGAGGAGAAGGAATTACGGCATGGCCAATCCCCCTGTGGGGTGATTTCTCACTTTCTGTCTCTCTCTCTCTGTGTCTTTCTGGTGAGCGCACATGCCCTATAGCAAAAACCTTACAAAAAAAAAAAAATTCAGAAAGGGTTCTGAGTGCATGTATGTGTGTGCCCAGAATCCCATGAGGAGACAGGATGGTGGCATAATCATTCTTCCTGGTGGGCGATTTCTCAAGTTTCCTCTCACTATCTCTCTCTGTGTGTCCAGCGAGTGCACATACCTTATGGCAAAAACTTAATAGATAAATAAATAAATAAATAAAACTTCAGAAAGCTTACAGTATAAATGTATTTGGTTTTTATCCTAATGTGCACTTTTCCCATGAATTTTGAAGACTCTTCATATGTTGTATATTCTTAAACATTTAGAAAAACCAGATATTCTAAATAAGGACTTACATTTTCTACTATATACACAGTAGTAGTGAATAAACGACACACAGGTAACAAAGGCTTGTGGTGTGACTGAGCCCTGAGGGTGGCGCTTTTCTCTCTTGCTCTCTCTCTTTCTCGCTCTCTTTCATGAGCACCACCCTCAGGGCTCAGCCAGACCACAAGCCATACCACAACCCCTTCCTCCAGTCCTCCATCCCTTCATGATTCTGGGCATGTGTAAACACACCAAGCATGTTTTCAGGCTGACCAGACAAGGTCTTACGCTTACCTCCAGTTTCTCTAAAAAAGAGACATACAAAAACCTTGCCCAAGGCATTGTTGTGTTCTACAGATATCTAATAGAAAAGGCTTTCTGATGGGCTGGTCTCCTAGCACAGTGATTAGGGAGCCAGATTCCACATGACTGACTGCAGTTCAAGTCCCATCTTGTGGCTTGAAGAACATACCAGGCGTGTGCATGCATACATGCCCAGAATCCTCGCCAGATGGAGAAATGGAGGAAAGTGGCGTGACCATGCCCCACAGGGGGCACTTTCTCACTCTCTGCCCCCTGCCTTCCACTCCTTCCCCATCCCCAGTGATTCACACACCCTCTGGCAATAAAAATAAAATAAAATAAAAAGACTTTCTGGTGAGTGGGAGGAAGCTATTACACTTTGGGGGTTTAGACCACAGTGTTCTACAGTTTTAGGTTCCTATTGCCTACAGTCTTATTCTCTACTGCTGTGTTCCCAGCCTCTAAATTTACTCTGCTAGGAAGTATGATTCTCTCTCTCCTACTGAGCTGTTTCTTTCTCTGGATGCCTGACTGGCCACATCATCCACACGTTTGGAGATGCTGTACTTTGGCAGTACTTGAAGCATCAGCAGGACATTACCCTGTGAGTTGTTTGAAGAGAAAAAAACAAGATCTGGGGGGGTCTTTGTAGAGGAAGGGGAGAAAGAATAAGAGTCTAGGGGTATCCTGTGATGGGGTAAGGAGGTATAGGCTCCAGAAAGGAAACGTGAGCAGGGAGCAGGGAAAGTGAACACTCAGGTTTAGAGGACAGGTTATTTTATCTACTTGTCAAGCAATAAGTATGAATTAAAATCATGATGTGGGCAAAGTAATGTCCTCAATGGAATACAAAGAAGGGTACAAGATACAATCACTGATTTGGAGAAAGTGTTAATGTACAGGGGTTAACAAATAGAACATTGGGTTATGCCCACAGACAGGGGTTTGAGGTAGAATCTGAGTGGTAACAAAGATAGGAGACTCAAGTAATTATTAAAACCAGAATTGTAGGGACCAGCAGATGGCATAATGGTTATGTCACTGGACTCCCACATGGTCAACTGCAGTTCAAGTCCCAGACCCAGTGGCTTAAAGCATGCCGGACATGTGTGAATGTGTGCCCAAAATCCTGAGAGGAGAATGGAGGAGAAGGGATTGCAGTATGATCATCCTTTCTGGGGTTGGGGGTGATTTCTCACTTCTTGTCTCTTTGTCTCTCTAGCAAGCACACATGTCCTATAGCAAAAGTCTCTATTAAATAAATAAATAAATAAATAAATAAATAAATAAATAAATAAAAATACCAGATTTGTATAGGGCTTAAAGGAGGAAAAATTTCTTAACAGCTTGATATACTGGTAAGAACTTAAAAAAGATAATTGAGGAAAGACCTTAGAGATGACCATCAGCATCGGCAAACTTAAGGAAAACTAGGAGTTCATTAATGGTTTGGAAGAGTAGAATGAGTCTTTGTCTTTTTTAGAGGATGCAGAGTATCTCTAGGACAACACTGGGTGGTCACCTCCAGAAGCCAGTAGCCAATGTCCAACTAGACAGAGCCAACGACAGTAGCCAATGAATCTTGGAATCCATGCTACACCAATAAGCCCATGGCTGATCCTATGGTTCTGCAGTCCATCAAGGGCCTCCCTGCAGTTTATAGCTCACGAACTGGGCTGGAGAGGACAGGACAGTGACCTTGGAAGGCGCTGGTGGACCAAATCATGATGTTTTCCATTTTTCCTTTTTGTCTCCATTGACCACTGCCTGATGGGATTTTGAGCATGCATGCATACAGTCTTGGCATGTTTTTCAAGCCACTGAAATTAGGACCCAAACGATAGTCAGCCATGTGGGACCTGGATCTCTTAGCCACTAACCCACAGGGCTGGCCCTTTTCTGGCTTATTTTAAGATTTTTGAGTTTGAAGCTCTTTCTCTAGAAAAACACTCTTGACTGGGAAGTTCTTCTCTCCTCCTCTCTGAACATAGTACTGACTAAGGCAGACAGGGTTCCAAGTACCTACAGAAAGGTAGTGGCTCCTTAAGCCTTCAGGAAAATGGTTGGTTCCTCCACTTCTGCCAGTAATTCCAAGTTGCTTTTGTAGAGGGAAGCTGAAAATATGTATGCAGAAGAGAATCTAGTCTGTGTGCCTCAACTCCCAAGTAGCAAAAAGGAATTAGAGAATTCTTCAGGCTGTCCTCAAAAGATTCTAATAAACAGAATCGGGTTCTTGAAGAAGCAGGAAGCAGTGGCTAAGGAAAAGCAAAGAGAAAAGCTTGTCCTTTGCGACCTGATGACACAGATGATGAAAATGTATAGAACCTTCTTATTCATCTTTGGATAATGTCTCCTGTTTACTCTTGCATTCTAAGATATAAATTTGCATAAATGTGTTCCAATTAGCTTTGTTTAATAGGCATTTAATTTTTAAAATGAGGCTTAAATTTAGTTGTTCAAAATCAAGTTATGAAACTAAAAAATTTATAAGATTAATTATGGTTACTTAGATTAGTATTAAGTATCATGCAATATTTGGTTTCTTTGATCTGTTATTAGGTTTCTTGTTCTTGCTTAAGTCAAATCTACTTAGAATCTAATCTACTTAGCTCTAATTAGAAACTTTCGTATTTAAAATTTGCTTAGATCTTTGAACCGCTGCCATTTTTATTGGCATTTGACTATTGGGATGGTGTCATAATGTTATTCCTTCTATTTACTTTAAAAAGCAGAGTTTGATTTTTGCGCATTAAAATTTTTTTCAGTATTAATTAAACCTAACCCCTGCCTTTTTTTAGAAAGGGGACCAAAAATGCGACGTTGAAAATGACGTCTCAGAGTCAGCAGGTGGTGTGGTGGTTGGCGTGCTGGACTCCCACGTGGCTGTGGTGCAAGTCCTGGACCTGCCAGCTTGAAACTCAAGCCAGGGGCACGTGTGTGCATGTCCAAATCCTGAGAGGGCAGTGGAAGAGAGGGGATCGCAACATGGCCTTCTTCTTTGGGGAGTGATTTCTTGTTTTCTGTCTCTCTATCTCTTTCTGTCTCTCTGGCAAGCACACGTGCCCAATAGCAAAAATCTCTCCAAAAAAAAAAGAGAAAGAAAGAAAAAGAAAAATGTCCTCTCTTTAGAAAAATGTGAAGGACAATTTTGTTTTTGAGAGTTTATATGGTCGATCATCAAAGCTTCTACAACAAAAAGATAAAAAAGCTAGCATAGAATCAGACAGGAAGAGTTCACAGACCTATTAAAAGAGAAGAGTTTTTCTAGGATATGTATTTGATTCAATATTATGTTAACATTCAGGCCTATACTTGCAAAGTTGGAAATCAATAAAACCTGAAAGGCACATCATACCATAAACCCAGAGCAGTATCTAAAGTCCCTAGAGCTACCATTACATTTCTCAAGGCAACCAGTGGTATCACCGAAGAGGTGGGTACAGTATTTGTTGTTAACTGATATTCTTGCTTCCTCATCACACTTGTCCACTGACAACCTGTTGTCAAAGTTAATGATGTTCTAATAGGCATTTTTTTCCCTGAAACTTATTTGTCATAAATTGTGGGGACACGTTTAAGAGAGAGAGTCTGTGGTGTGGGGACATGCTCTGAGCAAACACCACATGCTCTTTTGGGGTTTGGCAGAACCTTGTAACTTGTCTTTCCTTGGCCTTGGCTGCAGACAGGGCAAGGGTGGAAATTGCTAGGGGCGTTCCAACAGACACATGTAATAGACTTCAAGAAACATCTTGGTAAAATCCAATCCCTGCTCTGCATCTGAAAGGTTCCTTAGCCTACTCTGGGTGTGGTGGTGTGAGAAGATCTTTAGCTCCTTCCCCACACCTAACAGCTAGTTCTCTGCATTAGAAAGGAAGATGAGATTTTCTCTTGACGGGATTATCACCAGGGGATACACCTGGCCTGGTGTGACTAAGCCCTCATAGATTTGTTAACTGCTTCTTATTGTCTGTAACCTGGCAACCAATGTATGAAGTGTCGTAAAACATACATGTGTAATGTCTCCCTGTTCTATAAATAAAGATGTCCAGTTCATCTGGGCGGCACAAGTTGCATGGGCTACCTAGGCCCAAGCTGCCTGTGTCCGTTTCTACTCTATCTTTTGTCTCATTTTTTCTGCTTCTTCCATAGTAGCGCCGAGCCTGGGGGTGGACGCCGACACTAAATGAATACATATTTTCACATTAAAAAAAGATTTTCTATTTGTCTTTGATTTTCTGAAATTTGAATATGATATATCTAGTGTAGATTTTTTGGTATTTATCCTGTTTGATGTTCTCTGAGTTGCTTGGATCTGTGATTTACTATCTGTCATTGTCTGATAGTTTTGGATATTATATTCCATTCTTCACTTTTTCTTCCTCTTTGCATTTCATTCTGAGAAGTTTCTATTAACATTTCTTCAAACTCAGTGATTCTTTTCTCAGTAGTGTCCAGTCTAGTGATAAATCTATCAGAGACATTTTTCAAATCTGTTCTTGTTCTTGATTTCTAACGATTCTTTTTTATTTTTTTTCTACAATTGTTTTTTTTTTTTTGGAGAGGTTTTTGCTATAGGGCGCGTGCGCTTGCCAGACAGACAGAGAGAGACAGAGAGACAGAAAGTGAGAAATCATCCCCCAGAGGGGATGGCCACGCCGCCATCCCTTCTCCTCCATTCTCCTCTCGGGATCTTGGGCACGCACGCACACGCGCTCAGTGTGAGTTTTAAGCCACCGGGTCCAGGACACAAACCGCAATTGACTACGTGGGAGTCCAGCGACATAGCCATTACGCTAACTGCTGGTCCCAGCTTTTGATTTTTTCTTAGAGTCTCTGTCTGGCTGCTTAAGTTACCTACTGTTTATTAATATTATTATTATTGCCAGAGGCTTTGCGTGCTCACCAGAGACAGAGCGAGAAAGAGAGAAGGGCCAGCCCCACTGAGCAATGGTTAAGCACTGTGGATCAGGAGCCAGATCTCACATGGCCAGTCCTGGTTCAAATTCTGGCCCCAGCAGCTTGAAAACCAGCTGAGTGTGTGTATGTGTGCATGCCCAAAATCCTGACAAGAAGAAGAAATAAAGTAAAAAGAGTTGCAGTGTAACTGTGCCCTTTTAGGGGGTGCTTTCTCTCTCCCTTTTCCTCTCTCAAGAGCACATGCGTCCTCTCATAAAAACAAAACAAAACAAAAGGCGAGAGAAAGCATGCTCTGATGGGGTGTGGTCACATTACAATCCTTTTGTCTTCGTTTTTCCTTCCTAGCAGGACTTCGGGCACTCACGTGTATGCGCCTGCATATTTATCAAGCCACTGGGGAAGGGATTTGAATTGTGTTCAGCAATGTGAGATACTTCCCAATGAGCAGTGTTTTAACCATCACACCACAGGACCAGCCCTACCCATCTGTCCTTGCCTGTTGTCCTTTCTTTTTTTCTTTCTTTTTCTTTTTTTTTCAGTACAGCCCTTAGCATTTTAATCATAGTTTAAATTCCTTATCTGATCATTTCAAAATCTGTATCATATACAAGTGGGATTCTGTTACTTCCTTTGTCTCTCAAGACTCTTTGCCTTGCTTTTTAGTATGCCTTGTGAATTTTTTTGTTGAAAGCCAGATATGATGTACATGATAATGGAAACTGAGGTTATCAGGTTTCTTTTTTTTTTTTAATTTTAGATAATTTTTTATTTAATTTTATTTGTTATTATTATTATTTCATTTTGACCAGAGAGAGAGAGAGAGAGAAAGAGAAAGTTAGAAAGCAGGCCACCAGGTCCAGGACTTGAACCACAGTCAGCCATGTGGGAATCCAGCACCTGAATCACCTGCCAGCCCCATCAGGTTTCTTTTTAATGCGGTTTTATGTTAATCTGGCTAAGGTCTTGACTGTATTTATGTTTGCTTTAGTTGTAGGTACCAGAGGCCTCAGTTTTCTCTATTTCTTTGTTTTAGTTTTGTTCCTTGTTTTCTGGTTTTGTTTTGGCACAGAAGTTTCCTAAGAACTCCTTCTTAATAGAGTCTGTGTCTTATAGGGTCTCATAGTCATAATCTACTGTTTAACACTGGAGTCCTAGTGATGTGGTAGCAAAGTGAAGGAGGAAGAAGAGTTCTGTAATCTTATGAATAAATCTCAGTTTATTAGTGGACTTGAGTTTCTGAGCTGTGACCTTCAGAAATATATATTACCTGTTTTTCCTTTTATGTGAGACAGAATGGTTAGCGGGAACTCAAAATGTCTATTTGTTCTTCCTGTAGGTGTGGTATTTCTCTCCAAGATAAGTTCTTTTTGTTTGTTTGTTGCTAGAAGGTGCAAGCCCTTACAAGAGAGACAGAGACAGATAAACAGAAAGAGAGAAATCTCCCTCCAGGGGGATGGCCACCATGCAATCCCTTCTACATTCTCCTTCTGGGATCTTAGGCACACATGCACAATGCCTGGCATGAATTTCAAGCCGCTGGGTCAAACCGTGGTCAGCCATGTGGGAGTCCAGCAACATAATCACTCCACCATCTACTGATCCTGTTTTTTATTTTTAAGTAGAATGCTCTAAGTGTATTTTTAAATGATTACCTTTTCCTCTCTTTCCGTCTAAAGCACAAGGGTTTTTGTTCTCTGAAATGAGATCTTCGTAGGGTTTCTGGACATAAAACTCAAAAAAGTATGGGACCAGTTAACCCACAAAGTAGACCATGGTTTGAGTCCCGGACCACATGGCTTGAGAATCATGCAAGGCGCATGTGCGTTCATGCCCAAAACCCCAAGAGGAGAATGGAGGAGAAAAGACTGTGGCATGGCCATCCTTCCTGGAGGATGATTTCTCACTTTCCCTCTCTGTTTTTCTCTGGCAAGCACATGCACCCTATGGCAAAAACCTAAATAAATAAATGAAAGAACTAGGGAAAGCAAAATGCCTAAAAATGAAGCTCTGTGATGCTAAAATCCTAGTAAAGGCAGTGATGAGATTTTCTCAGCCCAGATTCACCTTCTTAGATAACTACACTCCATTTCCTGATCGGCAAGCACATTCTGCTTCTTACATCCATTCGGTGGTCACAATTTTATTTCTCAGACATCTGGGTGCTAGTTTGTCCTCTCCCTACACAAAGGAGTTTTCTAGCTCAAACATTCCAAAGGCCTTTTCTCCTACTCATTTTGAATTTCCCATCTGGGAAATTCTCACCTCCCTCATAACTGATTTTCAAATCAGTGGCTATTGACACACTCTTGTTGACATGACACATATGTTCAATGAATATTAACTCACAAAAGAGCAACAACTTAGACGGGAAGTTCTCGAAGTCCAGTGTGTTATCCATTTTGCCACAGAGCCAGATGCTTTACAAGTTGTAGTGATGTATAGTAATTGAATGTATAAAAAGTTAAAATAATAATAAAAAAGAAAATAATTATAGTAATGAAAAAATATATATATAAAAGAAGAAATAGTTTTGTGGTGTGTGTAAACTGGATATAAAATATACAAACAAAAATCTTAAAAATAAAAGTAATAAATGATTACAAAAAAAAAAAAAAAAAAAGAAGGTAAGGTCTCAGTGATGGTCTTGGAGAAAATGACCTGATGGCTCATATACATGTGGAAAGATTGGCCCTAGCAGGAAATAATGAGGAGAGCCTGAAAAAGGTAGTAAAAAGAGATGTGGAAGTTGAAACAAACTGTTAAGAGGCACAGAAAGTTCCAGAAGCCTTTCTGAGGCTCACAGTCCTTAGACATAGAGCTGGGAGGAGAACCGAGGGTTCTGGAGGACTCAATGACTGCTCCTTCTCCCACCTCCGTCACTTATTCAAGTTCTTGCTACCTGGAGTAGGGTGGAAGAACAGAAGTGCCCAGTGCCTACTGTCTGCCAAATTCAGTGCTCTGTTGAAAGTGACCCTGTCAGGACCAGCAGTTAGCGTAATGGCTATGTCGCTCGACTCCCACGTAGTCGACTATGGTTAGAGTCCTGGACCTGGTGGCTTAAACTCACACCAGGCGCGAGTGCGTGCATACCCAAGATTCCGAGAGGAGAATGGAGGAGAAGGGATTGCGGCATGGCCATCTCCCCTGAGGAGTGATTTCTTGCTTTCTGTCTCTCTGTCTATCTTTCTCTCTTTCTGGCAAGTGCACGCACCCTATAGCAAAAACCTCTCCCCTCCCCCCCAAAAAAACACAAAAACAAAAACAAAACAAAAGTGACTCTGTCTCTTTTGAGAAGGCTGATGGTATCAAAAGACAGAGCTGAAGACACATAAATCATCAGGAACTCAGAAGTCTGACCAGATCCATTGTCAAGGTTTCTAAGGGGTTGAAACAGGAGCTGGATGTTCTTTTGCTAATTTAGGCATGAGTCACATGCTGAATATTATTTTTCAATTTTTTCAACTATTTTATAATTTGATGAAATTTTAGTTATTTAATCATGCAACTAGAAATTTCAGACTGTCATTATCTATATACAACTTATATGTTAATAGTGCCTAACTGAAATTTTTTTTTAATTCTCTACCTAGCATCTTGATGACATCCCAGATGTCTAAAAACCAACACCAGGCTTTCTCTGACATTTGTCAGACAGTTCAAGTGGCACAAAATTATAGTTATGGGGTCAGTCATTGCAATTACGGTGAGTATTCCTTTTTCCACTTATCTCTGTCTACCCAGAGAGCTTGAACCAGCTACTTTTATCTGGGAGAAGGATACTGAGAGAAGCTCTCCATTTCCCTGTTTCCTTCACAGAAGCAGAGTGCCATGGTGGGACAAGTTCTTAGAAGGAAAACGAGCAGTTTGTATTAGATAGAAGTAGTTGTTAAGAGAGTCCAAAACTCTGGGCCAAATGAGTTTGTTTGAGCATACAGAACTCTAAGATGTCTCTTTCTCTAGGTTGTAATATTTCTGCTCTACCTCAACTGGGTTCTTTCCAGTTCTTAAAACTGAGAAGGCTACTGTTACCTCCATGCCTTATCTCTAAGGATATCCTGCTCCCTCTCCCTACATTGCTACATAAATAGAATTTTCCTTTTCCCCTTAGTTCTGCTGGAAAAATGTCTAATTCTTCAAAAAGAAACTTTACTAAGAATACATAGGGAAACAAAGCAAAAGAAAACTCAAAGATATAAACCTACCTATTTACAAAGGACAAATCATTATCTTAAACTACTGAGTCATCGGAAAAATCATGACATATTTTTGCATAGAAAAATACATCATGACTTTTCCAATGACCCAATAAATAACAATTGGCTTCAAATGGAGTTGCCTCCACAGCATCTTTTGTGGGCATTTGTCCAAATTTTGCAATATTTAGCCTGAGATAAATTAATGTTGTTATGACTAGTTCTGGTGAAACTGAGAATCTTTTCCTTTTTCTTTTTTAAATTTATGTATTTATTTATATTTTATTGTGATAAAATACATATAATGTAAAATTTACCACCTTAACTGTTTTTTTTGTTTGTTTGTTTGTTTGTTTGTTTTACTGTACAGGGGAGTGGTATTACATATATTCATAATGTTGTGCAACAGTCACCCCTATTCAGCTCCATGACTCTCTCTGTCTTGTAAAATTGAAACTGCACCCACTGCACAATAACTTACCATTTCCTCATCCTTCCTACCCTGGCAACCACAATTCTATTTGCTGCTTCTTTTTGTTTGTTTTGTTTTGTTTTGTTTTGTTGGGTTTTCTTGGAGAGGTTTCTGCTATAGTGCGGGTGCGCTCGCCAGACAGATAGAGAGACAGAGAGATAGAAACCTAGAAATCACCCCCCAGGGGGGATGGCCATGCCGTAATCCCTTCTCCTTCATTCTCCTCTTGGGATCTTGGGCATGCACGCACACGCACCTGGCGTGAGTTTTAAGCCACCGAGTCCAGGACGCAAACCGCAGTCGACTACATGGGAGTCCAGCGACATAGCCATTACGCTAACTGCTGGTTCCTATTTGCTGTTTCTATGAATCTAACGACTCTAACTGCTTCATATAAGTGGAATTATACAGTATATATCTTTCTGTAACTGGCTTATTTCACTTAGCATGATGCCCTCAAGGTGCATCCATGTTGTAACATGAATGTGCTTACATGAGAGAAAGAGAAGGGGAAAAAGCACCCACCAATGGGACATACTACAACCATACTACAATCCCCTCTCCTTCTGAAGGGATTTGGGGCACGTATGGACAAGTGTCCAGAGTGTATTTCAAGCCACTGGGGCCAGATTTGAACCGTGGTCAATCATGTGGAATCTGGTTCCTTTAGCCACTAGGCTATGGGGCTGGCCCCAGATGTCCTTCCTTTTTAGGGTGAATCATGTTCTTTTCTGGGGTATACCATATTTTGTTTATCCATACATTTGTTGATTCTTACTTGGGTTGCTTCTACATTTTGGCTATTGTAAATAATGCTGCTATGAACATGGGTGTACTAATACATATTAAAGACCCTGCTTTAAAGTTTTCTGGGTATATACCCAGAAACAGAATTACTTTATCATATGGTAATTACATTTTAATTTTTTTCAGAAACACCACAGTGTTTTCTCCAGCCACTGTGCCATTTCATATACCCACCAACGGTGTACAGGTGTTTCAATTTCCCCACACAGAAACCAACATTTGTTATTTTCTGGGTTTTTTTAAATAGTAATCAATCACAATATTTCAATCACAGATTATGTCAAAAACTCATACATGATGACACAGACAACTCCATCCTCCAGGGACTTAATTAAAGGCCTCTGGGACAGGTCGTAATGGCCAGGGTGAAGGAAATGTCTCCTTCTGCCTTTCCACCTCTGCACCAGGTCCTCCTTCCTGATGTACCTACCAAGTTTCCCTTCCTGTTTATATTGATTTTTATCCAGGAGATATGTAAATGGAAAAACATCTGGATATTCCTGGCTTTGACCCTGGAGAGACCTGGGAATATCAAATGGCCAGGAATGTGCATGTATGAGGGGTCTTTGAAAAGTTCTTGGGTAATGTTACCGTGAAAAAAATGCATGGATTTCAATTTTGGAGGCCACCAAAATAAATTGGTCCTTTAATTCCATTTTTCCATGAAATTTTTAAGTCCTCATGTATAACCTGAGTGCTACAAGAAAAGATTGAATAAGAGGAGTCAAAATCCTTGACACTGGGACCAGCAGTTAGTGTAATGGCTATATTGCTGGACTCCCATGTAGTCGACCTTGGTTCAAGTCCCAGACCCAGTGGCTTAAACTCATGCCAGGCGCATGTGTGTGCGTGCCCAAGATCCTGAGAGGAGAATGGAGGAGAGGGGATTGTGGCGTGGCCATCCCTCTAGGGGATGATTTCTTGCTTTCTGGCTCTCTGTCTCTCTCTGTCTTTCTGGTGAGAACATGTGGCCTATGGCAAAAACCTCTCCAAAAAAATATAATAATAAAATCCTTGACAATGAAGTATAGCAGAGAGTTAGATGCAGGAGAAATGAATGCCAGAAGCCGTTAGGCTATAAAACTGGATTAACTTCTTTCCCTGGAAGGCGTTCTAAGCATTTGTCCTGTGATTTTGAGCCATATGTATGTTTCCCATGAGACAAGGTCAACTTAGACTTGTGTTTACCTGAGGCTTAAATTTCTGTTGAGGCCTGGAGAGAGCTGGGGCCACAACACACTCCTTCAGCAACTCTCCCTTTCATTTGTTATTGAGTAGCTTTTCCCTTTGGAGCTTGTCAGCTTTCTTTCACACCTCTTTTCTTTTTGCCTATTGTATAAGGGGTCTCTGGGGCCCCATGTGTCCAATTCCCTTGGCTGCTCCCTGAGGGAGAGCCTCTGGTTCCTTCTTCTGTGTGTAAAGAAACTCCTTGTTCCAAGTCTAGACTGGAGACAGTGGAAGCCAGATTGGGAAAATAGGAAATAGTAGGGGAAGAAGGATTTATTCCCAGTTTTGAAGTCCAGAGAGAGGACTTATAAGGAGTAGAAAGAGCTAGAGACTGGAGATTGGAGCCAAGCCTAGACTGCCCTCTGGTGACAAGAGTCTGTGCAGGTCCTGGGGCAAGACCAGGGGACAGAGATGTAGGATTGTGCAAGACCCTTTAAATCATTTTAAAGTTTATTCACCTATTTCTTCCTAGAAAGAGAGATGGGGGGTAAAGTTAGGTACCCTCAGAAAAGTCTTCATACTGAGAACCCCCCAGCCTTGGTCAGCCCAGATCACACAGGCACACATATGTGCCTGTTGTGTACAGGAAGACTCTAGCGCATGAATCTGGGACCTTCCCACATGGGGCCAGCGTCACAGAATATTGCATTACCACTGGCTGGCCCTGACATGATTTGAAGCACAAGATGATATCTGCAGGTGTGTGTGGTGTGGCTCAGATATCAGGCTTTGAGTCTGAGGCAGCATAAGGGAGGCAGGACTCTTGTCCAAGGCCCAAAGGAAAAGGCAGACCAAGTCTAGTGAATTTAAATCTTCCCAGAAAGAATGAAGAGATGCCAACCACTGGCAGTTTCCTCTTTCTCTACCCACAGGTCTTGTACTTGAGGGTTTCCTGGTCTGACAGCACCAACCCTCAGTCCCGAAGGCCCCAGCGCAAGCACCCGTCCTCTGGCTCTCTCCCTCAGAAGTCTGCCAATCTGACCTGGCTTCTGTATTGGCCTCTGGCCCCAGGGAGTGAGGGGAATCTTTTGGCCTCCACCAGCCCCAAGACCTCCACCTACCACCTGAGGAGTCCTGCTCAGGCCAGCTATGCCCTGGGAAGCTCCCTGGAGGCCATCCTTGTGGCCAGGGACCACCGGGGCAGGCCCAAGACCCATGGCAGGGATCTGTTTCAGGCACAGCTGCTGGGTCCCCACCTGAGGGCAGGAGTCCTTGGGGACATCCAGGATCTGGAGAATGGCATATATTTGTTGTCCTTCCCACTACTCTGGTGCAAGTGCGACTGATCCATTCCAGTGAGGCAGTTGGGGTTCTGCGGAGAGTCTGGAGAGACCACTGGGCCACAGTCGATTTCGTGGGCTATTTCCGGGGACCCACAGGATATGAAGAAAATGTGACTTGCAATGTAAACCCCCTACCGACTGGGGAAGAAGAGCCTACCTGTTACTACAAGGATGAAGATTCAGGAGAGCTCTGGTTCTGTGCTCCCCACCCTGCCCTGCCATTTGCTGGTAGGACATTCAGCTGGACGTTACTGGAACGTGACCACATCACACAAAGAGGCCCTGATGGGGAGGTAAGAAATTCAATATTATCTGGGGTGTCCACCCAACCCCTGAATCCAGGTCCCTATGATTATTCTGCCTGAACTCCTGCCCTTACCATTCATCTATTCACTTCTATTACATACATGTTTCCTGAGTACCACGCCAGGTTTTAAGCTATGTGTTGATTACTTATACTTAATAGCACCCCTGCCACAAGGTTAACAGGATGGCATAGCATGACCAAGAAGAGCTTTTGTGTTTTGCTTTAAGTGAAAAGAAAGCCATTACAGGATTTTGAGCAGAAGAGAGACATGATATAATTTACATTTTTAAAAATTTTGCTATAGGCACATGCACTCACCAGAGATACAGAGAGACAGGGGAAAGTGAGAAAGCATCCTCCTGTTGGATGGCCACAATGCACTTCCTTCTCCTCTCCTCTCAATTTTGGGCATACAGGCACTCAATGCACACAGTTGATCATGTGGGAACCAGCCAACTTAACCATCATGCCCCCCACTGGCCCATGATTCACATTGTAAAAGGATCTCTTGGACTTCTGGGTAGAGAATGGACTGCATTGTATGATTCCATATCTAGGAAGTACCTAGAATAGTTCAAATCATAGAAACAGAATGGAGATTGGTTATTGCCCAGGTCTGGGTGAGTGAATGAATAGTTAAGTGTTTACTGGTTATAGCGTTTCATTTTTGCAAGATGAGAAGAGTTATGGAGATGGGCAGTGGTGATGGTTGCTCAACATTTCGAATGCACTGAATGTCATTAAGCTGTACACTTAAAAATGGTGGATGGGGGACCAGCAGTTAGCGTAATAGCTATGCCGCTGGACTCCCATGTGTCGACCGCGGTTCATGTCCCAGACCCAGTGGCTTAAACTCACACTGGGCGCTTGTGCATGTGTACCCAGGATCGCCAGAGGAGAATGGAGGAGAAGGGATTGCGGCATGGCCATCCCCCCTGGGGGGTGATTTGTCGCTTTCTGTCTCTCTGTCTTTCTGGCACGTGCAAAAACCTCTCAAAAAAAAAAAATGATGGTTGGGGGGCCAGCAGGTGATGTGGTGGTTAAGGGCGCTGGACTCCCACGTAACAAACAATGGTTAGAGTCCTGGACCCAGAGGCTTGCTTTCTCACTTTCTCTCTCTCTCTCTCTCTCTCTCTCTCTCTCTCTCTCTCTCTCGCTCTGTCCCTCTCTGATAAAATACAAATAAAAAATAAAAAATTAATTAATTAAATAAAATAATTCTTTTTTTTTTTTTTTTTTTAAAAAAAAGGTTGACAGGACCAGCAGATGGCATATTGGTTATGTCACTGGACTCCCACATGGTCGACTGCAGTGCAAGCCCTGGCCCAATGGCTTAAAACTCACACCAGGCATGTATGTGTGTGTGTGCCCCAAATCCTGAGGGGAGAATGAAGAAGAAGAGATTGTGGCATGGCCACTGCCCCTGGGGAGTGATTTCTCACTTTCTGTCTCTCTGGCAAGTGCACATGTCCTATAGCAAAAACCTCTCTAAAAAATTTGTTGATGGTAAATTTTATTAATATGTGTTTTACCATCATGTTTTAAATTGAGGAAAAAATGAAAATGACTGCAGAAGGTTTAGGGAGAAGCAGGGAAAATGAAAAATCGGAAGGTCTTTAGTACTCAGGTAAGAGATGAGGGTGCCTTGGACTCATTTTGTAGTAGTAGTAATTTTATTTTCTTTTTCCTTGTAAAGAATTATTTATTTATTTATTTGATTCCATGTATTATTATTATTAGTAGTAGTAGTATTTTAATTTGACCATAAAGAGATAGAGAGAGAGAAAGGGAAAATAAAGCAAGCCACCAGATCCGGGACTCGAACCACAATCAGCCATGTGGGAATCCAGTGCCCTTAACCATCATGCCACCTGCTGGCCCCAGTGGTAGTACTATTTAAAGTGATTCACTTTTGGGTATATCTTATTTGTTTTTTTGTTTGTTTTTGTTTGGGGTTTTTGAGTTTCTCTTACCAGAGGGCACGTGTACTTGCCAGGGTGGGGGAGTGAGAAAGCATCTCCCCTCGTGGGTGATGGTCATGCCACAATCCCGTTTCCATTTCTTCCTCTTTTCAGAATTTTGAGCACAAACACACACACCTGGTGTGATTTTCAAGCCACCAGGTCCAGTTCTCCAAATCATGCAATCAGCCCTGTGGGATCCACTCACCTTAATTATCTTTTCAGTGGGAATAATCTCCCAATCTTTTGGCCATCCACCATACCTGAATAAAATCAAAATCCTGGATGCGTTTTAAAACAGTTCTGCTTTCTGTGCTGGTGAGATCCCTGAGGCAAAGAAATTCAAAGAACCTGGATCCCTGAACTCCAGCTTCCAACTCTTCTCTTGCTCCCAAGCCGTCACTGTCTTCCAGGATCCTGATGCTGAATCAGAAGCCCACGACTTGGAGAATATTCTTTCCTCCAAGAACTCGCATTTGGCCTTAGCCCAAGATTCCTTCCTCTCACACACTTCCCTTAAGGGGTCCCTCTTGCCAATTGGTGTCTCTTCAGGAATGTGACAGACAAGGTCCTCCCACGGGGTATTTCTCCAATCTGGGTGGCCAAGAAGAGTAACAGAAGTTTGGGTAAGTGGCTCTGAGGTTTGCAAGTGCAGCACTTATTCTATGTCCTCGGCTTTGGCCTTTCCTGTATGCACTTATTGTTTTTCTTGCAGTTCTATCCCCCAAACAGCCCTGGGATCCCAGCCCCAAAGCCTTCTGGCTTCTACCACCAACACATGTGGCACTCACTAGCCTACTCTGGTCGCTCCTTCTACACTGTCGACAGCATCCTGGGCTGCCTGGCTGACCGCATCATCCATATGATGGGGGACTCCATGCTTCGACAGTGGTGGGAGCATCTCCAGGACACTGTGCCCTGTCAGTGACCGGGAGGGAGGAGTGGGATACCTAATAGAACAGGAGAAGAACCGGGGCTGTGAGAAAGCAGAAGATCTATCTCATCAATGGGGTAAAACGCCTGGATTTCTGGAGAGGACTATTTGGGGCAGGAGGAAGAGATGGGAAACAGTGCAGTCACATTCTGCATAATCTCCGCAATTAAGGGGAAGATTAAGGGGCTCTCAGAAGAGAGCAGATGTGTAGATAACCTTGGCAAGAATGGAGTAAGAGAGTGGGATGTAAGAAAAGAGTTGTAGAGAAGCCAGGATTTAGGGATTTACTTTGTGACAATTAGGAGGCACTGATTATTTTTAAGTAGGATTTTCAGTTTGTTGGACAAACTGGATTGAGAAAATAAAGACTAAAACCCAGTTGTAAGACAGCGGTAGAGTCAACATGTGAGGCAAGAGATTCAATTGGTGAAGACACAGAGTGTCAACCTAGCCATAGTAATTCAGGCAGGAGGATGCCACTGCATGGTGGCTGGGGTCACATGGGAGCCCCAGGTTCTGTCTCTGGCCCAACCTGGGCAAGCCAGGAGAGGTGGCTTGTGTCTGTGGTCCTGACTAATTGAGAGGCTATGGCAAGAGGACTGAGACTTAGCGAGGTCCTGTCAAAGATGCCCACCCCTTCTCCCTCTCACTATGGAAGGAAGAGAGAGAGGAAGGGAGGGTATCAACGGTAAAAATAAAAAGTAGGAACTGACAGTACATGTTGACAGATGAGTTCCAGCATGAATGGGAATGACCAGTTAACTCTGGATAACTAAAAACCACAGAAAGAATTCAAAATGGAAATCATCAGAGTGCTTGGGCTGGAAATGGGACAGGAGTGGGAGAAGATGGTAGATTTATTTAGTATCCCTTCACACTGGTTTAAAGAGAATTAAGAGTGGGAGGGTGCTTTTAGAGAAACATGGATGATGACTTTAAAGACATGGGACTGGAGCTGAAGTGAGATGTCAGTGTTTCTGAGTTCTGTTATTTATTTATTTGGGGATAAATATTAAAAGAGGTGATGGGCCAGACTGTAGAGTGACAGTTAGGATGGCTGGATCCCAATCCCACAGGGCTAACTGTATGATTCAAGTCCCAGACCCAATTGCTTGAAAGACACACTGGGTGAGTGTGCATGCATACCCAAAATTCCAAGAGGACAAGGGATTGCTGCATGACCATCTTCCTCTGGGAGGTGTTTTCTCACTTTGCTTCTCTCACTCTGTCTCTTTCTGTGATACATTAAAAAAAAAAAAAAAAAAAAAAAAAAAAAAAAAAAAAAAAAAAAAAAAAAAAAAAAAAAAAAGTGAGAGTATCATGCAAGCACAGTCCAGACCCAGTCCAACCAGCACAGACCCAAACTGGGTCTACACCTTTCATGAACTAGAACTTAAGACGAACTCCACAATGAATTAAGGAATATGCCTTATTAGGAAAGCATTATGTAAGTGCCAAGGATGAGCAAAAAGAGAAAGAATGTAAGCACCCAGGTACCTCCCCACCTGTCCTTCCATCATCCCAGAGAGGTGGATCTGTTGTCATGGAGTGGACCACCACTCCCCCACTCCCCACATTGCTCTCTTTTCTTATATGAGTTTCAAAAAAAGTCGAGTGTACCCTCCTTCCTGCTCAAGGGAGGAAGCACCTAGCTTCCCAGAGGGGTTAGCCTGGGTGTAGCTCCTCCCTCTGGAAGAAAAAACATCCTGCCCCAGAAAATTCCAAACCCAGCTAATTTAATGTTTAGGCAACCTGCTCTTGGCAGGTTGGGCTAGATGAGTTTCCCAAGCAAGAGATGTTTCTGAAGGTGGATGGAGCTCATGGCAGAAGTTGGGAAAAACCCAACTTCTGCTGGCTGGTATGGTATCTGTGAATCAAAAAAAGGTCCCCAGGGACCAGCAGTTAGCGTAATGGGTATGTTGCTGAACTCCCATGTAGCTGACCGCGTTTCGAGTCCCGGACCCCGGTGGCTTAAACTCATGCTGGGTGTGCATGTGTGCGTGCCCAAGATCCCAAGAGGAGAATGGAAGAGAAGGGATTGTGGCATGGCCATCCCCCCCTGGGGGGTGATTTCTTGCTTTCTATCTCTCTGTCTCTCTCTGTCTTTCTGGTGAGTGCACGCACCCTATAGCAAAAAAAAACTCTAAAATAATAATAATAATAATAATAATAATAAAAAGTCCCAGCAGTTAGCACAATGGCTGTGTCGCTGAACTCCCATGTAGTCGACCGCAGTTCAAGTCCTGGACCCAGTGGCTTAAACTCACCCTGGGTGCGTGTGCGTGCGTGCCCAAGATCCTGAGAGGAGAATGGAGGAGAAGGGATTGCGGTGTGGCCATCCCCCTTGGGGGGTGATTTCTCTCTTTCTGTCTCTCTGTCTCTGTCTCTCTCTTTCTGGCAAGTGCACGTGCCCTGTAGCATAAATAAATAAATAAATAACTCACTCTCGAAGAAAAAGGTCCCCTTCTGGGTCCTTGCAGTCCTGGGTCACGCGGTGGGGCAAGTGTTGAGGGACTTTGTGAAAAGGAAGTTATCTTTTTGAGCACATGCATCTAGCTATGTTTGCACACAGCTGAGCAAACAGACTGGGCCTGGGTGACTCAGGCCTCCCAAGTTGGCACCTCTGGACAACGCTGAGTCTCAAGCTTGGAGCAAGTTTTTTTTTTTTTTTTTTTTTTTGGGGGGGGGAGAGGTTTTCGCTATAGGGCACGTGCGCTTGCCAGACAGACAGAGAGAGACATAGAGACAGACAGCGAGAAATCACCCCCCAGGGGGGATGGTCACGCTGCAATCCCTTCTCCTCCATTCTCCTCTCGGGATCTTGGGCACGTACGCACACGCGCCCAGTGTGAGTTTTAAGCCACCGGGTCCGGGACGCGAACCGCGGTCGACTACGTGGGAGTCCAGTGACATAGCCATTACGCTAACTGCTGGTTCCCGAGCTTGGAGCAAGTCTTTAGATGTGGCTGAAGGAAGTCAATGGACGAATCCAAGTTGGAGTGCTGAGACAGAAGGAAACCGCAGAGAGGGTTTTTTAACACACCACTAACAAAGGAGAGGGTTTCTGAAGGAAAATCAATGAGACAAAATGCACAGGGGACTTTTATTTGTATAAGAAAGTGGTACACAGACCTATACTAATCACTCATTCCTCCTCTCTCACCCTCCCAACAGCCCTGAAGCCAGTGGATCTACATGTCACATATCAGACAGGGCCCCTGATGGCTGTGGACACCACCCGGGGCATAGTGCTGCACTGGAGGGCCCACGGCTGGCCCCTGCGCTCCCTCCGCACACCAGTGGCCTCCCTGCACTCTGTGGCCCAGGAGCTGGAGGGCCTGGCCGGGGGTCCCCACACTGTGGTGGTGCTGGGTCTGGGAGCCCACTTCACCACTTTCCCCCCATCCATCTTTGTGCGACGGCTGGCAGGGATCCGGGCAGCCGTGACCGCCCTGCTGACCCGGGAGTCCCGCACCCTCGTGGTCATCAAACTGGCCAACACTGGCTACAAGTCTGTGTATGGCAGTGACTGGTTCACCCTGCAGGTGAACCGGCTCCTCAGAGCTGCCTTTGCTGACCTCCGTGTGGCCTTTGTGGATGCCTGGGAAATGACCTCCAGCCTGGTTGTGCCAGACAACATCCACCCAGGAAAGCTCATTGTCCGGAATGAGGTGGACTTACTCCTCTCCTTCATCTGCCCCACCCAAATGCTCGAGGGTTCCAGGACACAATTGTGAAGAGAACCCCAGCGTAACAGGACTTCTGGGATAAGGGCAGGTACCATCAATTTCTCTCACCTCTAAGATGGAAATAGCTGCCTAACCTGCCCAGCTAATTCTGTTCTTGCCCCAGTCCAACCCCTTTTCCACTCAGAACAAAAGCGATTGATGTATGACAAATGAGGGGCCAGCAGATGGCATAGTAGTCATGTTGCTGGACTCCCACATGGTCAACCTCGGTTCAAGTCCCAGACCTGGTGGCACACATGCATGCCCAGGAGGAGAACAGAGGAGGGACAGCAGCACCATCCCCTCTACCCTGGATAACTTCTCAGGATAACTTCTCACTTTCGCTTTCTCTGGCTCTTTCCCTCTCTCCAGCAAGCACAAGCGCTCTAAAAACAAACAAAAAAAGTAGGCACGTGAGCAGCTGCAGCAGCAGAGGCAGCATCCAGCGGCGGTGCCACCAGTTCCAGCCTGTAGCTTTACTTTTTGCTGCACCAACAGTCATTATGCTGAAGAGAAAGTCTCCAGAGAACACAGAGGGCAAGGATGGATCCAAAGTAACTTAACAGGAGCCTAAAAGATGATTTGCCAGATTGTCAGCGACACCTGCTCCACCTAAACCTGAACCTAAACCAAGAAAAACTTCTGCTAACAAAGAACCTGGAACAAAGTAACAGAGGTGCTAAAGGGATGAAGGGGGGGAAAGCAGGATTCTAATGAAACATGGATAGTTGTGGCCACCTGCTGACTATTTGTGGTTTAAAATAAAAGGTTTTCTTGCCAGACCCAAAAAAAAAAACCACAAAAAAAAGTGTAACAAATGAGGCCATGTCTTCACAGCCAGCTCAAAGTACAGGGCTGAGCAGCTTGAAAAATCCACCAAAATCTCAAGGAAAAGAGGACAGCATGGCCACTCCTGGGGGGCGGGGGGGGGGAGTATGGGGGGGAGTGATTTCTCACTTTCTCTCTCTGCCTGGATCAATTTCTCACTCTCTCTCTCTGCCCTATAGCATAAACTAACATAAATAAGGGGTCCCCTGTCAGTATAAACACAAACTCCTCCCATGGCCCAGGAGGCCTGGGTGACAGTCTCACTTGACTCTGAAGCTTCATTTACTGCTGCTCTTCCCTGGCTCTTTGTAGTCCATCCCCATGGGTCTTCTTGTTGCCCAAGTAGGTCAAGCTATCCCATCTCAGGGCCTGAGTACCGGCTAGTCCTGTGCCTGAAATGTTCTCTCAGATCCTTGGATGGGCAGCTTTCTTCTCATTCAGTTCTCTCATCATCATCTGCTCAGAGGCTTTTCATGACCACCCTAAGAGCCTACTCTTCCACCCCAGCATTCTTTTCTTTCTTTATCCTGCTTCTTCTTCATATTACTAACCACAACCTGTAATT
Source organism: Tupaia tana (assembly GCA_026018925.1). Lineage (NCBI taxonomy): Eukaryota > Metazoa > Chordata > Mammalia > Scandentia > Tupaiidae > Tupaia > Tupaia tana. Next base: position 49,837,454 of record JAKSZU010000016.1, on the reverse strand, counting down.
ATTTATTTGGGTGTAACTATTATTGTTGTTGTTTACCTGTCTGTCTTAATAAAATGTGGTCCCCACGACAGACAGGACATTTTGTCAGCTTGCTCCCTGTTGCAGCCCATGACAGAGGGCAGTGCAGGTATTGAATATAATTTATTCTAATCTACCGAATGAATGAATGAACGATTTAGTCAGGTGACTAAGGGATCACTTCTGTCCCCTGAACTTTCTCTCATAACCTGCACACCAAGAAATAGGCAATTTGTCTAAGTGTCCCCTACTGCAATTGCTGACTACATTTACATGATTATCACTATACATGCTTCATAACCACACTAGGGCAGTATGATTTTCAGTGTGGCTTTATTTTGGAGGATCCTCACAAGAACATTATCCCATTTTACTGAGGTCTGGGAGGATGTGTGTGGAGTGGAGTGAGTCCTTGGTCCTGCTTGGGTTGCAGAGTCCCCGAGAGTGACATTGGTGATGGCAGTGGCAAGAGAACTGTCCATACCGGAAAACCAGCCTCCTGGAAGGGCTGGAAACCACCGCCCTTGCTCTTACTCTGGCTGACCCTGTCCTCTCCTCCTATACCCTTCTCGGCTCATGCACGCGGGGTGGGTTGTTTCCCGTGCAGACTGCTGCTGGTTGTTCCCCTATTCCTTCTCTCTGGCTACGAGGTTTCCCTTTTCCCTGACCACTCGAAAGGGCGCTCCGTGACCAGGCACAACCACATCAGCAGTGCCTAGAACCCTCTTCCGGCTCCGTTCCTGGGCCACTGGGTCTTCGCTCAGAGCCCGCCAAGAGTCCTCATCCCCATCTCGCTCAAACACATCGCCCGCCACCACCACGGTGCCCAGGGCAGTGCCCGCCACCACCACGCTCACGTCCCGCTGGCCTCCGTGACCCGGCGTGGCCCACACTTCGAGCCCGAGGCCCAGTCGCAGGGGCTGCTCCTCACTCAGCCCATGGGGCAGGTAGCGGCCCCCGGGGAGGCAGAAGTCATGCGAGACCAGCAGAGCTGCTCCTGGGAACAGCCCCAGGTTCCCGATATGATCCGAGTGCCCGTGGGTCCCCACCACCAGAGTCACGTCTTCTGGGGTTATATTCTGTCCCGCCAGGGCTTCCAGCAGCGCCTCTCGCGCCCAGGGACCTCCGGTGTCCACGAGAATGGGGCCACGAGCCACTTCCTCCAGGACGGTCTTCGCACTGCCATCCCGGGGTCGGGACTCTCGGTGGCTGGAGGACGAGCCCCAAGCCTGGGGCAGGACAAGGGTCACGGAGCCATCGGCACGCACCGCATCGCCGATCTCCTCTGGCTTCGCGTAGCCCTGCAGCAGAACCACGACCGAGTAGAGGTCACCGGGAATCAGCAGTGGGGGCGCCACACTCAGCAGCTCGGTCTGCACTAGGCTGCTCATGGCCGTGCTGGCAGGAATTGGCGCTGCGGACACACGCCCAGGCCCGCCGCTATCCCCGCAGGAACTCCGGGTCTCTGTGCTTTCCTATCCCTCACTCTTAAGTGGTATCGCCCTGAGCCCCTGCCAAGATGGTATCTCCCAACCTGTCTACGCGGTCCCGCCCCGGCGTCGTCCGCGCGGCCCCGCCAGCCTCGGGTACGTTCTTACCCGTCCCCCTCCAAAGGATAGCCTTTTTCCTTCTCTCACCCTAAGCCTGGCCGTTTACTTTAAACGACTTATGGCGCCTCTCCTAGATATTTCCTCATTCGAGGAAAGAACAGAATCAGAAAAAAGCGCGGGAGTTTGTCCTTTGCGAGTTTCCGTAAGCTTAAATATGGCGGCGCCACGTAAGCCCCTGACTCCTGCCGGCTCCTCGGTAGATGCCGCGCAGACCCAGTCGGCGACGGAGTCTGCCCCGCCACCCCCTTTTGGCAGCACAGTTACGAAGCACCGCTAGCTTCTAACAGGACAACGGCCTAGTTCCTTCTCTAGGCGCTGCCTCATGGCCATAATTAATGTACACTTTGAAGTTCTGGGCCCAGCGGATGCTTCCTTTAAAAAAAAAAAAAAAAGTTTAATGGATATAGAAAATTTGGCACCTATGAAATTCTATAGTGGGTCCTCGATGAAATTAATCTGAAATACACCAAGTACCTGCCCCACCTCACTTGCCAGCATTGCCTTGCCCCCCGCGCGGTGTCCTATTCTTGTTCAGTTTGTTGGCGTATAGCCTGGAAGCAGGCAGAGTATATAGGTGGTGAAGAATGTCCATTCTGGCAACTTAATTTTGAGGGTGCAAAAACACCGCCTCCCCCCCAGCGCCACCACTACGGGGATTGGGGAGTGGGAACAGTGACTCTCAAGGTCCACAGCCCAGTGCCATTGGTGACCTCTGGGTGGGGCTAGAGAGCAGTAGAGATACTTAAAAAGGGACACTTGCCAATTACAGGGCTGGGTGGCAGTCAGAAGGTTCCTCTGTGGGGACAGGACTTCCACCTGCTACACCCACCTTTCTCCCCATATCCATGCCATGCTGCATCACCAGGGTCCTGCCTGAGATCAGATGGGAGAGGACAGCTACAAGCTTTGGGGTGGGGTCATACACATACACACACACACCCTTAAAGCTGTGGGGCAAGGAGAGCTCAGACTTGAGAGGGTTCTTCATGATCCCTTCCCCTCTTGGGCACTCAAAGACAAGGGTCAAAGATCCTCTGGGTCGTGGTTGGGGTATCCTGGTGTCTTGGGCATTTCTTTCTCCTCTTCCTCCTCTTCTTCTGTTTTCTCTTGCCCATCTGTGAGCTTCTCCTTTCCAGTCCAGGTTTCCTGCAGACATCCTAGGTTCAATGAGATAGAAAACAATTTAAATATTTGTCCTAGAGATAGGGGAGGCTGTGGCCTGACAGGAGAGGAGCCTGACCCCTACACTTACCAGTTTCAGCAGCTGGAAGCACATGTCCTTCACAGAGAAAATGCTGTAGGGGCTGTTCCTGATGGTGAAAGTACCAGTCTCCCACGACATCTTCAAACTCCTCCAGCATCGTCTCACACTGGTCACATGGAAGGGCCAGAAGAGTATGTGCTCAGCTGGGCTTTGGAAACCCTCCTCTCTGCTCCCTATCCCTATCTCCCCTACTCTACTTGACTGATCATGGAGAGGCAGGTAGCCAAGGGGTTAAGCTTGGCTTACTAGATACCTGGTTCTCATTCATTCAACAAACATTTATTAGCCCCTACTCTGCCGAGTAAGTTATTCAACTGAGCCTCAGCTCCTTGCCTATAAAATGGGAAATAGTAACGGTATCTACCACATCAAGTTGTGAGGGAAAATGAGGCAGCACCTATAAAGTATGAGGCCCCAAATCTGGGATATAATAGGTACTCAGTAAGTGGTGGTAGATATTAGTAGCCTCTGTTGTTGCTTCTTTTTTTTTTTTTTTTTTTTTTTTTGGAGAGGTTTTTTGCTATAGGGCGCGTGCGCTCGCCAGACAGACAGAGAGAGACATAGAGACAGAAAGCGAGAAATCACCCCCCAGGGGGGATGTTCACGCCGCAATCCCTTCTCCTCCATTCTCCTCTCGGGATCCTGGGCACACACGCACACGCGCCCGGCGTGAGTTGTAAGCCACCGGGTCCGAGACGCGAACCGCGGTCGACTACGTGGGAGTCCAGCGACATAGCCATTACGCTAACTGCTGGTTCCCTGTTGTTGCTTCTTGATATACTCCTGGGCCCACTTTAATAATGGCAGTCCTCAGAACCAGCAGTTAGGGTAATGGCTATGTTGCTGGACTCCCATGTAGTCAACCATAGTTTGAGTCCCAGACCCAGTGACTTAAACTCATGCCGTGCAAGTGCGTGTGCATGCCCAAGATCCTGAGAGGAGAATGGAGAAGGGATTGCGATGTGGCCATCTCCCCTGGGGGGTGATTTCTCACTTTCTGTCTGTCTCTGTCTTTCGTGCAAGCGTACGCACCCTATAGCAAAAAAAAAAAAAACAAACTCTCAAATAAAAATAATAATGGTAGTCCTTACTCTGTGCCCTTCTCCCTACTTGGAGACGGACATCCCCTATGCAGCTCCCCTTCCAAGTTCCATTCTCACCTTCCTGGACAGTGGTGACATCCTACCTGCTTCTTGAGAAATGTGACCTCCACGCTGGGCTCGTCCCATAGCTCCAAAGGGATCCCCAGATCCACCTTCACCCCCTTCTGCACTAGGCCTTTCAGCGTCGCCATGGTCTGACTCTGACCCTGAGAGATGGAGAATTGGGGATTAGCCCAACTCACCACCCCACCTCTTCCTTCCCCTTTCTGCCGTATCATTTTTGTCAACTACTGGAGATTCAGGGTGTATTCCATGAGGAAAAGATGAGAGAGGGACACTTCAATGCTGGGGGAAGGTGGTAGAGATCTTAAGGACCTCAGGTAAGAGAGTTTTTGTTTTGTTCTTGTTTTCTCTGAGAAGTGGGACCCTTCCCTGGGGAAGGTCTGACCTTGGCATATCTCAGTGAGCCCTTGCGCTCAGCATGAACACTGTAGTCCAGGATCCGCTCACATAAATTCTCCAAGGCCTCTTCCAGCCTTGTCTCTCTGTGGAAAAGGGGGAAACAAAAACACCCTGTACGCTATAGGAACTTCTCAGGCTCCGTGAGGCGTTGGAAGGTCGAGGAGCATTAGAAAGGACTCACGAAACGCTGTAAGGCACTTGTCTCCTCCTCTTGCCTGTGTCCAGCACCTGCCCCAGCTCCAGCACCTCTCGAGATCGGCCAGTGCGCCTCAGCTCCTCCTGTAGCTCCATGCTCAGCAGTTTACACACTGGTAGGGAGGGTAAGTGTCCAAGAAGGATGTGTAAGATAAGCAAACTTTCCAGTGTCTCATTCTGCAGATGACCAGAGGCAGAGAGCATTTAAGTGCAGACTCTGGAGCCAGACTGGGTTGGAATCCTGGCTCAGCCACAGGGTAGATATATGACAGTCTTGCTGAACTTAAGTTTCTTCATCTCTAAAATGGGGATAATAATAGGATGTCCCTCATAGGGGTGTGGTGAGGATTAAATGAATCGACCATGTAAAACTTGGTGTGTCATAATGAGCATTGTATACGTGGTTGCTGTATTCCACGGTCATTAAGCACTCTTTGTATGACACTATATAGAGCAGTAAGACCCATGATCTCTATCCATGGGACACTGCCAATGTAGTTGGGGACTGATAAACAGATGATGACAATATGGTGTGATAACCCCTCTAACTAGCCTTCAGTTTCCCTAAGGGTGAGCACTACTGTCTTTCCAGCACCTTCCAGGTGACCTGGCATGTGTTAGGTCTCAAGAAAAGGAATGGCCCATATAGAAGTGACCCAAAAAAAAAGAAAGAAAAAACACAGGCACAAGAAATAAAAGTACCTAAAATGGGCCTGGAACTTAGCTAGAATCTGGGGATTAGCCCCTTTCTTCCAGGGCCTTGCAACCTGGCTGGAGATGACAGATAAGGAAGGCTTCTGAAGAAGAGGGTGTTTAACCTGGGTCTTGAAGATTGGAGGAGTTTATCAAATACAGAAGAGAGAGGGTCATTCCAGACAAAGGGGAAAATAGCAAAGGCACAGAGGTGAGAGGACAAGACATGCTCAGTGACCACTGAGAAGTTCAGAGTAGCTAAAACGTGGGCACTTTTGGGAAGGGGGTGGGAATATGTAAATGTAACGAAGTTTGGAACCATGTAACAGGGACTTCTGTGCTCTGCTCAAAAAAGAGTTGGTTGCATTCCTATCACGGTAGGAAGCTATAGAGATGTTAAAGCAAGGCCTGACTTGACTAGGGTTGTTTAGAAAGACTGACAGACGGGAGAGAATAGGGACACAAGTAAGGAGACATAAGGAACACTGATACTGAAATGCAGTGGGGGTGAGGCAGAGAAAAAAAATCCCAGGAAGAAATAAAGTTGTAAGGCCACAAACAAGGGAACCAGCAGTCTCTGACCCAGCTCTCAAGTGGCCCCTTCCATAGGGCTTCACATCGATGCAGTCAGGGGAGATGCTGTTTGCTGTAAAATCCACATTGTACACTCCCTGCAAAATCCCACACTGATAGGGAACCTCTCCTACTTGTGTGGTCTCCCCCTCTTGCTTATGAGCTTCAAGGGCTGAATTACTCACTCTCAAACCTCCTCGGGGATGTGTGGAGCCTGTAATTTGGGAGCGTCTCTGCCGAGTAGAGCAGAGGATATCCACAAGGTATGAGACTTACGCCCCCATCTGCCATGCTCTACAACTTTAGGTCTGGTGACTTGGCGAAACACACACTGAAGATGCTCGATAGAGTCGGAGGTCCAGGGCAGACCGTCCCCGAACTGCAATTCCCACAACCCATTAGGGTGCAAGCCAACCAAAAAAAAAAAAAAGCGACTTCTCTCTCGGTGTCGCATGGGAATTCTAAGTGCCAGAATTTTAGGGTGGCACTGTGTGTTCCCTCCCTTGACCCCATGCGAATTCCGCCTAACTCCACCAAAAATTTCCTTGGGTCTTCAAGAAGTCGAGTCGCCCACCCATCACAGTCCCTTTGCTGCGGAACAGACGAAGAAGGCGGGGCAAGGCAATGCAAGCAGGGGCTGCTCCTTTTAGATACCTTCGCATTTGCTGGGCAAGCGTTCTGTGTCATCGTCCTCCTCCTTTGCCGTCCCAGCCCGAGCTCCGTAGACCGCCAAAATGAAAAGTAATATTCCCAACCGCACAGGTCCCATGATAAAGTGCCGTCCACCGACCAACACTTTGCCTTCTAACCAACTTCGAAAAGGCAGCGGGCCCTTTAAATTCAGAGGTTGTCGGCGGCAACATTAAATCCTGTCTGGCACAGTCCGCGCATGCGCAGAGTGGGCCCATTAGGGGGCGGTGCCTCATTGCTCTGGGTTTCCCCGCCTCTGTTTTGTGGCGCCTCCTAAAGGTCCTGGCCGCAGCGTAGTGAAGGAATAAATTTAAATAATTAAAATAGGAGGGCGTAATAATTGCACGCAAATACAGTAACAAATTTTTAAAAATATTATTTAAGGCTTTGAGTTTAGAGGACTTCTTCTGGCTCTCATAAAGCTTAGGTACTCGCTCTCTGTCTCTGCCAGGACCTGCACCCGGGAGGGGGCGGGGCGAAGATGGCGCCGAGCGCCGGGTGAGCGGCGCTTTGGCGGCGGTGAGAGACTTTTCCTGCCCCCGGCGCTCGGCTAGCTGGGGTGGGTCTGAGTGGTACTTGGGAGGAGACCCTTTGAAGGGCCGGTGTGAGGACTGGGAAGAGGACGGTTGGTTGTGTGTCCGTGTTCGTGGGGACTTGGTGTGTGTGTCTGCCATGGAGGGATGTTGGAAGAGACGAGGTGGGCGATCTAAGCCTCCTTTCGCACTGCCTGGGAATCTTCGACCTTCTTCTGTGCTGGAGAAACTACCGCACAGATATAGCTCAAGTTAACCCTCTGGGAAGCCTTCCTGCCGCCTCCACTGATATGAGGAGTGCCTGAGACTGTACCATGTCCTATTAGCCTTTACTGGTAAAGGGTACAGTAAGGTATTGAAGGATTAGTAAGAGTTCGCCCGGGAACTGGGACACAACCGCTCTGGTATATCCGGAGCCATGCTTAGACTGTGTGTTGAATAATTATGTTTCCAAAAGATAATACTTAGAAAAATGGGGAAGGAGACCTGGGATGGTTTGAAAAAAAAGAAAAAAATTCTCCTTAGGCTTCCGTCTTATCCCCCCAGTCTGCCCCCATCCTGCCTTCACACTCAGTCCTGAACCCTGTTGATGTTAATCTTAATGCTCAGCTCCAAACTTGCCACTTTCCTTTTGACCCCAGTGTAGAAACCAAGCTTGGGCCTCTGTCTTACTCATCTTGATAATAGTGGGATCAAATATTATTGAGCACCTACATCCATAAGCCTTGCAATCCATTCTTTAATTCAACAAATATTTGTGTCTCAGGTACCAGTCTGAGCTCTTGGAATAATACATCAGTGAACAGAACAAAGATCCCTGTGGTGGGTGGTGGGAATGATAAGTAATGATGAATTAGAAGATGTTAAATGTTATGGAAAAGCAAAGATAGAGCAGAATGAGGGCAAAGTACAGAATTAAATAGGGTCCTCAGGGTAGCAAGCTTCTGGTAGATTTCCAGGCAGAGAGAAAGGAACAGTTTTATAAAGGAAGAGCATGCCAAAGAAGGAAGGAAGGTCAGAGTTGCAATGGGGAAAAGCAATCATAAAGGACTTTGTAGGCCATCATAAGAATTTTATGGCAAATGGGGAGCCATTCCAGGATGGGGCAGTCTGGTTTACATTTTGACAGAATCACTTGAGCTGCTGTGTTAGGAATAGGTGTAGGGAGGCAAGCATGGAAGCAGGGAGGTTTTGTCAGGAAGCTGTTGGAGTAAAGGACAATGGATGATGGTGACCTAAACCAAGTAGTGGGAGTGGAGGAATCAGGTTGGATAACCTAATGGATTTGGTGTGAGGGCTCAGGATGGATAGCATTGCTGTGAACATAAAGAAAGCTGGAGCAGGTGGGTAGGGGGAGATCAAGAATTCTGTTTCAGTGGGATTTTAAGTAGACAGTTTGGTACACAGTCAAGTTAGAATGGTCTTGGGGCTGGAGATACAGATCTGACCACTATCATGCTGTAAACAACATTTAACTTTGTGGTTAAGGTCACCAAGAACACAAGGATAGCTAGGGGAGGTGACCAAGGACTGAGCCCAGAACACTCTAACATTAGGCAGATGGGGAAAAGAGGCAGAACCAGTAAAGGAAACAGGTGGAGCAACTGGTGAGATAGGAGGAAAATCAAGAGAAGGTGGTGTGACAGTCAAGTAAAGGTGTTTTCAGAAGGGAGTGGTCAGCGGAACACTGCTGAGGGGTCAAGTGAGATGAGGAGAGTAGACCTTGGATTTAGCAAGGTAGATTGTTGTGACCTTGATAATTGGTTTCAATGGCTTAGGACAGTTGGAAACCTAATTGGGATAAGTCTAAGAGAAAAAGATTTAAAAGATCTAAGTTAATACCACTTTTTCAGGGGCTAGCAGGTAGCTTGGTGGTTAAGGCTTTGGACTCCTTCATGGCTGACCGCAGTTTGAACCCCAGACCTGGCAACTTGGAAATAACACTGGGCCTGTGTGCGTTTGTGCCCAAAATCCCAAGAAGAGAATGAAAGAGAAGGGATTGCAGTGTGGCCATTCCCCTGGGGAATGATTTCTCAGTGTCTCTCTGGCAAGTACATGCACTCTATTACAAAAACCTTAAAAACAAAAAAACTCAAGCTTTGTTACAAGGAAGAGCAGAATGTTGGAATATACCTCTTAGTGAAATGAACCAAGAAAATATTTTTAAAATAATTTTAATTGTTACAAAATACACAAAACACAAAATTTATCACCTAACCATTTTTAAGTATGTAGTTGTGTTCAACACATCCACATTGTTGTGTAACCATTACCATCATCCATCTCCAGAACTCTTTTTCATTCTGTGAAACTGCAACTCTGTACTTACTAAACAATAACTTCCATTCACACCTCCCCCAATCCCTGGCAGCCCCCCCTACTTCCTGTCTATATGATTTTAACTAAGAAATTCAAATAATTGGAATCACAGTATTGATCCTTTTGTGATCAACTTACTTCACTTAGCATAGTCCTCAAGGTTCACCATGTTGTAGCATGTGTTAGATTTTTTCTGTTTAGGGCCGAATAGTATTCCCTGCTATGTATATCTTGTCTCTTTTTTGTAAGAATTATTTAATTATTTTTTTTAGAGATTTTTTGCTATAGGGTACATGTGCTTGCCAGGGAGACAGACAGAAAGCAAGCAATCACCCCCCCCCAGGGGGGATGGCCATGCCACAATCTCTTCTCCTTCATTCAACTCTGGGGTTTTGGGCATACATGTACATACTCCCAGCGTGAGTTTCAAGCCACCAGGTCTGAGACTCAAACCATGGTTGGCCATGTGGAAGTCCAGCAATGTAACCATTATGTCATCTGCTGGTCCCAAGAATTATTTAATATTATTTATCATCATTATTATTATTTTTAAGTTTGCTACAGGGTACACATGCTTACCAGAGAGAGACAGAGGGAGAGAGGGGAAAAGAATGGAAAAGCAAGCCACCAGGTCCTGGACTCAAACCACAGTCAGCCATGTGGGAGTCCAGTGCTTTAACTCATACCACTTGGTGGCCCCTTGTTTGTTTTTGTTTTTGTTTTTGTTTTAAATAATATGGGAGAAATAACTGGTTTGTAGACTGATGGGAATGATCTGGTAGATTGAGAAATTGATGATGCAAGGAGATGGGAGAAATGCTGGTGCGATGTTTGAGTTGGCAGAAGCATAACAGTTCCTCAGTAGTAGGTGGGTGCCAGTGCTAAGGTGGGCTGAGGTAGTGGATGTCTGGGAGATCCTCTTTTCTGCTAGCCGAAAGTGAGGAAGAAGAAAAGATGGGAAAATAGGACAGTGGGAGATTAGGTGCACTAGAGAATACTATAATTGCCAGGCAGCCTTAAGGGCCCCTTTGAAGTTTGTGGCCAGGAATTTAAATTGAGAACTAGTCAGCCTGGTTGTATGTTTTTGTCATCATAGTCTGTTGTCCAGTTCTATAGGGCCAGAGTGGGAGAGTTTGTATTTAACTGACATTGTATTTTTGTCAAGCATGAATAATGATGGGGCAAGAGACCCTAAGATGCATAACACCCTTAGGAAGGAAGTCATTATCCATGTTTACAGAGACAAAAAAAAAAAAAAAAAAAAAAAAAAACAAACCAAGCTGGGGAGAATTTAAGTAAGTTGCCTAAGTAACACAGGTAGGGAGTAGTGAGCTGGGAATTAAATTCGGATGTGTGCTCCTTTTTTTTTTTTTTTTTAGAGAGAGAGATTTTTGCTATAGGACACATGGGCTCACCAGAGAGACAGAGACAGAAAGCAGGAAATCACTCCCAGGGGGAATGGCCACACTGCCATCCCTTTTCCTTCATTCTCCTGTCAGGATTTTGGGCCCGCACTGACACGCACCTGGCATGAGTTTTAAGCTGCCTGGTCCAGGATTCAAACTGTGGTTGACTATACGGGAGTCCGGCGATGTAACCATCATGTGTCTGCTGGTCCCTATGTGCTCCTTATACCTTACTTGTACAGCACCTGGAGTAGAATAAGACCTCAATAAATTGTGGTGAATTTGATTGGATTCTTCTCTCTTCTCTATTTTTCTTTTTTAATTTTTTCCCTTTATTCATAAGAGAGCATGTGCATGCACACATGACAGAAAAAGAGATAAGCATCATTATAGGATCTGGTCATGCTAGGATCCCCTTCCTTTAGTCCTCTGGCCTGATGGAGCCTAGACACTTGCACATTACTGGAGTGTTGTAGACTGATTGGGCCAGGGATTCAAACCACAGTGACCATGTGGGATCTGGTTTCTCTTGAACAGTGGATTATAGTACCATAGAGCTAGCACCCTATCTTTATTTTGTTATGGCTTGGGTGGACAGACAACACTCCCTGAACTACTTCCCTCCTGTCTCCATTGCCCTCCCTTCCTTGTAGCCTAACAACTAGGGAGTGCCTTCTCTTTGGGTTACATGTTTCTTTTTATCTCTTTTGCCTGCCCCACCCCCTTGCCAAGGTCTCCATCTTGGAGGGGAGGAGGGGCTCCAGAATGGCTGAAGAGAAGAAGCTGAAGCTCAGCAATACTGTGCTGCCCTCGGAGTCGATGAAGGTGGTGGCCGAGTCAATGGGCATTGCCCAGATTCAGGAGGAGACCTGCCAGCTGCTGACAGATGAGGTCAGCTACCGCATCAAGGAGATCGCACAGGTGACCTGCCCTTGTGTATGATGTTGCCTGGCACCCTCTCTTCCTCAAGGTCTTAAGCTGACGTCTGCCTCGCCCGTCCCCACAGGATGCCTTGAAGTTCATGCACATGGGGAAACGGCAGAAGCTCACCACCAGTGACATTGACTATGCGCTGAAGCTAAAGAATGTTGAGGTGACTGGGACAGATGGGAAGGCTGAGATGAGAGCAGGGTGATCAGAGACACTCCTCCCAGATGCTGCACCTGCCTCCAGCCAGACCTCTGTGGACTCCCTTCTCACTGATGTTTCTCTCTCTCCTGATACAGCCACTCTATGGGTTCCATGCTCAGGAATTCATTCCTTTCCGTTTTGCCTCTGGTGGGGGCCGAGAGCTTTACTTCTATGAGGAGAAGGAGGTTGATCTGAGTGACATCATCAATACCCCTCTGCCTCGGGTGCCCCTGGATGTCTGCCTCAAAGGTTGGGGGAGGGGAAAGCAGGGTGGCGGGGAGGAGGGGAAAGAGGAGTAACGTGTGGGGGGGGAGTGAGGAACCTTACATGAGAACCTCAGAATGAGATGCTGAGTGAGGTAAAAGAAGGGGAGCAGGAATGTAAACACACCTCCCTTGACGGGGAGCATCTCCCTAGTGTCCATGTCTGGCAGTACAACTTGACACCTTCCTCCCTTGCAGCTCATTGGCTAAGCATAGAAGGCTGCCAGCCCGCTATACCAGAGAATCCACCCCCAGGTAACCTCCACACCTAGAGCCCACCTCTGTCCCTCCCTCCCCTTCCTCCTCCCTTTACATCTCCCCACTGCGACTGCCTTCCTACCAGCTCCCAAAGAGCAGCAGAAGGCCGAGGCCACAGAGCCCCTGAAGTCAGCCAAGCCAGGCCAGGAAGAAGATGGACCCCTGAAAGGCAAAGGGCAAGGGGCCGCCCCAGCCGACAGCAAAGGTCAGTACTGCTAGGCCTGCAGGCCCCTGCCAGCTCAAGCCCTAGCCTGTCATTTGTGAAATGGGTGCAGTCAGGGCCAGAGAGCCCCAGGAGAGATCAAGAAACCTAAGAGGACGCCAGGTTTCCTAGGTCAGGAGAAGTGGAGGGCTAAGGTTTGTCTGGTACTGAGGCTTCTAGAGCTTTTTCACACCCATCTGCCCAATTCACACAGGGAAAGAGAAGAAGGCACCACCTTTGCTGGAGGGGGCCCCCTTGCGACTGAAGCCCCGAAGCATCCATGAGTTGTCTGTGGAGCAGCAGCTGTACTACAAGGAGATCACTGAGGCCTGTGTGGGGTCATGTGAGGCCAAGAGAGCGGTGAGGGGCCCACAGCCTGCCTTTACTCTGACACTCCTCCTTTTGGTGGCCTGCAAGGTCCTTCCCAGAATAACTCTCCCTGCCTCATTCACTTCCCTTTTTCCCACAGGAAGCTCTGCAGAGCATCGCTACAGACCCAGGGCTCTATCAGATGCTGCCACGATTCAGTACTTTCATCTCAGAGGGGGTGAGGGGATGAGGTTCCAGGGTGAGGAGGCAGTAGGGGAACTCATTGGAGTCTGTGCCTCATCACTTTTCCTTCCCGTAGGTCCGTGTGAATGTGGTTCAGAACAACCTGGCCCTGCTTATCTACCTGATGCGCATGGTGAAGGCGCTGATGGACAACCCTACATTGTATCTAGAAAAATATGTGAGTGGTCCTGCTCACCCATCCTCTTCCCAGGGTCTGGGGATCCTGCTGCCACCAATAGGAAGCTGTTTGTCACAGTCACCTGACCCGCCACTTCTGTAGGTGCATGAGCTGATTCCAGCTGTGATGACCTGCATCGTGAGCAGACAGCTGTGTCTGCGACCTGATGTGGACAATCACTGGGCGCTCCGGGACTTTGCCGCTCGCCTGGTGGCCCAGATCTGCAAGCATTTCAGCACAACCACGAACAATATCCAGTCCCGGATCACTAAGACCTTCACCAAGGTGAACCAGGAGACTATGGGCATCAGCATTTCACATCGCTGCCCCGGGGTTGTGACCAGTATAATGAGAACGTCACCCAAAGCAGTGGTGGGGCAGTGGGTGGAGGACTTGGGCCTCACTTATGTTGTCCTAATGATCGGTAAGGAATGTGTTTATGAGAGATTTGGGTCCTTAACAGCCTTTCAGACCCCTTCACCTGGGCTTATTTTCCTTCCCCTTACAGAGCTGGGTGGATGAGAAGACTCCCTGGACAACTCGTTATGGCTCCATCGCAGGACTGGCAGAGCTGGGACATGATGTTAGGCCCCCAGGGAGAGGGGAAGTCCTGAGGGAGGGGAAGCAATCATGAGGTTATAGAGAGCAATGTCCTCTACACACCTGAGAGACCCCTGGTGACTGTGGCCCTGGCTTCTCCCCTTTCACAGGTGATTAAGACTCTTATTCTGCCACGGCTGCAGCAGGAGGGGGAGCGGATCCGTAGTGTCCTGGATGGGCCTGTGCTGAGCAATATCGACCGGATCGGAGCTGACCATGTGCAGAGCCTCCTCCTGGTGACCAGAGTTCCCCTGCCCCTGCCTCCCTCAGCACAAACACAGACACACTGTTTAGCAAGCATATGGTGTATTTTATTGACTTACTCCCATCTTTACTGCTTACGCACTGCTTAGATGCAGAAACCTCTCAGAACCCAATACTGTTTCGTTTTGTTTTAAAAATTATTTTACTTAACTTTATTTTAATTTGACCAGAGAGGGACAGAGTAGAGAGAGGGAGAGGGGAAAATGATAAAGCAAGCCACCAGACCTGGGACTCAAACCACCGTCAGCCATGTGGGAGTCCAGCACCCTTTATCACCACACTACCTGCTGGCCCCCCCAATACTGTTCTGTACATAGAAAGACTGAGGCAGACACAAGTAAGAAACAAGGGGTCTTAACTCCCAGCCTGTGACTCCTGCTAGACTGCATGGGCCCAATGCTTCTGCATTACGATATGGCCTGTTCTGCACAAGGCCAATGCCCACAGGGACCAGTTACTCCATAGATGTTACCAGTGTATTTAGCAACTTCACCATTTGTACCACTTGGTGCCCATGTTTTCTTGAGAAAAATACTTGGACATACCAATAGCCTAGCACAGTTTGGCCTCTAATAACACATACAGAAATGAGTCTTTTTTCACCTTTTCCCTGTCCCTCTTCTGAAAGTACCAGCCCTACCTTTAACTGGTTATTCTTTGGCCTCTCTGCAGAAACACTGTGCCCCTGTTCTGGCAAAGCTGCGCCCACCACCTGACAATCAGGATGCCTATCGAGCAGAATTTGGATCCCTTGGGCCCCTCCTCTGCTCCCATGTGGTCAAGGCCCGGGCCCAGGCTGCTCTACAGGCCCAGCAGGTCAACAGGACCACTCTGACCATCACCCAGGTTAGTGACACAGTGCAGATGTAGGACAGGGCCATGGTGTCCATCGAAATGGGGACTCACACATACTCAGGCCCTGAGAGTTGTGGGGAGTCTGGGCCCGGCAGTGAATGATATGCCAGCCCCAATGAGAACCACAGAGGAAAAACAAGAAAAGCCCAAGTCTCTCCCTCAGGCCTTTCTTTTTCTTAGATGTTGACATTTTCTCCTTGCCTTTTCTTCCTGCAGCCCCGGCCCACCTTGACCCTCTCACAGGCCCCTCAGCCTGGCCCTCGGACCCCTGGCTTGCTGAAGGTCCCCGGCTCCATTGCACTGCCTGTCCAGACACTGGTGTCTGCACGAGCTGCTGCCCCACCTCAGCCTTCCCCTCCTCCAACCAAGTTCATTGTAATGTCATCATCCTCCAGTGCCTCGTCCACCCAGCAGGTGCGTGGAATCTGTGGGATGGTGAGGAGCACCCCAATGGGCCCCTCAGAGCTCTCCAAAGAGCTCAGTCCTCCTAGGGCCCTAAGTCAGGAGACTAAAGGGGCACCTGCCAGGGTTCAGAGCAAGGCCTGGTGCAGGCAACGGTCTACAGGATCCTAGTTCAGTGGGAGAAGCAAATGAATTATCACCCCAGGCCCCTGGAGAGTGGGGAGGGTGCAGGGCCATGGGCACTGCCTTTCCTTTCTCCCCAGGTCCTGTCCCTCAGCACCTCGGCCCCTGGCTCGGGCTCTACCACCACCTCTCCTGTCACCACTACGGTCCCCAGCGTGCAGCCCATCGTCAAGCTTGTCTCCACTGCCACTACCACACCCCCTAGCACTGCTCCCTCTGGGCCTGGCAGTGTCCAGAAGTACATCGTGGTCTCACTCCCCCCAACAGGGGAGGGCAAAGGGGGCCCCACCTCCCATCCTTCCCCAGTTCCTCCCACCTCATCCTCTCCCTCCCCCCTGGGGGGAAGTGCCCTCTGTGGGGGCAAGCAGGAGGCTGGGGACAGCCCCCCTCCAGCTCCAGGGACTCCAAAGGCTAATGGCTCCCAGCCCCCTGGGTCTGGCTCCCCTCAGCCTGCTTCATGATCGTGGCACTCATTGCTGACCTTCTCTCCCAGGATTCCTGCACATGCACCCTAGGTGGCAGGAAATAGGAGGCTGCTTCCCCATTACTTTCTTTTAGATATTGTACAGCCATTCCTGAGAATAAAAAAGTGATTTATAAATTCTGATCTACCTCGGTCTTTCTGTGTCAGATACCATGGAAAAAGTGAGTCTGTTGGGTCTTCTGGTCGCTCAGGACTCTTAATAGCCCAGATCTAGAGCCATGGGCCAAAAAGCCAGAAACGAAAATTGTCCTGTTCCACAGAGAGAGAGACTGCTGCCTTTGCTGCCATGGCCTCATTTGAGGAACCTCAGATCCGAATGACATAGGCATCGCTGTGGCTTAGGTGTCTCACCCACTTGTGAGGGTTGGCATTGCCACAGGGCCTGAAGGCAAGCCTGAGGAAGCGAACCTGGAGGCCAGAGCACGTGTGCCGGGGAAGTTCGAAGGAGAGGCTTGCAGGCCCCAGCCCCAGAGGAGCTGCTGAGGTGGAGGGCCCATGACCAGGAGGCCCCGGGAGGCCAGGGACATCCATCTGTGAGGAGAGAGGCAGGATGAGAATAAAAGGGGCAGGGCAGCCATGAGGTCAGGAAGCTGACTGACCACACCAGTGGGAACAAGGCAGCAACTGTACTGGAAGGGTCAGGGTACTGCAAATGAAAGTTGCAAAGAGTGTTAGAGCATCAGTAGCACATACCTGGAAAAGGCCTGAGAGTTGAGAGCCTCCTTGTACTCGAGGTAGGTCCCAGTGAAGGGCTCCCTCTGCCAGCTCTGCCTTCTGCTCTGGGCTGCTCAGCTCCTGAGACAGGCTGGAGTTGGGACAGGGAAGGTGCTGGGCTTAGCTACACATTTCTTGGGGCAGGCCAGTCACACTCACACCCTTCTGCCCTAGCCCTATGGTGTTCTCCAGGGGGACCTCCCATGGAACACATGCGCTTACCTGACCACCCCTCGTGGCAGGGGAAGGTGCAGCCTGACGTTGAGTGCTTGGCTACCAGGAAGAAAGAAAAGTCAGGCCCAGAAAGGCATGGTCTTTGTTTCTCAAGTGTCACAAAAGTTCAGCACAGGTGTCACCCCCCAACGCACACATACTAGAGCCTCTAACTAAACAGGATTCTTAGGCTGGTGGGTGTATCTGAAGGAAGCAGCAGCAGGTACCATGGCCCTGTCTCCTGGCCTATGTAGCTGAACTAGGCCTTGCCAGCACTCATCCTTACCTCTTTGGGGGCAGATCACATCGTAATTTCAGATACACCTGCAGCCTGGATGAGAGGGTAAAATACCATTGCTCAGGCCATATCTTACTGGCATCTTGCCCTTCCCCACCCGGGGCTTCCACAAAGAAGGGCTGAAATCTACACCAACTCCACTAGCCAAGCATTTTTCTAATTTGCACCTGATGGCACTACCACTACTGCCCCTTCATAGCAAGTCTTGGCAACAGTAATGTCTTTTTTTTTTGGAGAGGTTTTTGCTATAGGGCGCATGTGCTTGCCAGACAGACAGAGAGAGATAGAGAGACAGAAAGTGAGAAATCACCCCCCAGCGGGGATGGCCATGCTGCAATCCCTTCTCCTCCATTCTCTCAAGATCTTGGGCACACACACACAAGCGCGCCTGGCCTGAGTTTAAGCCACCAGGTCTGGACTCGAACTGCGGTCGACTACATGGGAGTTCAGCGACATAGCCACTATGCCAACTGCTGGTCCCAGAAACAGTAATGTCTTGACTGGGGTTCTAGAGTAGTTCTAGATCACAGGAAATGGTCTTACCGGCCTGAGCCTCGGTCCCACTGTACAGAGGGAAAGAGCCAGAAAGGAAGTGGGGAGGGGAGGTCATCAGAGAGTTGGTATCGCATTACAGTCAGCTAAGACCAAAGAGGAATGGGGGTCAGTTTGGTCTCCTTGTATCCACAATGCCTCCCATCCCCCAGTGGACAGACTATGCTAGGCAACCCTGATCCTGACCTCTCCCTGAGGTGGTTGCAGACGGAGGATTCGATGAGACTCAAACTCATCCAGATTCACGGAGCTGTGAAATGAGACCTCATCAACCCGAATTCCTGGCCCATAGCCTGGAAAAAGAGAAAGACCTGTTTGCTGACCCATGTTGTAGGAGAGAAGAGCAGGGAGAATGGGGGGATCCATCTCTAACTTCTCCCCATGAAATCTTGGACAGTGACCTGCACCCACTTTCTCCTCACCTCTCAGTTCTGACTTCCCCACACAAAATTCTTCTGTCAAGCCAATACGGATCTCTGTCAAAGGAAAAGAACATGAGCAAAGACTGGCCAACACACCATACTACCACCAATGATTTGGTTCGTCCCAAACCCAACCCTGCACCCAGCCTACAGACTTCTCACCAGAGCCACTAGGAAGGAAGCTCTTGAGTCGGATCTCTCCCTGCACGTCCACCTTCAGCAGTGAGCCCTGAGAGTGGCAGGGAAGTTAATGCCCAGAGCCCTGACCTCCCAACATTTCCCAAATGGCCATGTGTGGTCAGCTCAGTTGAGAGCCCAAACTTACATTAGATGCTATCAGTACAGACAATCTCTCAACCACATCCAGAAAAACTTCATTCTTTTGACTCTAAGGAAGAGAGGGATTTGAGTGGATCGAGGCTGCACACTGTGTGTTTTAAAGTGGGCAGGCAGAAAGGACAGAGTGGTTGGAATTAGGCCCCTGGGACAGGGACATGGGATTGAGGGAAAGTATACCCATGGCTAGGGGAGTTGCAAAGATTTGCCAAGATCCTGGACCCTGGAGTTGCAAAAAAGACATCAGAGAGACTCAGCCCTCCCTCACCTGGTCAGAGCGACTGGACAGGACAGGACGGCTGGCTGCACTGCTGGGGGCCACTTTGCTCTGTTGTGTCTCAGCCCCAAACTGTAAAGGACCCAGAGCAATCCTCAGGTGTGACATACCCAGCCAACCTTCAATCTCCTTTGTCCTCCTCTTTCCCCTCTACTGACCAAGCCAACACTGCTGAGGTCAAAGAGGCTGAAGGGTTTGCTGACCACCGCTTCTGTCTGGATAAAGTTCCTTAGCATCTCTGTGGATGTAGTCTGTACATAGCCATAGTCCTAGTGGTGAAGAAAAGACTGTCTTGGTGGCAGTAGAGGGTAGGGGTGAAAAAATAGTGGATTTAGAATCCCCTGGCCGAAGACTGGCTATGTCTTCAGGGAAAAGGAGAACAAGAGAGGAAAATCTTCGGATCTTACCAGCACTTCATCCAGGATTTCATACACAAGAGCCACGTTTCGGGAGATGGTACCCTCACTGAGGGAACCACAGTAATCGCCCAAGAGAGTGGCTAGCCTAAAGAAACAGGGCAGAGTGGTATTTCCTCCTCTTCTCTGACCCCAACCCCAAGAGCCCAACCCATTTCTCACCGAGAGAGCAGTTCCAGGAAGCTGAAGGGAGAAACGTTTTCTGAAGTCGTGGCTACCAAATAGAGGCCACTGTGTCTGATGTGTATGAAATGACGGTCATCGTGGTGCTGCGTTAGGAGAAAGCAGTGGCAGGGATGAAGAGCCCAGGATCCCTGGTCTATCCAGATGTCCCTAATAATCATAGGAGGTGTGACTTTGGGCCACACGTGAAACATCCCTAAGGACCAACCGCCCATTGTGTAAACTGATTAATGAAAGTACCTACCCCAGTTGAGTCCTGCAGGGAGCTGCACCTGTATATTCTTAGTTCTCAGTAAACTTTCGTTATTTTGGAGGAATATACCACCCAAGTGGACGCTTTCCAGGAAACAGCCCTAGGAAGGAGAAGGTGCCCACCCCGCCAGCCAGTCCCCCCACCCCCGCGAATGGTTACCATGACAACAGGGGACTCATCTCCAGGCAGTCCCGTCAGCTTCCGGTAGAAGAGCTCGGCCACATCCCGGCCGCCACTGTCCCCGCGGACTGGCCGGCGGAAGGACAGTTAAGGATCTGGTGACAGCCTGGCTAGGGCACAATTGGCGTCCAGCCCCTCCACCCCGCCCCGAGGATTAAGGATACAGTCTTTGTAGATGAGCGGGTCCCCCTTGGAGGAGAGTATGAAGAACTGGGAAATCATGGCCGATCTAGACAGCAGACTAGAAGACGGCGAAAGTTGCGCTGCCCCGCCCTGCAGTCCCGGAACAAAAGGACGCTAGTGGGCTGGCCCTTTAAGAGCTTTACTCCTCCGCCAGCACCAGCTCCGACCGCGGGAAAACAGGCGCCCGCCCCGCCTAGTGAGAGGCTCCCGCCCGCTCCCCCACTGCCTCCCCGTCACTCAGCCCAAGCTCACCCAGTGACTGGCCGTCCGCCGTGAATGGGCGGGGCAGAGGGCAGTCCTTTCCCATTGGCCTGCACGCAGCGCCGCCGGTCACATGGGGGCGACGTTTCGCGCCAATTTCGGTTGGTCGGCCACAGTCCGCCGCGCGAACGGTCTCTGCTCCACCGTGAGGGAGGCTCCCGAGCCCGCCAACAGCTGCCGCGCGGCCCTCGGCGGCGATGACACTTAAGGACTACGCGCTCGAGAAAGGTAAGGGTCTGCAGGCCTGGGAGGGGCGTCCTGCGCGGAAAGCCTTTCGGATAACACCTGTTGGTGTGAGCTGGGTTCTTGAGGGACCGGGATCCGCGGCTCTGGGGTGCGCGAGGCCAGAGGCACGGTCGCGTGGCGGCAGAGCTGAGTCAAATGGTGCCCGGGAAGAGCACGGGGCGCATCGATGTTGAAGATTTGGTCATCCTGCCCAGGCAAGCTTTGGGGGCTGTGGGAGAGGCAGCCTGGCTGGGGACTCCAGAGATTGGGGTGGCCCTCAGAAGAGACCCAGGCCTCAGGGGGACCCTGTGCGAGCGCTTTCGACCTTTGGAATAAGGGCCCGCCTCCCTTCGAGCTTTTGAGCATTCCTAAGTTCCCGCGTCCTCCGCAGACGCGCCGAGGCCCTGGGGGCGGGCTGCCGGGGCCGCTGCGCGCGGGGATTGGCCATTTTAGGCCGCCCTCCAAGCGGAAGTGGAGACGGGCGGAAGTGGCGCGACACAGTTGGAGGGAGTGCCGTGTGTAAACAGTGTTCTTCCGCGCGGTGGCCTCCGAGAGAGTTGCTGAGGGTGGAGGCGTGCCTGGTATCCGGGGCTGAGCGAGAGGCCGAGAGAGGAGGCAGCGGGGTGGGACCGAGTGGCCCTCGGCGTGCGGGCCAATCGTTGGGCGGGCTCCCGCCTTGGGCGGAGGAATCCCGGGCTGTGAGGCGGCTGGAATCTGGGCCCATGTGCTTCTTTGTTTACTAAGAGCGGAAGCAGTGGCGGGAGCGGGGGTGGGGTGCCAGACTGGCCTTGTGGCGGAGGGCCCAGTGAGGGCAAAGGTTCAGGGGGCCCGGAGAAAAAGAGGACTCATGGGTTGAAGGAAAGTTGAGGACTGTGAGACCGAAGAGCATTGCGGTGTGTGTCGGGGGCCTTGAGGAAGGGTGCTGGGAATTTCAACTAAGGCAGAGTGTAACTCCCTTGGGGGCGTGGGTATTGGGAAATCGTCCTAACTGCCGGGAACCCCTTGTTCTTCCCCGGGCAAACCGATTTGTGAAAAGAAGCTCTGCCTGTCTTGGGGAAAATTTTTTAGGTTTACTTAAATGTTTGAATAGTAACTTCATAAGTCCTGCTTTTAAGTGAATGTGGGCTTTTTATATTTCTGTTAGAGTGATTTGCTGTAATGTATCTGAAATAAACTAAAGGTTGTTCTTCACAACTTTGCGTTTATACTATAGAGAAGGTTAAGAAATTCCTAGAAGAGTTTTACCAAGATGAAGAATTTGGGAAGAAGCAGTTCAAGTATGGGAACCAGTTGGTAAGTCTAAGATCCGCTGAAGGGAATGGGGTTGCTTAGGAACTATAAGAGGTAGCCTGGCTTGTTTTAGGTCATACATTTATCTGTGACAGATTTATGCTGGAACCTAGTACTTGGTAAGTGAATATAGCACTATGCTTAACAATAGGCTGTCTTTGAGGGGGCTGATGAGGGAGTATTGCTCTGCCTGGAGTTGCTCTTTCTCCCCCCATGAATTCCTAGAGTCTGTGCTGTGAGCTCATAGCCATGGGACCTCACATGAGAATGCTGGTGAACAAGGTAAACTTGGCCCTGAAGTGTTGCTGTCTCTTCGTTATCCAGGTTCGACTGGCTCATCGGGAACAAGTGGCACTGTATGTGGACCTGGATGACGTAGCTGAGGATGACCCTGAGCTGGTGGACTCGATTTGTGAAAATGCCAAGCGCTATGCAAAGCTCTTTGCTGACGCTGTTCAGGAGCTGCTGCCTCAGTACAAAGAAAGGGAGGTTAGTGTCTGGAGAACAGTGCAGGGCAAGGAACTTGGGCTTTTGTTGAGAAGTTTTGTAAACACTGATGTTTTTTGAGCTGGCAGGAAAGCATCAGTGACTTCTGCCTAACACCGTCTTGTTCTCCTTCACCATCCTGTCACTCATTTATTCCAGGTTTTTGTTCTCTCTTAGGTAGTGAATAAAGATGTTCTGGATGTTTACATTGAACATCGACTAATGATGGAACAGCGGAGCCGGGACCCTGGAGCTGCCAGAAGCCCCCAGAACCAGTATCCTCCTGAGCTCATGCGCAGATTGTGAGTGGTCTCTGTGGGGAAGAGTGTAGAGTTCTCTAGGACCTTGCTAATTACTCTGTCTCTCTCCTTTAGTGAGCTGTATTTTCAAGGTCCAAGTAGTAGCAAGCCTCGTGTGATCCGAGAAGTACGGGCCGACTCTGTGGGGAAACTGGTAACTGTGCGTGGAATTGTCACTCGTGTCTCTGAAGTCAAACCCAGGATGGTGGTGGCCACTTACACTTGTGACCAGTGTGGGGCAGAGACTTATCAGCCGGTATGTGTGGAACAAGAAACAGAAAAATATTTAACTCTGTTAGTTACATTTGTTAAAAATTTATTTTCTGACAGTTCTCTGTCATTTTCTTTGCTATGGTAAATAGTGCCTGCGTGTTCATCTTTCGTTCTTTTCCCTGGTGTGTAGTGGTCTTTTCATCTGTTTTGTTTTGTCGGTGTTTGTCATTAGCAACCCAGAATAGTCCAAAGTATTCTTGACACTTTCAGTATATCTGTTATGAAGAGGAAGTACAATTGAAATGACTTTAAGGGTTCTCTTTCTCCTGATTTTTCTGTGTTGCCTTTTTCACATTTTAGATCCAGTCTCCCACTTTCATGCCTCTAATCATGTGCCCAAGCCAGGAGTGCCAAACGAACCGATCAGGGGGGCGGCTCTATTTACAGACACGTGGCTCCAAGTTCATCAAATTTCAGGAGATGAAGATGCAAGAACATGTGAGTATGGGGTCTGTGACCCAGGGTAGATAAAGCACAGAGTCCATTTGAGTACTACAGTCACTCATGGAGTGGCAGGGAGTCATCTAGAGCAGGAGGGAGGGTTAATTGGAATTTTCTGATGGAATTGGGAAGCATTCCTCTTTCGGCTTGTCTCGGGCTGGGCAGGCTGAGAAAAGTCTTCGAGTGAGCTGCTGAAGGAAGGAAGGGTAGGCCTCGCTCTTGTCCATTACATTCTTTTTCCTGATTTATGTATGTTTCTTTCCTCTAGAGTGACCAAGTGCCTGTGGGAAATATTCCTCGCAGTATCACAGTGCTTGTGGAAGGAGAGAATACAAGGATTGCCCAGCCTGGAGACCACGTCAGTGTCACTGGTATCTTCTTGCCAGTTTTGCGCACTGGGTTCCGACAGGTGGTGCAGGTAAGAAAGGGAGTTCAAAATGAGGAAATCCCCTTAACCTGTCTCTATTCTCACAGAGAAAATTAGCAGCAACAAAACACCAGACAAAATAATAGGACAGGGGGTCTTTTGAGAAGTCATTAGGGAATCAGATAATGAACAAATTAAAGGGACTTTATTCACATCTCAGCATTTTCCTGCCCAAGGGTTTACTCTCGGAGACTTACTTAGAAGCTCATCGGATTGTGAAGATGAATAAGAGTGAGGATGATGAGTCTGGGGCTGGAGAGCTAAGCAGGGAGGAGCTGAGGCAGATTGCAGGTGAGAGGCCTGGGGAAAGATTAGGAACTCAAGTTCTGTCCTTGCCCTTTTTGTTCTGAGAAAATATTCTGATCTAACTTTTCTGTAGAAGAGGATTTTTATGAAAAGCTGGCAGCTTCTATTGCTCCAGAGATATATGGGCATGAAGATGTAAAGAAGGCACTGTTGCTCCTGCTAGTGGGAGGTGTGGACCAGTCTCCTCGGGGAATGAAAATCAGGGGTAAGAAAATCGCTTATGGTGGATGAGATCATTTGGGAAGGGGGAAAAAGGGTGGCAGATACTAATGTCCTGTAAGTCATAGAATAAGAGCTGGCATTTGGCTTCAAGGACACCAGGAGAGCTTAGAAGAAATAATGGCTGGGTGTGAGGCAGGAGGCAGACTGCAAAGGAATTTTTCTGTTGGACATCTTGCCTTGCGAGAATACTACTGGAATTGTCCTTCCCTTCTAGGTAACATCAACATCTGCCTTATGGGGGATCCTGGTGTGGCCAAGTCTCAGCTCCTGTCTTACATTGATCGCCTGGCCCCCCGCAGTGAGTAACAGGACCCTGGGAGAGGTGAATGTAGGAACAGGGATAGTAAGTACGGTGTTTAATTAGAAGGTGGGGTTGGGTGGAGAGAGCAAATCATGGGGAGGCTTGGTGGCTGGGTAAGGAATGTCGCTAGCTCCAACACCCTATAGGTTTTCAGTGCTGTCCTCACTGATTTCTGTTTCTTGTGTCCTTCACCCTACTCTTGCTCCCTTCCTTATTCCTTTTTTTTTTCTAAACTCACCTGCTTAATCTCTTCCAGGCCAGTACACAACAGGCCGAGGCTCATCTGGAGTAGGGCTTACAGCAGCTGTGCTGAGAGACTCTGTGACTGGAGAGCTGACCTTGGAGGGTGGGGCCCTTGTGCTGGCTGACCAGGGCGTGTGTTGCATCGATGAGTTTGACAAGATGGCTGAGGCTGACCGCACAGCTATCCATGAGGTCATGGAGCAGCAAACCATCTCCATCGCCAAGGCAGGCATCCTCACCACACTCAACGCCCGCTGCTCCATCCTGGCAGCCGCCAACCCTGCCTATGGACGTTATAACCCTCGCCGGAGCCTGGAACAGAACATACAGCTTCCTGCTGCACTGCTCTCCCGATTTGATCTCCTCTGGCTGATCCAGGACCGGCCTGACCGAGACAATGACCTACGGTGAATGAAGCTCAACACCCAAAGAGACATTCCTTTTTTTTTTTTTTTTTTTTTTAATATATTTTATTTAATTTTGTTTGTTTATTTTAATTTGACCGAGAGGGACAGAGTGAGTGAGAGAGAGAGGGAATGTGAGAAAGCAAGCCACCAGGTCCGGGACTCAAACCGTGGTTGGCCATGTGGGAGTGACCAGCACCTTAACCACCACGCCACCTGCTGGTCCCGACATTCCTTTCTTTTGATCTGTAGGGAGGGAGGTGACATTGGACAGTCCCTCAAATTCTCTGCTGATTTCCCAGCAAAGTTTGTCTCTGCCAGGCCATGGCCATCCCTAAGGGAGGGACTTAGGGTTAGAGTATGGTATGTGTAGCCCTAAAAGGAGTGTCCTGTCCACTCTTCCCAGGTTGGCCCAGCACATCACCTACGTGCACCAGCATAGCCGCCAGCCCCCAGCCCAATTTGAGCCTTTGGACATGAAGCTTATGAGGTAGGATTGGATAAGGACAGGTACACTACAGGCGAGTTGCCAGCAGGAGGCAGTGTTTCTGGCCATGTGTGCCTCCTGAAAAGCTTTCAGGCCTGTGTATTACCTGATTCCCTTTGATGTGTCCTGAGTCTGCATACACCATGTTTTCTTTTCCTTTTTTTTTTTTTTTTTTTTTTTTTTTTTTAAGAGGTTTTCGCTATAGGGCGTGTGCGTTCGCCAAACAGAGAGAGAGAGAGAGAAAGCACCCCCCAGGGGGGATGGTCACGCCGCAATCCCTTCTCCTCCATCCTCCTCTCGGGATCTTGGGCACGCACGCACACGCGCCCAGCGTGAGTTTTAAACCACCGGGTCCGGGACGCAAACCGTGGTCGACTAAGTGGGAGTCCAGCGACATAGCCATTACGCTA
Organism: Tupaia tana; assembly: GCA_026018925.1. Taxonomy (NCBI): domain Eukaryota; kingdom Metazoa; phylum Chordata; class Mammalia; order Scandentia; family Tupaiidae; genus Tupaia; species Tupaia tana. The sequence goes on along the minus strand of JAKSZU010000016.1, from coordinate 49,811,114 downwards.
ACTGCTGGTTCCCCGTACACCATGTTTTCTGAACCTGCCTTTCTTGCGGCCTTTACTCTCTCCTGACCACGGGGTAAGGTATAGTCTTCTTATAGGCTAAACTGGATCTTGTTTCATGGTTACTTTCTATCACTCACCCCCAACCCCTGCTGTCTTCTGGTGATTCAACAGGTTTTACTCCTTTTACCTATTTTAAACAGTTCTCTGTAAACTGACTTCCTGTTCTCTCTGACCGTGGCATATGTTCAAAGGAAGGGACTAGATCCACTCTTCTGAGATGGATTTAATTTTTCTTGTAATGGTCATTTTCCTGAAACACCAGAAATGACTTAAGATGTACCAAGGGCTATACATTTAGAGAGGTGCATTAGTAATTATCCATTAATTTGTTTTTCCTATTTAAAGTCACACGCACACACACCCACCACCACTCAAGTTTCCTTAAATGGGGAACCCTTATGCAGAAAAAAATCATACCTGTGTTCACTGCGTTCCTGTCTCCCTTTCCTGCTTTCCCATGAACCTCCTCTTCCGTAGACGTTACATAGCCATGTGCCGGGAGAAGCAACCCACAGTGCCAGAGTCGCTGGCTGACTATATCACAGCAGCTTACGTGGAAATGAGGCGAGAGGCTTGGGCTAGTAAGGATGCCACCTATACCTCTGCCCGGACCCTGCTGGCTATTCTACGACTTTCAACTGCACTGGTGAGTACCTGGTCCCTGTGCTGCTAGATGACCATTGGGTTTGACCCCTATTGGGCACCTCACCTTAACATGATCCTCTCTTGGTGCCTCCTCCCTCCCACTCCAGCCTTGCTGGGGCTAAAGTGCTGACAGTGCAGATAGTGGTCCTCTCCGTGCTACCGCACTGTGGGTACTTGCTGCTCCAGCAGGGCACATGCAACACCTGCGGAGGGAAAGGCTGCCTCCCACTTCTTAAACCCTACTGAGGGTGGAGATGGGGTTAGTTTCACTCTTGTGTCCTATATCTTACGCTCCAAATCTTCATTTCTGTCCTCTCATCTTGGACCTTGGTCCAGGGGGCTCCAAAGTGCTGTTCGTGCAGGTAGTGTGATTACCTGACCTACTGCTGAGCTAGCACTTCCCGAGCCCCTAGGACAAAACCTCTGCCAGTCACCTTCGTGGCTGAGCTCCCCAAGCTCCATCTGTCATAGTGGGGAGCCGGAGTTCAGAAGGGTCTGGTCTCCCTCACAGGACAGCTGAACACCGGGACTGGCCAGTGTTGAGAGGCGGAGACTTGGGCAATTGCTGGACGCTGCCCTGGGCATTGCACTTGTCTCGGTCTGACAGTGCCGGCCCAACACTGCGGATTTTGGGGAGGGAAGGGGGAGTCTCTACTCTTGTTTGTGAGTAGGCAACTTGTGGGTTGCCCAGCCTTATGTATGGACCAGGGGGCTTCCTGACTTTGTTCCACTCCTCTCCTCCTGTTTCCATATCTCCCCTACCTTCTCCTTAGGCACGTCTGCGAATGGTGGACACAGTGGAGAAGGAAGATGTGAATGAAGCCATAAGACTAATGGAGATGTCAAAGGACTCACTTCTAGGCGACAAAGGGCAGACACCTAGGTAAGTGGGTTTAGTGAAGGATTAAATTGGGTCACTATGACTTGATCTTGAGCAGGTTACTTAGTTTTGTGGCTTTTTACATCCACATGTATGAGGTTGGCTTCAGAATTCTACCACCACCGTTCTCTGTTGATACTGGGTATTCTCGTTTGTGCCCTGATTTCACATACCTGCATGTTTCCTTCAGGACCCAGAGACCAGCAGATGTGATATTTGCCACTGTCCGTGAACTGGTCTCAGGAGGCCAAAGTGTCCGGTTTTCTGAGGCAGAGCAGCGCTGCATATCTCGAGGCTTCACCCCTGCCCAGTTCCAGGCTGCTCTAGATGAGTATGAGGAGTTAAATGTCTGGCAGGTGAATACTTCCCGGACACGGATCACTTTTGTCTGATTCCAACGTGTTTACCCGCCATGGTTCACTCTGCATTCCACGCTGACCTGCCCCTTCTCAGGGTGTGATGATGCCACCCCTGATGAGGAGTCCCCTTCTCCCTGTGCTGCACTTCAGTTTTATTTTTGCTAATAAAGTTTGTATAGGTTGCCACCTTTTGTCCTGTCCTCTCAGTGAATTTATAGATGAAGGACCTATTCTGTTTTCTAGGCACCAATACTGACCCTGAGACTGCAGTGAGGAATCTTTGGATAGGACCTCTAGTTTCTGATATTCCTCTTCTCCTTACTCTCCTGTTTATTCAAACACTTGTGGACCCTATTGTGGGCTGGTCAAATTCTTTGGATGTAGCACCAGCATGGGACACGGCCTCTTGGAACCTGTTTTTTTTCCTTTTCTAATTAACTTGCCAGAGGGTACATTTAACAGAAGTTGAGAAAGCACCCCCTGTGGGGAATGGTCACACCAATCCTTTTCTCTCCTGTCACAATTTTGGATGTCCACATACCCAGCATGTTTTTTTTTTTTTTTTCTTTTTTTTTCTTTTTTTTGGAGAGGTTTTTGCTATAGGGCGCGTGCGCTCGCCAGACAGACAGAGAGATAGAAAGCAGGAAATCACCCCCCAGGGGGGATGGCCACGCCGCAATCCCTTCTCCTCCATTCTCCTCTCGGGATCTTGGACACGCACGCACACGCGCCCGGCGTGAGTTTAAGCCGCCGGGTCCGGGACTCGAACCGCGGTCGACTACGTGGGAGTCCAGCGACATAGCCATTACGCTAACTGCTGGTCCCCCAGCATGTTTTTCAAACCACTGGGTCCAAGATTTGGACTGCAGTTGGCCATGTGGGATTTAGCTGCCTTAACCACTGGCTGGTCCTCTTCTTGACTTTTTCTAAATGCTTCCATCTGACATCTCAATACTCAATCTTAGTCCCTAACTCCTACCCTAGAGCCCTGTTGAGATGGTGGAAATTGAGTTGGAGGGTGGTATGTGGAACTATATGAACTGGCACAGTGATGGAAATAGCTCCAATCATGAGAGTACTCCTGGTCTTTGTAGGGATGACACTGGCACACCTGTCTCATGGGGCTAAGGTGCCATACTGGGAAGATACACAGAAGGGGGACTGGAAAAGTTTGTAGGGAATGGGATTGCTCCAAGTTTATTGTGATGCAAAAAATTTGGAAACTGATGCATAATTTCCCGCAAATCCTTTGAAGACGTGCCATATACACTCAGCAGAAATTGAGAAACCTCTTCTCTTGGTACCTTAAGGTGCCCAGATATTCTAGGCTTTCAGTTAACCTTAACTTAAAAAAAAAAAAATGTTGTCAGGGCCAGCATGGTGGTTAAAGGTGCTAGATTCCCACATGGCTGACTATGGTTCAAGTCCCAGGCCTGGCAGCTTTCTCGCTTTCCCTTTCTGTCTCTGTTGAGTCAAATTTTTAAAAATAATAATAAATGGAAGTAAATAGATTTTAAAAAATGATGTAGTCAGTCTGAGTTCTGGACCTAGCATAATGCGTCCCCAAAATCCCAAGAAGGATTGTGACATGGCCATCCTGGGGAGTGATTTCTTGCTTTCTGTCTCTTTCTGGCAAACACATCTGTGCATGCCCAAGATCCTGAGAGCAGAATGGAGAAGGGATTGCAGCATGGCCATCCCCCCTGGGGGGTGATTTCTCGCTTTCTGTCTCTCTGTCTCTTGTCTGGTGAGCGCACGCACCCTATAGCAAAAACCTCTCAAAAAAAAAATCTTTAAAAAAAAAAATGTACTTAACATCTCCCCATCCATCCCCTTTTGTATTGTGTGTGAACACTTAAAGTTTGGGAAAGTAGTTATCTATCATGTTTATAGGGGTTGGTTCATGTAAGCTTATATCATAAGGTGCTGTTTAAAGGGGCAAAACAAAAGATCATTTATGTGGAAGCAGGCAGTCCACCTGACTAGACATGAGGTCACTGAAAGTGGCAGTGAAACATACTAATGGGTGTCAAGAGCTGACAGAAAAGGGATTCTGCCTCAGCAAAGTCAGAACCAACAACTCATTTCTAAGATGCAAGTTGAGAAACCTACAGGGTGCCTTAGAGAGAGGACAAAGCCACTGATAGGGGTGCTGAGGAGCTGTCCCCTTTTATTAATGACAGCAGTTTCTCTAAAGGGAGTGTAGTGCCCCTCCCCTTTGGGACAGTTGTCTGACCCCTGTGCATTATCCTTTCAAGTGCTCTTTCATCAGAAGAAGAGCCCCCGCATTCGCCTGCCGATGCCTTGTCGATCATAGAGAACGTTGAACTTGTTCACAAACTGGTTCATGGTATTGCAGGTTTTGGTGATGGTGCCGAGGTAGGCCATGAGCCCCACGTCATTGCATTGCTGAGAGGGAACAGAAAGAACCAGTTCCCTAGGGAATCCCTCACAGTATGTCTAGGGAAAACTGAGTCCCATCCTTCATGCAAAAATGAGAGCCTAAGCCCCACCTCCCTGTCTGGGCAGGGTTTACACTCACATCATAAAAGTCTGTCTTGAACTTGTCTGTGCTGAGCACAGGGAGGCAGTGACACAGGGCATAGGCCTCCCGCAGGATCTCATGGTTAAAGGGAACCTCTCCTAAAGGCACACAAAGTAGCTGCGTTAATGTGGATATTGTCACTACCCCAAGAGGGAGAGGGAAAACAGTATGTGTGAGGGAGGCAAACGTCCTACCAGCTTCAGAGGCCTTGACGTACTCCAAGATGAGCTTGACACGGCTGTGCAGCATCTTAATAGCACTATGCTGTGCTATCAGGTGTTCAGCCACTGCAGGGAGACCGGGACAAAGGTTGAGAAAGCATAATTGCTACATCTTGCACCCTCCTCCCCCATTTGCAAGGACTCCCCTCCATTACCAGTGGAGTTCTCTCCACTGCCTGTTGCCGTCATTCGTGCCACATGGTCTACACCAATGCGTTCTGCTTCTTCTGTGGCCAGAGTGTAAGTCAGCTCAGCAAATAGCATTGTGGCCTAATGGGCAGAGAGTATTCCACAGAGGGAGAGTCAAAAGCAGGAAACAAGCCAAGAGTGGGATTAGGGGGCTGATGGGTAGGCTATTACCTCTCCATTAATTATATCAATGACAGACTCAAAAACGCTGACAGGAAGCTGTGAAAAGAGAAAACAGCTCTAACAGCAAATAAACCCAAACCAACATTATGTTCAAAAATTGCGCTGTCTTTTACATATTTCCCTTCACCTTGGCCTGAAACCAGAGAAATGACGATAACCACCACTTTACATAATATGTAACTGGTAAAGGGCAGAATGGAGATTCAACTCCCGCATTCCCCAGTAGAGAAGAGATGAAGACAGGCACAGTGCTATGTAAGGATAAACCACGATAAAGTGGGTATAGGATTAGCATTACTCACATCTGTGTGCTTGGTCATAGGGTTCAACTTAAGAAAGAGAGGGCTCTCGATGATCTCACACACCTAGAAGAGAGGGAGAAAATATAAGAAATTCAATGGTCCATCTTCCTTTCACCTGTTCGTACCAGCATGAACAGGTATAGGCATATATACCTGCTTATGGACGTGGATGTCGGAGGGATCAGGTGGCCCTCCTGTAGTATACCAACCCAGAAATTCCAGCTCCTTGAATACCTGTTTAACTGGAGAAGAAGGGACCAGAGCAGCACAGAGTATTTCTTTAAACCATCCTTTCCTTAATTTGATGCTTCTGCTGTCCTCTCACCAGCTTCATTCTCCCATCCTCAAATCCTAACTCAGTTTAGCTCCATTTTGTCTTCTCTTGTCCCTTACTTTCTTTTGGGGGGGAAAACCCAGATATGTTCATTATCTGGGATCTCTTCAGCTACTCTCTCTCACCTTTCCTCACCTGTTTTCATACTTCTCCGCTGTTTATTCCCAACACTTTCCATGTATTTTGTTTTCACTCCCCCTCCTCTCCCATTTCTAGCCCCCTCTCACACTGCTCCTCCTTGGTGTAATAATATTCTTTGTCGATGATAATCTTCTCTTCCACGGTATGGGACAGCAGTTCAAAGGAGTTCATCACTTCGATATTTCGGCCTTCCTGCTTCCCAATCAGAGCCCCAATCACTAGGGGAGAGAACCAACACACGAAAGGTGAAGGTAAGGAATCTGGAGACTTTTCCCTGATCATCTGAGCGTCTGGGACCAGTGTGAACTAAGTACAGAGGGAAACAGTGATTTGGGGGACAGAAAAATTGGCTGCAGTAAAGGGCAGAAAAAGACCATGCTTGAGGAAGATGACCAAGAAGAGAAGACTGAATTATGCCGAACACTCACCCTGCATAGGCCTTCCCTCCTGGGATCGCATGCGGATCCAGTGGTCCGAGATGTTGAGAATGACAAGGGGATGAAGAGCAACTGAAACACTCCCAGTCACCCCGGAGGCCATCACGCTGGGGACTACTATGGGTGGAGGGGAAGGAGAGGTGAGAGTTGGGGCCCCACTTTCTTCCCTGGAGATGGGAGTGGAGGACCAAGGCGCCCAGGCCATACATCCCTCCCGCAAGTTAGCCCGGGGAGAGATGTTGCTGTGCCGCCCTTTGACTTCTCCCTGAATCCGGGTAGGGGACTCAGCGCACCCATGAAGCCTGTCCCCGGAAGCTGACCACGGCACGGTCTGTTACCTGCTGCGTCCACCTCCATCCCGCTGCTCCCTCCGGTCCCGTTCGCTGCAGCCGCCGCCGCCATTTTCCCCGGGCCCGCCAGCCTCAGCCCCGCCCCCTTCCTTCCCGGCTTCCGTACGGCGAGCAGCGCATGCTCAGTGCTTCCGGGCCGCACGTCAGGCGTGGCGGGAGGGAATTCCGCGAGCAGTGAGTGCATCCGGGCTCTAAAGCCTGTCGGATTTTTCTCAGGCCTTGGACAGACTAAGAGCTCCCCACGGCTTGATCGCCGTCAGTAAAACTGGCTTAAGTTTGTTGAGTTCTTAAAAGACTTAAAAACTAAAAAAAAAAAAAAAAAAAAAAAAAAGACTTAAAAACTGAGGCCAGCAGGCGGCTTGGTGGTTGAGGCTGTTGGACTCACACATGACTGACCGCTATTCAAGTCTTGGAACTGGTGGCTTGCTGGTCATTCATACATACATACATACATACGTAAGTGTATGTAAATAAAGTAGTTCTTTAAAAAAGTCTTTTTAAAAAAGACTTCAGAATTCACTCATGGGATCAGCCAGGTAGCGTGGTAGTTTGTGGCAATTGTAGCCCACCTGGCCATCAGCGCCATTTGAATAATGCCCTATGACAAAAGCTAAAAAAAGAAAAAACTTATGAATGAATGTAAATGGCATGTTATTGCCATCAGAATAAAACCCAGACTCAGCGCTCAGTACTTGCCAGTCGGCCCTAGCCTCTACATTTCTAAATCTGGGTCCCGTGTGTTTAGCCACACTGGCCTTCCTGTCTTTTCACATGTCTTGTTCTCTCTTAAGAGATCTGGTGCCCTCTGGTGTCTTGTTTATCACGTGGACAGAAGTCTGGCTACTTTTCTTATTTTTCCAAAATCTTTTCAAAAGGGACTGAGGAAGTCATGCCACAAACATTAACAGACCATTTATTTTCTATTAACGGAATTCTTCCTACCTCCTGTTCCTGGCATAGTATCTTTGAGATGTATATTTCAATGATTACAGTATATTCTTTTGCTTATCTCTTCCCAAGACACAGAACTTTCCTTTTCCTTGAAGTGTACATTAAGCCTTTCTTTAACTAAGACACAGATCTTCCCTTCCAATCACCAACCTAAGAATTGTGGAACCCACCTATAACCTACAAACCTTCCCCCCCCCCCACATGTCCCACCTTTTTGGGCCAGACCAATGGAAAATCTTTTCACTAAATGTTGTCTGTCAATCTCAAAAACAAATATAAGGAACCCCTGTACATGATCACCCCGAGAAAAGGCATGTATGCCTCTTTTCCAAGCCTAGGTCACTCACATTTGGCTTGGAAATAAACCACATTAATTATTAATTATTAATTTTACAGTTGTTTTTTTTTTCCATCGACAATCACTATCCCTGTGACCAACATGCTATCGACACATTGGCACCTATTTTTTCAGTAAGTAGATGAATTACTTGAGGTGGAACTTCGTTGTGAGTGGGACCACCTGCATGTCCTGTGGTTCCTCCTTCCATACATTGGTATTAGGTACAATACTAGAAACAGCCCTAGAATGTTCTTACTCCTCCCAATCTTCCTCTACCCTCCATCATCTTTAAGCTCAAACTCACTTCTGGCAACTATAGCCTCCTCCAGCCCTCCCCAGTCTCTACCCACACCAATGCCCCGCCTAATTGCATACACCACCCCTCCTACTGCCCCTGCAGTTTGTCTGACACTTTTATTTAGTATGTCTGTAGCACCACCCAAAGTGTAAACTCCCAGAAAGTAAGCAGAGATCTTTGTTGCGACCCTGCAGAGCCTAGTCTGGGACTAGATGTTTTCTAGTGATTATGGTGACTGAAAGGGGAATCGATCAATCTCTTCTTAGCAGCCTCTAGAGAACCTTTTGAAGGAAAGTTGAAGAAACAACACAACCCTCAAAAGAAGGACCTGAGAATCTTGCTGAAAGGGTTTTGAACAGTTTGTACCATGTCGGAAATGGCCCAGCTGAGCTATGAAGGGAGCAGTGATCTGCAAATGGATGTGATTCCTGGCAAAGGTGACCTTCCCCAGATGGAGGTAGGCAGTGGAGGCTGGGAGCCAACCTTGAGCCCCTCCCGCTACAGGTGGCCACAGCTGGAGGAGAAAGGCCCAATGGAAGAGGAGGCCCAGCCAATGGCGGCACCAGGAGGGAAACAGGGCCTTGCCAACCGGCCCAACTCTCGGGAGCAGCCGGGCCAGTTTGTCGGCCATGCTATTGACACATTGAGAGCGAAGACGAAGGCGGGGAATCTGATGGCTTGGAGGACAACTATGACTATCCCGAAGAGGAGCCGCTGAGTGGAGCCGTCTACAGAGTATCAGCGGTCCTTGAAGAGGCCAACAAAATGTTCTTAAGAACATCCAAAGCGGGACCAGCAGTTCGCGTAATGGCTATGTCGCTGGACTCCCACGTAGTCGACCGCGGTTCGAGTCCCGGACCCGGCGGCTTAAACTCACGCCGGGCGCGTGTGCGTGCGTGCCCAGGATCCCGAGAGGAGAATGGAGGAGAAGGGATTGCGGCGTGGCCATCCCCCCTGGGGGGTGATTTCCTGCTTTCTATCTTTCTGTCTCTCTCTGTCTGTCTGGCGAGCGCACGCGCCCTATAGCAAAAACCTCTCCAAAAAAAGAAAAAAAAAAAAAAAAAAAGAACATCCAAAGCTGGGAACCAGCAGTTAGCGTAATGGTTGTGTCGCTGGACTCCCACGTAGTCGACCGCGGTTCGCGTCCCAGACCCAGTGGCTTAAAACTCACGCCAGGCACATGTGCATGCGTGCCCAAGATCCCGAGAGGAGAATGAAGGAGAAGGGATTGCGGCATGACCATCCCCTCTGGGGGGTGATTTCTCGCTTTCTGTCTCTATGTCTCTGTCTGTCTGGCGAGCGCATGCGCCCTATAGCAAAAACCTCTCCAAATAAAAAAAGAACATCCAAAGCAAAAGAAGCAGTTCTGAATGGCAGGTTTCAGATGCATTATGAGAGGACCCTGTTTGATCAGCTGACTTTTATTCAAGAGCTCTTTTTTTTTTTTTTTTTTTTTGAGAGGTTTTTGCTATAGGGCATGTGTGCTTGCCAGAAAGACAGAGAGACAGAGAGACAGAAAGCAAAAAAATCACCTCCCCAGGGGAGATGGCCATGTCGCAATCCCTTCTCATCCATTCTCCTCTTGGGATCTTGGGCACACATGCACATGTGCCCAGTGTGAGTTTAAGCTACTGGGTCCAGGACTCGAACCACAGTCAACTACAAGGGAGTCTAGTGACATAGCCTTTACGCCAACTGCTGGCCCCAAATAAATATGTATATATTTTAAAAGCTATTCAGAGTCCATCATGGGGCCCCAACCTGATAACCACAGTTAATCCTAATATCCTCCCAAAGGCCCTGTCTTGGATTAAGTTTCCACCCTCTTAACATCATTAAAATGACTGGCCACATTTCAACACATGAATCTTTGGGGGACACATTCTAACTATATCAACTGAGGTCAGCAGGTGGCATGGTGGTTGGGGTGCTGCACTCCCACATGGCTGACCGTGGTCCAAGTCCCAGAACTGGCAGCTTGCTTTCTCACTTTCCCCCCCTCTCTCTCTCTCTCTCTGGCAAAGTTAAATAATAATAATAATACAGGGCTGGCAGGTGGTGTGGTGTTTAAGGGTGCTGGACTCCCACTTGGTCAACTGTGGTTAGAGTTGCGGATCTCATGGCTTGCTTTCTTGCTTTCCCTCTCTCTCTGTCCTTCTCTGGTCTAATTAAAATAAATAAATAAATAAATAAAGTTAAGTAGAATAATTATTTAAAATAATAATAATAAATAAAATTAAATAATTATTTTTTAAAAATAAATTAAAAACCAAACTATATCAGTTGCTTAACCTGGAAGGGGACAGAGACCTGAATAGAGTGAAGAAGCAGGACCTGAAGGTGTCTAGGGAAAGAGTAGTCCAAGCAGAGGGGCCAAGGCAAAGGGCTTGGAGCAAGAGATTGCTTTGTTTGTTCCAGGAAAAACATGAAAATCAATGGCAAGATAGGAGCTGAGTGAACGAGAAAGAGGGATAGAGCATGAAGTCAGAGCAGTAACCAGGTCAAAGCATGTGAAGCTACACGAGCTGTTTAAAGGACTTTGGCTTTTAGGTATGACATAATTTGACTCAAACTTTGGAAGGGTCACCCAAGCATATGTGTAGAGAGTAGAGTGTAGGGAATGAAGGAGGAAGCATGGAGACCTATTGTAGTCCACCTAAAAGATGATGGTGGCTTGAACCAAAGCAATAGAGGTGGAGGCAGGAGCCTAAGGCCCCAGCTCTCTATGTGCCTTTGGGCGCATTAGAAAAAAAAGTCTCTCTCTTGGCTTGGGCTGGGTTTCAGCCCCCGGCACCTTCACCCAGCTGGCCTCAGCAGGTTACAATCTGCACAACCTGCTTGGCAGCCCCGTGAGTCATGTAGCAAGCTTCATCAGGACGGTGTTGGACAGGCTTATAGTAGAACACCCTTGTGCTCTGCCGCTGAGCAGAGTGGGGGACACAGCTGTCAGACTTACACAGCTGGCCCTGAGGCTGGATAGCTACAGCAGCTCTGAACCCATTGGCTTTTGACTTTGCTAAGCCATTGGTGAGCCAGGCCCTGAAATACAGGTGAACTCCTGAGACATAAGGGTCACATTGAGCCACATCTTTGCTTCATTGGTTTCTCCCAAAGCAGTAGTTGGCCATTTTTCATGTAAAACTGAGGTGTTGCTAGGGCTAAGCTGACTACTCTCTCTTTTTTTTTTTTAAGATTTATTTATTTATTTATTTATTATTTAATTTGCTACAGGGCACATGCACTCACTAGAGAGAGAGAGAGAGAAAGCAAGATACCAGGCCCTGGACCTGAACCTCAGTTAGCCATGTGAGAGTCCAGAGCTCCAACCACTATGCCACTTGCTGGCCCCAGCTGACTACTCTTTTAGGGGTACCATTTCTATTTATCTAGCGAGGGCTTTTAGGGTCATCTTTTTAATCATCAGTTTTCACTGGACTCCCCCGAAATAAGGATATCAGGCAAGCACCTACAAAGCCTTAAGTCATGGGGAACCACGAAGCTACTTTTCACAAGGGGTGTACATTATATTTCTATCCAGCGGGTGGCGTTGTTGTACTGAGAAATGGCCTCTTCAGTTTGGTAGTTCCCTCCACCCCCAACATTTATTTATTTATCTATTTATTTGTTATGATGTTCAAGCCTCTGGTCCAGGCCTCAAACCACAGTCAGCCATGTGGGAATTCAGTGCCTTAACCACCATGCCATCTGCTGGCCCAAAAACGGCCTCTTGAGTGCATGGGCAACAAACTATTTTTGGAGGGAGGTTTTAGCTATAGAGCATGTGTGCTCACCAGGGAGACAGAAAGCAAGAAGTCACCCCCTGTCCTGGGGGGGATGGTCACACCACAATCCCTTCTCCTCCATTCTCCTCTCAGGATCTTGGGTACACATGCACTTGCACCCAGCATGAGTTTCAAGCCACCAAGTCTGGGACTCAAACTGTGATTGGCCATATGGGAGTCCAGTGCCTTAACCACCATACCAACTGCTGGTCCCAAAATCCTGGTTTTAAGTAAAAAGGGCAATTTCCTTTTCTCCTCTCTTGATCCTTTATTGTTTCTGCTGTACCATCCAAGAAGGAAAAGGGAGGCTGCCTGGGGTGTTATCTGCACGTCCCACTATCATCCTTCGCATGTGGCAGTATCTCAATGGGAGATCCCCCTCTAACATGTTATGGGACTGGAAAAAAGCAAGCATATATCGCACCAACTCCTACCATCCATTCAGGTGTAGATGGAACAAAAGCATCGGGCCCCACACAGGCGCACTTTAGCTTTACTGCCTCACTGCAAACCTTGTCCAGACCTCATTGGTTGAATTTGGGCACCTTTTCTCCTGCTGAATGAAAAGTGAGAAATCTAACACAAGCATGTCAAATGCGAACCCTTGGGAGACCAGACTAATCCCCTCCTACCCCCCAACACATGCACACGCACACACATGCACACCCACACACAAGTACTGAGTGGAGGGGGAAACTAGCTTGCAGGATATGGTGAAGGTGGCAGAGGAGCTACAGGACTTCTGCTTTTAGAACTGTTAGAGCATGGGCTGCACAGCAGTGACCTCTTTCCAGCAGTTTACCTTGTTGCGGGGCATTTGTTGCCCCACCATCATGTCATCTCTGAAGGTTTGCACAGTTTCAGTGCAAGGGTCAGGGAGTCTTCCAGGGTGCAAGGCTGACCACAAGAATTTACTTAGATTTTTCTCCCTGATGAAAGCCTCCAACTCTCCCAGCCCTCTCTCTCATAAACAGCAAACTTGTGGCACTATTTGAGCAACTTGTTTCAGTCCTCGATTCACTGTTAAGCCTCAACCCAACTACCGTTCATGAACTAGTATGACAATGAAGGTTCCTTATCCCTCTTCACCCTCCACTTGCAAGCAAAGGCACTTGCTACTGGATCCCAGGGAATTTTTTCTTATCTACAAGCCTAGACCATGTTCTTCCATTTCAGAGATCCATGTCTCTATCGGTATCTAATCCTTGTTGTCAAAGCTATTGGATTTGGAATTTTATTTTACTTTACTTACAAGCTATGAGTTAACCTGTTACTGATTCATGGTTACTGGCAGAAAACACAAGACTCCTGAGTCAGACACAAAAGACTGTATTATTCACAGCACAGCAAACATGAGCATCAGTATATTTGGATAGGCTCCCCTTGCCTCCAAGACAATATGTAGTAGGTTGCTCTGCTGCTGAGCTTAAGATGGAGAAATGCACTGCGTTTCTAGCAAGCAGTAAGCAAGACTGCTCTTTGTTCAGGGGAAGACCTTAGCACATCTCTTGAGGTTATTGAAAGAACTCTGAAAAATGGTCCAATAAAAAGACAGCCGAGTCAACACTGAAGGAAATCACATACTTAATTTAGAAATAAAATGTGTAATCTTTTTTTTTCTTAGTTTTGCCATGGAGTATGTGAGCTCCCTGGAGAGAGACAGAGAAAGAGAAAGGAAGAGAGAAAGCATCCCCCACCCCCAGGAAACGGCCACGTCACAATTCCTCTCCTCTTCTATTCTCCTCTTAGGATTTTGAGCATGCACACACATGTACCTGGTGTGTTTTTCAAGTCACCTGGTCCAGGACTCAAACTGTTAGTCATCCATGTGGGATCCAGCTGCTTTAACCACCATGCCACTGGCTGGCCCCAGTGTGGAATTTTTTTTTATTATTTATTTTTATTTTATTTTTATTTTGGAGAGGTTTTTGCTACAGGGCGCGTGCACTCACCAGACAGACAGAGAGAGACGGAGAGATAGAAAACGAGAAATCTATCTGCGGCGTGGCCATCCCCCCTGGGGGGTGATTTCTCACAGAATCCCTGTCCCAAGTGCTGGCCTTGAGCATGTTTCTGAAGTCCACAAGGGGCCTGTCACCTCATAGGCATTTTACTTCCTCCACTGTGACCACCACCACATATACACATGCTTGAGCAGAGAATTCAGCTCTTATCCAGGAGGACAGACGGACACGTAAACTGTTGGCTCTCCATTTAGGCCTGGAGATGGCTAGGAGAGTTGAATCTGTAAATAGACCACTATCAATTCCCTAATTGATTACAGCTCTATGGAGGGTTCAAAAATAGATATAAAGTATATTTTTAAAAAGAAAAAAGGCTGAGTTGGCTTCGTAGCACAGTGGTTAAGCATTGTGCACTGGGAGCTGGATTCTAGCAATACATGACTAACCAGGTCCAACCCTGGCCCCAGCTAGTAAGGAAAAAAAAAAAAAAAAAAAATCCCCAGTAGGGATGGCCACGCTGCAATCCCTTCTTCTCCATTCTCCTCTCAGGAGAGGAGGCATGCCCACCTGCCCGGTGTCCATATGGGATCTACACCACCCAGCTAGCCCAACCGTTTTGTTTTTGTTTTTGCCACTCCCTTGAGAGACACAGCGAGGGGGAAAGTGAGAAATCTCCACCTCCACCACCACCACCCATCTTCCGCACTACCAATGATCATGGTGCAATCCCTTCTCTTCCATTCTCCGGTCAGGATTTTGGGCATGTAGACACATGTGTTCAGAGTAATTCAGGCCCTGGGTCCAGGATTCAAACTGTTGTTACACATGTGGGAGTTCAGTGCCTTACCCACAACGCCACCTGCAGGCCCTGGAGTTGAATTTTTCAACGGTTTTAATTTTGCTGCGACCCTTTGGTAGGCAGAGGGCCTGCACTATACACCGCGAGAGCGCCCCACCGCACCAGCGCATGCGCCCTGAGGCCGAGAGAGCCCGCTTTTCAGTCCCTCGGCGCGGGAATCGGCCAGCAGGGGGCGCAGCCAGCAGCCTAATGCCGCGTCAGCGCTGGGACCTTCTGCCCTCTTCTGCAGTCAAGAGCCGAGTCAGGAAACCACCGAGAAGCGAAGACCTCCCATGTTCCTAGAGAAAACAAGTGGGCGTTCGAGGGCACCGGAGGGTGGTGGGTGGCGAAAAGGACCGACCCGGAAGCGAAGCGGGGGCAACTTCCGTTCTTTGTTCTGTCCCCGGTGTGTGGGGCTGTGACAGGGTCCAACAGGGCCTGGTCTGTGTCCGGTCCCCCCCAAGTCTCCCGTCCCTGCCCCTAGGGTGAGTCCAGCCGTCCCGGGGCTCGCGGTGAGACGGAGGCTGTGGTCGCCGGGGAAGGGGTAATGTCCGTGCTGCTGCAGCCCGCGGAGTGCCCAGGCCCGCCCCGAGCAGGGTGCAGGGAGGCGCCCCTCCCTCCCCGAAGCCGGTCCCTGACTCCGCTTCCCCGGAGGTTCCCCGTACTCCCGCAGCGGGACCCTGTCTTGCGGGTAGAGAAGGGGCTCCAGTTCCGGTTTTGTGACTTAATCAGCTCCCACCTCGAGCATTGAAAAGTTTCAGTATAGGCGTAGAGGCGTCTCTGTCTTTGAAAAACAGCTGATCACGGTGACCCTAACTTTGTATTTCTGCGAGACCGTTTTATTTGCTGCTAACACAATTATTAGCGCCCGTGGCAGGTGACAACGTTTATATTTACTAACTTAGGTCTGAGATCAGCGTAAAGAGTTATGCGAAGTATACGCAGTTCGAACTAGAGCTAGGTGAGGGTGCAACTCAGGTTCCGGGAATGATCTTGCCGGATGGGGTCTTTTTTGAGGAGTGACTCAGCTGGCCCTGGCTCGGGTTTTCAATTGTATTAGCTTCCTAATTTGATTTGTAGAAGTGGGATTGCACACAGACCTGTGTTTACACTCTGAAGGGCACAAGAGGATAAGAAGGGTGATAAATCTGTGAGATTAGAGAAACTAAAGGTCCTCTCCCCAGAAGAGACCAGTGACGGAGAATGAGCGTCATTTGATTTGAAGTGTTTGATGGACAGTCATGTGTAAGGAGATTTTATCGCCTGACGGCTGTAAGGCACTAGGTGACCGTGATGTTAAGGTCCAAGGGAATAGATTTTCAGTTTATCATCTCTCTAGTTGCTAAGTTGCATAACAATGGAGTAACTTCTGTTGAAGTAATTGAGAGTGTCTAGCAAGTTACTGACAGGGCATTGGGACCTGGAGAACCTTCAGTTTGCTTTCAGATCTTTGCGCGTACAATGCAGATACCAGTTGTGGTCCTACCCAATGTTTATTACCATATGTCCTCTCTCTCTCTTTTTAATTTTTAAATGTCTAAATTAGACATGAAATTTGCATGAATATTTAAAATTACTGTTTTTTCCCCTTAATCATCAGCATTGGCATCAGCTGCAGTCAGAATTCCCAGGAACTTGAACAGAGGCTGCCAGATTCCCAGTAATTGCTACTTTGGCCTTACTAGGGACTAACTGCAAAGAAGGAAGGGAAGAACCCAGCAGGTAAAGCTCTATGGCTTGTTCTCACTGCCGGATCACCTTTCCTAGTCCCTAGGAACGAGCCCTAGGCATGGGGTTGGCAACAGCAGGGAAAGGGCCTTGCCTGGATCTGAAACTGTATGGCACAATGGAGAGTTTTCTTTCTATGAGAAACATTGTTTACTGATCTGGACACTGGGGACTTGTTCTTAACAATATGCCCTTGAGTTCCAGCTTTGTTTAACCCAGCTGTGAGGAGGGAGCACTACCTTTTTTCTCTGGAATCAGACCCTTTGACTTGCCTTCTCAGGAGAGTTTGAATGAGAACTGATTTGTGTGTGTATGGGGAGGGGGGTCTGCTCATAAACATCCTGAAAATTATGAAGGTGGTTGATAAGGAAAAAAGATAGCCAGTTCTGAGACTTAAGTTGAAGAGACCCAGCCAGGAGGGTGATGGTGGTGAGTAGGTTAATTGACAGAAGTCCTGGCATCTGTCTGATTGAGTACTTTCTTCATGTAACAGTGTTAGTTTCAGGCATTTTATACCCTCTTTTTGCCCAAAGACTAAGTTCTCTGAACTTTCAAGTGACTCCTTAGACATCTTGTCCTCTTACACCTTATGTGAATGTAACAGTCTAAAATGATAAGCAGTACTTTTCACATTCCTGCTTTTGTTACTCCTTCAAATAGTACTTTGCAATATAGTTGGCACTTAACAGATATTATATGAACAAATGAACAAATAGAGGTAAATAAAATTCAGGATTTTCCCCTATGTTCTTGCCTAAGTGTGAAGAGTTTTTGGTGGCTACTGGGTCTATTCTAGATGTATTGATTTTGCCATGACAGTCAAGTGTGAAGTATTGGGTTGTTGGAAAAATCATGATGCATTTTTGGTAGAAAATTACATCATGACTTTTCCAAGGACCCAATATAAACTTGAGGTTCAAAATTTAAGTGCCAATACTGCATTTTATCCACTTGAGCTGCTGAGCTCAGTCTTCTTTTGGTTATGACAATAACTGGGGAATGGGACATTAGGAGGGATAAAAGGGTAGTCAGAGTAATAAAGAATTTTATGTTTAAAAAAACTTGGTCCCTGCGTCAGGGGCTTACATGAGAAAAGGGAGATAAAAAGAAAGCTGCTGCAAGGTCAACAGACGGCGTAGTGGTTAAGGCAAAGAAAGAAAACTGCTGCTTCTCAGCAAGAGGAAACACAGCAAGTGGGACTAGTCGTTTTCTCTTGGAGAATGTATGTACACTCACTTTTTGTTGTTACACGATATGTTATCACTCCGAGTGTGTAGGGGGAGCTAAAAGTAGTATATTGTCAAGAAACATGGGTGCTTTTGTGGTTGTCTCAGTATACGGGGTGAGCATGCATATTCACCAGGATCTAAAGGACTAGCCCCATTGCTGCATTTCTTCTCGTTGTTCTTAATTCTAACTGAAGTGCTAGTTTCCCTCTTTCTGTATTTGGGAAGTTTTTTTTTTTTAGGTTTTTGCTATAGCACATGTGCTCACTGGAGAGAGAGAGACAGTGAGAGGGAAAGTGAGAAATTACCCCTGGGAAGATGCTATAACACAATCCCTTCTTCTCCTGGGATTTTGGGCACACATGCACACGAACCTGTGTGATTTTCAAGCCACCAGGTCTAGGACTCTGGTGATCAGCCATGTGGGAATCCAGCACCTCAACCACTACAGTACCTGCTGGCCCCTTTTAAGACTATTTTTGAACCTGAACTTTTGCTTCTGCAGTGCTTTCCTATTCTCATTCAAAACCTGTTTCCTGCTGAGTCTGCAAATAGGAGACCAGAGACCAGAGTCCGGATCATCTAGCCCTACCCATGGAAACTCAGGCTGATCATGTTTCTCAGGAACCTCAGGCCCTGCTTGAGACTGGTGAGGAACAGGGGACTCATTCATTCTTTTACACAGTCATTCAGCAGCCGCCTATGGAAATCTCTCACTCACCAGGTACAAGGTTGACCACTAGGATCCAGACTTGAGTAAAATATACTCCTGCTGTCAATGTCTTGCAGCCTTGCAGGGAGGCTGACTGACACCCCTGAAACATACACAACTGGATAAGCTCGATAACTGAGGCATTGTTGAAGGGTTGTGGGCACCTTGTGTAAGATTTTAAAAAAAAAAAATGACTGTCACTAATTCCATTTTGCCCTCTGTATAGCCAACTTTGTAGTCTTTGCTTATGTTTTTTGGGAGCACACTCTGAGAAGAAGCTCTTGGGAATCATTTTGTAGGTCACAAGCAAAAGGATAAAGTGAGTAGGAAGCCACTAAAATATATTTTGCTTTCAATAGACTGTCCCACTGAATTTAGAGACCGTTTCAGTCTATATGGTTATTGTTCCCATGTTTATCAGGAAAAAGCATTTAAGGATATTTTTGACAGACCTTGTACCTCTGAGGGTTTAGCGTCTCTAAGAGACAAATATGAAAACGTAAGGGTTATAGGAAAAGTTATGTGTTCAAGCACAGAAACAGGAAACATTTGTAGCATGTGAATTTGATTTGGGAATGGAGACAAAGGAGAAGAGCTGTGGAGTTATGTCTTTTTTTTTTTTGGAGAGGTTTTTGCTATAGGGCGCGTGCGCTCACCAGACAGACAGAGACAGAGAGACAGAAAGCGAGAAATCACCCCCCAGGAGGGATGGCCACGCCGCAATCCCTTCTTCTCCATTCTCCTCTCGGGATCTTGGGCACGCACCCACACACACCCAGCGTGAGTTTAAGTCACCGGGTCCGGGACTCAAACCGCGGTCGACTACGTGGGAGTCCAGCGACATAGCCATTACTCTAACTGCTGGTCCCTGGGGTTATGTCTTTAGTCAGGGCTCAGGTAAAGCTCCTGGTTTTCTGTAGGTCTAAGAACTTCAGAACAGGAGTTGGAGTTTAAAGATGTGGAAGAATGGTAGAAGGGACACAAGCAGTGTAGCCTGTTACAGGCCAGGCTGGAGAGAATGTACAGGAATGAAGTAACTACTGGAGACAAGATCCATTAAGAGGGTGGTAACTGGAGGGGACCTTGGGCAGATGAGAGACCAAACATTACTAAGACATTGGCTGTCTTTCCTAAGAACAAAAAGGCCTCTATTGTGAACATCTTTAGTAGCTTAAAGATGTAAACAACCATAAAGATGTAAGAGGAAGTGGGTCCTAGGTCCTTCCGAGACCCTGTGGGCTTTCTATGGATTGGGCTGGACAGTCAGTGGGTTGGGAGGCTACAGAGTAGGTGCACTCACTGCTGGGCCCTTTCATTGTCTTTCAGCTCTTCCTTCTTCCAAAGTTCCTGCTTTTTCCAACAAGGACAACCTTGGGGATGAGATGTTGGCAGCTGCACTCCTAAAGGCCAAGTCCCAGGTAAGCTTGGTTCCTTTCTCGTCCTTCCCATCATCTGGACGTTTTTTTGTGTAGCACTATCCTGTTTAGCATACTAACCCTGATTCCCTCCAGCAGGCCCATGGCCCTTTCCTACTGTGTAATTAGACCATTACCTTCTGGTTTGGATGCTTTTTCTCTCATCTTCTACCCCGATTTGCTTTCCCCACTTCCAAAATGTGCATTATTCAGCCCCATCTTGATTTATTTTTTTTGGTGCTGTCAGTCCCATCTCACACCCCAAAATTGCATGCAAGAACATGTTGTTTCAGGAGTTGGTGACGTTTGAGGATGTAGCTGTATATTTCATCCGGAAGGAGTGGAAGCGTTTGGAACCTGCTCAGAGAGACCTCTATAGGGATGTG
Organism: Tupaia tana; assembly: GCA_026018925.1. Classification (NCBI taxonomy): domain Eukaryota; kingdom Metazoa; phylum Chordata; class Mammalia; order Scandentia; family Tupaiidae; genus Tupaia; species Tupaia tana. The sequence continues at coordinate 49,790,828 of JAKSZU010000016.1, read as the reverse complement.
ATGCTGGAGAATTATGGGAATGTGTTCTCACTGGGTAAGAGTTCCCAACAAAACTCTCTGGTACCAGTTTCTTCTTCCTTGTTTGCCAGTCATTCAGTACAGTTGGTTAAGGATTGACTTTGTTTCAGAAAATCCTAATAGTAGTAATAATAACTGTAACTCACATTTCTATGGTTATTTGTAGCTTACAAAAAGTTTCATTATATATTCTCTTGGTTAATTCTCACAGTAACTCAGTAGTTGAGTTGCTAATGTTCTCATATTAGAGGTGAGGAAAGAGGTCAGAGACCTCAAAAGCTTTGTGCATGGTCAGAGAGCTGGTAAGTGGCAAAACTTGGGCCCCATTCTCTTACCTCCACATCTGGTGCTTTTGCCGTGTTATTTTCAGGACTTAATGTCTAACCCAGAGACTTTCCCAAACGATTTGTGTGTTGGGATTCCTGAACACGTAAGGTGCTGCTCTGTACCCAGGTGAGCATTCTGGGACTCTGGCTGTGTCCTCCCCTTCCCTATTGGGTTACCTCTAGGGACCCATTGCTTTGTTCAGGAACTAGAGCACCTGTTGCCCTTGCAGAAATGTAAACTCACTGTAAGGAGAAATTATCTTCTTAATCTTTAGGATATGGACAATTATTTCCTTGTGTCTGTCCTCATTTTTAGTGAAAACATTTTCCTGAGTAGTGCTTAGGGGCCTTCCTAACTTCTGTTTGAGACTTCCCTGTGCATTTCCTTTCTGTCCTGTGCAGGTCCAGGGTCTGAGATTGAGCCCTGGGACTGCTCAATATGAGAAAGATAAATTTCTTTAAAATTTTTTTATTATTTATTTATTTATATTTTTTTTGAGAGGTTTTTTGCTATAGGGTGCATGCGCTCGCCAGACAGACAGAGAGAGACATAGAGACAGAAAGCGAGAAATCACCCCCCAGGGGGGATGGGCACGCACGCACACGCACCCGGCGTGAGTTTTAAGCCACCAGGTCCGGGATGTGAACCGCGGTCGACTACGTGGGGAGTCGAGTGACATAGCCATTACGCTAACTGCTGGTTCCCTAAAAATTTTTTAAAGGATTATTTATTTAATTATTTTTTACTTAACTTTATTTATTTATTTATTTAAATTTGACCAGAGAGGGACAGAGTAAGAGAGAGCAAGAGAGAAAGTAAGAAAGCAAGCCACCAGGTATGGGACTCAAACTGTGGTTGGCCATGTGGGAATCCAGTGCCCTTAACCACCATGCCACCTGCTAGCCCCAGGCAAGATAAATTTGTCTCCTGTCTTTTCCCATAAGCAGAATTCCCATTTCTGAGTCCTGGCACAATCTCTCGACTAGGGTGACAGAAAGAGCTGGGGGTCCTGGGTTTGAAAGGAACTGAGAACAGAGAAGTCTTGAGAGTAAACCGTTCATGTGTGAGGGAGAAATAGCTAGTTATCTCCCAAATACTCATTACCCTATCTTTATTTTTTATATTTTGAGAGATTTTTCCTATAGGGTGTGTGCATTTGCCAGAGACAGAGAAAGCGAGACAGAGAATGAGAAGTCACCCCCCAGAGGGGATGGCCACACTATAGTCCTTTCTCCTTCGTTCTCCTCTCAAGATTTTGGGCATGCACACACACATGTCTAGCTTGAGTTTCAAGGCTACAGGTCCAGCATTTGAACTGCAGTCAACCTTATGGGAGTCCAGTGCCTTAACCACGCTACCTGATGGCCCTCTTTACTTTTTTTCTTTTCTTTTTTTTTAAATTTTCTATAGGGCGCATGTGCTCACCAGACAGAGAGAGAGAGAGACAGAGAGACAGAAAGCAAGAAATCACTCCTCAGGGGGATGGCCATGCCGCAATCCCTTTTCCTCCATTCTCCTCTCGGGATCTTGGACATGCACGCACACGCACCCAGCATGAGTTTAAGCCACTGGGTCCAGGACTCAAACCGCAGTTGACTATGTGGGAGTCCAGCGACATAGCCATTACACTAACTGTTGGTCCCTCTTTTTTTTTTTTTTTGTAGAGAGATTTTTGCTTATTGGGTGCATATACTCACTGGAGAGACAGAGAGAAGCAGAGAGACAGAAAGTGGGAAATCACTCCCCTGAGGGGATGGCTACTCCACAGTCGCTTTTTGGGTATGCACACACACATGCCTGGTGTGAGTTTTAAGCTGCCGGGCCTGGGACTCAAATCACAGTCATCAACTATGTGGAAGTCCAGCGATGTAACCATTACGCATCTGCTGATCTCTTTATTTATTTATTTATTTAGATTTTTTTTTTCTATAGAGTTCGTGTGCTCACCAGAAAAACAGAGAGACAGAAAGTGAGAAATCCCCCCGGGGGGGATGGCCAGACTGCAGTCCTTTCTCCTCCATTCTATCGGGATCTTGGGCATGCATGCACATGCGCCCAGCGTGAGTTTAAGCTGCTGGGTCTGGGACTCGAACCTGGTCAACTACATGGGAATCCAACAATGTAGCCATTATGCCATCTGCTGGTCCCAGATCTCTTTACTTTTTAAAATATCAGTAAACTATAGTGCTATCTGAACCCTACACTAATTCACTGCGCCTGGATTGCCCTTTAGCTCCAAAGCTGAAAATAGAGATGTCAAACCTTGAGAGTGTTTATATAGTCTCCCCTACAAGGAAAGCCATGTAGGTCTAGGGCCCAGAGGAGCACAGCTTAGTCTTGCCTATATCCTTGGGTGTGGCATTGCAGCGTGACTGCAGGCATGATCATGCTGCCACAAGGGGCCATGAGGTGTTAGTGTTCTTAGCCTTGCTATTGTTCCTCATCACCCTTGCTTACGTCTCTTCAGCCCTGTTTCGTTTCTTGTATTTACTCTCCTCTTTCATTAAACTGTCCTTATAGTCACCATCTCCCCAGTTATATCTACAATCTCTGATCTCTCTGAAGACTGCTACTTCATGTGCCAGTACGTCCTTCCTCTTCTGATTTTGGTCCCCTACCTTTCTGCATGGTCCATGCCTTCTCTGCTTACCTACTCAGCTTTGTTACTGCTTTCACTCTTTTTGCCTTGATTTTTCTTTCTGCCTTATTCTTTCCCTGCTTCCTGAGTCCTGTTACCTTATTTTGCTTAGCTACACAATACAGAACAGGCCAAAGAGGCATGTGAGAAGTGTGTGCTGTTAGCATTATAAGTATCAGTCATATGACTTTTCTGCCCTCTGGTTTTCACTCTTATATTTGCATTTTTTATTGTGCCAGATGGTGAGACCAGAACTCAGAATGATCGAGAAATTTCTGAAGATTCAGGATCACATGGGGTGCTATTGGGAAGATTCCAAAAGGATATTTCTCAGGGTCTTAAGTTTGAAGAAGCCTATGAACAAGAAGTTAGTCTGAAGAGGCAGCTGGGGAACTCTTCTGAGGAAAGATTGAGTAGAAAAATACAAGATTTTGGTCAAGTGACAGTCGAGAAAAAGCTAACTCCCATGGGAGAGAGAAGCGAGAAATATAATGAATTTGGGAACAGCTTCACTGTGAGTTCCAACCTTATTTCACATCAGAGACTTCCTGTGGGAGACAGACCCCATAAGTGTGATGAATGTAGCAAGAGCTTTAATCGAACTTCAGATCTTATTCAACACCAGAGAATCCATACTGGGGAAAAACCCTATGAATGTAGCGAATGTGGGAAGGCCTTCAGCCAGAGCTCACACCTCATTCAGCATCAAAGAATCCACACTGGGGAGAAACCTTATGAATGTAATGACTGTGGGAAGACCTTCAGTTGTAGCTCTGCTCTCATTCTGCATCGGAGGATCCACACTGGGGAGAAACCTTATGAATGTAACGAGTGTGGAAAAACCTTTAGCTGGAGCTCCACCCTTACTCACCATCAGAGAATCCACACTGGCGAGAAGCCTTATGCTTGTAATGAATGCGGGAAGGCCTTCAGCAGGAGCTCCACCCTTATCCATCATCAGAGGATCCACACTGGAGAAAAACCCTATGAATGTAATGAGTGTGGGAAGGCCTTCAGCCAGAGCTCACACCTCTATCAGCACCAGAGAATCCACACTGGAGAGAAGCCCTACGAATGTATGGAATGTGGAGGGAAGTTTACCTACAGTTCAGGCCTTATTCAGCATCAAAGAATCCACACAGGGGAGAATCCCTATGAATGTAGTGAGTGTGGCAAAGCCTTCAGGTATAGCTCAGCTCTTGTTCGCCATCAGAGAATTCACACTGGAGAGAAGCCTTTGAATGTAATGGGTATGAGCAAAAGTTCCCTCAGAGTCACTGCTGATTTAAATATCAGAGAGTCTACATGAAAGAGCCACACACCTGTTTTCCTCACTTCCTCTGAGTCTAATGAGCTCTTGCCTTATTATATAAGTATGAACAACTTAGGATGTGTCCTTTCCAACTCAAACCTTTCACGTAGAGAATGGGCAAATTGGGCAAATCGTCCTGGCATAGTGATCAGCAACCTAGTGAATTTCCCCAGGAATAATACCAGCCTTGAGAAATTATGAGGCAAGTAGCAGTTTAAGTGCTGGGAATAGAAGGAAGCTCTGGGACTAGTCACCTCATGTTGGAAGGGAGTTTGCACTAAACATTTCTCACACCAGAGGAGCCTTTCTTTCCAAGGTGGGGATGGAAGCACAGTAGGAACAGAATTCTAAGGATTCCTCTAGTTGGAGTGAGGATGGTCAGCACAAAAGGCAGTGGAAAGAATGTTCTTGGCCCTGCTGTTTGCTAGGAAGAGGAAACAGGCTGTATTTCAAAGTCACTGTTCCTAATCCAGCTTTAAATTTTGATAAAGAATGTGCTGTTTTTGTTTCATGATCTCATTAATTATGGAAATTTGATGCTGCAGGATTTGTTTTATTGAGAAAGGGAAGAGACCTCATGCAGTTTTCTCCGATGACTGTATCCTTTAGGGCTCTTGGTGCAACAAGGCCACATTTCTGAGAGCAGTCTGGCAGTATTGTAGGCTGACCCTTCACTCTCCGTGTTATAATGGGAGCTGCTGGGAAATCCATCTACACAGTCAGGAACCTGAGGGAGAGGATCAGATGCATGTAGCGTTGGCCTCTGGTTCCTGTCTTCCTTTCTCCCTCTCCATTTTCCCACTCCTGTGATTAAAGGTGATTTAATCCAAACCCCTGTCTCTAAGGATGCTTTCAAGGAGATCACTTGGCCAGCTTGCTTTGCCCTCTGTCTCCTCTGCCATCTGACCACTTCTGACCCCTTATTTGACTCTTAACAGCCAAGGATTAACACAGATATAAAGCCAAGTCCAAAGGAGGAAGACTGTGGCCTGAGTGGCGGGCAGGGCTCCTTGCTGGGTTAGGATGGAGTTTTCCCAACTGAAGGGATGGTCCTCCATTGTTTCCCCAATCCCGTTCATTCTGTAGCATAAATGAAGTGCACTATTAAACAGAATAGTTTTTCAGAAAGATTGAGCGTGCGTTTGTGCAAGGGCCAAATATATTTCAGCTAGAGTGGGATACATTCTTGACTAAATGGAATATAAAATTAACCTTTGGCTTTTTTATAATAGACCATCATTTCTGGTAGTCTCTAATATGAGACTTGCCTGTCCCTTTGAGGCTCCATCGTAGCCTTCTAGACATTGCTATAGAACGTCTGAAGATGATTGACAGCGCCCCCCACCTTTATATTGACATTTAGGATTTTATGAGCTGCAGATCATTCTCTATGGCACAATACTGAACACCGGCAATGGGTGTATTTAGGTTTCTTGGTTTGGCTATTGGTAGACGCTGTTACAGCCAAGAAGACTAGGATGAAAACCTGATAAAGTTGAGAAAATGTCTGAAACTGACTTTTTAAAAGAATTTCTCATGGTGTATTGTGATTGGCCACCTAATAAGCTTTTAATTTCACAAAACCATGAAACTGATTATTTTATCTCTTTAATATTTGTGACATACACACCCATTAGAATCACAAGGCTGCTTTTTAGTGACAGGTTTCTGAGCCCCTGACCAGGCCTATGGTAATTTCCGAGAATAGTCTAAAAACGTATACTAAGAAGGAAGAAATAGTATTGGAATAGTTAGAGAAATTTTCTAGGAGGAGATAAACCTGAAGTGGGTCTTAGAAGATGGGCTATATGTGGAAAGGAGGGGAGATTCCAGGCAGGACTGGGGTAGGCGTGGGCTTGACCATCTGTGAAAGTCATCTTACGGAGTTCTGGAAAAGACCCCTGAACAGGTAAGACTGCTGGGTGGTGAGTAGTCACTGAACATGAAGGATTAGCTCTTTACTTGCTTAGATGCTAAAGCACTGAGGCAGAATGAACACACACACACACCAGCCCAAGGGAAAAAAAAAAGAACCTCATGACTGTCAACATCTGAGCAAGGCCAGAGACTAATGAGGGCTATTGTTGGGAAAATATGGGGGTTTTTTTGTTTGTTTTGTTTTGTTTTTTTTTTAAGTTAATTAGTTTCTCCCATGGAAGATAGTAGGTCTCAATCCACCCTGGGCCTTAGCCAGCCTCAGATCATGGGCAAATGTGTGCCCAGTGTACTCAGCGGTCTCCAAATGAGAGCCCAGAACCTTGCCTCACTGTCCCATTTTATTGCTACGCCATTGTCTGGGCCCTAAGTTCTGTGTTTTTATTATTTTAAGTTTTTTTTTTTTTTTCTTGTTAACTTTTTATAACGTTAACTCACCAAATTCTCCAGGTTATCCTTATTTCATATGATTCTTTTCTCAGTCCCTATCAGGCCATTCCCTGTTCAGTCTTGGTTATCAGCCTGTCTTCTTCCTACACCATTATCCTGGGAGCTCATTTACTCCCACGGCTCCAGTGGTCACCTCTGTACAGATATGCAGTGTGTGTTGTGCTGATCTCTCTCTCCCAAGCTGCAGTCTTGGGTCTCCAGACTGAACAGCATTGACACCTGGGTTTTGTACAATTTCAGATTATATTTCAAGCCAGATAAGTCTTTTCCACTTATATCCCCCTTCTCAAAATTCTGCCTGGCTCCTACATGAACTTTTTGAAGACCCTTATGTCATCCCCCCCCCCACCTTTTTTTCCTAAGAGGCTAGGAAATCCCCAATTTATAGGTAAGTAAGTGGTTGGACTTCCTCATTGGGCTGAAAATGAGATCAAAGAACAGAAGGCTTCCTCCACAGATTCAGCTTGGCAGTGGTGGGGAGGCATGTGAAGAGTAAACCGCATCCAGGCAGCTGTCAATGATTCTACAATATGTGTAGGCCTCTTCATATTTACTGTTGCCAACCCTAGAGTTGAGGTCCTTTCAATTTTTCTGTATAATGTACTCTCCACATGGATTCCTGTATTTATTTTCTCTCAAGTTAATCTCCCCAGAGCGCTACACTAATCTTAGCACATTTTTAAAAAGCTGATTTCCTGGGGCTGGCAGATGGCGCAGTGGTTAAGGGCACTGGACTCCCACATGGCCGACTGCAGTTGGAGTCCTGGACCTGGCAACTTGCTTTCTCACTTTCCCTCTCTCTCACTCTGTCCCTCTCTGGTCAAATTAAAAATAAATAACAATTTTTTAAAAAGTTGATTTCTTCCATGAGTGAAGGAGAGAGAACATCCTCAATAGGAACCTAACACTGTGATTCACCCCCAGCTTTAGAAGCCCTGGATCATGGCACACGCATGTCTGGTGTACTCAGGGAGATCTCCAGGTGTGTGATCATGTCACTCAAAAGTTTCAGTAGCTTTTCTCTTCCTACAGAATGGACTCCTAGCTCCTCCTTATCCTTACCGTCCAGGCTGCCCTTGAACAGGTCTCTGCTAGCTGTATAGCGTCGTCTCCTCTCCGTGCATCAGATAGAAAAGTGATGGTGAGGCCCCACACATACCCGACATCCGTGCCCATGAGTTGGTTCACATTGTTTCCAGGACCTGCTCCAGCTCCTCAGATCCAATTAATAGAAGTCAGTGCCAAAGAGGCCTTAGAAACGATCTCATTTAACCTCCTTCTTGGTGCAAGAGATCAGTGATGTCCCCTGATAAATGATCTCCGTTCTCTATTACACTGTCTTCAGGGATAGGAGGCTCACTGTAGCACAGGGAAAAACAGGCAATTCCATTACTGAGTATTCTTTTTTTTTTTTTTTTTTTTTTTTAAGAGGTTTTTGCTATAGGGCGTGTGCGCTCGCCAGAAAGAGAGAGACAGAGACAGAAAGCAAGATATCACCCCCCCCCCCCCCAAGGGGGATGGCCACACTGCAATCCCTTCTCCTCCATTCTCCTCTCAGGATCCTGGGCATGCATGCACATGCACCGGGCATGAGTTTAAGCCACCAGGTTCAGGACTCAAACCACGGTCGACTACATGGGAGTCCAGCGACATAGCCATTACGCCAACTGCTGGTCCCCATTACTGAGTATTCTTTTTTTTTTTTTTAATTATTTATTTTATTTTTTATTTATTCTTTTTTTTTTTTTTTAATTTGATCAGAGAGAGACAGAGGGTGAGAGTGAGAGAGAGGAAGTGAGAAAGCAAGCCACCAGATTCAAGACTTGAACCCTGGTCAGCCATGTGGGAGTGTCCAGCGCCTTAACCACCACGCCACCTCCTGGTCCCCATTACTGAGTATTCTAATTGCCGGAAAGTGAAATAATTCTGTTTCCTCGCAAGTACTACTGTAAACTTCTAGTTTTGCCTTCTTAAGCAACACTGCAATCATTTGTAAAATAAGAAGGAAGAATGACATTTCCAAGGACATTTTCAGTGATACCGAAGGAATTTGGGGATAACCCCCTATGACAGTAGTCAAGTCCTGTGCAGATTCCACATTTGAATCCTGGTTCTGGTGGCTTGAAAAATGCATGTGCCTAGGATCCTGAGGGGATGGAAAAGTGAAGGAAAAAGGATGGTGCTGTGAGCATACCCCATTGGGGGTGCTTTCTCACCCTCGCCCCCTGGCAATTAATACAAAACTTTATTTTTTTAATTTACATTCTTTGAGGTCAGGAATTTTATCTTGCTTACTGTTACATAAGCTGTGCCCTGCATCGTGACTGGAACATAGAAAACAGTAAATACTGGCCGAGTGCTGGCCCATGACCTAGTGGTTAAGGGAGCGGGATCCCACATGGCTGACCATGTGTGGATCCTGGTCCCAATAGATTGAAAAATCCTAGATGCAAGTGAGTGCATACTGCAAATCTTGACAGGATGGAGAAAGAAAGAAGAGATTATGTGACCCTGCCCCCTTAGAAGGTGTGCTTTCTCCCCTCTCCTATCTGTTTCTCTGTCTGGTGAGCACATGAACCCTCTGGCAATTAAAAATAGTAACTGGATGCTGAGTAGGAAATAGAAACAGGTCAGAAGAAAGGGGCAGTGGACTTTTTGTCCAGGAAATGGGGATTTTATTTTGGAAGGAATTTTATGTACAAAACCAGGTGAGTTGTGTTGAAAGGAGTCACTTTTTATTCTTTTTTTTTTTTTTTTTTCTTTTTCAAGGTTTTTGTCATAGGGTATATGCAGTTGCCAGAGAGAGAGAGGGAAAGTGAGAAATCACTCTCCAGGGGCAGCGGCCAGGTCATAATCCTTTCTCCTCCATTCTCCTCTTGAGATTTTAGGCATGCACACACACATACCCAGTGTATCTTTCAAGCCACCAGGTCTGGGCTCAAACTGCAGCGTTGGCCACATGGCATTCAGTGCCTTAACTGCCACACCATTGCTGGCTCCAGAAGATATACATTCTGTTTTTTTTTTTTTTTTTTTTTTTTTTAAGAGGTATTTGCCTTAGGGTGTGTGTGCTCATTGGAGAGAGAGAGACAGAGACAATGAAAGGGAAAGTGAGAAATCAGTTCCCATGTAGTATGGCCACATCACAATCCCTTCTTCATTTCCCTGGAATCTTGGGCACGCACGCACACGCATCTGGCACGATTTTCAAGCCGCTGGGAGTCTAGTAACGGGCTGGTCCCTAGAAAATCTACGTTCTTTTTTTTTTTTTTTTTTTTTTTAAAGAATCATTTTATTGGGGGACCAGCAGTTAGTAATGGCTATGTCGCTGGACTACCACGTAGCTGACCGCGGTTCGGACCTGGTGGCTTAAACTCATGCTGGGCGCATATGCATGCGCGCCCAAGATCCCGAGAGGAGAATGGAGAAGAAGGGATTGCTGCGCGGCCATCCCCCCTGGGTGGTGATTTCTCGCTTTCTGTCTCTCTGTCTCTCTCTGGCAAGGGCACGCGCCCTACAGCAAAAAAAAAAAAAAAAAAGAGAATCAGTTTATTGGGACCAGCAGTTAACATAATGGCTATGTTGCTGGACTCCCATGTAGTCGACCGGGGTTCGAGTCTGGGACCTAGTGGCTTAAACTCACGCCGGTCGCGTGTGCATGCGTGCCCAAGATCCCAAATAGAAGAATGGAGGAGAAGGGATTGCGGTGTGGTGACCTCCCCCACCCCCGGGGGGTGATTTCTCGCTTTCTGTCTCTGCCTGTCTGGCGAGCGCACGTACACTATAGAAAAACTTCTCAAAAAAAAAAAAAAAAAAAAAAAAAAAAAAGAACTTCAATATACTTAGTCCTTGACAAATGATGACGTCAGCTAGCTCACAGGAAAGGGTCTGTGGAAAGGAAACGCCACGACGTCAGCTAGCACACAGGCTAATATCTGCGGAAACCGAAAGACGTGATGATCAACTAGCTCGCAGGATAGTATGTGTGGAAAATGGAAGCTGTGAAGACATCAGCTAGCGGCAGGATAGTATCCCTGGCAACTGGAAGAGGCTCTGATGTCAGCTAGAGCACAGGATAGTATCTAAGGAAACAGGAAAACAGCAATGACAGCTAGCTCACAGGATGTGGAGAAGGAATGCAGGGGTCAATCCTTTTTTTAACAATTGCAGTCTTTCCATATATGGGTTTAGCGTAATTTTATCAGTTGCCCATTGATAGACACTTACATAGCTTTTAGATTTTTTTCTGTAACAAAAATGCAGTGGATAGCTATTTCTATACATCTTTGCACACTGTTGCAAGAACACGTGAAGAATAAGTTCCTGAAGTTTGAACTGTTGAGTAAATTAATTCGGGTACTGACTGGCACTCCCGCCAGCAGCCTGGTATTGCGCTATTTTTTAAATGCTTACGTGCACATCCATCACATTTTTAAAAATAGGCGAGCATAATATACTTCGTTATTTGCACTTTCCGTTTTTTTCTCTAGATCTTCCCACGTGCGAATAAATTAAAGAAGAATGTTTCCTGCGTGGTTTTATAATTTTATTATTTTTAAAGTTCATTTATTAATTCCACTAGTGAAACAAGGAGGCACTGCCTCCTGACAGGATCTTCACGCCTCCATCGACCTCCCAGCCTCAAGCAGCCCAAATCCTGGGTACGCAGACGCCCAGCATCGTCACGAAGCTCAGAAAGCCGCAACCCTTCCAGAACGGAACTCCCGGCCGCAGGCGTTCAGGCAGGCGCTGAGAACAGGCATCCCAGCTCCTCGCCCATTTCCGTAGAGACCCGGGGAGACCCCCCGCGCGCCTGTGACTACCGGCCTTTCTAGGACTCGGTGGTTTACTCAACTCGATGGTTTTTTTGCAGTGGGATCCCCAGCGGGGACCCATAAGGAAGAGAAGGGATGGGAGCGGTACGCGAGGCAGTAGCAAGCTCGCCTTCCTCACCTTAGTGACAGGGCATTAACGGCATTAACGTCACAAGGTCTATGAACTTTCCCGGAACAGTCTGGCGCAACAGAGGAGTGGGAGGAACCACAGGTTCCGCACTCCATCTCAAGGCCGCAGTGCAAAGCAGATTCCTATATTTGTATTGTCATGAGATTAAAAAAAGTCATATTCAGAGTAAAATATATCTGGCACTTAGGCCCAGTGAGTACTGCCAAATGAGGTTCTGCGTTCTGATCACGAGGAGAAATTGTAAATAAATCAAAACAGAAAGCATGTCCATTATTGAACAGTCAAGGAACCACCAACAGGTTTTTGTGTCAAGCACTACATGGACTCAGAAAAGCCCAGAACAGCGGAGAACTGTCTGATCCTTCTGAGCCAAGGAGACACCCCCTCCCACCACCCTTCCAGCACAGCCTGGTCGCTTCCACCTTCTGAAGCTAGATCTTGGTGCTGGAGGTCAGGGAAGTGGCACTTGGCATCCCTGTCCTGTGCTCTCGGAGGCTGCTTGCTGTCCCTCTATTACCCAGAAATAGAATTGTTCAACACCAACATCTGCTCTGGTTTTGTTTTTAATAGACTTTATTTTTTTAGGGCAGTTTTGAGTTTACAGCAGACAATTTTAAGTTTAAGCAGAAGGTACAGAGATTTCCATACACATCCCCTGTCCCTACACATACATAGTCCCCACCATTATTAACATTCCTGACGGGAGAGGTACACATGTTACAAACGATAATTAACACATCATTATCACCCAAAGTCCGTTTAGAGTTTTCTCTTGCTGTTGCACATTCTGTGTGTGGGTTTGGACAAGTTTATAATGACATGGATTCACCTTTACAGTATCACACAGAATAGTCTCACTGCCCTAAAAATCCTCTGTGCTTCACCTATTCACTCCTTCCTCCCTGCTAACTCATGATCTTTTTTTTCCCCCCCAATCCATAGTTGTTGTTTTAACATTTATTTGTTGTGATTTTCAAGCTGCTGGGTCAGGGACTCAAACTGTAGTTGGCCATGAAATCCAGCACCTTAACCTCCCTGCCATCTGCTGCTGACCCTTTCTTTAATCCATACTTTTGTCTTTTCCAGAAAAAGTTGTATAGTTGGAACTATACAGTATATGGCCTTTTCAAGATTGGTGCCTTTCACTCAGTAAAGTGCATTTAAGTTTCCTCCATATCTTTTCATGGTTTGATAGCTCGTTTATTTTTAGTGCTGAATTTTTATGGATAAATCATAATTTTTTTTTTTATTCATCCACCTACTGAAGGACATTTTGTTTGTTTCTAAGTTTTGGCAATTAGAAATAAAGTCACTACAAACATCTGTGAACAAGTTTCTGTGTAACCCTGATTTCAGGTTCTCTAGGCAAATACTAAGGATTTTTGATTGTTGGAATGTATAGTATGAGTCTGTTTTGTTTTGTAACTTATCACCAAGCCATCTTTCAAAGCTGTTACACCATTTTGCATTCCCACAATGGAGGGTTTCTGTTGTTCTGCACCCTCACCCTCATATAGTGTTGCTTTGGATTTTGGCAATTCTAACAGGTGTGATATGTTATTGCTGCTTTAATTTGCATCTCTCTGACTTAGGATGCGGGGCATCTTTTCAAATATGCTGATTTGTCATCTGTACACCTTCTTTGGCAAAGTATCTCATAAAGGCCAGTGTGAGGCATGACCCAGTGGGCAGAGCTTTAGGCAGTATATTTGACACCAATCGTGTATGCAGGGAGAAGTGGCCTGAGACAAAGACTTAACGGACTTCTGGGTCATGGCAAACAGCTTTATTAGACAGGGGCCTGGGAGGAGTAAGGTTGAGTCTGGAGACAAGGAGGTCCCAGGAAGACTTCCGCCTTCAGATGAGTCTATGGCAACCAAAAAAAGGATGGAGACTTTTCTATCTTAAAGCAATGCTGTGATAAAGTATCATGCACAGGTGTCCTCAATAACAAGGCAACCAGGAAGGTAAGGGGCAGTACAGATCTGGGACCCATTCACTTTTTTTTAAAAAATTTGACCAGAGAGGGACAGAATGAGGGAGAGAAGGAAAGTGAAAAAGCAAGCTGCCACGTCCAGGACTTGAACCACGGTTACCCATGTGGGAGTCAGTACCCCTAACCACCATGCCACCGGCCAGCCACCCATTCACTTCTGGCCAGAGAAAGATGAGGCAGGTCTTAAGGCCTAGCAGGCTCTTACCCAGCCATGTGGAACAGCTCTAGTAGGGGCACTATAAGTAACTGGCCACTGCCTAATTACCAAATTCTCTGTGGGCTGTCACCATAGTTAATATTTACACAGGACAGGTCACTATTAAATGTACTGAGTTTAAGGTAGTGGCAGGACATCCGGATCTTCAGCAAGGTACTGGAGTGGTAAGAAAATTCCAGTTTTCAAGAACTATTGACTCTTCAATAATGACTACCACCCCCAGTATAATCGACTGCCACATGGACACATATCTCCTGAGCGTAATCTGATCCCAGATTTGCATACAGGGCAGTTTCCAGAGATCAGAACTAGTATTACACGTGAGACTTTCTTGTCCCTAATCCTGGCATGTCAGGATGCAGCAGTAGGCAAAGATTTGTGGCTACTAACCAGAGGTGAAAAAAATTGTCATAATATGAAGTTAAGCAAGTGACAGAAGGAATAAAGCAGCTGAGTTTCTAGGTGATAGGACACAATGGCCAAAAGGTTAAAAGGTTTTATAACATATAAAGAGAAATATCTTAAGAGGTCAAAGAGATTGCAAACATGGGGAAAAGACAGGGTGGATTTAAGGTAATCAAACTGCATACATCTTGTGGAGTTTCGAAAGCATCTTAGTCTATTATTGCATTGCTAATAAAAATACCTGAGACTGGGTGATTTTATAAAGAAATATAGGTTTATTTAGCTCACAGTTTGGAGGTCCAGGGTCCACCTTCTGGTGAGGCTATGACAGTGGAACCAAGATCTTGAGCAGAGCGGCTCTCTGTAAGTTTCTGTTGTTTTGGTCTTATCCCTCTGTTTGTTCTCGCCAGAACTCAAGCATAGGGTTCCACTCTAATGACGTTATTATATTCAAGGGCCTCACCCTAGGAAATTCATCTAACACCTTACAATACAAGTCCCAAACCATGAATTTTTAGGGGACATCTAAAGTAAAAAACAAGAACCTTCGGGTGACAAGCCATTCCAAACCACAACAGGAGGCTTCTCGAATAATCAATTTTCATAGATTTTGGCACAAACAGAATGTACACAAGCAAAATTTACACGAGCCTGACAAAACGCTCCCAATAATGAAAAAATGGAGTCAGTATGTAGAAAACAAAGCACAATGTACACCAACATGCAGCCTCTATACACACTCTACCTCAGCTTCCTAACACACACATTTGCAAGTGCCAAGAGCTCTATTTAATCCCCCATCCAAATTTCCTATAAGCTAGACCAGCAGGTATAGTTTTCTCTATAACCGTGTTTGAATTACCAATACACCGTTTATCATAATAACAGTCCTGAGGCATTATAAGATGTTATAAGTTTATTTTAAATCTGATTAAATTGTGTCCGATTCTTTACAAATGATAACTCTTCAATATATGTTAAACAGTTAAACGGTTTTAATGTTTCTTCCTAAATTATGCTGGATACACATCAATTTAACTACACAAAAGGCAATGCCAACACGGTTTACTGGGACCCAAAGTGTGGGGAGAGGACCCTGTCCCAGCAAGCTAGCAAGTGTGGAACCCACGGGCACTCCGAGGACCTTCTGCTACTATGAGGGTGTTCGATAACCACGGCACCACTGTGGAGCTCTCACTCCTCAGGCTCTATTTGATGCCAAATAAAGGAGAATCTATACTGGAGTTGATACAGTTGTGATTATAGGGCTTCTCCCTAGCACTCACATTCTAAAGATTAAAAAAAAAACAAAAACGAACAGCATCTTTGACAGTTACAGTACCTCTCCCTCTCCAGTGTGGACTCTCTGATGTTTGGAAAGATTTGACTTGCTACAGAAGGTTTTCCCACAATGACTACACCAATAGGGCTTCTCCCCAGTGTGGATCCTATGGTGTTTATTAAAATTCGAGCTGTGGTTGAAGGCTTTCCCACACTCCTTACATTTATATGGCTTCTCTCCAGTGTGGAGTCTTTGGTGTGAACTAAGACCTGCATGCTGACTAAAGCTCTTCCCACATTCATTACACTGATAAGGCTTCTCCCCAGTGTGGATTCGATAGTGCCGAATGAGGCTGCCTTTACCACTGAAAGCCTTGCCGCAATCTTTACACTGATACGGCGCCTCTTCAGTGTGCATTCTTTGATGTTTAAGGAGGTCTGAGCTCTGACCAAAGGCTTTTCCACACTTACAGTCATAGGGCCGGTCCACCAAGTGTGTTCTGTAATGAAGGGTAAGGTTTGAGCTGTGGCTAAAAGCTTTCCCACATTTGGTGCACACATAAGGCTTTTCCCCAGTGTGTGTTCGCCTGTGTTTAGTAAGATTTGAGCTGTTACTAAAGGCTTTTCCACATTCAGCACATATGTAGCGTCTCTCTCCTGGCATAGGTTTAGTAGGAACTGATTCTGTACCTTTCTTGGAACCTGTGCCTTGGAGAGGGGCTTTTGCTCCTCTTTCCTTTTCAAGGTTTACCCACTGCTTTTCTACCCTGGCTTCACATTTGTTGGCAATAATCATAGGAATCATATTCCTTTTGAGTCCATCTGCACAAAATTCTTCTTCAGAACTTTTCTGCTCATCTGTTGATTCCTCATTCTGGACATTCGATTTATAATCTGAAACAGTAAGTAGAATATGTCAGTTGTCCCGTGTCCTGAGTAAAACTGTTATAGGAGAAACAGGATCATCAATTGAGACTTCTGAAGGGTGACTAAATATAGTTATCTCTAAGGGAAGGAGTCACAGAGCGCATCATTAGAATTAAAACATAATCACAACTAATTTACAATACTATAGTTTCACACAAGTCCCCCTACCAGAAGCTATTTTGATATGATGAGTACCTATTTTTTTTCTGCCAATAAAAGAACTTCATATAGAAAAGGTAAAAACAAGACTAGCAGTTATAGTAACGGGTATGTCGCTGGACTCCCACGTAGTTGACTGGTTCAAGTCCTGGACCCGGTGGCTTAAACCCACACCAGGCACGTGTGTGTGCGTGCCCAAGATCCCGAGAGGAGAATGGAGAAGGGATTGTGGTGTGGCCATCCCCCCTAGGGGTGATTTCTCGCCTTTTGCTTCTCTCTCTCTCTCTCTTTCTGGCGAGGGCACGCACCCTATAGTGAAAACCTCTCCAGAAAAAAAAGGTAAAAATAAGTGTATTGGGACAGCAACAAAGGAGATGGATGATGCTCAGGCAGAAAGAAACAAGTGAGAATGATTATTAAAGAGTTAAAGCTGATTAAGGAAAACAGCAAGAATAGGGAATAAGAAGCTGAATAGCAAACCGAAAGTTCACATTTGTACAGAGCTGCATATAAAAGCAATCAAAGAGGACATTCAGTCCATTTACAATCATTCTAGTCCCAGATCTTTTATTAATTTTAATGAAAGCACTTGACCTCCATGAAGGTTTCCTGGTGATGTCTTATACATCTTTTACAGTTAGAGACACTTAGCGTTGAAACCAGATTAAGCTAGTTTATATTTATTAACTTTCTGTTAAATATTTAATTTTACTTATTATTTTTATTATCATTATTTTTTAATTTACTATAGGGCATGTGTGTTCACTACAGAGGAGGGAGAGAGCAAAGGGGAGGGGGGAAGCCAGAGAGAGAGGAGGGAGAGGAGGAGGGGAAGGAGTAGGGGGAGAGAGAGAGAGAGGGAGAAAGCAAGCCACCAGATCCCGGATTTAAACGGTGGTTGGCCATGTGAGAGTCCAGCATCTTAGCCCCACCCCGCCACCTGCTGGCCCTAGTTTATTTATTTATTTTTTGGAGAGGTTTTTGCTATAGGGCGCGTGGGTGCGTGCGCTCGTGCGCTTGCCAGACAGACAGAGACAGACAGAAAGCGAGAAATCACCCCCCAGGGGGGATGGCCACGCCGCAATCCCTTCTCCTCCATTTTCCTCTCAGGATCTTGGGCACACACGCACACGCGCCTGGCGTGAGTTTTAAGCCACCGGGTCCAGGACGCGAACCACGATCGACTACATGGGAGTCCAGCGACATAGCCATTGCGCTAACTGCTGGTCCCCCTAGTTTATATTTTTTAAGAGCATCTCACTAGGCAGTCACACTTCTTTTTAATTTTTTTTTTTTAGTTTTTTGCAATAGAACACATGCATTAACCAGAGAGAGACAGAAAAAGACAGAGAGAGGGAAAGTGATAAATCACCCCCTAAAGGGGATGGCCATGCTGCAATATCTTCTCCTCCTAGGATTTTGGGCATGCATGCACACATGCCTGGTATGATTTTCAATCCACTAGGTCCAGGACTCAAACTATGTTTTGTTTTTTTTTTTTTTGAGAGGTTTTTCACTATAGGGCGTGTGCGCTCGCCAGACAGACAGAGAGAGACAAAGAGATAGAAAGCGAGAAATCACCCCCCAGGGGGGATGGTCACGCCGCAATCCCTTCTCCTCCATTCTCCTCTCGGGATCTTGGGCACGCACGCACACGCGCCCGGCGTGAGGTTTAAGCCACCGGGTCCGGGATGCGAACTGCGGTCGACTACGTGGGAGTCCAGCGGCATAGCCATTACGCTAACTGCTGGTTCCCTCGAACTATGGTTGACCATGTAGGAATCCAGTGCCTCAATTACCATGTCACCTGCTGGCCCTGGCAGTCACACTTCTTAAAAGTCATGTGGATGGCAAAGGGGAGTAAGAGAAATTCACTCTGAAATATGTGCTCCCTTTGAGAACTGTCAACTCCCTAAGGGTACAGAAGCTTCAATCAGCAAGGTATTTTTCTTTTAAGCTCTTTTCTTTCCTGAGGAACTGCTGAACAATCTCTCTCTCTCTCTCTTCACTACTCCCCTTATCTACCAGTGACTAGAGCCAGAGCAGTGAAAATCCTTCCCATTCACCATGAGCAAATTACTTGGCTATGCATGCAGACTTCCCATTAAGTTACTACATAGTCATGAACTAAATGTGTGGGAAAGAAGCTAATTTAATAAAAGTTAACATTTTTTTTGAAACAGCTTAGTAAGATAGAAGTAGACAAAGAATTTACTGGTGACCATTGAATTGTCTTCCAGCCTGTTCTATTTCTGTTGGGAAGTTATCAATCTACTTTTCATTCTCTTGGGGGAATATAATCTGTCTTTTCTATCTTGGTTACTTATAAGACATTTTATACATTCCGACATTCTGCAGTATTACTGTATCTATGTTTTGTCTTTTTACTTGGGATTTATGTCTTTCCTCACTTCTGAACAATGCTCAGCAATTCTTTCTCTCTTGCCAGATGGCTCACGCACTTGCCAGCGAGTGAGAGCACACTCGTGCACACCTTCCAATAGGGCACAGTCACACTGCGGTCCTTTCCCTCCATGCCTCTGTTCTGTGAGGATTTGGGACACACACAACCAGAGCCAGGATTTGAATCATGGTCGGCTATGGGGGATCCAGTTCCCTAAGTTCCCTACGTGCAGCACTTAACCACTGCATGTGGGACTGGCCCCGTTCTCTCTTCTTGAATATTCTCTGCCTGATTCATTCTATTCTCTTCTGGAACTGCTATTAAATGTATGATGGATATTGCATCCAATCCTGCAATAACCTCCGCTGCTGCCCATCTTGACCCTTATAAGCCACATTTCAGATAACTTCCTCAGCAATTAACTCTGGTTCACCAATCACCGCCCCCCACCCTTATTGTCAGAGAGCACATGCCCAGAGAGACAAAGTAACCCCCAATATATGTGACATGGTCACACCGCAATCCTTTTTTCATCTATTGGGATTCTGAATGCACACACACCTGGATTTTTTTTTCCAAGTTGCCCGGGCTGGATTCAAAATGTAGTTGGCCAAATGGGATTTAGCTCACTTTTTTTTTTTTTTTAAAGGTTTCTTATTTTCTTAAGATTTCAATGACTTTTTAAATGTCTTAAATTGGGGACCAGTGGGTGTTGTGGTGCTGGACACTACCACATGGCTGACCACGGTTCAAGTCCTAGACCTGGTGGCTTGCTTTCTCACTCACTCTCTCTCTCTCTCTGCCTCCCTCTGGTCAAATTAAAAAAAAAAAAAAAAAAAAAAAAAGAATGAATAAATAAAATAATTTTAAAAAATAAATGTCTTAAATTATTTAAAACCAATTATTTTGTAGTCTTTTCTAATTTTATAGATTACCTACATTTTCTTTTTTTTCTTTTTTTTTTTTTTTTCGGAGAGGTTTTTGCTATAGGGCGCGTGCGCTCGCCAGACAGACAGAGAGAGACAGAGAGATAGAAAGCAGGAAATCACCCCCCAGGGGGGATGGCCACGCCGCAATCCCTTCTCCTCCATTCTCCTCTCGGGATCTTGGGCACGCACGCACACGCGCCCGGCGTGAGTTCAAGCCACCGGGTCCGGGACTCGAACCACGGTTGACTACGTGGGAGTCCAGCGACATAGCCATTACGCTAACTGCTGGTCCCGAGATTACCTACATTTTCTTGTGTCTCTTCTTACTGTCCTTAGGTATTTCATAATTTTTACTCTCTAGAAAGGCTTCATTCCCTACTATACCTCTCCCCCTTGGTGACTGCTATATGTATGGTCTGAAATATCCTAGAATTTGCCAGAATATTTAGCCTGTAGCTTCACATTTGCTCCTGTCAGGTATCCAGGGCCAATGTTGTGAGCTAATTTCTTGGCTTAGGTTTCCAGAGCAGGCAGGCAGTACAAAGGCAGGTCCCATGACCTACTGAGGTTAACATCCAGGGCTTAATGCCTCTGGGTATGCTTTTATTTCCACTCAAAACTCAGACAGACTGACAAACTTCCTTACTGTATCCCTAGCGGGCTCAATTTTTTGGTGTAGTACATCTTTTTTACACCAAGGGAATAACTTTTTATGGATATATGCAAAGCTTTCAGTGCCAACTTTCTCTTCTTAGAAAGGCCCACGAACCCTATTTCTTTTCCTCATCTGGGTACTAAACTCCAAGCCCATGACTGGCATTGATCATGGTTCCTCTCTACCATCCTCTTTTGTGTAGTGCTGCCAAGTGGCTATGCCAAGAAAAATGAAAAATAAAATCAACCAGATATATTTTTGACTAGCTTTATCTTTTTTTTTTTTAAGAGAGAGATTTTTTCCTATAGGGCGTGTGCACTCTAGCGAGATAGAAAGCAAAAAATCACCCCCCAAGAGGGATAGCCATGCTGCAATTCCTTCTCCTCCATTCTCTTCTCAGGATTTTGGGCACATGCGCGTGCATGTGCACACACACATGCGTGCCTGGTGTGATTTTCAAGCCTCTGGGTCTGAGACTCAGCCACAGTAGGCTATGTGGGAGTCCAGCAATGTAACGTTATGCCATCTGCTGGTCCCTTGACTATCTTTAATTACTCTAGCAATTCCAGGGAGGTCCCAACTGCATGGAGAGGAGGCCTGATATTAGCAATCATAAAAAAGGAAAAATTAAGCTAACAGTTTAGCTTTTTACTTTTCCTAGAAAATGAGACTTTGAAACAGATCTCAAAACTCTGTACTCAAGATGCAAATTCACATGTTTGGGACACAGTAAACATGAAGAGAGATTTCTGAGGGCCATAGACTCTTCTCATGAAATTATACTATACCCACAAATAGGGACCTATACCAGCTACACTTCAGCCACGTCCCAGTATGAAACTATTAAGTTTGGAATAATGTACCGTATTCTACAACCACATAATTAAACATTAACTTTCTGAAAGAACCTAGTTATAATCCTTCAGATAACTGAAGTTATATAAAAGTACAAACCACTAGTACAAAATAATAAGGGGATAACCATTTATGGCTTCTGAGATTGTTCTGCAAACGATGCTTTGTGGAGATTTGAGCTGGGGAGCACAGTCACCTAAAATACCTTGGACTGGTAAAGAATGCTCCACCTTTTTGCTTAGCTTCAGAAAGGAGGCTGCTGGTTATTTTCTATTTGCCCTTTCCAGATCCATACTTTGCCTGACCTGCTCTGTGCCCCGGGACACCGACCCTAAGTGTTGTACTGCCTGATTTTTCCTCCCTTTGGCTGCAAGTTGGGCTGCTAGTGGGGAACACCAGCAGAAGCTCCAAGGGCAGCAGAAGGGTAAAGCTGGGTATTTATTCCCTCTGTTCTCTCCTATCAAGGGAGCCCTCTCTGATAGCTATCGCTACTGCCTGATTCTGATAAAATGTCCCCCATCTTGTCCCTTTAGGATCAGGGACAGTAACCACTTTTCGATGCTGTTTGGTGAGGCAATACCCCTTTTCAGTTCATTCAACCTGGTTAAACAAAACCACACAGGTTGAATGGCATAAATGGTTCCTTTAAACTCACTTCAGTGGAACCTTTGAGATTAAGTCACCTGTTCCAAGGCCAGGATCTTATAGGAGTAAAGAGAACTTAGTCTGCCTAGTTAGCCTGACCATTCAGGTCCTTCTAAGGCCTGATCTCACCACCAGGAATCACAGATAGTTCTGGCTCTTCAACTACAAAGGACTGAGCACAATGAAAGGGAGCATAAGAGATGGTCCTCACCTTGAGTCTTTCTCGGATCTTGAGGGAAATCCTGCTCCTCACCAGTCTCTTGAATGTATAGGGGCCCCCAAGGTTCATAGTTGTGACTGGTCTCCACAGGCTGTGACTGCTCACTGCCTGGGGGCTCCTTTTCTCTTCCTGAAGATGACATCTTCTCCCAACCCTGTTTCTGTTCATTTGGAGGAGTTGATGCCTAGAGACAATTAGGAATGGCTGGATTAGTACACTTAAAACTCACGTTAAGAACTAGAATGAAAATTTCAGCAGAGCTATGTAGAACCTCTGGGAAAGAGAAAAGAAAAACATCTATCCTTGTCAATTCTCAAGGCTAAATATGAATTTTGGATAGAAGAAAAATAGAAATAAACATGGTCTCACTCAGTAAAACTCTCATCCAGCTAACCTTACTGGGTAGATGAGCCCTTGATATACTTTAATCCCTAAACTGAAAAGGTCTCCCCTGCTTACCTGTACTCCTGGCTCATCCAGCTCCCGCTCCAGATCCTCCAGGAGAGTGACAGCCTCTTCAGCGCTCTCCGGGCAGTGCTCCTGCACCCAGGCCTGGAGTTCCTGGGGCAGGATGGTCAAGAACTGCTCCAGTACCAGCAGCTCCAGGATTTGCTCCTTGGTGTGGATCTCAGGTCGCAGCCACTCACAGCAGAGCACCCGGAGCTGGCTCAAGGCTTCTCGGGGGCCTGGGGTGTCATGGTACCCAAACTGCCTGAAGCGCTGCCGGAACATCTCCAGGCTAGGAAGGCATTTCCCTTTCTCCTCCTCCTCTACTTTCACAATTACAGGCCCCACCTGCTCCTGTGGAGGCCGAGAGTCCAGAACTGTGGCCATACCCAGTACCTTGGTCATCACACAGACTCCAAAAACAGCCTCACTCAGATAGGGCTCTGCAGAGCAAGGATGCTGGTTCCTTTGGGTTCTGGTTCTTTAAGGTCATATGTTAAACCTAAGAAAATAAGGTTACCATGAAATTATCAAAAAGAAAAAACAAAACAAAACGGGACTCAAACTATGGTTGACCATGTGGGATCTGGCTTTCAATGCACACTGCTCAACCACTGCATGTAGGGCAGTTTTCTTTTTTTTTTTTTGGTCTGTTCGTTTTAAGGGAGATTTTTGCTATAAGGCACTTGTGTTTGCTGGAGAGATGGAAAGTGAGAAATCACCCCCCCTCCTAGGGGATGGCCATGCCATAATCCCTTCTCCTCCATTCTCCTATTAGGATTTGGGGCACACATGCACACATAAATGAGTTTTAAGCAGTGGGCCCAGGACTCGAACTGTGGTCGACTTATGTGGGAGTCCAGTGATGTAACCATTACACTATCTGCTGGTCCCAGCATGTTTTTTTTTTTTTTTAAAGAATTATTTATTTATTATCATTATTTTTCAATTTGACCAAAGAGAGACAGAGACAGAGACAGAGAGAGAGAGAGAGAGAGACAGCGAGCTGCCAGGTCCAGAACTCAAACTGCGGTCCACCATGTGGGAGCCCAGTGCCTTTAACCACCACACCACCTGCTGACCCTGTTGGCATGTATTCTTATAAGCAAAATTATTTTGATAAGATATGTAGTACTAAGAAGAATTAAGAGGAAACTTTCTTCCTTTCAGTGTTTACTATAGGACACATGTGCTGACCAGTGAGAGAGAGAGAGAAATAAATCACCCCTCAGGGGAATGGCCATACTACAATCCCTTCTCCTTCATTTCCCCTCTCAAGATTCTGGGTACACACTGCAGGCCCTCAGTGTATTTATACAACTCAAACTGTGTGGTCATTCACGTGGGATCTAGCCACCTTAACCACCATGTCACTGGTTGGTTCTGAATTTTAAATATTCTAAATCTTTTGGAACCAGCAGCTGGCATAATGGCTATGCTGCTGGACTCCCATGTAGTCAACTGTGGTTCAAGTCCCAGACCTGGTGGCTTAAACTCACGCCAGGCACATGTGCGTGCGTGCCCAAGATCCAGAGAGGAGAATGGAGAAGGGATTGCAGCACAGCCATCCCCCCTGGGGGTGATTTCTCTCTTTCTGTCTCTCTGTCTCTTTCAGTCTTTCTGGCAAGCGCATGCACAAAAACCTCTCCAAAAAAAAAAAAAAAATTCTAAATCTTTCAATAGACATATTAGAATACTGCCAACTAGGAGGCTGGCAGATGGCATGGTGATTAAGGTGCTGGACTCCACATGGCCAACAGCAGTTCAGGTCCTAGTCCCAGTCACGGTCACTTGTTTTCTCACTTTCCCTTTTTTTCTCTCTCTGGTCAAATTAAATAATAACAAACAAAATTTTTTTTAAAAAATTGCTTTTTTTCAGAGAGAGGTTTTTGTCATAAGATGCATGTACTTGCTGGAGAGAAAGAGACAGAAAGTGACAAATCACCCCCCACCCCCCAGTGGGGAATGGCCACACCGCAATTCCTTCTCCTCCGTTCTCCTCTTGGGATTTTGGGATTTTGAGCACACATGCAACTGGTATGAGTTTCAGGCCACCAGGTCCAGGATTTGAACCGTGGTTGACTAGGTGGGAGCCCAGTGATGTCTCAATAAATAATTCCTTAAAAAAAATTACCAACAATCTATAGTAGACAGAATTATTTATTTCCCAAAAATGTGAAGTTCAATCATTCAATAGCATTTCCTGAATATCTGCTCTAGCAAAGACCCCCTACTCCCTCCACAGAACTTTGAAGTTAGTGGGGGAGATAGAAAACAAGTGAATAAACAGAAAATAGTATCAGCCTATCATTATTGGCACTCATGAGTTATATTTTAGATGGAAAATACATAAACTAATGAAATGTAAATTCTGGTGACTGGCCTTCCTGTGCATGTTTCTAAACTTTAAGCAGCATCTCATGTCACACAGGTGTCCCATGCTGGATCTGGACAACCTACAATAGGAAAACTCCAGAAGTCTCAATGAAGAGAAATGGATAAAATTCTACATGGGTATTTGTTACATAAAATTATACTGATAACAACAGTAAAACTATTAGGATCTATCAAGGCCAGCATTTGGCGTGGTGGTTAAAGTGCTGGACTCCCACATGACCAACCACGGTTTGAGTCCCAGACCCGGCGGCTTGAAAAATCACACCAGGAGTGTGTGTGTATGTGTCCAGAATCCCAAAAGAGAATGGAAGAGAAGGGACTGTGGCCGTCCACCCAGAAGGGATGATAACTCACTTTCCCTCTCTTTGTCTGTTTCTCTCTTCAGTAAACGCACATGCCCTATAGCAAAAAAGTCTTAAAAAAAGAGAAAAAAAAAGAGGATCTATAGGGGCTAGCAGGCACCATAGTGGTTAAGACATCAGACTTCTACATGGCTAACCACAGCTTGAGTCTTGGACCTGATGACTTGAAATTCACGCCAGGTGAGTGGGCATATGCACCCAAAATCCCAGGGGGAAACTAGAGAAGGGATTATAGCATGGCCAGACCCCTGGAGAGTGAGTTCTTTCTCTCTGTCTCTCCTGTGAGTGCAAGCACCTTATGGCAAAAAATAAAAAACAAAAACAAAACAAAAAAACCTAGCAGGGGAAAAAGAGGATCTAGGGAACAGCAGATGGTATAATGGTTATATTGCTGGACTCCCACACAGTCAACCGTGGTTTGAGTCTTGGAACTAGCAGCTTGAAAATCATGCTGGGCATGTGTGCGTGTGTGCCCAAAATCCCAAGAAGAGAATGGAGGAGAAGGGACTGCGGTGTGCCCATCACCCCTGGGGAGTGATTTCTCCCTTTCTGTCTCTCTGTTTCTCTCTGTCTCTTGAGAAGTGCACATGCTCTAATGCTCTATACCAGAAACCTCTCTCTCAAAAAAAAAAAAAAAAAGAGAGAGAGAAAAGGAGGCTCTATATATGGCTTATCAAAGCTAAAGGGAATAGGAATTGCAGATAATCTAAGTCATATCGATCTGGCTTGACAGAACTTGAAATATCAAGTCATACATGACAGATCCTCAAAAAGCTCATGGAAAATGTACACTAGGAAAAACTACACATAAATTTTAAGATTTTTTTCTTTTTTGCACCAGAATAAACTCCTACTTTAATTTTATTTTCCCTCAAATTTATTTAAGTTTGAAATTATGGATTATTTCAGTATTCATTCTTTTTTGGAATGAGTACTAGTACTTTAGCAACCAGAAAAGTCATAACATCTCAAAAGGGATCATGAATAGTCTGTTGAGAATTTCATATTGAAGGCTCATATTACTGAAATGAATGCTGGTAGAATGGTCACAAGTAGAATTATAAATATCAGGAAACAACTCAAAGTATGCAAAGAGAAACTGTGGCATGGGAAAAAAAGAAATGCACACAAAGTATTTCCCAAAGTATGTTCAAAGGATCTAAATTGAATCTCCTGACAAAAAATTCTTTAGTCTGAGAAATAAGGGGGTAGTCAAAGCTAAACAAGTGTCTCTTTTATTTAAAAATTTTTAAATATATGAGACATAGTTTATTTTTTTAAAAGAATCATTTTTTAATTTAACTTAATTAATTTATTTATTTTAATTTGACCAAAGAGAGACAGAGTGAGAGAGAGAGGAAAAGTGAGAAAGCAAGCTGCAAGATCTGGGACTTGAACCACAGTCGACCATGTGGGAGTCCAGTGCCCTTTACCACTAAGCCATCTGCCATCCCCTCTATTTTATTTTTTAAACTGTGAGACTCTTCAGGCTATTTCTGGTACTATTACTCCCTTAAGAAATTCCAAAGTAGGAAAATGGAAGGTAGAGCTGACAGCATGAAAGTTCCAACTTTTAGAAACTACCACTTTAGGGACCAGCAGTTAGCGTAATGGCTATGTCGCTGGACTCCCACGTAGCTGACCGTGGTTCGAGTCCCGGACCCGGTGGCTTAAAACTCACGTGGGGCGCGTGTGCCTGCGTGCATGCCCAAGATCCCGAAAGGAGAATGGAGGAGAAGGGATTGCGGCTGGCCATCCCCCCGGGGGGTGATTTCTCGCTTTCTATCTCTCTGTCTCTGTCTGTCTAGCGAGCACACACGCCCTGTAGCAAAAAACTCTTCAAAAAAAAAAAGAAACTACCACTTTATACTGAAATAGCAGCTAAGATTCTTTAAACATCTGTGGGAAAGATGAATACAGAAAATTTGTTGCTTGTTTTAATATAGTAAGAAAATTTTAACAAATCAAGAAAGCTATTTTGAAATAATGCAAGCGTTAGAGAAAAAGACCTACCTGGATCAATAAATTAAAGATCTGTGGGACCAGCAGATGGTGTAATGGTTACATCATTCCATGTAGTTGACGGTGGTTTGAGTCTCAGACCCAGTGACTTAAAAGTCATGCTGGGCGCATGTATGTGTGTGCATGCCCAAAACCCCAAGAGGAGACTGGAGGAAGAGGAGGGGGTGATTTCTTGCTTTCTCTCTCTCTGTCTCTCCAGCAAGTGCATGTGCACTATAGTAAAAATCTGTCTCTAAAAAAAAAAAAGAAAAAAAAAAAATCTGGGCTACGTGCTAGAGGTTCTTTGTTATAGCTAGCTTGGGGGCTGTGGTTCTGGTAAGGGTGTGGCTCAGAATGACCAATCCAAAAGAGGCCACTGAGCAGCAGACAGCTCTAGTGTTAGGTCGGAGCTGAAGGTCTAGCCATTAATACACTGTTCAAGACAGCACAAGCTAGAATAAGAGCAGAGGCCTCTGTTTACTACATATATCTTAAGTAAATAGAGTCTAGTACACATTTGTTATTCAGTAGTACTATATAAAGACCTGTGGATATGGATAAATAAATGAACAAATGGGCCTTGGGCTGGCGTTGTGGAGTAGTGGTTAAGGGAGACATATCCCACATGGCTGACCCTGCAGTTTGAGTCCTAACGCCAGTGGCTTGAAAAACATGCATGAGGGTGTGCCAAAATCCCAACAGGATGGGGAAATGAAAGAGGAGGGATTGTGGGGCGACCCTGTCCCATTGTGGGGATGCTTTCTCCCTCTGTCTCTCTTTTTCTCTCTGGAGCACACTAGATCTCTGGCAAAAACAAATAGACTCAGTAGTGGATTAACTTCACATAACAGGTTACAAAATTTCACACTCTATCCAGAAGAGGGCACTCCCAGAACAGGAAAGAAATCAGAAACCTGTTTGAGCCATCAGCTTCTGGGAAATTCAGCAACACACTAGGGATTATGTGGCACCTGGGAACATTAAACAGGAAGCCTCTTATATAACATTCATGTTCTGAGAACTTGGTGCACCCAAATACACAAATGCCATTATATCACATGATTGCTTCTGCAAAATATGTATGTGGTCACTAAGAAGAAACAGTTTCCCTGTATGTTGCTGCTCACTGTTGGCTAGGCTAGCTCACTAGATAAATGGTTGATTTCAGCACACCAGATTTGAAATTTGTTAACTTCATCTGGTGGCACAGCTCTAATTACCAATTATGTTCTCACAACTGCCTGATTCTCTCTCTAGTCTGGACCTCCCTTCTAAACTCCATACTCACATGACCAACTATTCACTACATGTGGCCACCTGGATGTCCAACAGGCATCTCAAATTTTAACATGTCCAAAATGAATTTCCAATCTCTCCCCCAAAGCAGCTCATCCCAGGGAACCAGCAGTTAGCGTAATGGCTATGTCGCTGGACTCCCACGTAGTCGACCGCGGTTCACGTCCTGGACCCAGTGGCTTAAAACTCATGCCGGGCGCGTGTGCGTGCATGCCCAAGATCCCAGGAGGAGAATGGAGAAGGGATTACGGCGTGACCATCCCCCGGGGGGTGACTTCTCGCTTTCTGTCTCTATGTCTCTCTCTGCCTGTCTGGCGAGTGCACGCGCCCTATAACAAAAACCTCTCCAAAAAAAAAAAAAAAAAAAAAAGCAGCAGCTCATCCCAGTCAATGGCAACTTCACTGTCTGTTTATTGGAACCAAAAATAAAACTGCAGTCATCCTTGCCTCCTCTTTCACATTCCGCACACAAACCATAAGTAAACCCTGTTAGCATAATGTCCAAAACACATTCAGAGTTCAACTACTTCTTCTTACTTCCCACGCTACTGCTCCAGTCCTCACTACCTCCATCCCACAAACAGGCCCAGTGCATTGCCTACTGCCTGAAGAACTGCAATACTAATTGCCCTCTTCCCTGTCCCACCTTGGTCTATACGCAACACTGCATCCAGAGTTAACTTTTCAAAATACCAGTCAGGTCACATTATCTTCTGCTGAAAACCTTCAGGGCTCTGTGTCTCACAGAGAAAAGCCAAAGTCATCACAATGGCCAACAAAGGCTTCACAAGATCTCAGTCCATCACACCTCTCTAGTCTCATCTGTACTCCCCTCCTTTGTGTTCATTCTACCCTAGTCACACTGTTCCTAGTCACATTGTTCCTAGTCACACTGGGCCCACTTCCACCTAGGAGCCTTCCTGCTTGCTTCTGCCTCTGCCTAACTCTCTTCCTCCAGATTCCAGAGAGCTGGGCTAGGCTTGCTCCCTTGCCTTAGTCAGGTCTGCCTTCAGGCTGAGGCATTCCTGACCATCCTGTTTTACATTGCACACTGCCCCCACCCCACCCCAGAACTCCTTAGCCCCCTTCTCCACATTACTTAGCACCATACAAAAACTACATAAACATTTTTTTAAAAAACTGTTTCCTCCCAACAATAGAGGGCTGAGACTTTTGTTTTGTTCAATACCCTATTATAAATGTCTAGAAGATGCTTGTACTTTGCAAGTACTCAAATATTTGTGGAAAGCATGAACTTGATATCTGGAACTTTGGAGCTACAGTTAAGTAGTTAAAAACAGGTTTTTAAAAAATATTACTAGGCCAGCTCCCTGGTGCAGTAGTATTGTGCTGCTCAAGAGCAGGTGGATCCTACAAACACTGCTTGAACCCAGCCTGGTCAGCCTGAAACACATTGGGCCTGTGTGTGTGTCTAAGATTGAATGGGCTGAAGAACTGAAGGAAGGGAATAATAGCGTGATCAGACCCTGTGGAGGGTGCTTCCCTCTCTCTTTCTGTGTCTGTCATGCACATAAACTTTATTACAAATAAAATTTTAAAAAAATCTAATATTCATTGTTTTGAGAATTTCCCCCCTCCTTGAAGGTCAGTAATTTCATACTTGGTCATGTTTCATTTGTCCAATACGGTATACAGAGATGCTCTCCAGGTCTTAGCTTTTGAAGTTTTCTTAACAAGGTGTTCATAAAATTAAAAAGCATGTGGATAGAAAATAGAGACTTCATTACCAAATCATATTGTTTCCAGCAACAGAGAACTACTTTTTAAAGCTATCTTAGAATGTTTAGCTCAAGAAGCCCATCCAATAACAAGTTCACAGTCTATTATAAGCAAAAGGCCTTGGGACCAGCAGTTAGCGTAATGTCGCTAGACTCCCATGCAGTCAACTGTGGTTCGAGTCTCGGACCTGGTGGCTTAAACTCATACCGGGCACATGTGCGTGCGCGCCCAAGATCCCAAGAGACGGGAGAATGAAGGAGAATGGATTGCGGCATGACCATCCCCCTGGGGGGGGGGGGGGGTGATTTCTCACTTTCTGTTTCTTTCTGGTAAGCACATGTACTCTATAGCAAAAAACTCTCCAAAAAAAAAAAAAAAAGAAAAGAAAAAGAAAAAGGCCTTTGTTCTGCTCCCAGTCCCCCTGCCCCAATTTATGCCAATTTCTCAAAGCTTAAATGCCCTTACAGGAGCACTCCAAATCCTTTGTGGAACAAGATGAGACATATAATAAATATGTCAAGTTACCGTAGACTCTAATAACTGAACAGCACTTAACAAGTAGTGCTAGAATGCCTTTAAAACTCACTCAAGGGACCAGCAGATCACAATGGTTACTGGACTCCCACGTAGTATACAGTGGTTTGAGTCCCAACTCATGTCAGGTGCGTGTGTGAGCGTGCCCAAGATCCCAAGAGGAGGAGAATAGAGAAGGGACTGCAGTATGGCCATGGGAGTGGGGATGGGGGTGGTGTAATTTCTTGTTTTCTGTCTCTCTGTCTCTGTCTTTCTGGCAAGCGTGCATGCCCTATAGCAAAAACCTCTCAAAATAAATAAATTAAATAATAAGACACACTCAGTCTGGGGACTAGTGGATGACATAATGGTTACCTCGCTGTACTCCCACAGGTCAACGGCGGTTCCAGTCTGGACCCTGCAGCTTGAAACTCACACTGGGCACATGTAGGTGTGTGCCCAAGATCCTGAGAGGAAAATGGAGGAGAAGGGACTGGGGTGTGGCCATCCCACCTGAGGGGGGATTTTTCACCTGTCTCTCTGATGAGCGCTTATGCGCCCTACGGCAAAAATCTCTCTTAAAACACACACGCACACACACACCCTCTGTACCTGAAAACTCCTAGCTGGCAAATTAGGTAATTCTTGAGGCAAAGAATTCTACTGTGGGATGGTTCTAATTACAAGGTCTTCTCTAAGCCAAATCAAACTCTGCATTACTTCAATGATCCTAGTCCAGTCCTAGGTCAATACTTTCTCCACAGTGGCCTTCAAATACCTGAAAACTGTCTTGCCTTTTAGCTCTTTTCTTCTCCACAGTTCACCTATTCCTATAGAAATAACAGGCGTTTCCAAGTACCTCACTCACCAGATCACCTTTCTATTGACACTATTTATAAATAGTGCTTTAAAGAGGCGTTTCCAAACTTGAGCAGATCCCTGGTACGGCGTACGCTTTCTAACCTGAATAGAGCCCCTGGGGACTAGTCCCTCCCTTGGACTGGACACTACCAAAGACTTCTAACGAGGTTCGGCTTCCCACGGGTAGGTTCCCACAACCTCGGGCGCCATCCCGAACAATTCGCCTTGAATTCAGACCTCCCGAAGAGAGCTCGGGAAAGAGAGAAGGCGACCCGGGTCAGACTGAGAAATGGCCAGCTCACTGCTCAGAAAAAACTGTTGTGGAACTCGAAAGAGACAAAGTTTCATTTGTTAAACCCCTGGAGGGAGAGAAATGCTTTCCAGGGAGCTGGTGCCTCCACCCGCCGGGCAAGGACAGGAGGATCCTCCCTGTAGGATCCCTAGGACCGAACTGGGGGATGGTACTCCGAAGCCACAGGTGCTAAACCCACCCCTTCCTCCTCAAACCTTTAGGTCGAGGCTCCTTATTCCGCCCGCCAAGCTCCCCGGAGATCCGCAAGCTCACGGTTCAGTCACAACCGCTCCAGGCGCCGGGAGACCTCGCCGCACACCGCGAGACGGCGCAACCGGAAGTGCGTCAAGCCCCGCCCCCGCGGCGGGTTGCTCAGGGGCGGCAGCGGCCCCTCTAGGAATTCGGGAGGTCTGGGAATTTCTGTGTTTCAGGAGTTCGCCGGAAATTGGAGCAAGTCGGGGACTAGAGGCCCATTTCTAACGTGAAAAGGCGTGATCTTGCCATCAGTACCAGGGGCGGTCTGACCAGATGAAGGCTTTGGCGCTTCTCCCACTTCGTCCCCGACGCCCGGGGACAGGGAGAGACAGGCTGGACGCAGCGACTTCGGTCTCCCTTGTGGATTTCAGACCCTAGTTCACCTTTGTCTCCTCAGGACTATCACTTCTTTGACAACCTGGGCATGGTTGTGGACATGGAGCCCCGCGCTTGGCCCATGAAATCAGAGGTTCAGTTAACTCACAGCAGACATGGGTCACCAAAGCATCATTTTAAAGCAGCGGTGCGCCTTTGTGGCTCCTAACTGGGCGGGAAGCCTGCGGGCTGCTCAGTTTGCTGCTGCAGGACTTCATAGGGAAGTCTTTGCCTACATTTTCCTCCCTCTGCTCTTGCCCAGGTGCGGCTGTGTTTTCCATCTCATCCCTACTTCATTTGCCCCCAGCGAGTTTGCTTTTGCAAATCTGATCCTCTAAAAGTCATCCATATTGAGGGACTGCATCGTGTCTGCACATGGGATTCCCTATATGCACCGCACTTTTATAGGAACTTGATGTTGTTTTCCCCTGATGTTTTCTAGGATTATTTAAATTTTTATTTTATTTTAAAAATCATACAAAAGAGAAAATGACTTAATGAACTCCCTTCAACAATTGATCAGACTTGTTTAATTCATTTTCCCATGAACTTCTCTATCATCACTAGATTGTTTCCAAACAGACCTCAGGCATAATTATGTTGTTCCTAGGATGTTTCTACAGTCAAATTAAAATAATAATAATAAAATAAAATAAATAATTAAAAAAAGAGAAATACTTTTTTAAAAACGCATTGATTATGTCGCTGGACTCCCACATAGTAGACCATAGTATGAGTTCCAGACCCAGAATCCTGAAACATACCAGTCAGGTGTGCGTTTGCCCAAAGTCCCAAGAGGAGAATGGAGAAGGGATTACAGTGTGGACATCTCCCCTGGGGGGTGATTTCTTGCTTTGTCTCTTTGTCTCTCTCTGTCTCTCCAATGAGCATTCGTACCCTATAGCAAAAGTCTCTCTTTAAAAATAAGTGCCTTTCTGGCGGTGAAAATCTCCCCACAAGTACATGCTTCTTGCAAAGGACCTCCTTCATCCCTCTCCAGAAGGGGAGAAGAGGAAACACAAGAAGAAGCAGCTGGTGCAGAGCCCAAATTCCAACATCACGGATGTGAAGTGCCCAGGATGCTGTAAAATCACCAGTCTTCAGCCAGGCACAAACGGTAGTTCTGTGCGCTGGCTGCTCCACTGTCCTCTGCCAGCCTACAGGAGGAAACGCGAGGCCTACAGAAGGATGTTCCTTCAGGAGGAAGCAGCACTAAAAACATCCTGACTCAAGATGAGTGGGAAACCATCCCAATAAACACATTTTGGGGGGGGAAGCACCTCTTTTGTGTTTTGTTTTTGTTTTGCTATAGGGCATGTGCACTCACTAGAGAGAGAGAAAGAGAGAGAGAGAGAGAGAGAAATTACTCCGTAGAGGGATAGTCACACTGCAACTCCTTCTCCTCCAGTCTCCTCTCAGGGCATTGGGCACATACATGTATGTATCAACATGATTTTTCGAGTTGTCAGGCTTAGCATTTGAACCACACAGTCTGCCATGTGGGAATCCAGTGCCTTAACCTCTATGCTGCTTGTTGACCTGTACACATCCTTTTTATGTGCCTATTCATTTAAAGATAGTTTCCTCCTGGGATCAGCAGATGGTGTAATGGTTATGTCACTAGACTCCCAAGTAATCGACTACAGTTCGAGTCCCGAATCCGGCAGTTTAAAACTCATGCTTGGTGCATGTGTGCCCAAAATCCCAAGAAAAGAATGGAGGAGAAGGGATTGTAGCATGGCTACCCCCACCCCCACATACACACTGTAGGGTGATTTCTAACTTTCTGTCTCTCTGTCTCTCTCTGGAAAGTGAGACATTAAAAATCTCTCTCTAAAAGAAATATATAATTTCCTCTTTTCAGAAAGTTCTAATTGGTAAAAGTTCTTTAAATTACAGCAAATGTCTACGCATCTGCTTTCTTATCATTTCAACTCACTGATGCCTTTCCCCCCCACCCCCCAGAGGGCTCATTTGCTCGCCAGGGAGACAGAAAAAGAAAGGGAGAGGGAAAGAGCACCTCCCAGTGGGGAGTGGTCACACTGCAATCCCTTTTCCTGTCAGGATTTGTTGCATCCAACATGTGCCCAGCATGTTTTTCTTTTTTTTGTTTTTTTCCTTTTTTTAATTTTTAATAATTATTTATTGTATTTTATTTATTCATTCACTTATTTTTTAATTTGATCAGAGAGAGACAGAGGGTGAGAGTGAGAGAGAGAGGAAGTGAGAAAGCAAGCCACCAGATTCAGGACTTGAACCTTGGTCGGCCATGTGGGAGTGTCCAGCGCCTTAACCACCATACCACCTGCTGGTCCCCAGCCCAACATGTTTTTCAAGCTGCCAGGGCCAGGATTCCTACCATGGTTGGCTATGTGGGATCCAGCTTCCTCAACCTTGGGTGGACCTGATCCTGGTCCTATTATCTCACAGAATACATCTCATTGAGTATGTACACACGATCCTTGATTTACATTGCTTCAACTTACGATAGTTTGACTTTACAATAATGTGAAAGCAATATGCATTTCATAGATACCGTATTTTTTTTTTTAGAGGATTTTGCTATAGGGTGCATGCGCTTGCCAGCCAGACAGAGAGAGACAGAGAGACAGAAAGCGAGAAATCACCCCCCAGGGGGGATGGCCAGCTGCAATCCCTTCTCCTCCATTCTCCTCTCGGGATCTTGGGCACGCACGCACACGCGCCCGGCGTGAGTTTTAAGCCACCGGGTCCGGGACATGAACCGTGGTCGACTACGTGGGAGTCCAGCAACATAGCCATTACACTAAGTGCTGGTCCCTAGATACCGTATTTTTAATTTTGAGTTTTGATCTTTTCCCCAGGCTGGTGATATATGCAGTAATTAATACACTCGTGTGTTGCTGGGTAGGGGCAGCTAGTGGCTCCTGTCAGCCACTAGATCATGACCGTAAAGAACAGATACTATACAGTGAATGGTATTACATAAATTACATGAGATAATCAACACTTCATTAAAAGATAGGCTTTTGTTAGACAATTTTGTCCAACTGTAGCTTATGTAAGTATTCTGAGCATGTTTAAGATAGACCAAGCTAAGCTATGGTCAGTAGGTTAGGTGTACTAAAAGCATTTTTGATGTACGATATTTTTTTCTTACTTTTTTTTTGGAGAAGTTTTTGCTATAGGGCGTGTGCACTCACCAGAAAGACAGAGACAGAAAGTGAGAAATCACCCCCCAGGGGGAATGGCCATGCTACAATCTCTTCTCCTCCATTCTCCTCTCGGGATCTTGGGCACACATGCACACATGCCTGGCTTGAGTTTAAGCCACCGAGTCCAGGACTTGAACCGCAGTCAACTACATGGGAGTCCAGCAACATAGTCATTACACCAACTGCTGGTCCTCTTACTTTTTTTTCTTTTTCTTTTTTTTTTTAAGAGAGATTTTTGCTATAGGACATGTGTGCTCACCGGAGATACACAGAGAGACAGAAAGCAAGAAATCACCCCCCCAGGGGGATGCCATGCCACAATCCCTTCTCTTGGGATTTTGGGCACACATGCACATGTGCCAGTGTGAGTTTCAAGCCACCAGGTCTGGAACTTGAACCATAGTTGGCCATGGGAGAGTACAGCAATGCAATCATTATGCTATCTGCTGGTCACGATGTATGATATTTTAAACTAGCAATGGATTTAACAGTACCTAACCCTATTGAAAGTCGAGGAGCATTGGTAGTTCTTGTCAACTTTTTAAATGTTTGAAAATGATTACATATGATTTTCCTAAAGATCTATAAGAATTCTATGTAAAAAATTAAAAAAAAATAATTCCATGGTCACATCTGAAAGGTCCTTTTGAATTTTGGAATACAAAATGTGTGGACTTGGACACCTAAATTCATTTAAATGACCTCTGGCCTCTCCCACTTTATTTTTTCTACATTATTCCATTCTCTTTTGTCTTGGAAGATGATTCGGCTTGACCAAAAAAAAAAAAAAGCCTGAGCTCTGTAGCAGGAATCCAGAACAGGAAAAGATAGCACAGCTTACTGTTGTCCCTGGCTCCCTCATTCCTTTCTCAGCAGGGTGGTCATAGTTTTCTCTAAAATGGTTGCTTTTCTGGATCTTACTTGCTCATTCTCATCATCAGTCACCATTTTTGCTGCTATCAGCATGTTTGGTCAGTAGAGGGTGACTAAATCTTGATTTCTTAGAATATGGGGGGGGGAATTCCTGCCCACTGAACTTCCCTGTTTTCTTCCACATATACAGCAGAACAGGAAGCTAAGGAAAATAAAGGGAGAAGAGAATAAAAATGGGCTAGGGGATCAGCAGTTAGCGTAATGGCTATGTCGCTGGACTCCCACGTAGTCGACCGCGGTTCGCGTCCCGGACCTGGTGGCTTAAACTCATACCAGGCGCGTGTGCGTGCGTGCCCAAGATCCCGGGAGGAGAATGGAGGAGAAAGGACTGCAGTGTGGCCATCCCCCTGAGGGGTGATTTCTCGCTTTCTGTCAATCTGTCTCTCTCTGTCTTCCTGGCAAGTGCACGTGCCCTATAGCAAAAACCTCTCCCCCTCCCCCAAAGAAAAAGGAAAGAAATATGGGAAAAAGTGACCTGTGGACTAAAATCTGCCATGATTGATTTCAGAAAGTGTGAGCTGAGACCCAGAGTAGTGCACTCAGACACTTCACAAAGCAGGACTCTATGGAACATTGACATGCCACCATCTGGCATTCACTTGTGACAGTTACTAACTTTCTACAGTTTTCTTAATCAAAAGTGGTCTAGGTAACCTGTAAAGAGAGGATTAAAGCTTAAAGATTTTTTTAAAAAAAGAATTACTTTATTTAACCTTATTTCTTTATCTTTAATTTGACCAGAGAGGGACAGAGCGGGGGTGGGGGGAGTGAAAAAGCAAGCTGCTGGGCTCAGGACTTAAATCACGGTCGGCCATGTGGGAGTCCAGTGCCCTTAACTACCATGCCACCTGCCAGCCCCCAAAATGAAAGCTGTTCTTAAAAAAAAAAAAAAGGAGGGGGATAGCAGCAGTGAGAAGATGATGACAGTAGTTAAGGACCACTTCGTAGAGGAATTTGGTAGCCTAAAGGAAAGGATAGAGTCAAGAGATTTTCATATTTTATTTATTATTATTATTTTAAATAATTATTTTATTTAACTTTTATTATTATATCATTATTATTTTTCAGTTTGATCAGAGAGAGACAGAGAGAGAGAGAGAGGAAGTGAGAAAGCAAGCCACCAGGTCTGAGACTTGAACCGTGGTCGGCCATGTGGGAGTCCAATGCCTTTAACCACCACGCCACTTGCCAGCCCCCATATTTTATTTTTTATTAATTAAAATGGAACAGGTACTCGGTAGAGAAAGAGAGAACACATCCCTTAGCGGGGTGTGGTCATGCTGCAACTATTTTTCCACTGTTTCTCCATTCCATCAGGATTTTGGGCATGCATGCACATGTACCCAGCATGTTTTTCAAGCCTCTGGGGCCAGGATTTGAACCTTGGTTGACCATGTGGAATGTGGCTCCGTATGTATACCACTAATGGCTGCATTAAGGGCCTGGCCCCAAGCAAAAGATTTTTAAAATTTGTCTTTGTTTCTTAAAGCTACAGGTTTATTATTTAGACAGCAAGTTTAGGGATGAGGAGGAACCTGGAAGTGCTGAAGAGGGAGGCCGTATTCCTTGGCCATCAGTAGGTCAAAGTGTCTGGGAAAGGACCAGACAGGAAGCACATTAAGAGGGCCTGAGGTCCTTGGGAAAGAATATTGGGGGGGGGGTGTGGTGGTTAAGGTGGTGGTCTTCCACATGGTTGATCATGGTTCAAGTCCTGGACCTGGTGGCTTGCTTTCTCACTTTCCCTCTCTCTCTCTCTCTCTCTCTGATCAGATTATTTTAAAAAATAAAAATAAAAATAAAATAACTTTTTTTTTTTTTTTTTTTTTTTTTTTTTTTTTTTTTTGGAGAGGTTTTTGCTATAGGGCGCGTGCGCTCGCCAGACAGAGAGAGACAGAGAGATAGAAAGCAGGAAATCACCCCCCAGGGGGGATGGCCACGCCGCAATCCCTTCTCCTCCCTTCTCCTCTCGGGATCTTGGGCACGCACGCACACGCGCCCGGCGTGAGTTTAAGCCGCCGGGTCCGGGACTCGAACCACGGTCGACTACGTGGGAGTCCAGCGACATAGCCATTACGCTAACTGCTGGTCCCAAAATAAAATAACTTTTAAAAAGAATACTGAGGGTTACCTGCTGAGAAAGGGAGAGATGAGGCTGTGGTGGGCAGAGGAGTTTGGGGAGCAGGTGATACCTGGAGTGTCACAGGGCAGTGAACCCAGGAATACAGCAGAGAATAGGGCTTCCCAGCAAGGGCGGAGAACAAGGATAAGAACAAAGGTGGCCTAAAACCGCAGGAGGCCATGTCTGAATAGCTTCCACTTGTGGCTCTCTAACAAAGAAGGCACAGGAATGAAAGCAGCAGTGGAAGCCACCACGGGTTTGAACGGGACAAGACAGAATGAAACATGGAGTAAAGAGACAAAGTAAAAGCAATTAAGTTTTGTATGAGGATTTTGTTGTGGATCACAGTTTGTTTTCAATTTTGAAATTATATATATATTTTTCACCTAAAACATGCATTTTTATAACCAAGAACAAAAAACAAACACAAGTATTGTCACCTAGAGATAATTTATTCTTACCATGAGCCAGAAGAGAAACAACATAGAGAATATTACAAATCCCCACAATTTCCTCCCCCAACTTCACTATTCTAACATTTCTTTGTCAGACACCACCAGCCTCCTATTGACTATAAAGTATATAAATTTTAATTTTGCTGCCATT
Source organism: Tupaia tana (assembly GCA_026018925.1). Classification (NCBI taxonomy): domain Eukaryota; kingdom Metazoa; phylum Chordata; class Mammalia; order Scandentia; family Tupaiidae; genus Tupaia; species Tupaia tana. Next base: position 49,751,099 of record JAKSZU010000016.1, on the reverse strand, counting down.
CTCTTATGATTGAAACTTTAGCTCTAAAATCAAGGTTTCTTTTTTTTTTCCCAAAGTGGAGGAGTTTCCTAGCTTTAAAAAAAACCAAACCATTGATTCCACTGTTCATCAAAAGAAGCCTTTCTAGAAATGCTAATGAGGATTTTAAACAAATTCAATTTAAAAATCATTGAATATCTACCAAGCATCTGGACTCTTCAGACCAGTAAAATGAAAAATCTAGTTTTGAACAGCAATAATTTAATTCTGTGGGTATACAATAATGAAGTTTTTTCTTTTGGTCTAATTTATTCTAAATGGCGCTGGGAGATGACAAAACGGGACAGGTTGTTGTATCCAGTCTACAAATAAACAAGACGATGCCTGAGTTAGCTCTCTATATAGATTTAGGCTTATCAAGTTGACCTGGTTGTAATAATCTATATTTAACTAAAAGTTAATAATAAAAATACATATGTTCATTTTAAAATAATTACTGATTTTGCTTGCATATCCCACCCCTTACTTCTAAACTCATATATTTTTAGAACAAGATTTTCCTGCATAATCACAATCTGTTCCCTCCCATCCCACCCCCCTCATATATGTTTCCAAATAAGAACCCCTGCTACCCGCAGAAGCATCTCTAAACCTAACATGCTTTGTCCTTGTTAGGGCAGACTAAAAACTTTAAAAAGCAGCTGAACTGACCTGGCTGAGGGGAAGGGGAAGGTAAGTGAGCACTAACCCCAACCTTCTCTTCTCTCCCTCCTCAGACCTCCCAATTACTCCTGGCTGTTTATAACCCTCTCCCCACTTCTCCATCCTAATCCCCCTAACCTTGTTGGGAGATCAAATGACAATGATTTAAGGTGATTACAGCTGCTGGTCCAGTTCTCGGATCAAAGGAAAACCCAAATCTGAAACTGGAATGAAATCCAAGTTTCATTCATTCATAGATCCCATCCCTTTTGTCTTAAGACTCTCAGCTTTACCTCTTAATGAGTGCTTGTTGAAGGATAAAAACTTTGCTTATTACTGTGTAACTGGTAGTGAGTCATGACTCTTTAGTAAATGGAGGTGAGAATCTCAAAGATTAAAATCACAGCAGCCCATGGTTTTGAGGTCTACCTAATGCCCCTTCCTGAACTTCCACTGTTTTAAGATCACAGAGAAAAATGAGATTGGTGTCCACTATTAGACAGAGCCAGTCAATATGAAATGAAGTTTTCATGTTAAGACATTCTGTATTGTGGGATGTCAAAACTGTTTCCCAAACTTGTGTTTTACCTGCAGAATTGGAGATGGCTTACCTCCCTATACTTTCAAGTTTGTTTTACAAAGCGCTGAAAAGTAAAACAGATCATTTAATTTTGGGGTATCATAAAACATTAATCTGAATAGCAAAATAAGTAACTGCTTTGACATGTACAGTAGTGTGTCCATTCTTAAAATGAAACCTAGATCTACATTAGGAAAACTTTTCAAATAATAATGCTTATTAAGTTCTCCAACAATAGCTAAAATAAAAATCTACCCTAACTTCTATGAAACGATCTATTCATACCACTTAATTTCTTTTTCTCTGATTCTGTACTTCATTTAACAATGTGCAGACCCTCATTTGGTTTCCCAGATGGGGAACCCCAGCCTCTTCACAAATACTTCTGAGGTGCTTAGAGACAGACATAAAAATGTGGCTTCTACTAGCAATACTCTAGCTTGTACTGTTGTCACTGTTTGACTATATTTCATACTGTTACTCCAATTCACACATAAGTCTACCGTGAGGACATTAGGATGAACCTGATTACTTAGCTTTGGATAAGATGGGCATGATTACCTGGAATAAAGGTGACAAACTCTAGGACAAAAAAGAAAAAAAAGTTATTTTACAGCTATGAATCTTCACAAAGCCCCTCTTCTGATAATCATAAACCAGGGGAAGAAAGTGGGAGCAGGAAAGGTACACGGAGCACAGCCGGAAGGAATACTACAAGCCTTTTCAAACTTCCTGCAAGGCTGCACCTAGATATAGCTGTGTCTAGTTCTTGGGGAAGAGCCCACCTTGGCGTTTTCCTATCTCAAATATTCTATGCATTAAGATTTAAGAGACAGTGGGTAAACAGGACCATGGTTTACAGAAGTTGGTCAGGTTAAGTGACTAGCTAGTTCAGAATACTTTGTACTCTCAACTCACAAGAGATTCCATTCCGTTTCCTTGCAATGGAGACCTGGCAAGTCAAAGGTAAACTTACTAGTCTTGAAAACTCTCAAAAAGCTGCAGATATTTATAAGAGTTGTTCCATTTTAGTGCCCTCATTGTCTTTCTCAAGAATTTACTAATCTTGTCTCTTGACTTGAAAAGCACCAAACTATAAAGCTTCTTTCTTTTACCCCCTCCTCAGTTCTGTGAACTTTTTGTCTATAACCACATCAATTTCTTCACTACTCACTCCAAAACTTCACTCTTTTGGAGTGGTATGTTCTGTCAAATAGATTAAAATAAAATACATAATCTGCTTACACGAAATATACAGAACAAACAGGGGTTGGAGGTATAAAACACACATTGACGTTATGGTCATACAAAATATATAGACGTACCCAACATTAACAATTTTTTTTAAAAGGAGTTGTACATTTTCTTTAGCATTTCCCTGTTCTTTTTTCTTCTGTGGATCCTCTGGAGTGAAGATGGAGTTCCTTCTGCAGTGTTTCTGAAATTCATTACATGACTGGAACATACTGATGGAATTCATATTCTGTCTAAAGCAACGAGTGCTGTACATGAAATTTTCCTCACATATAATATTAATAACATTTATTTACAGTATAAACTTTCTGATGCTAAGGGTTGAGATGTGATCAAAGGCTTTGCCACATTTATCACATTCAAGAGGTGGTTTTTTTCTGAAGTAAATTCTCTGGTGTATATAAGATGTGAATTGTCCCACATATCAAACATGTGACTCTCTCTACACATATTTAGCACAATATCACTTTTATGTTTTTGTAAGTGCCTTCCTTATAGTGTTTCATACATCTGCATTCTTGAGTTTTAGCCTTGCCTGCCAGGCTGGAATAGAAACAAATGTCTCCACACAACTTCAAGAATTTTACTTCTCTTCCTGGCAAGGTTAAAGTAAACTTGTAAAAACTCTTCAGAAACTTCCACTATGTCAACTAGCATGCTAATGGTTACCTATGTAGTACTTAAACTGGTAACATACTTTAGCCAGTAGAGAACTTTAGAATAACTATCCTGAGCACTAATTAGATGTTGTAGGTGTTTTTGACCATGACCCAAATTACACTTTCAGTGAGCATCTGATAAATGAATGCAATGCAAATGATTTTAATAAACAGTTATAGCTTGTTTTCCTCAGAAAACACATCTTCAAATAGCTGCTTCAAGGAGTGCCTCTGCTGACTGGAGCAAGCCCAGTGGCTAGGCAACAAAGTCAATACAATGACCCAACAAAATGGAAGTAAAGGTGGGGGATGCAGGTCACATTTAACTTCCATTTTAAAACAAATCCCCCAAGTAATGGCTGAATTATGTCAGCACTGTAGTTGTGTCTTAAAAAAGGGCAATGTAGACCAACCAAAGTCCTTTCCTTCTTAAGAACAAAGTCAGTATTTGGATCAGTGCCAGGATCTATGCGCTTCACTTTCAGTTGCTTTCTAGAGGGAAGTCTTCTCAAAAGCATCAACAATATTCTGTGCAACCATCACTGTGGCTTATTATTTGAAGAAAATCTTTGAATTTCTATACTATAAAACTAGGTATACTCTTCTGAAGTATCTCTGTTTTTCTTAAATTGGATGGACAGAAATACTCTGGTTGCCAATTCACTTACTACTTGACGTTTTCCCAGGCAGTACTGATGAAACAGCTTGGAATCAACAGGGAAAATTGTGATTGGTCCAAGAAATAAAGCCAGAGAGTGTCAAAGAATGACTGCTGTGCAGAATTTGAGTTTGGTCTGGAGCTGAGGCCACATCTGCTTACACCTTTTTGGTTCCACATAAAGCCATGCTGTCTCCTGGACTTCAGCTGTAGGACAGTAAACTGATAAATGACAGTTTTAGTTATGTTTCTTGAGGGAGAATCTCAAACTTTATGTGGGGCTTTCCTGTTAAGGAGTGGTCACACTGACAGTCTTCAGGTTTGTCCTTAGTTATGTTTCTAAGTTTCTGCAGGGCTATTCACAATCATTTGAATTCTCTCACAAGCAGAACCATTTCTACCCAAGCCATTGATAACTACCTACACAGCCTTCGATACTTAGGTCTTCTGTATGTGTGAAATAATTCCCATCATTAGCTTCTAGGGAGCCAAGTGTATTCTCCTTGCACAGATGATGGAATTAAAGTTTCATAATTCCACCTCAACCTTTAGTAATGAGAAAGAAAAGACATTGTGCATCATGGCTATGATAAAACCAACCACATCTCAGAACATTAGCAAACTTCTCAGACCAACAAAATATGTTTAGAAATCACCAGCTAATGATGCCAAATGCTTTTCCAAAGTTTTTGGAAAAGTATGGAAAAAATGCTATTTTTTTTTTTTGTGAAAAGCAACCAAACGCCTATCTTCTGAACTATATCATCTAAACTTTGAGTGATTGAGAAAGTGCCCAAATGATCACATGTTCAGCAGCTGACTGAAGAGAATTCTGGCTAAAATCTCTATCACAGAAAATGTTAAATAATAATAATAAGACCTTAGTCAGTGTACCTATTTTTTCTTCATTAAGAGTCATTTGACATTCTGTGGTATTCACTCATTGATCTATATTTAGAGTTTATGCAGGCAGCTAACCAGTGCCTTTCGTTTATATTTAGGACAAAAAGACCATCACGTCCCACAGGTCTAGCATGCCTCATGGCTCCAAAGGGCCTCATTAAAAGTTGGGCCATACTACCATATTTCAGGTACTCAGATTCACAAGGCTTTATCGTAAATGTAGAAGTCCTTTAGAAGTCAGTCATAATGAGTGCCTCTTAAGTGTTCAGCACTATGTCTGGTGCTGCTATGCTGTCAAGGATATAAACATATCCTGTGTCAACTGAAGTTATCTTTTTTGGGGGTGATAAGAAACTTCCATACATGAAACAATGAAGGATTAAAAGTCAGTATATGATCAAGTGCTAACTTGTGAAGAAATGCATTTAGGAGTGCTCTAGTGCTTTAGGGATTTCAAGAAGAGAGAAAAGTGTTTTGAATCCTTGTTGCCACTTCAGTAGAATTAATCTCAGCGATGAGGATAGAACCATCTACATTTGTTGCAGTCCTTTGGAACTGTAGACTGGTGCACATACCCTCTCTTTCAGTAAGAGATAGAAATCTTTGGTTTGATACTATCAGCACAGTCCTAGATTTCTATAGCTTTGGTAGGCTACCAGTGATCATATATATATAACTTATTGTATATATAACTAGCTTGAGCAGCATGTCCCAATTTAGTTTTTATTTTACCTGTCCCTCTTTTTTGAGAAATAAGCAAGATGTTGGCCAAGCAGGGCTTGTTTGCAGCAAGTTAGCTTCTTAACCTCAGTATCATGTTCACAAAGCCAATCTTCATCTTTCATTCTAAATTGTGGTTACTTAGAGTCCAAAAAGAGCCTTAAAGGTATCCTCATGATTGAAAAGCTTGACATTTTACTGTGTGTGTGCTTTTATCTTATGTGGATTATCCATATGACTAGCTTTTCCCTGCAGGGGCTGTATGGAAGAATTACATGCCCTCAGACTACAAAGGCAGAACACTGCTGATGTAACTATAAGGATCCTTAAGTGTGACTTAAAAAAAAATCTATTCAGGCTGTTTTTTTTTTTTTTTTTCCTCCATGGGCACACACCTCTGAAATAATTTTACAAACAAAAGGGGAATGGCTTGATGACAAATTCTTGCCTTACACACAACTTTTCAGGAATGCTCCAAATGCATCAAGAGAGGCAGGGCTGTACTCAGAGGCTCTCTCTCTGGCATGGATTCTGTGATGCAAAGTGAGGGTTGAGCTCCGGGTGAAGGCCTTGCCACACTTAGTGCACTTATAGGGCTTTTCTCGAGTGTGAATTCTCCGATGTAAAATAAGGTATGAGTTTCGGTTGAAAGCTTTTCCACATTCACTACATTCGTAGGGTTTTTCCCCTGTGTGAATTCTCTGATGTTTAGTGAGGTCTGAGCTCTGGCTGAAGGCCTTCCCACACTCGTTACATTCATAAGGTTTCTCTCCAGAGTGGATGCGCTGATGGAGGATGAGATTGGAACTATGACTGAAGGCTTTACCACATTCATTACATTCATGAGGTTTCTCTCCTGTGTGAATTCTCTGATGCAGAACTAGGTTTGAGTTAAGACTGAAGGCTTTCCCACACTCACTACATTCATAGGGCTTTTCTCCAGTGTGGATTATTTTATGGCGAATAAGGCTTGAACTTCTGGTGAAGCATTTACCACATTCATCACATCTGTGAGACTTGGTTCCAGTCGGAACTTCTTCTTGGGTATTAAAGTTTGAACTTAGACTGAAGCTTCTTCCCAATCCTTTACCTTTCTCCCTTGGACCTCTCTCTCCTGGGGTGGACTTTTTGTCCTTGACTGCAGCTGGCCCTGAATCTTTTTTCTCTTTTCCAGTTTTCTCCTCAGGGTTTTTCTGCTGCCTTTCTGCTACCCGGCCCTGCTGTTCACGTTTCTCTCCAATCTCCTTCTGGAACTTTCCTGCTGTCTCCCCACGTAATGCAGAATCTTCTGCCTTTGAGGCTGACTCTTCATTTTCATTCCTGTTTTCACAACCTGGCAATAAATAGAAAATACAAATAGTACCTTTTTCTTTTGCATATACAGATTAACCAAGTGATATTATTTCCCAGAAAAATTCTACAAGCCTTCAAAAAGATGCCACAATATCAATCCAAGATAGAAACAGGAAGAAAACAAGGGAAGAAACTGGGACAACTGGGAATAGAGGGGGGAAATTAGAAGAAGGGCAGAATGGAAAGAAAGAAGAAATAACAACAAAAGAAGCACAAAGAGGTGGAAACAGACAAGCTAGGGACTGAGCAGAGGAAAAAGAACAAGTTAAGGCAGAAAGGAAAGGATAGTAGTTAAAGGTCTTCAAAGGTTACAATTCAGTCATTTGATCATCTGATAATTAATTTAAAGGAACAAACACACATTTAAAAACACATGCTCCATTTCTAACAAACACTTTTAAGTTTAAAATTTTTCTTTGTGGGACCAGCAGATGGCATAATGTGCTGCTGGACTCCAATGTAGTCAGTCGACCGCGGTTCAAGTCCTGGACCCAGCAATTTAAAACTCAAGCTGGGGGACCGGCAGGAGGCCTGGTGGTTAAGGGTGCTGGACTCCCACATGGCTGACAGCAGTTCGAGTCCCAGACCTGATGGCTTGCTTTCTCACTTTCCCCCTCTCTGGTCAAATTAAAATAAATAAATAGTTAAAGAAAATATTTATAAATAAATAAATAAATAAAGCTCAAGCTGGGCACGTATGCACATGTGCCCAAAATCCTGAGGGAAGAATGGAGGAGAAGTGATTGCAGTATGGCAATCCACTTGGGAGGTGATTTCTCGTTTTCTGCCTGTCTCTCCAGTAAGCACATGTGTCCTACAGCAAAAGTTTCTCAAAAAAAGGAAAAAAAAAAAAACTTTGCTAAAAAAGAGGTATTACCAGAAAGAAAGAAAGATAGTTTGAAAAGGAAGAATAAACACTCCTCCAATTCTGTGAGTATTTTATCAACAAAGTGATGGTTAACTTGACAAAATAAGGATTTCTTTTTTTTTTTGGAGAGGTTTTCACTATAGGGCGTGTGCGCTCGCCAGACAGAGAGAGACAGAGAGACAGAAAGTGAGAAATCCCCAGGGGAAATGGCCACGCCACAATCCCTTCTCCTCCATTCTCCTCTCGGGATCTTGGGCACGCACGCACATGCGCCCGGCGTGTTTTAAGCCACCGGGTCTGGGACGCGAACCGCGGTTGACTACATGGGAGTCCAGCGACACAGCCATTACGCTAACTGCTAGTCCCCACAAAATAAGGATTTCTGAACTTGGCAGTTTAAGGGGACCTTCAGACACAAGAAATAGTGTCTCTCCGCTAGGGGGAGCAGTGCACAGCTGACAGTGCTTAAGTAACGTGTGAACAAATTAGTGAGGACATTAATAAACATAATTAACTTCACTGATTGACAACTAAGAATATTTGAGAAAAGAAACTGAGAACAATTCTGGAAATAACCCATGAAACAGATAAGGTAGAAAAGTCCTTTTTTTTTTTTTTTTTTTTTTTTAAATAAATGTAGAGCTAATCTCTTCATTTTGGTCATCAATATTAAAACACTAATTTTTACTGTACATGGCCACTGTGCTTTTAAGTCAAGACTGAAAATTAGGCAACACAGGGACCAGCAGGTGGCATGGTAGTTAAGGCGCTGGGCATTCCCACATGGCCAACCATGGTTTGAGTCCTGGACCTGGTGGCTTACTTTCTCTCTCTCTCTCTGACTCTTTCTGGTCAAATTAAAATAAATGAATGAATAAATAAAATAATTCTAAAAGAAAAAGAAAAAAAAAGAAAACTATGCAACACATATACACTATTTTATATATGTTTATATTTGTCTAGGAAAAAATAACAAGGTACCCCAATGCTATTCTTTACTTATTTGGTCTTAAGAAATCTACGAAAAGGGCCTGCATTACCTGAAACAGGGCCCTGAACATGACTGAGGGAGCTGACCCATATCTAGTCTCTAACTTCGGTGATGAAATAACTGCAAATACTGAACCTATTTTTTTTTTATTTAACTTTATTTATTTTAATTTAATTTTATTTATTTATTCATACTTATTTTAATTTGATCAGAGAGAGAGACACAAGGTGGGGAAAAGTGGGAAAGCAAGCTACCAGGTCTGGGACTTGAACCATGGTCAGCCATGTGGTAGTGTCCAGCACCTGAACCACCATGCCACCTGCTGGTCCCACTGAACCTATTTTTTAAAAATTTGCCAGAGGGGAACCAGCAGTTAGTGTAATGGCTATGTTGCTGAACTCCTACGTAGTCGACCATGGTTCGCGTCCTGGACCCTGGTGGCTTAGAACTCACGCCGGGCGCGTGTGCGTGTGTGCCCAAGATCCTGAGAGGAGAATGGAGGAGAAGGGATTGCGGCGTGGGCCATCCCCCCGGGGGATGATTTCTCGCTTTCTGTCTCTCTCTCTCTCTGTCTTTCTGGCAAGTGCACGCGCCCTATAGCAAAAACCTCTCCAAAAAAAAAAAAAAAAGAATAAGGGAGGAGGAAATGGAATGCAAAGCCAGTTGTTTTTGGATGTAAATCATCTGAAGATGTGAAAATACATAATTTCTCTGATCTTTCTGGGGGGACAATCTGATAAACACATGTGACTTCCTTTAGCCCTGATACTGGGCAGTATCGAGGTATTGGGTATCAACAACAGGAAGATAACCATTGACAGCAGGCAGACACTGCTTTCCTATATAGATGCTTCTCAATAGCCCTGCTAGAGTAGCTTACATGTTTCTGCATGTGTCCACAGGCCACATGTTTTCATCACATGTTTTCAGACTGGCTGCTCTCCACAATGGTGGTTAAGATACTGGATCCCACAAGGCCAAACTCTGAGGTTTCTGTCCCAGACCTGGTCACTTGAAAAATACACCAGGCATGTGTACATGTGTGTCCAAAATCCTGAGAAGGGAATGGAGAAGGGATTGTGGCATGGTCATCCCCTCTTGGGGATGATTTCTCACTTTCCCTTTCTCTCTCAGGCAAGTGCACAAAGCCCTATGGCAAAAATCTAAATAACAACAACAACAAAACAAATCTCACCTGGAATCAGACCATGGTTTGGAATTAAATGAATATAACTGTCTTTGCTCTCCATCTGGTCTGAAGAAAGGGGATCAACAGTCTCTAAATTCTTACTGATACTCAACTGGAGATCCCACCAACTAACAAATAAGGCAAAAACAATACTTTAAAACAATAATTCTGTATCAGTCTTACCCTGAGAAAACACATTTCCATAATTCTCCTGCCTGTTGTCTCTACTGAGATTCCTCCGAGCCAGGTTCTGACAGCCCCATTCTTCCAGGATGAGGGACACAGCCATGTCCTCAATCTTCACCATTGCCTGAAATAATAAGAGATCCCTGCACTCAGTTTTTCCCAAATTCAGGGACATTTCTTCCATTGCCCACAACTAGAGTCAGGGACAGAGGTGACTGCAAAGCTATAGCACCCTTGGAAAGAAAATGTGACCAGAGCCTGGTAGATTAGTGGGTCCAAGGTGGAAAGACACTAAATGGAGAGGGAGAGTGGGGCTTTTCTGTGAGCAGGGGATTAAGAGTGAATGGCCTGTTGGAAATGTTTACAGAGTCCCAGGAAGAAAGGCAAAGACAAGGAATTTGGAAGGGCAGAGGGGCCCACTGCTCACCTGGGAATCTGCTGTGAATAGTGCAGATGCCATCGCCTGGTCTCTGGGACTTCCCTCGTGATGAGAGGCAGGAACATGGGTAGCAGGGAGAGCTAGAGGAGGAGAAAGGGGCTGTAAGTAAGTCAGCCCTGGACTGAGCCTCCTTCAGAGAAGGGCCTGAGCACTCTCCTTCCTGCACCAGCACATTCACTGTTCGATCTTTACCCAAGAGAAAGCTTCAGAGAACATCAAGAGAAACCATTTTTCCAAGACCTCTTCTCTTAAGCAGGAGTCACAGGAGTCCTAGAAGTAGTTACCTGGTTCAATTATTTTCTTTTAAAGGAGGGGGCATACAGAGGCATTGAGAGGATAAATGACTTGCCTAATGTTACCAAATTAAAAATGGCAGAGTCAGAACTAGAACTCAGGTTTCTATTCTTGGCTACAAAAATAGGTAATGATTAGCCCGTGATTCAATTCGGGCTCATTATTTTTTCTAATTCTACAAACATACTGAGGTATTAAAACCTCATTTATGCCTATACTTGTGAAAAATGCAACATAGCTTTATAATCTTTAATAGTAATATTTAGACAGGCAGGGAAGTAAGGGGGGGTCTTCCTACCTCTGGGTTAAGTTTTTGTCACTATGTGTCCCTCTACTTTTCTCCCTCATTTGGTCACAATAAACAGTTTTGTGGGGTTTTTTGATAAAATGTATACATGGTTCAAATGTTAATGAAACATTTACAAATATATAAAGATAAGGGCTGACACTCATATAATAAAAGATATCATATGATCACACTAACAGCAATGTGTAAGAAGAATTAGGAAAAACTTACATTGCAAAATTAGCACTCCTCTCCTCCTGCCAAATACTATTAAATTTGCAACTGTTACTGGAATATAGAGGATATATACTGGGCTACAAAGACTTTTAGAAAAATAAATTTTAAACTAAATTACCAGCTTATAACTATTTTTTTTTAAGAGAGATTTTTGCTATAGGTTGTGTGTGCTCACCAGAGAAACAGAGAGAAAGCAAGCAAGAAATCACCCCTGGGAAGGTGGGGGGGGATAGCCACGCCACAATCACTTCTCCTCCATTCTCCTCTTGGGATCTTGGGCACGCACGCACACGTGCCTGGCATGAGTTTTAAGCCACTGGGCCCAGGTCTTGAACCAATAGACCATGTGGGAATCCAACAATATAACCATTACACCACCTGCTGGTCCTGCCTATAACTATTTTGAACTGTACAATAAGATAGCTAAAGCAAAATGTACAGAAGGATCCAAGGACCTAGCACTTTAACCTTCTGAGAATTAGGAAACACTCCAGAAGATAAAAGGGACAAAGAGGAAACAGAACCATTTACTAAATAACAACATTACGTACCAGGGTCTCTAAAAATATCACTATGGCTACCTGAAGCACTAATATGGCACTTAAGATCATGAATATCCTGCCCAATTTCCTGCTGTTACCCTCTGTAAGTGTGAAGAAAACCTACAACCTCTACAGGGCATCAACAGTGGTAGAGTTAAACAGTTTCTCTAGCATCTGTCTGCTGGCTGTCCTCCAGGAGGCATGGCTGAGGAAACACTTCCTTAAGCTTCATGAGCTAATATTCCTACCTAGAAGTAAACACAGTGATTCAGGAACGTGTCTTGATCAGCCCTTCTTGAACTGTACTTTGAACAACTGATTTTATTGTTTTATGAACTTCCTATGCACGTATTTTTATTTTAAAACTGAATAAAGATATTATCTATTTCCCTTAAAGGGAAAAATAAACTGATTTTTATTTGCATGACCCTGTGCTGATTTTTCTTCTCATGTTCCTCAACCACGGGGTGGAAAAACATTTTTTTCTTTCATTTTTTCCCCATTGCTTGAAATCTTTGAAAATAACCTAAAAAGGTGAATACTATATAACATTTTATGTATGTCAAATAAAATAGATCTTTTTAAAAACTTTTTAAAATTTACTTTTATTTGTTATTATTTTTTATTTTTTAATTTGACCAAAGAGTAAGAGAGAGAGTGAGAGAAAGGAAAAGTGAGAAGGCCACCAGGCCCAGGACTTGAACTGCAGTTGACCATGTGGGAGTCCAGCACCTTAACCACCACGCATCCTGCTGGCCCCCCATAAAATAGATCTTTTAAAAGATTTATGATCCTCTTAAAGATATTTTATGACACACTAGAGTGTTTCCAGACCCAGGCTGGAAATAACGTATTTTTTGTTCCCAATACTTGACTGCTGAAAATCTGCTGACAATTCAATAAATAATGTAATGGCCATCAAGTTCATCATGCACAGCTCATTTACCTCCTTAGTAACATCACTTAACTCTTTAGATTGGTCAGCAAGTTATGTTTTCTCTAGTATCTTGTTATAATGACAATAATCTATAATAACAAAAACAAGCAAGCTTCTTTATAACAGGTGCCCAGCAACAGAGAGAGAGTTCTTCCATACTGAATTCACTTCTTTTCCCCAAAACAAAATCTTGCTTCTTACCCCGAGACTGTAAAAGGCGGGGTTTCCGAGATGAATGCTTAAAATGGGACTGTGTGGCTCCGTGATGAAGGTCAAAGCTCGAGGACTCCTGAACGGGATCCAAAGGCACCATCCCTCTTGCAAGCATCTCAGGGCCATGAACTTGACCTGGGACCTGAGGACAAATAAGTTGGTTTTGTGGATAAATCTTTTTTTTTTTTTGGAGAGGTTTTTGGTATAGGGTGCGTGCACTCACCAGAAAGAGACAGAAAACGAGAAATCACCCCCTAGGGGGGACAGCCATGCCACAATCCCTTCTCCATTCTCCTCTAGGGATCTTGGGCACACACGCACACGTGTCTGGTGTGAGTTTAAGCCACTGGGTCCAGGACTCAAACTGTAGTCGACTACATGGGAGTCCGGCAACATAGCCATTACCCCAACTGCTGGTCCCAATCTTTTTTTTTTTTTTTTTTTTTTTTTTTTTTTAATTTTTAAAATTTAAAATTTTTGCAGTTGCCAGAGAGAGGTGAGAAAGCAGCCCTCCAGGAAGGACAGCCATATTACAATCTCTTCCTCTCCATCATCCTCTCAGTATTCTGGGCATGCACGCACACAAGCCCAACACACCCCTTAAGCCACTAGGTCCTGGACCTGAACCGTGCATCCAGCCATGTGGGATCTAGCCACCCCAACCATGATGCCACCTCTGGCCAGATAAGTCACTTTTAGAACAGGAGTAGAATATTAAAGAAAAGATTGTAAGCATGCTAGTGGAAGCAAGGAAGAAAGGCCAGAGCATGTTTTAAAATCTAAGGACAGCAGAATGAGTTAACACCACAAAGACTACTAATGCTAGCTTTAAATCAGTAACTCTCTCCCAGCTCCAATCTCAAAGTCTACCTCCCGCTCACACAGAAGGTTTCACTTCTTTTTACCTGCTGTCCTGACAAATCAAGCTCCAAGTCTTCCAGAAGAGTCACGGCCTCCTCTCCACTGTCAGGACGGTATTCCTGCAGCCAGACTTGGAGTTCCTTAGGCAGAATGGAAAGGAATTGCTCCAGCACCAGCAGCTCCAAGATCTGTTCCTTGGTGTTTACTTCTGGTCGTAGCCACTGATGACAAAGTTCCTTCAGTCGACTCAGAGCCTCTCGAGGCCCAAAAGTGTTCTGGTAACAGAAGCGCCTGAAGCGCTGGCGGAATATCTCAGGGTCTGGAGGCGGTGTGTCCTGCAGGCTGGCATCATGCCCCCACATGTGGTCTTCTTCATCTTCCTCCTCTACCTTCACAATTACGATGCCATCCTTCTCCTGTGCCACCTGCGGGGACAGACCTGTCGCTTCCCTTGACTCAGCAGTCATCATTCAGGCTCAGGGAGCTGACTTGATCAGTCTGTGCACACCTTTCTGTTCTGGGAGGTATTTTATGTTCTCTCTTTCTGTACTATTCCTGAAACAGTAAAAGAAGTTTTTAGTGTCCTTTACAAAGAGTGACCTGTGATGCTAATTCATACAAGGCTACATTTCAAGGCACTAAAGATGCTTCTGAATAATGAAGAAAAGAACTACAGAGCTGTACTGTTCTGTCACTTCATAGATTAAGGTGTGTAAACAGAACCTTCAAACTGGCAAACTTCACCCTTGGGGTGTTTACCTGGAGTCAGAAAAACTTATCTCCAGGGATATGGCAGGTCACAACATCTCTGCATTTACAGTACTTAGCTCAAGGTCAGCTAATGTTAGCAGGGTACAGGGCTTAAAGCAGTACATGCACAATTTTCTTTTGTTCCCACATCCAAACCATAACCCAAGCAGGCAGGCAGAACTTTTTATACCATTTTACAGATGACATAACCAAAGATTAAATAGCTTAAGGTTCAGTAGCAGGTGTCTACCTCTTAAGCCAAATTTGAAGCCCAGGTCTTATTCATCTAACAGTTAGCTATTTTTATTGATTTTATGGGTGCCTTGGCCAGCCTAAAGCTGCAGTTTCCAAATTATAAAATTCTCTAGGGACACAGAAAGAAAACGCCAGAGGACCAGCAGTTGGCGTAATGGCTATGTTGCTGAACTCCCATGTAGTCAACTGGGGTTCAAGTCTCCGACCTGGTGGCTTAAACTCACGCCGGGCACGTGTGCGTGTGTGCCCAAGATCTCGAAAGGAGAATGGAGAAGGGATTGCAGCATGGCCATCCCCCCCTGGGGGATGATTTCTCGCTTTCTGTCTGTCTCTCTGTGTCTCTCTGGTGAGCACACGCACCCTGTAGCAAAACCTCTCCAAAAAAGAAAGAAAATGACAGAATGTTTATTTCATTTTATTTTACTTTATTTTATTCCCTTGTTCTCATTTAAATTTAAAAAATAAAAAAAGTTTTAAAAAAGTGAAAAAGTTAAAAAAAAGAACTTTAAAAAATAGAAAGTCTCTAAGGACCCAGCAGATGGTTATGTCACTTGTCTCCCACATGACCAACCACAGTTCAAGTCCCAAATCCAGTGGCTTGAAACTTATGCTGGACGCATGTACATACGTGCCCAAGGTACTGGAGTAGAAGGGATTGTGGCATGGCCATCCCTCCCGTGGGAAAATTTCTCATTTTCCCCTCTCACTAACTCTCTCTCTCTCTGGCAAGTGCATGCTCTAAAGCAAAAACTTCTACAAAAAACAAACAAACAAACAAAAAAACACACACAACTATATTTTAAAGTCTATATTTTATTTATTTATTTTTTAGAGAGATTTTTGCTATAGGGCATGTTTGCTCCTTGGAGAGACAGAAAGCAAGAAATCATGCCCCCAGGGAGGATAGCCATGCCACAATCCCTTCTCCTCCATTCTCCTCTTGCTTGGGATTTTGGGCACACATGCACGCACACCTATGAGTTTTTTTTTAAGCCGCCAAGTCTGGGATTCAAACTGTGGTCAACTACATGGGAGTCCAGTGACATAATCAATATGCCATCTGCTGGTCCAGAAAGTCTGTCTATCTCTCTCTCTCTCTCTAGCTATCTATATATATATTTTTAAAGAATTACTTCCTTTATTTTATTTATCATTATTATTATTTTTAAAATTTGACCAGAGCAAGACACAGAGAAGGAGAGAGGGAGAGGGAGAGAGAAGGGGAGGGAGAGAGAGAGAGACAGAGAGAAAGTGAGAAAGCAAGCCATTAGGTTTGGGACTTGAACTGTGGTCAGCCATGTGGAAGTCCAGTCCTAACCACCATGCCATCTGCTGGTCCCTAAAGTCTATATTTTAAACATGAGAGAAACTGAGCCCCATTTTATATATTAGGTCACTGGGAAAGTCATGCCATGTTTTTCTGATGCAAAAAGGTGTCATGACTTTCTAGACAGCCCAATATAAATTGACACTGATACTATCACTTGGTCTAAATATCAAAGTATCACATTGTATAGGGTACATGATACATTTTGAGAGTGGAAGGTCCCTCCCTCCCTGTCCCCCACATTCCAGATGGGTGTCAAAGTGTCTGCACTTGTTCACTTTTAGACATCGTAAAGTGTCCCAGTTTACCTGAGATGTATGTCTATTACTTTATTAGTTTTAACTAACTTCACCTGCATAGAAGACAAGCATCTTTAAAGATTCTTGAAGAGAAACTAGAGGAAATACTACTGCTGCATAAATAAGCACACAGGAAAATGGCACAGATGAAGCTTCTATTTAAAACAAGGTGTTAGCCACATTTAAGAAGTAAAACCCGGGAACCAGCAGTTAGCGTAATGGCTATGTCGCTGGACTCCCACGTAGTCAACCGCGGTTCGCGTCTCGGACCCGGTGGCTTAAAACTCACGCCGGGCGCGTGTGCGTGCGTGCCCAAGATCCCGAGAGAAGAATGGAGGAGAAGGGATTGCAGCGTGACCATCCCCCCGGGGGGTGATTTCTCGCTTTCTGTCTTTATGTCTCTCTCTGTCTGGTGAGCACACACGCCCTATAGCGAAAATCTCTCAAAAAAAAAAAAAAGAAGTAAAACCCAATGTTTCTCTAAATCAAACAAAAAGTTACCAGTAAGTGAAAGAGTAACTTCTTAAAAAAAATAAAAGAAGTCAGTAAGGGGCATGAAGGTTAAGGGAGTTGGATACCACATGGCTGACTCCAAAGTTTGAGTCCCGGACCCAGTGGCTTAAAAACCGCAGAGTGCATGTGCGTGTGCCCTTGCATGCCTAAAATTCCAACAGGAGAATGAAGAAGAAGGGTTTGTTGCATGGCCATCCTGCCTAGGAGGTGATTTATGACTTTGTTTCTCTCCAGTGAGCACATGTGCACACATGCTAGAAAGAGGGGGAGAAAAGTGTGAGAAAAGACTTACGAAAACAAATATATGAAATGTTCACATTGTTGTGTAACTTAAATTGTCAAAAATGATAACAAGTATCTTGAAAAAACCCTAACATGCACATATTTTTAAGAAATGGAAAATACATTTTTTGCTTTTTTGTAGGGGTATGTGCTCCTTAGAGAAAAAAAAAATGAGAAAGCACCCCTCGGGTGGATGCCACATTGCATTCCCCTCTCCTCCACTTTCTCTTGGGGTTTTGAGTGTGCACACGTGCGTGCGCATGTGCACACTCACACACACACACACACAAACACACACCTGGCATGTTTTTCAAGCTACCACATCCAGGACTCAAACTTTGCAGTTAGCCATGTGGGATCCAGCCAGGCACCACTGGTTGGCCCAAACTTGGAAATACTTTCTAGCCTATTTTAAAATCATCCAAATGAAAATTTTTAGTATGTATGTAGTCTGTTGAGAATACTGGGGCCAGCAGGTGGCATGGTAGTTGGGACATCAGACTTACACATGGCCAAACACAGTTTGAGTCCCGGACGTGGTGGCTTGCTTTCTCACTTTCTCTCTGGTGAGTGCATGTGCCCTATGGCAAATTTTAAAAAGATAATAATTAGGGCCAGCAGGTGGCATGATGGTTAGGGCACGGGACTACCACATAGCCAACTACATTTTGAGTCCTGGACCTGGTGTCTTGTTTTCTCACATTTCCTCTCCCCCACTCCCATGTTTCTCTGGACAAATTAAAAAATAATAAATAAATAAAATTAAAGAAATAATTCTAAATAAAGATAATAATAAATAAAATTAATAATTCTTAAAAAAACATTTTTGGGGAGAGGTTTTTGCTATAGGGCGTGTACGCTTGCAGAAAGACAAGAGATATAGAGAGACAGAAAGTGAGAAATCACCCCCCGGGGGGATGGCCACGCCACAATCCCTTCTCCACCATTCTCCTCTCAGGATCTTGAGCACGCACACATATGCACCCGGCATGAGTTTAAACCACCGGGTCCAGGACTCAAACGACGGTCAACTACACGGGAGTCCAGCGATGTAACCATTATGCCATCTGCTGGCCCCAAACCACCACCTTTTGATTGGTTTTAAGAACAGGATATTTAAGGTCATGGAAAATGGAAATGTATTCTATGAGTTTCAAAAACAAAATTTCAGGATTGGGCTGCCTTGCACAGCCTCGTAGTTAAGGAAGCTAGTTCCCACATGGTTGACTGTAGTTCAAATCCTGGCCCTGGCAGCTTGAGAAAACATGCCTGCATGAGTGTGTGCATACCCAGAATTCTGACAGGACAGAGAAATAGAGGAGACTACAGCATGACCATGTCCTGTCCTGGAGTGGGGTGTTTTTTCTCTCTTTATTTCTCTGGTGAATATTCGTATCCTATGACCATTAGGAAAATAAAAATTCAACGTGGGTGGTAAGTAGAAGCAATTATGATTTACCAAGCAGAACTGACCATGTGATTCTTCCAACTGAACTTACAAATCTTTTTTTTTTTTTTGGAGAGATTTTTGCCATAGGGCACGTGCGCTCGCCAGATAGAGACAGACAGAGAGACAGAAAGCGTGAAATCACCCCCCAAGGGGGATGGCCACGCCACAATCCCTTCTCCTCTATTCTCCTCTTGGGATCTTGGGCACGCACACACATGCGCCTGGCGTGAGTTTTAAGCCACCAGGTCAGGGACTTGAACAGCAGTCGACTACATGGGAGTCCAGTGACATAGCCATTAAGCTAACTGCTGGTCCCTGAACTTACAAATCTTCATGAAGTATCTTTTTTCACCTCTACAGCCATCAAAACTAAGCATCAAATTGAACTTTTAGAAACAGACCATCTAATTCTCTATCAGTGAGTTAACCTAAGAGGTTTTTTTATTATTTAATTTTATTTATTCATTCATTTATTTAAATTTGATGAGTGAGAGAAAGAGAAAGAAAAGTGAGAAATCAAGCCACCAGATCTGAAATTCAAACTGGGGTCAGCCATGTGGGAATGTCCAGCGCCTTAACCACCATGCCACTTGCTGGCTCCTACACTAAGAGTTTTAAACTAGCAAAACTTTTTTTTTTAAGATGTAAGACAGAATAAATTTACCTAAATAAATTTAAATTTATTTATTATTGTTTTTTAATTGAGAGAGAGAGAGAGAAGGAAAGTGAAGATATAGAAAGAAAGTGAGAAAGTAAGTGACCAGGTCCAGGCCTCAAACTATGGTCAACCATGTGAGAGGCCAGCACCTCCCCCAACCTGCCAGTCTGCAAAAGATTTTTTAAAAAGAATCATTTAACTTTATTTATTTATTTATTTTTAAACTTGACCAGAGAGAGACAGAGCGAGCGAGAGATAGAAAGTAAGAAAGCAAGCTACCAAGTCTGGGACTCGAAGCGTGGTCAGCCATGTGGGAGTCCAGCACCCTTAACCACTGTGCCACGTGCTGGCATCCTACAAAAGATTTCTAATACTATAGATCTCGCCAAAAAAAAAAAAAACCCCAAAAAACAAAAACTCATTAACAATTTTAGGGGAAAAGAGATCATGTACATTTAATAGTACAAAAATTATTTTTAAATAGCACAATTTAATGTATTGTTTTATAATATAAAGTACTGGTAGAATAGTACACATATGCAATTGTATATAGCTTTTACAAGTAAGAATGTATGACCAAAAAAGTTCATGACTTTTTTTTTTTTTTTTGAGATTTTTGCTAGAGGGTGTATGCACTTGCTAGAGAGAGAGACAGAAAGACATAGGGATGGCCACACCTTAATCCCTTATCCTCCATTCCTCCTCTTGGGATTTTGCGCATGCACGCACATGTGCCTGGCATGAGTTTGAAGCTTCCAGGTCCAGGACTCGAACCGTGGTCAACGACATGGGAGTCCAGCGACATAACCATTACACCATCTCCTGGCCCCATGTGACTGTTTTAATCATAAGGATTATGATTTTCAGGGGGCCAGACAGTGGAGTAGCAGTAATAAAATGCTCTGTAAAGCTGACCCTCACAAGAAGGTTCTGAGTGGGTATCTGGAGACCTCCCTGAACATGCTGGGCACATATGCCCATGATTCGGGACTGGCTGAAGCAAAGAGTGGACTACAGCCTAAAAACGACCCTGTTGGGGGCCATCGGTGGTGCAGTGGTAAAACACAATGCTCTATGAGGCAATCCCACATGGGAAGGTTTCCAATTCAAGTCTGGATATCTCCATGAGTAGAAGAGGCATGTCTATGTCCATGATAAGGGGTTGAGTAAAGGCTGGGGGTAGATGATTGCATCCAGACCCTATTGGAGGGTTGTTTCTGTCTCTCTTGGATATGGAAAAAATACACAAACTTAAAAAACTAAAAAAGGATCCTGGTGGAGAGTGCCTGTTGGTCTCTCTCACTCATCGAAGAAATAAATGCAAACTTAAAGAAAGGATTATGATTTTAATAATCAGATATATCACAGGATTAGTTTTTCTACTCTATCTCTGTAAAAACAAAAATCCTTATAAAAATAATCCTATAAGACAAGAGCAAACATTATATTCAAAAGAAGTTTTCTAGGGCCAGCAGGTGAATGGCAGTTAAGGCAGCTAGGGCCCACAGGGCCAACTGTGTAGTTCAATTCCTAGGCCTGGCAGCTTGAAAGACATATTGGTGCATGTGTGTGCCCAGAAGGGACTGAGGTGTAGCTATCCTTCCTGAGGTGTGCTTTCTCACTTTCTGTTTCTCTCCAGTGAGTACATGTATACTATAGCAAACTTAAAAAAAAAAAAAAGAAAAAAAAAGAAAGGCTTTCTAGGGGCCACATGATAGCATAATGTTAACACAACTAGACACACATGGAAAAGGTCTCAGGTTCATAACCTGGAATTTTCTTGAACCAGTTGGGTGCACGTGTGTGTGCCTGTAATCTGGGCTGACTGAGCATGGGAGTGGATCTTCGGTGTGAAGACCCTGTTGGGGGTGACTGTCCTTCTCAACGAAGAAACAAAACTTTAACGGGGATAAAAAGGCTTTCTACACAAATGTAAAGAAAACTCAGGAAGTAAATCCCATCTCCAATGATTTTTAAACTGCTAAAAGACTTGTGCAAACCACCTTCTAGCCCTTCCCATTGATTTTTTCAGCCTTGGTTTTTTTTTTTTTTTTTTTTTTTTTTTTTTTTTTTTTTTTTTTTAGGTTTTTGCTATAGGGCGTGTGTGCCCGCCAGACAGAGGGAGACAGAGAGACAGAAATCGAGAAATCACCCCCCCCAGGGGGGAAGGCCCATGCCACAATCCCTTCTCCTCTCGGGATCTTGGGCACGCACGCGCACGCACACGCACCCGGCGTGAGTTTTAAGCCACCAGGTCCGGAACTCAAACCGTGGTCAACTACACAGGAGTCCAGCGACATAGCCATTATGCTAACTGCTGGTCCCTTCAGACCTGTTTTGTACCCCACGCTTCCTGCTGGCATAAATATACTTAGTTTTTAAACTTCAGATCAGTTTAGTCTCTTAATTCCTTAGAATTACAATTATTACTGTTGTTATTATTTTTGCCAGGGACAAAGAGAGGAGGGGAGGGAAAGCAAGAAGCACCTGTCCCCACCCCTCAGGGGGATGGCCATGCCACAATCCCCTCTCTTCCACTCTCCTGTCAAGATTTTGGGCATGCACGCACAGGCACTCAGCCTGTTTTCCAAGCCATCAAATTAGGACACTTACTGTACAGTTGGCTATGTGGAAGTCAGCCACTTTAATCACCAGGACACCTGAACCACTAGGCCACCTGGCTAGCCCAAATTATTCCATTTCTTAAACATTTTCTGCATATGCAAGAAACTGAGGCAGAATAAAAAGATGGAAAGATGATTCCTTTATACAAATAACTATAGTACAAATCAAAACAAGTGCTAGACAAGCCCTGAGAAGTAATTGACGGCTGAACAGGTAAAGCTTCAGACAACCCTTGGCCTGATGGTTAAGGGGGCTGGATCCCACATGGCTAACACTGTGTTTTGAGTCTGGGACCTGACAACTTGAAACACATGCTGGGCATGTGTGTGTATATGCCCAAATCCTTACAGGATGGAGAAATGGACAAGGGATTACAGCATGACTATACCTACCTCACTGGGGGTGCTTTCTTCCTCTGTCTCTGTGAAATGCATGAGCTCTCTGGTAAAATTTTAAAAATAAAATTTATTAAATAAAAATAAGAAAGGAGCTTCCAGGAAGACGTCTCCCTAGAGCTGGGGCATTGGGAATGATAGGATCTCTAAGAAGAGGCAGGTTTTAGGGTTGCCCAAGAGATCCTTTTCTGACTAGCTTTCTTCCAAGTGCAGGCTATATAGTTTCTATAAGCCTTAGATTCCTTTTCATTTATTTCTGAAAAGCAAAATGACTGTATCTTTTCCTGTTATACATCACACAAGTGTTTCCTACCACCCTAAACTGGGCTTCCTGTCTCTTGCCTAGTCCTATAAAAGCTTCCCTAGCACCATAGCCCCATATAATTTCTAAGGTTCCAATTTTCCCCTGTTCCAATTCACAAAACAGACCATGGTTAACATAATACTGCTGAAGTATGCTTCTGGTCACTCTCTCCTTCCCCTCATTTACCGTCAATGAATCCCTAGTAGCTACCAAGTCCAAGTTCAAGAGCCTTCACAACACACAGTCTTAGCTTCCACCACTTTACTTGATAGTGATCACCCACATTTCAGCCTATCTCACCCATTAGCGTTCCCCAAACATAGGCCCTGAGGTTTCACCCTCACCCCTCTGCTGTGAACAATCTCCCACCATCCATGCTATCACTCACCCATCAATATGCAGATCTC
This sequence comes from Tupaia tana, assembly GCA_026018925.1. NCBI lineage: Eukaryota > Metazoa > Chordata > Mammalia > Scandentia > Tupaiidae > Tupaia > Tupaia tana. The sequence continues at coordinate 49,727,983 of JAKSZU010000016.1, read as the reverse complement.
TCCAGATATCCCGAATTAAGTATCATCCTTCTCTGAACACACTTAGTATCTTCTTTGTTCCTATCTTAGGTCACTTATAACCTCCTTAATATCATCCTTATTTGGGATGCAGTTCCTACCTCCACCTCTTAACTAAATTTTAAGCTTCCCAAGGACAGGGACTCAGGTTCTTTGTACTTATCTCATGGAGAATCTAGCAATTTGACTGTTACAATGAATAGACATTAAGAACCACCCTATTCCAGCTCTACCACAATTCTTACTTTTTTCTTTTGCTTCTAATTTGCCAGACAGTGCATACATTCATGGGAAAACTCACAGGAGACGGAAAGCAAGAAAACCACTCCCACTCCCTACCCCATGGAAGATGGTCACACCATAATCCCTTCTCCATTTTTTCATGATTTTGAGCATGCACACACATATCCCATATGTTTCTCAAGCCACCAGGTCTGGTACTGAAACCTTACAGTTGGCCATGTGGGATCTAGTCACTTTAACCACCATATCACCAGCTGGCCCCTTATATTTAGTGGCAATTAGTAATTGAGATAGTCTATAACTATCTCACTTAGGCTTAAAGCTTCACTTTTTCTTTTCTCCTTTAATTTGTTAGAGGGTACATACATTCCCAGAGGCAGGGTGGATGTTGTAGTGTGAGAAATCACCTCCCATCAAGGGATGGTCATGCTACAAGTCCTTCTCTTCCATCTCCCCTTTCAGGATTTGGGGTAAGCATGTTTTAAAGTAGCAGAGTCTGGCATATGAATCATGCAGTCCACCAGATGGGATCCAGCTGTCTTAACCATAACCACCATGCCACTGACTGGCCTGAAACCTCACTTTCTTTGATTCCCTGCTCCTTGTATGTATTCTGTCTCCAAGCACCTGGGAGAAGTAATTCTTTGTTCATATATATATATATATATATATATATATACACACACACACACACACACACACACACACACACATACAGACACACACACGCACACACACACACATACACACCACAGTCCCATGAAGTCCAGCTTCCTCTCTGGTTCCCTGCCTCTATTTTCTCCCTACTGTCCCACAATTTATCTTCTGCCTCCTTCTCAGAGGGTTCTTCCTAAAATACTACCACCTTACAGTTAACACCCTCCAGTACTTGGCCCTAATTTTCCCTCGAGCTTTTTTACTCTTTCAACAAGATGAATGCCATCGGTATTTCCTACATATGCCTTATAGAGCTGCCATCCTTTCCTCACATCCTACTCAATGCCTACATTTCCAGTCCTTTTGGCCCTTTCCTATCCCACTGTGAGCCTTCAAAGCTAAGCTGAAATGAGACTTACCCCTCGCTGCTATCCAAAAACTTTCAAAAAGGTGTTAATTAGTAAGAGTCAACACTTAGTGCTCTCTACAAATAGGGTACTATATTATGCATTTCATTTGACCACAGATCAAGCTTAGGAGGTAGCTCAATTATCATCTCATTTCATAATAATTAAACTGAGGTTTATAACACCAGATAATTTACTGTAAGTAAAAGGCAGAGCCAAGATATGAAATTCTGCAACTCCTCAGTTCAAGCTCTGCAACTATTACATTAAATTCTTAAGGAAGTCCTACACACATACAGATTCTTTCTAAAACAACAGACTATGAAGGGGACTAAGAGAATGACCACTCAGAAACAGGCCTCACCTGCCATCCGGTTTTCACCAGTCACTGTGAACAAAGCTCTTCTGGGGAAGGAGAGCAGACACAGTAGAAGATGCAAGTAGAACCTGTCTACTATATGATCAGGTGGGACTTTCAAACAGGGAAATGGAACAGAAATAGTAGCTAGCTGGGCCATAAGAAATCTCTACTTTCATGAAAGTTTTATACTGCCTCTGCTATGAAACAGGCAACTTTGGGTCAGTGGGAATCAATAGGAAGGGGCTCTGATGCAGAAACAAGACCCAAAGGATCAGAGACAAGGGCATGGGGACATTCCCTCTGCCCCAAACCCAATTTTTCTCCACTCCTGCTCTAGGACAAAAAAAAAAAAAAAAAAAAAAAAAAAAAGCCATAACACCAGTGGAAAGGCTAGATTTTTTTTTTTTTTTTTTAAAGAATTATTCATTTAATTTTATTTATTACTTTTGAATTTGACCAGAGAGAAACAGAGAGAGAGAGAAAGCAAGCTGTCAGGTCCAAGACTTGAACCTCGGTCAATCATGTGGGAGTCCAGCACCTTAACCACCACACCACCTGCCGGCCCCTGGAAAGGCTAGATTTTATAGATGATCTGCACACACAATCTTCTCTTACCCTCCAAAAGTCCTAAAGGTCTTCACTAACTACCTGCTATGTAATTTCTTTTATTTAGTTCTCTGTAATTTTTCTTGCCTTCTGCCTCAGCAAGATTAAGTTAAGGGTCAACTGTAGTTAAAGGCATGATTCTTTGTACTTCTTAGACCATGATTCTTTGCAAGCATTAGTTTTTTAAAAAATTATTATTATTTTTTGGGACCAGCAGTTAGTGTAATGGCTGTCGCTGGACTCCCACGTAGTCGACCGCGGTTCGAGTCCCGGACCCGGCGGCTTAAACTCACGCCGGGCGCGTGTGCGTGCGTGCCCAAGATCCCAAGAGGAGAATGGAGGAGAAGGGATTGCGGCGTGGCCATCCCCCCTGGGGGGTGATTTCTCGCTTTCTATCTCTCTGTCTCTCTCTGTCTGTCTGGCAAGCGCACGTGCCCTATAGCAAAAACCTCTCAAAAAAAAAAAAAATTATTATTATTTTTTAAGATTTGCTATAGGTCATGTGCACTCATCAGAGAGAGAGGGGAAGTGAGAAAGCTAGCCACTAAGACCAGCATTTAAAACACAGCTGGTCACGTGTGAGTCCAGCATGTTAACCACCATGCCACTTGCTAGCCTTACAAACATTAGTTTATAAAATCACTTGACTGGGGACCAGCAGTTGGCATAATAGCTATGTCGCTGGACTCCCAAGTAGTTGACCATGGTTTGAGTCCCAGACCCAGTGGCTTAAACTCACGCAGGGCGTGTGTGTGTGTGCGTGTGCACGCGCGTGTGCCCAAGATCCGAAGAGGAGGATGGAGGAGAAGGGACTGCGGCATGGCCATCCCTCCTGGGGGATGATTTCTTGTTTTCTGTCTCTTTGGCAAGTGCAAGCGCCCTATAGTAAAAACCTCTCAAAAAAAAAAAAAAAAAAAAAACAAACAAAAACTTGACTGAATTTACAATGTTACAATTAAATTTCCTTTTTTTTTTTTTTTTTTTTTTTTTTGGCCTATTCATTCTGCCTTCAATGTTGCCTTCAAATTTATTCCAGGAGTCATATGAAGAACTCTGTGTTAGATTTAAGCTGTTCCACCTCATTAGCTGATGACCTTGGGCAAGTTAACCTTCGTATGCATCTATTTCATCATCTGTACAATGCTAATGAAAAACAGTATTTGCCCCATAGAGTTGATGAGGACTAGATGAATTAACATACACTAAGCATTTCAAACAGTGTCTGGCATGTAGTAGAGCTAGAAAAGTGTTCTCATTTTTTCTCATAAACTTCAGATGTAACTACACATTCCACTTTTCAGCCTGCTTAGAAGAATAAGCAATGGGAGAAATCCTATAGCAATGAAAGTAGTACAGGCTGGAACACTAGTTTCCCACAGATAAGTTACACATCCTTGAATGTATTAGTTGACTTCTTTAGCATTCAGCATCCTTATCAGTTAAAGGAGGGGTGGTGGTGGGGGGTGTTGTTTTTGAATTAAAAAATATTCTGATATATCATCTACTTTAGATAAGATTACCCCAGCAGCCAGTTCTCACCAAGAATAAATACTACAAAGGGCTTGGAGTTACAAACTCAGTTTATTTCAGAGGCTGTTTCCTAAATAGCACAGTATCTTTTCCAGGGCAATGTCTTGAAAGTTTAAATTGCCCCTTTACCCCTGTTTCTTTTTTAAAAAAGAAATATAAAATGTTTTAAAAGCTAGTTATTCAAAGAATAGTGACACTACCACAGAATAAAAAAGATTTAATGTAACATTAAGCTATATTCAATATAAAACATTAGAAAACATTTAAATGCTTAGATCAATTAGAGAATCAGCAAAGGACTATGGTATCAAATAGCTAGCTTCCCTGTTTGTATTTCAAAATTGGTGAAAACTGCCTGAAATAATGATTAAGAATCTTGCATAGTAATTCAGAAGATACACACCTGAAGAAACATTCTGGGGCAAATTTTCCTTATAGCTCCCTATGGAACAAAGTTATTTCTCCATATTTGGCCAATATATATACTAACAGTGCTGTGTTGATGTAGTTACAATGAAATCTCCACAATTCAATTCAACAAGTTATTTATTGACCGCCTCCAATCGGCCTAGCACTGGCCCTTACAATAAATGCTTTCTTTGGTCCCAGGCCATGAAACAGCCACTTTTTTTCATGAAAGTATCTTATTGGGTACTAGAGGCATTGCAGGAGAGGGGGGTTGGGAGGGGAAGTGTGAAACTAAGCAGTAGTTGATTTTTTTTTTTTTTACTTATACTGACCATTTCAAATCACTTCAAAGTTGGAAGGACCTTTTGAGAAAATCTAGTTCATTTTATTGACAAAAGTGGGAGTGAGTGTCTTGTCTTATTCAAGGTCACTCAGCGTATCAGTCTCCTATGGTCCAGTGCAATTCCACCAATTCCCTTGACTCCTCCTTCACATCAAGACAGTGATCAGTTACCCAGAGCTGAAAAATCCACCTAATCTCCCGGACAGCTCATTTTAAGATACCTTCGAAACATTTCATAAAGTTGAGCGAGGAGTATATAATCTAATAGATCCGAATCATTTCCTTATCCACTATGGCTAGGCTTCAAATACTTTTAATCACCAAACAGTGGGGGGTGCGGGGTGGGGCGAGGAAAACCAGGTGATCTGGAAACGTACGCAGCACCTCAAAACGTGTCCACCTCGCAGCTTTCCGCCTTTTTCCCCTCGAGGTCCTGAAGGACCCAGAAAAAAACAAAAACAAAAACAAAAAAACAAAAACCTCTCACCGGAATCAAAGCAAATGGCGACGACGGGAGAGCAGAGATATCAGACAGGGGTCGGTTCGCTCGCGACCCTGTTCTCAGATACGTCAAATGACGAAGACGGGACACTCGAGGGCGAGGGGCCCGGAAGGGGCCGGCAGACAGCTTCTCTCCAGGTTTCCAAGCACCCCAGGCCACTGAAAGCCCCGGCCACTCTCGCCTGGACCCGGGGGTGGGGCGGGGACGTCTCCCTGGGAGACAGCGTTTCCTGCGGCCGGGCCTGGGGAGGAGGCTGGGGCATGATTCTCTTCGCTCTCCGCCGAGGCCACCGGGAGGGGAGCCCCTCTGCAGCTGCACAGCCCACCCTCACGTACACACCCCTGCGGCCCCGCCCGCCCTCCCCAGAGGCCGGCCCCAAGTCTCACCGTGAGCCCCGGGAGCGGCCTGGGGTCGCTGGGCGAGAGAGGGGAGTTGACTCTGGGGCTCAGGCCAACCGAAGGGCACCGCAAACGGACCTAGGCCCTCCCGACGCCTCGACACAGACACAATGAGTCACAAAGGCCGGAAGTGTGTCAGCAGCTCGCCTTCCGGGACCGCTCTAGGCTTCCGGGTCCTCTCTAGGATCGCGGGAGGACTTTGCATTCTCGGTTCCTGGTTCGGTGGTCCTGGTCCTTGCTCTTGGGTGGTCAATCCTCGCGCTTTGAAGTCCCAGATATGGGCTGGTCGGCCTCCAAGTCACGCAGGACCAGACAGAAAGGGGGTTCAGGGTCTCTGTGAAACACTGTCCAGCTCAGACACCAGTCTGTATGAGAATTTGATTTCTCTTGTCTTTTCCATCTTGGGCAGTCTTCATAATTATAGTTATTATCAAGCAATAATACTACTTAGTAATTGTACGTCTGTGGCAGGAGCTGAAGCAAGGGTGTAGACAGAGGAAGATTAAAGTGAAGCCAGGAATGGCAGGTTTCACAAAGCTGCTATGGTAACTTTTTTTCCGGCTCAGGATCTATGCCACTTGAGTGGGTGGTATTTTCAGAATACTTGCCTGTGGACAAAGGATGTCTTTCCACAAACAAGCTAGTTATAAGGTTGTGTTTTGCTCATGTGGCATATGCTATTATAACCGTTTAGAAGGAGTTTTCAGAGTAATGACAGACACTTTTGCCTGCAAGGTGCTTTCACAACCTGCAATAATTATGGCATTACCTTTTACCTTACCAGGTAAGGCAGGAGTAAGGTTCTACCTTGTGCAAGGGTGACCACAGGCTTTAATTATTGTGACTTTCCTCTCTGTTTCAAGACAAGTTCATCTGAGAGGCTGAACTGACTAGCTTGGTTGCATGCTTGTAGAGATTACCTTTTTTTTCTTGAGACTACTTTTTAAAATTTTTTTCCAAAAAAATTTTTAATTGGGAACCAGCAGTTAGCGTAATGGCTATGTCACTGGACTCCCACGTAGTCGACTGCGGTTCGCGTCTCGAACCCGGTGGCTTACAACTCACGCCGGGCGTGTGTGCGTGCGTGCCCAAGATCCCGAGAGGAGAATGGAGGAGAAGGGATTGCGGCGTGACCATCCCCCCTGGGGGGTGATTTCTCGCTTTCTGTCTCTATGTCTCTCTCTGTCTGTCTGGCGAGTGCACGCGCCCTATAGCGAAAAACTTCTCCAAAAAAAGAAAAAAAAAATTTTTTTAATTGAACTTTATTTACTTATTTATTTAAATTTGACCAGAGAAGGACAGTGAGAGAGAGCACAAGGGAGAGTACGAGGGAGAATGCTCATGCATTTGAGAGAGAGAGAGAGAAAGAGAGAAAAAATGAGAAAGCAAGTTGCCAGGTCTGGGATTCAAACTGCCATTAGCCATGTGTGAATCCAGCACCCTTAACCACTATGCCACCTGCTGGACACTCTCGAGATTACTTTTTAAAAAGTGTTGGAGTGGGCAGAAGTTTGGGCAGTGGTAGTACAACACTGCAAGGATGACCCACACAGGACTGCCTGAGTTTGTGTCTGGAGACCTCCTCGAATACCCTAAGGAGAATGCATGCTTATAATCTGGGGTTGGCTGAAGGTAGGGAACGGATTGCAGATTAAAGACCCTATTGGGGTATCTCTCTCTCTCTCTCTTGCTCATGGAAGAAAGAAGTGAATAGCCTTTTTTTTTTTTTTGGTGAAAGATGCTCAACATCTAAGAAACAAGTACAGTATCATTCATGGAAATTTTAAAAACGGAGAAAAACAATTGCCTGTAATCCTTCCTAGCATAACTACAGTGACGTTGACTTATCCTTTTCCTATCTATTTTCACATATAAATAAAAATAAATTTTTATTTGCTAGAAGGTGCATGCACTCACCAAAGAGAGAGAGAGAAAGGGAGGGAAAGTGGAAAGACACTCCTTATGGGGGGTAGCCACATCACAATCCCTTCTCCATTCTCCTTTCAGGATTTTGGTCATGCTGAGTCTAGAGCTTGAGCCACCCAGTCAGCCATGTGGGTGGGACCCAGCTGCCTTAACCACCAGCTACCAGTTGGCCCTATTTATATTATTTTAAACATTGTTCAAAACCCATAGTCATATGAAAGAAGTGGCTGTCGTACTGAAAGGATCTCTCATATTCATATCATATGGCCAGGCTTAGATCAAGTGTGGACACCTAATGGCAGCACAGCTAACACACTGCTGACCAGCAGAATGATGAGGTGACCTGGCCTAAGAGCTCTCCTTACCAGAACAGGTATAACTACATGAAGCAATCTGGCTCTCTTTCTTGAGGAGCTTAAGTCTAAGACACACAGAGAAAACTGGGAGTAAGCAAAAATAAGCAGAAGCCATTAGGTGATAAAAGACGTGAAGTGGTGGGAAGTCATGGGAAAACAGAGGCTTACTTGAAGTAGAGAGTAAAAGAATCCAAACTATAGAAACAAAGACAGGGCCTAGGATAGCACATAGAAGGAAGCCCAGCCACCTTGTACTGAGACCACACAGCACAAGGAAGTGACAGCTGGAGTAACCTCCAGGCCTCAAACAATGTTTCATTCACTCCATGGCATGACTTAGCTGCAGATGCTGTTGTGCCCTGTCTCCCTATTTCCTCTTATTATAAATTCCTTGTCAACAAAGGAGCCTTGCTTTGTTCTTTGTCCCTTGGGAAAGCCCAACATTGATGTGAAATCTTGTGTATTACTTTAAAATTATATCATTGAAATTTTATTTTTTATTTAAAGAATTATTTTATTTGGGGCCGGCAGGTGGTGTGGTGGTTAAGAATGCTGGACTCCCACATGGTCGACTGTGGTTCAAGTCCTGAACCTGGTGGCTTGCTCTCTCTCTCTCTTTTTCTCTCACTCTGTCCCTCTCTGGTCAAATTTGAAAATAAAAAATAAAATAAATAAATGAAGTTTATTTTAATTTGACCAGAGAGAGAGACGGGGGGGGGGGGGGGAGTGAGAAAGCAAGCCACCAGGTACGGAACTTGAAGTATGTTAGCCATGTGGGAGTGTCCAGCGCCTTAACCACCATGCCACCTGTTGGTCTCCATCATTGACATTTTAATTTTGTTACACGGAATGGAGAATTATCATTTTAATATTTGTATGGTATTTTGTTGAGCATGACACCAGTAACTACTTAATAATTCCTTTGTTCTTACACATGTAGAATACATTCAATACATTCTATTAGTTTAAGAAATAATTAAGATTTTTATGCAAGTGTCTTAGATTATCGAATTAAGATATATTCTGACAAATAGGTTTATGGAGTTAATAGGTATGAATTTTTTTTTTAAGAGAGATTTTTGCTATAGGATGCGTGCACTCACCAGAGAGACAGAGAGACAGAAAGCAGGAAATCATCCCCCTAGGTGAGGGGGATGGCCACACCACAGTCCCCTCTCCTCCATTCTTCTCTTGGGATTTTGAACACGCACACATACGTGTCTGGCATGAGTTTAAGCCACCAGGTCCAGGACTTGAATTGCAGTCAATTATGTGAGAGTCCAGTGATGTAACCATTACACTATCTGCTGGTCGCAATAGATATGAATTATTAAAAATATATGTTACCTTGGGCCAGCTGGTGGTATGATGGCTAAAATGGCCGATTCCCACATGGGTGGCTGTGCAGTTCCATCCTGGACTCTGCGGTTGGACAAGCACACTGGGTGTGTGTGTGTGAGTGTGTGCATGCCCAAAATTTTGAGAGGAGAATGGAGGAGGAGGGTTTGTGACATGGCCATCTCCCATAGGGGGCACTTTCTTACTCTGGCAAATTCATATGCCCTATAGCAAAAATTATCGTTGCCCTGCAGCAAAGTTACTTCCACAGGAGGGTGGTAATTGCCCATTCATTGACCTAGCTTAATTTACTCGATGCGGTAGAGTTATGCCAGAATTTATGTACTTATTTCATAGCCATTTGTCACTTGATCATGCTTGATTTTGGAGAATACAAAAGCAACACTGCATTCACCTTCAAGAGGTTAACTGTCTGGCAGGGGACACTTTGTACATGCTTGTCATTTACTGAGAAACACATAAAAGCAACTCCCTGGCCTGCTTCCAGGTTTCCCAGGGCATAATTAGGACTCTGTGGAGCTTCTCTTTTGAGGGTTGCTTTCTTCTGTAGAAAAGGAGGTTGTTTTAGCCTATATCAGGGTCAACCATGTTGAAACTGCTGCTGCTTTTTTTTTTTTTTTTTTGCTTCAGATTTTTGCCATAGAGCACACGTGCTTACTAGAGAGGGAAAGTGAAAAATCACCCCTCAAAGGGGATGACCACACCACAGTCCCTTCTCCATTCTCCCCATGGGATTTTGGGCATGCACACATACGTGCCCAGTGTGTTTTTCATGCTGCTGGATCCAGGACTTGAACTATAGAGTGGACCATGTGAGATCTAGCACCTTAACCACCATGTCAACTGCTGGCCCAAAGCTACCTCTTCTGATGCTTAATGCTGTTTTCTTTTTGTGTCCTCTGGCTCAGAACAGTCTCTTTGTCAGTTTCCTGGAAGGCCCACTAATGTGAAGCTGTTTTACGCAATATATTTTATCTTCGGTCTCAGAATAAATGAGGGGACCAGCAGTTGGCGTAATGGCCATGTTGCTGGACTCCCAAGTAGTCGACCGTGGTTCGAGTCCCGGACCCGGTGGCTTAAAACTGGATGGGCACGTGTGTGTGCGTGCCCAAGATCCTGAGAGAATAATGGAGGAGAAGGGATTGCGGATGGCCATCCCCCCTGCCGGGGGGTGATTTCTTGCTTTCTGTCTCTCTCTGTCTTTCTGGCAAGCACATGCACCCTATAGCAAAAACCTTTCAAAAAAAAAAAAAAAGAAAAGAATAAAGAATAAATGAGGAAGAATAGCACAGAACTAGAATCAACCTCAAGGTGAATATTCAACATTTCCAAGTTTCTCTAACCCCTCTGTAGCTTTTAATGTTTAGTGCCCCTCGAAGCCCCCTGCTTCCTCTAGACCCTTCCTCATACTCCTTTCCTCTGGCATCCTAACAATGAATGTTGATATCTGTTTATATATATCAAGACTTCCCATCTCCACCCTCAAATACCCATAGGGGCCAGGCAGATAAATTTATTTATTACCTAGAATGAGGTGGGACTGTGAGGTGCTGCCCATTGGTCGAGCACATGCCCTGACTGAGAGAGACAGTTACTCTTCAGGCTAAGCCAGATGTGGACTCATAACTAAATAGTCTCATTTTTCCAAGGAAAAGGTAGAAATTGGAATTTTAGATGAAACTTCTCACAGTTAAAATGGTATTCAGTAAGCAGAAGGCACACTTGCACAGGGCATGGACACACCCCCACTCCCTCTGAGGTAAGAGCAGTAGGGTTTGCAGGTGAGTGACTCATCTGGTACCTCTTTAGAGTCTGGGACTCTGAAGAGCCCCATGACTAAGGAACCTCTTCTTTTTAAATTATTATTTTTTTAGAGAGATTTTTGCTATATGGTAAATGCATTCACTGGAGAGACAGAGAGACTGAAAGTAAGAGTCACAACCCCCTCTGGAGGGACGCCATGTCACAATCTCTTCTCCTGTGTTCTTCTCTTGAGATCTTGGGCACGCATGCACATGTGCCTGGTGTGAGTTTTAAGTCCCCAGGTCCAGGACTTGAACTGCAGTCAGCTAGTAACTAACAGTTAGTCCAGTGATGTAACTATTATGCCATCTGTTGGTCCCCTTTTTAAATTATTTAAAAAATACACTCAGCATGTTTTTTTCTTTCTTTCTTTCTCTCTTCTTATCTTATTTAACTTTATTTACTTATTTATTTTAATTTGACCAGTGAGGGATAGAGTGAGAGAGAGAGGTTGATAGAGAGAGAGAGAGAGAGAGAAGGAAGGTGAGAAAGCAAGCTGCCTGGTTTGGGACTCGAACCATGGTCGGCCATGTGAGAGTCCAGCATTCTCAACCACCATGCCACCTGCTGGCCCCTCTCAGTGTTTTTCAAGTTGGAGGGGATGGGATTCAAACCACATAATCAGCCACTGGGATCTGACATCCTTGATCACCAATCCACAGGGCCAGCCCCATTATTGTTATATTAATTAGCAGAGGAAAATGAGATTACATCTACATGAGAGAAAAAAGACAATAAGCCTGTAAGTAACCAAATAAGACAACTTCAGAGTGGTGCAGTGAGAAAAACAACACATTTTTGTGCATAATCATTTAAGATATCTCTGTTTATTTATTTAATTTATTTATTGAGAGATTTTTTTAAAAGCATTATTTTATTTAACTTTATTTATTTATTTTAATTTGATCACAGGACAGAGTGAGAGAGACTGAGAGAGGGAATATGAGAAAGCAAGCCACCAGGTCCGGTACTTGAACCATGGTTGGCCACGTGGGAGTCCAGCGCCCTTAACCACCACACCACCTACCAGCCCCATTGAGTTTGTTTGTTTGTTTGTTTGTTTGTTTGTTTTTGCTATAGGGCATGTGCACTCACGAGAGAGAGAGAGAGAGAGAGAGAAACAGAAAGTGGGAAATCACCCCTCAGGAACACGAGAGATAGAGAGAGAGAGAGAGAGAGAGAAACAGAAAGTGGGAAATCATCCCTCAGGAAGAATGGCCACACCACAATCCCTTCTTCTCCATTTTCCTCTTGGGATTTTGGACATGCATACACACGCACTCGGTATAAGTTTCAAGCCACTGGGTGCTGCCTCCGCTTTCTGTTTCTTTCTTTCTTTCTTTCTTTTTTTTTTTTTTTTTTTTTTTTTTTTTTTTTGAGAGGTTTTTGCTATAGGGCGCGTGCACTAGCTAGACAGACAGAGAGAGACATAGAGACAGAAAGCGAGAAATCACCCCCCAGGAGGAATGGCCACGCCGCAATCCCTTCTCCTCCATTCTCCTCTCGGGATCTTGGGCACGCATGCACACGCGCCTGGCATGAGTTTTAAGCCACCGGGTCCGGGATGCGAACCGCGGTCGACCACGTGGGAGTCCAGCGACATAGCCATTACGCTAACTGCTGGTCCCCTCTGTTTCTTTCTTAAGGATAGATCCAGTGAAATGAGATTGCTGGTTTCATAAATAGAGGGACTATAAGAAATAGTGTTGGTGGCCAGCAGATTGCATGGTGGTTAAGGTTTTGTACTCCCACTTGGCTAACCACAGTTTGAGTCTGAGACTTGGCAGCTTGCTTTCTCATATCTGTCTCTCTTTCTCTCTCTGACGAGTGCGTAACCCCTGTGGCAAAATTTAAAATAATAATAATAAATAAAAATAAATAAGTAATTCTTTTAAAAAAAAGAGAGAGAGAGGAAGAAAGAAACAGCATTGGTATGGACCTGCAGTTGGCATGGGGGTTAAGGTACTGGACTCCATATGACCAACTGTGCAGTTCAAGTCCCAGGCCCGGTGGCTTGAAAATCATGCTGGGCACATATGCATGCATGCCCAAAATCCTAAGAGGAGAATGGAGAAGAATGAATTGAAGCATGGTCATTTCCCTAGGGGACGCTTTCTCACACTCTATCAGATGATAGCAAAAACTAAAAAACTAAAAAATAGCATTGGTAGCTCCAAGATTCTAGTCCTGTTGGAAGACAAGCTCAGGTAATGGGATCAGGTAAAACTCTTGGCACCCACCCAAGAGTTTTGAAAGAACGTAAAGGTGAAAGTGTTGAAAGAACCATGGGACATAATGATTATGATTATGAAGAGATACCATGCTTGAAGACTGGCATACTGCCATGAACAAACAAAAGTTCCTAAAAACTGTGGGCTTCTGAGTTTTCCTCCTGTGTTGTGAACACTGGTGGAGTTAAAACTGAAGCGAAGCATCCCAGAATGTGTTCCCAACACTATGCACTTGGGACCCTGAGGATATGCTTTTTCATGTTTCAAGGGACTTTTTCATCCTGAGTTCCTTGGGGTTCTCTTTGTGGGTTTTATTTGAGCCCTGGGTTTATGGTGAGTTCCACAGAGAGAACCTGGGTTTGATTGCCATGTAGCTAGGGACATGAGTAAGTCAGGGTCCTATGAATGAAGTGTTTTGTTTTGTTTTTTTTTTTTAAACAAAGTTTATAGCTAGAGATCATTTGGGCCACTCAGTGTGATTTCCATCCTTAGACACTGGTGGTGAAGTGAGAAAAAGCCCCGTGGGCACATATCTCCATTGTCTTCTTGTTGGGATGGGTTTTATTATAATTCGACCTTTTTATTTTTTAATAAAAGGGGAACCAGTGGATGGTATAATGGTTATGTCCCTGGAGTCCCATGTATTTGACCGTGGTTTGAGTCCCAGACCCAATGGCTTAAAACTCACGCGAGGCGCGTGTGTGTGTGTGCCAAAAATCCTGATAGAAGAATAGAGGAGAAAGGATTGTGGCATGGCCATCCCCCTTGGGGGTGATTTTTTGCTTTCTGTCTTTCTGGTGAGTGCACGTAACCTGTAGCAAAATTCTCTCTTTAAAAAATTTATTTAGAGGTGGGGCCAGCAAGTGATGTGGTGGTTGAGGCGCTGATTCCCACATGGCTGACCTCTGTTTGAGTCTCCGACACAGTGACTTGAAAATCACACTGGGTGTGTGTGTTACATACCCAAAGTCCCAAGAGGAGAATGGAGAAAGGGTTGCTGTGTGGCCATCTCCCTGGGAGGTGATTTCTCACTTTCCCTCTTTCTGTCTTCTCTCTAGCAAGTACATGTGCCCTATGGGAAAAACCTAAAAAGAAAAAATAATTTAGGAGACCAGTTGGTGGAATAGTGGTTAAGGTGAATGAATTCCACATGGCCATGCAGTTTGAGTTTTGGACCCAGAGATTTGAAATACACTTTGAGGCACGTGTGCATGAGTGCCCAACATTCCAAGAAGAGAATGGAGGAGAATGAACTGCAACATGGCCATCTTGCCTGGTGGGGACTTGAGGGGGGTAAGGGAAGGCTTCTCACATTCTCTCTCTCTCTTTTTCTCTGTCTCGCTCCGCCTAATAATTAGCATTTTGTCAGAAGGTAATGAAAGATCTGAATCCAGGTTGGTTAAAAGAATGACAGAATTCAGTCATACTGAAGGTAAAGGCAGGAAAAAAAGAACCCAAAACCTTGTTTTCGTAGTTGAGGCAGGAGATGAATAGAGATCTTGCGGAAAGGAGGAGCTAACTTCTAAAAAACGATTGTATGGGGACCAGCAGATGGCAAAATGGGTATGTCACTGACCACCCACATGGCCTACCACGGTTCATGTTCTGGACTTGGTGGCTTCAAAATCACACTGGGTATGTGTGTGTGTGTGTGCCCAAGATCCCAGGAGGAGAATGGAGGAGAAGGAATTGCAGCATGGCCATCCCTTCATGGGGTAATTTCTTACTTTCCCTCTCACTGTCTCTCTCTGGTGAGTACATGCACCCTAAGGCAAAAATCTCTTTAAAGAAAAAAAAAAAAGACTCTGTATGGGGGTGTGTCTGGGTGCATGTATGCAAAAGTACTTTTGCAAAAGATTAACACATTAGTTATTACAGCAAAGTGGTCATTGAAGGCTAAGTAGGTGAGAAGAGAAGAGAACCAGATTTGACAGTGTCAAGAAAGAAAAGACCAGAAGTGCCTGGTGGCCATGAGGTGCTGGGCTGGGCTCATAGGGTAGTGGAAGGAGAGCAGAGACCCTTAGGTAGCAAAGAAGTTTTCTGTTTTTTTATATATATATATATATATATATACATATATATATATACACATATATATATGTGTGTGTGTGTGTATACATATATATGCATATATATATACATATATGTATATGCATATGTGTGTGTGTATGTATATATATATATATATATATATTATGCAAAAGAGCACCTGCACACATGGGAGAGAGAGAGAACCCCCCAGCAGTGGCCTGGTCATGCTGCAATCCCTTTTCCTCCAATTCTTCATCCTATCCTGAGCACTCATGGGGGGCTGGGATTCAAACCCCCATTGGCCATGTACGACGATCTGGCTTCCTCTGCATGCACTAAACCTTTGCACTGTGGGGCTGGCCTAACATAGGAGTTCTAGCTGGCCACACTGATCAAAGTGATTTGGATTGAGCAGTGGAGCAAGGGAGAGAGTGGAGAAACAGGGAGAGATGGAATGAGCCTTACTGGGTGGTTCAGTGTTGGAATTATGTAAGGAAGGATAAAGAACTGGGAAAAAAGAACTCAGCCAGTCCTTGGAACTCAAGTAATGGCTGAGGTAGACGTGTGCAGGTTGGAATGTAGGGAGACAGAGCCTAAGAGGAGATGGGTACAAAGGAACTGGAAGAAAGGTTCTGTGATTCTGTAACAGATTCATCACTGGCCTCTATGAGTCAGCAGTGGTAGGACGCTCTGCACGTTACGTGTGGTTTCATACAGTTGGGCATCAGTCTCCCAGCATCACCTGGAGAATGTCCCAGGGGTGCTACCTATGTGTGGACCCCAAGACCCTCGATGGTGCCTTTGTGACATAACCCGTGTTTCCATCATGTACCTGAGGTATAGGGCTCTTTCCCAGGAACAACCTGCAAGGTAAAAACTATTGGAGCAAGCTCTCAACTTGCCTTGCTTTACAGCCAAAAGAGAAGGCAGGTAGGGGCCAGCAGGTGGTGTGGTGGTTAAGGTGTCAGACTTCCACACGGCCAACTGTGTTTCAAGTCCCAAACCTGATAGTTTGCTTTCTCACTTTCCGTCCCTCTGTCTCTCTCTGGTAAGTGCACATGCCCTATAGCAAATTAAAAAATAATAATAAATTAAAGTAAATAAATAATTCTAAAAAAGCCCAAGAACTAAAACCCAAACAAACAAAGAACAGGAGCTAGATGACAGAGTGGAAAGAGTAAAATCTGGAGCTCCCCGCTGGCCCCTGCCTCGTCTTGGGTGTGTGGTTTTGTGCAAGTGTCTTTACCTTTCCATGTTTCAATTCCTTGTTTGTGAGACAGGGATGATTTCAGCAATGGCCACTTACCCAGCTCTTGTGAGGATTGTGCAAAATCATGGCTATGGCAATGCTTTGCAAATACCAAAATTATCGGTGCCAGCCATCACAGTTCTTTAAGTGCAGAAAACTGCGTTTCCCACCCCCTTGACCAAAAAACCCAAACAAATAAACAAAAAACCTTCACAATTTATCTGGCTTTGGTATGAATTCAAGAGGAAAAATGTAAAAATAGCAATGTGTTGAGAATTTCCCCCGAATTATCAAGGTCCACCTCAAAGAAGAGAAGAATATCTCAGAAAGAGAACATCTCCGACTACAGAGAAGGGGTTGGGGGTGGGTTCCACTGAGGCCCTGGAGCACAGAGGGTGCCTGACCTGCAAATGCTCTGTCCCCAGCCAGAGAACAGCCAGATGGCCTCTGCTAACTACCTCCCTGTGCAAACATTTCTCACTCAGTGAGTCAACAGGCCTCCTGGGCCAAGAGGCTCCTCTGCACGGCTTCTGTGTGCTGTAGCCCAGAAACAAGGAGGCTGAGACACTAGGCTCTGGACTTTGCTTATGTTTTTAATCCAGCCCCTGAGCTCCAGGGTCGTGTGTCTTGGCACCTTCTCTCCTTGTATAAACAGAGCTGGTGGGCCCCTGTGGCTCCAGTACAGCCAGGCCCCTGCTTTCACCCTTCCTCTTGTAAACACATTACAAAGAATCTTTGTAACTGTCCAAGCAGAGCAGCCCAGTCCAGGAGAAGAGAGCCTGCCTCCGGAGGGGGTGAGGGTGAGGGTGGAGGTGGGGTGACTGGTGGGGAGAGGGTGGAGGAGGGGCAGAGGTAATGCCTACAATACTCTCTGTACCCTACAGGGCAGAGAGATCAACCCTACCCACTGTTGACCCTGAAAGGAGAGGGTATGTCACCTGCAGCAGAAACCAAGTTAGAGGATGTAAGAAAGGGGGAAATTTGGGGCTGGCAGGTGGTATGGTGGTTGGGGGTGTGGACTCCCATATGGCCGACCATGGTTTGAGTCCCAGACATGGTGACCTGCTTTATCACTTTCTCTCTCTCTTGCTCACTCGCTCTGTCCCTTTTTGGTCAAATTAAAATAAATAAATAAAAAAGTTAAATAAAGTAGTTATTAAAAAAAAAATAAAAGGCTAAAGAAAGGAGGAAATTTATCCCCTGATAGTCCACAGCTCTGACATTTCTTCAGCTTAGCATTTCGAATGTCAAAAAAAAAAAAAAAAACAAGACAAAAAAAACAAGCCCTCCTCTTTAAGTCATACAGGGTGGAAGAAAGAATGTTAGCTGGAGAGTTGAGAAAACAACTCATACCCTGCTTCCACTCCAAGGTGTGTGCCATTCAGATGGTGTCTTAACTTTTGCAAGTTTCCTTGTCTAGATAAATAACTTATTGTATTGTCCTTGATGTGAAAGGGACTTTATTTTTTTTTAAAAACAAAGGCTTGTTTGATTTTATTTTTGTTTATGTTACTTATTGTCATTATTATTATTATTATTATTATTATTATTAATTTGGAAGCTTACCAGAGAGAGAAAGAGGGAGAGAGAAGGAAAGTGAGAAAGCAAGCTGCCAGTTCTGGGAATCAAACTGAGGTTAGTCATGTGGGAGTCCAGCAGCCTTAACCACCATACCATCTACTGGCCCCAATTTTGTGTTATTTATTTATTTATTTTAATTTGACAAGAGAGGGACAGAGTGAGAGAGATAGAGAGGGAAAGTGAGAAAGCAAGCCGCCAGGCCCGGGACTTGAACTGCGGTCAGCCACATGGAAGTCCAGAGCCCTTAACCACCATGCCACTTGCCGGCCCAAAGGGGACTTTTTATATGTTATTTTATTAATCCTCACAAATACCCAATGAGGTAAGAATCAGCACCCCCATTTATTTATTTTTTTTATTTTATCATTTTTAAAATAATTATTTTATTTAACTTCATTTATTTAAATTTGACCAGAGAGGGACAGAGTGAGTGAAAGCAAGCCACCAGGTCCGGGACTCGAGCTGTGGTTGGCTATGTGAGAGTCTGGCACCCTTAACCACCATGCCACCTGCTGGCCCTAGGATCATTACCTCCATTTTAGAGATAAAAAAATTAAAGCTTGGGACCAGCTGTTAGCGTAATGGCTATGACTGGACTCCCACATAGTCGACCGCGGTTCGAGTCCCGGACCCGGTGGCTTAAACTCACGCCGGGCGCATGTGCGTGCGTGCCCAACATCCCGAGAGGAGAATGAAGGAGAAGGGAATGCGGCATGGCCATCCCCCCTGGGGGGTCATTTCTCACTTTCTATCTCTCTGTCTCTCTCTGTCTTTCTGGTGAGCGCACGCGCCCTATAGCGAAAACCTCTCAAAAAAAAAAAATTAAAAAAAAAAAAAAGATTGAAGCTTAGCTAGGAGAATAGATTGCCCAAAAATACACGTTCATGGCCCAGTGGTCATGGCACAAGTTACTGGGATGCTGTGTTCTACAGGCTGGGACCATGTGGGAGACTCAAGTTTGATTCTCGACCTTTAGGTTGGGCATAGTAGTGTGCACCTGTAATCCCAGTGATGTGTGAAGGCTGAGGCATGAGGACCACTACATGGTGAGACCCTGTGTTTAAAAAAATAGAAAAAGCCAACCACAGTAGCACAGTGGCAATGGATTCTGTGATCCTGAAGCCACATGGGAAGGTCCCTTGAATCCTGAGTTTTCTGAGCACACCGGGCATGCATGTGCCTGTGATCCTGGCTAGCTAGGGATGGGTCAGTTGTGAAGACCCTGTATGGACCAGCAGTTGGCATAATGGCTATGTCGCTGGACTCCCATGTAGTGGACTGTGGATCGAGTTCCGGACCCAGCAGCTTAAACTCACACCGGGTGTGTGTGCGTGCATACCCAAGATCCTGAGAGGAGAATGGAGGGGAAGGGATTGTGGCATGACCATCCCCCCTCGGGGGGTGATTTCTCCCTTTCTGTCTTTCTGTCTCTCTCTCTTTCTGGCAAGCACACACACCCTATAACAAAAACCTCTCAAAAAAAAAAAAAAAAGAAAAAGAAGACCCTGTAAAGGATGCTTGTATCTCTCTCTGCCTTTCTCTCTCATGGATAATATAAATAAGAAGGGCCAACCCTGGGACCAGCAGTTAGTGTAATGGCTATGTCGCTGGACTCCCACGTAGTCGACCGTGGTTCGCGTCCCGGACCCGGTGGCTTAAAAACTCACGCCGAGCGCGTGTGCATGTGTGCCCAAGATCCCGAGAGAAGAATGGAGGAGAAGGGATTGCGGCGTGACCATTCCCCCTGGGGGGTGATTTCTCGCTTTCTGTCTCTCTGTCTCTGTCTGTCTGTCTGGCGAGCGCATGCGCCCTATAGTGAAAACCTCTCAAAAAAAAAAAAAAAAAAAAAAAAAAAGAAAGAAAGAAGGGCCAACCCTGTAGCTTACTGGTTAAGGGAGCAGAATCTCACAAGGCTACCTCAAATCCCAACTCCAGGGCATAGGAGTGAGTGCCCCAAACCTGAACAAATGGAGAAATGGAGAAATGGAGGAGAAGGGACTGCCACAGGACCATGCCCCAGTTGTGGATGGTTTTTTTCCTTCTATCTCTCTCTGACAAATACATGTGCCCTCTGGCAATGAAAATAAATAAATACATAAAATGAAAGAATTTGTCATTTTCACTAAATAAATAAACTCTAAAAAATTACACATTCCTAAGTGGCAAAAGCAGTTTTCTATTTCAACCCCTCATTTTGCCCCTGCAACTAAGAAAGGTGGGGTTTCTTTCCTTGATAACTTGCAAGCTGAGACAACACAAGGACTGCCTATTTAAAACGATTGTTACTGCTCAGGCACAGCCGTTCTGACTCGATAAGCTTGGGGCCTGTAGCCTGTCTCAGCTCCCCCACCTTCCCCAGATACCTTCTCCCACCATACTAATTTATCACCTTGGTTAAAATCCAGGGAAAGAGAACAATCGACAACTTGTTCCACCCAGAGCAGAACTTGGCAGGATCTTTTAGAATTGCTGTTACCACCACTTCCATTCCAAAGCAATTCATAAATGTCTAAATTTCCATGGCACTTCTTGGAGTCTGTAGGAGAGAAAAAAACACCAATAATCCTTATACCTATATTCAACAATTAGTGCTACAAGGCATTGCTGGGAAGGTTAGGAAAGATTCAGAGGCCTTTGACGATAAACTCTTGACAATGATATTCCAGGACGGGGGGGGGGGGGGGGGGGGGGGGTTGTTCTAGAGCCAAAGGCAGCTGTCACCTATTTTTGTACAGCCAATGATCTCAGAATTTTACATCTTTGAACAGCTATAAGAAATTTAAAAGGTGAATAGTTATTCACAACTGGTGAAAATGACTCGTTATCCAAGTGTTCGCATCCATAAATAATGTTTTGGAATGATCCTGCTCCTTCATTTGCCTGCTGTCTCTGATTGCTTTTGTGCTACTAATGGCAGAGATGGCTAGTTATGACCTCAACCAGAGGGATCACAGGCATAAAATAGTTACTATTTGGGGACAAGCAGATGGCATAATGGTTACGTCACTGAACCCAGTGACTTAAAATTCACGCTGGGTGTGTGTGCGTGCGTGCCCAAAATCCCAAGAGTGAGAATAGAGAAGGGATTGCGTGGTTTGAGTTCAGGACCTGAATGTCTGAAAATCACGCCAGGCACATGTGCATGCATGCCCAAAATCCTGGGAGGAGAATGGAGAAAGGACTGCAGCATGGCCAACCCCCTGGGGGATGATTTCTCACTTTCTTTCTTACTGTCTCTCTCTGGTGAGCACATGTGCCCTAATGGCAAAAGCCTAAAAAGAAAAGAAAAGAATAGGATAAAAAAAAAAAAGAAAAGGATAGTGCCCAGGATAGCATTTGATACAAATTTATACTTCTTAACTCACTCAGAAATAACTTTAATATTAAAACTTAAGAGAGGGACCCGCGGATTGCGTGATGGTTAAATCACGGGACTCCCACATAGTCGACCGTGGTTTGAGTCCTGGACCTGGTGACTTAAACTCACGCCAAGTGTGTGCCAAAAATCCCAAGAGGAGAATAGAGGAGAAGGGATTGCGGTGTGGCCATCCCCCTCATAGGGGATGATTTCTCGCTTTCTGTCTCTCTGTCAAGCACATGCGCCCTATAGCAAAAATCTCTCTCAAAACAAACAAACAAAAACTTCAGTGTGCATTATTATAACAACTGGTGTGAAAGCAGTACAGGTTTTTAATTTTGCAAATTATTTGAGTACATGAGGATTCTGTTTACCTTTTTTGCAAGAAGAAATGGAGGGCTGGCTCCCTAGTGTAGTGGGAAATGGAGGGCTGGCTCTCTCTGGCTCAAGAGAAGCCAGATCCTGCTTGGCGACTGCAGTTTGAATCCCCAGCCCAGTAAGCCTGAAACACACCAGGCTTGTGGGAGTGTCCAAGATCCAGGAGGTTGGAGGACTAGAGAAGGTAATAACAGCGCAGCCTAACCTTTTGTTTCTGACCTAATTTTATTTCTCTGTCTCTCTAGTGAGCACACATGCCCTATTGCAAAAATCTCTCTCTCTAAAAAAAAAAAAAAAAAAAAAAAAAAAAAAAAAAAAACAAGGCCCTCAGGGCTCTTTGGTACTATACTAAATGGTCCAATCTACATAACTTTCTTCATTCCACTATGCATTTCTTTTTGATTTGTTTATTTATTTATTTATTTATACCTGATAGAGCACGTTTATGCATGCATACAAGAGAGGAAAAAAAGAGAGAGAAAGTGGGACCAGCAGGTGGTACAGTGGTTGGAGTGTTGGATTCCCACATGGCCGACTGCAGTTCAAGTCCCAGACCTGGCGGCTTGGTTTCTCACTTTTGCTCTCTCTCTCTCTGGTCAAATTTTAATTAATGAATTAATTAATTAGTTTAAAAAAGAGAGTGAAAGAGGAGCACAAGAGAAACAATAAAATTAAGCTAGCCACTATCTTATTCATTTCAAATACTAGTATTTGAAGAGTAGATGGTAACTGAAGAAAGATTATGTGCAGATGCTAAGTGAGGTGTCTGGGTGACAAGATGCTGATAGCAGCCACGGAATTTCACTTCAATCCTTACGGTCTTTTGTCTTTTCTTTTTAAAATGTATTTATTTTTTATTGCCAGAGGATGTATGCACTTTCCAGAGAGAAAGAGATGGAAAGCCAGAAGGAGAAAGCACCCTCTAGTGGAGTGTGATCATGCCACAATCCCTTTTCCTCCATTTCTTCATCTCTATTGGGATTTGGGGCATGTATACACATGCGTCCACTGAGTTTTTTGAGTCTCTAGGACTGGATTTGAATGACAGTCAGCCACGTGGAATCTGGCTCCCTTAACCACTAGACTGAGGGGCTGGCCTGTCTTTTTTCTTGATAGTTATATTTCTGGATTATGGTTGATCAAGTCAGCCATGATTATTATTGTTTTTAAGTTCACAAATAGATTGCAGTAGGTGAGGAGAAAAAGGACAGTTAGTTTTCAAAGGTAATAAGGTAAGTGATGGATGGTGGAGACCTATGGTAAAGACATGAAGAGGGAGCTTGCATAACTACATGAAATAAAGCCTGAGATGGAATAATGGAACGGTGGGCAGTGACAGGCAGTAAATAAAGTCCATGAGTACATGTTTTCCCTGAGGGGTGTGGAAGGAGATGTTAAGGAAGAGATGCCAGATCAGACATCACCTTGAGCCTTGTCTCTTGGTTGCTGATCAGAGCCGTCAGGGGTGGTAACTGTTGGAAGGTCAAGGAGGGTGGAGAGAAGGTGGCAGGGTGCAATGGCCACCTTCTATTTACAGAGTGTTTGTAAATGGGTACTTGTAACTTCAGGATTACCTGCATGGCATGTATTATTATTTTTTAATTTGCCAGAGGGTGAGTATGCTCACTGGAGACAGAGACAGAGAGAAAGTGAGACAGCACCTCACACAGGGGATGGTCACATTGCAACCCTTTCTCCTCCATGTCTCCCTCCTTTTGGGCTTTTGAGCATGGACACATGCTTGCCTGGCATATTTTTCAAGCTTCAAGGTTTGGGACTTGAACTGTGCAGTTGGCCATGTGAGATCCAAACACCTTAACCATCAAACCACTGACTGGTCCCTTGCCTTTTTTTTTTTTTTAAGTTAATTTTCCCCCCATGAGACAGAAAGATAGAGAGACAGGCATTTCCAACAAGGTCTTCACATGCAATCCAACTCCAGTCTCAGCCTGCTAGGATCTTGGGTATGGACATGCTCAGAGAGGCACTGGGATGTGAACTCAGAATCTTTGCCATGTGGATCCAGTTGTGTTACCCATATACCACCACCCGGTCCTGCATGGCATGTATTTTATTCTTACCTACCCTATCCCATTTTTACCCATCTGCCTTCGCAGTTTTTGATAACTGCATTTCTGTAATGGAAGCAAAATTGATGATCCATATCATCCTCCCCTAGTTTGAGGTTATAAAAGGGCTCAAAGGAAACAATGACCAGATACAAAAATAATGACCATAATCTGTTTAGCTAGAATACATGCTTCTGGAGTTTGAATTAGCTCATACACACTTAAACGGGACTGATAGTAGTATAATGTGAAGTCCTATTGTTTCATACAAAGTTCTGTCAGCATGTTAATGTTTTGTGCTACTAAGCAACAGCATCGGAAAGTCAAGCCCACCAAAAAAGTTGAATTCAGCAAGCTGCAGGACAGTTCGGTACCATACCCATCCACCTTGCCTCCTGTCAGTTGGGGACCACATGCTTTATTTCAGAAAGGCTTATTGTACAATTGCCCCAATCTTTCTGTACTTGCCTGTGTCTCCCTAACTCAGTAGACTTAACCTTTCCATCAGCTACTATCTCCTAGTTTTAAAAAATTTTCTGAATTTCTTGGACCAGCAGATGGCATAGCAGTTATGTTGTTGGACTCCCACATGGCTGACTGTGGTTTGTGTCCCGGACACAGTGGCTTGAAAATCATGCTTGGTGTGTGTGCATGTGTACCTAAGATCCCGGGAGGAGAATGGAGGAAAAGGGATTGCAGCATGGCCGTCCTCCCCAAGGGGTGATCTCTCACTTTCCCCATCAGCCTCTGTTTCTCTCTGTCTCTCCCCACAACCTTCCTTGAGCACATGCACCCTAAGATAAGAACCTTAAAAAAATTTTTTTTTTCTGAATTGGCAGAAAAATGTGCAGGCGCTCATCAGAGACAGAAAGAGGGAGAAAGCACTCCCTGATGGGGCATGGTTATACTGCAATCCCTTCTCCATTTTCCCATCCTGTAGGGACTTGGGACACAAATACACACACACACACACCCAATATGTTTTTCAAGCCCCCAGGGTTGGGATTCACACTGTAGCTGGCCATGTGGGATCTGGTTCCCTTAACCATTAGGCTATAGGGCTGGCCCTGTAATATCCTTTTAAAAACAACAACAACAAAAAATTAATTATTTTTTTTTAAGAGAGAGATTTTTCCTATAGGGTGTGTGCACTCTTATAGAGACAGGGAGAGAAAGAGAGACAGAAAGCAAGAACTCACTCCCCAGAGTGGATGGCCACACTGTAATCCTTTCTCTATTTTCCTCTTGGGATTCGCACACACAAGAGCCCAGCATGAGTTTAAGCCACTGGGTCTGGGACTTGAACCACGACTGACCATGTGGGAGTCCAGTGACATAACCCCTATGCCATCTGTTGGTCCCTGTGATATCCTTTTTAAAAAAATGTTTATTGGGCCAGCTCCTTGGCCTGATAGATTAAGGCAACTGAATCCCACATGGCCAAACGTGCAGTTTGAATCTTGGACCCAGAGGCTTAAGAAACATGCCAGGTGTGTGTGTACACATGCCTAAAATTCCACAAGGAGGGTGTGTCAGAGGAGAAGGGATTGTGGTGTGACCATTTCCCACGGAGGATGCTTTCTCCTCTATCTCTCTCTGCCTCTCTGTGATGAATGCATGTGCCATCCAGTGTAAATAAGGTTTATTCATTTTGTTTTATGCAAGAGAAATGGAGAGAGAGAAGCAGGCACCCTTAACAGGGTACCATCACATTGTGATTATCTGCCCAGCTTCTCAGCCAGATAGGGTCATGTGTATGCACAGCCTGACCTATTTCAGGTCCATCTGTTCCATGATCTTGCGTGTGGCTCCACCACTATAGAGTGGTGCCCTACCATCCGTGTCACTGTGGCTGGGCCATGCAGTATTCTTTTACTCATTAGGAATTCAATGTCTTTTACTAACATCTAAAACAAGGACTGTTTTTATTGAGGCTCCTGTTACAAAAGGCCATCGTTTTGAGTAGTCTACCTCTACCCCATTAGCCTTGATCTTATTTTCAGTGCCAGGGCAGGAGCTTCCAAACAACAACAACAAAAAAACACGATCCACAAGCAAGGGGAAAACAAGGTCAATATTCTATAAACGGAGAGAACCTGGTTTCTTTTTTTTGGATGTTCACTTGCTGGAGAGAAACAGAGACAGTGAGAATGGAAGTGAGAAATCGCCCCCCAGGGAGATAGCCACACCACAATCCCTTCTCCTCCATTCTCCTCTTGGGATTTTGGGCATGAACACACATGCGCTCCATATGAATTTCAAGCTACCAGGTCCAGGACCAAAACCATAGTCGGCTGGACATGTGGGAGTCCAGCACATTAGCCACACCACCACCTGGTGGCTCCAAGAACCTAGTTCTATTAACGCTTCTCAGAATGTTTTCTGCAGGCAAGCCTTGAGCTCCTGAGTTTTGGGAGTGTCTATTGGTGAGTATAAATTTCAAATCACCTATAACATGGCATTAAAAAGTGATTTTTTGAAGAGAAGACTACAAAAGCACATTTATCTTTAGGATGTATATATTGTCATGTTTGTTACAATCCTTCCATTCAAATTTTGGAAGAACTGAAAGGGTAATGTCAGGTTCCTACCCACTTTCTGGAGTTTATTCCTTCTTTTTCCTTTCCATTGCTCACTGTACACAGAGGCTCTAAAATGCAAGGGGATACTGACTATCACATTCTCAATATTTATGAACAGTGATTAAAAAAAAAAAAAAAGATACAGCTACTCCTTACCAGAACTATCTGCTACACACTGTAGATGCTTTACTGTATTAACCTCATTCATTCCTCCCTATTAAATGGTTACTATTATTATCTCTCCTTTGTAAACAAGGAATTTGAGAGTCCAAATGATTCAGTAAATTGGCCAGTACAGGGCAGTCAGTTCTCATTCTGTTGTAGCATCTGTAGAAAACAAATCCAGAGGTTTTAAAATTTTGTTTTATTGTATGAAGGGCACGGCGGTTTTCAGCAGAAGTGATTTACCGATCTCTAGAGCAGGGTTTCGCGGTCACACTTCTTTAATGTCCACTACCCAGCACAGAATAAACACGTATCGGGAATGGGATCTGGAACCCCATTCCGATGAAGTCTTCGCTGATTCCTGCAGCAGCGGCTTTTTATCTGCCATCTCTCTCTCCACCTGAATCCTGTCCATTGAGAACACCCATCAGTACGCTTGCTAGTGGCCCATTGAGGAAAAGGCAAAGCATCTTGTCGGAATTTTCATTCCCCTGCACCCAGCCCGACGCCGGGGTTATTAAATACACTTTGAAGGATAATGAAAACTGAAATCAAGAGATCCAGAGTGCGTCTTCCAGTTCAAAAACCCAGACTTTCCACAAGGTCGTTTTCAAAAGGCGCTTCTATGGACAGTTGCATGGACTTAAGAGGGACCAGGCTGCCTCCAAAGACTCGCGAAATGAGGAGCTGAACCGTGGACCAACCCTCCCGCCCCTCCCACCGTCGCACACCCTTCGCTCCTCCCTCGCCCTTAGTCTTCCCGGCCGGCAGGGGGTGCAAAGGGAGGGCGAGACCAAAAATGCGGAGCAGGAAAGACGCGGCGCCCAGTGTCGAGACTGGTGCTGTACGTTTGGAGACAGCGCCCAGCTTCCGTGCTGGGACCCCCGCGACAGGTCACACTCGCCGCCCGGCTGCAGGCGAAGCGCCCCGCACCGGCCCCAGCAAGCCGCCGTCACCGCAGACACACAAAGGCCGGAAGTGCGGCCGATTTCCGCCGCCGAGGAGCCCTCTCTAGGGTCTCGGCGGCCCCGTATCTCGGTGGTTCCCTGGCCGCGGACACACCCTACTCCCAGCTTTGTAGCTCCCAGGGTTGTGTGCCTTACTTCTGGGGCAGCAAAACGAGCGGAAAGAAAGACAAGAACGCCGCAGTCACATGTGGAAGAACACGTACAGTGTACCCAGGCCTGCATTCAGCTGAGAGATTGAGCATGGCTGGCTACCATGCTGGCTCCTCCTGGAGGAGGAGGAGGAAGGGGAGGAAACCGAAGCCTTGGAGAAAGTTCTCCCTTGCTCTGGGTTGACAGTGACATGCTTGCGTGCCAGCCGTGCCAGAACTTGTGCCATCACGGCCTGTGCTCTTTCCACTGCCTAAGCATCCTCTCATAAACGAAGCGTAATAAAATCAAAGTCTGTGCTTTCAAAATGACAGGAAATATTTAACAGTTCAAAGGAGACAAAGTGTGCAAGAATTCAGAGATGACCACTTACACCCATTAGGATGGCTGCTAGTTGGGGCCAGCAGGCAATGTGGTGGTTAAAGCGCTGAACTGCCACCTGGCCGACTGTTGGAATCCTGGACCTGGCATATCCAGTGCTCACGTGCTCATAAGCCCGAGAGGAGAACGGAGCAGAAGGGATTGCTGGTGGCCATCCTCCCTCGGGGGTGATTTCTCACCATCCCTCTCGCTGGCTCTCTCTGGTTGAGTACACATGTTCTGTGGCAAAAACCTAAAACAAGCAAGGATGGCAACTTGCTAAAATCCCCAAATAATAGGTGTCAGTGAGGGAGTGAAGAAATTGGAAACCTTGGTACATTTAGGTTTATAGCATTCACAATAGCCAGACCAATCTAGTTATCTATCAACAGATGAATGGTTAAACAAAATGTGCTGTATACATTCAGCCTTTAAAAGGAAGGGATTTCTGGCACGTGTGACAGCATGGATGAACCTTGAGGACATTATGCTAAAGGACATAGGTCAGCCATGAAAAGACAAAAATTGTATGATGCCACTTGCGCATATACCTAGAACAGACAAATTCAGATACGGAAAGTAGAATGGTGGTTACTGGGAGCTAGGGGGAAGGGGAAATGGTGAGTTTTTATCTAAAGAGTACAGAGTTTTGGGGAAAGGGGAAATGGTGAATTTTTAATCTAAAGAGTACAGAGTTTTAGTTTTGTAAGAAAACACGAGTTCTGGAAGTAGTTGGTGGTGATGGTTGCACAACAGTGTGAATGCGCTTAATGTCTCTGAACTGTGCACTGAAAATGGTTGAGATGGCAAATTTGATGTGTATGTATCATTTAAAACAAACAAATAAAAAAGAAAGCCAGCCAGTGTCCAGGACTCAAACTTTGGTCAACCATGTGGGAGTCCAGCGCCGCCTCCTGGTTCTTAAAGCAGCTGGAACCTCTAGGAATATGTTAGCAGGGTACACAGTGCCCTCTCGTGGAAGTAATAGGCAACTGCAGCCGAGCATACAGCCTAAAGCAAAAGTCTTGCCTGTGTGTGTCCTGAAAGCTGCAATTCTGTCCCATTAATCTAAGAAGGAAACCTGCAACTGGCTTGCATGCTCTGTGAGTAAAGGTGTGAGAATGAGAGAACTCATGCATTTGGTGGAGGAAGTGCAAATCGGTTAAGCCCCTCCAGATGTCGGCTTGGTATAGGTCATTTGACCCAAGAGGAAGTCTCAAATTTATGTATTGATATTTGACTAAGCAGACAGTATTATATCTATATTTTGATATTATTATATCTTTTTATTTTAGTTTTTTTTTTGAAGAGGTTTTTGCTATAGGGCGCGTGCGCTCGCCAGACAGACAGACAGAGACAGAGAGACAGAAAGCGAGAAATCACCCCCCAGGGGGGATGGCCACGCCGCAATCCCTTCTCCTCCATTCTCCTCTCAGGATCTTGGGCACGCACGCACACGCGCCTGGCGTGAGTTTTAAGCCACCGGGTCCGGGACGCGAACCACGCCCGACTACGTGGGAGTCCAGCGACATAGCCATTACGCTAACTGCTGGTCCCGATATTATTATATCTTGATATCTGGTAGCCCTTACCACCCCTGCTACCACCTCTTTTGCACCCATTTCTTTAACTGTCAAATTGGGGAGAATACGTATTTTTCCAACCCTAGAGCTCCTATACAACCATAGAGGTCTTCCCAATGAACCTCCTGTGGCTATACTCTGGATTCTTGCTGAATCTCTATTCTCTAGTGCTGCTGGGGTTTTTTGTTTGGTTGAGTTTTTAGAGGTTTTTGCCATAGGGTGCAAGTGCTTGCTAGAGAGAAAGAGACAGTGAGAGAGAAAGTGATAAATCATCTCCCTGGAGAGATGGCCACACCACCCCTTCTCCACTCTCTTCCTGGGATCTTGGGCATGCACACATATGTGCCCAATGTGTTTCAAGCCACTGGGTCTGGGACTCGAGCCATAGTCAGCCACGTGGGAGTCCAGTGATGTAACCACCATGCTATCTCCTAGCCCCAGTGCAGCTGGCTTAAGCTACCCAATAGCCTGAGTTTTGTTGATCATCATTGTTCTAACTCAAATGCTCACATAGTCTGGAAAAGGAAATAGTGGACTGGGCAGGAATGACATCACCCTGGTTCCCCAGGTTCATTTCCAACATTGTTCAAAGAATTTACTCTGTGCAAGGAGATTCAATACCACCCCCCTTTGAAATTTTAGGTTTTTGTCATAGGCCACAAGCACTCTCTGAAGAGAGACAGAGAGACAGTGAGGAGGAAAGTGAGAAATGATCCCTTGGGGGGATGGCCACACCAAAATCCCTTCTCCTCTATTCTCCTCCTGGGACTTTGGACACACACACACACACACACACACACACACACACACACATGCATCTGGTGTGATTTTCAAGTCACCAGGTCCGGGACTCAAACTGCAGTCAGACATATGGGAGTCCAGCTCCTTAACCACCATGGCACCTGCTGGCCCCTCAATACACTTTCTAGGAGGGTCAGAAAGGGAGGTGCTCCAGAGGGGCAGAGAGTGACTCAACATTTCCCATGGTCTTCTGCAACCTCTTATCCCCATCACAGTGACCAGTGTTTCCCAAGCAGTTGGAAAAGCCTGTGTTTAAACAAAGTGAGGCTGTGTAGATGGAAGTGTGTCTTTTTCTTACTGGGATTTAGATAAATGAAAAGTAGATGGAACCCAGAGTTTATCCTTAGATTTAGAAGATATAGA
The DNA here is from genome assembly GCA_026018925.1 of Tupaia tana. Lineage (NCBI taxonomy): Eukaryota > Metazoa > Chordata > Mammalia > Scandentia > Tupaiidae > Tupaia > Tupaia tana. The sequence continues at coordinate 49,697,200 of JAKSZU010000016.1, read as the reverse complement.
CTTAAATCTCATGAGCATTTTGCCTGGGCCCCACAAGATTATAGGGGATAGCAGAGTAATTGCGTCCTATCCAGGGGTGGTCCTCTTCCTGTGCCAACGCGTGTGAGTTCTCATGGCTCACTGTGCGTCTAGATACTACAGCCTGAGCCCACATTTTCCTTTTTTTTTTGTAGCCCCCCATCTTTTTTTTTGAGAGTTTTTTGCTATAGGGTGCGTGTGCTCGCCGGAGAGGCATAGAGATAGAAAGCGAGACACCCCCCCCCCCCCCCCCCCCCGGAGGATGGTCACGCCACAATCCCTTCACGCCACAATCCCTTCTCCTCCATTCTCCTCTTGGGATCTTGGGCATGCACGCACACACACCCAGCGTGAGTTTAAGCCACCGGGTCCGGGACTCAAAGTGTGGTCCGCTAATGGGAGTCCAGCGACATAGCCATTATGCTAACTGCTGGTCCCCAGCCCCCCACCTTGATAATAGAAATGTCCTTATGGATTAATTAGGATCAAGAAACAGAACCCAGCCAAGGTGACAAAAACAAGTAGGAAGGTTTATTTAAAGATCACATGGGATTTTATACTATTCAAGAAAGGAAGGATACCTTAAGGGGTGGTGGGGTTAGAAATTGGTGAACCATCAGCAATGAGGACAGACAACCCTGGCGCTGTGCCCACCTCTTTCTCTTTGTGTCTTTGAGACTGCAGGATCTCCTAGCTCTAAATTTCACTAATTCCGTTTTTCTCCCTCTGCGCTTCCAGACGTATCTTCCATTTGTCTGTGAAGCAGAGGTTCACTCAGCGCACTCAGCTCCTTTTCTCTCCTCTTCGTGCCTCTGGCAGATACTCCAGGCATTGTTGGCTCCAAATCTGGGATCTCAAGGGAGAACATTGGTTTGACTAATTTGGTTAAAGATGCTTCCTCTTGGCTGTAGCCATGTGGGGGGCTGGGCAGGAGATTTTCCAATTCACAGGGGCTATGGGGGCACGTGGTCCAAAGAACCAAAGGAACAAATCTGGCCAGGCAGATGGGTCTGCTTGAGGCTCCTCATGCTCAGAGCGAGGGTGTGACTGGAAGAAGAGGACACACCTAGAAAATTCCCCAAAGGCTTATAACATCTTCCCAGACCCAGAAACACAAGCTCCAAAAGAGTAAACAAGAGACAAAATCCACTGACCCCAAACATAGTCTTTAGGAAGATGGACTTCTCAGAGGAGCGGGACAGATGACAGTAGATGCTAACGGGGCAAGGTTCTTGACGACATATAAAGGAGCTGGGCACCTGGAACCCGTACAGATGGTACTGCAGCCCCAGAGCTGCTCCCTCCAGAACCAGTCGGGCCCCCAGTTGTGCCACATAGGCCCAGAACAACCTGGAGCTTCCAGCCCCTGAGGTGTCTCTGCCACTGTCCCCTTCCTGGATCAGGGCCTCCTGCTCCTCCTTCCCTTTTCCTGATTCTTCCCAATGCCAGATCACGTGATACAGGGTGAAACCCATGTAGAGGGCACTGGGGACAGCCACTAAGATGACCTGGAAGGTCCAGAAGCGCAGCGGAGAAAGGGGGTGGAAAGCATCAAAACAGCTGGCCTTGCAGCCTGGCTGCTGGGTGTTGCACTCGAATTCACTCTGCTCATCACTGTGGATCCCAGGTCCACAGGCAGCCAGCAGCACCAGGCGGAATCCCAGGAGCACAGGAAGCAGGAGGCGCCCAACAGGGGTGGAGTGCCGGCTCTCCTCAGTCAGTAGCCGCCTCACGAAGCTGTGACACATCCTTCTGTAGAACATTAAAATGGTATAGAGGTTAATGTGCTGAATCTCACATGGCTGACTGTGCAGTTCGAGTCCTGGACCTGGCAGCTTAAAAATTATGTCAGGCTGGGGCCAGCAGGTGGTGTGGTGGTTAAAACACTTGTTTCCCACGTGGATGACCACCATTTGAGTCCCAGACCTGACGGCTTGCTTTTTCGCTTTCTTTTTCTGTCTCTTTCTGGTCAAATTGAAAATTAATAATCAATCAATAAGATTAAACAAATAATTCTTTAAAAATTATGTCAGGTGCATGTGTGTGCCCAAAATCCTGAGAGAAGAATGGAGGAGAAGGGATTGCAATGTAACCATCCCTCTTGGGGCGGGGAGGTTTCTCACTTTCTCCGTGTCTCTCTCTTTGTCTCTGGTGAGCACACATGTCCTATAGAAGACTTTTTCGCTATAGGGCACATGCGCTCACCAGAGAGACAGAAAGCAAGAATTCACCCCCATAGGGGGGATGGTATGCTACAATCCCTTCTCCTCCATTCTCCTTTCAGGATTTTGGGCACACACACACACACTTGGTGTGAGTTTTGAGTTGCTGCGTCTGGGACTTGAACCACAGTTGACTATGTGGGAGTCCAGTGACATAACCATTACACCATCTGCTGGTCCCATAGGGGAAAAAAACTTTTAAAAAAGGTTATTACGGGACCAGCAGTTAGCTTAATGGCTATGTCGTTGGACTCCCATGTAATCGACCGGGATTCGAGTCCTGGACCTGGCAGCTTAAACTCACGCCTGGTGTGTGTGCTTGTGTGCCCAAGATCCTGAGAGGAGAATGGAGGAGAAGGAATTGCAATGTGGTCATCCCTCCTGGAGAGGGTGTGATTTTTCGCTTTCTGTCTCTCTGTCTCTCTCTGTCTTTCTGGTGAGAGCACAAGCCCTCTAGCAAAAACCTCTCCAAAAAAGAAAAAAAAAAAAAGAGTTTATTGCAAGTGATTCATTTTAACTTTAAATGTATCCCTGGGCTACGGAGGATTATTTTTCTTGAGGCTCTTATTTCTCCCTGTTATGTCCTGTGGAGCATGGTCTTTCATGCCCCAAAGTGGCCATTGAAGAAATACAAAATTGATCTGATTCTTTAGCTTGCACAAGGAGCCCAAGAGTTGGTACTAGCGGGAACCAGCAGTTAGCATAATGGTTATGTTGCTGGACTCCCACGTAGTCGATCGTGGTTCATGTCCCGGACCCGGTGACTGGGATTGCAGCATTGCCATCCCCCCTGGGGGGTGATTTCTCACTTTCTGTCTCTCTGTCTCTCTCTGTCTGTCTGGCGAGCGCACGCGTCCTATAGCGAAAACCTCTCAAAAAAAAAACAAAAAACAAAAAAAAAACTGTTACCGTGTCGTTAAAGACAACATTTACTGAAGTGGAGTCTCAGGTAAAGCATATCTCTGATAATATTTTTTGTAACAACAAAAAAGATGAAAATTTGGAAGTTATCTATTTATTTTAAAATTTCAAGGAGAATTAGCCTCTATTTAATATGTACAGGGACCCAGAGTGCATTCTTATAACTTTGTGTTTGCCTTGGTATCCATGTTGAATATGAGTTGTATTTTCTTCTACCAGAAACAGGGCCCAGTCACTTTTTTTAAAAGACTTATTTTACTTAACTTTATTTATTATGGTTATTTGTTTTAATTTGATTTGAGAAAGACAGAGAGAGAGAAAGTGAGAAGTCAAGCTGTCAGTTCTGAGACTTAAACCGCCGTCAGCCATGTGGAAGTCCAGCATCTTTTTTTTTTTTTTTTTTTTTTGAGAGTTTTTTTGCTATAGGGCGCATGCGCCCGCCAGAAAGACAGAGAGAGACAGACAGACAGAAAGCAAGAAATTACCCCCCAGAGGGGATGGCCACACCACAATCCCTTCTCCTCCATTCTCCTCTCAGGATCTTGGGCATGCACACACATGCACCAGGTGTGAGTTTAAGTCACCGGGTCCGAGACTCGAACCATAGTTGACCACATGGGAGTCCAACGACATAGCCATTATGCCAACTGCTGGTCCCGAGTCCAGCGTCTTTAACACCACAACACCTGCTGGCCTCCCAGTCACTCTTGACACAGTTTCCAGTTTTACACCTTCTCCCATTTTCTCAGTATAGTTGGCCCAGATCATTGCCCTTCTCCATGGGACAACTAGATGCAGCCTCGTTGACTGACCACAGACCCAGCTTCTCCCTATGCTCCCTATGAACTATGTGGATATGCCACAGTGACCCCTTCTCAGCCACAGTGTGACCTCCTGGCACTCATGCCTGCTTGCTTTAAACCCACCGTTAACACTCCACATGGGAAACCTGCTTGGATAACGCCTTGGACCCAGCAAAGGTGTTGGTTCCTGAGTCCCTTCTACCTGCCTACACTCCCTGACTCTGTGTGTGTGTGTGTGTGTGTGTGTGTCTCCTCTAGGCACGCTGTGTACCCTGCAGGACCTGTAAGTAATACGATCTTCATTTTCATCTTGTTTCTTCCCAACTCACAGGAGGGATGCTCTCCATCTTAAAGATCCTAAATTACAAAGGGCCCAAAAATAAACTCAAGCCCAGGTGCAGGTAGTAATACACAGATCATCTGGTTGTGAATGTTTAAAAAGCCAGGATATTTAGAATGTATGAACAGAGGTTAAATCCACCTGGAAGTGGGAAAGAGCTGAAAGAGTACTGAAAAAACATCCGGTAGTCTAATCGGTGGTATGGAAGACAAAATTGAGAAGTGCTCTGAAAGTGGAGTGGGGCTACAAATACCCGAACAGCCCAAACTGGCATCAGTGAGGGCAATGGTTGTTTCCTAATTTGAAAGTGAGGATAGACTTTTGGTTTTAAGATGGGGAGATAAGTATGTTTTCATCTGTGAAAAAATAAATACTCCTTAAATAACATGAGAATAAAGAGACAGAAACAGAAGCTCTGTTTTGGAAATTAAACTCGAAGAGACCTGTTTCTCTGAGGTACAATATATAAAGATGGAAGACATATGGAAGACTTGAAGGTGGGCAGCAGAGCTGAGGAAGGACAGTCCGCCGTAACGGGGCTGACTGATTATGTACTCCGGACACCAGAAAGTCTTTGGAGTTGGTACTGACAGTACTATGGGATGCAGCAGGGGTGAGGCCACGAGAATAGCAGGCAAGGTGTTGTATGACAATCTGTTTAAGAAACAGCCCCCACCCCATCTGCGAATATATTCTGGAAAGATCTATACATGGTCCCTACTCCACATTCAGCGATAAGAGGCATCTATTTGGATGTCACCCAGAGAAGAGGTGCCAAATGGAAAATGGGGAGAAAATGAAAGTGTACCTATCGAACAGGGAGACGTCCCCGTCCCCTTCCCCTCTGTAGTTCCGGAATACTAGAAGCTCAGTGTATGTCCGTTGGTCAAGAAACTAGAAGGTCTTTCTTTGGAAATAAGAAGAAGAAAGAAGGAGGGGGAGGAGAAGGAGAAGAAGAGGAAAAGAAGAAGAAGGAGGAGGAGAGCGAGGAGGAGAAGGAGAAGAAAAGAAGAAGGAGGAGATTCTTCTTCCTTCAAACCTCAACAAAAGGACATATACTGACAAAAAAGTATGCAATGGACTGAATGTTTGTTTCCCACAGTCCCCTCTCAAAATTGAAATCCTAATTCCCAAAGTGATGGTATTAGAAGGTGAGGTTTTTGGGGGACCAGCAGTTGCTGTAATGGCTATGTCGCTGGACTCCCATGTAGTCAACCACGGTTCAAGTCCCGGACCCAGTGGCTTAAACTCACACAGGGCGCGTGTGCGTGCGTGCCCAAGATCTTGAGAGAATGGAGGAGAAGGGATTGCAACGTGGCCATCCCCCCTGGGGATGAATTCTTGTATTCTGTCTTTCTGGTGAGCAAAAACCTCTCCAAAAAAAAAAAGGAAAAAAAAAAAAAAAAGGCGAGGGATTTTTTAGTGTTTCACACATCTGGTTGAGCCTCCGTGTGCTTGCGATGCTGCGTGGAAGCCGAAGCCATACTTCCCTCATGGCCCCTCCAGCCAACCGGGCACCTCGGATGAGAGCTGCCCCCAGGCCCGCAGCTCAGCTGCCTGTAGTGGCCCCACCACCTGCAGTCGGCTCTCCTGCTGCGGCACCGGGGCAGCCAGGTCTGGTGGCCCTGATGGCAACCACTGCCGCTGGTGTGGCTGTGGGCTTTGCTGTGGGACACACACTGCCATCACTGGGGACTTCAGTGGAGGAAGTAACGCTGAGCCCTCCAGGCCTGGCATCACTTACCAGGAGCCTCAGAGAACCCAGCCCATGAGCAGCAGCAGCAGTTTGCACTTTGCCACCTGTTGGTCCCTCTTGTGTGAATTCTATCTTTATTTAAGGAAAAAAAAAAAAAGATTGCTAAATGTAAATGCAGTACAAGTGATGGAGGATTGAGGAAATCTTCTTGACAGTAGAAGAAAAGAGGTGGCACAGTGCTAACACAACCGAGCCTGCATGAGAAGGGCCCTGGGCTTGTGTCTGGGGACCTCCCTGAGCACACCGGGTATGTTTGTGCCTGTAATCTGGAGTCTGAGATAGGGTGGCACTGTGAAGTGTTAGGGGTGCTTGTCTCTCTGTCTCTGTCTCTCTCTAATGGAAGAAATAAATAATGGAAAATAAAAAAGAAAGTAGAACAAAAGATAAAGTCCTGAAAAATACAAAATTAGAGAACCAAAGAGGTTCAATATGTAACTGAGGCTTTCGCTATGTATCTTGTTTTCCTTAAAGCACTTCCTTTCGAGGAACCCCTGGAACACAGGAAGAAGACTGTGTAGAAAAAAACCTTCATCCCTGCCGCCCTGTGAAGGCAGCCAATCTTAATATCTAATTCTATCATCTTTTTCCAGCCAGGCTCCTCCCTTGGCCCCAGTTCTTGCCAAAGAGTACACCCAACCTTGGCAATAATTTTTCCCAGCACGTTTCCAGGAAACCTTAATTTAACACAAACAGCCTCACCCCTTCCGTGCAGCAATCTGAGCAGATGCCAGGAACTCTGGCTGGTGCTGCTTTTCCTTATTGGGAAAAGTACGTTACCCATGTAGGCCTTCAGCGACACCCACCCCTACCCCACATCTGCTGGGATTCTGTCAGAACTGAGTCAGAGCTGAGTTTCGATGTGTCCAGAGCTCACTGCAGTGATGCGGGTATTTGGAGGAAGAGAGTGAAAGCAGGATAACAGAATCCCGGGGAACGCCAGATTCAGACAGCAGTGAGGAGAATGGCTGGGAGGATGCAACCGAGTGCCACGGGCAATAGGACTATTGCCCTTCTCTGGTCTGTCCATCTTGGGCAACCTCCCCTACTGTTCCCTGCTGGTGTCACTTACCTGGAGGCCTGGGCAAGGGCTCTGTCTGCAGTGAGATGTACACAGAGAGTAAAGGCGTCCTCACGCTGAAGCCACCAGAATCCTGGGTCTCTACCTGGCCCTTCCTTCTGCTCTACCCATAGCTTCCTCCTCCTTCCCTCTTTCAATCTAGGAAGTTGTCCCTAGTTTAACAGCCACAGAAGGTAGCAGGATTATGGTTTCCTGAGCAGGAAGCCGACTGTGGAATAACTCCTGGAATAACCCCATGGGAGCAAGAACACAGAGGGGTGGGGGCTAGGAGGGCAGCTCTGATCTTGATAATGTTAAGTGTCTGAACCCAGAACCTGGGGGAGGCCGGGAAGCATGCAGGGATGTGGCCCCAGTTACTTTTCTTACCTTCTCTCCTTTCTCAAAACTCAATCTGACACTTCTGACACTTTGTCCTCTTCTATCTGCCACTGTTCTCCATTTCTCAGTAGAGCTTTTTAAAAAATGATCACACCCTTTCTGCTGGAACCGCCACCTTCCAGTGATTTACCAAAATGATGAACACCAAGGGAAAGAATAGAGGCACCGGATGTATGTTCTCTAGGCCTTTTAGAAAACATGGAGTGGTTCCTTTGGCAATCTACAAGAACCTGGGTTTAACTGAAGCGCCAGCCTGCTCCACCCAGAGAAGCACACTGCAAGAACCAATGGAAGGGAGCCTGAGCTTCTGGAACCTATTCCCTAAGAATTCATGGTATGATGGATGTTAAAAATAAACTAATCTGGGACCAGCAGTTAGCGTAATGGCTATGTCGCTGGACTCCCACGTAGTCGACCGCGGTTCGAGTCCCGGACCCGGCGGCTTAAACTCACGCCGGGCGCGTGTGCGTGCGTGCCCAAGATCCCGAGAGGAGAATGGAGGAGAAGGGATTGCGGCGTGGCCATCCCCCCTGGGGGGTGATTTCCTGCTTTCTAACTCTCTGTCTCTCTCTGTCTGTCTGGCGAGCGCACGCGCCCTATAGCAAAAACCTCTCCAAAAAAAAAAAAAAAAAAAAAAAACTAATCTATGGTCTATAAAAGTGTTTTTCTTCGTTTTTTTTTTTTTTTTGCTATTGAATATTCTTTTATTATTTTTTATTTCATTTTCTTTTATACATTCAGTTACATTATTATTTGGCTTACAAAATGGATATTTCAACAGGTGAACATTTCTCCCTAATACAGTTGATAAAACTACAAAATATCTTCAACAGATAATACCACATTTCTTTGTGCCATTAATTGAGTATAATCGTGCTCCCTCCCCTAAAGCAAATCTAAATTGGACTCTAATTTATTTTGTAATATCTTTATTCAAAATTGAGTATTTGTTAGCTGATAGATGTTAGGTGGCTTATTATGCAACAAATAAAACTCGTTGGTTGGGGGAAAAAATGATCACACAGCCTAGCTCCAGTGCTTACCTCATCGTCAGTTTTCGAAACACTGCAACCCAACCTGCTTTGTTGGTTCTCTAGTCCATGCTATTTCTTTACACATACCTGCCCCTTCCAAAGCCTGAGAATAGATAAATCTAGTAAGGGAGGTGCCTAAGACCTCTCAAGAGAAGTTGCAAATATCAGACTCAAGGCAAAGATGGGTAACTTGTTTGCAAAACACTTATCCATTTAATACAAGACACTAATGCCTGCTCAACCTTAAAGAAAATGTCCATTCATTCCTGGGTATTTTATTCCTTAGAACGCTATTGTGGTGGGATATCTTGTTTCTTTCCTATTCTGTAGCTAGCGTATAAGAAATCTGTTGGTTTTATGTATTCATTTGCCATCCACATTTCTGAACTCTCTTGCTTATTTCAGTAAATTGATCATTAGTTTCTTTGTTTTTTGTTTGTTTGTTTTTTTTTTTTTAATCGACAGAGGGTGTGTGTGCTCACCTGAGAGGCATAAAGAGACAGGGGGAGAGAGTAAAAGAAATCTCAAAGGGTGTGGTCGCGTCACAATCTTTTCTCCACCCTTTCTCCGTCCTGTTGAGATTTGGGTCAAAGACACATAAGTGCTTGGTGTTTTTTTCAAACCACCGAGGTGGGGATTTGAACCACACTGTTGGCCAAGTGGGATCTGGCTCCCTCCACCACCAGGCCATGGAGCCAGTCCAAGTAATTTAAATAAATAGATAGATAGATAGATAGATAGATAGATAAATGAAGAGGGTCAGCCAGTGGCATATGGGTTAAGATGGCTGGATCCCACATGGCCGATTGTGTGGTTCAAGTTCTTGGAAGTTGAAGTTAAAGGCAAACCTGGGCCCTTGAACCTGAGAAGCTGAGAGACAGGAATACTGGGTCAGAACCATAAAATGGAGCAACTAAATGATGGCAAGGGAAAGATTAGTACTCAAAGCAGATCTTATGTATTCTTGCAGGACAATTTGTAGGCCAGAGCCATTTGGAGATGCACTGTGAAGTGAAGATTTGGAGATTCATGGTGAAACAGAAAGCCCCCATTTCCAAATTTCTAGGGGCTCCTCAGGAATGCTGTAGAAGGTACTAATGTGCTCCCTCAGAAGAGAGTTCAGTCCCACCACCCACCCAGGGGACCAGGCATAGCCAGGTTTAGTGAATGCTCTTGATCCCAGATGAGAATCTTTTCTCCTGAGCTCCAGATTCAAATGTCATCAAGTCACTTTTTGGCCAAGGCCTTCAGAGCTTCCCAGATGCCTCGAGATGAGGTATGAACTACTCAGCCAGTCCCCTCAGGTCCCTGCAGTCTGACCCTGGCCTGTTTAGGGTATCTTTTACTCTCGTATTGTGTTTTCCCTGTGAAGGCTTTTATTTAGGGGGACTGTCAGTCTCTGCCGACCTTAGAGTGAGAACATGGGGGGTATAAGGCCGATTGATCAGTCTCTCTCCTGGGACTTTGACTCTTGAACCTGGGGATAGTGAAGAACAACAAATAGACCTGAGTGGCATTGTGGTGGTGAGGTTACTGATTACCTCTACAGGATGGTTGCCTGCATTGCCCTGCTGTCTGCATCTTCAGACAGGTTCTTCAGTTGTTCCACTGCAGCCGTGAGCTACTCAAAGTTATACCAATGAAGTCCTTTCTTTGGGGGCAGAGCCGGGCTTAAGCTGGCCCATTCATATCTGTGGCTTGCCATCCAAGCAGCTCTGCAACATCACAGGCACTGCAAGGGCAGAGACCGTGTGTTTCCCTCACCATTGTATCCTTAGCCTTGAGCCTCACACACTGTAGGTCTGAAGTACCAAGAAACACGGTAAATAGAATTTAGACAATGAGGTAAAAGCAATCAATTCAAATGTGTTAGTAATAATCACAGTGCATTACCTAGGCTAATTAACAATATTAAAATACAGATGGTCAGGACTTAACTCTCCATTACCTGGTCCTTAAGAAGGAATGTTCTCACCCTAAAAGGCCTTTATAGTCTTCCATGTGGAAGATAAGAATCAGTGAAGCAGAGAAGGTCTTGAATGCTACATCCTCTTGAAGAGAGAAATGAAAAAAGATATTGCCCCTCACCCCCAACACAAGCTCTTTTTCTTTTCTTTTTTTTTTTTAGAGGTTTTTGCTACAGGGCGTGTGCGCTCGCCAGAGAGACAGAGAGAGACAGAGAGAAAGAAAGCAAGAAATCACCTCCGGGGGGGGGGGATGGCCATGCTGTAATCCCTTCTCTTCCATTCTCCTCTCGGAATCTTGGGCACGCACACACACATGCCCGGTGTGAGTTTAAGCCACTGGGTCCAGGACTTGAATTGCGGTCGACTACATGGGGGTTTAGTGACATAGCCATTACGCTAACTGCTGGTCCCAACACAAGGCCTTTTTATAGTAGCATTAATCCAGTTGTGAAGGCAGGGCCCTCATGACCTAAACACCTCTCGTTAGGCTCCGCCTCCCAAGACTATTGTACTGGAGATTAGACTTTCAACACATGAATTTTTGTTTTTAAAAATTTGGGGACCAGCAATTGGCGTAATGGTTATGTTGCTGGGCTCCCATGTAGTCGACTGCGGTTCGAGTCCCAGACCCAGTGGTTTAAATGTGTGTGTGTGCGTGTGTGCCCAAGATCCCGAGAGGAGAATGAAGGAGAAGGGATTGTGGCATGGCCATCCGCCCTGGGGGGTGATTTCTTGCTTTCTGTCTCTCTGTCTCTCTCTGTCTTTCTGGGGAGTGCACGTGCTTTATAGCAAAAACCTCTCCAAAAAAAAAAGTAAAATAAAATAAAAAATAAAAATTTAAATTGAATCATACTGCTATCTTGGTTAAAATCTACCAGTAGCTGATATAAAGGGATCTTCAAGAACTTCATGATAAATGTGTGTTATGGAAAAAGCTATGCATGGATTTCAATGTTTTCTGTACCAAAATACTTGAATTTTTCCATGAACTCTGAAGTTCCCTCATATTTGTAGTCTAAACTCTATACCAGGATCTACAAAATCCTACATGGTCTAGCTTCTGCTGACCTTTTAGACATTATCTCTATCACTCTTCTCTTCTCCATGATACTTTTGCCCCGCTGGCCTTTATTCTGGTTTTCAGACACACCGAGGCCGTCCCTGCCCCAGCGCCCTGGCACTGGCGGTGCTCTCTGCACTGGGAGTTCTCCCTGAGGTCTCTCCGGCTCTCTTTTGTTCACTGTTTAGATTCAAATGAAAATCTCTCCTTAGGAAGGTCTTCCCTTACATGCTTTCCCAATGGCTTTTTACCTTGTCACCTAGTCTTATTTTCCCATAGCACTTCATTTATTGGTTTACCTATTAATAGCCAGTATCTCTCCTCTAGAACATAAATTCCAGGAGGTTAGGGACTTTTTAATTCTTACTCACTGGAATATTGCCTGGAGCAATAATGAGGTGCATGGTATGTGATCATTAAATATTTGTAGACTCCATGAAAGAAGGAAGAGAGGTCAAATTGTGTTAGATGCTGCTAAGAGATTGAGAAAGATCAGAACAGGGAGGGGTTCACTGGCTTGCGGCTTTGATAAAAGGAAGTTCATTAGTGATGGGAAAAACAGTTTCAGTGGAGATAGAGAACAGATGATCAAGTGGGATGATTAAAGAGTGAGTAAGGAGCCAGTAGGTGGTATGGAGGTTAAGGGGCTGGATTCCACATGATTGAATATCCAGTAGCTTCAAAAGTACACTGGGATTGTGTGTGTGTGTGTGTGTGTGTGTGTGTGTGCCCAGAATCCCAAGGAGAGAATAGAAGAGAAGAGATTGTGACATGGCCATCCTCCTGGAGGATGATTTCTCATTTTTCCTCTCTCTATCTTCCTCCAACACCATGAGGTAAAAATCTAAAAAAATAATAATAATAATAATAAGTGAAAACAAAGTGAGAGAATGGAGACAGTGAGTGTGGGCAACTCTGTGAAGCAAAGAAAGAAATGGACTAACTGGAGGAGGAAATGCTGTCATGGAAGGTTTTGTTTTGTTTCAAGACGGGACAGACTATCACACGCTTTTGTTTTTAAATATTTGTCAGAGAGCACATGCAATAGCCAGAGAGAAACAGAGACAGAGCGCTAGGGAAAGAGAGGGAGAAAGCACCACCCCTCACAACAGGGTCAAGACATGCCCAAATCCCTTCTCCCTTCCTCCATCCTGTCAGGAGTTTGGGCACACATGCACATGTATCTGGCGTTTCTCTAAAACTGCCCAGGCCAAGACTTGAACTGCACGGTTGGCCATGTGGGATCCAGCTCCCCCAACCACCAGGCTATGAAGCTGGCCCTAATATATTTATTTTTATGACACAGGAGAGAAACAGAATAACTAGAAGAATAAGGTCCTTGTATAGAAAGAAACGATGAGGCCCAGAACAGATATGAGGAATTGTTTTTCAATTGGAAGAAAGAAGAAGAGTAAGTGGGTAAGTGGTTATGTCACCAGATGGGAGAGTTTATCTGCGTCGTGTAAAATCCTTGGTTCTTTAGGTCTAGATTAGAGACCTGTCCTGGGACTCAAAATGAAAAACCACAAACACTTGTAAAGTAGGAAACAGCAAATTTTAATAGGGAAGTGAAGATTTTTTTTTTTCTTTTTTTGGAGAGGTTTTTGCTATAGGGCGCGTGCGCTCGCCAGACAGACAGAGAGAGACAGAGAGATAGAAAGCAGGAAATCACCCCCCAGGGGGGATGGCCACGCCGCAATCCCTTCTCCTCCATTCTCCTCTCGGGATCTTGGGCACGCACGCACACGCGCCCGGCGTGAGTTTAAGCCGCCGGGTCCGGGACTCGAACCGCGGTCGACTATGTGGGAGTCCAGCGACATAGCCATTATGCTAACTGCTGGTCCCGGGAAGTGAAGATTTTTAATAGGAAATAAGTACACACCCCATGCCTGAAAGTCATCCAGGTGGGCAGCTGCCAGAGAAGGACAACCGCACTGGCATGGGGTGAGGTGTTACGTTTATTCCAAGAGTAATGAATATTCAGCAGGGCGAGGTCTGTCATAGTATCTGCCTTCTTTGAATTTGTGGGTTTTCTCCGGCACCTGCACATCTCTCACAGGTGAGGAATTCAATGACCTACTCCCACATGCTCAGTGTGGACTTAGAAGGTACGAGCATCCTTATTTGGATGAACTGCCCAGTCAGTTTATTGCCATAATGGGAATCAGGATGCTGACCAAAATGTCTCGTTGGGTCCTTTTGTATTTATGAGGAAGGATAAGATGGATAACAACTGTCCGCATGTGCCTTTCTCAGGTACTAAAAAAGAAAAATGGAATCTGCCTTGCCTTTCCAGCACCAGGACCTGGGCGGGAAGAAGGCATTTTCAGAATCAGCAGATGACATAATGATTACATCGCTGGATTCCCACATAGTCAACCCTGGTTCGAGTCCCAGACTTAGTGGCTTAAAACTCACACTGGGCATGTGTGCATGCATGTCCAAAATTCTGAGAGGAGAATGGAGAAGGAATTGCAGCATGGCCATCCCCCTGGAAGGTGATTTCTCACTTTCTGTTTCTCTGGCAAGTACACACTCTATAGAAAAACTCTTTCTCTATCAAAAACAAAAAACAAAAAACATTTTCATGGAGGGGTTGGTCGTAACTCTAAGCTGTGATTGATTGGTGATGGCCTTCTGCTATTTTCTTAGGGCTGCCTGCTCATTCCTAGCTAACTGTCTAGCACAGATATACATGCCACTGTGATTATGGTTTCCATGATTCAAAGATGGAAAGTTTTAGTCTGACAGAGCCAATTTTCTCTTCTTCATACCAGCATTGGACCATCTAGCTCTTGTATTTGGGCCCAAGTTTTTGTTCTACTGTAAGGTTCTTGCAGACAAATATTAAGTTAGCTGTGATCTAATGCTCTTCCTAGAACATATTTTTGTGCGCAGAAGATGCAGGAAGTTTACTCCCTCTATGTGTGTGTCATCTCATTAATAACAAATTATATCATTTGTGAAAAAAATTCTTTGGGTGCAGTGAGTTCTGTAAGTGTTTTTTTAGTGGAATCAAGATGACACCTGGAACAACTTCTGTCTACCCTTCAGACTCATTACGCCCTCCTTGTGTGGTATTAGCATGTGATGACGCTCCTAACTGCACCATGACAGTTTGGAATAACCATGGCAATAACTAGAACTGCTCTAAGAAGCCTAGAAATTGGGAGGGACAGTGGTCCTAGGAAAAATCACTGCTGCTTTCCTGGAAAAGTCAGGAATATATCACCCCTTGCTTAGTTTGACATGAAGCCAACCCGTATAAGTTAGGGACCCTCCAAAGTTCAGGGCTGTGCTGCTCATGGGGTGGCCCTTCTATCTTTTTGGGTAACAGTTCTCCCCATTCTTCTCAAGGCTTGCAACCGGGGAAGCAGCGGGCAGAGGTGGCTTGTCCTAGACTAAAGAGGAAGGAATGAAACTGTTCACCCATCTCCCCTCGCAAGGCTGCTCCACCTGTGTAGTAGTCTGCTCTGTACATTTTCCTTAATAAATGTGCTTTTACTGTCCCTCAGAGGCTCAATTTTTAATTCCTTCCTTCACAAAGCCAAAGATCCTCACACCCTGGGTAGAGACCTCCCCTGTCCAGAATTAATTTCCCCAGCAATAAGATGTCCAGTAGGGCCACTCCATAGCCTAGGAGTTAAGGGAGCCAGATACCACATGGCTGGTGTGGTTTGAAACTTGGCCCCCGATGCCTGAAAAACATGCAGGATGTATGTGCATGCATATCCCAAATCCCAACAGGATAGAGAAACATGGGAGAAGAGGTCGTAGTGTGATCACACTCCATAGGGAGGTCCTTCCCCCCCCCCCCCCCCACCGTCTCTCCATCTCTCTCTGGCAAGCACAAGTGCCCTCTGGCAATTGAAAATGTATGCCCAGTAAACATTGCTTCAAGTGGATACCAAGAATTTCAGATGAATCTAATATTTGGGGACAGGGTGAGCAATAAAGTTGACTCACATTTTCACATCATTTCAGTTTAAAAATACTTTCCTTTGTGGGGCCAGAAGGTGGCCTGATGGTTAAGGCCTTGGACTCCTACATGGCCAACAGTGGTTTATTCTGAGACCTAACGGCTTGAAAATCATGCCAGGCATGTGTGCGTATGTGCCCAAAATCCCAGGAGGAGAAAGGATAGTGGTGTGACCATTCCCCCGAGGAGTGATTTCTCACTTTCTTTCTCACTGTTTTTCTCTTTGGCATAGTGCACATGCCCTATGGCAAAAACCTAAACAAACAAACATACAAAAACCAGAAACCTTCCTCTGCTATGCTAAGCAAGGAGATTATTGTGAATCAGATTTTACAAATTAAACCATGGGGTTGGGGAGTAGATGAAGTGATTTGGCGGTGAGAGTCAGCTAGTGCCCAGCATTCCATTTTCCAAATCTACTACCCGTCTGTCTCCTTGCACTGTCTCCCAAGTCACTCTGATGATCTTGAGTTTTTTCTAAAGATTAGATTGCTCATGCCAGTTAGCAAAGGTGGCTACTGGAGCTAAGAGACCAAACTACCTTCTGCCTTTGTTTCCTGCCTGTCATCCTGTGGCACCAAGAGGGGCTGGGCAAGGCTGCTGTGTGCCACCTGGCAGAAATATGGGGTTTCGTCTTGATGGGAGACTTTCCCTGCCACCCAGGACTGTTAAGTGCCCTTTCCACTGGAAAGAACATCTCCATCTCACTTAAACTCCTGCAGCTGCCCATCTGAGTCCAGTGCACATTAATTCCCCGTGGGTAGAAGTTTACAGGCCTGGCATTTCAGTGTCTTGCTATTACCAACTCAAATCAAGTTCACTTGCCCAAGAGCTACAAACCGAACCGTAGGCCCATGGTGTAATGAAGGAAAGTACAGCTTTATTGCCATGCGCAAACGAAGAGAGTGGACAGCTCACACTGAGAAGGCCCAGTTTCTTCAGAAGTTCCCCATATGCATTTTTAGGGGCAAAATTAAGGGCAGAGGTCTCAGAGGCATGAACAGTTCAATGATTGCTTCAAGCAGGCTTGATTATATCATGGGTCTTCTTGATTTGGTTAAGGCCTTCGATAATCAATTTTCCATTCTGGAAGGGAACAATCGTCAGGTTTCTGGTGCCATTTGGCCTGTAGTCTATGTGTTCATAGCAGGTAGGTTTTTGTTTATTCTCCCTGCAAAACATGTTAAATATTGAAGTTAAAAACTTAACCTTTGGGACCAGCAGTTAGCGTAATGGCTATGTCGCTGGACTCCCACGTAGTCGACCGCGGTTCGCGTCCTGGACCCGGTGGCTTAAACTCACGCCAGGCGCCTGTGCCCAAGATCCTGAGAGGAGAAGGGAGGAGAAGGGATTGTGGCGTGGCCATCCCCCCTGGGGGGTGATTTCTCGCTTTCTGTCTCTCCGTCTCTCTCTGTCTGTCTGGTGAGCACACGTGCCCTATAGCAAAAACCTCTCCAAAAAAAAAAAAAAAAAAAAAAACACAAAACAAAAAAACAAAAAACTTAACCTTTCCTTTAAGTGGGGATTTTAGAAGCCTTCTGACCTCATTCACAACCAATATTGTTTAATGACCATAATTAAAGTCTTACCCCTGACTTTGGACTACTAAAAAGTAAGTGAACTTTGCATTCTAAGGCCCTTAGAAAGACATTTTACTTTTATTTCCACCCTTATTTTCAGTTTGAGTCCCTGCTCAGTTTCAATGCTTTCTCCTCCGGCCACGTAGGTAGTGACTGACACAGATGGAGGCTCTGTGGAGAGAGAAAGCGTGGATACTGAGAGCTTGAGCCAGATTTCTCCCTGCTTATGTCTCTTCCCACCCCTCACCCCCTGGGTATCAATGATTATAGAGCTCTAAGCTGTATACATACCTCCCCCAGGAAGGCGGGGTAATAAGATCAGGAAAGGCTGGGGCTTCCCCAGAGCCTTCCCTTTTCTTGGATCATGGACAGTCTACAGCTATTCCCTTGCTCCCTCCCACCCTAACCCAGTTGATTTCTGATGATAACAAGCTGTGACTAACCCATGCACTTGTCTATCATTTCCTACACACCCAGGTGGCCTTTGCAGTTCCTTCTTCCCTGAATCTCAGGCCAGCTCCTTAGATCTGCCTGTGGTCCTGCCCATCAAATGCTTTCTTGCTCCATTGCACAATCCTCTTTCTCAATACTTCTGAAATTAAAGTCTCAGCTTGTAGACTTGTGTGTGAGAGTCAGTTCTGCTCACACTTGATCATGTTCATCCTTCCAGGGCAGATATTTTACACACTTGCTTTCTCTCTACAACCAAGACACCATCACCGTAGAGAGACAAGATTATGGGATTTGGAACCTGAAAAAAGGAATTCAAGTTCCAGCTCTGCCTTTTCTGGACAGTGTGAACCTGACCTCTCTGATTTCCAACTTCTTCAGCTGTCAGTTGTGGATTAGGCAGGGAAGCCCACCTTTGAATCAGTGGCTTTCTTGGGCCATCCTGCCTGAAATGTTGATGAACGCTCTTTTTGGACCCCACATGGAGTCCTCCCTGGGAAGGATCAATCCTAGGTGACAGGGTATTATCAGTACCTCCCAGATGTCTTAAGCATGTCAATGAGAGGGGCACATTGAAAGCTTCCCACACATTTTTTTTTTAAATCAATTCTTGGATATTTGTTTCTTAGCTTGGGGTCTGCTGGAGAGAAGGCACATCTCTAGGCAACTCTGAGTGTCCTTTGTGGTAAGAAAGAAGGTCTAAAGGGCCCAGTGGGAGGGGACAGCTGCAGTGGGGAAATTCCTTGGCATCAGAGAAAGATTTCTACCTCAAAGGAGGAAAGAAAGGAGGGCTGTTTGATGTTACAGCAGATGGCTGACTAAACAGAAATAACAACTGACCAACCTAGATGTTGTTAAAGACCACCTGGCTGCTGTCTCAGGACCACCTTAATTACCCCACCTTAAGGGACCAGCAGATGATGTAATGATTATTTCTCTAGACTACCAGGTGGTTGACTGCAGTGGTTTGAGTCCTGGATCAGGTGGCTTAAACTCATACTGGGTATGTGCATGTGAATGCCCAAAATCCCAAGAGGAGAGTAAGGAGAAGGGATTGTGGTGTGGCTATTCCCCTGGGGGGTGATTTCTCACTTTCTGTCTCTGTCTCTCTGGTGAGTGCACATGCCTTATAGCAAAAATCTCTCTCTCTCTCAAAAAAAACCCAACAACAACAACAAAACCTTAAATCTCTTTCCTTTAAAAGTTCCTAGCCTCTACTAACCAGTTGCCCATGAAACTCTCCTCCCCACCTGGTCCCTTTCCTCTCTTTTAGAAAGTGAATAAACCTTTTTTCTATCCACTTACTCTGAGTCTGTGAATTCTTTCACAGCCCCCAACACAGAGGATCCTAACACTAGGGGTGAAAGCTGGGGCACTAAGGGACTTCCAGGGGTAGACAGGAGAAGCCTGAGATGTTTTTTTTGATCTTCCTGCCTGAGATCACTTTGGTCTTTTTCACCTTAGCTCTAGGGAGCAGGAAGCAGGGAGTACCTTGTCAGTCCAGGGAACTAGGGCTGTAGGACAGGTACTTCAGCAGCGTCGTAGGGCACTCCTCCTCCAAGTACTTCTTAGCGTTGTTTGCATATTCATTCCACTTCTCCTGAGTGTTCTGGGCTGCTGGGTCTAACGCGACCCAGGCTGAGATGGTGGTGTTGAATGTGAGGAAGTTCCGTCCATCATAAGTGAGCTTCCAGAATGCTCCACTGTATTTGTTATTCTGGAGCTCACAACCAAATGCTTCCTGCAAGACATGAAACCCTATGGCCTCCCCAGACCCCAGGGAGAGTCAGTCAGCCTGGTGTCAACTCCATCTGAACATCTCTCTTTCCTATATACTTTCAACTCAGTAGATGTTAAGGTTTTTAAAATCTAAGCATGCAATCCTTTTATCTTGGCAAATCAGATATACAGCAGATAGAGAGGAGAAAACTGGTTGGTTTGGCATTTCGGGCTAGTTGGAGATGAGTTCTTTCCAGCCAGGAAACTTAAGAGCTACAGACTATGGACAGATTTCTTACCCTTCTGCATTACCTCACCGAGTGGAGCTTATTTTTGTCTGAATACGCAGTTAGTTTTTAGCAACCTGACATAACCACACTGAAGTGCATTTCCAAGTTAAACAGAAATTATTGTGGTTTCACAGAGATGATGGGAATCTCTCCTTTTATCTCAGTGCAAATTAGAGCTCATATCTTCACTTGAACATACATAACATGAGCACTTCTTCCCTCTTTTTTCAGTGGTGGATATTGAGACAGGAGTTAGGCCCAGCGAGTAAGAAGATAAAGCAGGGACTCTGAAAGCAGAACTGCTGTCTGCCATGCTGGGTAGCCAAGTATGTTATTTCCTTTCTTTTCCCTTTTTGTCACAGAGCCACTGTGAGCCACCTTTGACCTAAAGACGTGTAGATCTTGCTCCTAAAGAATTTACCGCTCCTGGTGCCGGCAGGTGGCATGGTGTTTAAAGGCTGACTGTGATTCAAGTCCTGGACCTGGTGGCTTGCTCTCTCACTTTCCCTTTCTCTCTCTTTCTGTCTGGTCAAATTAAACAAAAGAAAAAATGGAATGAAATGAACAAGTAATTCTCTTTTTAAATAATTGTTTATTTTTTGGAACCAGCAGTTAGCATAATGGCTATGTCGCTGGACTCCCACGTAGTCGACCGCGGTTCACGTCCCGGACCCGGTGGCTTAAAACTCACGCCGGGCGCGTGTGCGTGCGTGCCCAAGATCCCGAGAGGAGAATGGAGGAGAAGGGATTGCGGCGTGACCATCCCCCCTGGGGGGGTGATTTCTCGCTTTCTGTCTATAGGTCTCTCTCTGTCTGTCTGGCGAGCGCACGCTCCCTATAGTGAAAACCTCTCAAAAAAAAAAAATTGCTTATTTTTCATTTTATTTATTCATTCATTTATTTTGATTTGACCAGAGAGACACAGAGAAAGAGAGAGAGAGAGAGAGAGAGAGAGAGAGAAAGTAAGCCACCAGGTCCGTGACTCAAACTGTGGTCAGCCATGTGGGAATGTCCAGCACCTTAACCACCAAGCCACCTGCTGATCCCCAAATAATTAATTTTTTACTTTTTTTTTCTTTTTTTTTGGAGAGGTTTTTGCTATAGGGCGTGTGTGCTCGCCAGACACAGAGAGACAGAAAGCAAGAAGTCACCCCCCAAGGGGGATGGCCACACCACAGTCCCTTCTCCTCCATTCTCCTCTCAGGATCTTGGGCACACACGCACACATGCCTGGCGTGAGTTTAAGCCACCAGGTCTGGGACTCGAACCATGGTCGACTACGTGGGAGTCCAGCGACATAGCCATTATGCTAACTGCTGGTCCCAATAATTATTTTTTTTAAAAAGAATTTATGATTCCTTTCTAAAAGGCTTAATTAGACAAAAACTAGAGATCAATTGTCACAGTCCAGAGCACATAGATAATGTAGGAATTTTTTTTCCCCCACCAGAAACCTAAAGGAGTTAAGACTTCCTGGCACAGGGACAATAAAATTCCAAGTTCACAGCCTCTGAGCTTTCAAAGTTAACTGAGATAATAGCTTTCCCCAAATCAGCAGCCTCCATGTGCTGCCTGTCACAAAGACAATGCCTGCTGGGGTCTCTCAGCTAGGATATAACCCTGAGACCCAGACCAGCGGTGACAATTCATCCTGAGACCCCTCCCACTTGGAACTTTTTTTTCTTCCCATCTCTCTCAATAAACTCACTTTGCTATTCCTTTTCCATGTCCGTGTCTCAAATTCTCTGTGAGCAAAACACAAAAACCTGATCAGCCTGTGGCTCTTAGATCGGCACTAGAGTTGAGCCTATCTCCTCAGCTTCCTGCATCAATATTTTTATTCCAGATCTCTGAAGTGCTAACCCCCTTGCCCATCAGCAGCTACTCTCAGAACAGAGTCCTTAGGGCAGAGGAACACAACCTCTTCATCTGGATGATTAAAGTAGATATTTATCCAGTATTGATTAGTGCTGTAGCATGAGCTCTGAGCGTCTCAAGCTATTGGGTCAAATGCCTGACTTCCCCCTACCCTCACCTGACTTACTTGGGCCATCCACCTCTCTTGTTTCACTTTTCTCATTTCTGAAATGGCAATGGCAGTAGTAGAGGGTTATTGTGAGCATTAAATGTATTAATACATGTGGGACCAGCAGTTAGCGTAATGGCTATGTCACTGGACTCCCATGTAGTCGACCGAGGTTCGCGTCCTGGACCCGGTGACTTAAAACTCATGCCGGGTGCATGTACGTGCGTGCCCAGGATCCCGAGAGGAGAATGGAGGAGAAGGGATTGTGGCGTGGCCATCCCCCCTGGGGGGTGATTTCTCGCTTTCTATCTCTCTGTCTCTCTCTGTCTGTCTGGCAAGCGCACGCATCCTATAGCAAAAACCTCTCCAAAAAAAAAAAAAAAAAGTATCAATACATGTTTCTCTCACATAGTAAGTGCATAATAATTGTTAGTTAATGTTATTTGCTTTATTTTATATTTTATTTTATTTTATCACAGGGCATGTGCACACACCAGAGAGAGACAGAGAGGGAAGGAGAGAGGGAGAAGAGAAAGCACCCCTCATAGGTCATGGTCACACTTCAATCCCTTCTCCATCTCTTTCTCCTGTCAGGATCTGGGGCATGCATGAACATGTATGTGCTATGTTTTTCAAGTCACTGGGTCTAGGACTTGAAATGCTTAGTTAGTCATGTGGGATCTAGCCACCTCAACCACTAGGCCACTGGCTTGCCTGCTACTATTATTTTTCTAATGCTTTGTGTTCATATCTTTATCTTTTCACCCTCTTTAATGATAAGATTATTCACTTCAACATTTCTATTCCGCCAATCAAAGCTTTTCCCAATGTCCTTCCAGGTGCTAGTACCATGGCCTCTCCTCTTTCTGACATATAGTTTGGGTTGTTTACTTTATCAAGACTTCCCATTCTATATCTTCTACATTTCTGTGTAACTCTTGCCTCCTTTTAGAAACCTTCAGATTCCATGTAGCATCTTGGACATTTTTGTACTCAAGCCGGCATTTTAACAACTACCGTGTAAAATTTGACATCAACAGTTCACCAGGCCCAAGATTCGCTGTTTTGTGGGGCAAGCAGTGTGGTTCAGAAGCAAGAGTGCTGGCCTTCAGAAGAACTACCCTTTGTGCTGGCTCTACCACCAGCTCCTCACAGATAAACCCTCCCGTGCCTCTCCTTATGGACAGGAGGCTCCTTATGATTTCACATAACTCTTAACCAGCTTGTGGTTTTCAATCCAGCACTTACTAAGCTCCCAGTATGGGCCATTGTTTGTGCAAGGTACTTACTCTGTGTTCCTTCAACAAACTTCAGTTGTGCAAACATTACTGGCTGTACCCTGTCCTAGGCAGTGAGGCTACAGAGGAAATCAAGACAGATCACTGTGTCCTTCACGGATAAGCATAGACAAGTTCCACAGACTCTCTTGGAGGTAGGTCTCAATGCTTCAATTTTTGCAGATTCAGACCAGATAATTAAGAAACTTCCCACCATAGAACAACTAGTGACTGGCTAGTGACTGGTCTACTCCATGATCCCAAGTATGTCTGACTCTAAGACTGGCTCATTCTTCATCCAACATTCCTGGACAAGTGGATCCAACACCTACATAAGTGGGATCAGCCTTGGGCAGGTAGGGGTGTGGAAGTGAGAGGTCAGACACGCCTGGATAAGAAGTGACTTTGACATTCCTCTCGGTATGGACTGAGTCCTAAAGTGAAGGGGGGAAGCAGATGTGTTGTGCATGGGGGAATGCAGAAATGTCTGTGCATTTCTACTTGTGCCTCCTAGTCCTCCTTTGGGATAGACTATTTTTTATCTTATTGACTCCTTATACTCATACTTGTGGGGCTGCCTCTTGAGCTAAGACCCTCTATCCCTGCAGCCTGTAGTTCACTGACCGTTATTGTCATTGTAGTAGTCCAGGATGTCACCCAGGGTCTCCATGAAAAAATCCTCCCTGTCATTCTGTAATTGGGTCTCTTTTTCCCAATCCACCATTCCTTCTGCTTCGCACCATGGTTTCAAGGGCTCAGCTTTGTGGTTCGTACTATCATAGTAGAAGAAGGGACGATCATTGATGTAACCAGTGCCCTGAAGCCTGGGGAAGACTTTACTGAACTCAGATTTCCCCTCGTAGTAATATCTCAGAGAGTCAACACCTGCAAAAGAAGAGAATACTTTAAGGGGTGAAGTCCACACATGGGAGTTCCACTGTGGGGCTTCAGAGAGCCAGCAGGAACGACCTGGTCCCTGGACCTCTTCCTGCCTGGTGCTCTCTACTGCACTATCAGCCTTATACCATGGGAGGCTCACTCCAGTGAGCAGGCTCTACTTTTATTCTGGGGATGATATTGCTGAGCTTTCTCCATGAGTTCATCACATTGCTTCTCCGGTTGGCACATAACAAGATTTTTCAGCCTCCTTTCAGATATGTTGAGACCATGTTACCGAGTTCTGGCCAAGGGAATATGCTCTCCCACCATCCCCCCCCCCCAAAAAAAAAAAAAAAAAAGAAAAGAAAAAAAAAATGTAGGAAGGAGAGTTTATTAGAAAACTCCAGAAATCACTCAGAACGGATCAGCACAAGATAAGACGTTGATGTATCTCAGAATTCCCAGGGCTTTACCTTGCATTTTGGTATAAGATAGGAACTAGGAGAGGGAGACATTTCCATAAGTTAATTCCATAATGAATTCATAATATAACTCACATGGGTGTAAATAATGTTGGGGTAATAAGGTAAATTCCTAGTTCAAGTACTAAAATTATTCTCTCTCTCTCTCTTTTTAAAAAGAATTATTTATTTATTTAATTCCATTTGTTATTGTTATTTTTTTATTTGATTGCCAGAGAAAGAGAGAGAAAGGGAAAGCGAGAAAGCAAGCCACCAGGTCCGGGACTTGAACCATGGTCGGTCATGTGGGAATCCAGCGCCCTTATCCACCACATCGCCTGTCGGCCCCTCTCTCTTCTCTCTCTCTCTCTCTCTCTCTCTCTCTCTTTTTCTGGCTATAGGGAATGTGTACAGAGAGAAAGTGAGAAAACATCCTTGGGGGCGGGGGATGGCTATGCCACAATCCCTTCTCCTCTATTCTCCTCTTGGGATTTTGGGCACATGTGCACACATACTTAGAGTGTTTTATAAGCGTCTGGGTCTGGGACTGAAATTATTATCGCTAATTCATTTCTAAATGTGATTAACATTCAAATCAAAAGTAGTCCTTGAGTAAAGCAAATTACCCTCCTTAATGTTGGTGAGCCTCACTCAATCAGGTGAAGGCCTCAAAGGAAAAGACCAATGTCTCCCAAGGAAGAAAGAATTCTGCCTCCAAACTGCCTTTGGACTCCAGACAGCAACAAGTCTTTCTTGGATCTCCAGCCTACAGGAATACTCTTATAGATTTAGGACTTGACAGTCCCAATTACGTGAACCAATTTCTTAAGATCTCTCATATGAGGGACCAGCAGTTGGCATAATGGCTATGTTGCTGGACTCCCATGTAGTCAACTGCAGCTCAAGTCCCAGACCTGGTGGCTAAACTCACGTCAGGTGCATGTGCCCAAGATTCTGAGAGAATGGAGGAGAAGGGATTGAGGCATGGCCATCCCCCCCTGGAGGTGATTTCTCACTTTCTGTCTTTCTGGCGAGTGCACGCAACCTATAGCAAAAACCTCTCAAAAAAACACAAATAAATAAAAAGATCTTTCATATGAGAGTAAATGGAATTAAAGTATGTTTAGGACCAGTATGTGGCACAGTGATTAAGGCGCTGGACTCCCATGTGACTGACTGCAGTTTAAGTCCTGGACCTAAAGGCTTGCTTTCTCACTTTCCCTCCTTTCCTCTCTCTCTGGTGAGCACACATGTCCTATAGCAAACATAAAATAATAACAATAATAAATATAATAAATAAATAATTTTTTAAAAGTACAAGGTTATTCTGTTGCAAAAAATTTTTTAAATCCACATGTAATTTTTCATAATGAGCATTTAAAAATTGTCAGAGGGTACACGTGCTTGCCAGAGAGACTCAGAGAGAGAAAGAGAGAAGGAAAGGGAGAAAGCACTCCCTTTGTATTATGATCATGCCTCAATCTCTTCCCTTCCATTTCTCTCTTTTTTTGGGATTTTTTTGGAATGCACACATACCCAGTATATTTCCCAAGTCACTGGGTCTGGAAATTGAACTGAGTAGTCAGCCATGTGGGATCCAGCCACCTCAACCACTAAGCCATAGATTGGCCTGTAATGCTAATTTTCCATGAACTTTTTTTTTCTTGAGAGGTTTTTGCTATAGGGTGCATATGCTCATCAGAAAAACAGAGAGAGACAGAAAGACAGAAAGCGAGAAATCACCCCCCCGGGGGGATGACCACACCGCAATCTCTTCTCCTCCATTCTCCTCCAGGATCTTGGGTGTGTATGCACATGTGCCTGGTGTGGGTTTAAGCCACTGGGTCTGGGATTCCAACCATGGTCGACTACATTGGAGTCCAGCGACATAGCCATTATGCCAACTGCTGGTCCCTCCATGAACTTTTTGAAGACTGCTGTGTGTGTGTGTGTGTGTGTGTGTGTGTGCGTGCGCACGCGTGCGCATGCACATGCGTATGTGTGTTTATACCCTCCATACACACATAGTGCAGATTTTGCGGTATAATATAGTTAACAGTCTAAATGTGATCATCATAAAACTAAAATAAAACACGTATTCCAGCAGTTTATAAATACAAATTTTAAACTGGCACAATTTAGGAATTGTTAGCTTTCATCTCTTCATCCTGAAGATGTGTATGGCATAAGCCCCATTCCTCTGTTCTAGAATTGACTCTGGGTCTTCCCAAGTCCCCACGGTCTTTTCTCACAGTCACTCACTGTGGCAGTGTCTGACTGTGGAGTGAGCACATGGGTTTCCTTCTAGCACAGTATTCCAGTTAACCTGCCTTGATATTTGCTTCTTGGAGTTGCTTTCTCTTTCCCTCAGAGCAGACAGGTGTACCCAGCCAGAGGTCCCCAACTCTGATGTTCCATTGCCACTGCCCCTGTAGTGAGGGGTGGATGGCAGGCAAGTGAGTGAGGCTTCTGTGTTTGCAGCCACTAACACCACACTGCTGCCCGGGCTCTGCCTCCTGTCTGAGGCAGTGGTATTGGATTCTTATGGAAGCCAGAACACTACTGTGTGATTGTTTCATTGTATATTGCAATGTGGTAGTGGTGGAAACGAGGAGCTTGGTGGATGTGGTGCGCTCGGGTCATCCTAGTACTGTCCCCCTACCTTGCTCTGTCTGTGGAGAGATTGGCTTCCACCAGGCCAGTTCCTGGTGCCATGAAGGTTGGGGACCACTGTATCCATCCATTAGAAGAGGGGAGGAGTAAGAACAGAAACAGCTTCAAGTGTGTGTTTCCTGACCCACTCTGGCTGTTACTTTGCCTCTCTTGAGTTGTTTGTTGGTTTAATCTGTAAACTAAGGGTCTCACTTTCAGATTCTTCTTTTTTTTTCTTTTGCTTTTTTTTGGAGAGGTTTTTGCTATAGGGCGCGTGTGCTTGCCAGACAAAGAGAAACAGAGAGACAGAAAGCGAGAAATCACCCCCCGGGGGGGAGGGCCACGCCGCAATCCCTTCTCCTCCATACTCCTTTCGGGATCTTGGGCATGCACGCACACGTGCCCGGCGTGAGTTTTAAGCCACCAGGTCCAGGATGTGAACCGTGGTCAACTACGTGGGAGTCCAGCGACATAGCCATTACACTAACTGCTGGTCCTCACTTTCAGATTCTTTAAGGTCTTGTTTAGCACCATTCCAGAGGATCCTTAAATGCTTCCAAAGTGTGTGAGCTGTTAGTTGATAACCCTGAACACTCATTACTACAGCACACTTGGGAATTCCAGCTGCATCAAGGGCCCTTCTCCCAGTCCTTCTATCTTATTCTTTACTCCCATTCTTCTCCAGTGCCCATCCCTTGTTTTTCCCACTTACGATTTTTCGACTCCTGGGGGGCTGCAGGACTGAGAAGGCACAGCAAGGCAAGCAGAAAAGGCACTGCTGTCATCGTCGTGACTGGCTGGAAAGATCCTGGCAGGAAACACAGATCTTTCCTGGTATCCTGAAGCTCCGGCTGGCCTGGGAGATATATGCGAAGGCCAATGGGAGTGCCAGGATAGGCTCCTCCCCTCACAGTGAGGAAACAGGACACCGAAACTAGACTAGGCAAAGGTTGTGGTTAATGAATCTATAAATAATATGCAAATTATGAGCTAAAAGTTTTGATCTCAGGACTGGGACTTTGTTTATGCCTCAGGCTAAAGAATGCCAGTGGTCTAGAAGTGTGTATGGATGTGTGTCATCCTCCCATTGTATTATTATCACCCAAGGTCAGGAAGGTTTGGGGGTTGTCATTCCACACTTTTTCACTGCTCTTTGGGAAAGCTCTCATGTCGAGTCAGCTAGGTTGGGAGGTATGCAACTGGCTTGGATTCAGCAAGAGGATGCTCCCTAGTTCACTGAATCAGAGAAAAAAGGAGAGGCACAATGGACAACTCTTTCCAGTGGTCTTGGCAGTGGCCACAACAGTCAGCTCCTGGGGAACAGCAGGGCAGCAGTGGCCAGAGGAGTGTTCAGGATCCAGTCCATGATGGTGGCATTGGTCTGTGCTGTGGCATCTGGTGCCCTCTACTGGCAGCTGTGGTATTTATGAGACCAGTTCTGGGGTGTGATTTTGACTGAGCTTCTCTTGCTTAATCCTTTTTTTAAATTATTTATTTCATTTTATTTATTCATTCATTTATTTTTAATTTGACCAGAGAGAGATACACACACAAAGAGAAACACACACACACACACACACACACACACAAACACACAGAAAGAAAAAGAGAGAGAGAGAGAGAGAGAAGCCAAATGAGAAAACAAGCCACCAGGTCCAGAGGTCCAGGACTTGAACCGTGGTTGGCCATGTGGGAGTGTCCAGCACCTTAACCACCACACCACCTGCTGGTCCCTCTCTTGCTTAATTCTGAGCCTGGGTTCTCCAGCCTTTCTGTGGACTCTGAGACCTAACCAATAAATACATTTTATTTGTTGTTTAATTTCAGAATTGGATTCTGCTTCTAGCAATGAATTATCTTGTTTGGTAACAGAGATTGGTACAGAGTGAGGGTAACTGGGAAGCTAAAACTGGTTAAGGGATGAGACTGGACCTGAAGGCACTGAAGATACAGAGGTCTTGGGGAATTCTTATTTATTTTCTTTTAAGGTTTAAGGACATGTGCTCTTGATGGAGAGAGAAGAGAAAGGGGAAGTGAGAAATTGCCCCCCAAGGGGGCTGGCTATGCTGCAATCCCTTCTCTTCTATTCTCTTCTCGGGATTTTGGGCATTCATACACATGCGCTCAGTGTGATTTTCAAGCCAGTGGGTCTGGCACTTGAACTGTGGTTGCCCATGTGGGAATCCAGCACTCTTAACCTGCATGCTACCTGCTGACCCCAGTTTTAGGGAATTCTTGAAGGCCTGGTATACGGTAGTGGGTAAGATAGCCTACTGTGTTATCTCTGTGGTGGACCAGAATGAAACAATCATTGAAGGCAACATTTTGAGTCCTCCAAGGTGCTGACCACAAGACAGCATGAAGGACATGAGGAATTCAAGGACCGAGGGCTGAGAAGTCCGAAAGTGGTAAAAAGCTTAAAGAAAAAGAATAAAGTCAAGAGCAGAAATTATTGACTCAAAGTACAGCCTAAAAACTACTCTATGGTAGTGTGGCAAGAATCTTCGCTTTTGCAGCTCTAAGGATGAAAGCTAGTACTGTCTAATTATTAAAATGTAATAATGAGGGCTAGCACATGGTCTAGTGGTTAAGGAAGCTGGATCCCATGTGGCTGACTGCAAAGTTTGAATCCTAGCCTCAGTAGCTTGAAACATGCCAGGCACATGTTCGTGTATGCCCCAAATCCCAAAAGGACAGAGAGATGGAGTAGAAGGGATTGTAGTGTGACCTGCCCCATTGGAGGCACGTATGTCCTCTGGCAATATTAAAAACAAACAAACAAAAAACCCTTGGGATCAGCAGATGCTATAATGGTCACGTTGCTGTACACCCACATGGCTGACCACAATTCGAGTTCTGGACTCAGCGGCTTGAAACTCATGCTGGGTGCGTGTGCATGTGTGTCCAAAATCCTGAGGAAAGTGAGGGAGAGGAAATTGTGGTGTGGCCATCCTCCCTGGGGGGTGATTTCTCACTTTCTGTCTCTCTGTTTTCTCTCTGGCAAGTGCATGCACCCTATAGTAAAAAAAATCTCTCTTAAAACAAAACAAAGCCCTTATAATGAAATATTAGATCTTGAAACCTAATTACCAAGACCTGATAAATCTAATAACAAAATGTGATCTAGACATTTCTACCAGTCTTATACAACTGGAACTAGTGATTAGTTTTAACAAGAGCTTCACTGGTGGATGAACTCAAATCTGGAATGGCATCAGGAGAGGCTCTGTGGGAGGTCCTGCAGGTGAGCAGGACATTGGATAGAGACAGGATTTAATTCCTTTTGGCAGATGGGGGCAAACTTCATAAGAACAGGGATGTGTTATGTTTGTGTTCTGTCATGTTTTCTTCTCCACTAGTGTTTAACCCAGTGCTTCAAAGAAAGAAGAAAACCACTAAACACAAAAATAGACCAATGGCTAAATGAGCAACACAAAAAGAATGCACCAGATATATCTGAGGACTTTTGAGGCCAATTTCGTGAAAACAAAAATTCAGGAGGATGATTTGAGAGGTTGGGCAGGTGGGGCTGGTAAATATAAAAGGAGGTTAGGATCAGATTCGGGAGACCCTCAACCCAATGGATATGACCAATGTCATCCAATGAATGAGGAACGTTCCATGACCATGTCTCTTCCTCACAGCCTATGTCCTCTGATCGTTTCATTCTTCTAGGTCAGCAGTTTTCAATCTTTTTTGTTTATTTATTTATTTATTTATTTATTTTCTATAAAGTGCATGTGCTTGCCAGGGAGAGAGAGAGAGAAAGAGAGAGAAAGAAGTGGGAAATCATGCCTCTTTCCCTTCCCCCAGAGGAGATGGCCATGCTGCAATCCCTTCTCCATTCTCCTCTCAAGATTTTGGGCATGCATGCACATGTATCCAGCTTGATTTTCAAGTTGCTGGGTTCAGGGCTCAATCTGTGCAGTCAGCCATGTGGAATCCAGTCACCTTAACCTCCCCACCATTTGCTGGCCCCTTGAGGTAATTTTTTAATGCATAAAACAAAATACATAGGAAACAGAGGAAATAAGTTATATGAAAACCAGGTCTTTCTATGCACTTTTGGGGGCTGATGGGCTATCTGCAGAGGGTCTCTCAAGTACAGAGTAACCAGCTATTATAAAATAACTGAAGAATTATAGAAGAAGCAGATAATTCGTAGCAATGGGTCTCTTCTAGGTGAAGACCAACATCTTGTACTTGACGTTGGTCTTGTCTGGACGAGAATCTGTTAGTGGTTGGATGATCAGGAGGTAACCATGGAAGAATCCACGTTTGGTTTTCTGGGCCCCTTTATTTCCCCTGGTGTGCCCATTCCATGCCCTGGCCCAGCTCCACTTCAATTACCTCCCTTTTCTCCTACTTTGACCACTTCTTGGCAAGCAATCTCGAGCCTTTGCATTGTCTCTGAAATCTGACTTCCTCCAGGAAGTTTCCTCTCTGTTGTGGAGAGCAGCCAGTGTGAAAACCAGTGACTTTTAGATACATGCAGAAACGTGCTTTTATAAGTTACTTTAGCAGGGCTATTAAGAAGTATTTACATACAAAACCAGTATTTGTCTGCTGTTAATGGTTATTTTTCTGTTGTTATTGATACTTAATACCCCATACTGCCCAGTATTGGGCTAAAGGAAGTCACATGCGTTTATTCGATTGTCTCCTAAAAAAGATTGGAGAAATTATATGGCGCTAGTCTTTTTTTTTTTTTTTTTTTTGAGAGGTTTTTGCTATAAGGCACATGCGCTTGCCAGAAAGACAGAGAGAGACAGAGAGACAGAAAGTGAGAAATCACCCTCCAGGGCGGGTGGCCATGCAGCAATCCCTTCTCCTCCATTCTCCTCACGGGATCTCGGGCACGCATGCACACGTGCCTGGCGTGGGTTTAAGTCACCTGGTCCGGGAGTCGAACCACGGTCGACTACATGGGAGTCCAGTGACATAGCCATTAAGCAAAGTGCTGGTCCCGATGGCGCTCGTCCTTTTTACATATTTAGACAATTTATATTTAAAAACAACTGGCTTTGCATTCCACCCCACCCCCCTTTTTTTCCTATATTTTATTTTCCCTTTCCCCATTTTTTGCCCTTTAAAAGAATAAACCTGAGGCCTGTTTTGGTTGCAGCTTTTCTATTAGAGAAGCTATGATTACTCGATTCTCGCTTTTTTATACTTGTGTGTTTTTGAGTGTTTGTCATTGCATCTATTTTTGATTTACAGCCTTTTTCACTCAGAAAAACTTGTTTATGCCGAGTAAGTCCTGGAAAAGTGGCACCCAATGTGGGGCCTGAGTACGGGGAAAGAGTCAGGTGAGTGCAGCCAGCCGGATATTATTGAGTAAGGTAATCATACGGTGCCAGTCATTTTCATATCTTCAGATGATTCACATCCAAAAACAACTGGCTTTGCATTCCACTTCCTTCTCCCCCATTCTCTTTGCATCCCATTTCCCCTTCCCCCCCATTTGCTGCCCCTTAAAAGAATAAACCTGAGGCCAGTTCTGGTCGCAACTTCTCCATCAGAGAAGCTGTGCCCACCCGATCCTCGCTTTTCTCTACTTTTGTGTTTGTTATTGCATCTATTTCTAATCCTTCTCCACTCAGAAAAACGTGTTCATGCCGAGCAAGTCCCGGTACTCGGTGTCTTGGCGGCTCTGTGTTCTTCTTCTCTTCCTTGACACCTGGCCAAAACTTGAGTCTTCTGATATTTCCTCTCCCTTGTTCACTCTGGCCCATCTCCCATAGGTGGGGCCGGATCTCATTCTAATCTGCTTTAGTCCTGGCCTGCTCATGTTGACCTTTGGTTTCCTTATTGATTCAAGATTTTTAATCTTGCCACATGTTACTATTTATTTGCTCAAAGTAGTAAGGTTGCTTTGAAAGATCAAGTGGGTTATTTCCTTTTTAGTTATTTGGTTTTTCTTCCCTGACTAAATTGAACAAACCTGATAAAGATAGTATTTCTAGATATTGCCCATTCACCTGCTACTGTGTAAAAAATTAGTTAATACAGTAATTAATAAATATTCTAATATGAGGGAGAACTAAAGACCATGAGGCTTACCCAGACCAAGTTCTCCCTGAAGTTGAGCTTAGAATAAGGACAGAATCAGAACTTAGGTTCCTCCCTGGGTCTCAGGAGTGAACTGACAATGTCCCTTTCCATCCCCATCCTTGTCCTGAACCTCGAGCTTTTGAGAGTACTTTTAGTGGGTTAAGTAGGATTCTGAGGAACATCCTTCTGCCTTTATAAGCCCTCTTCTTTCCATTCCGTTGAGTCATCTACCTTCTTATGGCTGTACTCCTCAAAGTTCCATGGTCCTTGTCTTCTTCCAGGCCTGTAAATAGAACATAAGAAGCAGTAAATGTTTAGTCCAGGTGACAGGCAATCTTTCCAGGGTACTCCACCTCCAGGCAGGCCTCAGCCTGCTTAACTTAGTTATTCTCTTCTTCTTTCCTACTTCTTTTTTTTTTTTTTTTTTTTGGAGAGGTTTTTGCTATAGGGCGCGTCCGTTCACCAGACAGACAGAGACATAGAGACGGAAAGCGAGAAATCACCCCCCAGGGGGGATGGTAACGCCGCAATCCCTTCTCCTCCATTCTCCTCTCGGGATCTTGGGCACTCACGCACACGTGCCCGGCGTGAGTTTTAAGCCACCGGGTCCAGGACGCGAATCGCGATCGACTACGTGGAGTCCAGCGACATAGCCATTACGCTAATTGCTGGTTCCCCTTCTTTCCTACTTCTGCTTGGGGTCCAAGCCACCAGGGTCCAAGGGGACTTGGCCTGGGATTTTTTGTTGAATTAAGTGAAGTCTTGTTCATGGTAACCAACCTCCAGAATGCTACACTGAAGCCTCTGGTCTCTACATATAGTCAGTTGGCTTTGCTTTGCTTCAGGTTTTATGCAATAGACCCCATCTTAGCTTTAATTTTATTATTATTATTATTATTTTATTATTATTATTTTAGGTTTTTGCTGTAGGCCACAGAGAGACGTCAGCCTACCCCAAGGGGGATGGCTACCCCGCAATCCCTTCTCCTGCATTCTCCTCCGTATGCACATATGCACACACGCCCACAGTGATTGTCGAGTCACTGGGCCTGGCACTTGAACTGCATAGTTGGCCATGTGGGATCCAGCTGCCTTGACCACCAGGCCACTGGTTGGCCTATTTTTAAATTAATACATAATAATTATACATATTTGTGGGGATACAATGCTATTTTTCAGTACAAGAATACAATGTGTAATGATTAATATTATTACTTTGGGCTGGGAATATTCTTTTTTTAAAAAAGAATTATTTTATTTAACTTTATCTATAATTTGACCAAAGAGGGACAGAGAGAGCAAGAAAGTGAGAAAGCAAACTTCCAGGTCCGGGACTTGAATCATGGTCGGCCATGTGGGAGTCGATCACCCTTAACCACCATGGCACTTACCAGCCCCTGGGCTGGGAATATTCTAAATCTTATTTTTTTAGTTACTCGAACATATAGAGTAAGTTGTTAATTATATTCTCCCTGTATTTCATAACACTAGAAATTGTTTCTCTTGGGACCAGCAGATGGCGTTAATGGTTACGTTGCTGGACTCTCACATAGTCAACTGTGGTTTGAGTCCTGCATCTGGTGGCTTAAAACTCAGGCTAGGGACCAGCAGTTGGCGTAATGGCTATGTCACTGGACTTCCACGTAGTTGACCGCGGTTGGAGTCCCGGACCCGGTAGCTTAAACTCATGCTGGGTGCGTGTGCTTGTGTGCCCAAGACCCCGAGAGGAGAATGGAGGAGAAGGGATTCCTCTAAGAGGTGATTTCTTGCTTTCTGTTTCTCTGTCTCTCTCAGTCTCTCCGGTGAGTGCATGCACCCTATAGAAAAAGTCTCTCTTAAAAAAAGAAAAGAAAAAAAAGTTTCTTATTTATTTGTAACTTTATTTCCATTAATCAGCATCCCTCTACCACCCCGCCCATTTTTTTCAGACTCTAGTAATCATTTTTCACCTCTTTACTTCTATGAGGTTGTTTTGTTTGTTATAGAGTGTGTGCAATCATGAGAGAGAGAGAGAGAGAGAGAGAGAGAGAGAGAGAGAAATCATTCCCCAGGGAGTTTGGCCATGCTGCAGTCCCCTCTTCTCTACTCTCCTCTCAGAATTTTGGGCATGCATACACATGTGTCTGGCATGTTTTTCAAGATGTTGGGTCCAGGACTCGAACCCTGTAGTTGGTCACATGGGATCCAGCCACCCCAACAAACATGCCACCGGTTGGCTTAAGGTTATTCTTTTCAATTTCCTTATATGAGGACATGTGGTATTTCTTTTTCTGTGCCTGGCTTATTTCATTTGACATAATATTCTCCAAAGTCATCTATTTAACTTCAAATGACAAGTTTGTCTTTTTTTTTTTAAGACAGCTGAACAGTATTCCATTGTACATATACACCACTTTTTAAAAAAATCCACTCATCTATTGATGGACATTTAGATTGAGTTCACATTTTTTTTTGGTGGTTGTTTCAGGTTTATTGAAAATATTACAGCATAGCAGAAAGATTCAAATGGCTCCACGTGGTATTTTGAAATTCATTCCAACTGTAGGCTGTGTGACCTGCAGGTGGGACAGACTGCCAAAGTCAAAAGTTTCAGCATTTCCTTAGTGTCAGATCCACTTCATGATGTCCTGATCCAGGGCTGAGACCTCAGTAACATAATTATTTCTCCTTTCTCTCTCCTCCTCCTGTAGCTTGATAGAGATGCCTCTCACCGGGCTGCGCTTCATCAGGTGCGTGACGTAGCCTGCTATCTCGCGCAGCTTCTTGCCGGGAGTGATGGCAATCTCGGCACACACACTTGTTCGTGTGGAAGTCATTGTCCAGACACGTGTGATACTTCTCAATGATGACCCAGGCCGCCTTTTTCATGGTTTTGGTGTGAACGCGGCCAAGTTGGTGAAGTCCTTGGTGAAAGAGGAAACAGGAAGTACTGAGTTCACATTTTGACTGGCATGAATAATGCTGCAGTAAACACTAGGGTACAGATATGTTTACGACACACTGATTTCTTTTCTTCTCAGTATAGGCCTAGTGGTGGGATTACTGGATCATGGGACAGTGCTATTTTCAGTTTTTCTTTTTTTTATTAAACTTAATTAATTAATTCATTAATTCATTTTAATTTGATCAGAAAGAGACAGAATCAGTGTGAAAGAGAGAGAGATAAAGAGAGAGAAAATGAGAAAGCAAGTCATCCACCAGGTCCAGGACTTGAACCGCTTTTGGCCATGTGGGAGTCCAGCACCCTTAACCACCATGCCACCTGTTGGCCCCAATTTTCAATTTTTCTTAAGGAACCTCCAAACCACTTTTTATAATGGCTGTACTAATGTATATCCATACCAACAGTGCAAAATAATATTCCTTTCTGCGTTCTAACTTGCATGTGTTATTTTTTGTCTTGTTGATAATAGCTGTTCTACGTGGGGTGAAAAGATATCTCATTGTGGTTTTTTTTTTCTTAATTCGCAGCTTTAATTTTCAACATTGCTGGGTCCACGGAATTACAATATCTTCACATGCCCATAAGCTAAAAATAATTTCTATGCAGAACTCAAGAAAAATTGCAAGCTAATGCTGTAAGAAGTGCATAATATGCACTCCTGTAAAGTGTTTACAAATTGCATCACTTCAAAGAAAAATTTACATATAATTCGTATAGGTCATTTTACCATTAATCTTCTGATATCAGCAAGATAAGAACTCTCAGTGAACATCTTTTCTTTTCTTTTCTTTTCTTTTCTTTTCTTTTCTTTTCTTTTCTTTTCTTTTCTTTTCTTTTCTTGGAGAGGTTTTTTGCTATCGGGTGCGTGCTCACCAGAAAGACAGAGAGAGACAGAAAGCAAGAAATCACCCCTCAGGGGAGATGGCCATGTCACAATCCCTTTTCCTCCATTCTCTTCTCGGGGTCTTGGGCACATATGCAAATGCACCCAGCATGAGTTTAAGCCACTGGGTCCAGGACTTGAACCGTGGTCGACACGGGAGTCCAGCAACATAGCCATTACACCAACTGCTGGCCCCACACTTTTCTTACCTCAAATATCTTTTCAGTGTGGGTTCTTTGATGTAGAATGAGGGATGCATTTGAACCTAAGGACTTCTCATGATTTCCAAATTTTTTATATTCATAGAGCTTCTCTCCTGATGGGTTTGTAAGAGATTCACATTGTCTACAGCCTTTCTCGTATTTGCTACATGTATACAGATTTCCTCTCCTGTGGATTGGGATTAATACTAAAGGTTTTCCCACACTTAATGTCTTCATATATGGTAAGTCTACAGTATGAACTCTAAGATACAATAAAGTCTGTTTACGTCATTGCTAAAGGTTTTCCCATATTCACTACATCCATAAGACTTTTTCTCCAGTATGAATTTTCTGATGTTGAATCAGGGAAGCTCTATGGCTGAAGTTTATTTTGACAAATACTGTCTCATGTATTTTCTCTCATATATGATTTCTCACATGTATAGTGATTCATGTGGTCTAAAGGCTTTTCAATACTTACTACGCTATTGGGTTTTTCTCCATTATGTATTCGAGTCTTTGCTAAAAGCCTTCCCACATTCATTACATTTATAAAGCTTTTCCCCAGCATGAATTCTCTGATGTACAGTAAAGTTTGAACTACAGCTGAAGGTCTTCCCACACTTACTACATTCATAAGGTTTCTCTCCAGTATGAATTCTGTGATGTTGAAGCAAGGATGACCTATGACTGAAGGCTTTCCCACATAGATTGCATGCATAAGGTTTTAATCTAATGTGATTTCTCAAATGCATATTCAGTGATTCAGGATGGTTGAAGGATTTCCTGCATTTCTGACAGTCAGAGGGTTCTTCTTCTGTATGAATACTCTGATGTTGAGTGAGAAGTGAGAAGCTACTGAAGACTTTCAGACATTTGTTACATTCCTATTGTTTCTCTACAGTATGAATTCTTTGATGTCGAATAAGGTACAAAAAGCTTTCCCACATTCACTACATTCATAAGATTTCTCTCCAGCATGAATTTTTATTTTAAGATGAATGAGAGATGGGAACCGGCAGTTAGCATAATGGCTATGTCGCTGGACTCCCACGTAGTCGACCGCGGTTCGCGTCTTGGACCCGGTGGCTTACAACTCACGCCGGGCGCGTGTGCGTGCGTGCCCAAGATCCCGAGAGGAGAATGGAGGAGAAGGGATTGCGGCATGACCATCCCCCCTGGGGGGTGATTTCTCGCTTTCTGTCTCTCTGTCTCTCTCTGTCTGTCCGGAGAGCGCACGCGCCCTATAGCGAAAAACCTCTCAAAAAAAAAAAAAAAAAAAAAAGATGAATGAGAGATGACCTATGAATGAAAGCCTTCCCACATATCTAACACTCAAACATTTTTGAGTGTGAATTCTAAGGTGTTCAAAGAGATGTGAAACACGACTAAAAGACTTTCCACAGTCCATGCATTCATACAGTTTCTCTCCAGTGTGAGCGCTTTGATGATTAGTAAGTGATGAAACACGGTGGCCTTCCCACTTTCAACACATTTGTAAGATTTCTCTCCACTATGGCTTAGCTGACCTCGAGTAAGGGATGAGCATGGCTAAAAGTCTCCCCACATTCACGACACACATAGGGTTTCTTTCCTGTATGAATTTTCCAGTGGCGATTAGGGATTGATTGTTTGCCAAAGGCTTTCCCACATTCACTACATGTATAGATTTTCTCTCCATTACAAGTCTGGTAAAGGGTCAGAGAGTTGCTCTGGCTGAAGGCTGTCACAGTTTCATTAGAATTCAAAAGTTTCTTTCTGTCATTGATCTTCTGGTTCTTTATAACTGACGTTTTTGGCAAGCTCTTCTTCAATGTATCTTATTTATGTGATTCCCCCTTTGCAGAAATTCTCTGTGGTTCAGAAAAAGTAGAATTTAAATGCAAAATGCTTTAAACTGTATCTATAAGCACTTTCACCTTTCGGGCTTTCTCTGAAGGTGAAGGTCACTGGTCTGAAATGTTCTACCTGACTTCCATACTTACCCTTCTCTATATATTCCCCAAATTTGAAAAGTCATAATTTTGTTTTACCATTTCTCCTTTTATTACCATTTGAAGTGAATCTTTGTCATATTCTCCTGTGCTGATAATTCCTTGTTTTCCCATCTGGATTCTCCATCTTTTAACAGCTTTTTTTCCACCATCCGGGCTCTTTTCCATCCTCCAGTAAAGTGATCACATATGGCTTGGTTATGAAAGGACCTGCTCGAGAGACCAGGTTCTTATCATCTGGACCATCGCATCCTTGTATAAATCCCTCTGGGCAGAAGCTAGCTATCCTCTTCATGAGAGAAGTCTCTAGTCGCATCACGAAATGTCACCTTTGGTAGGTACTGGGGAAATAATTAAAAACTAAATCTGCTAATGCAGAAAATCATTTCAAATGTGGAAAAGGAAGAAGACAGTTTTGAATAATACTATAATGGACTTCGCAGGCAATAATAAGTCTGAGACATTACTTTGCAATTTCCCATAGTCAACACAATCTTCTTTCCAGGCTCTTGTCTTATAGGTGGGCAGTGTCCTGACGTGCCAGGCCACTGGTGAGCCAGCAATGGCCGCAGCCCTCCAGGAACTGCCCTGCCCAGAGTCCCTTCAGATTTCCAAAGTCTGCCACTAGGCTTGGCACCTCTCATTGTGGTTTTGATTTTCATTTCCCTAATGATTAGTGGTGTTGAGCAATTTTTTTTTTTTAATATTTTATGTCTTCTTTTGAGAATGGTTATTCAGGTAATTTGCCTTTTTTTTTTTTTTTTTTTTTTTTTGTCCCTGCTTGGTTGTTTTACTTCCTTATGTGTTCTGGTTATTGGTTCCTTTTCAGATGTATCGTATGCAAATGTTTTCTCTTCACTTCTTTTATTATTCCTTTGCTGTGCAGAAGCTTTTCAATTTGATATAATACCATGTGTTTAGTTTTACTTTTGTTGCCTGGGCTTTTGAGGTTTTATTCAAGAATCTTTGCCTGGGGCCAGCAGGTGGCATGGTGGTTAAGGGCATTGGACTTCCACATAGCTGACCATGATTGGACTCCCAGACCTGGAGGTTTGCTCCCTCACTTCCTCTCTCTCTCTGTCCCTCTCTGATCAAATAGAAAGAAAGAAAGAAAGAAAGAAAGAAAGAAAGAAAGAAAGAAAGAAAGAAAAAAGAAAAATAAATTAAAGTTCAATAAAATATATATTTTTTAAGAATTCTTTGCCAATATAAATGTTCTGAAGTGTTTCCCCTACTTTTTCCCCCTAGTAATTGCTTAATTTCAGGTTTTATGTTGAAGTTTTTAATTCATTTGGAGTTGATTTTTGTATGTAGTAAGAGAGATTTTTAAAATCAATTTAGAGGTTGGCCCTGTGGCCTGGGTCAGCAATCCTTAACTTTTTTGGCACCAAGGGCTGGTTTTGTGGAAGACACTTTTTCCATGTACTAGAGGGTGGGAGTGAGGATTCTGACTTAAAGCCTGACATCTGATGCAGCTGTTCAACTCAAGTACATCAACTTACCTGCCAGTGGAAAGCCTGCTGCCAGGTCAGCTTAATAGTCACTTGCCACTGTCTGACAGGGTTTTTAATATGAGCCTGCAAGCAGTTGATTTATTATGGTCTCTGAACAGTCAAACCTCTCTGCAAATGTTAATCAGTATTTGTAGCCATTCCCCACTACTAGCATCACTGCCTCAGCTCCACCTCAGATTATCAAGTGTTAGATTCTCATAGTATTAGATTTTGCAACCTAGATCCCTCAAATGTGAATGTGCAGTTCACAGTAGGGTTCCTGCTCCTATGAGAATCTAATGACACTGCTGATCTGACGGAAGACAGAGCTCAAGTTGTAATGCAAGCAATGGGAAGTGGCTGTGAATACAGAGGAAGCTTCTCCCACTTGCCTGCTTCTCACCTCCTGCTGTGCAGCCTGTTGCCAGGGGTTAGGGATGCCTGGCCTAGTAGGTAAGGGAGCTGGATACCATATGGCTGATGGCAGTTTGAATCCCAGCCCTGTTGGATTGAAAGACACATCAGTTTTTTTTTTTTTTGTGTGTGTGTGTGTGTGTGTGTGTGAGTGTGTGTGCACATGTCCAAAATCCTGACAGGCTGTAGAAATAGAGGAGAAGAGGTTGTGGCATGACCATGCCCCACTGCGGGGAGGTGTTTTCTTTCTGTCTCTGGTGAGCAGATATGCCTCCTGGCAATAAAATAAATAAATAAACAAATTTAGACATTTCTCATTTCAAACTAGTTTGACTTTCAGAGCTCGGAGTGCCCTGACTTTCTGTTCAGACCATCTGTGAACCAAACACACCACTGTATTCACGATCTGTTGGGTCTGAGGGGTGCTGGCAACAGTCTTGGTTAACAGGCAGCATGAAACTTACGACAGCAGCACAGAGTTTCATCTTCTTTGGTGATGTTTGCAGCGTTTTTGCTGATCTTCTCTGAAAACGGAATCAAACAAGCTGTATTTGGTTTTGTATAACATAACATTGATATTTAGCCTCCATTTCATCAAGGGTTGGAGAAGTTATGGAATCGTTTCTAGACACAGACTTCTGCTTGGACCAGTGTGTTGGCTTCATTGAATGGAGGGGACCACACTGGAGAGAAATGTCTGCTGAGGCTTTGGGTTGCTCCATGGAGTTTATCAGATGACTTTCTCCCCTCTCTTACAGAGCAAATGGGGAGAAACTAAAGGCTTTACTTTTAAGAGATCAGAAGTTTTGTTTTTTTTTTCCTTTGAGAAAATTATTTTGGGGGCCAGCTGGGTGGCACAGTGGTAATGCACTGTTTAAGTGAAGCTGGATCGACATGGAAGACTGAGGATTTGACTCCCCAGTCAATCTGCACATGAATGCGCCAATGATCCTGGCTGGCTAGGAAGGCTGGGGTGAATCATGGTGTGAGACACTATTGAGGTACTTGTCTCGGTTTCTCTCTTTCTCTCTCTAACTCTCTGCCTCTCATTCCCATAAAAAAAAAAAAAAAAAAAAAAAAGAAAGAAAAGAAAAACTTAAAGAAAAGGTCCACGAGGTGGTGTAGGGGTTAAGGAGGCTGGATCCTGTATGGTTGACTGCACAGTTTGGGTCCTGGACCCGGAGGCTTAAAACTCATGCCAGGTGAGAATCAGCAGATGATATAGTAGTTACATCACTGAACTCCCACGTGGCTGACCATGGTTCAAGTCCCGGACCCGGTGGCTTAAAACTCATGCTGAGAGTGTGTGTGTGCATACACAAGATCCTGGGAGGAGAATGGAGAAAGGATCGTGTCATGGCCATTCTTCCAGGGGATGATTTCTCACTTTCCACTCATTGTCTCAGTCTCTCTCTCTCTGGTGAGCTCATGCGCTCTAAGGAGAAAACCTCTCAAGGAAAAACAACAAACAAAAAAACAAACAAACAAAAAAACCTAACTCATGCCAGGTGTGTGTGCATGAGTGCTCAGGATCCTCAAAGGAAATGGAGGAGAAGGGATTGTAGCGTGGCCATCTCATGAGGAGGTTATTTCTTACCTTCCCGCTCTTGGTGTCTCTGGTGAGTGCCTGCTCCCTATAGCAAACAACAACAACAACAAAAGAAGACACTTTTGGACATGAGCATGGTACATCTCCAGTAAGGCAGGCTCAGACTTTGTGTGCTTTAGTTAACCTGGAGGAATTAGCCAGAATTCCTTCAGGACCACCCTGTGTATACCTGGGCTGAGATGAGACCAGGCGGGCTGTCTCCACTACAGGGATGCCACAAGCTCCTGGCTTCTGTTGTCTTGTCTCGCCAGTGTCCTCCTTGGCCGTGGCAAGCATTGCCTTTTCAGTGTGTGAATATTTCCTAGTGCGCCAGCGTGCCAGTGAATTTCAGGAGGGCGTTGCTGTTTGATACATGTTCACTGCTTTTGCAGGTCTTTCCATCTCACCCCTCAGCCAGGCATGTGTCACCCCACCACTGAGCCCTAACGTTGGCCTGGGGGTCCAGAAACAGAATGACTGACTCCAGTGCTGGCTGCTGTTGGGTCTTTCCAGGACCAGTGAGGACAGTGTGTCCTGCTCTCCACCCTGACATTTAAGCTCACTCTACAATAGCCCCCACAAAGATCAGGATAAGTGAGGACCTCACGTGTGGCTGCATTGGTCTCGAAATTCCAGCTAGGGACTTAAGTGTGCTTCTCCCCTACTTACCACACCTGACAAGTAACACAGAGCACCTGATCAGAGTGAATGAGCATAACCCACCTCCACCTTGGGTGCTGCAGATCCGAGGCAGCAACTGCAGGTGTGGCCTCTGCCCCAAGTGCTTACAGAGAGGAGGGCCAGCAGGCCTTTGGGAGCCTAACAATCCTGAGCTCTGGTCCTATGTCCCGTGAGAGTCAACAAAGATCCGTATGTTAGTACCATTCTGTTGTGATCCGGCTTCTACCGGTGGGAACGATTAACTTACAAGCCCCTTCCCTGTCCCTTCCGACACTGCAAAAGTGGAGGCAGGAGGGATGAGAAGTGTACTGTTGGGAGAGGCATCCACCATGGGCCTTGAGCTCCCCTGCAAGTTCTTTCTGGGCATGTCAAGAATACAAGGCCCTGCCTGATCTTTGCCAGACCACTTCTCACCCCAGTA
Organism: Tupaia tana; assembly: GCA_026018925.1. Lineage (NCBI taxonomy): Eukaryota > Metazoa > Chordata > Mammalia > Scandentia > Tupaiidae > Tupaia > Tupaia tana. The sequence continues at coordinate 49,653,635 of JAKSZU010000016.1, read as the reverse complement.
CTGAGCAACCTTAAGGAATAAGGTACTGAACCCCTTTGGAAGAGAAGCCAACAGCTCCCCTGTACATGAATTCCCAGGGCTCAGTGTTCCTTGACTGCAACACGAGCCCACTACCTGCAAAGCATCCGCTTGAGCTAGGAGTCACCATCTGGGATGTAGGGACCCAGGGAAACTATCACAATCACAACACTCGTGCTGCTATCTGTGCCCTGAGTGACAGTCTTTTTGTCTCTGACGCAGGGTTCTCCTGTCTTCTGCCAGCACCCATAAAACAGCAACGAGACCTTTTGCATATGGGTTCAGTTGCATGACTACTGTGCTGCCACCCAGACCAATTAAGCTTAATCTCTCTTTTTTAAATAATTATTTAATTTAATTTATTATTATTGTTTTTAAATTTGACCAGAGAGAGAGGCAGAGAGAGAGAGGGAAAGTGAGAAAGCAAGCCGCCAGGTCTGGGACTTGAACTGACCATAGTCGATTTTGTGGGAATCCAGAGCCCCAACCACCACACCACCTGCTGGCCCCATTAAGCTTAATATTTAACCTTGGTCCAAGGAACTGGATTTTGCCTGGGTGGAGTGGGGGTGGGGAGGAGGGAGGTGGCGCAGAAGCCACGGCCATCCTCTGCTCTTCTTCTTCTTTCCACCATAGCCCTCCACATCTCGTTATTCTTTTTTATTTTTCAAAGAATACAAATAAAATTTATTGTACAAAATTAAGGCATTCATATTCAATGAAGGCATTCATTATTCACTAAGGCTAAAGACTAATATTTTTTTAAAGTCCTTCACTAACATTTCACTTTCCTTTCCTCTCTATCTCCAACTATTAAAATGACTTGACCAAATGTTATCAAAACAAACACCATAAATAACACCAAATCCTTTTTACATGACTCTTTCAAAGGTGATTTCTTGGCACAGGTGAGCTTCATGGCATGCCATGCTGTGATCTTTAATTTTTGCAAAGCATCTCTGGCAGCTCCAGCCTGCCCACTGTTTTCAAATTCAACAAAAGGGAGATGGCAGAGGGTAAGAGATAGGGAATCAAGGATGGGGGGAAAAAAGCAAAACATACAGAAAACAAGAAATGGAAGATCATTTGCTGACGATAACATGTTTGTTGATGTGCTTGATTGAGACAATATACAGTGTACTCTGGATGGAAAATCTCATTTTGTATGCTGTAATGATGTACAGTGAATGAATGCAAATAAATAAATTGAAAAAAAAAAAAAAGCAACATCATGCCTCCCAAGTACCAAATGTACTTCCTTGATATCAAGGAACTGAATAAATAGCATGGATAACATCATCTCATTAGTCTCTTCTGGTAAAGTATTAAAGAATAAAATATAGTTTGGAGGGTAATCAGGTACCTGAGGATTTGGTGTTGAATTTCATTGGGTCTTAGCTGAATTTGGTGTTCCCTGGCCAGGTTTTTTGTTTGCAGTTTTTACAATCTGTTCCACAATTTTGGCTTTTTTCTTTTCTTTGTCAGCAAAAATGCCACACATCATAGACATTAGATCAGAGGCTGTTTTTGCATACTCGATTTGCATTGGCTTACCATGGAAAGGAAATCCTTGTAACTGTCTCAAAGCATTCATGGATGAGCCCAGTTCCTTAAATATAACAAAGGCCTGCTGCCTCATCTTCATAGTCTTCAAAGCCACAATATCTACCACATGGCCAACCTGAGAAAAAAGGGCATACAGGGATCTCTTCCATTCTTCTTTTTTAATTTTGTCATTCATATTATTGATATACATTGTATGACTTGGTAGGATATCCATGTTTCGGTTAGATTCTTCAAATAGCCAAGAAACAGCAAATAATTTGAGGTCTATGCGTCTCCTGTAGGAACCATTTTTTTAAAAAAATTTATTATTAGATTTATTTATTCTTATTATTTGTTAGTTTGACCAGAGAGAGAGAAACAGAGAGAGAGCGAGAATGAGAAAGTAGGCCACCAGATCCAGGACTCGAACTGTGGTTGACCACACAGGAATCCAACGCTTCAACCACTACACTACCTGCTGGCCCCACCATTTTTTTTTAAGAGAGATTTTTGCTATAGGATGTGTGCACTTACCAGAGAGATAGAGAGATGGAAGGTGAGAAATCACCCCCGCAGGGGGATAGCCACACCACAATCCCTTCTCCTCTCTGGATTTTGGGCACTCACACACACGTGCCTTGCGTGAGTTTTAAGTGGCTGGATCCGGGACTCACATGGTCAACTGTATGGGAGTCCAGTGATCTAACCATTACTCCATCTGCTGGTCCCTCTAGTTATTCTAGGTCTTTACAGCTCAACAGGAGGAAAACGTTTTTTTTTGTTTGTTTGTTTTTTGTTTTTGTTTTGAGAGGTTTTTGCTATAGGGCTTGTGCGCGCACCAGAAAGAGAGACAGAAAGTGAGAAATTAACCCCCCCCCAGGGGGGATGGCCACGCCACAATCCCTTCTCCTCCATTCTCCTCTCGGGATCCTGGGCATGCACGTACGCACATCCGGTGTGAGTTTAAGCCACCGGATCCAGGACTCGAACTGCGGTCGACTACATGGGAGTCTAACGACATAGCCATTACACCAACTGCTGGTCCCAACAGGAGGAAAGTTTTCTGAAAACAAAGCTCCTAATATCATTTTTAAAAAATTTTAAAAAGATTTTTGCCATAAGGCATGTGCACTCACCGGAGAGAGACCAAATGAAAGTGAGAAATTACCCCCCAGCGGGACTAATGTCCTCCTTTGATTAAGGTCTGAGCCAGACAACTACACTTACTGTTGGTGTGTTTTGAGCTCCAGAGTAATATGTATGTTTTGTCACAAGAGGGAGCCCATCAGTGTACTGAGAGGAAAGTGAGATTTGCAGCAGCTCCCAAGTCAGTTGAGCGGAGTTTATTTCTTTGGATATCTTGTAAATACCGAGAGAAACAGATAACAACAATATTCCTAAGTATCTTGGAACTAAATAAAAAATTATTTTTAACCTTACTTAGATTGTGACTCTTCTTTCCATCTAAGAATCTACCTGCCCAGTCTAGTGACTGTAGAGTGATTACTCCTTTATCCTGCTTTAAAAAAAAAAAAAAAAAAGTTTGTTTATTTATTTCTTGCATGACCAAGGGACACAGAGAGAGGAGACAGAGGCAGAGTCAGAGAGACTTGATGCTGCAACATGCAGGATGGGGGTGGGGGCACATCTGTAAGGTGTACTCAGGGAACTCTCCAGACAGGAAGCAGAGACCTCCTATGTGGGTCAATGTCTCAGAGCAGAACATCGTGTTTCACCGCTGCATCACCACCTGCACCTTTCTTTCTGCTTTTATCATCTTCAATCCAAATTCCTATTGTTCCCATTTCCAGTAGTTCTCATTGCTTTCCCTCCCTGAACCCCCACTTTCTGGAACCAGTGCATCCTCTACATAGGACTTCGACTTCCTCCTTGTGATCATTTGAAGCTGTAATCCTAACTAAGATGTCACCCAGTGTAGTGAGCTTTGTGATCAGTGGTTCAGGTTTTACAGACAGCGTGCTGGAGTTTGAATCCCAGTCCCACCACGACCTGCTAAATTTGTGACCTTGAGCACATTAATAATTCCTCTGTGCATCAACTTCCTCATCATTAAAGTGGATATTATAAAAATAGCCGTATCACAACATTTTCATTTCCATTTGTTATTCTTATTTTTTTTTCTTTATTTGATGAGAGAGAGAGAGAGAGAGAAAGTGAGAAAGCAAGCCACCAGGTCTGGGACTTGAACCATGGTTGGTCATGTGGAAATCCAGCGCCCTTATCCACCATATCACCTGCTGGCCCCTTTATTTTCATTTTTTGGTGAATTCGATGATATAACATTTGGCTGGCTTATAGTGCTCAATAAATGCTCTCTACTATGAATACCTAGTGTCCACCACCGTTATTTATGACTTCTGTCCACAACTTTTCCCTTTCAGGCATGTCCTTCCCAGTCATCTGTGCCTTAATCACACCTGCTTAGGAGACAATCAGAGTACTTTTATGATCTCTCCTCCTGAAGCCAAATTTTCTGCATTTGGGTATTCTGTCCTCTAATCCCACCTTTGCCCCTTATTCCATGCCTTGATAGCAACAGTTCACCAGGTCTAAGGAAGTGGCCTCTAATCTTGTGCTGCATCTGGCCATCTGTATGACCTGTACACGTTACTTATTCTGAATCTGTGTGCTCATGTGTAAACCAGACTGGAGGATCCTTCTGGTTCCATGTAGCTATAACAGTCTGCAGAAAAGACATTTTTTAAAAAAGAATTAATTTAATTTTATTTATTATCATTATTATTTTTTAACTTGTTACAGGGCATACACACTCACCAGAGGGAGACGGAGAGAGAGAAAAAGAGAGAGAGAGAGAGAAAATGAGAAAACAAGCTACCAGTTCTGAGACTTGAACCACAGTCAGCCATGTGGGAATCCAGCACCTTAACCACTATGCCACCTGCTGGTCCCGAGGACAACATTTTTAGCATATATTACAAACTATGGACTGTATTTACTGAGAGAGCTCTTTTTTTTTTTTTTTTCTGAGATTCCCCCTCCCCCCCTTAGGGCACGTGGGCTGCCAGAGAGAGAGAAACAGAGACAGTGAGAGGGAAAGTGAGAAATCCACCCACCAGGGGGAATGGCCATGCCTCAATCCCATCTCTGTTCTCCTCCCAGGATCTTGAGAATGTACAAACATGTGCCCGGCATGATTTTCAAGCCTCCGGGTCCAGGACTTGAACTGTGGTTGGCCAGGTGGGAGCACAGCGACATAACTAATATGTCATCGACTGATTCCTGAGCAAGTTCTAAATGCTGAGCATTGTCCTTGGCCAGGGAGGTCCAGAGCAGATCAAAAGATACACTTTTGAGGCCCTCATGGATCTTACATGGGCTGGCTTTGTTACACTGAAATCTGACACCAACCAGGAGAGGACTCACTGATGCAGCGTAGCCCAAATAATTCAGTGACTTGTTCAGTCAAATAGCACGTGACTGGTAGAGCTAGAAAGGTGAAGATGAGCCTGACTGAGATCATCTCAAGTGTGGGAGTGTGGAGGTGAGAGGTCAGAGGTGTCTGGTAAGGAGTGACCCTGACAACAGTTCCAGGGTAGGCGGAGGCCTGGAGTGAGGATGGAGGAAGTGACAGGGAAAGCAGACGTGTTGCGGGGTAGGGGGAAATGGAAATGTCTGTGCATTTCTATTTATGCCGTCCAGTCCTCCTTTGGGATTCTGCTATTTTCCTCCTTTTTACACACAGTTGGGGGCTGTCCCATGAGCTTGTGGAAACAACACATCCCTACCTTCCAGCCACAACTCGCACTCGGCCCAGTGGTCTTCCCTGCGCCCATGATGCCTTTCAAGATCACCATGAAGATTTCCTCCCCGGTCTTCTGAACTTGGCTCTCCTCTCATTCTCTATCCCCACCCAAAACCTAGCCAGGGGGACCTACAGGCTCAACCACCCTGTCTCCATAATCATCTAGGAAGAGGACTTGATCCCTGTGGTGGGCAGTGACCGAAACCCAGGGAGGACTTCATTCGGCCTGGATGATTGGATATAGCAAAAGTCACAGGGTAAGGATCTGCAAAAGTGGAGAGGACCTTGAAGTGTGGGGTCAACAGTAGAGTACTGCTGTGGGGCAGCAAGGGGTCAAGAAGGGTGACCTGGTGACTGGGGTCAACAGCTACTCATGCCCTTCAGTGTTCAGACTTTTCTTCCTGTCAGCCTCCCAGTATGGAATACTCACATAGACAGAAGGACTTGCCTTTATGTGATTGAAAGGGCAGGAAGAAGTTACTAGAAAATTCAGGCAATGAACCAGAAGACATCAGCATCGAACCGGGATGCTCCCTCTGTATCACCAGTTCTTTGAATTTAAATTGTTGTCAGGTTGAATCCTTGCCATACTAGTAAGAAATGAACTTGCTAAATATATGTGAATTTTACAGGTTTAGGGGTCAGTAGGTGGTGTAGTGGTTAAGGCACCATATTCCACATGGCTGACTGTGCGGTTTGAGTCCAGGACTTGGCTGCTTGAAAAATACATCGGGTGTGTGTTTGCATGTGTACTCAAAATCCTGAGAGAAGGGATTGCCATCCTCCCTGGAGAGTAACTTCACACTTTTCCTCTTTCTCTGTTTCTCTCTGTCTCTCTCCAGTGAGTACACATGCCCCATAAAAAAATTAACAGATTTAAAACCAACGTGACTTTAAGACATCATTTGTTTATAGTCTTGTTTTCTCCAGAAGTACCTGGGTAATGACAGGCCCAGGACTAAAGTAGCTCCTTTCTCTCTAGGTCAGACAGTATAACAGGCTCTGTGCAGTTGGATCTAGCTCTATGGGGGTATATTTTCCTTCTATCAATACTTTTGATGCTTTTCTTCTATTGACCCCTCCTCGACTCACTTTCCCCAAAGCCATCTATCTGTAGAAAGAGGGAGAGAGGAAGGGGGAGAAGAAAGATCCATCCTCTCATCATTTTGGGGGTACAGAGATGCTGGACTTCCACACTTCTTTCCACTCCCTACCCTTAGGTGATCCCTGCACCCTGGTTGTCCTGTTGCTCCAGGCCTTGGCACATGTCATCAACATATGGACGTAGGAGGAGGCTGGTCTCGTCTGGTGGGAAGGAGAGGGACAAGGAGGGCATTGTTGGTGGAATAAAGAAGTGGAATGAGAGCTCCCTTTACCCTTGAGGACTTCTTTCCTGGCACCAATCCTCAGAAAATTGCTGTGAAAGACAAGTTTGTCTTCATGGTTTAGGGTCCTGTGAGAAGCTTAGAAATAATTAGGCAGAACTCCCAGCCCACCAACCCCCAGCATCAACCTTAGCCTCCTCCCCTGATACCCACGCTGACCCAGAACTATGGGCATTTATAAATGGGGGCATTGAGGAATCAAGAGAATTTCATGAAACTTTGAATAATGTCCCTATTCCCTGGGCCCTGTGTATCTCCTAACTCTCCACCCCCCACTTCAAACAATTAAGCAAAGACTTTGGTCACTCTGGCTAGACCATCTGCACAACCTTGAATGCTGGGGTCACAGGTCTCAGTTTCCAAGAATGTGGTTATGTGTCATGAGTAAGAATGTCCTGAATGCACCTGACACAAAGGTTCCGCCTTGAGCAATGGTTTAACAGAAGGGGAAGGACAGACTCAGACTCAGACTCTGGAAACTTTCCATTTAGATTTCTTTCTTTTTAAAAGAATTACTTATTTAATTTTATTTATTGTTATTTTAAAATTTGCTATAAAGCATGTTTGTGCTCATGAGAGAGAGAGAGACAGAGAAAGAGGAAAAGTGAGAAAGCAAGTTGCCAAGTCCAGGACTCAACCAGGGGCAGCCATGTAGGAATCCAGTGCCTTGACCACTATGGCACCTGCTGGCCCCAGCTGTTTAGATTTCTCCTATGAAGCGTCTCTTTATGACTTTTGTTGATTTTCTCCTGAGTTTATATTTCACTATTGATTTGTAACTCTTCATATATTCCTGATAACAAAGTTTGTTTTTCATCTTCTTTATAATTTTTTAAAACCTCTGCAATTATTAGTTTATTAGTATCATCCAAAACTCAGATGTTCAGTATTCCTCATTTCAATTTTTTTCTTCAAAAAGAGTGAGTTGTGTACAGGGAAGTTAAATGCTTTATAGACAAGGGGGAAAAAACTGAGCTAGAACCAACTTATTCATCATCACCATCTTCTTTTTCATCTTCATCTTCCTCTTCTTCCTTCTCCTTCTTTTTCTTGCTCTTTTCAGCCTTGACAACCCCCTTTTTTGCTGCATCAGGCTTTCCTTTAGCTGGGTATGCAGCAATGTCCTTTTCGTATTTTTCCTTCTTTTCATAAGGCTGCTTACCATCTGCAGCAGTGCTATTCCACATCTCTCCCAGTTTCTTCACAACATCACCAATGGACAGGCCAGGATGTTCTCCTTTGATTTTTGGGTGATATTCAGGACAGAACAAGAAAAAGGTTGAAGGAGGCCTCTTGACTGCATTGGGACCCTTGAACTTCTTTTTTGTTTCCCCTTTAGGAGAGATATAGGTTTTCATTTCTCTTTCATAACGGGCCTTGTCCGCCTTTGCCGTATCTTCAGACTTTCCTTACATGGCCGTCCACCTCTCTGAGCACTTCTTAGAAAACTCTGAGAAGCTGACTGACGCATCTGGGTGTTTCTTTTTGTGCTCCTCCCGGCAAGGTTGCACAAAGAATGCGTATGATGACAATTTGCCTCTCAGCTTCTTAGGATCTCCTTTGCCCACGTTTAGTTATCTTTGCTGCCAATTCGTGGACTGGCACTAGATAAGGGATAAACAGGAAAAAGCCTAAGTGAGTAGATCCTTCCAAATTACGGGCTTTAAAAAAAAACAAAAAACAAAAAACAAAAAAAAAACACACCATGCGTCTACGAAAGTTTTTCCAATTACTTAAGGAAAAAAAAGAGGAGGAGGAGGAGGAGGAGAAGAAAAAATCTCTCTTTGCAAAAACTTTGCTCCGAGGAGGGAGAAGTTAGCAAGCTCCACCAGGCTGGGGTGCCATGGTGCCACGGCAGCTTTGTTTCCTATCGGTTTGGCCCTGAGATGTTTCTGTTCTTCGAGTAAACAAGGATGAGGGACAAAAGGCATTTCTGCTCATTGCCCCCTCTCCTGAGCTAGGGGAGTATTTTTTTTTTTTTTGGATCCCTCAAAGTTGGGGTGACCCTGCTCAGGGCATCTAGGCCAGGGGCAACATCGGGAGCCAGAGTTCCTTACCATACACTGCCAGCGGGGTGAGTTACTCTCCCGCCCAGCCCTTCCCATTCTCAGCCATAGCTCTGGAGGATATCCTGGCTCTAACAGCAGGGCCAGGAATGGGTGTGGGGGCAGGTGTCACAGTTTTCACTGGGCCTGGTGAGAGGGAACTGGGCTCCCTGGGTTGCTGAGGGGACATGGAGCAGGTTCTCATCAAGCTGTGAGTGAAGCCCGTTATTTCTCACAGCCAAGAGGAGAGGACATCTGAGTCCTGATGCCTGATGAGTTCTGGAATGAGGGCTGTCCAAGGAAACGAGGCAAACATGAACACACACACACACACAAATACATGCTATACGCACACAAACATAGACACACACACACATACACATACTTCTCTTTTCTCTTCTGTGGGTAAACTTGTACTTTGGGTACTTTGGGCAGGAGAATGGGGCGGGTAGTAGAAATCCAAACCCATGGACATTCTGTCTGTTGTTGCCCATAAGCCCCATGTAGGAAACACACTGCAGCCATTGCTCCCCGTTCAGATGATCTGAAATTCCCTGTTTAAGTTCACTTAGAAAACACTCTCCTCGGGACTAGCAGTTAGCATAATGGCTATGTCGCTGGACTTCCATGTAGTCAACCATGGTTCGAGTCCCGGACCTGGTGGCTTAAACTCACGCTGGGTGCGTGTGTGTGCGTGCCCAAGATCCCGAGAGGAGAATGGAGGAGAAGGGGTTGCGGTGTGGCCATCCCCCCTGGGGGGTGATTTCTCACTTTCTGTCTCTCTGTCTCTCTCTGTCTTTCTGTGTCTTTCTGGCCAGCGCACATGCCCTATAGCAAAAACCTCTAAAAAAAAAAATAGAAGAAAACACACTCCTCGCTCACAATAGAGAGTCATTCTTTGGGCTTATTCTTTCACAGGGCTCTCTTCTCCTCCTTCAGCAAGGCTACCCTTCACTAAGGCTGCCAGGAATGAAAAGGGGAGGGGAATGAAGTGGGTGGTAACGGGAGGGAGAGCCAGGGGACAGTCAAGACCCTTAAGGGCTGCAGCCTGAGGACTGTACTCTCTCTTTCCCCTATTGTTGGTGCTTCTGTTCAGGTGAGTGCATGGGCAGAGAACTCTGGGGCTGGTAAGGACCTAGTCAGGGGGAGGGGGAGGCAGCGGGCTGCCCTGGGCTCTAGAGAGCACTGCTCCAGCTTCCATGCATGCAAATCGCCTGGGGCTGTTATTAAAATGCAGGTATGATTTAAGCAGTCATGGATGTGACCTGAGGTTCTGCATTCCTGGTGATGCCAGTGGCACTGTATTTGGAATAAAAGAATCTAGAATGCCTCTCAGGCTGGGTGGGTGAGATGAGAGCTGTGAGCCTGGGCTGGGTGAGATGGGAGCTGTGAGCCCGGGCTCATGCTGCTGGATGCCCCCTCATTGGAGATTCCCTGCTCACACCTTGGCTCTCTGAGGAGGATTCTGCCACTAACTGAATCCTGAAATTTTTCTCCAAAAGAGCTTAGAAAAATTCCTACCAAAATCACACTAGAATTTCAAAAACTCTGTTTAGATATTTGAAAAACCTCTCAAGCGCTTCTGGAATCCAGAGACCTGAATGTTGTTTCAGTGATAACAGCTGTAGGACAAAAGACAAGGAGGGTGTTTAGGATTAGATATAGGGCTCCAAAGGGGTTCCCGAGCAAGTCCTCTTGTCCTCTCTCTCCTTTCCAAACCCTCGAGGTTCTGTGGTGAACTCTGGAGACAGTTCTGAGAGCCTCTGAAAAAAATTGTGGTGTGTAATTATGGGCCTGGGGTGGACATGGGAGAGAGAGAAAGGAACCAGAAAGAAACTCTAGAAATTACTGGAACTCCTGACACTAGGAATATGTCAGGCCTGCCCTGCATTAAATTTCAGGTCTGCTGAGAATGAGCTGGAAATGTGTTTAGCTTGCACTTAGCACCAAGACGAGGCTGAGAGCAAGACCTGAGAATTTACCAAGTCAACATTTAGTTTGATAACTCTCTAAGAGAGTCTGAGAAGCAACCCTCAGTCCTGACACTGCTTTCCTAAATCCAGGGACCCTGCAGATTTGAGTCAGAGAGGGGCTGCAGATACCTTCACATAAGAACCTGGCTAGAGGAGAACATGCAGCCAACCTGGAAGAGGAGCTGGTTTTCATGGGCCCATCAGTGGAAGGCTAGAAAAGCCCTTTGAGGTGCTCTGGTACAAACATTTTGCTTTACCGAGCTGGTAACTGAGACCAAGAGGGGAAAGATGGTGGCCAGTGCTACCCTGAAGCAGCTTGTAAATCAAGAGTGCATTTAAGGCCCCACCCCCAGGATATTCAGTAGCATCTGTGTGGGTAGGAGGGAAGACATGTGTTGCTGTCATTTAGTGGATAGAGATCAAGGATGCTACTAAACATCGCATAGTGCATAGAACAACCCCAGCAACACCAAGCAAAGAATTACTGGGCTCCAAATGCCAATAGTGCCATGGTTTAGAAAGCCAGTGTCAACCCTGGGACTGGATCCTCCCTTTGGTCTGCTGTGGAGCTCAGTGACTCCCCAAAGAAAACTTGGTCAAACAATTATTGAGAAACTATATTTTCCCTTTAAACTTCACTAAATGCTTCTCTCCTGATAAGTAAGCTAGTGATTTTATTATTGTCTTTAGTTTCAAATTAGAAAACAGACTTTGTTCCTGTATCTATCTTTCATTATGCTCAATTGTTTGTTTTCTACTTCTGAATTCTAGAAGAGTTTTCCAGTCCTCCGATTTGATTTTCCTCAGAATCCACCCTATTGCCTTCCAGGTGGATACTATTGATGATTTTTCTTCTATAGCATTTATAATAGCTTTACATGTTTTATTATTTATTTTAATTTGCTATTAAAAGGGGGTGTGTACTCACCAGAGGAGAAAAACCGAGAGAGAAAGAGGGAAAGTGAGAAAATACCACCACACCCCCCACACCCCCCCCCCCCCCCCCCCCCCGGCGGTGGGGATGGCCACTCTGTGATCCCTTCTTCTCCATTCTCTTCTTGGAATTTTGGGCACAAATGCACGTGGGCCCAGTGTATTTTTCAAGCTGCTGAGTCCAGGACTTGAACTGCTCAGTTGGTGATGTGGGATCCAGTTACTTTAGCCACCATGTCACTGGCTGGCCCAGGCTTACACATTTAAAAAATCTATTATTATAATTTTTTAGGAGTCTCAGAATTGAGGGAATAAAATATCTTCAACCTGTCATCTTTATGATGAGACCAATTTTGTATCTTTCTAGAGGCTGAAAATTAATTTCTTATGAAAAATTTAACCCATCTATATGGAGAAGAATTCCCAGCAGCAGATATACTGCTGATGCCTGCGGTGGTAAAAAAAAAAAAAAAAAAAAAAAAAGAATTAAAATATGAGTTTATTTGAGTGTGCAAAAAAAAAAAATCCATGCATAGTTTTTCATAACATGCATTTTCCATGAACTTTCTGAAGAACACTGATACACTTCAGTTTATGATAGAGGCAGAACTATAGGGACTGAGAGGAAAACTTTGACTTCTACTAGCTCAAAATACACCTCATTCACAATTGGTAGAGGATGACATATTTTTCTGATCAATTGAGATACTTAGAACAACCCTTGGAAGAATTTCAATCCATACCGTCTGTAGAAGTAACCATCTGCTCAATCCTTGGCATATTGCGTGTTTTTGTGTATACTTTATAACACTGATGCTCACATAAAATTTCTTTTGCATCTTTCTGGGTATTATTTATAATTGGGATATGAGACAAAAAAGTTAATTCTCATTTGTTTTAAGAGGTTTTTGCTATAGGGTGCCTGCGCTCATCAGAGAGACAGGGAGACAGAGAGACAGAGAGACAGAAAGCGAGAAATCACCCCCCCAGGGGGGATGGCCACATCACAATCCCTTCTCCTCCATTCTCCTCTCGGGATCTTGGGCACGCACACATGTGTGCCTGGCATGAGTTTAAGCCACCGGGTCCAGGACTCGAATCACAGTCAACGACATGGGAGTCCAGCGACATAGCCATTATGCCAATAGCTGGTCCCTTTTTTTCTTTTAGAATTATTTTATTTAACTTCATTAATTCATTCATTCATTCATTTAAGCCACTGGGTCTGGGACTTGAACCATGGTTGATTACATGAAAGTCCAGCGACATAGCCAACTGCTGGTCTCTGGTAAGTCTCATTTGATGTCATGTTAACTTAGAAACCCAGGTTATTATATTAAAGAAGATATCTAGACATATTCATAAAGAAAAAGGCAAAATAGTCTGAATTACAGAAACGATAATTTTGGGATCAAGTTCTGGAAGAAGCAGGGAAGTCCTCTCCCAAGGACACAGATTTGGAAGGGTGAGTAGCCTTGGACAAATGTAGGGTCACTTCCTTCCCTAAAATGCTAGAGATAAAAGTAAACATGAAGATAAGAGAAAGTAATGACTATGAGAATTCATATCAGAGTCCCTATTTTCTCTATGAATAAGAGGTGAGGTTGGGCCAGCAGATGGTGAGATGGCTAAAGTGGCTGGACCTTACATTGTTAACTGTGCAGTTCTGAGTTCTGGACACAGTAGCCTGAAAATCATGCTGAAGGGTGTGTGTGTGTGTGTGTGTGTGTGCCCCAAATCACAAGAGAATAGAGGAGAAGGATGGCATGTGACCATTCTGACTAGGGGGTGATTTCTCACTTTCTCTCTCTGTCTCTGTCTCTTTCTGGCAATCGCACATACCCTATAGCAAAACTTTTTTTAAAAATGAGGTGTGCTTGGTATTTTAGGCTTTTCAGACTGCTATAACAAAATACCTTAGCTGGGATAATTTTTTTTTTTAAGAAAGATTTTTGCTATAGGGTGTGTATGCTCACTGAAGAGAAACAGAGACAAAAAGTGAAAAGTCACCCCCTAGGGGATGGCCATGCCACAGTCCCTTTTCCTCCATTCTCTCAGGATTTTGGGCATGTATGCACATTCTGCCGGCATAAATTTTAAGCCCCTGGGTCCAAGATTTGAACCGTGTTCAACTACGTAGGAGTCCAGCAACATAGTCATTATGCCATCTGCTGGTCCCTAAGCTGGGGTTATTTATTTATTTTTTGGAGAGGTTTTTGCCATAGGGCGCCTGCGCTCGCCAGACAGACAGAGACAGAAAGCGAGAAATCACCCCCCAGGGGGGACGGCCACGCCGCAATCCCTTCTCCTCCATTCTCCTCTCGGGATCTTGGGCACGCACGCACACGCGCCCGGCGTGAGTTTTAAGCCACCAGGTCCGGGACGTGAACCGCGGTCGACTACATGGGAGTCCAGCGACATAGCCATTACACTAACTGCTGGTTCTTATTTATTTATTTGCTTGCTTGCTTGCTTGCTGGAGAGAGACAGAGGGGGGGTAGAAATCACCCTCTAGGCAGAATGGCCATACCACAGTCCCTTCCCTTCCATTCTCCTTTTGGGATTTTGGGCATGCATATACACATACCCAGCACAATTTTCAAACTGCTGACTCTGACTCAAACCACACAGTTGGCCATGTGTGATCCAGCCTCTTTAAATTCCACACCACCTGCTGGCCCAGGTGGAATAATTTATAAACAATAGGAAAGTATTTCTTACAGTTCTGGAGGCTGAGAAATCCAAGCTAAAGATAGCAGCAGATTCGATGTCTGGTGAGGGCCTGTCCCTCATTGATGGTGACTTCAGTGGCTCTCATATGGTGAAAGGGGTGGAAGATTTGTCTCAATTCTCTTTTATAAGGGCACTCAGGGACCAGCAGATAGCGCAATGGTTATGTTGCTGTAGTCCTACATAGTTGACTGCTGTTTGAGTCCTGGACCAGCAGCTTAAATCTTATGCCAGGCACATGTACATGTGTGCACAAAATCCTGAGAGGAGAATGAAGGAGAAGGGGTTAGGGAGTAGCCATCCCCTTTGGGGGTGATTTTTCCATTTCTGTCTCTCTGTTTCTCTGGTGAGTGTATGTGCCCTATAGCAAAAATGTCTCCAAAATAAAATAAAATAATGGCATGGGGCCAGCAATGACATAATGATTATATTGCTGGACTTCCATGTAGTCATAGTGGACCACAATTTGAGTCCTGGACCTGGTTGGTTAAAAATCACCCTGGGTACGTGTGCATGTGTGCCCAAAATCCCAAGAGGAGAACGGAGGAGAAGGGATTGTGATATGACCATCCCCTGGGGGATGATTTCTTGCTGTCTCTCTGTCTCCCTGTCTCTCCAATGAGCTCATATGCCCTGTAGCAAAACTCTCTCTTTAAAAAAAAAAAATAAAGGCACTCATCCCATTCATGAGGGCTCTGTCCTCATGACCTAAATACCTCCTCCAGGCCCTACCTCTTAATACTATCCCATTGGCTGCCATCAGCCCTTTGTATCTATTTTGTGCATCTGTAGATTCAATCAATGCATATTGAAAATGTTATATTGTTGCTGACATGTGTTATGCAGTTAGGCCTACAATGGTTGAGTCTGTACTGAACATGTCCTTTTTTCTTGTCATAATAACCATTTACATAGCATTTATATTAAATGAGGTATAATTAATCTAGAGATGATTTAAAGTGTACAGGAGAATGTGCATAGGTTACATGCAAATACTATGCCATTTTATAAGAGGGACTTGAACATTGTGGATTCAGTATTCACAGGAGGTCCTAGACCCAATTCCCCATGGATACTTAGGAATTGCTGTGTTAGGTTACAACGTATGCATTTGGGGGTGGGCGAATGCTAACATTTAAACAATAGTGCATGGTCTTCTGAGATTGAGGGAAATCATGTAAGAGTTTGGGCTAAAGAAGATGGCTATAGGGACCAGCAGTTAACATAATGGCTATGTCACTGGACTCCCATGTAGTCAACCATGGTTCGAGTCCCGGACCCGGTGGCTTAAACTCACGCCGGGTGCGTGTGTATGTGTGCCCAAGATCCCGAGAGGAGAAAGGAGGAGAAGGGATTGTGGCGTGGCCATCCCCCCTGGGGGGTGATTTTTCGCTTTCTGTCTCTCTGTCTCTCTCTGTCTTTCTGGCGAGTGCACGTGCCCTATAGCAAAAACCTCTCAAAAAAAAAAAAAAAAAAAAAGATGGCTATAAACTGCTGCTAGGCATTGAGGAAGGCTGGTGAAGGAAGTATGTAACCTCAGCACAATGGAGAAGGGGAGTTAAAATTTGAGTTTCTACTCCAACAGCTCTGACTTTGGCCCTAAGCCCTATTTCACTTAACTCTGGTGAATTCCACTGAGTTATTTTTACAATGTTCCTAAGTGGAGACCAGCAGATGGCATAATGGTTACATCACTGGACTCCCATGTAATCGACTAAGGTTCTAGTCCTGGACCTGGAAGGTTAAATTCATGCTGTGTTTGCGTGTGTGCATGTGAACGTGTGACCAAGATCCTGCGAGGAGAATGGAGGAGAAGGGATTGCAGCATGGGCATCCCCCCTTGGGGGTGATTTCTCGATTTCTGTCTCTCTGTCTCTCTCTGTCTTTCTGCAGAGCACAAGTGCCCTATAGCAAAAATACCTCTCTTTAAAAAAAAAAAAAAAAAAGTTCCTAAAGGGGTAAGGTCTAAAGTGCAACAGACTAAAGCAAGTCTTGACACTAGCTCTGTTTATTTCTCCTATACCTACCTAACTCCCTAAACTAAGTGCATCACAATCTTGCCTCTCCTATGGGAACAGAGACCACCCTGACACACCGGCGAGCTCCCAGGGCCAAAAAGAATAAAAAACAAAAACCAAAAAACAAAAACTAGTAAGACCAGCTTGAGGAGTGAGCCGCAGCAATACAACTGGATCTACATGGGAAAGGTTCTGGGTTTGTATCCCAGGACCTCCCTGAACAAGCCAGATTCACACACTGGTGCCCATGACACAAGCTGGCTGACACTGGGCATGGATTACAGCATGAGGACCCTGTTGGTGGTGCCAATCTGTCTCTGTCCCTCAGTTTCTCTCTCTCTCTCTGTTTCTCTCATGAAAGAAATAAACTTAAAACAAAACAAAAACAGGGACCAACAGATGGTGTAAGGGTCATGTTGCTGGACTCCCATGTAGTCAACACAGTTTGAGTCCTGGACCTGGTGATCTTAAATTCACGCACTAGGATGCATGCATGCCCAAAATCTCGAGAGAATAGAGAAGGGATTGCACCTGGCCATCCTCCCTGGAGGGATGACTTCTTGCTTTCTGTTTCTCTGGTGATTGCATGCACCCTACAGCAAAAATATCTCTTAAAACAAACAAACAAACAAAAACAGCAAGAGTGCACATTGGTTAAGGTGGCATGGCAGTAGCACCAGACTTGGCAGTGATCACCGGGGAGAGGAAACTGTTTTCAAAGGATGAGTAATCAGATACATCACTCTGGTCTCTTACTATTAGACTTTGGGAAATGGAGAGAAGGAGAGACAAAGACAGACCCTGGCCTCCACCCACACTGAGTTCCTTTTCAGTCCAGCAGTACAGAAGGGAAGGCAGGGGAGAGAGAGCCCCCTACACACATTCACTATTATTATTTTACAAAGATGATTACATTAACTAGTAAATAGATGCAGGGTCTTGGTATCTGATCAACCAGATCCTTACGGATCTTTGGATTAAGAGTGACAAGGTAGTCTGCAGCTCCTTCTAATGAACAGTGAGCAACACACCGTCACTAATGTGTTCCTCTGCTTCATAACAGGATGTGTGGCAGTTTCCTGAGGAAGCTGCTGACTGAGGAGAGCCGGCACTCCACCCCTGTGGGGCACCTCCTGCTTCCTGTGTTCTTAGGATTCCGCCTGGTGTTGCTGGCTGCCTGTGGTCCTGGGGTCTATGGCGATGAGCAGAGTGAATTTGTGTGCAACACCCAGCAGCCAGGCTGCAAGGCTGCCTGCTATGATGTCTTCCACCCCCTTTCTCCACTGCGCTTCTGGGCCTTCCAGGTCATCTTAGTGGCTGTCCCTAGTGCTCTCTACATGGGTTTCACTCTGTATCATGTGATCTGGCATTGTGAAGAATCAGGAAAAGGAAAAAAGGAGGAGGAGAACTTGATCCAGGAAGGGGACAGCAGCAGAGATGGCTCAAGGACTGGAAGCTCCAGGTTGTTCTGGGCCTATGTGGCACAACTGGGGGCCCGACTGGTTCTGGAGGGAGCAGCTCTGGGGCTGCAGTACCATCTGTATGGGTTCCAGGTGCCCAGCTCCTTTGCATGTCGTCGAGAGCCTTGTCTTGGTAGTATAACCTGTCATCTGTCCCGCCCCTCTGAGAAGACCATCTTCCTAAAGACTATGTTTGGGGTCAGTGGGTTCTGTCTCTTATTGGCTGTTTTGGAGCTTGTGCTTCTGAGTTTGGGGAGATGGTGGAGAACCCAGAAGCACAAATCTCCCTCTCTTAAACACTTCCTAACTTTAGAAAGTATCAGAAGACATAAGAAACCAACTGACAACTTTCCAGAGGTAGAAACGAAAGAGCAGATGCAAGAAGCAGGTGAGAAGGACGTAAATGACTCTCTTTCTGCCACAGATGTCTCTGTCCCAGTGATCTCCTTCTAGGGCAGGGCTCTCACCCTCCTGAGAAGTGCAACATCCGCATGTTTCAGAGTAGGCAGGGTACTCTGATCACTGCTTCTAACTCAGCTTGATGATTCCATCCAGTGAATCAGGACAAGGTCCATTTTACCTCCTGAACTTCCACTTAGATCTCTTCCCACCTGGGAAAAATTTCAGCTTCTGCTCGATTGTTTTCTCTGCAGAGTTATGAAGACACCTGGCTTGCCTACGATTGGTCTTCTTTCCAACATCCAGTGAGTGGGGATTCATGTCCAGGACAAATTAGACGTAGTTGATTGATCTTTAAGGACCATGATCTAAAGAAAACTTTCCTTGAAAAACTCTTGACGGTGGCTTCTCGTCAGAACTCTCTGGTATCAGCACCAGAATTTCTATGGGCTTGGTTCAACACTCAGACAGCTGAAACTTCCATAAGTTATGCCTCTCCCCTATCCTGTTCAATAAATATCGATGACTGTTGTTGGCATTCAAAAAGCTGAAGACATTTATTTCTGTCTCAATGAGCCCACTTTTCCCTTTTCTGTTCTGGATTCTGTAACCTATTTATGCTCCTGTAACTTATTTATCTCCCTCAGCCCTGCAGCATATGGGACAGCTAGAAGGTTTGGTCTTCCAAGCATATACAACTCAATGTCCCTTAATATCTAGATGGAGTTTATTCAGACATCCAACCACATCCTTCAGAAAGATTACTGTGCATTCAGAGGCTTATGTTCCTTTGACCACTGATAGCTCCAGCCTTTGCTCAGTTCTCATTCTCTGCGTGGTGTGCTATAGCTGTTTCATTGTCTGCAGGACAGCAGCAGCTCATACGGGCCCAAGAGTACAATTTCTAAACCCATACTCTCCATACTTTCACCAATCCACGCAGATCAGGGAACCCAAGAGGTTCTGTTCTGTCCAGTGCCACTCACGCTGACTGAATGACACCAGGTTCAATATAGCAGAGTAGAAACTTTATTCTTTGACTACAGAGAAGAAGGGAAACTCACATTCCAAAGGCATTTTCTCCTTTATGAGGGGTTGAGTTGCCACGTACATAGGGAGTGGTGCTGGTATCTCAAAGTGGAAGGGGACTCCCTGTGCATGCTCAGATCCTCTTTTTTTTGCATCAACCACCTTCTTTTTTGTATCTTATACATGTCTCAGTTTGCACATGGTATACTATCGCCATCTGGTTTAAAGATCTGTTACATTAAATGAACAGGAGGCCATTAGCCTGAGGCTGTCTTGGTATTTTTGAATTCCTATATTTAAAAAAAACAAACAAACAAAACAGGTGTCTGGCAGGTGGCATGGTGGTTAAGTGTCCCAGCCCACAGGACGATCGAGCAGGGTGCCTGAGTGAGAGAGTGGAGGTCTGGAACCGGCGCAGCGTCACAGCACGGGAGTGACACAGTGGAATGCAGTCGCTCGTTTATCAAGGGCCAGAGAACATTCTTATACACAGGGTAGGAAAAGGGGGCGGGAATTGTGGCGGACCTGACTGAGGACCTGCCTGAATGAGGAAGTCTCAGCGTGAATTGTCTACTCCCGGAACAAGGATACTTGAAGGTCCTTGTATGAAGGTCATGTCAGCCATTTTGGTGCATGTGGCTTCCTACAGTTAAGGGTGCTGGACTCTCACATGGCTGACCATGGTTCAAGTCCCAGACCTGGCAGCTTGCTTTCTCACTTTCCCTCTGTCTCTTTCTCTCTCCCTCCCTCTCTCTTCACTCTGTCCTTCTCTGGTCAAATTAAAATAAATAAATGAAATCATTATTTTTTTTAAAAAACAACCCTGCAACCCTTCCTTAATACATCAACACACCGAAACAAAACTTAGTATATATTTTATAGCAAATAGCTGAGTTTCAACCAATCATAAATAGCTGAACTTCAGCCAACAACAGATAGCCAACCGACCAAACAATGCCCAAATTAGGCAAATACCTCATTATACCATGGCCAAATAAGGAAGATATCTAGCTATAGCCAACCAGGCAATTTCTCTACTTTGCTTCCTAGAAAGTGCAAACCAATTTGTGAACTGTTCTTTGCTCCAATAAATTCTGTTAAATTTAACTGGTCTAAAGATTTTGTTTTTGACAAATCTCATTCACAAGAAAAGGAACAAAGTGGGAAGAATAAAAATAAAAATGCCTCAGAAACACAAGATAAAAAATCCATTGAAGCGGGCCAACATAGCATAGTGATTAAGGCACTAGACTCCCACGCTGCCCACAGTTTAGGTCCTGGACCTTGCAGCTTGAAAATCATGCCTGGCATGTGTGCACGCATGCCCCAAAACCAAGAAGAAAATGTAGTGGAAGGGATTGTGGTGTGGCTATACCCCCTGGGGAGTGATTTCTCACTTTCCCTCTCACTGTCTTCCTTCCTTCCCCTTTCTTTCTTTCTTTCTTTCTTTCTTTCTTTCTTTCTTTCTTTCTTTTAGGGGATATTGGAAATGCTTTGCATTTATTTATTTATTTATAAAGAAATATTTAATTTTATTTATTTATTCTTTTTTTTTTTTTTTTTCAAAATTTGGCCAGAAGAGAGACACAGAGAAAGTGAGAAAGCAAGCCACCACGTCTGGGATTCGAACCATGGTGGGCCATGTGGGAGTGTCCAGTGCCTTAACCATCATACCACTTGCTTCCCTCCCCCTCCCCCGTCTTTTTCTTTCTAATAAGTGCACACACCCTATGGCAAAAACCCTAAAAAAAATACATGAAGGGAAACATCATTTCTTGAAACAGGCAATCACAGTGTTTGTTGGTGTTGGATGTTCCTTAAGATGTATCTGTGCCTATGAATCCTAACCACTCCCCCTTTAAAAAAGTTTATTTCCTTGTCACCCTCTCTCCTGGTCTTATCTGGTCTTTCACGGTGCTCTACAACAGCAACAACCTCAGTTCCATTTCCCAAGCACTGCTTAAACACCAGCATCTCCTCTGGTAGAAGGGCGAGGAACTGGCTACAGGCTCTGCTCCTTCCTAGCATCTTGGATGACAGCAACTCATATCAGTTTACCCAGAATTGGCTTAGAGCTTCTTAAAGCCAGACCTCCTGGGAGTTGAACCACCTAAAATACAGGTGGGAAGTCTCAGTTTTGGAGAAGGCCATTTGACTCCAAATTCTCTTCCCCTAATTTATTAGAACTTTTATCTGCACTGAGTGTGTTCCAAGTTATAAGAAGGGAGTTCTTCTAGCAGGCATTTGTCTCCCATGCCTGGGAAGAGAGGAAAATCAGGGTGACAAGATATCAGATAGCTCCCCACAGCTTGTGGGACTAAACATTTCCTTTCTGTTCCATCGAAAATTGGTTCTCCAGTTCCCTCACCTTTTTTTTTTTTTTTTTTTTGAGAGGTTTTTTGCTATAGGGCGTGAGCGCTTGCCAGAAAGACAGAGACAGAGATAGAAAGCCAGAAATCACCCCTTGGGGGATGGCCACGCCGCAATCCCTTCTCCTCTATTCTCCTCTTGGGATCTTGGGCATGCACGCACATGTGCCCAGCGTGAGTTTAAACCACTGAGTCCAGGACTCGAACCGTGCTTGACTACATGGGAGTCCAGCAACATAGCCATTACACTAACTGCTGGTCCCATTTGTTTTTTGTTTGTTTTGAGAGGTCTTTGCTACAGGACCTGAGCTCACCAGAGACAGAGAGACAGGAAGCGAGAAATCACCCGCTGGGGGTGGGGGTGGGGGGCGGGGGATGGCCAAGTCGCAATTCCTTCTCCTCCATTCTCTTCACAGTATGTTGGACAGGCACTCACAAGCGCCAGGTGTGAGTTTAAGCCAAGCCACTGTCAATTCCATGGGAGTCCTGTGACATAGCCTCTACACCAACTGCTGGTCCCTCCCTTAACTCTTTGAACACCAGGAAATTTGGCGACTTTATGGGCAGTAGAAAATCTTGCCTTTCTAGTGTTAAAAGAAAAATCTGAGACACCATAAATGTAGAGTTTATCTGATTATGAAGCAATGCATGAATTGTGTAACACCAGACCAAAAAATGTTTACTGTTCTAATGACAAAACACCAAAAGCAAATATCTATTGGGAAAATGGGAAAACAAATTATTTGATTGGTTTACGCACCTAGTCAATCATCAATCATATATTATCATCAATCATATATTAGTTGACTGCTTATAATTGGCTGGGGTTAGGTTTTAATTCTGGCTAATGGAGGCATTTGCCAGAAATGACTCAAGTTCTGCTTATGTTTGCAGTTCAAGCTGGGTCATTCATGAAGCTTAACTGGCTTTGTCTGCTCAGGGATTTTTCAGGACTAGAGTCCATTTTAATTTACCTTAAAACGAAGAACTCGACTAGACCTTGGGGCTGAAGGTCTAGATGAAAATCGGGTTCCTCTACCTGAAAAATGAGAGTGAACAAAGATGAGGGAGATTTCCTCCTGGTTGTGACTTCCCTCGGACTCCAGAACTTACAATAGGGCTGAGCCGCGGCCAAACACACATGTCAGTCCTCACACTTGAACGACAGGTCAACACCAAGGGCTCCTCTCGGCTGATTCCCTCCACCGACTGCACTCACAGGAATTTCCTGCCAGCCCCACCCTACGGCCCCTCAAGCCCTCTCTAGCGGCCCGTTCCGCCTCTCTGTGGTTGTTTGGAGAAGCAGCCCACGTCCCGTCGGTTCTCTCTAGGCTTCCTGGAAGGATTTCCGCCTCTCTATAGTTGTTTGGAATAACTGCCCACCCTTCTGCTCTCAGGACCACCGCCCGACAGAAACTGAAATCTGGGAGACTCTTACCCCTTTCGGGTCCTCAACCTCGGAAAGAAGACTACGCTCCTCCTTAGGCGAGGGGCGCTGGCCGCGGGTCCAAGGGCAGCTGACCGTCCCCACCCCGCCCGCCCACAGCGGTCCTCCGGTCGGATCCCCGCTCCGAGGCAGAGAGGCAGCATGGCAGCCGTCGACCTGCAGGAGGAGCTGACCTGCTCCATCTGCCTGGACTATTTCCAGGACCCAGTGTCTGTCGAGTGCGGCCACAACTTCTGTCGTGACTGCCTGCAGCGCGGCTGGGCGGTGAATGGCGGCCCGTTCCCCTGCCCCGAGTGTCGGCAGCTGTCGGCGCCCTCCACTATGCGCTCCAACTGGACCCTGGCCAGGCTGACGGAGAGAATGCAATGCCAGCGCCTGGACTCGGCGCTCCCAAATCTGTGCTGCCGCCACTGGGAGCCGTTGCGGCTCTTCTGCGAGGACGACCAGCGGCCAGTGTGCTTGGTGTGCAGGGAGTCCCAGGAGCACCAGGACCACGACTTGTCGCCCGTGGACGAGGCCTTCAACAGCTACCGGGTGAGCCGGCCGTTGCGGAGACCGTTAGGGGTCGCTTAGTACTGCCCGAGAACGTTTCGTTAATTTTCAGAAAAGACCCTTGAGGTGACTGCCATTTCCCATTGGAAGCGTGCACGACCCCTGAAATTCAAGGAAGTTGGGGTTAAAACTGAGATTAGGGGAAGGGCTGTTCAAACTTCAGTAAATCAAGG
Source organism: Tupaia tana (assembly GCA_026018925.1). Lineage (NCBI taxonomy): Eukaryota > Metazoa > Chordata > Mammalia > Scandentia > Tupaiidae > Tupaia > Tupaia tana. Next base: position 49,629,775 of record JAKSZU010000016.1, on the reverse strand, counting down.
AGCAGGGCCCAGGGACTGGCCTCTGGGGAGCTTTTAGTTGCGCCAGAAACATACTGAGTGGGTGTATACCAGTACTGTCCAATAGGAACATGACTAATACGTAACATATGTAATTTAAACGTGTTCTAGTAATGCAAACAAAATAGGCGATGCCGATTTTATATTTTATTTAATCTAAAATATTATTCAACATTGAGATGAAAAGTATCAATGAGACGTTTAGTGTTTTTTTTTTCCATAATCTTTGAAATCAGTGTGTTTTTTACACTTACAGCACACATCAATTTGAACTATCTACATTTCCATGTTTGTGGCTAATGGGTGCTGTGTTGAACAGTGCAGATCTATACCAATAGATGTAGACAACTGATGATTTGGGAAAAGCCTGGCTTGGAGTGATGAGCCTGGGTTTTGTTACTGGCTTCCTTCATCATTTGGGAAAGTACCTTACCTGTCTCATGGGTGAAGAAGCTTCAGTTGAATAAGTCAGTTTACTTTACCCCGCTCCAGCCGCACTGGCTTTCTTGCCTTTGTTTCAAGTCTGTTCTCTTTCTCTACTCACGTCTTCTGTCCTTTAGATTCTTCTAGCTTTTAGCTTGAAGACCTTCCTTGATCATCCTTTCCAGAGTAGTCCCATCCCTTTACATTACTGACGGTGTAACTCCAGTGGCCTCCAACAGAATTGATATTCAGTAAGTACATGAATACATGCGTTTAATGACACAGTAAAAATATTTTGTAAGCTGTAACATGCTGTAGTTTTGTCAGCTGGGTATGAACAGGAAACAGATGCAAAGCTGGTCTAAAAAGTGTTCACTCATTTTGCAACCATTATTGATGTTTACTATGCACCAAGCGTTGTTCTAAAATCTGGACATAAATGGATGAGAAAGACATGGGCCTTGTCTTGTTGGGGACATAACCACATAGAGCACTAATTTCAGTGTGTGGAGAGTTGTTGAAATCCATGCAAAGTACACAGAAGGTCTGAAGTCCCAGTAATTAGAGAGTGAGGAGAGTTTTCACAGGGGAGTTAAACATGAGTTAACTTTTGAAGCATGGTAAGGGAGAGGGTATTTCAGGCCAAAGAAATAGCATATTTAAAATGTGTGGATGATAGATGTGATACGTGAAAGGACGGGAGGCTGCTTAGTACTTCTGGGATGTGAATCACGAGAGGGAGGATTCTGGGAGTTGAGGTTCAAGACAGGTAAAGGCTATGTAATGAGGGATCTTGTTCACCCTACTAAAAAGAGAGTTTCCTGTTTTGGGCAATGGGAAGAAGTCCTTACAGGGTTTTAGGACAGAGAGTGACATAGTTTTTTGTTCTAGAAAGATCACTTTGTTATTCATATGGATGAATGGAAAATACCAGTGAGGCTGCAATTGCTTTATTTATTTTTTTGAATCGCCATAGGATATGTGCACTCCCCAGGGAGACAGAGGGAAAAATCACCTCCCAATGGGGGCATGGTCGTGCCGCAGTCCCTTCTCTTCCATTTCTCCATGCTGTTGTGATTTCAGTCATGCATACACATGCACATAGTGTGTTTTGCAAGTCACTGAAGCTGGGATTTAAATCTGGGCCCACCATGTGGGATTCCGCTCCTCATCCATTAGCCTCTGGGGCTGGCCCAGCTAACAGTACTATTTACTTCTTATGCTCCACCCATATTTCGAGGCATTTTTTAATCCTCATGGCAGCTCTGTGGAATGGAACCTATTACTCCCTTTTTGCAGATGACGCAACTGAAGCACAGAAATATGAGGTTACTTATGTGAAATCACAGAGCTAGGAAGTGGCTAAGCTTGAACTGAGGTCCTATAATTCCAATCCATTGCACTTTCTCATTGCCACAGCTAATCAGAGAAGACTTCTTAGAAGAGGTGGGATTTCAGGATTACACAAAATGGTCCAGCAGGCCAAGAATGAGGGAGTAAGGATCACACTGAGGTGGGCTAAATGTCTGAAGGTTGATTGAGCAGGTGTTCAGGAATTGGGTCAATAGACAGAATTCCCCAATACTCACCCCTCTTTTTATCCTTCTCTGCTTGATCACTGTTTGATTTATCCATCTCTCATTCTATTCCCACCCCAAATTAGTTAGAAAAACACTATATTTCTTTTGAGTGGAGCTGCCCCATTATTAAGCATTTCATTCCCAGCACATAACCAGGTGGGTGGATTATGTCTTAAAAGTTGGCCAGTTGGGAATTCCCTAAATCCATTGAAAACCCCTTTCCTATACCCAAACCTGAGCTTTGTGAGCAGTATGCCAGATGCTTCTCTGAATCTCAGTCCCTAAGCGCTATACTAGGAATCCCGCTGAAACCCTAGCCCACTCTGCTTGCTGTCGTAGGTCACACGAGTGGCACAAGATACACTTTAGGACCACTACCAAAGGGTGTTGGGGCATTTTTTTTTTAAGAATTATTTTATTTAACTTTATTTATTTTAATTTGACTTGAGAGGGACAGAGTGAGAGAGAAAGCGAGAAAGCAAGCCACCAGGTCTAGGACTTGAACTGTGGTCGGCTATGTGGGAGTCCAGCACCCCCAACCACCACACCACCTGCTGGCCCCTGCCTTGGGGCACTTTTAAGAAGTATCCAAGCCAGGGGTTCACCCTAGAGATGTTGATTCAGTTGGTGGGGCCTTTGGTATCAGCAAGATTCAGTGTAAGAATTTTCTAGGTAATTCTGATGTATGGATGGGATAGAGAACCATGAGGTGGTGTCATCTTAGTACTATCTTCGAGGGAAACTTCAATTAAAAAAATCTTTAGAAGGAGTTCTCTTAAGAGAGTCACTGGCAAGGAGGAGGACAGAGAGAGAAAAATAGCTACATAAACCTTGGGAAACAAACTGCTTGCATGGAAAACACTTCTCAGCACAACTCTTCTCTCCCTCAGGTAATGTTTAGCTTTTTGACTCCAGGAGCTATTCTTTCCATTTAATTCTAGTTGGTCTGGGGTGGGGAGGTAGATGATAGACAAATAATGGAATAATCACAGATTGTTTCAGACACAGATACCCGATGTGAAAGAAAGTGCTGTGACAGAGGAGTAGCAGGGCCTTTAATAAGGTGAGCAGAGTCTGCTCTGAGAAGGTGGCATTCCAGCTGAGAAGTGATGGACGGAAGGTAGTCAGCCATCTGAGGAAGCATAGGGAGAGCCATCCGGCTGTGGACAGCAAGTGCGAAGGGCCTGAGGCTGGGGAGACTGGGTATCCTTACGGAACAGAAAGCCTGTGCCCAGAGCATCATGAGCAGCGTGATGCGAGATGTGAGAAGCAGGCCAGGGGTGGGTTATGCCAGGTAATAGTAAGGCGTTAGCATTTTCTCAATGAGAATGATAGCCAGTGAGAACCTCTAGCAGGGGAGTGATCTGGTCAAATTGGTTTTTAGAAAGATTATTCTGGCTACTCTGTGGATACCAGGTAAGGGTGAGATGTTAGTATGAAAACCAGTCAGGAGGTAATTGTTTAGATACGGGACAATGGTGACTTACTTTAGAAAGTGGCAGTGGGGTTGGCAAGTAGGCACTCCAAGGTATAATTTGGAAGTAGACCCACCTGCTTGGTTTCACTGCAGAGATTACATGACTGAAATCCATAGAAAGTAAGACTTGGGATGGTATTTGAGTCTATCTTTAAGTCTTGTCGTCTTCATTTTGTAGGTAAGGAACCTGTGGCTCAGGAAATGTGTGAGGCTGACTTGCTCATAGATTCACAGCTAGTTTGTGAAGGTCTAGACTGAAACTCAGGTCTCCTGTTTTGAAGTTTAATGTCTGAGCTGTATGGTCATAAATTAGTGTGTTAATTCTATAAATATATATTCTCTTACTATACTATATATAGTTTTTTGATGTTAAATAAAAACAAAGTGTGTGTGTTTTTAAGATCTTTGCTATAGGGTACCTATGCTTGTGGAGAGACAGAGTGAGGAACCCCCACCCCCACCCCAGTGCATTTCCCTTCTCCTCAGTGGGGATGGATTTCCCTTCTCTTGCCATGCAGGGATTTGGAGTATGCAGGGATTCTGGATGTGCATGCACTCGTGCCCTGTGTGATTTTCAAGCCACCGAGTCTGGGATTCGAACCTTGGAGTCTGACATATGGGACATATGGCTAAAGCCACCTTAACCTCCATGCCACCTGCTGGTCCCAGAAAGTGATTTTTTAAAAAAAGAATTATTTTTAATGTAATTTTATTAATTTTTTATTTTTGGACATTGACCAGAGAGAGGAAGAGAGAGAGAAGGGAAAGTGAGAAGGCAAGCTGCCAGGTCTGTACTTGAGCCATGGTCAGCCATATGGGAGTCCAGCCACCTTAACCACCACACTACTTGCCAGCCCCAAGATTTTTTTTAAACGTCTAATACACCCCAGCTTTGAAATGCTTGATGTTGCTCTCCTGCCACCTTGTGGCAGTTTCTGTTTTTGCAGGGAAAGTGTTTTACTCAGATTTACTTGGGTCCTACTTTGGATCCTAACTGTGACAGAATTTGAAAAGACTTAGGTAGCGTCTTGCATAGTAGAACCATGAGATGTTATTTGTGCATACCGGAATTGTTAAACACTGAAAGTCTCTATAAAGTTTTTTTTCATTATTAAAAAAGTAAAACCTATCAAAAATCTTGGTCTTATTTAAAGGAGTTGTGTGTCTCATTACAAGCCTCATATATATCAAATTTGATACTAATCATGAAGTGGCAGTTATAGTACAGATGATCTTGTGACATTAACTGAACTGTATAAATCCCTTTTGTAGCCTACTCTTATTTCTCCCCAACATTTCACTATGAAATTTCCTAACGTACATCAAAGTTGGAAGTATTTTATGTAATACCAATAAACTCACATCTAGAGTCCACCATTGACATTTTAAAATTTATTTTGTTATTGTTATTATTATTATTTAAAAATTTGGCCAGAGAGACAGAGGGAGAGAGAAAGGGAAAGTGAGAAAGCAAGCCGCCAGGTCCAGGACTTGAACCATGGTTGGCCATGTGGGAGTCTAGCATCCCAACCACCACGCTGGCCCCCACCATTGACATTTTACTTTACTTGTTTATCTTGTAGCCATCCATCTAGCTATATTTCTCTCTCATCAATTGTTATTTCCTTTTGAAGCATTTAAAAGTTAATTGCAAACAAAATGCTTTGGTATGTGTGTCATTAGTCATACTTAACATTTATTTATGGTATTTTTGAAGTATTATGTTTTAATTGCTGAGTAGTAGTCTATTATGTGAACACAGTACAGTTTGTTTGTTCATCTTCCTATTAATAGATATCTGTGTTGTTTCCAATTTCTTACTATTATGAATAAAGCTGCTATAAATATTCTTGTTTAGATCTTTTCATGGACACATTTTCATTTTTCCTGGGTCTAGGAGTAGAACTGCTGTGCCGTAGGATTAATGTATGTTTAGCTTCATTCTGGGCCTTTTCTCAAAATGGCCTACCACTTTATACACTACCAAAATTGTATGATAATTTTTGTTGCTCCCATTCTTGTCAACTTTGTACTGTCCACCTTTTAAATGATCTATCTTTATGTAACCACTGTCATTTATAAATAATTAGAAGAAAAGTTATACCTGTTAGTTTTTGTTATTCTCCTAGGAGACAGTTTTTTTCATTATACAGCTTACTTTTCTAGTTCTGTATTTTTTTCTTTTAGCTTTTTATTTATTTATTTTTCTTTTATTTTTGAGACATTTTTTCCTATAGGATGCATGCGCTTACTGGATAGACATTGAGACAAAAAGTTAGAAATCATCCCCAGGGGTGCGGGGATGGCCATGTTGCAATCCTCTGTCCTCCGTTCTAATCCTGGGATTCTGGGCACGCATGCACGCACACCTGGTATGAGTTCCAAGCCACTGGATCCAAGACTTGAACCATGGTCAGCCATGTGGGAGTACAGTGACATAACCATTACACCATCTGCTGGCCCTTAGCTTTTTATTTTAACATATCTACACACTTTTCACAAGTTTTTAAAATTTACATTTTCTCTCTCTTAGTTATATAAGAAATTATTCCCTGGGGCCAACAGATGGTGTGGTAGTTAAGGCACTAGACTCCCACATGGCTGACCAGTATTTGAGTCCCAGACCTGGTGGCTTGAAAATCTCGCCAGGGTGCCCAAAAAGAGAATGGAGAAGGGATTGAGGCATGGACAACCACCTGGGGATTATTTCTCACTTCCCTTTTTCTGTCTCTCTGGTAAGAATGCATGCTTTATGGCAAAATCCTAAAAAAAAGAAACTATTCTCCTTTGTTTTTTTATCAACTGCCCATTTTAGCTTCTTTAGAGGATTTTCATCCTCTGCACACCCAGTAAATGTAGTTCCCGGTTTTAACCTTAATCCTCTTTTTACTCTATACAAGCTCACTCACACAGCTTCAACTGCCCCCTCTTCAATCTGCTTCTGTAGTTCCTATCTCTTTCTTGATTATTACTGCTAACTATATCCACTTGGATATCCCACAGAGATCCCCAACTCAATTTATTCAAGTCGATTATTTTTTATAAAATTTTTTTAGAGATTTTTTGCTATAGGTTGTGTGTGCTTGCCAGAGAGACAGAGACAGAGAGACAGAAAGCAAAAAATCACCCCCTAGAGGGGATGAGCATGCTGCATTCCTTTCTTCTCTCAGGATCCGGGTGTGAGTTTTAAGCTGCTGGATCTGAGACTTGAACCGTGGTCGACTATGTGATGTAACTATTAACCATCTGCTGGTCCCCAGATTCTCTTTTCTTCCATTACCATACTGCTCATCTTTCTAGATGTCCTAATTGGTTTAATGAACTGCAATCCACATAATTAAACCAGAACCCAGAGACTAAATGGAGTCTTTCCGTCCATAGCTTTTTGGTCAACAATTTCTTTTGATTTTCTTCTGTGTGTTTCCCTAATCCGTATCTTTCTGTCTCTGGGGTTATGCTTATGCTTGACATTCTGCTGTCAGATGCTGCCTCTCAACAGCCCACTTTGTCAATGTTGATTTATTGCTTTATTTTTAAAGAACTTATTGAGATTTTGAATTACAAAAATGGTATTTGCCTCTTGTAGAAATTCAAACAAACCAGAAATTTAAAATTTTTCTAGCCCCCTCACAGCTCCCCAGCCATTCTTATTTCCCAGAAATAATCAGCATTAATATCTATTTGTATATCTTTCCTGATTTTTTAAGGTTTTATTTATTTATTTATTTGTCCATGGTGAGGAGAGCAGGCATCCACCCCCAACAGGGTCTTCATTGCTATGATCCACCCTTAGTTGGCCAGGATCACAATCCATTCCTGAGATAACTGACCCACTCCTGCGATGACAGCACTAATCCATGTACACTGTGATCCACCCTGACCTCAGCTAGCCAGGATCACATGCATGCACATATTTGATGTGTATGAGGAGACCTTGGACTGTGAACCAGGGGCCTTTCCATATGGTCTCAGTATTGCAGAGTGTTATTGTTGTGCCACCAGGGCTGGCCTTTCTCAGATTTTTCTTCCATTCATATACCAACACATACACGTAAAAATATACATGTGCACATAAATATATATATTTTTGGAGAATTCTTTTATTTAAATTTATTTATTTATTTATTTTGACCAGAGAGGGACAGAGAGAGGGAAAGTGAAAAACCAAGCCTCCAGGTCTAAGACTTGAACTGCAGTTGGCCATGTGGGAGTCCAGCGCCCTTAACCACCATGCCACCTGCTAGCCCCACATAAGTATGTTTTCAAAACACAATTAAACAATACATATTGCATTACAGCTTGCTTCAAACTAATGTGTATCTCATATCAATGTGGGGAGAGCTTCCTGAAATTGATGTATAGTACCAATATACCATAATTTATTTAATAATTTCCCATTAATGGATAATGAGTGATGCTGCAGCGAACATTCCTTTACATATTGATTTATTTGTTAATGTTTTGTTGAATTATTAGGATTAAAATTATACAGGCCAGCTGGTGGTATGGTGGTTGGTGCAGATGGCTCCTACCATTGCTGACTTTGTAGTTCAAGTTCCAGATTGGGTAGCTTGAAAAACAAGCCAGGTGTGTGTTCACACATGTCTAAAATCCTGAGATGAGAAGAAAATGTGATATGACCATCCGTCCTGGGGATTCCTTTCTCACTTTTTCTCCTTCTCTCTTTCTCTCTGATGAGTGCACATGTTCTACAGCAAATTTTAAAAAGGAAGATTATGCACATTTTAAATTTTATTAAATTCTGTCAGTTGCCCTTCAAAAAGATAGTACCTTTTACTCTTCTACTATTTATGGTGCTAGATACCTTCTCCCTTTCCAAGAGTAGATATTTATTAATCCTCACATAATTCAGGCAAACTCTGAATAGTGCTATGATTTCAGAACAGGATTGTTCTCACTATAAGCCTGTGCCTGCCTCCAATATGTTTTCATTATCATTCCCAGTTTTAGCTCTTAAATAAGGAAAGTTCTTGGAGACATGATTTCATACCTATTTGTGTTTCTGTGGCAGGAGAAACTTCTAAAGTCTCAATTTAGCCTCCTGGCCAAGATTAAGAGAGCCACACAATTACAGAACATGGAGGAGAAGAATGCTGCCAAGTGGAAGGTAATAGCAGAAGTGTTTTGTATTTCTTGCCCCATGACCCTTTTAGTCTGAAGTTACGCAAGGGAGAGTTGCAAGAATTGCTTACAGGGTATTTTCAGTTGTCATACCTCTTGCAGATAAGATGATTGTCTTAGACTGTTTTGTGTTGCTATAACAGAATACCACAGCCTGGGTAATTTATACAGAAAAGAAAGGTATTTCTCACAGTTCTGGAGTCTGGAAAGTACAAGATCAAGGTGTCAGCATCTGGTGAGAGCCTTCATGCTGCAACATCCTATGGCAGAAGATGGAAGGGCAAGAGTGTTGAGAGAGCATGAGAGGGGCAAACTGTGATAATATTATAGCATTAACCCATTCATGGCTGTGCCCTCGTGACCTAATCACCCCTTAAAGGTTCCATCTCTCAGTGTTACTGCTTTGGGGCTAAGTTTCTAACACTTGATTTTTGTTTTGTTTTGTTTTGTTTTGTTTTTGGAGAGGTTTTTGCTATAGGGCGCATGCGCTCGCCAGACAGAGAAAGATAGAGAGATAGAAAGCGAGAAATCACCCCCCAGGGGGGATGGCCATGCCGCAATCCCTTTTCCTCCATTCTCCTCTCGGGATCTTGGATACGCACGCACACGTGCCCAGCGTGAGTTTTAAGCCACCGGGTCCGGGACTCGAACCGCCATTGACTATGTGGGAGTCCAGCAACATAGCCATTACGCTAACTGCTGGTCCCTAACACTTGATTTTTTTTTTTTTGGAGAGGTTTTTGCTATAGGGTGCATGCACTCGCCAGATAGACAGAGACAGAGAGACAGAAAGCGGGAAATCACCCCCCCGGGGGGATGGCCACGCTGTAATCCCTTCTCCTCCATTCTCCTCTCAGGATCTTGGGCACACATGCACACGCGCCTGGGTCCGGGACTCGAACCGGGGTCGATTACGTGGGAGTCCAGTGACATAGCCATTACGCTAAACTGCTGGTCCCTAACACTTGATTTTTTGAGGAACATATTTAAACCATAGCAGTGATAGAATGGGAAGTATTCTCTGCTGACGTGTGACTTGGGTGATGTGAATTCTAAAAACTACATTTCTGTATCTCTAAGGTAGTGCTCCTCTTTCTCCTACTTTTTCCTAAATATCAGTATAGTCCTTAGATTGGAATTAGTTTGGGCTCATGGCATTGTGGAAAGAAACAAGTGAATAGATTTTGCTTTCAAGGAGGTTAGTGTAGTTGGAGGGATCATGCGTACACATACTCCCAAAGATTTAACAAAAACTAGGGCTTGCAGATGGCATGCAGTTTAAGGCAGCTGGATCTCACGTGGCCAATTCCCTAGTTTGAGCCCAGACCCAGCAGCTTGAAAATCACTCTGGATGTGTGTTCATGCATGCCCAAAATCCTGAGGAGAATGGAGGAGAAGGGATTGCAGCTCAGCCATCCCTCGGGGGGTGGGGGTGGGGGGTGGGGGGTGATTTCTCACTTTCTCTCTTTCTCTCTGACAAGTGCATGCACCATATAGCAAACTAAAAAATAATAATAATTTAAAAAATAGCAAAAGCTAAATAGTTGATGTTACTTTTTCTTTCTTTCTTTCTTTCTTTCTTTTTTTTTTTTTTTTTTTCCTTTTTTAGGAGAGGTTTTTTGCTATAGGACGTGTGTGCTCGCCAGAGAGACAGAGAGAGACAGAAAATGAGAAATCACTCCCCAGGGGGTATGGCCATGCCACAATCCCTTCTCTTCCATTCTTCTCTCAGGATCTTGGGCACTCATGTACACACGCCTGGCTTGAGTTTAAACCACTGGGTCCAGGACTTGAACCACTGTTGACTACATGGGAGTCCAGCGACGTAGCCATTATGCCAACTGCTGGCCTCAATAGTTGATGTTTCCGAGGGCTAAACTAAATAGTTGATATGAAACTATATTTTAGTTTAAGTAATATACAAAAAAGGCATTGCTGTTGCAGCAGGGACTCAGATGTTACAAAGAATGAATAAATAACGCAATGACTAATACAAAGGTACCAAGTAGGTGTAAGTAAAGGAGCAATGGAAATTTGGGTGGGAGAGCAGGAGCTTTTCTAGAGAAGTTGATTTAGATCGAAAGGACCATGGTTGATTGGAGAGTCATGTGCTAAGAATTTAAGAGAAAAGATGAGGCAGACAAAAGACTGAACAAATCTCATGTGGCCATAGGAGAAAATGAAGAATCAGCGAAGGATAATTGCTGCAGAATTTTCAAAGCTGCACCACTTCTTGGCTGAAGAAGAGCAGCTTTTTCTTCAGAGACTAAGTGAAGAAGAAGAAGAGACAACGAAGAAACTGAATGAGAACAAATCAAGGCTCAATCAAATAATCATTTCTTTGAAGAATCTCATCTTAGAGGTGGGAGAGAAGAGCCAGGCCTCCACTCTGAAACTGCTCCAGGTGAGAGGTCATCTTTACATCACTAACTGAACACTTTGTCTTTAGAGCTGAATGTCCTTCCTGGTGAGCATGTTTAATAGAAGGCAAGTCTCTTTGTTGGCGATTGTGTTACTACTGTAATCATATAGTCGCAAAGTGAAAAATCCACCATTCAGGGGGCCAATAGATAGTATGGAGGCTATGGAGGCTGTATCCCACATGGTCAACAAGTCCTGGATCCAGAGGCTTGAAAATCACACAAGGCACGTGTACATGTGTGCCTGGAATCCCAAGAGGAGACTGGAGGAGAGGGGATTGTGATGTGGCCATATCCCCTGGGGGGTGATTTTTCACTTCTTCCCTTCCAGTGAATGCATGTGCCCTATAGCAAACTAAAAGAAAAAGAGAAAGAAAAATTTACCACTCAAAAGAAATTAATGCGAAACCTAGGTATGCTGAGCTCAGGAATTATACCTAGATTTATATGGTCTAATAGTTTATCTAAGATCTGAAACACATCTGAGACATTTATAATTTCTACTCATCTGTACATTTATAATTCTTTAAATAGTAAAGCAAAACAAGCATAAAGCCACAAAGTAAATGGTTGTATTAAGAGAAATTTATCTTTCTCACTAATTTTTTAAACTTCTTTTTTATCTTTTATTATTGGTATTATTATTCATACATTCAATTGCTATACATTATTTATATTGTAAAGAGACTTTACCAAGCATGATGTACACCTCATTCTAGCCCAGTTGAGAATACTATACACATCCTCGTCCACAGATAATAAACTATATCTGTGTCCCACAAGGGTCTTACCTCTCTATTTTTTCCCCAAATTATAATCAGCTGGATATAACTGTTTTTTCCCACATTTTGATTCGTATACGGTTTAAATGATTTGTAATATACAGTAATTTTTAAAGATTAATTTTATTTATCATGATTATTTTTAAATTTGCTACAGGGCACATGTGTTCACCAGAAAGAGAGAGAGAGAGAGAAAGTGAGAAAGCAAGCTGCCAGGTCCAGGACTCGAACTCTGGTCAGCCATGTAAAAGTCTTTAACCACTACATCACCTACTGGCCCCAGTATACAGTAATCTTTAAATGATTAAAATTCTAATTTAGCACTTAAATTGGGGTTTTTAGTCCTTCCTTTAAGTTGACTTTTGCTTTTACAACTTCTGTAGGTAAAAGGTCCTCATAGCTTCTTTCTGTTTTTTTGATCTGAAATAATTCACCTTGGGTGTCATATCCCTCAGAACCTCATTTCTTACTATTTTATGACTGAAGATTAAAGAATCTGAAGGGGCCAGCAGATGGCGTAGTGGTTATGTCATTGGACTTCCACATGACCAACTATGGTTCAAGTCCTGGACCTGGTGACTTGAAAATCACACCGGGCATGTGTGCATGTGTGTTCAAGACCCCAGGAGAAGAATGAAGAAGAAGAGATTGTGGCATGGCCTTCTCCCTGGCCATGTTGTTGACCATGGCAATCAACCCAGACCCAGAGTCAAGTCCCAGACCCAGCGGCTTGAAACTCACACTGGGTGCATGTGTGTGTGTGTATGCCCAAAATCCCAAAAGGAAAATCAAGGAGAAGAGATTGAATGGAGGAGAAGGGATTGCTGCATGGCTATCCCCTCTGGGGGATGATTTCCCACTTTCTGCCTCTCTGGCAAGTGCACATGTCCTATAGCAAAATCTCTCTAAAAAACATCCCCCAAAACAAAAAATCAGCAAGCAAGTGCAAGGGTAGGGGAATGATTAAAGAAAATGGAACTAGATCATATAATCTCAGCCAGAAAACATTCTGCTTAATTATTTTCTTCTTATTTGAATGTATTCATATAAAATATGTGGTTTTCCTTGAGTTTATGTATTTTCTTTTTTGTCTTTTTTTTTTTTTTTTTTTTTTTTTAATTTTATTTATTTATTTGACCAGAGAGGGACAGAGCAAGAGAAAGAGAGAGAAGGAAAATGAGAAAGCAAGCCAACAGGTCTGGGACTTGAACCGCAGTCAGCCATATGTGAGTTCAGTGCTCTTAACTACCATGCCACCTGCCAGCCCCTATATTTTCTTAAGGTTTCTGCCTTAGGGCACATGTGTTCATGGGAGAGACAGAGACAGTGAGAGGGAAAGTGAGAAATCACCCCTCCAGGGAAGATGACCACGCCGCACTCTGTTTCCTTCATTTTCCTGGGATCTTGGGCATGCACACACATGCGCTCGGCATGAGTTTCAAGCCACTGGATCTGGGGCCTGAACTGCGGTCATGTGGTAGTCCAGCAGCTTAACCACTACGGCATCTACTAGTCCCTAGTTCATGTATTCTTAAATACATTTAAATGCATTAGAAAAGTATCCCTTGCAATTTTTAAGTTAAAAGTAATCTTGTAAAACAAAGGGGGCCAGCAGATGGCATAGTGGTTAAGGTGTTGGATTCCCACATGGCTGACTTCGGTTTGAGTCTCAGACCCAACAGCTTGAAAACCACAACAAACAAATAGATAAATAAATGTTTAAAAAACAAAACCAAACCAAACCACACTAAAAAATTATTAAAGTAAAAAACTCGCAGGGATGGAGAAAAACAGGTCCAAGCTGAAGTTGCGGGGAATACTGCCAAAGGTCAAAGATGGTTTTGCAATTAAAAGATGGCTAAACATGTGAAAAGCTGAGAATGAATTAATATCATTCATCAAAGAAGTGAGAGTAGGTTTTCAAGAAAAGGAGTGATCAACATCGTCAGTAATGCAGAGGGGTATATGAAAAAATGACTGTTTTGTGTCAATCCTTTGACTTTGGCAACATGAGATCAAATGTGACGTTAGCAAAAGCAGCTGACAGAAAATACCTGCCCATAAAGTTGTGTACCAGGTCTCAAGGGAAGGCCTTTAAATTATTATTTCTTCTTCTCTTTACAGAATCCAAAAGGTGTGTTGATCAGGTATGAGTTCCTTCTTGCTTATGAGGACTTGGGTAGAAAGGTGAAGGTAGAGATTGAACAGAGGGCCTGACCTCCACAGATCAACCTGGGCACACTCAGTGGAGGAGGAATTCAGCTTTTCAGCTTTGTGAGGAAAAACAGTATTTTCTTTTTCTTTTTCTCTCTGGTGAGCTTTGGGTTTGGAACCTTCACGTGGGATCTGGCAGTCTCTATCCTTAGTTGTCTCCTAAGAAAGGCCTTCTGCACTCTTTTTAGGAGTGTGAACGAGGATGTGAACTATTCCGTTGAAGTTCTGAAGGTGAAAACAGTGTGCCAGATAACACTGATGAAGGAAATGTTGAAGCAATTTCAAGGTGAGCAGAATTTCTAGGAGTTGGAGCCTTTAGAAATCTTTCAAATAAGAATAAACAGTGAGAGAAGCCTGGAAACGAACGAGGGAACACTAGCCCCCTCCCCAGGAGTACATGCAACCACAGGAGTGCCAGGAAAATTGCTAATAATTACTTAGGAATAAATGGGTAAATGCTTCATTTAAGAAACATTAACATACGTGGTAGAAGTAATACAAGGTACTAGTAATACAAAAGTAAAGAACCCTGTTTTCTTGTAAGAGTTTACAAGCAAACTGGACCGATCACTGTAGTATAGTAGGATCCAGTGTTTATCAGTGGTTGGAATAAAATGTTATAGAAATACAGAGCAAAATATTTTTTTAAAGAGATTTTTGCTATAGGGTGTGCACACTCACTAGAAAGACAGAGACAGACAGAAAAGCAAGAAATCACCTCCCAGAGGGGATGGCCATGCCACAGTCCTCCCTCCTCCATTCTCCTCGTGGGATTTTGGGCACGCACACACATGTTCCCAGAGTGTTTTAAGCTGCTGGATCCAGGAGTTGAACTGCGGTCGACTACATGGGAGTCCAGTATCCATTATGCCGTCTGCTGGTCTCAGAGAGCAAAATCTTTAAAGTACTGAAAGAAAAAAAACTATTAACATAAATGTATAATCTTTCAAAAACAAAGGTGAAATAAAGAAGTTTGCAGGTATACAAAAGATGAAGAGTTTACCAAGAGCAGACCAACACCTCAAGCAATGTTCGCGAAAGTCCTTCAGGCAGAAGGAAGATGATACCAGATGGAAATCTGTATATACTTAAAGGAATAGAAGAGTACTAAAAATGACATTAGTAAATATATGTTTTTGTCTTTATTTAAATCTCTTTAAAAAGTAGTTCTCATGTTACTTTTGCGTCAACATAACTGAGCCACGGGGTACATGGGATTAAGGTGACTTGATCTCACATGGCTGACTATGTGGTTCAAGTTCCAAACCCACTAGCTTGAAAAATTGCTAATAATTACTTAGGAATAAATGGGTAAATGCTTCATTTAAGAAACATTAACACACATGCCAGGCATGTGTGTGTACATGCCCAAAATCCTGAAAGGAGGGAGAAATGGAGAACAGACTATGACACGGTCATCCCTGATGGGGAAGTGCCTTCTCGCTCTTTGTTTTTCTCTCTGGTGAGCACACACCCTCACTGGCAAATTAAAAGAAAGAAAGAGACAGGGTCCTTAAAAGACACAAATTGCTGGGCCAGGAAGCAGGTGACATGGCATTTAGGGCTGGACATGCACATGGCCAACTGCAGTTTGAGTCTAGGACCCAGTAGCTTGAAAGTCATACTAGGGGGGACCAGCAGTTGGTGTAATGGCTGTGTTGCTGAACTCGTGGTTCGAGTCCTGGATCCAGTGGCTTAAACTCATGCTGGGTGCGTGTATGTGTGTGCCCAAAATCCCAAAAGGAGAATGGAGGAGAAGGGATTGTGGCATGGCCATCCCCCCTGGGGGATGATTTCTCACTTTCTGTCTCTCTGTCTTTCTGGTGAGTGTACATACCCTATAGGAAAAACCTCTCCAAAAAAAAAAAGTGCTGAAACGGAGTGCTATACCAGGAAAACTAAAGTCAGACACACAGATATAAGAGTATAATAAACAAGCAAGAAAATGGCCAACCTAATGGTAGGGACAAATCCAGAGTTAAATGTTAACTTCCGGAGTTTAAATGGAAAGATCAGACCACAGTAACACTGCAAATTCAATAGAAGAGAGATTAATTACATGAGACTGAACTGGTGAAATGAAATTTTTTGACTTTAGACTAAAACATTCCTGATTTTCTTCTATGCTTTGATTTCCGTATTTAAGGATTTTTGTCTTCTCTTGAACTGTTGATAAGTTCATCTACCTACTATTTGAACTGAATCTCCTAACTTTTTTCCTGGCTATAAGTCTTAAGCAAAATTCTCTTAACATTTTTTGATTTTGATCTATTAAATTTAAAACTTCTTGAAATTAAAAAATGCATTAAAATACCTTTTTTTGGGGGGGGGGTGGGAGAGGTTTTTCGCTATAGGGCGCGTGCGCTCGCCAGACAGACAGAGAGAGACATAGAGACAGAAAGCGAGAAATCACCCCCCAGGGGGGATGGTCACGCCGCAATCCCTTCTCCTCCATTCTCCTCTCGGGATCTTGGGCACGCACGCACACGCGCCCGGCGTGAGTTGTAAGCCACCGGGTCTGAGACGCGAACCGTGGTTGACTACGTGGGAGTCCAGCGACATAGCCATTACGCTAACTGCTGGTTCCCTTAAAATACCTTTTTAATAACCACAGTAAGTTATATAGCTCCAGCTAGGTGCTACTTTATTGTATGTTCACTTTACTCACTGAGATTTATGCCTAAAGTCAGACATGTGCTCATAGATATGTATATATCAGCTGTGCTTGCTATTGAAAGTTTCTAAATTAATTAAGATCTTTATGAATCAATAAAATGTGAAAAAAAGGAAAAGGCATAGAAAACAGCTATAGATACCAGAGACAGTGTGGGAGGAGGCTGGGAAATGGCAGAGGGTGAGAAGTAGGGAATCAAGGGGGAAAAGAAAAAGCAAAATATATACAAAATAAGAAATGGAAAATTATTTGTTGATGATAATGTGTATGGTAATATCCTTGATTAAGCCAATATACAGTGTATTCTGGATGAAAAATTTCATTTTATATACTGTATTGATATACAGTGAATGAATGTAAAGAAATAAATTTTAAAAAAAAAGAACAAGGCCACAATACATATTATGATTGACAAAATAAAAAAAAAGAGAAAAAGATGAAATTGAAGCTGGAAAAGATGGACATGTCTGAAAGATGGTTAGCTATTATGACATTCTCTATCTCTGCTCTTATTTTTTGTGCAGTAACTGTAACCCTAGCTGAAGACACAGCTCATCCCAAACTTGTCTTCGCCCAGGAAGGAAAATATGTAAAAAATGGAGCACCAGCTGGTTCTTGGCCAGTATTTTCTACAGCATGGAACTACTTCAGTGGTTGGAGGAATCCTCAGAGCAGCAAAAAAGAGCGATTTCAATACTTACCCTGTGTTCTGGGAAAAAACGTTCTCACCTCAGGGAAACATTACTGGGAAGTTGAGAGAAGAGATGGCCTGGAGATTGCTGCCGGGGTGTGTCGGGAGGATGTCATGGGGATTACCAGTAATTCAGAAATATCCCCTCATATGGGCATTTGGGCTATTTATTGGAGTGGGGCTGGCTATCGACCTGTAACGAGCTCTTCTGATACCATGCAAGAGCCAGCTCCTCACCGGGTTGGGATTTACCTAGATCATGAGGCTGGGAGTGTCTCATTCTATAGTGCTATGGATGGAGTGCACCTATATACTTTTTCTTGTTCTGTCTCACGCCTCCGTCCATTTTTTTGGTTGAGTCCCTTAGCATCTTTAGTCATCCCGCCATCGACTAATAAGAAGTGATGCTATTCTTTTGCTGCCCAAGAATTCCTCCTCATACTCCAGCTCAGGGCCACAAATCCCTTGGTCCTTTCTTTGACTTCTATATGTCTATCCTGGGTAATCCAACAGCATTATCCATTCAGATTCCAGTTGCAGAGTCTATTCAACTCCCTGCATATCCTGTGCATTAGAGATACAGAAGGTGCCATTGATTGACTTCAGTAGCCATTTCTCTACTTTTTTATTTCTATTCTGGATCTTCCTTATTAAACTGTCTAGCATTCGCCTTCCATGTGCTTCAACAGTGGGAGTCCCACACAAGGTAGTTCTGGACAGTGGGATGGAAAATTTTCCAACATTCTTTTGAGAATGTTTCTGTAGCTTTTAAAAAAGAGATGTTTGTTTTAGAAAAAAGAAAAAAAAAAGAGATAATTGGAGGGACCAGCAGGTGGCGTGGTAGTTAAGGTGTTGGACTCCTACATGACCAACCACGGTTTGAGTCCTGGACCTGGCAGCCTATGCGTGTGTGCCCAAAATCCCAAGAGGAGAATGGAAGAGAAGGGATTGTGGTGTGGTCATCCACCTTTGAGGGTGATTTCTCACTTTCCCTCTCTCTGTCTCTCTGGCATGCACACAGGATCCATGACAAAAACCTAAAAAAAAAAAAAGGAAAGATGTCTGGGAAAAAATTAGCTTACTTCTGATTTTAAGAACTATGTTGGAATAGAGCATAGAAAAGATGGAAGGGTGGAAGAGTGGAAGAAACAGGCTCTTGTTGGAATTCCCCTAATCTCAAACTTCTTGTTATACGTCATTACTCCCTTATATAAGGCAATTTTAGTTATTTTTGATTATTTGCAGACTAAAGTATCCTGACTGGTTTTAAAGGTACCGAGTGTGGGCATCTTGTGGAATAAGCTTATTTCACTTTTTCTGAAATTTGTCAGATTTGTAGAATTCTCTCTTTAGTCATGAAGAACCTCTTCTTTCTAGAAAGTACTGTTAATCCCCCACTTTTCTGGATCAAAAAATTGAGGAAATCTTCCCCACTCTTTCTCTTTGCCTGACCTCGTCTCTGCCTCAGCTGTTTACTGTGCTGTAGACATTTGTCAAAGTCATTCATTGCATATACAAGGTTATTGATGTCAGCAGAAATATTGTGGAACACCCATCAAGTATCTATATTGTGCTAATCTCTTCATATAGTGCTATTGCTTATTACCCTGTTGGAGGTTTTTATCTGTATATTTTTCTCTCACTTTACCATCTGGTTCTAGATTGTATGCACTCAGGATTGACAATTTCTGGATAACGATTAGTTCTCGTGATATGAAAGTCATGTGTACTTATTGTAGAAAATTTGTAATACATAAAAAGTATAAAGAAATTAAAGTGATCCATAATTCCACCACTATTGACATTTTAATGTACTTCTCAGACTTTCAAAAAGACTTTCTGGCAGTGATTTAATGAGAATTCTTTCAAAACTTCCAGCACCCATTGTAACCCTTTGCTTTCCTGTGCCCCAGCCCTTCCTTTTGTCTAATCAGCCTGAGCAACTCCTCTTATTCAGCAGCTTACGCTGAGTTCTCCTTAACTCTCCAGAATACTCGCTGATAAGGGTTGAATTGTGCTTCCCAAAGAGAGATGTTGAAGATCCTACCTAGGGTGATTGTGGCCTTATTTGGTAATAGGATCTGTGCAGGTGTAATCAAGTAGAGATGAAGTATTTCAGTGGGTCCTAATCCAATGTGACTGGTGTCCTTACAAGTCCTAATCCAATGTGACTGGTGTCCTTACAAGAGAAACATTTGTACACACACATCTGTGCACACAGAGAGAGAAGCCACGTGGACACAAGGACGATGGCTATAGGAGACTGAAGCAGAGATTGGAATTAATGGAGTTATGTTGGCCAAGGAGTGTCTGAGGCTACCAGCAGCTGAAAGAGGCTGTTAATCCCCCACTTTTCTGGATCAAAAAATAACCCTCACCAGAAGTTTTGAAAGAATTATATCTCTCCCAACATTTTTATTTCTGACTTTTAACCTCCAAAACTGAGACAATAACTTCCTTTTTTTTTTTTTTTTTTAAGAGCTATTTTTACTGTAGGGCATGTGCGCTCCCTAGAGAGGCAGAGAGAGACAGAGAGACAAAGTGAGAAATCACCCCCCTGGGGGGGGTTGTCGATGGCCATGCCACAGTCCCTTTTTCTCCATTCTCGTCGGGATATTGGGCATGTCTGCACATGCATGGCTCGTGCTGTCTTGGACAGGTGTATTCTTGATTTTTCTGCCATACGTAAATTAGTCAGCCTCCAGAGTGACTGAAGCAGGGCCATAGATTCCTTAGGCTTCTGCCATGGATTGACTAGTCAGCCTCTGGAGTGGCTAGAGTAGGGCTGTAGATTCCTCAGGCTTCTGCCTACATTGACTCATCAGCCTCCAGAGTAACTAGAGCAGGGCTATAGATTTCCTCTTTTCTTTCTTTCTTTTTTTTTTTTTGCTATAGGTCACGTGTGCTTGCCAGAAGGACAGAGACAGAGACAGAAAGCGAGAAATCACCCCCAAGGGGGGATGGCTACGCCACAATCCCTTCTCTTCCATTCTCCTCTTGGGATCTTGGGCACACACGCACACGCACCCAGCATGAGTTTAAGCCACTGGGTCCAGGACTCGAACCACGGCCGACTACATGGGAGTTCAGCGACATAGCCATTACATCAACTGCTGGTCCCATAGACTTCCTCTTTTCTGAAGGGGCTTTGTGCGGGTCCGAAGAGGCAGTCCCCTTGATTCTACTGTGATGGATTCACGGGGTGATGCCTGTGACAGATATTGGTAGCTAGACCTTAATCAAGTCTGCTTGTAAGAGGAGGTTCTTGTAGCCTGGACTCCAGCGAATCGGTTCGGCTTGCGATGGGCATTGTTCAGGTACAGGTTTTACATCTATTGATACGGTTGCACAGGGTTGCAGAAAACAGTTCCCAATGTGTCAATTCATGGTACTCAAGCACCAGCTTAGCCAAACTACGTGGGACAAATAGTCACGTGTGTGGTAGTGCCCAGATGAGTGCCCACAGTTCAGCCTGTAAAACTGACGAGCTTCTGTGGTCACCGTGTATCCAGCTTTCCATTGTCCATCCTGTATCTAACTGCTGCTCTCTGTGAAGAGTGTCAAACCCGGTCCAGGAAGGGCTTGTCTGACAAGTCTAGACTACTTGAATAGACCTCAACGATGATGTCTTTGCAGTTATGACAGGGTGGTCCAGGCTTGGTGGACAAGAAGTGGCTGAGTTTAGCATGCACACACAGGTGCACGGTGGGTTTAGCTACAAGCATAAGTTCTCACATAGTAGCCACTGGAACTGAGCCATCCTTGCCCTTGTCAACCACTTGTATCTCCCACTGTTTATCAGCATCACAATGGCAAGGGAAGCTTTCTTCCCATTCAAAGGCAAACAGGCCAGCTCTTCAAAGTCAGTGGAGACAGAAAAAGGCAACCTTGAGGTCTAAGCATGTGAACCAACTAGCTTGAGGTAGCGGTAGACTCAGCAGCGGGTAGGGGTTTTACACAGTACAGAGTGAAGGGTTACAGTGGCGTTTAGGGCACAGAGATCTTGCACTGGCCGGTGATCTCCAGGGTTCCTAACCAGCAGTTAGTGGAGTGTTCCAGGGAGACTGACATTCCACCAGAATTCCTGTTTCTTTGAGGCATTCAGTGTGTCCTTGGATACCTAATTATGCATCTTGTGATCCCGAGTATTTCCTCTGCCTCGAGGCAGGTGACACCATGTTTCAGGACAATGATATTTAAGGGCATTGTTCTTTGTCATCATTTGCCCTCTCTCTGTCTCTTTTTAATGAGAACACACATGCTAGTCAAAAGCTTAAAAATAGATAAAGACTGACTACTGCTAATACTCACTCACAGTAGTAGGTTGAGAATTGATTCTGAGCTTTGTATTCTTAACCAGTTGGTTAAGTCATGAATAACAAAGTCTATGAGCTTTGGTTGAAGTAAACCTTAAAAGTAAACCCAGACAGCTGGGTCCTGGCTTCCATTCTGTCTGAATAGGCCTGAGGCAGGTGTCATTTTAAGAGAACAGAAACTGGCCATTACTTTAAATTATTCAAAAGACAAACCAGATATCAGTATCTGGGATGTAGCATTAAAGCCCAGATTATTGTGTTTGAATACCGAAAGGCGAATGGAGGAGAAGGGATTATGACGTGGCCATCCCCCCTGGAGGGTGATTTTTGCTTTCTGTCTCTGTCTCTTTCTGGCAAGTGCACACACCCTATAGCAAGAATATCTCAAAAAGAGTTCTTTTTTTCTTCAGTAATCAACCTTGGCTTACTGTAAACTTTTTACTTTAAAAACTCTAGTTTTAAAAAAAAAAAACTTTTTGGCTCTTGTAATAACACTTAGCTTAAAACATAAATGATTCAGGGAAGGTAGGGGTGCAGAGGTCATCAAGTCTGGCTTTTTTTTTTAAAAAAGATTTTTGCTCTAGAGCATGTGCACATGCTGGAGAGACAGAGACAGAGAGATAGAAAGCGAGAAATCACCTCCCCGTGGGGATGGCCATACCACAGTCCCTTCTCCATTCACCTCTCAAGATCTTGGGCATGCACGCACATGCACCCAAGGTGAGTTTTAAGCCACTGGGTCTAGGACGTGAACCGCGGTCAGCTACATGGAAGTACAGTGACGTAACTGCTATACCACCTGCTGGTCCCATGTATGGTAATACCTTTGATTGAACCAATATACAGTATATTCAGAATGGGAAAATTCATTTGGTATTGAGATAGGAGTTAGAGCTCACTTATAGGTAGATAGGGTAAGGGTCCCAAAAGGAAGTCACTGTTTTTCTTTTTAAGTCTCTGTTTTTCCTCTACAATCTGATTAATGTGCAGTATATACCCCTTTCACATGTCTGTAAAGAATTTATGACTCCTTGCTAATAAGGCAGGAGATGAGGACACTGAGCACACAGACAGGGTTATAGCCCAAGATGGAGTCACAGTGGCTAAGTTTTCATAGCCAAGAGCTGGCTGTATTGAGTCTCAAAGCAACTGTAGCTAAGGGCAACAGTTTCTATTCAGTAACTATTCTAGCCAGAAGTACAGGATGCTGTGGTCGGCTGACTTCACAAAGAATAGGGTAATACATCACTCAGACTACCTGTAACCATTTTTTTAAAGCCCACTTCCTTATCAAAAAGCCAGCCCACTACTTAGACTACTAGATATAAACCCCTCACCTCCAGCCCCTCTTCAGCAACTCATTTGGGCCCCCTTCAATTGCACTGGAAGCTTTTTCTCCTTCCCTAATAAGTTCTGCTTTCCTCTTCTCTCTGTGTCCGCATCTCTAAATCTTCATGAGTGTAGGACAAGAACTGACATGGGTGTTGGGTCTGGTCACCCAGGACTCCCCCCTCAGTTCATTAATGATAACACAGTGATTGAATGTAAAATAAATGAATAAAAAACCCCAGCCATTTTATGATTCCATTTTGGGCCTATACAATAACTATATTTTTGGGTTCCTATCTCCTACCTCATGAACACATTAAACAGCTATACAAAAATATTTTCATTTTTATTCTATAAACTTTTTTTCTTTTGTTTTGCTATAGGGCATGCACACTTACCAGAGAAAGAGGGAGAGAGAGGGAAAGTGAGAAATCATCCCCCACCCCCAAGAAATCTCCCCTCAGGGGGTGATGGCTGTGCCAAAATCCATTCTCTAGGGATTTGGGGCATGTACACAGCATGTTTTCCAAGCTGCTGGGTGTGAGATTTCAACCGCGCTGTTGACCGTGTGGGATCCAGCCACTTTAGCCTTCACATCACCTGGCTGGCCATAAACTTTTTTTATTTAAGTTTTTTTTGTTGTTGAAAGCTAGGAGACAAACACACATTACCCTGGTCTACACGGGGTTGGGATCATCAATAGCACTGTCTTTCGAGGTAGGAGAAAGCTGGCAAATGGAAGCAGGTAAGGGGGCTGGAGCATCTGCCCATGGGGCCAGATAGAAAACCGATCAGGTAGAAAATTCCCTGCCAAGGCAGAGTTCCAGGGGGGAGGTCTACTGATGAAGCCACGTTTGATATAGCCAAAGGAATGAATTAGTGGGTCCAGCCACATCTGATAGAGCCAGTAAGATGAGAACCGTCAGTGGGCCCAGCCAATGATTAACAAACACAACAAAGATTAAAAAATGATAAACCTCACAGAATGTAACTGCTGGGACCTTTTGAGTCAACTTTTTTAAAAAAATAAATTTTAGCTATAGGCTGCATGTGCTTACCAGAGAGGCAGAGACAGAAAGTACAAAATCATCCTCCAGAGTGGATGACCATGTCACAGTCCCTTCTCTTGGGGTTTTGGGCATGCACGCACATGAATTTTAAGTTACTTGGTCCAGGATTTGAACTGCGGTCAACCACGTGGGAGTCCAGTGATGTAATCATTACGCCTGGCTCCTTGAGTCATTCTTTCTCTGTCTACTCAGGCTTACTCCTACCTCTCAGGAATGTACTTTCACTTTTACTTAAAAAAAAACACCTTTTCCTTTCACGATTGGCGTACTTTTATTCAGTTCTTGTTTGAAACACCAAGAACCTGAATATCATCACAGAAACCATCCTGCAACAGCTCCATAGCACAGGGCTTAGCTCCCGGACTATGGGTCAGCCTGTGGAAACATTTATTTATTTTTAATAATTACTGAATTTTATGTATTATTATTATTTTTTAAATTTGCTATAAGTCATACCACCAGAGAGAGACAGAGAGAGGAAAACTGAGAAAGCAAGCCACCTGGTCTGAGACTCAAACTGTGGTCAGCCATGTGGGAGTCCAGCGCCTCAACCACCACACCACCTGCTGGGCTCTACATATTTCTTTTAAATTACCAGTAGAAGTGAAACTGTTCAGGGACCCCCTAAAGGAACAGACCCTCAGTTTCCCCTTCTGCTGAAGTAAAAATAAGAATTTCCCAAACTGAAAATGACTAAGGGCTGAACTAAAAATAAGATGCCTTTTTCAAAGGGGCAAGGTTCATTTGCATCATAATGGCCCAAAGTAAGGCGTAAGACTTAACACTTTGGTCATATAATCAAGGGACACTGGCCATGGAGGGTTGTAAGACTTCATTTTTTTTAAGAGATTTTTTTCTGTCTTTCTGGCAAGTACATGTGCTCTATAGCAAAAACCTCTCCAAAAAAATAAAAAAGAGATTTTTGCTACAGGTTGTGTGTGCTGGCCAGAGAGACAGCGAGAGAAAGAAAGCGAGAAATCACTCCCCTAGGGAGGATGGCCATGCCACGGTCCCTTCCCCTCCATTCTCCTCTTGTGATTTTGGGCATGCATGCACACGTGCCCCGCGTGAGTTTTAATTCACTGGGTCCCGAACTCAAACCATGGCCCACAATGTGGAAGTCCAGCAATGTGTAACCATTACACAATCTACTGGTCCCAGGGGGCTGCAAGACTTTTAAAACTCTCACTTAAAGGGACAATAAGGTTTTGTTTGTTTTCTTAGCCATAGGGCATGTGCTGGAGAGACAGAGACAAAAGGGAAAGTGAGAAATCATACCCAAGGAGGGATGGCCATGCCATAGTTCCTTCTCCTCAATTCTCCTGAGGTTTTGGGCATGCACGCACATATGCTTGGTGTGCCTGTTTTTTTTTTTTTTTTTCTTTTCTTTTTTCGGAGAGGTTTTTGCTATAGGGCGCGTGCGCTCGCCAGACAGACAGAAAGAGACAGACAGAAACCAAGAAATCACCCCCCAGGGGGGATGGTCACGCCGCAATCCCTTCTCCTCCATTCTCCTCTTAGGATCTGCAATCCCTTCTCCATTCTCTTGGGATCTTGGGCATGCACGCACATGCGCCTGGCATGAGTTTAAGCCACCAGGTCCGGGACTCGAACTGCGGTTGACTACGTGGGAGTCCAGCGACATAGCCATTACGCTAACTGCTGGTCCCCTTGGTGTGCTTTTTTAATCTACTAGGTCCAGGATTTGAACTGTGGTCAGCCATGCAGGAGTCCAGCGTCTTAACCACTTCACCACCTGTTGGCCTCCAGAAGATAAGGTTTTAACTCTAATACGTTAAGATGTCTTTCAGGATGGAAACTGCTGGCTGTGAGCACAAAGATTCCAAGCTGGTGCCTCTATGCATTGAGATTTGATTATCTAAGGCCTTGCCAGTCAAGAAGCCCCACTAGATGATCGTGCCCTTTTAGACCAATCATTTTGCCCTTAGAAACACTTTCAATTTCCAAATTTTACCAGACCTAGAAAATGACATTCAGCGTAGTAGTAAGTGGTCTGAGGTTCCCTATATTCAGATCAGCCTTTTTCTTTTCCTTGCTCGTCCCCCTCTCTCTCCTATCCTGAACCACTTTTCAGATCCTTCTCTGCAACTGGCCTTTTGTCCCTACTGAGGATTCTTCTCACTTCAAACCTTTGGACTATGCACCCCTCCCTATACCTTTTTTATCCTACCTTCTTCCTTCTCTGATGCCTGTTCTCCATCTCCCAAGACTAAAAGCCCCTAGCTGGCATCCTCCCCTACTAACAAGATCTCGAGCTCAACATATTCCCACTACCCACCAACCTTCTACCATCCCCACCCCTCTCCCACCCCTCTGTGAAGCTGCAGTAACTGAAGGTATTATCTGAGTCATGTACCCTTTACTCATTTGATTTCTCTCAAATAGATAAAAAGTTAAATTCCTTCTCTTCCAACCCCACAATTTTTACTAAGGAATTTCAACATCTTAACCTCTCTTATGATTACACCTATCAGAACATATACGTTATACTTTCCTCAGCTACTACCCCTGAGGAGAAGGGCTGCATTTGGAGCATGGCTACCGACTCGCTGCATACCCAGCACCCCAATCCATCATGTCCCTTTAACTGACCCTAAATGGGATTACCAACCTACCTCCTCAGACTTAGACCTCATGGCTCACTTCTTAACCTGTCACATTGAAGGAATGAAAAGAGCTGTCCTTAAAGCCGTTAACTATGACAAACCCAAGGGGTCACTCAGTACCTTGATGAAAACCCAGCAGCTTTCATGAGCAGTTTGGCCATGCCCAGTATATAAATTAGGGGGACACTGGAAGTCAGACAAACCCCAGCCACAATTTCTGGAGGTCGCCCCTCCAAAATCCTGAGCCAGGGTTCTTACTGCCGGTGCTGCCAGACCTCACCACTGGAGACAGTGGTGCCCAGGATCACAGGCCCCACCTTAGCCATCACTGAGGCTGAACCCACGTAAATGTGTTGGCAGATAAGCTGATCTCCTTTTTCTGTTAGATTTGGGGGGTCACATGCTCAGTCTTACTTAATTATGCCAGACATGCAAGTACTTTCTCAGTCTATTGTGTGGGTTGACAGCTTTATCTCAAAACTCTTACAGACCCCTCCAATCCCTTGCCTCATTGGAACTACACTCTTCACCCACTCTTTTTAAGTCATACCCACCTGCCCTACCCCTTTCCTTGGGAGAGCCCTCCTTACCAAACTACACTCCTCCATGTCCTCACTCCCGATGCAGAGCTCATTCTCCATTCAATGCCTTCCACTGACTCTCCTAGTCTCATTCCCTACAACCTCCCTCTAATCTTTCTTTCTTTTTTTTTTTTTTTTTTGAGATGTTTTCACTATAGGGCGCGTGCGCTCGCCAGACAGACAGAGACATAGAGACAGAAAGCAAGAAATCACCCCCCAGGGGGGATGGTCACGCCGCAATCCCTTCTCCTCTATTCTCCTCTCGGGATCTTGGGCACGCACGCACACGCGCCCGGCGTGAGTTTTAAGCCACCGGGTCCGGGACGCGAACCGCGGTCGACTACGTGGGAGTCCAGCGACATAGCCATTACGCTAACTGCTGGTTCCCCCTCCCTCTAATCTTATGAAACCATCCAATATTGCTTCTGGCAGCCTTGGGAATTTCTACAGGGATGGGCACAGGGATACAAGACATGGCTGTGTCTTTTCACTACTTTAAAACATTTTCCTCTGACTTTCAACAAAGCCTACATGTCATATCCCAAAGTCTCATATCAATTTAAGACCAAGTTGGGACCAGCAGTAGGCATAATGGCTATGTCGCTGAAATCCCATGTAGCCGACTGTGATTCGAGTCCTGGACCCGGTGGCTTAAACTCACACCAGGTGCGTGTGCGTGCATGCCCAAGATTCTGAGAGGAGAATGGAGGAGAAGGGATTGTGGTGTGGCCATCTCCCCTGGGGGGTGATTTCTCACTTTTTGTCTCTCTGTCTCTCTCTGTCTTTCTAGTGAGCACACACACCCTATAGCAAAAAAAAACCTCTCCAACAACAAAAACAAACAAACAAAAGACCTATCCATTCATACTTCTTGGGGCCAGTTGTTGATGCAGTAGTAATGCAATGGTTTGGACCTGCATAAGAAGGTCCAAGTTTGGGTCTCCCTGTACATGCAGGGCACATGTGTGCCCATGATCCCTGACTGGCTGAGGCTGAGTGTAGCTCATGTCATGAGGACACTTTTTTTTTTTTTTTCTTTTTTTGGAGAGGTTTTTGCTATAGGGCGCGTGCGCTCGCCAGACAGACAGAGAGAGACAGAGAGATAGAAAGCAGGAAATCACCCCCCAGGGGGGATGGCCACGCCGCAATCCCCTCTCCTCCATTCTCCTCTCGGGATCTTGGGCACGCACGCACACGCGCCCGGCGTGAGTTTAAGCCGCCGGGTCCGGGACTCGAACCGCGGTCGACTACGTGGGAGTCCAGCGACATAGCCATTACGCCAACTGCTGGTCCCATGAGGACACTTTTGAGAATGTTCTCTGTCTCTCAGAAGAAATAAGCCACTAAACTTAAACAAAACAAAACTTGTGGTCAGCAGGTGGCATGCAAGTTAAGGTGGCTCACTGGCATAAATTTTAAGCCACCAGGTCCAGGACTCAAACTACAGTCGATTACATGGGAATCCAGCAATATAACCATTACACCACCTGTTGGTCTCACTTTTATCTTTTATATCTTATTTTATTTATTTATTATTTATTTATTTTTGAGAGGTTTTTGCTACAGGGCGTATGTGTTTGCCAGAAAGATAGAGAGAGACAGAGAGACACAAGTGAGAAATCATTCCCCCAGGGGGGACAGCTACGCCACAATCCCTTCTCCTCCATTCTCCTCTTGGGATCTTGGGCATGCACGCACACGCACCCGGCGTGAGTTTAAGCCACCAAGTCTGGGGACTCGAACTGTGGTCGACTACATGGGAGTCCAGTGACATAGCCATTACAGCAACTGCTGGTCCCTTTTTTTTTTTTCTTTTCTTTTTTTTTGCTATAGGGCGCGTGCGCTCGCCAGACAGACAGAGAGAGACAGAGAGACAGAAAGCGAGAAATCACCCCCCCAGGGGGGATGGCCACACCGCAATCCCTTCTCCTCCGTTCTCCTCTAGGGATCTTGGGCATGCACGCACACGCGCCTGGCGTGAGTTTTAAGCCACCGGGTCTGGGACTCGAACTGTGGTCAACTACATGGGAGTCCAGTGACATAGCCATTACAGCAACTGCTGGTTCCTTTATATCTTTTTTTAAAAAAAGGATTATTTATTTAATTTTATTTATTAGTATTATTATTCAGTTTGACCAGGGAAAGACAGAGACAGAGAGAAAGCAAGCAAGCAAGTTGCCAGGTCTGAGATTTGAACCACAGTCAGCCATGTGGGAGTCCAGCACCTTAACAACCATGCCACCTGCCAGCCCCTAAATATATATATGTGTGTGTGTGTGTGTGTGTGTGTGTGTGTATGTGTATATATGTGTGTATATATACATATATATATTTTTTTTTGAGAGGTTTTCGCTATAGGGCGCGAAGACAGAGACAGACAGACAGACAGAAAGAGAGAAATCACCCCCCAGGGGGGATGGTCATGCCGCAATCCCTTCTCCTCCATTCTCCTCTCGGGATCTTGGGCACGCACGCACACGCACCCGGCGTGAGTTTTAAGCCACCGGGTCCAGGACGCAAACTGTGGTCGACTACGTGGGAGTCCAGCGACATAGCCATTACGCTAACTGCTGGTTCCCTATATATATATATATATATATATATATATATATATGTCTTTTTTTTTTTTTTTTTTTTTAAGAGAGATTTTTGCTATTGGGTGAGTACACTTGCTGGAGACACACACACACAAAGACAGAAAGTGACGATTGGCTATGCTGCAATCCCTTCTCCTCCATTCTCCTCTTGGGATTTTGGAAATGCACACACACACCTGGTGTGAATTTCAAGCCTCCAGGTATAGGATTCGAACCACAGTTGGCTATGTAGGAGTCGAGCGACGTAATCATTATGCCATCTGCTGGTCCCCCTCTTTATATCTTATAAAAGAATAAAAAGTGAAGCTACAAATCAAACTTACTATAATACAGACCACTATAATACAGAATTATATTTTCTCATATATTTACTTTTATGAAGAACTTTATATTTTTTTTAGAGCTTCAAGTTACTGTCTAGGAAAAAGAAGAGAGAAAAATGGAGAGGGAGAGAGAGAGAACTCATCCCTACCAGCCCATTATAGTACTAACAGAATGCTACATAGCCCCTGCCTCCCTCCTGAAAAGTGTTTGAAAAATTCTGGCTTTTGTTGTTGCTTAAATAACTTCACCAATTTTGGTTTTCTTCATTAAAATCTCCCAGACAATTTAATGGGTGGGAATCTATCACTTTTTAGCCAGCTTCCACTGGACCTTTTCTTTGGCAAATATAATTTCTTTCTTTCTTTCTTTTTTTCTTTCTTTCTTCTTTCTTTCTTTCTTTCTTTTTTTTAGAGAGATTTTTTGCTATAGGGTGTGTGCACTCACCAGAGAGAAAGAGATACAGAAAGTGAGAAATTACCCGCCAAGAGGGGATGGGCCTGCTGCAATCCCTACTTCATTTTCTTGAGACTTTGGGTATGCCTGCTCATGCGCCCAGTGTGAGTTTTAAACCGCCATGTTCGGGATTCAAACCATGGTTGACCATGTGGGAGTCCAGTGACATAACCATTATGCCATCTGCTGGTCCTGGCAAATATAATTTCTATAGGAAAAAGATACACAGTTTCTATGAGGGACAGAAAAGCAAATAACAGGTTTTTTTTTGTTATACTTGGATGTATGTATTCTGAGATGAAACTGTCAAAAAAACATTGACTTTTAGTGGCAGGCACTAGAGTTGACCCTAACTGTGTGGTCCTGAAGTTAGCCGAGTTCATCTTCTCAACCTACCTGCCATAGTCAGATTGTAATATGAACTTCCTAAAGTTCATGTGTTCAACTGAGGTTGTTGGTTAATATTCAACAAGGGTTATTGCCAACAAAGCAGTCTGTAGAAAAACATCAGATACGTGTAGTTGTTGATGGCTCTATTCAAATTGCAACATATTCCAGCTGGCTGCCAATCTAAGCCACCACCCCTGCCTTCTATCTCTGTCTTCAAGGCCTGAACCTTGGAAAATTTGATCTTAGCTAATAGAATCCTGGGTATGAAGAACATGTTTCAAGGGCAGGGAAGCTGAGTGTGAAAGAGCCTTGCCCATGAACAAGGGAATGAACCACAGATTTAGAGTGGGACCTTGGGGTTTTGACTCCCATGGTGACTTCCTCCCAACAATGCTATTTCAGTTGTCCCTTCATTTTCTCCAAATCTCATGCCTTCCATTTTCTACTTTTGCCAATATCCCCTTCTATGATCTGTGACTCAGAAACTCTCTGTGGCCCTTCTCTACACTTTTTGAACAAATGCTTAGTCTCCATTTTCTAAGCTGTTCTTGGTGAAGCTCATGGCCTGGGCTTTGTCTACTTGCCATCTACTTGGCTTGTCTACATCTACTTTCCAATATCCTTTTGCTACCTCTTGTAAAGAGATAGAGGCCCTGGTTGTAAAGAGCTGATGGAGAAAGTCAGATTAGACCCTTCACGTAACCTGGGAGAGCTCACTCAGGCTGTGAGGCAGGAGAAAGCTAACAAATGGAAGTGAGTAAGGGGACTGGAAAGTCTTCCCATGTGGCTAGATAGAAAAAACAATCAGGGCAGGAAATTTCCTGCCCAAGATAATGTAGGCAGGAGATTAGTGGGGGATGTCTAACTGATTAAGTGATATTTAATATAGCCAGTGAGATGAATCAGCGGGCCCAACCACATTTGATATAGCCATTGCAATAACTCAGTGGGCCCATTCACATTTGATAGAGCCAATGAGATTGAAACAATCAGTGGGCCCAGCCAATGACCAATGCACACAATCTAGGTTAAAAATGATAAATCCGGCAGAATACAACTGCCGAGGTCTTTTGAGCCACTCTTTCTGTCCACTCGAGCCTGCTCCTACCTCTCAGGAGTGTACTTGCACTTAATAAACTACCTTTTCCTCTCACTATTGGTGTATTTCATTCAATTCTTTGCTCAAAACACCAAGAACGTAGATATCATAGAAAAGCCATCCCGCAACATATACTGTGGTGAGCCAATATATGTTGGGGACCAATATAATTGGGGGTCCCCAATTAGGGGCTTACCTAACTGGGGACCCCCTCTACTCTGCTTCTTTCTTCTTTCTTTCTTTTCTTTCTTCCTTCCTTCCTTCCTTCCTTCCTTCCTTCCTTCCTTCCTTCCTTCCTTCCTTCCTTCCTTCCTTTCTTTCTTTCTTTCTTTCTTTCTTTCTTTCTTTCTTTCTTTCTTTTTCTTTTGTTTTTTCTTGAGATTTTTGCTATAGGGTTGTTAAACTATTTTGGCCTAAAACAGCCAATGTATTCCCACACTTGGATTCCTATAAATGGGCCAAAATCATACAAGTTAGGCTGTTTTTCTGAGCTGGTTGCTAGGTTACAGCCAATCACAGCAGTTAGGCTTCAGTCACTCACAAGCATCCCACCTTTTAAACTGTGTTAATGCAGACAAACTTCAAAATGTAACCAGTAATTTCTCTGCCTCACTCCCTCCCTTATGTTTTTTGTACAAATTTTCCTCTTCTACTGCATACCTCACTTTCCTGTTCTGCAGACTTAAATGCTGAGTTGACCTTGAGGCTGGCCAGAGTTGTCTGGAAGTCCAGGAACAACTTCCTGATTTAAATTGTGTTAAATTTTGCTGTATTAAAACTCTATTAAGTTGGCTAGTTTGAGGCTGGCAGGTGGCGTGGTGGTTAAGAGTTTTGGACTTCCACATGGCCGACCACGGTTCAAGTCCTGGACCTGGCAACTTCCTTTTCTCTCTCTCTCTCTCTCTCTCTCTCTCTCTCTCTCTCTCTCTCTCTCTTTCTCACTCTGTCCATCTCTGTTCAAAGTATAATAAATAAAGTTAAATAAAATAATTCTTTTCAAAAACATGTTGGCCAGTTTCTTTGAACAAGGTGCATGCGCTCACCAGAGAGACAGAGAGACAGAAATAACCCCATGCAGGGGGAATGGCCAATCCTCCATTCTCCTCTTGGGATTTTAGGATATTAGGCATGCACACACCACAATTCAGGTCCAGGACTTGAATCGTGGTCAACTATGTGGGAGTCTAGCAATGTAACCATTACGCCATCTGCTGGTCCCAACTCTCTACTTTGTTTCTTAACCTCTGTCATTTTCACCTTCATGTCCCGTTGAGTCTCCCAGCCAAAGCAGGCCAACTGAAGTGGGATTAATAGTTCTTGGTATGGGTAACTCTCATATAGGGCTAGAAACCACCTCTGGTCCAATCTGTTAAGGCCATAAGCCACTAGTGGTGAAAAACTCTCCTTTTCTTTCTCTCCTTCCTGCACCCGTATTTCCTCTGGGTCTCCTGGCCAAAGTGAGTCACCCAGGGTAGAATCGATGGTTCTAGGTATGAGCAACTCCTGTCATAGGATGGGGGAGTGCTGAGCTGCATTGTGTAAAATCCTTGGTCCTTTGGGTCCAGATGACTAAAATGAGAGACCTGACCCTAGGTGTAAAATAAAGCCACAACCACAATAAAAGTAGGTAGGAAAGAGAATTTAATAGGAAAGAAAGATTTTAGAAAATTACACCCCAAAGACTTTTTGGAAGGGCAGATTGGTAGGTAGCAATTGCATTTGGAACTGGTTAGGTGTTATTTTTATTATTAGAGGTGATAATGAATGTTTAAAAGTGGGAGGTCTGTCATACTATCTATGTTCTTTGTTTGAATTCCTGGGCTTTCTCCTACCCGCATCTCTCTCACAGGTGAAGAATTTGAGGAATTTGATTACCTAATTGTGCGTGCCCAGAGTGAGTCATGACATTAGGAATATCCTTGCTAGGATGAACTGCCCAATTAGTCTATTGCCCCAGTGGGAATCATGATGTTGACCAAAATGTCTGGTTGGGTCTTTTTGTATTTATGAGGAATGATAAGGGGGAAATTTTCAATCATCCCTATGTGTCTTCCTCAGGTACCAAGGAAGAAAAATGGTATTTGCCTTGCCTTTGTGGCACCCAGAACTGGGTGGGAAGAAGGCATTTTAAGTTGTGATTGATGCGACAGGTGTCCTTCTGCTATTTTCTTAGGCCCACCCACTCACTACTAGCTACCTGCCTACCACACTCCCATATAGGCCTGAAAATCTCTTAAGGCCCAACTCATCCGAGGCCTTAAACCCTGAGGGGTGGCAGACTTCTTTCTTTTTCGATAAGACACCTATATCTAAACTATATATGGTGGTGGCTTTCCTCTTTCATCTGATCATGGTGTTTGCAGTCTACCACTTTAGGTTACTCCAATCCCATAATGAAGACTCATCTGACCCTCCAAGTTGGAAAACTTGAAGAACTGTATATTGGGTGTTAGCCCACCCACATTTTTTTTTTTCTTTCTTTCTTTTTTTTTTTTTTTTTTTTTTTTTTTTTTTTTGGAGAGGTTTTTCGCTATAGGGCGCATGCGCTCGCCAGACAGACAGAGAGAGACAGAGAGACAGAAAGCGAGAAATCACCCCCCAGGGGGGATGGTCACGCCGCAATCCCTTCTCCTCCATTCTCCTCTCGGGATCTTGGGCACGCACGCACACGCGCCCGGCGTGAGTTGTAAGCCACCGGGTCCGAGACGCGAACCGTGGTTGACTACGTGGGAGTCCAGCGACATAGCCATTACGCTAACTGCTGGTTCCCAGCCCACCCACGTTTTTATTAGAAGCACTATTGCTGCCAGAGAGACTCAAATTCCTGGGGATGTGAAGGTCCTTGACTTTGCATATGAAAAATTTAAGAGCAAGTCATTGAGAGTAAAGGCAGGTTTGCTTAGAAAAGTGTAGAGAACCCGCTGCCCCATGGAGAGCAGCCACGTGGGGAGAGACGGTGAGCAGTTTAGTTCTTTTTCAAAGGGAAAGGGAGAGCGGCAGTTGTCTGAAGGAAAAGGGTGATGACTTTCCTGAAACCACTGTCTTTCCCATTTTATAGTCTTATTAGGGTGGTCCTATCATTGTCATTGCTATTCTAAACTGTTGTCACATGCAGATAGGAGATCATCTACTATGCTAATACAGAACAATGAGGGCATGATGACTCTGCAGGCTGGGCAGAGGTTTTCCCAGGAGCCAACATCTTGGGTAGTCCCAGACATCTTGGTTCTAACTAGTTCAGACCTGGTCTCAGCCACTTCTTGTCTGTCAGTTTCTGGGTGTTTTGAATGTTCCCGACTCACTTTGGAACATCCCTCCTGTCTCACGATGGCTCCCTATTTCCCTTTCCTGCCAGCCTACTCTGATAGAAAAGGAATATTCTCTAGAAAAAAAAAAAATCTCCTTATTCCTTAAGCTAAGTCAAGTGCCTTGGGAAAATAAAGAACATTGATGTTGTTTTTGCAGGGTTTTGTGAGTAGATTTTTTTTTCTTTTTTTTCTTTTCTTTTTTTTTGGGGGGGAGGTGGGTGGGAGAGAAAAAATAAAAAAAATGACCCTATCAGCAAAAAAAAAAAAAAAAAAATCTATGTAAGAGCAGGGTAATATACACATTATCCATGCCTGCTAATTTATACCTTTAATGTTTACTCAATCATTCCTGGGAACAACATACCTATTAATATACCCGTCTTAAGGCTATAGATTTCTTCTTGCTTGTTGGGGTCCTCCTTAATCCAAGGAAGACTCCACCTCGGCTCCCAGGAGTCAGCCTTCAGTGCTATCCTGAGTCAGGTGTTGTCTGCCCTCTTGAGGGTCACGTGACCTTGTTGAGGAGAAGAAGAAAAAAAAAACACTGACTGTCACACTTGCAGTCTCTTGGGTTACTCCCTGTAGCTCTTACTGAGGTAGGAGACCAAGACCCTAAAAATATAGTTAGGGTATGGGCTCAAAGTGGAATTACAAAATTAGATTAGAAGCACCCAATAGTAACAAAATATTCTACCCACAGAAGAAATACGAACACTAGTAAAACCTTTTTTTTTTTTTTTTTTTTTTTGCCAAAACTCTAGTCAGCAGGGTCAACTTCAGTTAGTCCTATTGCCAGGACAAGGGCTAGGACTACAATAATAAGCAATGACAAAAGATGACGGTGTATTTTAATAACAAAACTATTACAAGGACAAAAGAGAAGTATGGTATAGAAGCATCTTGCTAGATGCTCCTCAAGCTTCTACCGTGTGTAGATTAGTCAGCTTCCAGAGTGACTGAAGTAGGGCTGTAGTCCTCTCAAGTCTCTAGGGTCATGACTTGCTTTTTCCAGATGGTCAGCTTGCATGTTTTTGGGTCGGAAGTGTACTCTTAGGCTCAAAAATCTGGCTTCACTCTGCCAGTAATAAAGTTTGGGGCCAGGGCCTCAGGAATTGCTTTCTGGTCCTAGTTGGTACTTTCCTATTTTTATTTATTTATTTATTTATGAGAGGTTTTTGCTATAGGGAGAGTGCGCTCACCAGAGAGAGAGACAGAAAACGAGAAATCGCCCCCAGAGGGGATGGCCACGCCGCAATCCCTTCTCCTCCATTCTCCTCTCGGGATCTTGGGCACACACGCACACACGCCTGGCGTGAATTTAAGCCACTGGGTCCAGGACTTGAACCGCGGTCGACTACATGGGAGTTCAGCAACATAGCCATTACGCTAACTGCTAGTCCAGGTGTTTTCCTATTATTCACCTGAGAGGTAACTTCCTCTCAGTTTTACTTCAGCCTTTTTCTTTGATACCTTGTAGTCAGCTTTTTATAAGAGGGAGAGAAGTTTTTTTGTTCCTTTTATGTAATTTTTTTTTAAGCAAGTGACAGGTTGTCTATATACTGGTTGGTCTGCCTTGAAGGCTTTTTAAATCAGAGGCTAATGTGGTGCCAAAGGTGGTTGGAAAAAATTTTAAATTCCTGTGAGAGTCAAGCCTAGATTTATTGGCACTTGTCCCCATTTCCAGGGTTCTCTTCTTGTAAGGTGAAGGCTGAACGACCCTGAAAGGCCAGAGAGGTACAAAAGAAAGTATTCTGTTAACAATGAGTCGAAGTGGTCTCTTAATGTTCATGATTATGACTCACCTATTACAAAGATACTATGCCAGATACAGGATGTAGTAAGAATCCTACTAGCAAATGGGACAAAATGATCTGTCAGTGTTTGTGGGCATGACTCACCCCAGACCCTATGGAAGGGATTTTAGAAATAGGAAAGAACAGTCAGACTTCTGTCCTCAGTTCCCAGATATAACATTCCAGTCAAAGTTCTATCCAATAATGAGTATTTCCAATTTCTGATTCAATGCAGCAAGCATGACTGAATTTATACAAGTAACCCTTCTGCCACAAAATAGGAATACTCCCAAATATTTTCTAATTCCAGAGGGGTCAGGAAGGAAGAAAGTTTATGTTTCCATTTAAAGAAACAAACAAGAAAAATATTTCAACAAATTGCTGAACCTATCAACAACTCAGAAGAAAGTAAAATATTTAAATTGGGAAAACAAAGCATAGTAAAAAAAAAATCAGTAATGTTTTATTCAAACGTCATAAAATTCTATTTCGCCATTTCAGTCTTATGTTCAAACTCTCTTTTGTTGAATATGCAGTGTTACGGTAGTCCAATCTTTCCATTTAAATCCTGGAAGTTAATATTCAACGTTATTATTGATATTTCTTTCTTTCTTTCTTTTCTTTTTCTTTTCTTTTTTTTTTTTTTTTTAGAGGTTTTTGCTATAGGGCGCGTGCGCTCGCCAGACAGAGAGAGACAGAAAGGAGAAATCACCCCCAGGGGGGGATGGCCACCCCGCAATCCCTTCTCCTCCTTTCTCTCGGGATCTTGGGCACACACGCACATGCGCCCGGCATGAGTTTTAAGCCACTGGGTCCAGGACGCGAACTGCTCTCGACTACGTGGGAGTCCAGCGACATAGCCATTACGCTAACTGCTGGTCCCGATATTTCTTGTTCCTAGTATTAAATTGGTCAGTTTCTTGGTTGCCCTTTGTTTTCTTATTTCTATATGTGTCTTTAGATTTCCTGGTAGAACACTCCTTTCAGAACTTCTGGAAGAGTGGGTCTGCTACTGGCAGATTCTTTCAGGTCTTTTTTATCTGAGAGTGTTTTTATCCTTTCTTTCCATATGAAAGATAATCTTTCTGGGTACAGTATTCTTTTTTTTTTTTAAGATTTATTTATTCATTCATTCATTCATTTTAAATTTTACCAGAGAGAGACACAGAGAGAGGAAAATGAGAAAGCAAGCCACCAGGTCCAGGACTTGAACCATGGTCAGCCATGTGGGAGTGTCCAGCGCCTTAACCACCACATCATCTGCTGGTCCCCTGGGTATAGTATTCTTGATTGAAATTGTTTTTCACTTAACACTTTGGATATATTTTTCCATTCTTTCTTTGTTCACATTGTTTCTGATATGTCTGAGGTTAGTTAGCCTGATTGGATAACCTTTATAAGTAGCCTGATTTTTCTCTCTTGCCAATTTTAGTATTTTGTCTTTTTCTGTAGATTTGGCCAGTCTGGCTATGATGTGCCTTGAAGAAGATCTTCTTCGGTTGATTCTATTAGGGGTCTTTTGTATTTCTTGGGTCTGGATATTTGAGTGCCTCTCTAGATTTAGAAAGTTTTCTTCCAAGATTTCATGGAATATGATCAATGCCCTTATTAGTTTCCTCACCTTCTGGGAAACCGATTATCTGGATGTTTGGACACTTAATGCTGTCTAGTATTTCTCATATAGTATTCTTATTTTTGGGGGGGTTATTTTCATAGTTTTTTTTTTTTTTTCTAGATCAGAGGTTTTGCCTTCAACATCTGAGATTTGATCTTCTGCATGGACTAATCTGCTTTTAATACTTTCGAGGGAGGTTTTGATTTTCTGAGCCTTCATCTCTTATAGCTTCATTTGATTCTTTTTTATGGTGTATATTTTCTCTTTCAGATCATGGAAGAACTTCAACACATCCTGGAACTCATTGTCTCTTTTCTCCTGCATCTTCTGGAGTTTGTTATCTCTCAGCTCTTGCATTTCGTTTAGTTTTGTCACTACAAATATTCTGAATTCTCTATCAGATATTTCCATGAGTTCCACTGTACTACTGTGGATGATGAGGGATTGTTCTTTTCCCTTAGGGGAGAGATATTTTCTTGATTTTTTGCATGTTTCTTGTGCCTTTGCAGTTGTTTCTGGTCATTCTGTGACAAAATCTATCCTCCACTTGTCTGAATATTTCAGGAATCTAGGAAATAGAGTTTAGAGTTAAGCTTTCCTGAACACACCAGGACACACTTCAGCTTTAAAATGACTTCTTGTCTGAATATTTAGGGAGTCTAGGAGGTGGAGTTTAGAGCATAGCTTCTCTGAACACGCCAGAACACACCTCAGCTATAAAATGGCTTCTTACTTGAATATTTCGGGAGCCTAGTAATTTTTTTTTTTAAACCACAATACATCTTCATACCTACAACTTCTTTCCACATCTCTTTGCTACTTACTTTTTCCTTTTTACCTTGTTTCTTTTTCCTTTATAAATTTATCTTTCAGGGCCGGCAGGTGGCGTGGTGGTTAAAGGCGTTGAACTCCTACATGGCCAACCGCAGTTGTAGTTCAAGTCCCAGACTTGGCCGCTTGCTTTCTCACTTTCCCTCTCTCTCTCTTTCACTCTGTGCCTCTCTGGTCAAATTTTAAAATAAATAAATAAAGTTAAATAATTCTTTAAAAAGTATTTAAACATTTGTCTTTGGAAATAGTTGTTACCTCCAGTTAATTAGAAATTTTTATTATTAAACTTCCTCTCAAGCCCGGCGTGTGTTCCATGGCTACCCATGCGGGTCCAACATGCATATCGAGAAGTGTTATTTCTGCTCGGGGCCTATCTGTCCCAGCCATGGCATGATGTTCATCTGAAACGACTGCAAGGTGTTCAGATTCTCTAAATCCAAATGTCATAAAAACCTTAAAAAGAAGCGCAACCTTCACAAGGTCAGGTGGACTATAGCATTCCGGAAAGCAACTGGTAAAGGGCTTACAGTGGATAATTCATTTGAATTTCA
Source organism: Tupaia tana (assembly GCA_026018925.1). Taxonomy (NCBI): domain Eukaryota; kingdom Metazoa; phylum Chordata; class Mammalia; order Scandentia; family Tupaiidae; genus Tupaia; species Tupaia tana. The sequence continues at coordinate 49,589,470 of JAKSZU010000016.1, read as the reverse complement.
AAAACGTAGAAATGAACCCCACAAATACCAGCAAGAGCTGTGGAATAAAACTACTGATGTGATGAAAAGAGTTGAAGAGATCAAATAGAAACATCAGGCTAAATTCATTATGAACAGATTGAAGAAAAATAAAGAGCTACTGAAAGTTCAGGACATCAAAGAAGTCAAGGAAAACATTCATCTTATCCGGGCCCCTCTTGCAGCCAAAGGAAAACAGCTGGAAGAAAAAGATGGTACAGCAATTACAACAGGCTGTGGACTTGGAAGACATTTTTTAAAAATCAACATTGTACCCATTTCATGCATGCATATGAAAATCTCCTTTGGAGACTTAGAACTTTTAAACTATTGATGCTTTTTTCTTTTACATATAGTCATTCAGATGAAAGGTGGTTTAAAATACATCTCTCCTACATTGCTGTCTACTCAACATGAGATATTATGGATGTCAGGTTACATCTCAATGTTAAATCTTCACTGATAGATGTGCTTATGTAAATCATGAAAATTCTTTTTATAAATACTGAAGTGAATTGTAAACATAAAATGGTCATGCCTTTTGGATATAGAACTAGGTAGCATAACAACTAATGATAAAAGTGCATGACTAGTGATATAAAATCAAATTTTCTTTTGATTAACATATTCCCTTCATTAATGTTGTAGAAGAGGGAATACTGCAAGGAACTAACAATTTCTTTTTTTTTTCTTTTTTTTTTTTTTTGGAGAGGTTTTCACTATAGGGCGCTTGCGCTCGCCAGCCAGACAGAGAGAGACATAGAGACAGAAAGCGAGAAATCACCCCCCAGAGGGGATGGTCATGCCGCAATCCCTTCTCCTCCATTCTCCTCTTGGCATCTTGGGCACGCACGCACACGCGCCCGGCAAAGCCACCGGGTCCGGGATGCGAACCGCGGTCGACTACATGGAAGTCCAGTGACATAGCCATTACACTAACTGCTGGTTCCCAGGAACTAACAATTTCTATGACAATTAGTTTCTAATACGTTTTATTTTGATTTCAGTATTTCTTGCTTTGGTTTGTTAGTATCTTAGAAGAACATAATGGCCTTATATAACGAAACCTAATGTGTTGGACTATTTTGACCTGGTTTCACTGTTCTGAGAGGTATTTGGATGTTGAGGATAAGAGTTGAATAATCTTTGCCTGTAATGGCATTAGACTGTATAATTTCCACTTTGACAGTACTCACTTCTAACTTGTGATCCCTGGTATATCAGATAAGCTTTATGTTTCTAGCCTAGCCATGATTTAGAAACAGAGGAATCCCAGTGTCTTTTAAAATTTGTCACGTGGTTTTCATTTTTCAAAAACAAAAACAAAAAACCTCCAAATAGTTTTGAGAAAATTGAATTTATGGGTAGAACACCGGTCCATTATTTGCACATGAAATAAAACAATTTATATTTATTTATTTATTTATTTATTTTTAATTTTTTTGGAGAGGTTTTTGCTATAAGGCGCATGTGCTCTCCAGAAAGATAGAGAGATACAGAGAGACAGAAAGCAAGAAATCATCCCCCAGGGGGGATGACCATGCTGCAATCCCTTCTTCTCCATTCTTCTCTCGGGATCTTGGGCGTGCACGCACATGCACCTGGCGTGAGTTTAAGCCACAGGGTCCGGGACTCAAATCGCAGTTGACTACATGGGAATCCAGCGACATAGCCATTATGCCAATTGCTGGTCCCAATAAAACCATTTTTAAAGTAAAAAAAAAAAAAAGAAATTGTTACTATTAGATAGAAATTATTGTTATTTTGGGACAATAAACAGCTTTATTACATGAGTGAAGACAGCCTTTCCTGGCTTTGATTTTCCTCAGGTAGAACTCTAGTTCCTTGGCCTCTTGCACACTGCCATCTGTGCAGCTGCACTGGCCTGGTCTGGCTGCCATGCACACAAGAAGCTTGCCCTGCTGGAACTGCTCCTCCAGGAGACTGCTGATTTTGGCATTCTTTTTCCTTTCATCGTATCTCTTCTGAATTTTCTTTGATCACTTTTTGTTTACAATCTTTTCCTCCTCAGGAATCAGCTTGGCCCCCCTTGCAGCCCAGGGGCAGTGCACAGTGGGACTTGTGCTGTCAATGAGTACGATGCAGTTCTTCGCTAGTCTTGGTGCAGACCAGCTCGTTATTGGATGCATTGTAGACAACATCAATGATTTTTGTTTTGCATGTACAACACTCTGAGCCCCAGGAAAAAGTTCCCCATGTCCAAACTCAGGCACAGTATTTCTTACCTCCCCGCACACGGGCTGTATGTATGACATGGGGGCTGATCGTAGTGTTGGCAGCGGGGCATCCCAGTTCATACTTCTGCTTCTTGTGGTAAGGCTTCCTCTTGCCCCTGGTCTTGTGGTGCTTGTGCCAGTTGTCCCGAGAGATCCATCACTTGGCACTGGCTGGAAAGAGAAAACTGAACGTTTTTTTTTAAGGAATACATTTTGTTTGTGGTTTCAACAATTACCTTAGGCTTGCCAAAGCTTTTTTGCCCAGCCTAGGAAATCTGATGCCTCTGGAAAGGCCATCTAGCTTGTAACTTCATATGCAGGACTTTACATATTTACTATAATTTTAACTCTTAGCAAGATTAGCTTTTAGTACATACCAGCAGCTTATGGATCTGTATTTTACAAACAAAACTGTTTAACGAATTTCCTAATATAGAACAATTTTATTGATATTTAATATCTTTCATTTTTGTAAAATTTAGAAGACTGACAATAGGAATAATTAAAGCACGTGATTTTGTTAAAACATTTTCCTGCTTTTGGTTAATTCTGGTTCTGCTTAATGGTTGGCTTAGCAGTCCAGATAAACAATCAGTTACTCCATAGAAACTGGAAATGTATTATTATTATTTTTTTTGCCCAGTATACTGATTAGGTACTTACAAGAGTGTATCCTCTTGGGAACCAGCAGTTAGCGTAATGGCTATGTCGCTGGACTCCCACGTAGTCGACCGCAGTTCGTGTCCCGGACCCCGTGGCTTAAAACTCACACCGGGCGCGTGTGCGTGCGTGCCCAAGATCCCGAGAGGAGAATGGAGGAGACAGGATTGCGGCGTGGCCATCCCCCCTGGGGGGGTGATTTCTCGCTTTCTGTCTCTCTGTCTCTGTCTGTCTGGCTAGCGCACGCGCCCTATAACCTCTCCCCCCCCCAAAAAAAAGAGTGTATCCTCTTTCCATTCTTTTTATGAATTTTTTAAAAGACAGAAAAGTTTAAGATTCTAGTCTTTAAAAAAAAAAACTTTTTAGAAAGGCATCAAAGTAATGAACCATGAACAAAAATCCCCACGCACCCTAAGGATGAAAAAGGGTTAACTCAGTGTTTGTCAGCAGCACAACTGAAGACAAAACACATGGCAGATTACAGCAGCCAGACATGACTTTCAAAGTTACAGGATTTACTCTTTATAGTTTCCAGTTGCTAGTCTTGTAACTGAACAATAAGAGAACCAAAATTAAAGTTTAGGAAAATCAGTCTTATTTAACAGCACTTAAAACTCTTCTTTAACCATTATGTCCTGATCATCTGTGGGAAACAAGGTATTAGAGAAGGCTAAGCCATTCATTTTTCTGTTGATCAGATAGTCATCACATAATAGGTAACATATAACCTATAATTACCTCCTGTTTTATTAAACCAACCATATTAAGATGAGTGTGATGTTGCCTGATCAATAAGCTCTGAACAAACTATATATTAGAAATTGAAGATCTTCACTAATTAAACCTTTTCCTTTTAATATATTTGAAGCTGGCTTATTTAGTTGTCATGTGAGTTTGAAAATCATTTAAAATAAGTACGAAAGCTCCTTTTAAAAATTAAATTGGATGAAATTCCTTAAGGCCTTTTATTGTGTTTGCCTCTATAACAAGATTTCCTGTTTTCTGCCTTTGAATCTGATTGTCAGCAGGGCTCTTCTGGTGCAGGAGAAGACTCCTTGGAGGGCCAGCTCACCCTGAATGAGGGCCAATTTATTTTGTAGAGTACTCGGAGTCTTCTGGGAGCCAACTTAATACCATAATCTGCTGAGGAGGCCTTTTTGAAGTTTTTCACCACACACTTTAAGGGAGTAAGCTTACTCTGCATACCACCCATTTCCTCCCCCTAGATAATGTCGCACACATAAGAAGGGAAGAGGTCATTATTTTGCCTGTCTCCTGCAGCTCCCCTTGCAAAGATGTTTCAGGTGCCTCTTAGCATTGGTAGGACTGTATAAACCCTATGTCAGGATCCCTCCAAGCAGGGCCACCATAAGCTATGTGAGGATCGCCACGGAACCGTGTATCAGGCATCTGCACTTGTTAGTCACATTCATCCATAGTCACACGACGTCTCTGGCTCATTGCCCAGTGCTTTAGAGCTTAGCGGCTTATTCCCATTTCCATTGCGGAGGTGCTGAGACTAGCTCTGGGGGATTGATCAGTTCCCCCTACACCCTCATTGGAGGCAGGTGCAGTACCAAATAAGCTTAGGTTCTTACCAATCCTGTGGACGGTGCTCCCTGAGCTGATTCCTGAGTTGGGTTCCATTGTGCTTCTAGGAGCTGCACCCTGTCTGGCTGGGAAGGCTTCTCCCCTACAGAACAACTGGTCTGCTGCTCGCTGGAGGTGAGGTCACCTCTTCCAACATTCTGGGGGCTGCATCCTGGTGACAAGGGAGGTGGAAACACACCATCTCTGAACTCTCCTCTTTCCCAGCCAGTGCACCAGAAACGTTGCGGAACATTTAGCGAGAGCGAGACAGGACACTGAGGCTTTAGCAGGAAAATAGCGGTTTATTTGTGCATTAGCACTGGCTTAGCTGATTCATATCCAAAGGTTGAGCCCCAAATTCTTTTGGGCTTTCTCTTTTATTTGTTTTAGCTTTGCTGTCTCCCATATATGGTTATATTATACTTTTTCATACTTTTGATTGGGTCAAAGACTATTATAGAATCCTGTAGGCATGTACTAGGCTACACAGCTGTTAGATTCGCAGGAAGTACATGAAGTTACAGAGTTGCTGGGTTGCTGTCAGGGCAACAAGGTCACTAAGAATTGCTAAACTGCTGTGGAGACCAGGTTACAAGGTCAACACAGGCTGTATGTGCATTTTTAAGTTTTAAGCATGCCCATTATCTTCCTTGGTCCTGGAGGTCCCCCTACCTCATAAGGGCCAAGGAAAGGGTGACTGGGAGAGGATAGGAATTGTCAGGAGTCACACATCACAGTGGTTTTCTTGGGGGCCCTCCTGCCCTATCTACCTGTAAATGGGGTCTAACTCCTGCCTCAAAATGTCCTGCTGCCCCTTTGAAGCCTTCCAGGGTACACCAAGGAAGGCCAAGGATGCTTGGCATCAAACTCAGTCTGGCCGAAGACATTCAGCCAAAGAAGTGGTCCTGGGGACCGAATGCAATTCTTCTTTCTCTCTCTCTCTCTCTCTCTCTCTCTCTCTCTCTCTCTTTTTTTTTTTAAGAATTATTTATTTAATTTTATTTAGTATTATGACTACTTTTTAATTTGATGAGAGAGAGAGAGAGAGAGAGAGAGAGAGAGAGAGAGAGAGAGAGAGAAGGCAAGCAAGTCACCAGGTCCTGAACTCAAACCATAGTCAGCCATGTGGGAGCCCAGCGCCTTAACCACCACTTGCTGGCCCCCCAAATGTAGTTCTAATAGGGACATTGTCTAGGGATACCTAGCTTATTCCCTCAGGGTTATCCACTGCCTAGGGGGATGCCCCAGGCAGGGCTCTGGTCTTAGTTTGCCTATTCTTTTCTCTTCTGTCATTTCTTTCTCTTTTCTTTATAGGAGGCATGGGAAATAACCATGCGATCCTGGGGACTCTCCCCTTGGCTGTATCCTTAACTACTGGGAAAACTTTGACCCTGATAACGTAAAGAGAAAGTGCTTAATACTCTTTTGTAATAAAGCTTGGCCCCCCATATAAACTTGGGGACCAAGAACAACGGTCGCTAAATGGGACCATTAATTGTAACTCAATCTGACAGCTAGATTCACTATGTAGAAGACAAGGGAAGTAGTTCAAAGTCCCATATGTTCAGGCCTTTATGGCTCTTTACCAAGACCCTTCCCTATGCAGGGAAGACAGCCAAATTCCTTCACTTAGGCCTCAACCAAATGTGAATACAATAGGCGATCCCTTGTTACAAACCCCAGTGGGACTCCCAAGAGAACATACTCCCCGTCCATACTGCTCCTCACCTTCTGCACCAAGCACAGCTATGCCCACCCTAAAGCCGATAGAAGAAGTAGATAATAAACCCTATAGTCTATCACATACTCAAAATGGATCCTCCACTCCCTCAGGAAAATACCTGGACAAGAAGGCCCAATCAGAGTTCAAGCCCCCTTTGCCATTACTGATATTCAACAATGCACAGAAAAGTTAGGCAAATATTCTGAGGACCCTAATAAGTTTACTGATGGGTTCCAGATGCTGACCCTGGATTTTGACCTCTTGGAGGGATGTACAGTTCTTTCTAGCTACCTGCTACACCCCTATTGAGAAAGAATGCATTTTAGGTGTAGCACGCAAAGAAGCAGATGCTACCTTTGCTAGGATTCCACAAGGAAATTTTCCAGGAGGAGAGACTCTCCATGACTGACCCTGAATGGGATTATAGCACCCCAATGGGAATGAACTGGAGAGCTAAATTCCTAGAGGCTTTCTTGGCAGGAATGAGATATGGGATGCAATAGCCTGTGAATTATGACAAACTAAGAACAATTGTACAGGAAAAAGATGAAAACCCAGCCACCTTGTATGACAGGTTAGAAGAAGGGTTTAGAAAGTATACTAATCTGTACACTACTTCTCTAGAGGGAAGGATTTTTTTGGGACAATACTTTATTAGTCAATCTGCCCCTGATATCAGGGGAAAATTCCAAAAGCTACAAATGGAACCCCAAACCAAGTCAGTCTCTATTACTTGATTCTGCCTTCATAGCATTTAATATTAGGGATCTCGAGGAGGGAAAGAGAACAGAGCAAAGAAAAATGACAAGCCAGGCTTATGGTTGTCCCAATTGGCAAAGCCTTTGATATCCACAGACTGTTTAAGAGTTTACCCAAAAACCAGAGAGAAAAACCTGCAAATTCCTGCTTTAAGTTCAAGAACCAAACACTGGGCAAGATGCTGCACCCTGCCACTTCCCGGGCCCTGCTGTCAATGTTGTGATGTGGGAAAAGATCCCTGGCATTGGAAGGTTGGCTGTCTACTCTCCTAAAGGGGGGAATGCCCAGACAAGACCCTCATGCCAAGGGGGAAGAAATTGACAACTGAGGAAGGCCAGGGAGATCCCCTATGCCCCTGTCTGGAGAAATCATAACCATCAAGGAACCCTGGGTAACTCTGGACATCATGGGTAAACTAATTTTATTTCTTTTAGATACAAGAACTATTTACTCTGTTCTCCCTTCTTTTTTGGGAAAGCCCTTCTCACAACCCACATCAGTTAAGTTACTTCACCTCTCCCTTGGTATGCCAATTTGAGAACCAAGTATTCTCTCAAGAATTTTTTTTTTTTGCTTGCAATCAGTATATTAAGGAGACATTCATACATTTCAAGAATTGCTTAAATTCTGTTAATCTAGATTTAAGCATGTGAACATATGACTTTATAACATACAATTTAAGCTATTCATCATAATCTGCTATCCTACCAACGTCAAATTACAGTTACTTTGGAGCATAAGTTAAATGGTTTAAAGTAAATCTGTAATACCTAATAACACCTTTCTATACCACACAAGCAAATTACTTCTCCACGTAAAGGTTGTTTCACTTTGTAAGTTACCCAGCTCCAGAAGTCACTACTCGGGGGCTTTTCATGGTCCAAAGAGAAGGCGGAGGAGTTGTGAGTAACCAGGACTGGTCACATATACATACATATATAATATACTTTTATATATGTATACTAAAAAAAAAAAAGATGGCAAAACAGAAGGGAATGCAGTTCTAGAGGTTTAAGCCCTCAAGAAGCAGCACATTATGATAAATCCCTTTAGAAATGCATAATTTCTATCACTGATGCCACAGGCTAAATTATATTATGCCATCCATTTTCAGGTTGAGGCAATAGAATAAATGCAGAGACATCACAATGAGTCTCACTTAATACAAATAACTATACAGACCATCACACACCTTCCTACAATTTTTTTCTCCTTCTGATTACCAGTTATATACAGGATTTTAATTTCATAGCTTGACAATGAGGGGTCATACACTGACGTCAATACATGTATCTAGCATTTCAGTCTAAGCTCATCCATGTACATAGCTGAAATCGGTGTCAAGGAATGGCCTAACAAATGCTAGGGGAACTTTGTAGTTTTTACAGCAATTAAAACTGTATCTTGCACACTGAAGCCATCATACATACAGGGCAAAGTCAGCTTTTATATTTGCATTTATTCTTTATTTAATTTTTTTTTGTATTTCTTTTTCTTTTTTTTCCTTTTTTTTAATTTTTACATTTAATCATTGCACCTCTTTACCGTGTACAACATGGTTTTTCTCAGCATGAATACAGTGCACATTAGTCAAAACAATGATATTACCATATACATTATCATCAACAGACAACTTTTCATTTTTGTGTCTATTAAGTGTGTTGTTTGTTCCCTGAATCCCTCCCTTCCACCCTCAATTACTCATTCCCATTACCTCTCCCATACTGTCTCTAGTATCTGCAGTTGCCTTCCCTGCTATTATACCTTCCAGTTCTTTCAGTTTTTTTTTTTTCAATTATCAACTCATAAAGTTTTTTTTTTTTTTTTTTTTTTTTTTTTTAAACCTCTGCAATTATTAGTTTATTAGTATCATCCAGGACTCAGATGTTCAGTATTCCTCCTGAAATTACATAAACAAATGCAAATGGAAAGAATCCAAGTCAAAATTATATAACAAAACAGCACTCCATCACAAAAGCGTGTAAAATTACAAGAACGCTATTTTAAAACACTGGCACTTTAAGAGAACGATAATCTCAAACCACAAAATTGCCAAATTGTTCCCTAAACTGTTAAGCAGATAAACATGACTCTAATGAATGAGTTTGGGTTTCGTAAAGAAAAATCAAATTCGAATAAATTGGCTAATTCGTACTGAGATGCAAAGTTTGTGTCTTCGTTCTTCATGTCTATCTGATTTATAAAGGGGCAAACCACAATAGAGGAATGTTTCCCTATTTTAAAATGTGGCATCGTTTTAAAAGCTGGCCCAATTAATTAAAAATACTTTTAATGGAAAGTCAAGTTTCCTGAGCAGTCCATATTTAGATAAATGGGAAAAGACATTTACAGCCAGCACTTTCATAGCCTTTGCTGGAACCAAGGTCAACAAAAAACTTTAATACGGTAGTCTTGTATTTTAAGCTCACGCTTTTGGGGATACATTCTAAAGTCTTCTTTAACGTGGGAACTGCAAAAATATAACTGCCATTACATGGTAATGGGAGTTAAAGAATATAGAGTCCTCATGTAAAGATTAGAACACACTTTTCTATTAGTCCTTCAAGGACAGCTTTCAAAATGTTTGATTCTAATAATCCCATGCTGTGAGTAGACTGGTTACTCTTCACTTTATAAATGTTAAGTGGGCAATGTGAAATTTGCTATCAACTGATTAAAATTTCAGAATTTGTTATGGATGAAAACTGTCTCAATTTTTTATTACCCCCATCATGATATGCAGGGTGTGTAGACAAAAGCTTTTTATCAGCTAACTATAATGAAAAGATAAACACTGTAGTAATTCATGTGATCCAAAATGGGCAAAAGCAAAAGACTAGCTTCCCCTCAAGAAGAAAATTTCAGACCTATGAAAAGGACAACAATACTAATAAAAAAAATTGTATTTACTTAGAAGCATTCAGAATGTCAACAAAACAGCTGCAACTTTTTTTTTTTTTTGCAATTACAGAGTGGTATTCAGTTAACAGAACAACAATTATTTCGTATAAGCTGCATCAGAGACAACTGAAGATGAAAAAACTACCATCCCCATATATAACTAATTTGTGCTGTGCACCAACAAGAACCTGCTTTAAATTTCCATGCCAATTTACAACCCCCATACTGTACCAGGCAAGGTTAGTGGCTATTGAAAATACCACCAGGACAGGGCTATCTAAAGACACATTCGGTAGTGTGTTAACTATACAAAAAAAGACACTGTACAGTTTAAAAACAAATCTTACACAGCCTTACATTTCAATTTTTTTCTTTAAAAGGAGTGAGTTGTGTACAGGGGGGTTAAATGCTTTATAGACAAGGAAAAAAAAAACTGCGCTAGAACCAACTTATTCATCATCATCATCTTCTTCTTCATCTTCATCCTCTTCATCTTCCTCTTCTTCCTCATCTTCTTCATCTTCCTCGTCTTCCTCCTCCTCCTTCTTTTTCTTGCTCTTTTCAGCCTTGACAACTCCCTTTTTTGCTGCATCAGGCTTTCCTTTAGCTCGGTATGCAGCAATATCCTTTTCGTATTTTTCCTTCAGCTTAGCAGCCTTCTTTTCATAAGGCTGTTTATCATCTGCAGCAGTGTTATTCCACATCTCTCCCAATTTCTTTGCAACATCACCAATGGATAGGCCAGGATGTTCTCCTTTGATTTTTGGGCGATATTCAGAACAGAACAAGAAAAAGGCCGAAGGAGGCCTCTTGGGTGCATTGGGATCCTTGAACTTCTTTTTTGTTTCCCCTTTAGGAGGGATATAGGTTTTCATTTCTCTTTCATAACGGGCCTTGTCAGCCTTTGCCATATCTTCAAACTTTCCTTTCTCTTTAGCAGACATGGTCTTCCACCTCTCTGAGCACTTCTTAGAAAACTCTGAGAAGTTGACTGAAGCATCTGGGTGCTTCTTCTTGTGCTCCTCCCGGCAAGTTTGCACAAAGAATGCATATGATGACATTTTGCCTCTCGGCTTCTTAGGATCTCCTTTGCCCATGTTTAGTTATCTTTCCTCCGCGAGGCACAGAGTCGCCCAGTGCCCGTCCGGCTCTCACTTGCCCCGGCGCTGTCTCTATGGAGCTCAATGTACTGCAATGGCTGTGAGAGCGGGAGCCAGACGCTCAACTCATAAAGTTTTTAACAATAGGGAGCATAGATTCTATTCAGGGTTGGATTAAGGTCTCGTGCAGTTCCGCAATTGTAGGTGAATCTCCGTGGAATACAGTTTCAGGAAAGCGGTTCTGGAAGGCAGAGATGATTATCAGTTGATGCGGCACAGCATCCATCTTGTGATTACCAGGAATGGTGTTGTGGGGATCTGCAGCGTGAGTCATCCTCGGGTATCTGGCTTCCTTAAGAATGGTAGAGTAGTTCTCGTTTTTCCCTGAGGTAATGCAGGACTGGTGACCATCATCTTCTCACTGTCCATAGGCAGGGAAAATCCTCCTATACAATATATCTCTCAATTGGTTTAAGACAGCTAAAGTTTCTTTCTGTTGCTTGTAGTTGCAAGTTCTTAGTCCTAGTTTTCGGCTTCAGTTTGCAGCCTGTGGCCGGCGGCCACACGCAGGCTCAGGCCCAGCGGCCATGTGCAGGCCCGGCGGTCACGGGCAGGCGCAGGCCCAGCGGCCACACGCAGGCCCGGGGGCCACATGCAGGCCCGGCGGCCACACGCAGGCCCGGCAGCCACGCGCAGGCCCAGGGGCCACGTGCAGGCCCGGCCGCCACGCACAGGCACAGGCCCGGCGTCCACGCGCAGGCCCGGTGGCCGCACGCAGGCGCAGGCCCGGCGGCCACGCTCTGGCCTGGAGGCCACGTGCCGGCCCGGAGGCCACGCGCGGGCCCGGTGGCCACGCGCTGGGCCAGCGACCATGCGCAGAACCGGCAGCCACGCGCAGGCACAGGCCCGGCAGCCACACTCAGGTCCAGCGGCCACGCGCAGGCCTAGGGGCCACACGCAGGTCCGGCGGTCATGCGCTGGCCCAGTGGCCAAGCGCAGGCCCGGCGGCCACATGCAGGCCAGGCGACCACATGCAGGCTCAGGCCCGGTGGGCACGCACAGGCCCAGCGGCCACACGCCAGCCCCGAGCGCGCGAATGTGCGCGGGATCTAGCGCCACCTCCCTCTCGCCCACCCGGCCCGAGAGAGGAAGGACGGCGAGCTCGGCCAGTCTGCGCCGCTGGCCCGCGTCAGCGCCGAGCGCGGGACACACCCAGCGCCGGAGAGGCAGCGGGGGCCGGGCGGTCCGGGCTGCGGCACACGAAGCAGAGCCCTGGCTGCGGCACGCGAGGCGGAGCCCCGGCCGCGGCATGTGAGGTAGAGCTCTGGCCGTGCAGACCTGGCCGCGTAGGCCCGGCCGTGAGGCAGAGCCCCGGTCGCGGCACGCGAGGCAGAGCCCCAGCCGCGGCACGAGAGGCAGAGCCCCGGCCGCGCGGGCCCGGCCGCACGCGAGGCAGAGCCCCGGCCGCACAGGCCCAGCCGGCCTGGCCGCGCAGGCCTTTATTTAACTTTTTAAAACACTACTATAGGGACCAGCAGGTGGCATGGTGATTAAGGTGCTGGACACTCCCATATGGCTGACCACGGTTCAAGTCCTGGACATGGTGGCTTGCTTTCTCACTTCCCCTCTTTCTCTCTCTCTCTGTGTCTCCCTCTGTCAAATTAAAAATAAATTAATGAATAAATAAGATTTAATAAATAATTTTAAAAAACACTACTATAGATGAATATTAAAACAAAAACAATAGCAAGTAGTGAGCATATTATGATTACAGTTCTTCACTCACTCACTACTGCATATAAAATGCTAGCAGTGATATTCACTGGCCCCATTAAGAGGTCTGACACTGAACACCACCTCAGGGATGATGTTCATCATCCTCATATGCTTCTCCATTGTAATTGCGCCGTCTTTCCTGATTTGGATCAAAGTCCACCAGTTCTACCTAGTCCATTTCATCTGTCTCTTCTACTTCCTTCCTTTCAGGTAGAAGTTTTACCAGCAAGGAGAGTTTATCAGGAGACTGGGAAGTTTACCTTAAATTCAATGATTAGGCGACCCTTTTCATATGGTCTACGATAAATTGGCATGCCTTCATTTAACACACACTTGATATCTCCATGTTTGACAATCTGACCTGGATGAGAGGTAATGACTATGGTTTGGTTGTCAAGTGTGGAAATTGGCTTCTGGAAGCCACACAATGCTTCAACCAGCTGTATGTCCATATACATGAAAAGGTCTTTTTCTCACCGAGTAAAAACAGCATGATCTTTCTGATATAGTGCAATGATAATATCTCCTGGCTCCAATCCTGGTTCTTGGTCTCCTTTACTGTGGAATGTTATCTTCTGGCCATCTTTCATGCCTTTGTCAATATGAACTTCTAGAATCTTTTTCTCTTGAACTATCTTCCTTCCATTGCAACTTTTATATCTATCTTTAGGACTGATAGCTCTCCATGGCCTTGGCACTCCATGCATACAGACTGAATTTGCTGAACCATTCCAGGTCCTATCTGACGAATTCTTATTTGCATCCCAGTACCTCGGCAATTGGGACAGCACTCTACTGCTCCTTTCTTACCACCTCGGCCTTCACATTTGTCACAAATCACATTCTTTTGCGGGGCCAGTTTTCTTGTTGCACCATTATATAAATCTAAGGTTACTGATAGCTGATATTTTTACCTCTTTCTCTCTGCATCCTTCCTCCTTCTCCAAAAAACATATCAAAGATGTCCACTGGGAAGCCAAAACCACCACCTGCTCCACCCTCTTTAATTGCCTGCTCTCCTCCTTTGTCATATAATTCCCTTTTCTTCCTATCAGAGAGAACTTCATAAGCTTGAGAAATCTGTTCAAACTTCTCGCCTTCATTTGGATTCTTATCAGGGTGGTACTTCAAGGCCAGTTTCCTGTAAGCCTTCTTCAATTCTTCCTGGGTAGCATTGGGTTTGACCCCCAAAACATCATAGAAAGTTGTTTCCTTCACCATTTTCTACAGCTGGTGAGCAGGCTTAGGCCGGCGTGGGGGAGCAGAAAGGTGCGCGTAGCTCTGCGCAGCTCGGGCAGCCGCCGCTCCTCAGCTTCTCACCGAGCGTTCTGGAAAGTTCTCAAGAATTTCTAATAGGTCCCAGTTACCCAGTCCCCTTATGGGAAGAGATATACTGGTTAAGCTCGAGACCATCCTTGAATTTAGGTTTAGACCTCTAAAGGTTATAATCATTCAAGATTCTAATGTGGTACCAAGCCACATATATGATAAAATTGATCCCATGGCCTGGGCAACCAGGAAGGTCTATAACAACATCCCCTATAAAAATACAACTTAAAGACCCCTCTAAATCCCCTCGTTACTAACAGTATCCTATAAGTCTAAAAGCTAGAAAAAGACTTGAACCCACTGTGAAAGAATTTTTAACATTTGAGCTACTAAAGCCTTGTCAGTCTCCCTGTATGTAGTACTCCTATACAACAAGTACTTAAGCCAACTGAGAAATACAGGATTGTCTAAGGCCCAAGGCCTCCTACCCAAATTTGACCAAGGATTGTTGGATTATTCACACAACTGTCTCTATTTATATTTGGCTTCTCATTGTAAATATGAGAGGTCCACATTTCTAGTTAACAAATATACAGGACTTGCAGGATTTTCACATATCTGAATGGGCTAAGAACACACTGGTAGGAAGAGCAGTTAACCTTCTCAGATCCTACCAATAGAACTTAGTAACTGAGACCTCACAGAGAACCCCAGTTTGGGACCCATAATGGTGACAATTCCCTTAAAATTCCAGGCACACATCTGTGTTAAAAGAATTCATAAAATAAAAAATCAACCACTAGATGCTTTGGACCAGGCTCTCTCTAATCACAAACCTGACAGCTTTTGTCGGACTCATGGGGAATCTGTTTAAAACTCTGAAACTGGTTCCTTTGGCTCTTGGCCCTCTTAGGACATCTGTTAATGCTAATGCTCGCTCTTGTTTTTGGACCCTGTCTTTTAAATCTCCTAACAAAGTTTATCTACTTATTCTTTCTTAGAAGCTGTAAAATTGCAAATACCCGTACAACAGGGATGTCAACTCCTTGTAACTTTCACTGAGTCCTACTGCAAGTCAGCCAGCACCAAGGACAGCCTTCCTAATGACATTACCTGGATACTATCTCAAAGACCTGCCCTTGGCCCTGTTCTGCCAGCTATATCAGATTAGGCAAGAATCCCATGTTCCCCAGTAGATACAGTCGACACCCTTTTGCAGCATGAGTCAGTTACAGAAGAGAAACCATCCACCTTCAGTTTCCCAAAAGATTTATGGGCATCATGACTCTCAGGGGGAAAATGAGGCAGGAGAAAGCTAGCAAACAGAAGTGAGTAAGGAGGCTGGAGCATCTGCCCATGTAGCTAGATAAATGATTGCTTTTTGATCAGGGCAGAAAATTTCCTGACCAGGATAATGTAGGCAGGAGATTAATGGGGGATATCTAACTGATTAAGCCACATTTAATATAGCCAGTGAGAGGAATCTTTTGCTTCAACTGCATTTGATATAACTAGTGAGAAAACTCAGTGGGCCCAGCTACATTTGATAGAGTCAATGAGATGAAAACAATCAGTGGGCCCAGTCAATGATCAATACACATGACCTAGGCTAAAAATTATAAATCCGGGGGACCAGCAGTTAGCGTAATGGCGACTGTGTAGTCGACTGTGATTCGAGTCCCGGACCTGGTGGCTTAAAACTCATGCCGGGTGCATGTGCATGCGTGCCCAAGATCCTGAGAGGAGAATGGAGGAGAAGGGATTGTGGCATAGCCATCTCCCCTGGGGGGTGATTTCTCGCTTTCTGTCTCTCTGTCTCTCTAGCAAGCACACACATCCTGTAGCAAAACCCTCCCCCCCCAGAAAAAATTATAAATCTGGCAGAATGCAACTGTGGGGGCCTATTGAACAACTCTTTCTCGGTCCACTCAGGCCCGCTCCTACCTCTCAGGAGTGTACTTTTACTTAATAAACTACCTTTTCCTTTCACTATTGGCATGTTTCATTCAATTCTTTGCTTGAAACACCAAGAACCTGGATATCATCACAGAAGCCATCCTGCAAACAGCTGCTACCTTGCTCCTTCCAGCTCTATTTTTCATTCCTCTATACATGTCCCTCTGCTCCAACCCAGCAATTCTGCATGTAGTTTCCCTGCAGGAACTCTGCCCCCAAGGAGTATGTGGAACTCCACAGAGAGAGCTGCAGGCACTTGGGAGTGGCTTGTAGAAGGAACAAGAGACTAGGGCATCATTGTAGCTGGAAGGCCAGAAGGGAAGGACTGAGACTAAAAAGACACTCACTGCCGTTCAGTTAGATAAGTTTGCATCCCTACACTCTCTTGCCAGTCATGGTGATTGGTGCTAGATAAACACAGTTTGACTTTTGTCAAAATTTCCAATCTAGGGGTCAGCAGGTAGTGTGGTGGTTAAGGCACTGGACGCCCACTTGGCTGACTGTGGTTCAAGTCCCAAACCTGGTGGCTTGAAAATCACACCAGGCGCATGTGCATGTGTGCCCCAAATCTCAGGAGAATGGAGAAGGGATTGTAGTGTGACCATCCCCTCAGGGGGTGATTTCTCACTTTCTCTCTCACTGTCTCTCTGTCTCTCTCTGGCAAGGGCATATTCCATATGGCAAAACCTAAAATGAAAAAAAGAAAAGTAATGATAGATCTGCTTATCCCGAAGGGCCAGGGAAGACCTCACTGAGGAGGTGGTATATATTTTTTTTCTTAATTTTTGCTGTAGGGTGTGTGCACTCACTGGAGAGAGGTGGGAGAGAGCAGTGAGAAATCACCCTCTAGTGGTCTGGCCAGATCACAGTCCTTTCTCCTTCATTCTCAGGATTTGGGGCATGCATGTACATGCATCCCATGTGATTCTCAAGCCACGGGGTCTGGGACTCGAACTGCAGAGTCAGCCATGTGGGATCCAGCTGCTTTAACTTCTCTGCCATCTGCTGGCCCAAAGAAGTGGTATTTTAAGCTGAGAAATTAAGAGGTGTCTAATCCATGAACAGCCAAGGGATGAACATGCCAGGTGGTAGAAACAGCAAGTGCAAAGGCCCCAAGGCAAGAAAGCATTTGGCACCTTTGACAAGTGACAGAAGACACGTGGCTGGAAGGTGATCAATTAGGTGAGATCATAGAAGGAAATAAGGCTAAAGTAGGGGCAGGGACTCAGGAGACAAGGGCAGGAGCTGACTTACTTTCTTTACGTGCATCGGTGTCCCATTGGAGAGTCTTTAGATTGGGAGGGGAGCAAGAATGGAAGTAAAAGGGCACGTTGGGAGCCAGTGTAGGTATTCTGGTGAAAGATGCTGGTAACCTGAACCAGGGTGATAGCTATGGAGGTGATGAGGGTCTACTAGGGGAAAAGGTAGTAAGGACTGAGAAAAGACATTTTTGAAAGAACATTTAACTCTTAAAAAATATTGTTGGTTATTTATTCTATAACTTTATAACAATTTTCAAATACGGAACATTTGAACAGAAAAATGGAAAAAATTGTAAACATGCATGTACCCACTCCACTGCCCAGATTCTATGATCAGCATTTTGTTTTGTTTACTTTATCATCTAACCATCCGCCCTTTCTATCCACCTCCCAATCCATTTTGTTTCCTGCTGTGTTTCACTGTAAGTTGCAGAAGGTGAGAGGGTGAGAGGACTTTCAACTGGTGGGACTTTCAAGATCCGAAGGGAGTGGGGAAACATGGGGCATGGTGGTCACACCTGGAACAAGTGGGTGGACACTGCCAGCCTTGATTAGAACCCAGAAAATTAAAGGTCCAAACGATTAGGACATCAGTGACTTCTCACACAGTAGATAGTAAAAAGAGCTATTTAAACATAAGTGATAAGAAGGGGAAAATATCAACAGTCCATACTCAGCAAACTTCCAACCTCTTAATTATTTTTTCAACTAAAACTTGAACTCACATCTTCACTTCTTGCTGAAAGAAAATAGATTGTGTAATTTGAAGTTACTCTATAACTCTTGCCCTCTCTTAGTCACTAGTTGAACTTTTTTCATGTTGGACAAACATTTATGGCAGGGCAGACATGGGTCAGAGGGCAGGCAAGGGTCGGGTGCCAGCCTAGGCCATGTTTCATGTTCTCCTTACTCAAAACCAGACTGAGTCAGACTTACAGATGTAAACCCAAGCCTACTGCAGGTCACAGGTCAGCTTCTGCTCTGGTCTGGACTCCTTTGGGAGGGAAGACATAATAATAAATACTCATTTTATAGATTAGGCAACTGAGGTTAAGGGAGTTTATTTATTACTTTATTTTTTGGAGAGGTTTTTTGCTATAGGGCGCGTGCGCTCGCCAGACAGAGAGAGACAGAGAGACAGAAAGCGAGAAATCACCCCCCAGGGGGGATGGCCACGCTGCAATCCCTTCTCCTCCAGTCTCCTCTTGGGATCTTGGGCACGCACGCACACACGCCCGGCGTGAGTTTTAAGCCACCGGGTCTGGGACGCGAACCGCAATCGACTACGTGGGAGTCCAGCAACATAGCCATTACGCTAACTGCTGGTCCCAAGGGAGTTTAAATAACCCATACAAGGCTTGCATATCAATGACATTCTGAGGATCTTTATTTGCCAGCTGTCTACAGAACAGAGACAATAAATGTCCCTGGAGTCCATAGAAAGCCTAGGGACCACTAGGCCAGGTTCCTGACCATGCCCTTTCCTTGTCCTTTTCTATCTCTTGCATGTTCTCACAGATTCTTACTCATTTATGCTTGTACAAAGTCAAAATCCCAGAAGTTTTATTGCTTCATACGCACTGTGATGTCTGTTTTTCAGAAAAAGAGAGAAAATTATAACAAGTGTCAGTAAGGCTTGCCAATTCTCACACATTGCTGGTAAGAGTGTAAAATGGTGTAGCTGCTGTGAAAAATAGTCTGGTGTGGTTCTTCAAGAAGTTGGACTGGCCCTGTGGCTTAGTAGTTAAGAAAGCCAGATCCCACCTGAATGCATAGTTCAAATTCCTGACCCAGTGGTTTAAAAAAACACACTAAGTATGTATTCATGCATGCCTCAAATCCCAACAGGATGGAGAGAGGGAGGAGAGGGGATTATGGCATGATCATGCCCTATTGGGGGAGGGATTCTCCTTCCTCCTCTCTTTCTCTGTTTCTCTCTCTGTGGTGAGTGCACATACCCTCTGGCAAAAAAAAAAGTAAAGTTAAACAGAATTACCACATGACCTGTGAGTCTACTCAAGTTATATACTTAACTGAAAAGTTACTTAATCAAATACATATATTCATATGTTCGTAACAGCATAATTCACAGTAGCCAAAAGTCAGAAACAATCTAAATATCTATCAACAGATAATGCATAAACAAATAATAGTATATTCATACCAAGGCGATATTACTCAGCCATAAAAGGAATGAAGTACTACAGCATGGATGAACCTAAAAAACAGTATGCTAAGTGAAGGAGCCAGACACACTAGGCCACATAATACATGATCCTATTTACGTGAACTATCCAGAATGGGTAAACTCAGAGACAGAATGCACAATGGTGGTTGACGTGCCCAGAGTAGAGGGAAAATGGGGAGAAACTCCTTACTAGGTACAGGATTTTATTCTGGAGGGATGAGAATGTTTTGTAACTAGAAAAAGGTGGTGGTTGTATAATGCTATCAGTAAATATGTTAAATGCCACTAATTTGTTAACTTTAAAATGATTAATTTTATGTTATGTGACTTTTTTTTTTATCTCTATGCAGTTTTTATATCTCTGAAATGTACTCTGACAAATTCAAAACATGCCACAGGTACCTGCCAAGTCCAGTGACTAACCAGGGACTCCACCCAGCCCCAGGGCTGAATGCCTGTCCTAGAAACGCAAGAGCCATAAACTGGTCTGTAGCCTAATCACTTCCTTATTACTAGTAAGTAAAGTGAACTCAAATCAGACATTGTACCTTTAAATCAAGAAATGACTTATGCTTTCGATAATGATAATGATGGTTGAGCTTCTTTTTAAAAAATATTTAATTCATTTATTATTATTATTTTCTTAATTTGATCAGAGAGAGACGGAGGGAAAGTGAGAAAGCAAGCTGCTAGGCCTGGGACTTGAACCATGGTTGGCCATGTGGGAGTCCAGCATCTCTAACCACCACACCATCTGCCAGCTCTCCTTCTTTTTTAAAAAATTATTATTATTTTAGAGGTTTTTGCCTTAGGGTGCATGTGCTCACCAGAGAGAGAGACAGAGACAGAGATGGTGAGAGGGAAAGTGTGAAATCACTTCCCCCTCCCCCAGGGAGGATGGCCACATCACAATTCTTTCTTCTCCATTTTCCTCCCAGGATCTTGGGCACGCATGCACACACACACAGGGTATTTCAAGCTACCGGATCCAGGACTGAAGAACCACAGTTGGCCATTTGGGAGTCCAGCAAGGAAACCACTACACCATCTGCTAGCCTCTATTATTATTTTTTAATTTGACCAGAGAGAGACAGACAGAGAGAGGGAAAGTGAC
This sequence comes from Tupaia tana, assembly GCA_026018925.1. Classification (NCBI taxonomy): domain Eukaryota; kingdom Metazoa; phylum Chordata; class Mammalia; order Scandentia; family Tupaiidae; genus Tupaia; species Tupaia tana. The sequence goes on along the minus strand of JAKSZU010000016.1, from coordinate 49,568,917 downwards.
AAAGCAAGCTACTAGGTCTGAGACTTGAACTGTGGTTGGATATGTGGGAGTCCCGTGCCTTAACTACCATGCAGCCTATCAGTCCCCAGCCTCCCCACCCCCACCTTCTTACAGCCTGACATGCACTTGTTTCTTCTTTTGTCCAAACATTCTTCTCTCCATGGTATTGTAAGAGAGCGTCACTTCTCTGGAAAGCCCCTCCCTGCAACCCCAGATGGCTATAGTTCCCCTCCTCTCTGCCTCCTTTAAGCTCTTTTGCAAACATCTCCTTGCAGTGGAGGATGTCAACCAGAATCTTGCAATATGGCTCCCTTGCTGACAATCTTCTTCATACTTGGCTTTTCAGTTCTGTTATCACATGGGGTACCATGGTACCAGGAAGACTGAAGACCCAATTCAAATTGACATAGAGAGCTCCCTGGCCCTAAGAATAACCCTGCAACCAATCAGAATAGGGCATCTTGTGTTGGAGGTCAGCGTGTGCTGAACTGGGCTGGGTAAGACCACTGGAAAAAAAATTAGTAGGCTTGACAGGCTCCATAGTTACTTGTCTTCTTGGGGATTCCTTTGGAACTGCATGCAAAAATGGTGGGTGCTTGGCTGTTTTCTGGGAAGATAGTTTATTACTGTCACCTGTTTTGTTTTTTAATTTTTCAGAGGGTACATACACGTGAGAGAGGGGAGAGAGAAAGAAAGAGGAAGAGAGAGGGAAAGAGAGGCGGAGCAGGAGAGAAAGCACCCTCTGTGGGGAATGGTCATGTCGCAATCCCGTCTCCTCCATTTCTCTCTCTTTTTGAGATTTTGGGCATGCACATACATAGGCTCAGTGTATTTTTCTTTCTTTTTTTAGGTTTCTGCCATAGGTCACATGTGTTCATCCAAGAGAGACAGAGAGAGGGAAAGTGAGAAATCACCCCCTTAAAGTGGATGGCCATGCCACAATCCCTTCTTTTCCATTCTCCTCTTGGGATTCTAGGCATGCCTGGACACACATCTGGTTTAATTTTCAAGCTGCCAGGTCCGAGATTTGAACCCCAGTTGGCCATGTGGGAATCCATTGCCTTAACCGCCATGCCACCTGCTGGCCCCAACCAAGTGTATTTTTCAAGCTGCTGGATCCAGGAACAGTGCGTTTGGCCATATGGGATCCAGCTTCCTTAACCACCAGGCCTCAGGCTGGCCCACTATCACCTGTTCATCAAAGGAGCCCATGTTCTAAGTAAGGATAAGAATGCCAGCTTATAAACCAGGGGAATCTCAACTGAATAAATCCCCCAGAATGTTCTTTTGCCCCTGTCTTTTGTTGTCTTTGAAGTCAAGTAAATTCAATCTGCCTCTATTAGGTTGAAAAATAAGCAAATTATTTAATTTTTTTCCCAGTGATTTTAAAACTTTGCCCCTTATTCAATGTGGGATCTACAAACTGGGGTTGTAATGTGTGGAGGGGAGAGTAATATTTTAACAGCAAACAATTAAACTTACAGTAAAAAGTAAATTTTTCCCCATTTACAGCAAAGAGCAAGTTAATTCATGGCATTGTCTTTACTTTAAAAAATGTTAAGGATTTTATGTGCACATGGTAAAACATTTTTAAAATGGTATAAGAGGATAATATCTTTATACTATTAATACTAATATAATAATGTTAGTTATCTTTAAGGCTTTTAGTGCTTCAATCAGATTAAGGGCATTGCCTTTTTAAAGATTTTTTTATATCATAAATGGGAGTTGAAGATAAATGCTTTTTCTGAAACTGTTGATTTGATATGGCTTTTCTCCTTTATTCTGTGAGTGTGATAACTGATATTTATATTTATTTCTCTGTTAACCATATTGCCAGATGAAGGCCTCTGTGCCCTGGTCCAAGGACCTAAAGCAGATCTGACCCTTCAGCTTGACAAGACACAGGGAAGCAAAGTTGGTGAGAGAGGGAAGGAGAATTTATTACAGGGCAGCCACATTGGAAAGACACGTAAAAATATCTTCAACTGATCAATTTACAGATGCTTTTAGCGTGGAAGGAAGATGTTATGGGGTGAATAGCTATGCCTAGAAAAATATAGATCAGGTTAATTTTTAGCTGGGGGGTACAGTCAAGAAATTTATCTTTTTAAGACAGGAATTTTGGTTCCCTGATATGGAATGTCTCTCATTGTTTTAAGCTTCAGGTTGACCACTTTATCTCCTTGGAGTACCAAGCCAAGAGAAAAACAATTTTGGTTAACAAGATGGAGTCAGTCTTGCTAAAGCAGGCCCCTATTACAACCACACTTGGAGTTCCAGGGTTACATCCAACTCAGTTGTGGTGTTTCACCTTTTAATCACTGCTGAACTTGATTTGCTACTATTTTGTTCAGGATTTTTGTTCTGATGGTCGTGCATGAAGCTGGCATGCAATTTTCCTTTCATATCCTGTTTGTTTGTTTGTTTGTTTGTTTTGGTCTGATTAATATTCAATTGATTTTGCGCTCATAGAAAGAATTGGCATGACGCCCTCTTTTTCAGTTCTCTGGTTGGATGTAACACTTGGGATTCTTTTGGTTTCACCCCTGGTGGTAGAGTAGGGGATTCCCTGGAGAAGGCCAGCAGGGGACAGGCAGCTCTAGATGAGTATTAGGAGTCCCTGCATCCTAACAGTTGTGGCCCTCTGTGGTCTCTTCTCCTTTCCAATATTCAAGTGGGACCAGGCATCTGTATTATTAAAAGCTTCCCACGCACATGGATTGCAGCAGGCATCCTGAGTTGACGGTCACTGTATGTTTCTCCACAAAGACTGGAAGCCTGCAGAAGTGAGATCTGCCCCATCACCTGCCTGCTGAAACAATGAGAGGCTTCTTGGGGGAGATGACATGCTGGTTGGCTCCTGAAGGAAGCTTGGGAATTCAGCAGGTGGAAAATGGCTTGGACCTACTCCAGGCTGAAGAATGGCCTGTGCAGACACAAGGGGACAGGAACCTGTCACATTTGGGGAGTTTGGGGAGTGGCAAGTCATAGCATTTGTTTAAAACATCACATATGAGGATCAGCAGATGGAGTAATGGTTACATCACTGGACTACCATGTAGTCAACCATGGTTCGAGTCCAGACCCAGTGGCTTAAAACTCATGCCAGGCGTGTGTACATGTGTTCCCAAAATCCTGAGAGGAGAATGGAGGAGAAGGGAGTGCAGAGTAGCCATTTCCCTAGGGGGTGATTTCTTGCTTTCTGTCTTTTTGTCTCTCTGGTGAGATCACTCGCCCTATAGCAAAAATCTCTCTAAAAATATCATATATGAATAGAGAAGTGGGTAGGCTATGAGGATCAATTAAGAGAGATGTGAATGAACTTTATCAACTGGAAAGTGTCATGGAGTTGTAAGTGGCTAGTTTATTGGAAAGGTGGGGCTCAGAGATGGCTCATAAAGCGAGCAGCCATGATTAAGTCCTCCTCTTCCTCTTTCCTTTGCCATGATGTCTGCAGAAGAGTTTATATTTTAGGGCAAGAGACACAGAAAGGCCATCTCCCCACCTCATCCCAGCTCTCATCGACTGCCGTCCTAGGGGCCTCTCCTGCCCCTGTGTAGGGAGCAGAGCTGTGATCTCTACCCGCTCAGAAGGCTTGGGCTGTATAGTTTTCTCTCTAATTCTGTGGGTCTTGGGCAAGGCTAAGCCTGTGTGCAAAGATTAAGATCTTGAGAGCTTGTTTGGAGGTTCTAGCAGGGGAGAGCAGCTACTCATATACCCTTGACTGAAGATCGGTCCTCCTCTATCAAGGATGGTCGTCCTCTTTGACCGAGCACACAGCTTCGGGAGGGAGGCGCATGGAGTAGTGAGGGAGGAAGGGGACACCCGCCTAGCTAGCCAGATCAGCTGAATCAACCATGGCGATCAATGGGGTGACAGATGTCACAGCCATATTGCCCTCACAAGATCCTGGCCTCTAAAGCCAGACAATCTAAATTTGAAACCTGGCTCTGTTAGTAATTAGTGATGTAACATCAGATGTTAAAGCTTTCCATGGCTTAGTTCGCTGTAAGAGAGGGATCACAACAATACCTAGCTCATAGGGTTGTTAGTCAGATTGTATTAGTTAATTCAGCAAAGTACTTAGACCAGTAAATATTAGCTGTCATTGCCAGAGGTAAGGGGGGAGAGAGAGAGAGAGAGAGAGAGAGAGAGAGTTCTCTCAGGTCCACCCTATTCAAACTTTGCTCTTCATCTTGCCCTCAGGATCTCTTGTTTCCTGACTGGGCTATAGGATCTGAGTGACCCTAAGCAATAAATAAGTAAAAGAGAATAAAGAAGAGGAGTGTCTTAGAAAATCCTAGAGCAACACAGAGGCTGAGAGGCTAGTAGTCCTGAAGGGGTCTTGTGATTGCAATAGAAGATGCTGATCTTTTAAGTTCATTCTGGTCAATTTCTCCACTGGACAGGTGAAGACTTAGGCATCTCCAGGGTCTTATATTGCCCATAAATTAAGTCCTGTTGATTCTGCTGTCTTCATAGGTTTCAAAGAAGGAAAGAGTTTAAGAAAAGAAAGAAGCATCAACTATGTCAAATACTCATGGAAGCTTAAGTTAAAGAGATTTTTGCTTCACAGTATTTACTCCAATTTGCAATTCAATACTCATTCATGCGGTTATTTGTTTAGTGTCTCTCTCCTCCAATAGAGAACAGAAGGCAAGAAGTCTGACTCTCTTATATTTAGTATTTGCCACATACCCTGAATGCAGTGGCCACAGAGCCTAACCAATATACAATGACATCGGGGTGAGGCACCCACCTTCTCTGATCCCAAGTGAGAATGTCTATGGACTGGCCTCTCCTCACCCCTTTCACCACAAACCATGAAACTCAGAAGAGCAGGCTACTCCTTTTCTCCTGCCTTCCAAAATTAGATACAACCAGGTTACCCCTTGTTGTGGAAATCAAGTTTTACCCTACTGAGAAGAACGGAGACTTTAGGGCCAAGTTATGAACAAATAATTTTGCCTTCTTTTTTTCCCCCCATGTTCTAGATTGTAACCCCTTAACTTGGATCTAACACTCAGATCTTTCCAGATCAATACTGCCTCCTCATACTGCAAGCAATTTGCTAGGCCACAAGAAGTCAAGACAAGTTTTCCAGAATAGATATAACTTGGGCTAACAACATAAAAGGACAGAAATAGAAGACTGATGATGTTCCTTATATCATTAGTCCCTGGACAACCTGTTCACTTGTACTGATATCTGAGCCTAACACATCCCCAAACATTCAGATTGAACTTATGCCCTTTTCTAAGCAGATTAAAAAAGAAGATAAGTCGTTTCATGTTGATAAGGACTCCACCTCCCCCTCATGGAGCCAGCTCAAAAAGAACTCTTATGTTTCTCATACATGCATGATTATTTTTTCTTGACTATATTGTAATTACCTATTCATTTGTCTCCGCCTTCAACCAAAACAGTATCTGGGTCTTGGGCATCTTTGTATCTTAAACACTTAGAGCAGAGCTTTGTAAGTACATGATGAGTGCTTTAATACATGAATGAGTAGATGAGAGACAAGAAGTGGTTAGTATTCCGATGCATAACATCATCCTCCACACATTCAGCATAACACTTAGTATACAAGTCTCTTCATATTAGATGATATTACTGTGGAATTAAAGGATTCAAAGGACACGCCTTCTATTATTTCCCTTTATGGAACAAGATCACTCACGTGGTTAAGACACAGTACTAACTATATTCTAATCCCCAGCTGTGACTACCCTATTACTGTAAGTATAGATTCCAACCAGTCAGACTAGGTCCTGTGGTAAGAAGGGCAGGGAGGTGACCATATTAGGCTTAGTTGTAAAATCGTCAAAGACAAATATTTGCTTTCAGGAAGGATGAAAACATAGTTTCGACAGGGATTTTGTTTCCCAAAAGGGTAAGAAAAGCTTTGGATTTAGGTGAGCTAATTAAATTATTAATTGTTATCCGTTGACACTCTGCTATTTCTTTGAATGTATTCTCTGTACCTTTCAGGTTGGGAACAGAAAGAGAGCAGTCCTCTTGCATATTTCTTTGTTTCTACTGAGGTGAGATGAAGTTTCTTTTGTTCTGGAAAACCCACAGGGGAGCTGTTGTGGGAGCAAACCTGGAGGAGGACCCAGAATCTCAGCCAATTTTCTGTTGCAGTCTTGGATCCCACTATTTCCCACAGGGACCCTTATCAGAGAACAGCTGGTGTTGAATATCGGTATTTCAGAGGACTTTTCAGTCTTCCTTCATATTAGTTTTATGTATAATATTTTATTGTGATCAATAGCTGTTGGGAAGCTACTTGGCAGCCACTGAATTCAGTTTCTACATCTGTGAACCAAGAATAGTAGCATGACCCTATTAGACAATGCCCAGTGAAGCCACCAAAGGGGGAAGAAACATCAGAATTCCTTGAACTTTGAATCCTACTTTCCTTGGGATTGTCTTTTAGCTTCCTATGTCTGTTTTTGTTGATGTTCAAGCTTGCTTCCACTACTTTCCTTAAATGCCTCTCTGGAGGGCTCAGTGATCCCAGAGATTTCAGATGTATGCTGCGTGCATACCTCCATTCAGACAGCTATGAGTCACTCTTGCTCCACTCGGAGGCCATCAAAGGAAGGGGACTGTGTGGCTTCTAGCCCACACTTGGCACAACACCTACACATGACATGCACCAGCGTGACTTTAAATCAATGTACAAATGATAGGTGTATTCATATATTACACTCTGCAGTAGCAGCTACAGATTTCAACAGGTGCCTCCTGGAGAAAGCTTACCCAAAGTTGATAAACTATGACAGTAGACATTTCAAGATGCTGATCAAGTTCCTAAATAGAGAAAGGGAGTAGGTGAGATAGTTGTGACTCAGTGTTTTACCAATGAGAGAGACACTCAGGCCAGTGTTGGCCAACTCTAAGTGCTTTTAAGCCAGAGGAACAGGAAGAGTTTTTGAAAGGTTAATATCAGTTTCTGCAAAGGGCTGAGAGCAAGAAAGGATAATGAGAGAAGTATACAAGCACAGCTCAAACATCTATTTCTGTTGAGTTTTAAGAAATTTGAGGTTTTATTTGTCACGTAATCCTCTATTTTTCAGATCAAGCAGACACAGAACATGGGTCAGGGTGGGGATAACGGGCTGGTGTGACTTTCAAATGCTCAGCCCTGGATCTCTCTCATCAGGAATGTGATGGTGGTGGTGGGGTCTTATAGGTGGCGTGACTATCGTTATAGTCACTCTCCCGACCAGTTCCCGGGCCTTGTTCTTCACCTATTAGAACCTCTTCCACTCATCAAAAAGCAGGAAGCCATCTGCTCAGACTCTCATTGCCCCAGAGAAAAAGCTCCCGTTATCTTTCTGGAGTCCTACCTAAGTGCTGTGTGCTCCCTATAGTAACATCTGTCACATCCTTGGTAGCTAAGGTGATTGGGGCCTGCCTGGCCATTGGAGCTGCTTTTCTACTGTTCTCTCCTTTCACATTCATTGTTCTTGGACTGTGCAGTCTTTCTAGAGAGGTAGGAACAATCTTTGGTAAAAAAAATTTCACTTGCTGTCAACTGCAGGACACTCTAAAGGGCTGTGCAGGAAGCAGCATGGATTGTTACTCTTTGACACCGCCAGCAATTTTATCTCCTTCATACCCTGTTTTTCCTTTAGAGGCTCTGATGTCCATGGACTATCTGTGGGTCAGCCTGAACCTGCAGCTATGCTGGCTGAGGAACACCAAACCTGCTCCTGTATTAACAACTCAGGAAGATGGAAAGGTCACAAAGAGTCATAGGGAAAGGACATACAATGGCCTACCAATCTCGCCCACCTCCATTTACCTGGCTTTTTTGGATGTCTATTCTGTGTGAAGCACTGTGCTAGGCACTAGGGCCATGACGGTGAGTAATACCTATAGATGGCGACCTTGAGAAGCTCACGATCTGGTAAGGGAAACACATAGAAACCAATAATGGTGTTAGAGAGTAGAGAGAACAATGGAACTGTGTGGGAGTTAGAGATTGTCCAGAGGAGGGAGTGTTTATATCTATTTGACAGGGATGATGAAGAAAGAAATTAACAGAAGGGCTTCTCTCTGAGCTGGGTTTTGAAAGATAAGAAGGGGGTTTTCTAGGGAGTTCAGAGCATGGTAGGCAGGGGAAACTGAATGGGTAATGATCTGTAGATGTGGCTCGTTTGGAGGATTTCAAGTATTTCTCAAAAAGGGCAGCCATGGAGACAAGGGCAGGTTAGAGGAAATTAATTCTAATGGCTTTGCTTGAGTTTTTGATAAGCACCAATAACCTTTGGGCTTACTGATAACATGGATTGAGTTGTTTATTAATTTCTCCTAGAATATGAACTCAAAGGAGGTCAATGTCGGGGTGTCCATAATTCTTTGCCTACTGCCAAGGTGGATTGGTTTCTTCCTACTGCAGGTGGAGCACAGGTCGTTTTTCTACTGGCTGCAGCTTCAGCCCGCCTCCTTCCCTAGCATATAAATATCCCAGCGGGCCTTGCTGCTGGGTGGGGACGGAAATCTCTACACGCACAGCCCAGCAACAAGCAGCACACACAGTTGAAAGGAAAACTCAGAGCAGAGAACTGCAGGAGGAAAGTAGAGATGAACCTGATCCCAAACTTTTCCACGGAGACCTGGATTCTCCTGGCTATAAGCCTCATGCTCCTCTATTGGTAAGTAACTGTCTAGATTCCCCTACACTGAAACCTTGGACTTGGGGTATCAATGAAGTCTCTCTTTCCTTTATCTGTTTTGCAGATCAAAAGAGATAATGGAGGGGACTGTGGTTAAGTACTGGATACTACAAATGCATAAGAGGCTATTATTGGTTTTATGGAGATCTGTTGAAGGAATAAATAAGTGTTTCTCCACCTCCCGTACAGCTCCCAATTTCTGTGGCTAAAGAGCTTAGTGGTTTTGTTTGGTCCTGGGGATGAGCTTATCAGCAGAGGCAGATTACAAACTGACTGCCTTGTGCAGTGAGACCGTCAGCCGTTCCTCAAGCTCTGCGATTCTAGGAGTAGGAGCAAGTGACTAGGTTTTTGTCTTATTAACTTTGCCTTCTAATTTCTGTGTCTGTTGCAAGAGATGTGTAGAAAGATCATCCTCTGTGGACAGGGCAGGGGAGGGGGTGTCCTTTCTCTTCTCCCTCCTACCCCCAGGCATCATTTGCATCAGGCACCACGGTGCACCCCAGACTTTGTCCTTTCTATTTTCTGTGCTCCCCCCAAACTCCTCTCCCTTATAAAAAGCTTAATTCCTCCACCTTGTAATTTGCAGAACTGTTTACCTCTGAATGATAACTCTTTAGAGCAGAGGAGACTGGGAAAAAACTCGGTTTTATTCTTTTCTTTCTATTCTTTTCCTTCTAGTCTCTGGGAGGTCAGCATCAGCACAGAGATTTGTTTTTCCCCTGATCTGAAATCTGCTAGCAGTCTGGAAGGGCAGGAACCCAGAAGCCAATTTGGATTTGAAATATTTCTTCCCTCTAAGTTCCAGTAGAGGAAGATGAATCCAGACCATGTAGTAAAGCAATTTCTGGCATTGTGGCATACATGAGGAGACGAGTTAGTTTCAACATGTGGATAGAAGAGGTTCTCCCATGCTGTATTTGACTTTTATTTCAATTTTGAAATAAATGATGAAGAGTAGGGAATCACAAGGACACAAAACAAGAAAATAGAAACCTGGTTCTAATTTTTTGAAATAAATGTTTGGAATGTAATGTATTGTGGCAACACATTTTTTGACCTGATGGCATCTGAAAGTGTATTGATATGGTTTAATTTCATCTTATTTAGTACCAGACGTTTTTCATTGAGATAATTCCCAGTTATTCTTTCTGAAGGATAAAAGAGAGCTGTTGGTTCAGGATATGTGATAACTGAGGCGTGTAAAATGCCTAGAATGTGAGTCTAATGTACAAATACATACCTCTATGGTGCAGATCACATATGTGTTTTTAAACGTACCTGCCCAACCGGTTATTTTAATCCCTCAGTTTTCGACATATATGCCTGGCAAGTTATCTTAACCTCTCTGTGCAGATTGGTAAGCAAGAGTTGAGTGAGTAAGGATGTAAAAGGCATGCAGACAAGATCCAGGATGAAGTAGAGAATACTCTTCACCCTGTAATACAGAATTCCCAGAGATACTCATGGTCCTGCCTCCACTGGAGGTCACTGGAAAGACAGATTGGCATTTCATGTGCTTAAAGCCTGGGGAGAGGGACACCATCTAAGTCACTCTCTGTGGTGTCTGCCTTATAGTGAGACCATCACTAGATATTCTGGCAGCAACACAAACAACATTGCAGCCTTAGAAGACACTGGTGCAGCCCAGTGTCAGCAGCTGTAGACAATGCCCTCATTATGTAAACATGGTAGAAATACAATAAAAATGAATGGTTTGTTTATTAGCCTCTTTACTGTACCAAAAGCAGCATTAGTAAACCAGAAAGAGGCGAGCTGTAAAGGAACAGGATTTCACCCAGACCATCATCTGCCTTCATATGGTGCTATGTGAGTTTATACGCTCGGTTAGGTCTTCCCTTGGAGGCGATATTGCTGACAAATGAGTTCACTTACATAGCCTTATCGACAATTTATGTAACATATTGCAAATTCAGAAGCAGAAATCAATTGATTTGCATAGTCGAGATAGCAAAGGAAGGAGCTGGAGCAGGAATAACCAAAGATGCCCTGGCAGTTGGTACACTAGTTTCCACTAAGTATCTGGGGGAGAGTCCTAGTGACCAGCTGGGCCTACCCAAGGTACCTCTAATGAATCCTTCAAATGCACATCACTGCATGCATTTTTCAGCTCTATTTAATCACACATTATAAGATTTACTAGATTTGTACAGAATGTTTGAGAAATATACTGCTTAAAGGCTAACTTCTAAAGAAGAGGATACAAGACCTAATTCAATTGTTTGGAGAATTTTATGGTTATTTATTTTATGTTACACCTTTTTTCTATCAATAGGAAGATACCTCAGCTTTGGAAGATACCTTCTCTTTGCTGAAAGGACACATGGGGGATATTAGATCATTTGTCCATATTATACTTTCAGTCATACTTTCCTAATTTACCTCAATGGGGCCAACTTTGTAAGACTAGCAGCTTCATGGTTAAAAGAATGCCATCAGTCTCTTCTCTCAGCCTCTCTTCCTCCAGTCTGCCATCTTTTATTAAGAGATTGAAGTGGGAAAGTTTACAAAGTTCCAGAACCTCTAGTTGTAGGAGTCTATAAGTGACATATTAAAAATGGAATATAGGCAAGAGTACGACAAGGAACACAGATATTATTGGGGTTTTGTATAGAGATAGTTAATGTACAGAGGCAGTAAATGAACAACTTTATAACTGACTATCTTGAAAAAAATTGGCATACTTGGCACTGTGCTTATCAGGTAAATACCACTAGTTGGAGGGCCAGATTTCACAGTAGGAGGAAGGGCCTGAAAATGGATTCTTTAGTCATGGATTCCTCTGCACAGTGTCATACAGGGAACATATGGATCAGTCATCCTTCCTTATAGCTCAAAGCAACCGGATTGACTGACAGCAGAGACTTGGGTGTAGCTGAAAGGTTTTCACATTCCCATGAGGCCAGGGTGAATCTGGATCACAGTGGTCATTCTGTGGAAATAAAAACTCTGCTGCAAGGTCTCTATGAAGGCAAATTTATGAAGGACCAGATCCTGAAACAGGGTCAGGGAAAAGAGGAAGGAAAAGCATAAAAGCCTCTGAGCCAATTGTAAGCACAGGGTCACCTCAGGCTTTCAGTGGCTCCATAATTGAGTAGATATAGTTATGCAGAATCACATCATCAGAGCAGAAGGGAAAAAAAATTCCTCTTTCCTATCTAGAATGAGAATCCCCTAAATCATGGAAGAGTGAACTTGCTAAATAGATATAAGCAAATGAAATGCCCTAGAAAAATCCCAGCCTGATTCTGTCAGGAACTCTCAAGTTTGGGGACATTTATCAAATCTTCACTCTAGTATTAGAACCATGAAGACTTCATCTGCTTTTAGCTAATCATTTGTCGTTTAGGGAGGTCTTATGGTGGAAGTGGGAAAAGAGATGATAACTGAATATAACTATTGCCGTTGGAGTTGCTGATGTTATTTATTGCTTACACGTTACCTCTTCTACTTGACCATTCTAGTTTCTGAGTTAGTGATGTCCAGCCTCCATATATATAAAGTCACAATCCCTGTGACCTGGTTCTCTCTTCCACTATACAGGTATGGGACTTCTCGACATAAAATTTTTAAGAAAATGGGAATTCCTGGGCCAACACCTCTGCCTTTTTTTGGAACTCTGTTGGAATACCGCAAGGTGAGTGTTGTTTGAGTATCTCTTTTATTTCTTCGGTTGTAAACACCACCTAAGATCCACAATAACAATGTCCCTCCTTGGGAGAATATTATAAAGTATTATACTGCCAGAAATGGTATGCAGGACCCAACCAGAACATGGCCAGGTACACCCCAGGGCTCTGCTGTGGATTCTAGAAGCCTTAATTTGCCTCAGTTGCATGACCCAGATCTCTGGCAGATCACTGGACATTCAGGACTTGCTCTTTAGGTTGTAAACATCATAAAGAGGATTTTCTGTTTGCCTAGTACAAATTCCCAAAAAGGGACTTTAATACATAGGTAGCATTTGGAGGAAAGCATAAAGGGACACCCCCAGCAGTGACCCATTAGCTGTGTGTACTAGATAAAACACATTCCTTTTCATAGCATGAGCTCATAAATAACCTTTTTGTTTCTTCCTCCTGGAAAGCTTTGAAATCAGTTTATTAGATAGCCCAAGAGTCACCATCGGAGAATTTTCACAGACTTGATTCTCTTAAAACCTGTAAAATTAGTTGTTTCCACGGCTCTGCCACAGTTTTTTCTGCCCATAACATTCCTTGTGGATTTGAAAAAAATGGGAGTATTCTGCTTTACTTTATTTCCTTCAAAGGCAGCACCCTATGGGGTGAGTCTGTGCAGGGTGTGAGTCTAGCTGAGGCAAGACAGTGACTATCTATTGACTTCAAGTACCTTACCATTAAATGAGTTTTGTTTTTTACAATAAAGGCAGAATCACCCATAGAAATGAGAGGAATAGACAAAATTATTAAAAATTTAATTGGAATGAAGCATAATCTGGTCTATACTGACTGTGCGTTTTGGCTAAGTGTGTGGCTAATCTGGTCTGCTGCTTTGCCCAGGCCCCTGGACTTTGGAAAGTCTCAAGTTTGCAACCAGAAGACCAGCAGCAAAGGCTTTGTGGGCTGCTCTTCAGCTCAGATTTCCTTTTCCACACCACTGAGGCTCATTTCTCAGATTCTAATCTTCCCAGCTAAGGCACTGGTTGCTTGATTGCCACCCAAAAATTTCATAAATTTTTCCCTCTGAAAAAGCAATCATGGGAACCAGCAGTTAGTGTAATGGCTATGTTGCTGGACTCCCACGTAGTCGACCGCAGTTCGTGTCCTGGACCCGGTGGCTTAAAACTCACGCCGGGTGCGTGTGCGTGCGTGCGTGCCCAAGATCCCGAGAGGAGAATGGAGGAGAGGGGATTGCGGCGTGGCCATCCCCCCTGGGGGGGTGATTTCTTGCTTTCTGTCTCTATGTCTCTCTCTGTCTGTCTGGCGAGCGCATGCGCCCTATGGCGAAAACCTTTAAAAAAAAAAAAAAAAAGGCAATCATTTTCTCTTCACCCTTCCCAAATGAACTCTTCACCAAATATAGCATAAAATCAGGGACCTTCTTTTGTAGCTGATACATCACAGTTGAAACTCAGAATCCGGGAGATTTGTTTTAAGTTTTGGAAGTGAAAATTCAGAACACATAGTTTAATTTGTGATATCCTGTGTGTAGAGGTGGCACCTCCCCATTTTTTCTTTGTTGAGCTGAGGAACTGGAAGATGAGTGCACTTCGTCATTCACTCGTTCACTGTCTCACTCAACAACGTACTTTAGACTAAAAGAGCTCACTAGTGTCTCTTGCTTTAGTACTAAGCGCATTCAGAATAATAATCAATTTTATTTTTTCTTCCTAGGGTATTTGGGATTTTGACCTAGAGTGCCATAAAAAGTATGCACCTACATGGGGGTGAGTATTATGGAAGCTTCCATTGGATAAGTATGTTTTTATGATGAAGCACCTTACTGCATGGAGGACAAATCTCAGCTCAGAGCATCTTGGGGTGAAGTTATCTATCGGAAAGCTTTTAGAGGCTTTTCCTGTTGAAGATCTCATGTGTCAGCAGATGTTAAAGTCTGTATTCTGAATTAGGCTGAGAATGTTATGGGTTATTACATTCCTCCAGGCTTTGTTGGCCCAGGGACTCCTAGTATCACTTTCTGTTCAGTATCTGGCTATTCCCTTCTTCTCTATTTTTCCTTCCTAAGGTCCCCTTTGATTACATAAAATATATTGTTTCAGTTTCTTCTAATATATATTCATAAAGGCATGGCATCATTGCCTTTTCATATTGATTCACTTTTAATTAAAAGTCAAAACTCCTTTATTTAAATTTTGAATTTAATATGTGCTTCTGAGAGACATATTAGGTCATTGGAGAAGTCCTGATGTAGCTTTCTATGTTTTTTTATGCAAAAATGCATCATGACTTTTCCAACACTCAACAGATTGAGAAACCACTTGTGCTTTTTTTAAAAATTTATTTATTTTAAACTGTCTCTGCAAGTGTGTTTTTTGGTGTGCTTGTTTAATTTTTTAAAAATAATTATTTATTTTAAAACTTTTCTTATTATTTTTTAATTGATCAGAGAGAAACAGAGAGAGAGAAAGGAAAGTGAGAAAGCAAGCCACCAATTCCAGGACTTGAACCACAGTTGGCCATGTGGCAGTCCAGTGTCTTAACCACCACACCACCTGCTGGCTCCACTTGTTTTTAATTTTAAGCCATGACTTTCAGTAGAAGTATATAAGAGTCTGTCTTTCTTTTTTAATAATTATTTTATTTAACTTCATTTATTTATCTGTTTTTAATTTGACCAGAGAGGGACAGAGTGAGGGAGAGAAAAAGAGGGTGAGTGAGAAATCAAGTCGCCAGGTCAGAGACTTGAATCGCAGTTATGTGGGGTCTAGAGCCCTCAACTGCCACTCCACCTGCTGGCCCCTAGGAGTATTTCTTTGTTTACTCTATTCAACTAACTTTGAAGGAAAAATGTAGCATATTCGTTTTGGTTTGTTCTTCAATTTTTGCTATAGGGTGGATGTGTGCACACACTGGAAAGAGAGAGAGAAAGAGCAAGAGATATGAGAGAGAGAGAGAGAGAGAGAGAGAGAGAGAGGGAGAGAGAGAGAGAAAGTGAGAAATCAAACCCCAGGGGAATGACCATGCTGCAACCCCTTCTCCTCCAGTCTCCTCTTAGGATTTTGGGCATGTACACACATGGCACCTCTCATAATTACTTAGTAGCCAGGTCCACGACTTTGAACCATGGAGTTGTCTGTGTGGTATTCAGAGCCTTAACCTCCATGCCACTGCCTAAGATGTGGCATATTTTTAAACCATTTGTTCCCTGGGGAGCTGATAGACTACGTCTGTAGGGTGGTTTTAGCCAATTATAGCAGCTGTTCCCTTTTGGAGATTTGGTAAGAATAGTGGAAAAGGTATAGTCATTGTTCTTGTATGCTAAACACAAATGAGAGAAGGCTAGGCCTTCTCATCATTGTCTCTCATTGACTCTTCAGAAACAAGGCTGGATGCATGGTTCTGGAGAGTTGGCATGGTCCATAAAGGAATCATAATCAAGTAGATAAAAACACTGGCCCAACTCCCAATACCCCTTGCCATATGTTTTACTTGAGAACACTTGATAATTCACTTGCCTTCAATTTTTCACTGGCCTAATATCTGTTTTGAAAATGAAATATTGTAAAATATCAAAAATTACAAAGAGTGGTATAGGAAATATCCAAGTATGTACCATCTAGACTTAATAATTATTCTAGTATTAGTTCTAATCATCTTTATCCTTAAATATCTCTTCCCTGCTTGAGCTAGCTACATAACCCTTCATTTTATGAAGTCTCAAGTGGCTTCTATGGTAAGAATCTCGCTGTGTATCAGACCCTAACTTGAACTAGGAGCTAATGTTATTGTGTGTCCTACTACTAGGGGTATGGATTATACAACATTGGGATCAAAGTCTGGATTTCTGGGCATGGCTCCAGCTGCAGAGCCCAGCTTCATAGGTTTAATTAGTTTTTTTTTTTTTTTTTAACACAGGTTGTATGATGGTCGGCAGCCACTTCTGGTTATCACAGATCCAGATATGATCAAAATAGTGCTAGTGAAAGAATGCTATTCTGTCTTCACAAACAGAAGGGTAGGCATCCATTGTTTAAATTAGAATATTATTTACTTAAGTTTTTGTTTTGAAATAATTTTAGATTCACAGGAACTTACTCAAAGAAATGTACAGGGAGGTTCCACATACCCTTTATTCTGTTTCCCTCAATGTCTTACATAAATCTTGCATAACTATAAGTATCGTTTATTCTTATTTCATTAATAATAGCAAATGGGCATTGATTCAATCTATAGAGGTTATTCAGATCAGTTTTATGTACCCTCATTTGTGTGTGTGCGTGTTTGTGTTTGTATGTAGCTCTATGCAAACTTATCACATGTATAGATTTGGTAACTACCAGCGTAATCAAGGTATAGAATAGTTCCATTATCATAATGCTTCTTCTTGATATTGTTTTATAGTCATAATGTATAGTTTGTCTTTCCTCTCTTTCTCTTTCTCTCTCTCTTTTTATTTTTTGCTATAGATGTGTGCAATCTCCAGAGAGAGACAGAGAGGGAAAATGAAAAATTCACCCCCTGGGGTGGTGGCCATGCCACAATCTCTTCTCCTTCATTCTCATCTTGGGATTTTGGTCCCATGTGTGTGTGCTCGCACACACATGGTATGATCTTCAAGCAATTGAGTCTGGAACTCAAACCGCGAAGTTGGTCATATGGGATCCAGACTCCTTAACCATGTTACTACCTGGCTGACCCTTAACAGGGTTTTTATCAGATAAAAAAAAATTTTTTTATTTCAAAGAGGCCAATTTGTCCATTCCTTTTCTTTTATACTTTGTGCTTTCTTGGTCAAGTCTGAAAATTCTTTGCCTAGCCCTTTTATGCTATTTTTCCTAAAAGTTATATAGTTTTGTTCAATATATGAGTCTATATATAAGTCTAAAATACATTTTGTATTAAATTTTGTGTGAGGTATGAGATTTAGGTCAAGGTTCATTTTATGTCTGTGTGTGTGTGTGTGTGTGTGTGTGTGTGTGGTGTGTGTGTGTATGTGGTGGGGTGGGCTTATGGCTATCCACTTGTTACAGCACAATTTTCGGAAAGGCTATCCTCTCTCCATTGAACTAGTTTACACCATTATCAAAACATAGTTGGGCCCAGCATGTGGGTCTATTTTTTGTTCTCTATTCTGTTCCATTGATGATTAAATCTGTCCTTCTCCCGGCACCACAGTGACTTGATTACTGTAGATATATAGTATGTGTTAACATCATTTAGAGTGCATCTTCATTTCAGAACTGTTTTAGTTGTTCTTGGTCCTTTGTCTTTTCTTACAAGTTAAGAATAAGCTTGCTTATGTCCATAAAAAAAACCCTGCCAACCTACAATCCAGTAATACCACTTCTAGGTATTTACCCAAAAGATAGGGTTGCACTCAGTTGGAAAAACACTTTCACATCCATGTTTATTACAGCATTATTCACAATTGCTAAGACATGGAATCTACCCAAATGCCAAGAACAAATAACTGGATTGAAAATATGTGGCACATGTACACTATGAAATACTACTCAGCCATTAAAAAAAAACAATAAAACTCTCTCATTTTATTCAAAATGGATGACTATAGATTTCATGCTAAGGAAAGCAAACCAAACTATGAAAGACAGATATTGTATGTCCTCACTCAATATATACCAAATGTCGGCATTCTATGACAGAAACTGAAAGAGTGGAAGATATAATACCAGGGACGACAAGTGTAAATATCAAAGACAGTATAGGAAGGACTGGATAGTGGGAGGGGAAGGGCCCAGTGGAAAAAGACATTTAACAGACATAAGAATGAAAAGTTATCTGTTGATGACTATGTATATGGTAAGATCTTTGACTTATTTGACATGCAATACATGTATGCTGGGAAAAACCATGTTACAAGTTGTAAAGATGTACAATGATTACATGTAAATTAAAAAAAAAAACAAACAAACAAATTTGCCACAGCTGGCAGGTGGCCAGAGACAGAGAGAAGGAAAGTGAAAAATCATCCCCAGTGGGGGATGGCCAAGCCACACTCCCTTCTCCTCCATTCTTCTCTTGAAGTTTTAGGCATGCATGCACACGTACCTGGTGTGATTTTGAAGCTGCCAGGCCCATACCTGGAACTGTGGTTGGCCATGTGGGAGTTGAGTGTTTTAACCACCATGCCAATTCCTGGCCCCAGTATGTTGAGTCTTTTAATCAATGAACATAGTATGCCTCTCTATTTCTTTAGGTCTTTTTTGATTCCTTTCAACAACATATTGTAGTTTTTAGCTTAGAAATCATGTACATGTTTTGCTAAACTTATATCTATGATATTTCACTTTCTTTGGAGTGATTGTAAATGGTATTGTGCTTTTAAGAGATTTTCATGTGTTTATTGTTATTATATAGAAATGTGGTTGACTATTGTATGTTGATCTTGTATCCTACAACCTTGCAGAACATATTTATTATTTTGTATATTTCTTGGAATTCTCTACATTCACAATTATACCTCCTAAAAACAGAAACATTTTAATTTTTTCCTTTTGAATCTGTTTCTCTTTTTGTTCTTTTCCTTCTCTTATTACACCAATTAGGACTTCCAGTATAACACTAAATAAGAATGGTGACTGTGAACATTTTGAATGGTTACTAATCTTGGGAGTAAAACAGTCCATCTTTCACCTTTAAGAGTGATATTAGGGCCAGCAGGTGGCATATTGGTTAAGGTGCTGGACTGTCACTCATATGGCCAATTGTGGTCTGAGTCCTCAACCCTATGGCTTGATACTCATGCCTGGCACATGTATGTTTGTGCCCAAAATCCTGAGAGGAGAATGGAGGAGAAGGGACTGTGGCATGGTCATCCTTGTATGTGGTGATTTCTCACTTTCTCTTTCTCTGTCTCTCCAGCAAGGACATGTGCCCTCTAGCAAAAAACTCAAAAAAAAAAAAAAAAAAGACATTAGCTGAAGGGTTTTTGTTTTGTTTTGTTTTTGTTTTCATTTTTCTTTAGATTCTCTATCAAATTGAGACCATTTTCCTCTTTTCTTTCTTCCTTCCTTCCTTCCTTCCTTTCTTTCTTTCTTTCTTTCTTTCTTTCTTTCTTTCTTTCTTTCTTTCCTTCCTTCCTTCCTTCCTTCCTTCCTTCCTTCCTTCCTTCCTTCCTTCCTCCTTCCTTCCTTCCTTCCTTCCTTCCTTCCTTCCTTCCTTCCTTCCTTCTTTCTTTCTTTCTTTCTTTCTTTCTTTCTTTCTTTCTTTCTTTCTTTCTTTCTTTCTTTCTTTTATTTTAGATGTTTTTGCTATAGGGTGTGTGTGCTCGCCCGAAAGACAGAGAGAGACAGAGAGACAGAAAGTGAGAAATCCTCCATTCTCCTCTTGGGACCTTGGGCATGCATGCACACACGCCAGGCATGAGTTTAAGCCACCGGGTCTGGGACTTGAACTATGGTCAACTACATGGGAGTCCAGCAACACAGCCATTTATACCAACTGCTGATCCCAAGATTTTCTTTCTTAATTTTTAAGGGATCAGCAGATGGTGTAATTTTAACGTCTCTGGACTCCCATATAGTCAACCGTAGTTTGAGTCCTGGACCTGGCAGCTTAAAATTCACACTGAGTGCATGTGCTTGTGTGCTCAAGATCCCAAGAGGAGAATGAAGGAGAAGGAATTGTGACATGGCCATTCCTATGGGGGATGATTTCTCTTTCTGTCTCTCTGTCTCCCTGTCTCACACATGTGCTCTATAGCAAAAATCTCTCTCTCTAGAAAAAAAAAAAGTATCTATTTCCATTTTAAAACAAAATATTGTTTTGGAGGATGAAATAAATTTTCAAGCAGATTGGCTTGGTAGGCCAGTTTCAAGCTGGGAAACATTAATAATATTATTTCTTTCCCTTTTCCTTCTATCCCTGGTGGGGAAAATGAAAGAAAAAAAGACTTTCATGTAATTGCATTGTTTCTTCAGAATATCAAAAAGTTTAAGTATTAACTACTATTTTTTTTAAAATCATCACATCAAGGTATCCTTTTCTCAGGTTGCTCCATGTAGACATATGCAAAAATAAAATGCTCTGAGGCAACATACAGTTTTCCAAGGCCATCTGGCTACCTTTCACCAATCCCTTTCCATTCAGCACTGCCTTGGAGGATGGTCTTATTCCTATTTATCCCCTCGAGGGAATAGTTTTCCCACCATGCAGAGCATTTGCATTTTCAAAGGAGACTGGTACATAAAGGCTGAAAAACATATCAGGTATCTGAGTGCCACTTCCACCCTCATAGGAGGTTGGGCTTTTTTTTTTTTTTTTTGAAGAGGTTTTTCGCTATAGGGCCTGTGCGCTCACCAGACAGAGAGAGACATAGAGACAGAAAGCGAGAAATCACCCCCCAGGGGGGATGGTCACGCCGCAATCCCTTCTCCTCCATTCTCCTCTCGGGATCTTGGGCACGCACGCACACGCGCCCAGCGTGAGTTTTAAGCCACGGGGTCTGGGACGCGAACCGTGGTCGACTATGTGGGAGTCCAGCAACATAGCCATTATGCTAACTGCTGGTTCCCGAGGTTGGGCTTTTGAGATAAGTTTTTAGTAAGCATCTAGCATAGGGCCTGCCACCTTGTAGATAGTCACTAAATATTTGTTAAATAATTGATGCCTGTTTAATGAAGTTTCTACAATGATAGAGATTTCCAAAAATTATATAAGACAAAATACCTTTTGCTTTGGATTCTAGTCTTTAGGTCCAGTTGGATTTATGAAAGATGCCATTTCCATATCTGAGGATGAAGTATGGAAGAGAATAAGGGCATTGCTGTCTCCAACCTTCACCAGCGGAAAACTCAAAGAGGTATAAAATAAAAGGGCTTTTAATTAAAAACTTAAAGAATTTGGGAACAGGTAGAAAGTAAGAAGATCATGGTCCCTTGCAAGAGATAAACAATTTAATTTGAGCTTCCTAAAAATGGTCTTTTATTTTTATATCTTAGAAGAGAAAGTATAAAATCTATGATAAGATGTCACTTACTGCTTCATATTTAGGAAAATCATGTCCTTGTGAGATTTGGGTCTCCATATTTAACTATAGTTGGTGTTGTGTTTTGTGCTTAGATGTTCCCAATCATTATCCAGTATGGAGATATATTGGTGAAAAACCTGAGAAAGGAAGCAGAGAAAGGCAAGCTCATCACCATGAAAGAGTAAGTAGGGGTTGGTTTAGTGGTAGTGCAGTAGTGAGCTATTCAAGAGAAGCAAGATCCCACATGGCCACCGCCATGCAAATTCTGTACTTGGTCAACCTGAAACATGTTGGATACGCCTGCAAGTGCCTAAGATCTGACGGGGTGAAGGACTAGAGGAAGGGGACTACATGTAACCAGACCCTGTGGATGGTGCTCATCTTTCTTTCTTTTACTTTTTACTCTCACATGCATGAACACATGCTCTATCATGAATAAAGCCATCACTTCTCTATCCTCCAATCTCAAGAGAGAAAAGGCTCTGCAAAGACTATGATTAGGCCAAAGATATCATTTTTTGTCCAAACTGAGATATTTTGGAATTACTCTGGAACAGCAGTTATAAACTGTGACTATCCTGGGCAAACTCAGGACAAAGAATTACTTAGCTTTGGATACCCCACACTGATTTTGTCTTCGGGCAACTACAGATCACTGGAGTTGGGTTTATCAGAAACTTTATTTTTATTTTAGTTTTTTGGTGGGGGGCAATACGGGGAAGGTGTGAAGGAAGAATGAGTTGCCTGACTACTCAGAACAAAGAGTTGGTGCTCTACTGCTGTAGGAGAATCAGCTCTGGGCATAGACTCTGGATGAGGCAAGGCATGGGTCAAGGTCACATTTCTGGAGTCCCAGAGGAAGATTGAATGACTTCATCTATTATCATCCACAGTCAACACACACTGCTGTCATTCACCTGAGTATGGATCTGTCTCTGTCTATGACATAGCTCCTTAAGTTCAAGGATGAGTCTAATTCACATTTGTGTTCCCATCACTGCTAGGAGTGCCAGTTGCATGCATCACTGGCTCCCAATAAATGCCTCATGAGTGAGAGTGGTGGGGGCGCAGAGCCTACATATGATCCAGCAAAAGTTCTGAAAGTGTGATTCTTAAAGGTGTGATATATGGATTTATACAGATCTTGCTGAATGTGTAGTAGAAGATGCTGATTTTAATTTTCTGGGTTTTTTTTTTTCTCTGTTTTTTATTCAGTGTCTTTGGGGCCTACAGCATGGATGTGATCACTGGCACATCATTTGGAGTAAACATTGATTCCCTCAACAACCCACAAGATCCCTTTGTGGAAAAAATCAAGAAGCTCATAAAATTTAATTTCTTTGACCCATTCCTTCTCACAATAAGTATGTATACTACTATTTCATTAATTTTCTCTTCTTTAGTATAATTATTTGAAGTATAATTCACATACTATATAGTTCACCCACTTAAAAATATACAATTTGGGACCAGCAGATGGTATAATGGTTATGTCACTGGACTCCCACATAGTTGATTGTAGTTTGAGTCCTGGACCCGGTGGCAAACTTACACTGGGTATGTGTACTTGTGTTCCCAAAATCCCAAGAGGAGAACAGAGAAGGGATTGCAGTATGACCATTCTCCATGAAGGGTGATTTCTTGCTTTCTGTCTCTCTGGTGAGTGCACATGCCCTATAGCAAAAATCTCTCTTTAAAAAAAAATACATATATACACAATTCAGTGGTTTTTAGTACATTTGTCAATATGTGGAACCATCACCACTGTCAATTTTAAAACATTTTCTTTTTTAATGAATTATTTATTTAATTGCATTTATTGTTATTATTATTTTTAATTTGACCAGTGAGAGACACAGAGGGAGAGAGAAAGTGAGAAAGTGAGTCCAGTGCCCCAAATACCACTCCACCTGCCAGCCCCACAGTATTTTCATGAACTCAGAAACCTTGTACTTTTTTTATCTTTTTTTTTTTTTTTTTAGATATTTTTGCTACAGGGTGCATGCACTCGCTGAAGATACAGAGAGACAGAAAGTGAGAAATCACCCCCTGGGGGGGATGGCCACATCGCAAACCCTTCTTCTCTAATCTCCTCTTAGGATTTCGGCCTTGCATGCACACCTGCTTGGCATGAGTTTCATGCCACCAGGTCTGGGAATTGAACCACAATTGACTACATGGGAGTCCAGCCTTATAACCATTACGTCATCTGCTGGTCCCTATGGATGAATCTTGAAAACATAATGCTAAATGAAAGAATCCAGTCACAAAAGACCACGTATTCTATGATTCTATTTGTAAGAAGTGGGCAGAGTAAGCAAATCTACGGAGACAGAAAGTAGATCCTAATTTCTCTAGATCCTCATTGGCACTTTTTTTTTTTGTCTTGGGACCAGCAGTTAGTGTAATGACTATGTCACTGGACTCCCACGTAGTTGACCACGGTTCGCATCCCGGACCCGGTGGCTTAAAACTCACGCCGGGCGCGTGTGTGTGCGTGCCCAAGATCCCAAGAGGAGAACGGAGGAGAAGGGATTGCGGCATGGCCATCCCCTCTGGGGGGTGATTTCTCGCTTTCTGTCTCTCTGTCTCTCTCTGTCTGTATGGCGAGCGCCCTATAGCAAAAACCTCTCAAAAAAAAAAATCTAAAAATTCACTAACTGCCAAATCTGAGATCATAAAAATTTCTCCATTGGTTTTTTCCTCTAAGAGTTGTATGGTCTTACTTCTTATCTTTCAGTCTTCAATCCATTTTGAGTTAGGTTTTGTATATGGTGCAAGGTAAGGCTCCAACTTTCTTCTTCTTTTCTTTTCTTTTTCTTCTAGGTTTTTACCATAGAGCATGTGTACTCACTGGAGAGAGACAGAGAAAGACAGTGAGAGGGAAAATGAGAAATCATCCCCACCTCAAACGGGGATGACCATGCCACAATCCCTTCTCCTCCATTCTCCTCCTGAGATTCTGGGCACGCACACACAGGCACCTGGTGTGATTTTTCAAACCACTAGTCAGGACACTGTAGTTGACCATGTGGGAGCACAGCACCTTAATTGCCACACCACCTGCTAGCCTCTGTAATACTAGTTTTAAAGGATTTCCTCATATTTTGTTTTTTGAAGTGTTTGTGAAGAATTGGTATTAGTTCTTGAAATGTTTGGTAGACTTCACCATTAAACCATCTTCTTTGTGGGTAGTTTTTGATTACTAATTCAATCTTTGTATGTCTTTATAGGTCTGTTTAGATTATCTGTTTCTTTCTTAGTCAGTTTGTGAAGTTTGTGCTTTTCAAGGCATTTGTCCATTTCATCTAAGTTATCTAATTTATATCATTATTTTAATAATACAGTAATAGAATTCTTTTAAATCTTTTCTCTTATGTTTGGTTCTGCCATAAAGCATGTGCACTCACTGGAGAGAGACAGAGAGAGGGAAAGTGAGAAGTCACCCCCACGGGGAATGGCCACACTGCAATCCTGTCTCTTCCATCCTCCTTTTGGAATTTTTGGGCATTCACACACATGTGCCCAGTGTGACTTCCAAGCTTCTGATTTTGGAATTTGAACCATGGTTAACCATATGAGAGTCCAGCACCTTAACCACCATGCCACCTGCTGGTCCCCCTTTATAATCCTTTCTATTGTTTTAATGCCAGTTATAATTTTTCTTCTTTCATTTCTAATGCTAGAAAACATGCTTTGAGCCATCTCTCCTTTTTCTTCTTGGTCAAGCAAACAAAAGGTTTGTCAATTTTGATCATGTTTTCAAAGAACTAGCCTTTGGTTTCATTGATTTTTCTCTATTTTTTTCATTTCTATTTCATTAGTTTACACTTAGTCTTCATTATTTTCTTTCTTCTGCTTGGTTTAGGTTTAGTTTGCTCTGTGTGGGTGTGTTATGTTGTAAATTTATTGATCTGAGTTTTTTTTTTTAAATATAGGCATTTATAGCTATACATTTCCCTTTGAGCATTGCTTTTGCTACCATTTCATAAGTTTTGGCATTTTGTTTACTTTTATTCTTCTCAAAATCATTTATAACTATCCATTTGTTTCTTTTTTGACTCATTGGTTATTTAGGAGCATATTGTTTCATTTCCCCATATTTGTGAATTTCCTAATTTTCTTTCTGTTATTGGCTTCTTTCATTCCAGATAGATGAAGATCATATGCTGTATTATTTTTTATTCTCACTACTATTTCTTGAACAGCAGAATCAATTAAAACAGCAGACTATGGTCTGGCTTATCCTAAAAGACTCTAGTCCAAGATAAAAGGTTAAGAGGGGGACCAGCAGATTGTTTAATGGTTGTGTTGCTGGACTTCCATGTAGTCTACGGTGGATCGAGTTCCAGACCCAGTGGCTTAAAACTCAAGCTGGGCACCTATGTGTGCATGCCCAGAATCCTAAGAGGTGATTGGAGGATAAGAGACTGTGGTGTGGCCATCCTCTCTGGCGGGTGATTTCTCGTTTTCTGTCTCTCTGGCAAGCACACATGCCCTATAGTAAAAATCTCTCTTTCAAAACAAAACAAAATAAGAAAATGGCTAAGAGGTTAGAGAATTTGATACCTTTCCTTTGATCACTCCAAAGATGCAGAGAGGCCACTGATCTCACTGCTATAGTGGTGGGCCCAATATGCGAACGTGTCCTTGCTCAGCTATTGACCTAGAAACCTGAGAAAAGGTCAGAGAGGGGATAGTCCTGATGTCTCTTATGATTGGTAGATAAAATTTTAATTTCTCCAGGGTAGAAAAAATTATAATTGTTCCAAGTAAATTTTGTATTTTCACTAAGATTTCTTTTTTTTTCCCCCTACAGTACTCTTTCCATTTCTCTCCCCATTTTTTGATGCCATCAATGTCTGTTTATTTCCACGAGATGTTTTAAACTTTTTTAAACAATCCGTATTAAGGATGAAAGAAGGTCGTCTCAAAGATAAACAAAAGGTAAAATCTGGTGGTGGTTGCATCAGGATGTTCACTGTTTGATAATTTATTAGACTGTATATATATATGATTTGAACACTTCTCTGTCTTTTTTTAAGGTAGATAGACAGCTCTAAGTTTAGAGCAAGTGTACATTTTGGGGAGAATGGAAAAGGAGAGATCAGAGAAGAGATACAAGAGTGAGTCAGACAGGACCAGCAGTTAGCGTAATGGCTATGTCGCTGGACTCCCACGTAGTCGACCGCAGTTTGAGTCCCGGACCCGATGGCTTAAACTCACGCTGGGCGCGTGTGCACGCGTGCCCAAGATCCCGAGAGGAGAATGGAGGAGAAGGGATTGAGGCGTGACCATCCCCCCTGGGGGGTGATTTCCTGCTTTCTGTCTCTCTGTCTCTCTCTGTCTGTCTGGCGAGCGCACACACCCTATAGCAAAAATCTCTCCAAAAAAAAGAGTGATCAGAGAGACAGAATTTAAAATGTAGTAATAGATATCACAAAAAATATTATTGACATAAAAGCTTCTCACTTCTCTACCCTTCAATATGTATTAAAGGATAAAAATTACTGTTTTAAACTTATTTCACTGGTATTATTATTTCCCTAAATCTTAGACTGGCAAAGAATCCTTTCCATTCCAAGCTTCTTATTTTACACATGCTCCAAAGCAAAGCCCTTTCTGGCTACCTGGTGAAGTGTAGTCGGTGTTATAAAGTCTGAGCTCTCTCATGGCCTGGAGTATAGAGGTGCCTTCTCTGAGCCCTGAGGCTGCATGCTGGCTAACTTGCTTTCCCTTCGTGAGGCCTGAAGGCCAGCACAAGGATGTCTGCAGGTCGGGGTGCAGGACTGGGTACCCCAGGTGTCACTGAAAATATGTTGTATAGAGTTTTAGGAGGGTGGAATATTTTAAGATGTTGAAATAAATGTCAGGAGATTAATCTTTGTGTCCATTGGTAAAGAATTAAGGCAGGAGAACAAAAATGAGTGAAGTCCAGGAACTCTTTCTGAGTAAGCAGTTGTGACAGGAGAAGGATCAGGCAATTCTTTGGCCAGGAAGATGTATTGAAAAGACAGAGAAGTGGAGGATTAGAAAGGGCAAAAAAAAAAGAAAAAAGAAAAAGAAAAAGAAAAAGCAGTTTGATCCACCTTACCTGGATTTTCCAGAGAAAATCCTGCTTTCCAAAGTTTATAGATGAATGTTGACGTTCGCTTCTTACTCAGGCAACTAGTCAGATGTTTGGACTTAAAGGGGCCATATGTTGTACTTTTGATTTGCTTCTGACATCACAAATGACTGTCATTAAAAATTCTCTTTCTGCTTCCAGCACCGAGTAGATCTTCTTCAGCTGATGATTAACTCCCAAAATTCCAAGGAAATGGAGTCCCATAAAGGTAACAAAGGAATGCTTCAGAGGGCTACCTATGGGGCAGCAAAGAGAAAGAGAATTGTTCTGAAAATGCGTAGCAGTTTTATAGGTAGATGAGAATTTAAGCCAATTGCAAAATGACAGTTGTACAGATATTATAAATGGTAGCCAAAAGCATGTTCTAGAAACACACAGATTTATCTATGTTCAAAGCTTGAAGGGAAACTGTGAATAAGCATTTCATACTTGGACATCAGTCAGGGTTCTGTGGATCAACTACATTAGAACAAATGCCTATTTCTATCTTTCCCAATGTGACTTTTTTGATAAAGAAACTACAGTGTCACTGTGTATTACAGTAACCACTAGACACATGAGGCTATTAAGTTCTTGACTGTTTGCTTAGTACCAGTGAAAAACTGAATTTTAAGTTGTATTTAATTTTACTGAATTAAAATTTAGGGCTAGCCAATGGCCTGGTGGCTCAGACAGCTGGATCCCACATGGCTGACCATGTGATTCATGATCCTAGATCCAGTGGTTTGAAAAATATGCTGGGTGCATATGTGTGTGTGTGGCCAAAATCCTCAAAGGAAAGAGAAATAGAGAAGAGGAGACTGCTGCATGACCATTCCCCCTCAGAGGGTGTTTCACCTTGTCTGTCTTTCTCTGTCTCTCTATCTCTTTCTTGTGAGTGGATGTTACCCCTGGCAAAATTTTAAAAATGAGTAAATAGATATTCTTTTAAATTTAAAATTAAGAGACAGAAGATAATGTGGTGGTTAAAATGCTGGATTCCCATATGGCCAATCACAGTTCAAGTCCCAGACCCAGCATCTTGAAAATCACACTGGGCATGTGTGCCTGTGTGCTAAAAAAAAAAAAAAAAAGAAAAGAAAAAGAAAAAAAAAATCCAGAGAGGAGAATGGAGAAGGGATTGTGTTATGGCCACCCACCCTGGAGAGTGATTTCTCTCTTTCTCTGGTGATTGCACATGCTTTATGAGAAAAAAAAAAAAGAAAGAAACAAAAGTCCTAAATTTAAATGGCCACATGTGGCTAATGGCTACAATATTGGACAGCAGAACTCTAAACTTTGAGTTTTAGTCCAATTTTGCTTTAGTATGACAGGGTTCATGCTTATTAAAAGAAAGAATTAGTAGATGAATTTGCCCACAAGAGCATCACAGAAATCATCAATGGGAAATCAGAACTCTGTAGACCTTTCTCACACTCATTTCATATTCTTCTCACTTAGAGTTACATGGTTGGGTGGGCATCGTGCCTGCATCATTGTTTTGCATATATAGAGGACTTAATCCAGTCCTGATGAAACAGACCAGTGCCTGAGCACACTTAGTTTCTCTCAAGAGAAAAATCAAGAGAGAGGCCAATTTATAATCACAAGAGCTGTGATGGTAAGCATGAGGAAAAGCAACAGAGGGGCATGAACTAAGGAAGAGGGCATTCAGGTCCTGATTGAATAAACTTTGTAAATTCCTTTCCTTTGTTCCTCCTTCATATTTAATTGTACATCTCCATAGCACACAACTGAGTTTTTAAAAAATATGCATTATGTTAGCTTCAAATTAAGGATATTACCATATATATCTTTCTCTTTGGAGAACTTTACATTCTTATGTCTGTCAAGCACTTCCTCTCCAACCCCCTCTCCAGGCTCCTCTCTGTAATGTCTGATATCCATACTTATCTTCCCTACCATTATCTTTTCAGATCTTTCATCTCTGTCGTAGAGTAGAGATGTTCAGTATATATTGAATAGGGACATACAGTGTTTGTCACTGTTCTCCTAGCTCTGGGTCTATCTTTGTAGTTTCTGTACATCCTGAGATCACCAGATGAAAACTTCTACTCCAGGTCTGTTATCATCTGGTGCCTTTCCTAGGTGTAATCTATGCTTCTCAAGCTAGGTTGTGTACACAAATCATCACTTCTTCGAGAAGTTCAGATTTTGATTTGGTAGTTCTAGGTCAAGGCTAAAGATTTGAATTTCTAATAAACGTCCAGATATTGCTGATGCTGCTGGAGCATAGACCACACTTTGAGTGGCAAAAATTTATCTGTAATCCAATATTGTCCTCTTAAATTCCCTCAAGTTCCTTCAAACATGTGGAGAAAGTGTTTTCTCTACAATTAAATCTTGAAATTGCAAATTCTGTCAAAAATTTTCAATGTATATCTTAGCTAGACTAATTCAAATTCTTATTGGGGGAGACTGCTACATCATGTTTTATTTACAGCTGAAATACATTTTCAATGAACCAAGTAGCATACTGATAACACTATGTAGTATGATAGACAGAAATTAAACATGTTGGAGATGAGGATGGCATAATTAGAAGCAGATGGGAAAGAATGTTACAGACTTTGGGAAAAACTGGATCCCAATTCAATTGCCTGGTTTCAGCCCTGTAATATTAGCATAAAAACTACACCTAATATGACTCTGAATTGCTTTTCCATATACTCCCCTAGCAATTTGGGATCTTCATTTGGATTTCTCTTCATCTAAAAGTTGATGTTTACATTGACCTGTTTTACCTAAAATGCCTTTTTTTCTCCTTTTAGCTCTGACTGATCTGGAGCTTGTGGCCCAATCAATTATCTTTATTTTTGCTGGCTATGAGACCACTAGCAGTATTCTTTCCTTCATTATGTACACTTTGGCCATTCATCCTGATGTCCAGAAAAAACTTCAGGAGGAGGTTGATGCCACTTTCCCTAATAAGGTGAGTGGACTTCCTGGGAGAATTTTTGCAAATGTGTAACCATTGATTTAAGCCAGCTTTATTAAGGAAAAATCTAAAGAAAGAGAAAGAGAGAGAGAGAGAGAGAGAGAGAGAGAGAGAGAGAGAGAGAGAAACATAGGTAATGAATGCTATTTAAAGAAATAGAAATCTTTGTAAAACAGTGCTGGACCTGGTATATCCCTTATCTAATGCCAAATAAAAACCATACATGAGGGTCCAACAGGTGGCATGGTGGTTAGAGTGCTGGACTTCCACATAGCTGACTGCGGTTTGAGTCCTGAATCTGGCAGCTTGCTTTTCACTTTCCCCCTCTCTCTCTGTCTCTGTCTCTCTCTGGTGAGTACGTGTGCCTTGTAGCAAATTTTAAAATAATTAATAAAATTAAATACATTATTCTTAAAAAAAAATACACAAAACTTCAGTGGCATCTAATCAGAAGTTTTCATTGGTCAAGTGCCTGGATAATTAGTTCCGCTGATTTTGGCTGGATGTGCTGTGGTCTGGTTGTTGGTGATCAAGCCTGTCCTTACCTGGACTAGGCAGGCTGACTCAGCTCTGTTCACCACACCTCTCATATCCAATCTTAGGCTACTGGTGAATAAACCAGGATATGAATCAGAAAGGTTTCCAAGCCAAATTCTTAACCTCTACAATATGGCCTCTCAAACCTAACACCAGGTGACAGGCACACATCACCTACACTGTTTTCAGATCTCTTCCCAAACAGGGCCTCTTTGCAGTGTGAAGAGACCTGGTCTCTGGAGATGGCATGGCTGATTTGGTGGTGAGGTAAACACAAAGGGGCTTTCTTTAATGCTTACATTCAAGCCTTAAAATATCAACTAGGTCACTATTCCAGCCACCGAGAATGGGACTGAGTGGGGTTTTCATCCTCTCTGTAACTTTCACCAAAACTGAAATTGGGTGCCCTGTTAGCACCCAATAGTAACCTTCTTTTGGCATAGTTGGGATAGAATGGGACCAGTTTCTCCTCAAATTATTCATAGAGTTTTATATAATATAGTGTTTCCCTTCACATTTTACATATATAATCAAGAGTTCCCAAATGGAATTTTTCAAATAAAAAGCCTTATGTGGGTTAGGAGATTTGCTCTTTTACACATTCTCTTTCCTTGGTACAGATGTGTGGCCTCTCTTTCAAAAGGAGACAGTGACTTTGGCATATTTTGCTTGAGAGTAATAGTCATAGTCTATTAGTCATATTTGTTCTCATGAGAGAAAAAAACTACTATATCATAATGTTAAGGAATTCAGGCCTTGGGTAGGAAATTGACCCAAAGGTCTCCCATATTCATAATGACTCCACTCAAACATCTCAATGGACCACTGAGCAGGTCAAAGAACATGATAGTTATTAAAATGTCTTACAGGGGCCAGTAGGTAGCATGGTGGTTAGGTCACTGAACTCCCACATGGCCAACCATGGTTCAAGTGCTAGACCCAGTGGTTTGAGGATTATGCAGGGCACATGTGCATGCATGCTCAAAATCCCAAGAGGAGAGTGGAGGAGAAAGGATTGGAGCATAGCCATCCCCAGGAGGATAATATCTCAGTTTCCTTCTCACTGTCTCTCTCTGGCAAGCACACATGCCCTATGGCAAAAACTTAATTAATAAGAGAAGAAAGAAGAAAGAAAGAGAAAGAGAGAAAGAGAGAGAGAGAGAGAGAGAGAGAGAGAGAGAGAGAGGGAGGGAGAGAGGGAGAGAGGGAGAGAGGGAGAGAGGGAGAGAGGGAGAGAGAAAGAAAGAAAGAAAGAAAGAAAGAAAGAAAGAAAGAAAGAAAGAAAGAAAGTCAGTCTTATAAATGTTAAGGTTCTTTACCAGTATGAGTTACTCTTTAAAACTCCTAACAACATTTCAGTAATGCTATAATACTGACTCAAAGTTCATTCCAAATCTCAATTTATCTAAATCTGTTTCTTTCTTCCCAGGCACCTCCTACCTATGATGCGCTGATGCAGATGGAGTATCTTGACATGGTAGTAAATGAAGTTCTCAGATTATACCCAGTGGCTGGCAGACTTGAAAGAGTCTGTAAGAAAGATGTCGAAATCAATGGGTTATTCATTCCCAAAGGAATAGTAGTCATGATACCAAGCTTTGCTCTTCACCGAGACCCAAAATACTGGCCAGAACCTGAGGAGTTCCGTCCAGAAAGGTACAAAACCTCTGGGAAAGCGAATCTACCCTAAATCAGGCTGATTCAAGCACATTCTGAGGTATCTCAGTGTAGATGACAAACATGTGGTTATACAATCATTAGTTTGTAAGTCTTTATTTTTAGAAGTTTTTTTTTTTTTTTTTTTTTTTTTGAGAGGTTTCTGCTATAGGGCACATGCACTCACCAAACAGAGAGAGACAGAGAGACAGAAAGCGAGAAATCACCCCCCGGGGGATGGCCACACCACAGTCTCCTCCGTTCTCCTCTCGGGATCTTGGGCACACACGCACACGTACGTGCCCAGCGTGAGTTTAAGCCACCAGGTCTGGGGCGCAAACCGCAGTCGACCACGTGGAAATCCAGCGACATAGCCATTATGCTAACTGCTGGTCCCAGAAGTTTTTTATTACAGAAGTTATCATTACCCAAATTGTGGACTAGAAATTACAAACTGTAGACTAGAAAAAAGAAAACAATAGCCATCCACAATGCCAGGGCCTTAAGATAAGCCTCATTAGTAATGTGATAAATTATAAACATTTTTCTGTGTGTATATAGTTTTTTTTTTTGAGAGAGAGATTTTTGCTATAGGGTGCATGTGCTTGCCAGAGAGACAGAGAGAGACAGAGAGACAGAAAGCGAGAAATCAGCCCCCCCAAGGGGGATGGTCATGCTGCAATCTCTTCTCCATTCTGCTCTTGGGATTTTGGGCATGTATGCAAATGTGCCTGGCATGAGTTTTGTTTTTTTTGTTGTTGTTGTTTGTTTGTTTGTTTGTTTTTAGGAGAGGTTTTTTTTTTGCTATAGGGTGCGTGCGCTCGCCAGACAGACAGAGAGAGACAGAGAGACAGAAAGCAAGAAATCACCCCCCAGGGGGGATGGCCACGTTGCAATCCCTTCTCCTCCATTCTCCTCTTGGGATCTTGGGCACACACACCTGGCGTGAGTTTTAAGCCACTGGGACCGGGACTCGAACCGTGGTCGACTACGTGGGAATCCAGTGACATAGCCATTACGCTAACTGCTGGTTCCCTCTGCCTGGCATGAGTTTTAAACCACCAGGTCCGGGACTTGAACCGTGATTGACTATGTGGGAGTCCAGCAATGTAACCAGTATGCCATCCCCTGGTCCCTAGATATAGATTTTTAGCAGTTAGAATGATATCATCTTACGTTTGCTTTTGAACTGCTGCATACGGTATTTAATAATAAACTACACATTATCCTATGTTATGATTGTATGATTGTATGTATATGCCATAATTTACTTAACCGTTCCTTTCAGTTTTTCTGTGCTATTCCCTCTAGCTCTCTGAATTTGGTATAAATGTGAAATGTTTTCATATTCCTTTTTTTCATGACATGGTCCCCACTTCCTTTAGTGTAATAGTAAAGGTGCAGGCTGAGGACCTCTGACATCCTCATCCCTGATGGTTTAAGTAGCCTCATTGAGGAAAGAGGAGAGCACATATCCTCTTGGCCTGTCCATGTCTGCAGCGCTCTGCCAGCTCCCTTGTGTTCTCAGTAGTTGGTGACTCTCCATTTTGGGAGAGTCAACTGCTTTCTAGAGGGTGGAGACATTCCTTCATGAAGGTGTCTTGAGCATGCCTTTGTGAATCTGAGAACCAATGTTGTTTTTGTGGTGTTTGTTTTATTAACTTGTTTTTATCTTCTATTGTGGAAACAGATTCAGTAAGAAGAACAAGGACAATGTAAATCCTTACATATACATGCCCTTTGGAACTGGGCCACGAAACTGCATTGGCATGAGGTTTGCTCTCATGAACATAAAACTTGCTCTCACCAGAGTAATGCAGAACTTCTCCTTCAAACCTTGTAAAGAAACACAGGTCAGAGAGTAAACTTTTTGCATGCATGGTTTTTTTTGTTTGTTTTTTTTTTTGTTGTTGTTTTTTAATTTGAGGGGGTCTATGTATAAAAGATAATATGCTTGTTCATCTTTCAGTAATTTGTTCTATGGGCCAACCAATCTATTTGGAATCATCTATGAGCTTTAAGGGTCCTTCATTTCTGATGTTTTAAATCTGTGGCTTTATAAAGACCAAACTATAAAGGTCTTCTAGAATCAATGCAAATCAGCAAGACTTAGTTATGTGCAGTCTCTTTGAACTTGAACAATGTTTTAAATGCACTTTCAAGTCAACTGGAGATGGGGACGTGTAGTGTACAGTCATGAAGTGCAGTGATTACTTCATCATGATTTCCAAATGGTGCTCTCCTCCACCAGAACTTAAAGAAGTTCTCAGAAGGTCTCAACCATTGGCTGTACGTTGGACTCACTGGGGGGCTTTTAAAAAATCGTAATTCCTGGGTCATCTCAGAATTCTAAAGTAATTGGTTCTCCCAAACAGCCAAGGTTGAGAATCACTGGTTAACAGCATTTTTACTAGCTACAAAGAACTCTTACAGTACAGAGCCTTCCTATTTCACCTCACTGTCCAACAGCCCTGCTCCAGATAAGCTGGGTTCCTTTTACATCCCCGTAAGAACTCTATGAATTTTTTTCTCTCTCCTCATTCACTCATTTCCAAGTCCTAGTTCAATCCTCAAGCTCTCCAAGGAGACTTCTCAATCTAGCCCATGACCCATTCACTCCTGACCTCTGTAATTGGTTACTCTAGGCTTTTTTTTATCAGCACCTAATTTAATATTTGTCACTAAAACATCCAGTTTGGTTCTCTACACTTTCTCAGTATCTAGGAATGTCTTCCTCACTTAACTATATCACCTCATTTTACTCCCTGTATAAACTCCCATTGATGCACTGAAGATTACTTTATTGCAAGCATTTAGTAAATGTTTAAGAAGAGATTTAAAGTTTATTTGAAATTCTTAGATTCAAATGTCAAACTATCTAAATTTTTAAATTTAACAAATGGCATTTGTTGTGTATGTGTGTGTGTCTGTCTGTCTGCAGGGAAAATATATAAATACCATTTGGAATATTAAAACAATAAAATGTGACATTTATAGAAAGATTTGGAATCTCTCTTCTAAGGAATTTAAAGAACAGTTGTCATTGATTCATATCAAGCAAAGCCCTATGAGGCTTATTTGTGAATTTAATGAGGATTAAATTCAATTAGAATTTGTGAATTTAATTAATCTAGTTAATTAGAATTTAATTAGGATTAGTGAATTTAATATGCAACTCTTCCCCTTGTAGGCTTTCTGCATAGCTTCCATTTTATGTGCGACTTTAGGGCAACCATGTAGCCATCTTGTGTGTGTAGACACGGGCTCAACCCTGAGACAAAGTGGGTCTCTGGCCTATCTGAGACAGGACAGGTACTCTCTGGCAAGCTCTCAGTCATCTATAGGCTGGCATCTCTCAATTACAACAACAATGTTCTTATCTATCACTCAACTGAGACGAAAAGGTTAACTTTATTGGTGGCTTCATTAACACTAGAGGAGTGACTCGATGAGAATGAGGCTAAAACACTGTAGAACTCAGAAGGACCCCAATAGTACCACCCTTGGAAGCTCCTAAGATATGTTATAAAGCAAAAGCATAATGTCTCCTACATGCCTCTTCCCATCAGAAATCAGATGGGTTCAATTGGGAGATGTGACTGCATTCTAGAAGTCAAGGACTGCCTACATAATTAAAATATGTAACAATTACTCAGGGTTACATGATAAGTTTCAATATACACAAAACCAACTTGGCCGACCCCATTGCCTAGTAGTTAAGGAAGCCATATCCCACATGACTGACTGCTGATTAAATCCTAGCCCCAGTCACTTGAAAAACATGCTAGGCTCAAAATCTTTTTTTTTTTTCTTTTTTTTTTTTTTTTTGGAGAGGTTTTTGCTATAGGGCGCGTGCGCTCACCAGACAGACAGAGAGAGACATAGAGACAGAAAGCGAGAAATCACCCCCCAGGGGGGATGGTCACGCCGCAATCCCTTCTCCTCCATTCTCCTCTCGGGATCTTGGGCACGCACACACATGCGCCCGGCGTGAGTTTTAAGCCACCGGGTCCAGGATGCGAATCGCAGTTGACTACGTGGGACTCCAGCGACATAGCCATTACGCTAACTGCTGGTTCCCTAGGCTCAAAATCTTAACAGGATGGAGAAATGGAGGAGAAGGGATTGCAGCATGACCACATATTGGGGGATGCTTTCTACCTCTCTCTTCCTTTGTGAGCACGCATGCACTCAGACAATTAAAATATAAACAAAAAAATAACCTTAAATTATATAGTTTTCAAAATGGCTTGCTATAATATCCAGGAATCTGATTTCAGTTTTGTTTGTTTACTTCTTTTATTATATGGTATGCACGTACTGGACAGTGAGAGAAAAACTAAGAACCATCCTCCAGAGAGGATGGCCCATCACAGTCCCTTCTCCTCCAGTCTCCTCTTAGGTTTCTGGGCATGCATGTACACCCATTCAGCATGATTTTCAAGCTGCTGGGTCTTGCAGTCTAATACCCTGCCATGTAAGATCTAACACCTTAAGCTCCAATGCCACCTACTTGGCACCTAAAAATTTCAATTTTTAAAATAAATTATTTTTTTCACTTAAAAGTTAAATCAAGAAGAATACAAGCCACGGCTGGACCCATAGCACAATGGTTAAGAGCTAACATTGGGAGCCAGCTCCCACATGGCTGACTGTGGTTTGTATCTCAGCTGTGGTGGTTTGAAAAATATGCCAAAAAAGAAAAACAGAAAAATATGCCAGGCATGTGTGCATGTGTGCCCAAATTCCTGAAGGGAAGGAGAAATGTAGGAAAGGGATTGTGGCATGACCATATCCTCTGGGGATTGTGTTCTCTCTCTCTCTTTCTCTTTCTCTCTCTCTCTCCCTCCCTCTCACAAGGGCACATATTCCTTGGCAATAAAAAACATATTTTTTAATACAAAAAAAAAAAAAAAAGAACACTAGCCTACATGATTTTGTCTCAGGTCTGGTACAGAATAGGTGGTCAACAAAATATTTTGTTGAGTGAATGGATGAATGAATGCTTTCATAATCCTGTCTTGACACAATTTACAGAATAAAAAATATGAGAAGAACTAGCCAGTGATATGGTGGTTAAGGCAGCTGGATCCTGCCACCTGCACAGATGGAGTCCCATACCAAGCAGTTTGAAAAACGCTCTGGGCACTGTGCATGAATGGCCAAAATCCCAAAAGGACTGAGACATGGAGAACACATTGTGGTGGGACCATGCCCCATGAGGGGTGCTGTCTTCCTTTCCTTCTCTACCTCTGTGTGTGTGTCTCTCTGGTGAACACATGTGTCTTGTACTAAATTATAGAAGAAAAAAAAAGAATAAAGAATTTGAGTTACATGATGCTAAAAGCACGTATATGTTTGTTAAGCATTATTTTACTTAATGTGTCTTTTCTCCTTTACTTCTGTTGGCGGTGATGCTTCATTGCTTTTAAATATGCTTGTCTAACTGTTGCAGATTCCCTTGAAATTAAACAAGCAAGGACTTATTCAACCAGAAAAACCAATTGTTCTAAAGGTGGAGTTGAGAGATGCGACCATAAGTGGAGCCTGATTTCCCTAAGGATTTATGTTCGTTCTTCCGCGAAGCTGTATCACAGGACACCAGAGACGTCTTCACTTTGTGAATAAAATCTAGAAGTAAAGATGGTCTTAACCTATTGCATCTGATGAACGATGAGGGATTCTGTACATTCATTGAGCTTTGTCAGTGTCTGAGTGTTTTATATGTTGTGTAATAAAGGTGGTGACTAAGTGCCAGCCATGTAGACTCAGCCTCTCTGGTTCTCATAGCACTATCTCCATCCACCCCCAGTTAGCACCATCAAGTCTTCCTGAGCTCTGATTACAGGATAAATGTTCTTCAGCCATTTTATCAATAATTTGTAATGAAAATGAGAAATATTGTGATGATTCTCATAGTAACATTTATGTTTTATTTCCAGTCTCCTATAATAAGTAGTATATTGAGAAAGTCAATAAACATATCTTTGTAAAAATATGATCTAATGCCTTTGTGTACATTAAAAGAGAATCTAGAGGACTGAATCAGTGAGAACAAACCACTAAATATTCACACAATCACTGGTTGTGTGGGGTACTTTTCAGAACTCCAATTTTTGTAACATTCAACTAAAGCAGTTGTTACTATACTTTTAATATTTTTTCTCTCTTTTTTTGGAGAGGTTTTCGCTATAGGGCGCGTGCGCTCGCCAGACAGACAGAGAGAGACATAGAGACAGAAAGCGAGAAATTACCCCCCAGGGGGGATGGTCACGCCGCAATCCCTTCTCCTCCATTCTCCTCTTGGGATCTTGGGCACGCACGCACACGCGCCTGGAGTGAGTTTTAAGCCACCGGGTCCAGGACGCGAACCGCGGTCGACTACGTGGGAGTCCAGCGACATAGCCATTACACTAACTGCTGGTTCCCACTTTTAATATTTTTTGAGATATGTTTGCTATAGGGTGTGTGTATGCTCACCAGACACACACACACACACACACACAGACAGAAAACAAGAAATCACCCCCCAGGGAAGACGGCTACACCTCAATCCATTCTCCATTCTCCTTTCAGGCATACACGCATGCACACCCAATGTGAGTTTTAAGTTGCTGAGTCTGGGACTCTAACCACAGTCAACTACATGGGAGTCTAGCAACATTACCATTAGTTTAATATTTTAATTTCATCTCCCCTGCCATTTCTGGACACAGGAAGCTCATTTTCTTATAACTCTTCATATACAATTGTCAACTCCCAAGTATCCTAACACAATAAACATTGAATAAAGAAGGGTTTATTGGTCCATTGGGCAGCAAAGCTAAAAGCATTTGCCAGTTTTAGCTGGTAGAAGCTGCACAAGGTTCTTCCTTTCCTTTATTGCTCTTTCCTTTCCCTTCCTGAATAATCCAGTTCCAAAGTCATTGGGTGCATCACAGCAAGGTACTGGCCACAACATTAGCGCAAAGCAAGGAGTCCAAGACCGGGTAGGGCAGAGGGGTTGAGGGGTAGCCTGGCCTTGGTGTGACAGCTCAAGAAGGTGAGAAAGAGTCCACTCAGAGGGGTGGCCTCATGAGAGCAACTGGAGCCTAGATGGGGCGGAAAACCAGGTGAGGTGAGGAGAGAACTGTGAGTGGAAAGGGGTGGATGGGGTTGGCTACGTAAAGGGGGATTGACCAAATAATAGGATTTCTCAAGCTTGGTTTCTTTCTACTGGAGAAGGGAGTCACTGATTCAGAAAGGGAGAAACTTAGAAAAAAATTCAGCCTAGAGTGGAATGTCTTTGTA
Source organism: Tupaia tana (assembly GCA_026018925.1). NCBI lineage: Eukaryota > Metazoa > Chordata > Mammalia > Scandentia > Tupaiidae > Tupaia > Tupaia tana. Next base: position 49,529,028 of record JAKSZU010000016.1, on the reverse strand, counting down.
AATTCATGCTTTTCTGGATGCCTGATAAATAGACAATGTAGATAGATGACAGATGGGTAGGTGATAAATAGATAGATGCCCCTTAGGAAATTGATGGGGACATATCAAAAAGACACAGAAGCCAGCCTGAGGGCCTTCTACTAACTAAGTAAAAGACCATTTGGACAGCATAATAAATAATGAAATTAAGAGACTATAATGAAATAGGAAAACATGAGTACATACAGGTATATCCAAGTAAATGAATAAACTGAACATTTGATAAATATTACTGCACAGTTTCAAAGTCGACTACCAAAATACCCACTACTTATAAAGGGAAAGAGTGACTGCTCAGGGAAGAAACCTGGCACACCCCCCTGAATCAAGTCATCAGAGGCTACATCATCGGGAATAGGGTAAGTCAGTCCTGGAGACCTGCAACGATGCAGTGAGGACACAGGGTCACCTCTGTGAAATTCCTGTCAAGGAGGCAAACCTGAGCAAAATTATGAAAAACATCAGAACCTGGAAAATTCCTCTCCCAGCCTGTGACTGCAATCTTTAGCAAAGGGAGATCAGGAGAGCCAAACCCATACTGAGCAGCATCCAGACTGAAGGAGACTAAGAGACGCAACATAAACACACTTGGGTTGGATCCTTCTGCTACAAAGAACATTATTGTCACTGTGGGGAAACTCACATGGTGCCTGAGGATTAGGTGGCCCAAATGTATCAGTGTTAACTTTCTGAGGTTGATGGTCATATTGTGATAATGTAGGAAAATATCCTTGTTTTAAAAAAGTATAAAGAATTTTGGGGCCGGCAAGTGGCACGGCGGTTAAAAGCGCTGGACTCCCACATGGCCAACCACGGTTCAAGTCTCGGACCTGGTGGCTTGCTTTCTCACTTCCTCTCTCTCTCTCTCTCTCTCTGTCTATCTCTGATCAAACTGGAAAATAATAATGATAATAATAAATAAAAAAGTTAAATAAATTAAAAAAAATTAAAAAAAAAAGTATAAAGAATTTTATATCAGCAGATGGAGTGATGGTTATGTTGACCTACTCCTACCAAGTCAAGTCCTGGACACAGAAGCTTGAAACTCACCCCGGGCACATGTGTGTGTGCCCAAAATCCCAAGAGGAGAATGGAGGAGAAGGGATTGTAGTGTGGCCATCCCTTCAGGTGGTTGGTTTCTCGCTTTCTGTTTCTCTCTGTCTTTCCTGAGATCACATGCACTATATAGCAAAAATCTATCCATCTTAAAAAAAAAAAAAAAAAGAAAAGAAAAGAAGTAAGAGGATTATAGAACCAGTCCATGGCATAGTGGTTAGGGTAGCTGCATCTACCACATATGGCTATGCAGTTCAAGTCCTGGACTCTGTGGCTTAAGAAACATGCCGGATGCATGTGTGCCCAAAGTCCTGAAAGGAGAGATTGGGGAGAATGGACTCTGGTGTGATTATCTCCCCAGGGGTATTTTTTCCCTCTCTCTCTAGCTTTCTCTCTCTCTCTCTCTCCCCCGCTTTCTCTCTCCAGTGAGAGCATACACCCTCTGGGAGAATTTTTTAAAAATAAATAATTATAAAGTTTAGGTCACCAACTTACTTTCAGATGGTACAAGTAAATAGTTTTTTAAACACACTTCTGTCCAAATTTGTGATCACTTTAGTGTGGGGAGGGCACACGGGCATTTTTCCCTGTGTAAAAAAGTACTTTTCCCTCTCTCTTAGACTTGCAGATATTGCTCATTCATTTATTTATTTTTTTAACTCCCAGAGGGAGCATGCACTTGACAGAAAGACAGACAGCAGAGGACAGAGGGGAAGAAAATAAACTCCAGATGGTGTGTGGACCAATTGCAATAGCTTTTCCTCCATTTTTCCATCATGCCAAGACCTTGGGTTCACACGTACATGTGCCAGGTGTGTTTTGCAAGTCACAAGCAATCAGGATTCCAACTGTGGGGTTGGTCATGTGGGATCCAGCTCCCTCAATCACTAGGCTAAGGGGCTGGCCCATTATCATTCATTTAATAGAAGAAGGCAGTACTACTCAGTGATTGAGAGCATGGGCATTGAAGCTGGAGCTTCCGGGTTTTCTTTTCTTTTCTTTTTTTTTTTAATTACTTCTTTAATTTTATTTATCATGATTATTATCATTTTTCAATTTGCTACAGGACATGTGCACCCACCACAGAGGAAGAGAGAGACAAATGACAAAGTGAGAAAGCAAGTTGCCAGGTCTGAGACTCAAACTGCATTTGGCCATGTGGGAGTCCAGTGTCCCAGCACTGTGCCACCTTCTGCCTCCTTTCTGGATTTTGAATCCAGGTTCAATCTTGGGTGTAGTCTAGATAAATCATTGCTTTAAGCAAATGAGGTACTTTTTGCCCCTGTGCATAGCTAAGCTCACAGAGTTTGGACTGAATTTTAGCACATATATGCCCCTCAGCTGAATGCCAGTGTGCAGAGCAGCTCTGCACCAGCCACTGTCTTAGCTCAGGTTTCCTAAAAGGAGAGCCTGAGACGGGGATGTTGGTGCATGTGATTTATTGAGAGAGAACTTCCAAGTGAAGGGGAGTTAGGGGAACTGGGGAAGATGAGAGAGAAAATTGGAGTAAAGAAGGAGTTTTAGCAGAGCATTGATTCAGCCTGATCCCATGAGGGAAAACTCGAGCCAGAACTGTATTTCAGAGCCAAGCCCATTTGGGGACTATTAACATAGAATCTCAGATAATCTTATTTTCCCCATTAAACACTTGAGATTACTGAGATTTACAAAGGGTATTAATAATTTACTAGGTATCCCATTGTTAGCAAATAACCAGCTCTAATTCAGATCATTCTCATTCCACATTACATGGTCAGGAAACAGAAAGTTATTTTCAGCTAGAGAAATAATTAAAACTGAAATGGCGAGTTTAATGTAAACCAAAAAGTACACAAGTATATGGTTTAAGATGTTAAATATAACAAGGACAAATTCTAAACATCTAATTTAGTACCTGGATCATAATAGGCACTCCATAAATATTTGTTAAATACAATACATATTATAAGAACTATCAATAATATGTATTTTTATTATGTAAGTATACAAAATATATTACTCCTTCCCTTCCAAAATCTACTGTAATTCAAGAAAATCTCAGGTCTATGCATATAACTTTCATGTCATCCATCCTTTCTTTCAAAACAGTTTCAACCACTCTTACTTTCATGATTCCAATATTAAGCAACACACTCCAATTTCATATTCCATAAATACTCTCTGGTGGCATGTTTTATATATGTTTCTCTTAATGAAAATAGCAAAGGGAAAACTCCCTTATACGTTTACCTTTCTACCGTTTTCTGAGCATCACTGGCCTTGCCATCGTTTGTATTTTTCCAGAGAGTGTGTGTGCTCACCAGAGAGACAGAGAGAGACTGAAAGAAAGAGAGAAAGCACTCCCCAATGATCCCTGGTCATGCTTGCAATCCTTTTCCTCAATTTCTCCATCTCACCAGGATTTGGGTCACACATGCACTTGTGCCCGGTGCGTTTTTCAGGCTACTGGGATGGGGATTGAAAGTGTGGATGGCCAAAGTGTGGAGGCATTCGGAGATCCAGTCCCAAGAAATACAAAGGACCCTCAATAGAATCAACCCAAGAAGATCTTCTCCAAGACACATTATAGCCAGATTGACCAAAGCCACAAAGACAAGATACTAAGATTGGCAAGAGAGAAGTGGCAAGTTACCTATAAAGGATATCCCATCAGGCTAACAGCAGAGCTCTCATTGGAAAAAAATGTGAACGAGGAAAGAATGGGAAAATATAATCAAAGTGTTAAGGGAAAAGCAAGTTCAAACAAGAATACTGTACCTGGCAAGATTATCCTTCATATGGGGAGAAAAGGCAAGAACATTCTCAGATAAACAAAACCTGAAACACCACCAGACCAGATCTCCAAGAAGTTTTGAAGGGAGTGCTATACCAAGAAAATTAAATCCAGACACACAGAAATAAGAGTCCAAAACTAAGAAAATGGACAGATTAATTGTGGGAACAAGTCTGGAGTTGAATATTATATCCCAGAATTTAATCAGGAAGATTGACTGAACTGATGAAATAGAATTTTATGACTTTTGACTAAAACATTGCTGATTTTCTTCTAGGCTTTGTTTTTCAGTTTTAAGAATTTTGGTCCTGTCTTGAGCTGCCTATAGGTTCATGCACATACTATTAGAACAGAATCCTAACCTGTTTCCTGGCTTTAAGTTTTAAGTAAAGTTACTTAGCACTTTTTTATTTATTAAAGCTAAAACTGCTTTTCTTGAAATAAAAAAAATATTAAAAATACCTACTTAATGATCATAGTAATCTCTATAGCATCAGTCAGTTGCTACCTTATAGAATATTAGTTCTACTCAGAGTTTCATGCCTAAAGTCAGACATATATTCACAGATATGTATATACCAGCTGAACTTGCTATTGAGCATAATTAGATTATTTAAGAAATTTTGTGAATCAATAAAATGTGGGGGGAAAAGGAATGGAAAACAACTGTAGACACCTGAGATAGTATGTGTGTGTGGGGGGGGAATGGCAGCGGGTGAGAAACAGGGGGATAATATATATATATATATATATATATATATATATATATATACACACACACACACACATACATACATACATACACACACACAGATATATATATATATATGTATGTATATATATATATATCTGTAACTAGAAATGGAAAATTTTTTATGATAACATGTATGACTAAGCCACTATGCAGTATATTATGGATGGGAAATCACATTTTGTATGCTGTGATGATGCTCAGTGAATGAATGTAAATTAATTAATTAATTAAAAATTTTAAAAAAGGAATGTACTCCATGGTGCTTGGATGCCTGATAACTAGTTAGAAAAGTGGGATTATGTGTTAACCATGTCATCTAGCAGCAGTCAAAGAACATAAAGGATCTAAGTCCATGAAAAACATTAGAGGCTTACCAAGATCAATTTGAGAAGTTTTTCTCATTCCACTCTATACCAAAGGCAACTACAATCAGTGGGTGCTAACATCTCTCTTCATTACCCTCCTCAGAGCCTTAGCTACATCCTTATTCCTCAGAGTATAAATCAGAGGATTCAATGTGGGAGTAATGATGCTGTAGAACACAGAACCAACTTTGTCTTGCAATGGAGTGTGCTGGGACCTGGGTCTCATATATGAGAAAATGCAGGCACCAAACCAGAGGGAAACCACCATGAGGTGAGAGCTACATGTGGCAAAGGCATTTCTCTTACTCCCAGCTGAACGCATCTGAATAACACTGTGCAGGATCAAGGCATAGGACGTAGAAACCAGGAGGATAGGAAGGAGGAGATTTATGATGCTGCTGATGTACACAATGCTCTCATAAATAGTGATATCACCACACACCAACTTCAAAACAGCTGGAAGCTCACAATAAAAGTGATGAATTTTCCGAAGTCCACAGAAAGGGAAGTGCATCAAGATTGCTGTGTGAATTAGGGAGTTCACAGTTGCTCCCGACCAAGACATGACGGCCATCATCAGCCCCACTTTTCTGTTCATGAGCACAGAATAACGCAGTGGATGACAGATGGCAACATAGCGGTCATAGGACATAAAAGCCAGGAGAAGACATTCAGCACCACCCACAGACAAATAGAGGAAGTGCTGGGTGGCACAGCCCACAAAGGAGATGGACTTCTTTCCAGACAGGTAGTTGGTAGCCATCTTGGGGATGGTTGTGGAGACATATATCAGATCCATGAGGGAAAGATGGCTGAGCAGGAAGTACATTGGTCTATGAAGGTGGGGATCAACATAGATGAGGAGAATGGTGAGGCTGTTGCCGCTCACTGCAATGAGGAAGAGCATCATGGTCAAGGAAAAAAGAAAAAGGTGGGTGAGGGAGTCATCAAAGAGCCCCTCAAGGATGAAGTCTGCCAGGGAGGTCTGGTTCTTCTGCCACATGTTTCCTTTTCAGCCCCTGAGAAAACAGAAAGTGGAGATAAAGGACAACACCAGAAACACTGGGGCCCAGCTTACCTGACAGAAAGCACAGTTTGATTAAAGAAATAATTTGTGAAGAAATGTTTTTCTATCCCTAATTATTCAACAACTCTAGGGACTAGCAGTTAGAATAATGGCTATGTCACTGGACTCCCACATAGTCGACCTCGGTTCACATCCTGGACCCAGTGGCTTAAAACTCACGCTGGGTGCGTGTGCGTGCGTGCCCAAGATCCTGAGAGGAGAATGAAGGAGAAAGGATTGTGGCATGGCCATCCCCCCTGGGGGGTGATTTCTCACTTTCTGTCTCTTTGTCTCTCTCTGTCTGTCTGGTGAGCACATGCTCCCTATAGCAAAAACCTCTCAAAAAAAAAAAAATTAAAAAACAACTCTAGGTATTAAAGCAATCTTTTTAAAACAGAGAATTAAAATTGTTCCCATTAATATGATCATAATGAATTTCCTGAATATTTGAACCTATTTAGTTCCAAATTTCAAGATAAGAGTCTCTTCTTATTATGTATAAAATAATAATAATATAAATATGAAGTGTCTTTTCTTATTTTATCAGACACATGTAATAAATACATAATGAATTTTGCTACCGAACTTGGGCCTTACACAGTTGTAGAAGCTGGTGAAGCAGTCTAGGTAAAGCTGTGACCTCTGAGCCTGATGCTGAAATTTCTAGTTCATGGGAGCAGGTGGTCAGAAAGGGAAGACAGATACAAGAAAGGACAGATCGTGGGCAGGCTGTAATGCACAAGCATAAGTTCTAACCACACAAGGACAGATTGAAATCCCTGTCATTTCTTGTTGCCTAGGAAGAGGTGGTGCAGGTATTTCGCTGAAGCTGGGGCCCTTCTTAATGAAACAGAATGCACACACCTGGTCCAGAAGCCAGAGGAGCTAAAGGAGGATCCAAAGGATGGTAGAGCAATTACAGGACTAGCCGCTGCTTTACACAATGAGGTGAGGCACAATGTGTGTAAGCAACAACGTAGCTGCTTCCCTTGTGCCCCATAAGTACCCCAAGAATCTTCCATGTGACCCACCTTGACTAGAAACACACAAAAATGGCAATTCTAGGAAATTTGGTTCATTCTAGTCAAGTGGACACATTACAATTCTACTAGAGTTCATTTTGGCAGACATATACATTGCCTTAAGCTATGTTTGATCTACAAATAAAAACAACAACCCATTTGCCTAACATGACGCAACCATCATACATACAACTAAGCACAGGCTAACCCTTTCCCCAGAAGAGAATACATTTTTTTTAATCTCTGGGTGCTATTTATTATTTTCTGATTCATATGTTCTCTGTCATATACTATAACTTAAAACAAAAATATTATGTTAATATTAATTAAAATATTAATATTCATCTAAAAACTAGGAAGACAGATGTATTACTACTATTAACAGAATGGATCATCCTTTCCAAGTGCTACACCATTCTTTGAATGTCAGTTACCCCCCTTTTCCCAGTCTTTCTTGTCATTGTCCATAGACCCATGAAAGAAACATCCAGGGAGACCAGCAGGTGGCATGGTGGTTAAGGTGCTGGACACTCCCACATGGCTGACCATGGTTTGAGTCCCAGACCTGATGGCTTGCTTTCTCACTTTCCCTCTCTCTCTCTCTCTCTGTCTCTGTGTGTGTGTGTGTGTGTGTGTGTGTGTGTGTGTGTGTGTCTGGTCGAATTAAAATAAATGAATGAATAAATAAAATTAAATAATTTTTAAAAAGAGAAAAAATCCATAGTAGCAGGACAAACATTATGCATGACTTCATCACCAAGGCCAGCCTAGCCACAGTCACCACTGTGTATCCACTCTGCCAATAGCTAAGATTAACACTAAGCCCCTGATATGGCGCCATTCTTTGGGGTGATCAGCCAGCTACTTAGTGTCAGACCAATTATCTTGCACCACTTCCATCATGGAAGGGAGAGTACTTTGTTCTTACATCAATAGACATCTGAATATGAATTTTCCAACCTTGCCTTCAGCACTGCTACCAAAAATGTAATCTATGGAGTTATCACATGCTTTATCCACCATGACAATATTCTATGCTGCACTGCTTCTGAACAAGGAACCAATTTCACAGCAAATGAAGTATAGAAATGGGTCCAGGCTCGTGGAATTCACTGTTCTTACCATAGGTCCTCCATCATCCTGAAACCGTTGGCCAAATGAAACAGTGAATGGCTTTTCAAAGACAGTTACAGCAACAGCCAGTTGACAACACCTCACATTGCCGGGGCGATGTCCTCTGAGATGTAGTATATACTTTAAATCTGCATCTAATTTAGGACACTCTTTCTCCTATAGCAAGGATTCATGGCCCCTGAAATCAAGGGGATGAAATAAAAGTCAGCCTTCTTATTATAAAAATCTACCATAGTTATTTACCTGAAATAAACAAGAGATAAGTCCTGGGAAGATCTGAGCATCTTCAGACTATGGATCAGACTAATAGAGCTGGGATTATTACATTTAATCAGCCAAATTTCTCATTTTCTCCTTCATCCAATTATCACATGAATACTAATCAGTATAACACTTTACCAGTTTGATTTTTTTAAATTCAAAAACCCAATCTAAACTGATCCCCCAAATATCTCTCTATCCTTTTTTGTTTCTTTCTTCTTAATGTTTCCCTAAACCTTCATGTGTTACTGGATTTTCTACTTACTAAGGGAAAAAAACTCAGACTATAATACATTTTTCAAGGTATAATTCTGCCAGTAATAAGGGGTCATATTTATTACCTCTCTCCCAGCAGATGCAGCCTAGGGTCTTATTTTTTTGGCTGTCACCTTACACTGTTATTCCACACTCAGCTTTTTGTTGACCACACTCCTCTATCTCACTCCAACATAGACAAGATATCCATACACTTGCCTGTTACATCAGTATTCATGTGCTTCTCTTTTTCCTCATTAGTGTCTTTCTCTAAAAATTTCCATAGTGTAGGTTTTCAGCATCTGATTCATGTTTCTTTCTCCCTTACACAACTGTCCAAAGAATTTCTCATTCTAATTTGTGGCCCTCCAGTGACTGTTTTTCTTTTGCCTTCTCAGGAAGCTTTCCTCGTGGACTGACCAAATATCATCCTGACTTAAGGGAGTAGCTGACAGTGTCTTAGTTCAATAAAGGTTTCCTGGATACCTCATGCCCTACTTATCTCACCTAGAATTTGCTCTGCCAAGACTCATGAGCAAAACAAGTATAGAAGTAAAATGGAGAGGGCAGGATAGGTCCACAGTGATCCAATGTGTGTGTCAGTGTGGTTTGAGCAAATCAATCATCTTCTGTTGTGCTCATTAGACTTCTCTAACCCTAGAAATCTCCGCTTTCTGGTGGAATGGCACAGAACCACCCTGACACAGTTATCATTGTTTGTGCTAATCACCCTGCTCACAGAGCAGCCTCTGGAGCCACAGGGCATATGATTCCGTAATGCTCTCACCATCTGTGTTCAGATTTGAGTCCATCAACACACATCATGACTAAGTATTTCATTTCTTTCTTTTTTATTTTTCCTAGAGATTTTTACTATAGGGTGAGTGTGATTGCCACAGAGACAGAGAGACAGAAAGTAAGAAATCACCCGTCAGGGGGATGGACGCATTACAGCCACAGTCCCTTCTCTTCATTCTCTTCCTGGGATCTTCAGCACACATGCACATGTGCCCAGCATGAGTTTCAAGCTACCAGGTCTGGATTCCAAACCATCATCTTGCACGTTGGAGTTCAGCATCTTAACTGCTATGCAACCTGCTGGCCCAAATATCTAACTTCTTTAGCTTCTACTAGTTGAGTCTTTGAGTTATGTATAAATAATCAGTGACTTTAAGCATATATTCAGCTCAACCCTTGATTCCAATATGAGAGCTTGGGCAATCAGAATTTCCACTAATATAAACTGTCTCTGAATAAATTTAGAGCATAATCATCAATGTGTCCCCAGTCTAAAGAAAAATTGTTTTGGACTATTCAAGGTACTTTCTTCTTAGCTTTATACCTCTTTTACTACTTAATAAAATATTAATTTGGCTTATGCAGACAAGACTGCATAAATGTTTCCTCACCTGCAATCATGGTGATAAGAATAGAGATAGAAACGGTCTGATGTAATCCAATCATGAGAGAAAAGGAGTACCACCTGTGAGAAATGAAACATCCTCCCAGCTCAGAGGTCCTATAATGTTTTAGCTGAGGCAAACTGAGAAACCTAAATAGATGGCATCAGGGATTCCAACCCAGAGGATGCATCCTGAATCTCTCCTGGAGACCATTACTCAAGATGTCAATTAGGCTATGCTGTATGCATTGAACTAAGTAAGCATCCTCAAATGACTTCATTTGGAGTTTGTTTCTAGCAGTCAGGGGAATGAAATATTTTGAGTAGTGTGGCTCTGAAGCTAACATAGGAATATTCCCTCCAAAGACCAATTAACCACAGAGAGACATTATTCCTAGGATCCCTGGACATTTTTTATTTTGGAATCCCTATCTCTCTAGTACTTTTCCATCCAAACCCTTTGAGAAGATATTTTGAGAAATAATCTAGTCTCTCTTTCTTCTTGCGGGTTCTCCATGTCCCATATCATACAAAAGAAGCCAAGAATTGGGACCAGCAGTTGGTGTAATGGCTATGTCGCTGGACTCCCATGTAGTCAACCACGGTTTGAGTCCTGGACTCAGTGGCTTAAACTCACACCAGGCGTGTGTGCGTGCATGCCCAAGATCCCACGAAGAGAAGGAAGGAGAAGGGATTGAGGCGTGGCCATCCCCCCTGGGTGGGTGATTTCTCGCTTTCTGTCTCTCTGTCTCTCTCTGTCTTTCCAGTGAGCACATGTGCCCTATAGCAAAAACCTCTCCAAAAAAAAAAAAAAAAAAAAACAAAGCCAAGGAATGAAGGCAAACAATTCTCACACTAGGTGTTAGCTGTAGTCCACTTTATACACTCCATTAATATGTGTAGATACTTCAGATACAGAAGTAAAAGAAGAAATAACTATTTATGTATCACTTCTTTATTTACTCACATCTCAATCTCACATCTTGCTCTTCTTCTCTGTTATAAGGACACGTTGAGCTAGTCTTTGTTTCTCCATCTCAACTCAGATACTCAAATGACTTTCTTCACTGTGGTTATCTTGTCTCAATATTGTTGCTTATTCTTTGAATAGATCCAACGTATCATCACTGTCTTCAAAACCTACAGTCTGCCATCTTTTATTTAGTACTCTCATTTATACCAGAATAGGTTATGTCTCTAGTTAGGGCAGCTGTGACATTTTATATAATTCATTTATTTCTTTGACAAATATTTGATGAAATTTTGCTATGTTCTAAGCACTGTACTATATAGTATGTATTCAGTGATTAACAAGTAAGTATCATTCCTTGGCCCCTTGGACTCACAGATACAACAAATACATCAAATTGTGTTATGGGTTTCTATTAATGTTATTTAAATGCAAATGACATATAACAAAGATAAGATGTGTATCATCTTAAGGGAGGGTGTAGGATCATAACAAGTAGAGTAGAACTGATCTTAAAATCAACTAGATTCAGCTTTCCCACTATACAAGGTGGAAGGTGAAAAAGCTGCAAAGCAGGATACTAAGAAGAAACCTGAAGCCAAGAAGGCTGATGCCAGTGGCAGGGTTAAAAAGGGTGACCCCCCCAAGGCTAAAAAGCCCAAGAAGGGGAAGCCCCATAGCAGCTGAAACCCCGTCCTAGTCTGAGGCATCGGCAGATACTCCTGGTCTGCCATGTGTTCCAGGAAGGCCATGTACAAGAAATACTCGGCCACTAAATCCAGGATCGAAAAGAAAAAGAAGGAGAAGGTTCTTGCAATTGTCACAAAACCAGTTGGTGGAGACAAGAATGGTGGTACCCAGTGGTTAAACTGTGGAAAATCCCTAGGTATTATCCTACTGAAGATGTGCCTCGAAAGCTGTTGAGCCATGGCAAAAAACTCTTCAGTCGGCATGTGAGAAAGCTGCGAGCCAGCATCACTCTCGAAACCATTCTGATCATCCTCACTGGACGCCTCAGAGGCAAGAGAGTGGTTTTCCTGAAGCAGCTGAGCAGCGGCTTGCTACTTGTAACTGGACCGCTGGTTCTCAATCGAGTTCCACTGCGTAGAATACACCAGAAATTTGTCATTGCCACCTCCACGAAAATTGATATTAGCAAAGTAAAAATCCCAAAGCACCTTACTGATGCTTACTTCAAGAAAAAGAAACTGCAGAAGCCCAGACACCAGGAAGGTGAGATCTTCGACACAGAGAAGGAGAAATACGAGATTTCAGAGCAGCACAAGATTGATCAGAAAGCTGTGGACTCACAAATTTTACCAAAAATCAAAGCTGTTCCTCAGCTCCAGGGCTACCTGCGATCCGTGTTTGCCCTTACAAATGGAGTTTACCCTCACAAATTGGTGTTCTAGATTTTTTGCCAAGAACCTAACTAAATAACTGATCATATAAAAAAAAAATCAACTAGATTCAGTTACCTGAATCGTGAGTACTTTCTTTTTCTATTTTTCATTTTGTTTGGATCTCTGTCTTGATCTCTTTCTCTCAGGCATTTCTTTTTTTTTTTTTTTTTTTTTTTTTGAGAGGTTTTTCGCAATAGGGCGCGTGCGCTCGCCAGACAGAGAGAGAGAGACATAGAGACAGAAAGCGAGAAATCACCCCCCAGGGGGGACAGTCACACCGCAATCCCTTCTCCTCCATTCTCCTCTTGGGATCTTGGGCACACACGCACACGCGCCTGGCGTGAGTTTTAAGCCAGCGGGTCCGGGACGTGAACCGCGGTCGACTACATGGGAGTCCAGCGACATAGTCATTACGCTAACTGCTGGTTCCCAAGAAATTGCTCCCCGGGGGGTGGCCACACCACAACCTCTTCTCCTCCATTCTCTTCTCAGGATCTTGGGCACACACCCACATGCACCCGGCTAGAATTTAAGCCACCAGGTCCAGGACTCGAACTGTGGTTGACTAAATGGGAGTCCAGCAACATAGCCATTATGCCAACTGCTGGTCCCTAGGCATTTCTATATGTAAGGTGCACACAACATCTGGAAACCATAATGCTATACTGATGGCAGGAAATCCAACACTTTTCCACTTCCAAATTAGGAAACTCTTGGCAAGAAATTTTGAATGGGTCTTTGGTCAGGTGGCCAGCCATCGGAGGAATCTCCTAGTGATAGTTGCATTAGACTATGTCATAAGAAAATCTCCTCCCCGCTTTTTTTTTGCAACTTCTTTTTTTTTATTTTTTGAATTTTATTTTCTCTTTTACATTCAATCACATTATTTATCTTACAAACTCGATATTTCAACATGTGAACATTTCTCTCTATTCTGGTTGATAAAACTATAAAAGTGTCTTCAACAGATAATACCACATTTCTTTCTCTCATTAATGCTTTGCCTCTCTATTTTTCTTATAAATGTCCTTCCTCAGACTCTACTCTTTCATATACACTATATCTGGTATTGACATCCATTTACTGTGTTTCTATATCCTTTAGTCAATCAGTTTTAGTATCTTGTCTTTATCTGTGGTCTTTGCCAGTTTGGCTAAGATGTGCCTTGGGGAAGATCTTCTTGGGTTGATTCTATTTGGGGTTACACACTTCCCTTTAACTTCAATATTCATATACGTCTCTCTTTCCTTGTTAGTGGTATCTTTCTCTGAACATTTCCATACTGTAGGTTTTCATCATTTGATTCAAGTCTTTTTTTTTCCCCTTACACAACTGTCTTAATAATTTCTGATTCTAATTTGTGATCCTCCAGTGAGTGTTTATCCTCTGCCTTCTCAGAAACTTTGCTCGTGGACTGACCAAATATCACCTTCTGACTTAAGAAATTAGCTTTGTCCTAGCTTCTTATAAAGTTTTCCTAGATAGGTCAAGCCCCATCTTATCAGCCCTGGAATTTTCTCTCCAGTGACTTATAAGCAGAGCAAGTATAGAAGTGAAATTGAGAGGGCAGGAGAGGTCCACATTGATCCAGTCTGTGGGTCAGTGTGGTTTGAGCAAAACAAGCATCTTCTCTGGTGCTCATTAGACTTCTTCTTGAAGACTAGAAATCTCCATTTACTGGTGGAATGGCACAGAACGTATTACCCTGACATGGTTATCACTGTTTGAACTAACTACCCTAGTGACAGAGCAGCAACTAGAGCATGGGGCATATGACTGTATAATGCTCTCACAATCTGTGTTCAGATTTCGAGTCCATCCAAACAACAGAACTGATTAAGTACTGAATTTCTTTAGCTTCCACTAGTTGGGTCTTTGAGTCATACATGTGTATCCTCTGACTGTAAGCATATTTTGAGTGAGCATCTATCTCAATAGGAGAGTTAGGGCAATAGGAATTTCCACTAACATTACCTGACTATGAAGGTAAACTTAATTCCAGCATAGTCATCAATGTGTGCCCATTCACATCAAGAAAAGCTGTTTTGGACCACTCAAGGTACTTTCTCCTTAGCATGATACTTCCTTCCTGACCTAATAAAATATGAATTCAGCTTATGCAGTCAAGACTGCATAATGTTTCCTCAACAGTAATCACAGGGGTTAGAATAAAGGCAGAGTTGGTCTGATGAAAGCCAATCATAAGGAAAAGGAGTGCCACCTGTGAGAACCTAAACATCCTCCTATCTCAGAGGCTCTATGATGTTTCAGCTGAGGTAAAAGAGAAACCTAAATAGATGGCATCTGGGATTCCAACCCAGAGGATGCATCCTGAATCTCTCCTGGAGACCATTACTCAAGATGTCAATTATGCTGTGCTGAATGCATTGAGCTAAGCATCCCCATTTGACTTTATTTGGAATTTGCATATAGTGGTCAGGGGAATGAGATATTTTGGGGAGTGTGGATCTGAAGATAACAACAGGAATATTCCCTCCAGGGACCAATTAACCACAGAATGAAATAATTTCTAGAATCCTTAGATTGTTTTTCATTTTTGAACCCAAATCTCTCTAGTCCTTTTCCATTCAACCCCTTTGAGAAGGTAGTCTGAGCAATAATCTAATCTCTCTTTCCTCTTGAAAGTTTTCCAAGTGCCATATCATTTAAAACAAGGAATAGAGGTAAGCCATTTCCACACTAGTGCTGGCCATAGTCCACTTTTATATACTCCATTAATAGGTAAGGAGTCTTCTGATACAAAAGGAGAAGAAAAAATGACTTATCCTTACATCACTTCCTAATTTACTGACATCACATCTCACATCTTTCCCTTCCTCTTTACTGCAATATTGATCTAGCCTATTTTTCTCCATTTGAACTCGATACTCAAATTCTTTGCTTCACTGAGCTTTTCTTGTTCCATATTATTGCTTATTCTTTGAGCAAATCCAGTGTATCATAACTCTCTTCAAAACCTACTTACTACCTCTTTTAACCAGTATGCTCTTTTATACCAGACTAGAATGACTCTCTTGTTAGGAAAGCTATTTCATTTTCTGTAATTCATTTACTTTTTGGACAAATATTTGATGAAATTTGCTATGCTCAAAGGCCTGTACTACATAGCCTGTGTTCAGAGATTAATAAGTATTCATAGGACGTCACCTGGAGCTTGAGGAGCTGCACGTGGGTGTCCAGAGTCTGACAATGGCCAAGAACAAATTTAGAGGTCAGAAGTCCAGGAATGTATTTCACATAGACAGCCAAAACAACTTCAAGGCTAAAAACAAAGCAAAACCAGTTACTACAAATCTTAAGAAGATAAACATTGTGAATGATGAAAAAGTTAACAGAGTGAATAAAGCTTTTGTAAATATACAAAAAGAACTGGCACACTTTTCAAGAGGCCTTTCTCTTGAACCTCTACAGGAAGATCTGGTTCCTCAGCGACATCTTGAAAATGAACCTGTTAATGTTGATGAAGCTACAAGATTAATGGCTCAGTTGTAATGTAGTGATGATATATCAAAGTACCCAAAAAGTTCAATAAATTAAATGTTTTATACAATTTTATTTTTAAAAATCTTGTAAATGTACAGACATTGGCACATTTTAAAAACAAACTACATAAACAGATCTTTCCTATAATCTAGGAAAGTGGAATGTCAGAAGTCAACAAAATGTGATAAACTTAAAGTGCTAAAACAGAAGGCACTTCACAAAATCTGTTCACTGAAACAGTTGCATACCTCATTTACATCCTTCACTTTATAAGTGGCAGTGAATGTCTGTCTGGATTGAAGGACTTAAAGAAAATACAGTCTCATGGCAGTAAAAATATAGAACAAAAAAAATAAGTATTCATAATTCCATGCCCCCTCAGACCCAAGATACAATAAAAATACCAAATTGTATTAAGAGTTTCTATTAATCAATATTCTATAAGTGCAAGTGACACAGAACAAAATATATAATATCTTAAGGGAGCGTCTGGAATCTCAGCAACAAATTTGGAAGAGCTGATCTCAAAATCAACCAGATCCCATTACTTGACAAAGTCAATGCTTTCTTTTTACATTTTTGTCTTGACTTGGGTCACTGTGTTGATCTCATTCTCCCAGGCATTTCTACATGAAGGTGCACACACCTGAAATAGCAATGCCATACTTGTGGAGTGAAATTCAACAGTCCTCCAACTTCATGTTAGAAAACTCCAGGCACGGGACCAGCAGTTAGCGTAATGGCTATGTCGCTGAACTCCCATGTAGCCAACGGCTGTACCTGGCTGCGTAAACTCATGCTGGGCAAGTGTACTTGCATGCCCAAGATCCCGAGAGGAGAAGGGAGAAGGGATTGTGGCGTGGCCATCCCCCCCGGGGGTGATTTCTCGCTTTTTGTCTCTCTCTGTCTTCCTGGCAAGTGCACACGCCCTATAGCAAAAACCTCTCCAAAAAAAAGAAAGAAAGAAAAGAGAAAGAAAGAAAGAAAGAAAGGAAGGAAGGAAGGAAGGAAGGAAGGAAGGAAGGAAGGAAGGAAGGAAGAAAGAAAGAAAACTCCAGTCATGAAATCTTCAACAGGACTTCAGCCTGTTTGTCAATCATTAGCAAGATCACTGTGGCTGATGACGGAATTTGAGTCTCAGACCCAACAGCTTGAAAAAACACACAAGGCATATGAGTTCATGTTCAAAATCCTGAGAAAAGAATGGAGCAGGAATGATTGTGGAGTAGTCATCTCCTCTGAGGGATGCTTTCTCACTATCTCACTCCTTCTGTCTCTCTTGGGCAAGAGCATGTGTCCTATAACAAGCTAAATATATTTATAAGTACAAATATACAAATTAAAAACATCGGGACCAGGGCCAGCATATGGTGTTGTTAAGGGCTCTGGACTCCCATATAGGTGACTGCAGTTCGAGTCCTAGACCCATCAGCTTGCTTTCTCACTTTCTCTCCATCTCTCTCTCTCCCCCTTGCTCTGTCCCTCTCTGGTCAAATTTAAATAAATAAAGTTAAATTAAAAAAAAAAAAAAAAAAAAAAAAAAAAAAAAAAAACCTCTCTAAAAAGAGAAAGAAGAAAAATAATTTTTTTAAACTAAAAACATTGGGACCAGCAGATGGCGTAATGGCTATGTCACTGGACTCCCATGTAGTTGACCATGGCTCCAGTCCCGGATCCTGTGGCTTAAATCATACCAGGCGCATGTGCATACATGCCCAAGATCTCTAGAGGAGAATGGAGGAGAAGGGATTGACGTGTGGCCATCGCCCCTGGGAGGTGATTTCTCGCTTTCTGTCTCTCTGTCTCTGCCTCTCTCTGTCTTTCTGGCAAATGCACACATCCTATAGCAAAAACCTCTCCAAAAAATAGAAACATTTATATATAAAAATTATATTGTAGTCTATATTAAAACTTGTAAATTATAAATAAATAAATTATATATTATATAATATTTATTTATATGTAAATAAACTATTTCCCTGAGCTAACTGAGAATAAATTGCTGATCTAATATTTTATACATATAAATTATATATAAATATATAATAAATTATATACATATTTTATATACAAATAAAAACATACTCATATGTAAATAAATTATATATTCGTATATTAATATGTTATATGAATTTATATGTGTAACAAATTATATATTTAAATAAATTATATATTATATATGTGTGTGTGTGTATATATATATATATATATATATATATATGTAATAAAATATTGCCAACAACCTACTCTGAGCTGGCTTAGGAAAATAGTTCTTTGAACAACTTTTCATAAATTTGTGATCATTTTTATTTATACAGCTTCCCCTCTCTCTTGCTTAGTCTTGTGGATGTTGCTCATTCATTCTTTTTTTTTTAATTGTTAGAGGACCCATGCTTGGCCAGAGAAATACGGAGAGACACCAAAAGAGAAAGAGGGAGGGGAAGAAAGCAAAGTCCTAAAGCTGCATGACCTATGCAATCCCTTCTCCAGCCTCCATCTGGTCAGGACCTTGGCTCCGATGCTCATGTACCCTGTGTGTTTTTCAAGCCACCAGCAACCGGGATTCCAACTGTAATCTTAGAATCAGCCATGCAGGATGCAACTCCCTCAACCACTAGGACAATAGGGCTGACTCATTCTTGTTCATTTAGCAGAAGAAGAGAGTACCACACAGAGATTGGGGGCATGAGTACTGAAGGTGGATTTGAATCTCAACTCAGACTTCAAAGAAATCTAGATCAATCATGGCTTTGGATAAATGAGGCAACTTTTGCCCCTTTGCACAACTTGGCTCACACAGTTTGGACTGAGTTTCATGCTCAGATGAAAGCCAGGGTATGTAGAGTAGCTCTGCCCTAGCCACTGTCTTTAGGTGCATTCCCTAAAAGTGGAGCCTGAGGTGGGGATTGCAGTGCATAAGATTTCTTGAAAGAGTGCTCATAGGAGAAGGGGAGTTGAGGGGAGCTGGGGAGTCCTGCAGGGAAAAATCAGAATAAAGATATGGTTTCAGTGGAGGATTGCTTCAGCCTAATCCCATGGAGAAAAGCTTGAGCCAGAACTGTATTTCAGAGCTGAGCCTACTTTGGAGCTATTAACAAAGTATCTCAGATAATCCTATTTTCCCCTTTAAACATTTGAGATTACTGAGGTTTACAGGGGTAACTCATTTACTAGGTATCACACTATTAGCAAACAGTTCTAATCTAAATCATCCTCATTCCAAATCTCAAGGCTAGAACTCTCAAAAAATAGATATTTTCAGCCTGAGACATAATTAAAATTGATATTCCAACTTGATATAGCAGGCTCAATGTAATCCAAAAAGGGCACAAGTGTATGTTTTAAGATGCTAAGTTTGACAACGACAAATTCCAAATATCTGATTTAGTACCTGGATCATAATAGGCACCCAGTACATATTTGTTAAATACAACATGTAAGAATGATCAATTTTGGATGGAAAATTCATTTGTATGCTATAATGATGTATAGTGAATTAATGTAAAAAATAAATAAATTTAAAGAGAAAAAAAGAATGATCAATAATACGTATTTTTATTATGTATGTATACAAAATATATTTTCCCTCCTAAATTCTTTTTTTTTTCACCATCAATATTTTTTTAATTAATTTATTTATTTTTGTATATACTTTCAATCATATTGTTTGGCTTACAATGAGACCATTTCGATATGTGAACATTTCTCCCCAGACCCGTTGATCGAAATATCTTCAACAGATAACACCACACCTCCCCATCCCGTCAATGCTCTACCTCTGTATCCCTTCTCCAAATGTCTTTCGTTGGGCCCCACTCCTCCACATACACCTCATCTGACATTCACATCCATCTCTTGTGTTTGTTCAACTGTTAGTCAATCAGTTTCAGATATAGAATGCAAACAAACGGTATATGTTAAGTGGGGACATACAATGTCTCTCCTTCATAGCCTGGCTTGCCTCACTCAGCAGTACATCTTCCATATTCTTCCACTTTCTGTCAAAAGCCAGCGCTCTGTTGGTTTTTATGGCTGAGTAGTATTCCATAGAGTATATGTGCCACAGTTTTTCAATCCATTCCTCCATACGGGGGCATCTGGGTTGGTTCCATGACTTAGCAATTGTGAATAGTGCCGCAATAAACATCGATGTGCAAGCACTTTTCCAATGAAGAATTCTTCTGTCCTTTGGGTAGATACCGAGGAGTGGGATCTCTGGATCATATGGCAGATCTATCTGTAGATTTTTGAGGAATCTCCAAATTATTCTCCACAGTGGTTGGACCAATCTACATTCCCACCAGCAGTGTAAAAGAGTTCCCCTTTCACCACACCCCCGCCAACACTTATCATTTTTTGTTTTTTTAATATTAGACAATCTGACTGGGGTTAGGTGGTACCTCATTGTTGATTTTATCTGCATTTCCCTTACGATGAGGGAGGTTGAACATTTTTTCATATGCCTTTTGGCCATTCGTATGTCATCTTTAGAGAGTGTTTTCTTCATCTCCTTCTCCCATCTTTTAATAGGGTTGCTCATCTTTTTTCCAAACACCTTTTTTAGTTCCTTGTGTATTCTGGTTATCAGTCCCTTATCTGATGCAACATTTACAAAAATATTTTCCCATTCTGAGGGCTGTCGATTCACACTAACTACTGTGTCTTTGGCCATGCAGAAACTTCTTAGTCTGATGTAATCCCACTTGTCTATTTTGTGGACGATGGACTCTGCTTTGAGGGTCTTCTTTAGGAAGTCTTTCCCTACACCAATGTCTCCCAGAGTTTCCCCAGCATTCTCCAGGAGCAGCTTTATAGTTTGAGGTCTTAGATTTAGATCCTTGATCCACCTTGACTTGATTCTTGTCAAAGGAGAGAGGTAGGGGTTCAGATTCATCTTTCTGCAAGTGGAAGTCCAGTTTCTCCAGCACCACTTGCTGAAGAGGCTTTCATTTTCCCACTGGATTGACTGGTACCCCTTGTCAAAGATCAGTTGACTGTATGTTTGGGCACTTATTTCTGGGGACTCTATTCTGTTCCATTGGTCCACATGTCTGTTTCTGTGCCAATACCATGCTGTCTTTATTACCACAGCTTTGTAATATATTTTTGGATCGGGGATTGAGATGCCACCCACTCCATTCTTCTTGTGTAGAAGTGCTTTGGCAATACGGGGTCTTTTATGATTCCAGACAAATTTTAAGATTGTCTTTTCTAGATCTGTGAAGAATGTGTCTGGTACTTTGATTGACATTGCATTAAATAGGTAGATTAATTTGGGTAGAATTGCCATTTTGATTATATTAACTCTTCCAATCCATGAACATGGGATGTCCTTCCATTTTTTTGTGTCATTTTCAATTTCTTTTTTTACCTTCTCGTAGTTTTCCTTGTGGAGGTCTTTAACTTCTTTGGTTAGATTTATTCCTAAATATCTTATACTTTTAGTGGCTATGGTAAACGGAATAAGTTTTTTCAGTTCTATCTCAGTCTGCCTGTTATTCATATATAGAAATGCTATCGATTTCTGTATATTGATTTTATATCCTGCAACTTTACTGAATTCATGTATTACTTCCAGTAGTTTTTCCATGGAGACCATTGGGTCTTCTATGTATACAATCATGTCATCTGCAAATAGAGAGAGTTTCACCTCTTCTTTTCCTATTCGAATGCCCTTTATTTTTTCCTCTTTTCTGATTGCGTTGGCGAGGACTTCCAGTACTATATTGAAAAGGAGAGGAGAAAGTGGGCATCCTTGTCTTGTTCCTGTGTTTAGTGGGAAAGCTTTCAGCTTTTCTCCATTCAGGATGATGTTTGCTATGGGTTTTTCATAGATGGCTTTTATTGTATTGAGAAATGGCCCTTCTATGCCAATTTTGCTAAGAGTCTTGATCATGAAGGGATGTTGAATCTTATCAAATGCTTTTTCTTTTTTTTATTATCTATTTTTTTATTACATTGAATTACATATAACTTTACAGTGTATTACATTGCTTTTTCAAAAGGGAATGCCATGCATGTCAGTCAGTACAGAGACATTAATCTCCCCGCTTCAACATTCAATATCTTTCCTATGTTTCCCCCAATCATTATTATTATTATTCTAATTATTTTTTATGATAAACATGATTTTTTTTTCCAATTCTGCGTCAATCGATATGACCATATGGTTTTTGTCTTTCTTCCTATTAATATGGTGTATTACATTTATGGTTTTGCTTATGTTGAACCAACCTTGCATTCCTGGAATAAAGCCTACCTGATCATGGTGTATGATCTTCTGTATAAGTTGTTGAATACAATTTGCTAGTATCTTGTTGAGAATCTTTGAGTCTATGTTCATCAGAGATATTGGTCTATAGTTTTCCTTCCTTGTCCTGTCCTTATCTGTTTTGAGGATGAGGGTGACAGAGGCTTCATAGAATGAATTAGGGAGAGATTCACCCTTTTGGATCTTTAGAAATAATTTGAGCAGAATGGGAGTTAACTCTTCTTTGAAAGTTTTGTAGAATTCAGAGGCGAATCCATCGGGGCCAGGGCTTTTCTTTGTTGGGAGGTTACTTATTACTGATTCAATCTCCTGGCTTGTTATGGGCCTATTCAGACTTTCTATTTCTTCCTGGCTCATTCTTGGTAGATTATATTTGTCCAGGAATTTGTCCATCTCATCCAGATTATCTTGTTTCTTAGCGTATAGATGTTCAAAGTATCCTCTAATGATGTTTTGAATTTCTACTATGTCTGTTGTTATGTTACCAGCCTCATTGCAGAATTGCAGATTTGATTCACCTGGTTCCTTTCTCTCTTCTTCTTAATAAGTCTTGCTAGTGGGGTATCAATTTTGTTTATCCTTTCAAAGAACCAGCTTTTGCTTTCACTTACTTTCTATATAGTACGTTTATTTTCTATTTCATTTATTTCTGCTCGGATCTTTATTATTTCCTTTCTCCTGTAATTTTTTGGATTTTTTTGCTGTTGCTTTTCCAATTCTCTAAGGCTTGATGTTAGGTGATCCATTAGCCTTTTCTCTGTCTTCCTCTTATGTGCACTAATTGCTATGAACTTCCCTCTTATGACTGCTTTGGCAGTGTCCCAAAGATTATGGAAACTTGTATCTTCATTGTCATTGGCTTCCATGAATCTTTTGATTTCGGACTTTATTTCTTCGGTAATAGTGGAGTCATTCAGGAGTAGGTTATTTAGTTTCCATGTTTTTAGGTATTTTTGAGGATTTCTCTTGAAATTAAACTCGAGTTTAATTCCATCATGGTCAGAGAAGATGCTGGAAATAGTTTCTATGCCTCTGAATCTGCAGAGGCTTGCTTTGTGTCCTATGATGTGGTCAATCTTCGAGAAAGTTCCATGTCGGGGTGAGAAAAAACTATATCTTGTGGTTTTTGGGTGGAAAGTTCTATAGATGTCTGTTAAGTCCAATTGATTTATGGTATCATTTAGGTCCTTGATCTCTCTACCTATTTTTTGCCTAGATGATCTGTCCAGAGGGGATAATGCGGTGTTGAGATCTCCAACAATTAGTGTGTTGCAGTCTATCTCCCCTTTCAGATCTAACAATCTTTCCTTCACATATTTGGGTGCTCCTGTGTTAGGAGCATAGATATTAATAAGCGTTATATCTTCTCGATCTATAGAGCCTTTTACTATGATATAGTGCCCTTCTTTGTCTCTTCGGACACTTTTTGTTTTAAAGCCTATTTTGTCAGAGATTAGTATTGCAACTCCAGCTCTTTTTTGGTTCCCAACTGCATGGAAAACCTTTTTCCAACCCTTCACTTTCAGTCTATGTATGTCTTTTTCCATGAGGTGGGTTTCTTGTAGGCAACAGATAGAGGGTTTCTGTTTTTTTATCCATTCAGCCAGTCTGTGTCTCTTGATTGGAGAATTTAACCCATTAACATTCAATGTTATTATCGATGTTATAGGATCTGTACCGACATTTAAGTTAGCCATTGTCTTAGTTGCCTGTTATTCCTTTGTTTCTGGCTGTTGCGTCTTTAGTTTTCCTGGAACAGTACTTTCTTCAGGATTTCTTGAAGAGCTGGTCTGGTGTTGGCGAATTCTTTCAGGTTTTGTTTGTCTGAGAAGATTTTAATCTTTTTTTCCCAAATGAAGGATAATCTTGCAGGGTATAATAGTCTTGGCTGAAATTGTTTCTCTCTTAACACTTTCAGTATGTCTTCCCATTCTTTTCTTGCTTGCATTGTTTCTGATGAGAGGTCTGGTGTTAGTCTTATGGGATGGCCTTTGTAAGTTATTTCTCGTTTCTCTCTTGCCAGTTTTAGTATCATGTCTTTTTCTGTGACGTTAGACAGCCTAGCTAAGATGTGCCTTGGGGAAGATCTTCTGGGGTTGATTCTATTTGGGGTCCTTTGTATTTCTTGGGTCCGGATGGTTCGGTGCCTCTCTAGGCTTGGGAAATTTTCTTCCAAGATGTCATGGAATAGATTTTCCATTCCGCTATTAGTTTCTTCACCTTCTGGGATGCCGATTATTCTGATGTTTGGGCGTCTAATAGAGTCTAGTATTTCTCGTATATTATCCTCATGTTTTTTAGTTATTTTCTCGATCTTTTTGTAGTTTTTTTCTAGATCAGAGGTTTTATCTTCTACATCAGAGATTCGATCTTCAGCATGGTCTAATCGGCTCTTAATACTTTCCAGAGAGTTTTTGATTTCTTGTATTATAGACTTTATCTCTAATAGTTCCACCTGATTCTTTCTCAGAGTATCCATTTCTTCTTTCATATCCTGGAAGGACTTCCTAATTTCCTGTAGTTCATTGTCTCTTTTTTTTTCCAATTCACAGAATTTGGTCACCATGAATGTTCGAAATTCTGTGTCTGTCATTTTGGTAACGTCCTCCATATTTACGAGACATGGAGGGGCATTTTCCTTTGTTGGAGACATATTTTCTTGTTTATTCAGACCTGAGGCTCTTTTTCTACTTTTAGCCATTGGGAGATTACTTGCCTTTTAAAGACTTCTTGGGAGAACTTTTGTCCCATGAGAAGTAAGAGTCTTTCCTTTTTGATGGGAATAGCTGTTTGTTGAAGTCTCTCTTCTGTTGTTTTTACCAATGTGTTTTCAGGAAGGGAACTCTACAGAAGTGTCTAACAAGCAGTATCTCCTTTTTCAAAGGGGATCAGTACTAGGGAGGATCCCAGAGACACTTACCTTCCTAGGAAATTTCAGGTATATGATTCTAGACCTGTCTAGTCTGTCTGGCACAGTAAAAAATAAGGAGGAGAGGACAATATGCAACGAAAGGAAAGACAACACAGAAAAATAAAGAAAAAGTCGCGCGGCGCGCAATTTCGCCAGAGGCTTGCAGGAGACGCTATTGCCTGCTGGCAGTCCAGGAAAGTCTGGGGGGAGAAGGAGAGCTAGGTGTTAACAAGAGAATGCAGGGAGTTCAAGAGAAAAGAAAAAAAAAAAAAAAGAAAAAGAAAAAAAAAAAAAAAAAAAAAAAAAAAAACCGCCTCAAGGAGATCCTGGCTACCTACCTAGAAGGTGGAGTCTGGGGCCTGGGGGTCTGGAAGTGGGGTGGGGGTCAGAGGTGACCCTCCCTCAGTATCCCTTGCTGGCCAGAGGCTTGCAGGAGACGCTATTGCTTGCTGGCAGTCCAGGAAAGTCTGGGGGGAGAAGGAGAGCTAGGTGTTAACAAGAGAATGCAGGGGGGTCAAGAGAAAAGAAAAAAACAAAAAACCGCCTCAAGGAGATCCTGGCTACCTACCTAGAAGGTGGAGTCTGGGGCCTGGGGGTCTGGAAGTGGGGTGGGGGTCAGAGGTGACCCTCCCTCAGTATCCCTTGCTGGCCAGAGGCTTGCAGGAGACGCTATTGCCTGCTGGCAGTCCAGGAAAGTCTAGAAGGTGGAGTCTGGGGCCTGGGGGTCTGGAAGTGGGGTGGGGGTCAGAGGTGACCCTCCCTCAGTATCCCTTGCTGGCCAGAGGCTTGCAGGAGACGCTATTGCCTGCTGGCAGTCCAGGAAAGTCTCTTCCCTTCTAAATTCTTAATGTAATTCAAAGAAAATTAAAGTTCGATGAGTATAACTTACATGTCATCCATTCTTTCTTTCTTTCTTTTTTTTTTTTTTGTTGCTTTGTTGTAATCTATTATCTTTTATTTTGAATAAAGTCATAGAAAATTGTTTGGTTTAGCTCTCAGCAGCCCGCTCCTGAACTCTGAGGAAGCTTGCCTTCTTCTGGGCTACCAGATCTTTCTTCTGGGCGAGGGACATCTTGGGGCAATTCCACCTCTTCTTTTTAATGTCTTTCTTGGGTTTCTTTTCATAGACTGGGTTCTCTCGTTAGCAGTGTGAGCTTTCTTATACATCTCCTACATGTCTGGAATTACATTGTTCTTTATGTGCTGGGAGAACTGTTTCTTGTAAGCGCTTCATCTTCTTCCATTAGGTAATGCATACGATCTGCAACGTTCTGGCCCATGATGTGCTTCCGTTGGACTTCTGCATTAAATTCCTTGCTTTCAGAATCATAACCAGGGAATCGTTTGGTACTGTGAGGGATAGATAAGCCTCCATCCACTGGTAATAAAGTTTTTGGGGCTCCCTTCAGGGCCCCCCAAAACTTTATTACCAGTGGTGGTTCTGGCAAGGCCTGCATCCAAATAACAGGTGAAGGCACCAGGTTGACCATCAATGCTTTCTACATTGTACTCATCTCCGGTCACTTCCACTTGACCTTCATAGATCTTGTCCATGCCAAACCTATTGAGAAGCCTGCGGGCCAGCTGCAAGCCAGTACAATATGCTGCAGCATAACTTGTCAGGCCAACCTTCACACCGTATTTTGGTAGTTCACGTGCATAAGCTGCACAGACTATCATATCCCCTTCTACACGGGCATAAGCAATCTGACAAATGATATCTCTGTTAGTTACACATCCTGTATTTGGGTGTGTTGTACTTATTTTTATCCTGGATCACCAAGCATTTCCGAGCATAGTAATCAGTTTTTTTTTAATTATAAAACTTAATAATTTAATGATTTTTGTTCTTTTTCACATAAGAATACAAGGTGACAACAAATGTCGGAAACTAGAAACCAGATAATCAGACAAAAACGACATTTATTTCAATAGCTTAAAGTGCAAATACAGCAAGTCAGTTCACAAAGTTCAATTTACAGCTTGAAGTATGATGAAAATCTGATTTACAAAATAATGAAAGGGTAAATAGCAGAAATAAAGCTTCTTAATTTTTCAAAAAAAATTCAATTAACTTGAAAAATCTTTAAACTAAAATACTCCATTTACATCAATTCAGAAATGGTTTCATTTACAGATGTCAGTAGTGAATTATAATCAAAAGAGTCTTCGAAGAAAAGAAGAATGGCCAGCTCCAGGCAAGAGTGGAAATTTTCAGTGTTGACTATTCCTGATTTGGCAGTTTCAATCACTTACTATATCAAATGACATGGCTCAATCATTTTGATCTTTAGCTCTAAAAATAAGTTAGATAGAAGGCCAACACCTCTATTAAAATTTTCCTGAAATGACCTGTACTCAAGACCACTATCGACTTGAGGCCTATAGTTTTGTTTTGTTTTGTTTGTTTTGTTTTTTAGATTTGTGCCATAGGGCATGTACACTCACCTCATAGACAGAGAGGGAAAGTGAGAAATCACCCCCAGGGGTATAGCCATGCTGCAATCCCTTCTCCATTCTCCTCTCAGGATCATGGGCACACATGTACATGGCACCTAGCATGATTTTCAAGCCACAACGTCTAGGACTCAAACCCAGGCACCATGTGAAAATTCAATGCCTTAACCATAACACCTAGTATATAGGTCCCCGGGCCTATATATTTCTGGGGGAAAGGACATAGATGAATACTTCTTCCATTACTTAAAACCTTTCTATAAGGCTAGAAACATGGCCTTTAAAACTCCTTCATGAAAACTGTATTTAAATATATATTTATTTATTTCTACATATACAGAACTTGTATGTGAAGTAGAAAAAGTTCCCACTAGGAAGATATTTAAAAGTTATTAATGTTCTTTTTATCACTTAGCAGCCAGGACCCAGGCTTATTTCTCTTTTTTTGGAGAGGTTTTCACTATAGGGCGCGTGCGCTCACCAGACAGACAGAGAGAGACAGAGAGACAGAAAGCTAGAAATCACCCCCCAGAGGGGATGGCCACGCCGCAATCCCTTTTCCTCCATTCTCCTCTCGGGATCTTGGGCACGCACGCACACGCGCCCGGCGTGAGTTTTAAGCCACCGGGTCCGGGACACGAACCGCGGTCGACTACGTGGGAGTCCAGCGATATAGCCATTACGCTAACTGCTGGTCCCTCTAGGTTTATTTCTGTTCCCCAGAAGCAATGTTAGCTACTAGTTTCAATTCAGGAAATGTATACCTTCAGAAAGGTTTACATGAGAAAGTTTATTCAGTCTTTTTCCCAAGCTTCTTCATCTTTTCATTGTAGGCATTATACTGAGAGTCTGTTCCAAGCAATCTATCCCACCACGTAAATGTCGAGGAATAATTTCCAATGAAGTTCATGTGGTGGAAGTCGTGATGCCAAGACCCAGCGTAGAAAGGGATGAGATTTAGGGATTGAGGGGAATGTCATACCCACTATGGACATCAATAGTTTCTATCAAATGAACAGTGACCCATGCCCAGAGAAAAGCGACATGATCCAACAAAAGCAAGATTCCAATGAAAAATCCAGTTCCAAGAATTAGGGTTTCCAAAAGATGTGCATATTCACCTTCCATTCCAAATGGAGCCTGAAATTCATGATGAACTTTATGAATATATTTACATATTTTTTTGTGATGTAAGAGTCTATGCAAGAAATAGTGCCAAGTATCCTCAATGACTAAACAACTGAAGCATCTTACCAAGAACATATACCATCTTGGCATTCTTTCCCAATCATAAAGAATATTGAAAAACTCTGTAAAATAATAGGTTCCACAAATCAAAGGTAGCTGGATACAAAAGCAATTAAAAATTAGTACTTTAAAACATTTCCATTGGCCTTCCCATGTTTCTGGTTTATCCTTTTGAATTTTGTATCTTTTCATGTAAGGTATGAATTGGAATAAAAATCCAGGTAACGAGAACAAGAAATAAAGGGCTTCATGAACTATACGGGATCGCCATGTTGTGATCTAGAACTTTGTATAATTATCCAACATGTAATTCCAAGCATTTTAAAATGGTTCTTGCAAAGGATTTTCAGGCAAAAGTGAGTCTACATACTCCACAGCCAAGGATGCTGAACTGAAGATGCTAGTAACACTTTCATTTGTTGCCATTTTTTCAAATCTCTGGAGACAGCTTTATAATTCTGGACCACCTCGAGAGGACTGCCAATAGTAATCACTTGTACCCTCTCATCATCTTCTAAATTTCATTTGGTATCTCTTAAAGTAGGCCTTATTCTTGACAACTTTAACAAATCCCATACTGCGGAACAGAGACCCGCGGCTGCGGCCGACCTGCAGGCCCACAAGTCCACTACAGGGAGAAAAAAGGCTGTAGCATCTGCCTATCCTTTCTTTCAAAACAACCTTCCACCATGCTTTACTTCCCATGCTTCCAAAATAGAGCAACACACAACCGATTTTATACTCCATAAATACTCTACTTTGGCATGTTTTATATAGATTGTTATTAATGAAAATAATAATGAGAAAGGTTCCTAAAATCTTTTTATCTTTTTCAGAGAGTCACCGACCTGACCTGTGTCGTCATTATTTCTTTTTTTTTTTCTTTTTTTTTTTTTTTTTTTTTTTGGCTGGAGGTTGTGTGTGCCATAAGAAAGCTAAAGTGAAGGAGAGAAATCATCCCCCAATGAGGTCTGGTCATGTAATCCTATTCGTCCATTTCTCCATCCCATCAGGATTTGGAGTACATATGTACATGAGTGAGGAGTGTTTTTCAAACCACTGGGGCTAGGATTTGAACTGCAGTTGGTGTTGTGGGATATGGCTTACATGAGCAGGATTTAACCACCATGCCATGGGGCAGCATGCCAGTGTCTTATTTCAAAGGAATTTTTAGGAAGCTTTTGCCTTTCTCTCTAAAGACTTACTAAAATGTTTTCCATGGTGCTTGGAGGCCCAATACTGAGTTGGAAAAGTAAATTTCTGTGTTAACCATGTCATCTGGTGGTACTCAGAGAATATCTGGGATCTATATTTCTGAAAAATATTAAGAGGATTACCCTGATCAACATGAGGAGTTTGTCTCATTCCACTCTATACTAAACACAGGTACAATCACAGTCAGGGGAGGCTAACATCTCTCTTCATTACCTTCCTCAGAGCCTTAGCTACATCCTTATTCCTCAGAGTATAAATCAGAGGATTCAATGTGGGAGTAATGGTAGTGTAAAACACAGAACCAACTTTGTCTTGCAATGGAGTGTGCTGGGACCTGGGTCTCATATATGAGAAAACAGAGGCACCAAAAAAGAGAGAAACCACCATGAGGTGAGAGCTACAAGTGGCAAAGGCATTTCTCTTACTCCCAGCTGAACGCATCTGAATGACACTGTGCAGGATGAAGGTATAGGATGTAGAAACCAGGAAGATGGGGAGGAGGACTAGTAGAATGCTGCTGATGTACACGGTAGTCTCATAAATAGTGATATCATCACATACCAACTTCACAAGAGCTGGAAACTCACAAAAAAAGTGGTGAATTGTCCGAGGCCCACAGAAAGGAAAGTGCATCAGGATCATCGTGTGAATTAGGGAGTTCAAAGCCGCTCCCAACCACGACACGATGGCCATCATCAGTCCCACCTTTCTGTTCATGAGCACAGAATAACGCAGTGGGTGACAGATGGCAACATAGCGGTCATAGGACATAAAAGCCAGAAGGAGACATTCAGCACCACCCAGAGACAAATAGACAAAGTGCTGGGTGGCACAGCCCACAAAGGAGATGGACTTCTTTCCAGACAGGTAGTTGGTAGCCATCTGGGGGATGATCGTGAAGACGTACATTAGATCCATGAGGGAAAGATGGCTGAGCAGGAAGTACATCGGTCTATGAAGCCGGGGGTCAGCATAGATGAGGAAAATGGTGACGGTGTTGCCACTCACTGCAATGAGGAAGACCACCATGATCAAGGAGAAGAGAAAAAGGTGGGTGAGGGAGTCATCAAAGAGGCCCTCAAGGATGAAGTCTGCCAAGGAGGTCTGGTTCCTCTGCCACATGTTCCTTTTCTCAGTCTCTGAGGAAACAGGAAGTGGAGATGAAGGACACCACCAGAAATACTGGGGTCCAGCATACCTGACAAAAACACATTTTGATTGATGATGAAAGAATTTGTGAAGAAATTTTTTTTCTAGTTCTAATGATTCAAATGACCTAATGATTAAAATAATCTTTTTTAAAAAGAGAGAATTTAAAATCTGTCTTCATAAACTTGATTATCCTGAAGTTACAAATATCTGATTCTATTCAGCAGCAAACTTCAAGACAAGAGTCTCTTCTCATTAAGGAAAAAATAGTAATAAATATAAATCTGGTGGGGTTTTTTTTTTCAATTTATCGGTCAGGGTTTAATCAGAGAAATTGAACTACTAAGAGTTTTCTACAAATATAATACATATGTAATACATTTTGTTGTGAAACTTGGGCCTTATGCAGCTGAGGAAGCTGGTTAAACAACGTAAGTAAGGCTGTGACCTTTGTGTCTGATGCTGGAACTTGAAGTTCATGGAGCAGTCTGTTTGAAAGGGAAGATAGAAATAAAAAGGGACAGTTCATAGGCAGGCAGGAATGCACAAGCATGAGTTCTATCCACACAAGGACAGATCAAAAACCCTGTCAGTTCTTGTTGCCTAGGAATAGACGGTGCGGGTATCTTGAAAAAGCTGGAACCCTTCTAATGAAGCTGAATGCACACACCTGGCCCAGAAGTCAGAGGGGGAAGGAGGATCGAAAGAAAGGTACAGCAATTGCAGACCTAGCTGCTGCTTTACACGATGAGGTGAGTCAGCAGACCAGCCACAATGTGTGTAAGCTACACCGTGGCTGCTTTCCCTGTGCCCTCGAGTCTCCCAAGAATCTTCCCTGTCACCCACCATAACTAGAAATACAAAAAATGGGAATTCGAGGAAATGTTGCTCATGTTAGCCAAGTTTACATATTATGAAGCCACTAGAGTTCATTGTTCTCCATTTGTCATACATGTTGCCTGAAGCTATGTTTAATTCCAAATAAAGACAACAACTCACTTGCCCACATGATACAACCATCATGAATACAGCTAAACACAGGCTAGTCCTTTCTCCAGAAGCCAATGTAATATTTTTGATCTTTGGGTGCTAGTCATTCTTTTCTGATTTATATATTCTATGTACCCTGAAGCTTAAACCAAAAATATTAGGTTACTGTTAATGTATGTGCAAGATAGAGACATAAAAACCAGGAAGAAAGGCCCATTACTTTTATCTACAGAATGGATCTTCCTATCCAGGTACCACACCATTCTTTGGATGACAGTAGCCCCCTTTTCCCAGTCTTTCTTGTCATTGTCTCATAGACCCAGGAGCATGCGTCAATGGTGAGTGAAGCACACAGGCGCTCGTGAGAGAACAGATTCTAGGTCTTGGCAAAGTAGCAAGCTGACAATAGAGATCTTTTTTTTTTTTTTTTTTTTTTTTAAGGAAGGTGTGGGGTGGGGTCAGCCAAGGTCCATCACTGTTTTTTTTTTTTTTTTTTTTTTTGCACCCTCTCCCCATAGATTGTCAGCTGTAAGTGAAGCTCCTAGTGAAAAAGAGGGGAGCCCTGTGCTAGGAGTCCCCATAAACATGTACTGTCATTCTTTGTATATAGAAAAAAAATACTGTAAAGTTTAACTTTACTCTTAAAAAAGAAAAAATGAGCCCAGGTTCATGGACTTCACCCGTCTTACCATAGGTCCTCCATCATCCTGAAACAACTGGCTTAGTAAAACAGTGACTGTCTTCAAAGACACTTACAGCAACTTTTAGATGACAAACCCTTACATTGCTGGGGTGATGTCCTCTGAGATGTAGTATATACTTTAAATCTTAATCAAAGTTATTGTGCTCTTTCTTCTATAGCAAAGATTCATGGCATCTGGAATCAAGGCATAGAAATGAAAGTAAGTCCCCTCATTATAAAAAGCCACCATAGGGACCAGCAGATGGCATAATGGTTACATCACTGGACTCTCATATGGTCAACTGTGCTTCAAGTCTTGGACCCAGAGGCTTTAAATTCATGCCTGGCACATGTGCATGTGTGCCCAAAATTATGAGAGGAAAATGGAGTAGAAGAAATTGCAGCATGGCCATCTCCCTGGGGGATGATTTCTCACTTTCTGTCTCTCTGTTTCTCTCCATCTCTCAGACAAGTAAAAATGCCCTATAAGAAAAATCTCTCTAATAATAATAATAATTAATAAATAATAAAATAAAATATTTTTTAAAAAAGTAATTCTAAAAATAAAATAAAAGACAAGAAGAAGCCACCATATTATGTACCTGAAATAAATGAGATATGCCTTTGGCAGATATGAGAGTCGTCAGGCTATGGATAAGGCTAATAAAGCTGGATCTGGGAACAGTAGGTAGTGTGCTGGTTAAGATGCTGGACTCTTACATGGCCAACCACGGTTCAAGTCCTGGACCTGGTAGTTCTTTCTTTTTCACTTTACCTCTCTCTTTCTCTCTGGCCAAATTTTTAAAAAATAATAATAATAAATAAAATAATTATTTAAGAAAACTGAGCTCGGTGCCGGCAGGTGGCGTGGTGGTTAAAAACACTGGACTCCCACATGGCTGACCACAGTTCAAGTCTTGGACCTGGCAGATTGCTTTCTTACTTTCTCTCTCTGTGCCTTTCTCTGGGCAAATTAAAAACAAATAATAATAACAAATAAAGTTAAATAAAATAATTATTTTTTTTAAAAAAATAAGAAAATTGAGATCAAGGGGCTGGCAAGTGGAGTGGTGGTTAAGGGCACTGGACTCCCACATGGTCGACCATGGTTTGAGTCCTGGACCTGGCAACTTGCTTTCTCACTTTCCCTTTCTCTCTCTCTCTCACTCTGACCCTCTCTATCAAATTAAAAATAAATAAATAAAGTTAAATAAGATAATTATTTAAAAAAAAAGAAAGTTGAGATCAAAACATTAAATCAAACAAATTTTCCATTTTCCCTTTCATCCAATTCTCACATGAATGCTAATTAAAATGAGATTTTGATTTACAGTTTGATTTTTAAACTCAAAAACAAAATCTAATTCAATTCCTCAAATATTCCTCTAAGCTTCTTTGTGCTTTTTCTCTTAAATGTTTTCCTATACTTTCATACATTCCTGGATTGCTGACTTTTTAAAGAAAAGAATTCCAGGCTGGCAGTTGTTAGGACTCTGGACATTCCCACGTGGTCAACCATGGTTTGAGTCCCAGACCTGGTGGCTTGCTTTTTCGCTTTCCCTATCTTTTTTTTCTCTCTCTCTGTATCTCTCTCTGGTCAAATTAAAATAAATAAATGAATAAATAAAAAAGAAAAGAAAAAATAGAAAAGAAGAGAAAATAATTCAGAACAGAAAACAATCTTCAAGGTGTAATTGAGCCAGTAATAAAAAGGACATTTTTTATTCTCTTTCCCTGCTAAAGCAGCCTAGGGTCTCATCTTTCTGGTTGTCACCTTACACTGTTATTTCATACTCAGCTTCTTGAGGACTAAGAGCCCAACCTTCCCGATGCTTCTCCGGATCACTCCAACATAGACAAGATATCCACACACTTACCTTTTACTTCAAAGCTTATGTACTCTCTTTCCTTAGCACTATCATTCTCTTAAAATTTCTGTACTGGTTTTCATCATCTGATTCCTCCTTACACAACTGCCATATAATTTCCCATATGATTTGTGTTCCTCCAGTAACTGTTTATCCTCTGTCTTCTCAGAAAGCTTTCCCCATGCACTGACCAAATATCACCCTCTGACTTAAGAGATTAGTTGACAGTGTCTACGTTTAATTAAGTTTTTCCAGATACCTAAAGCCTAAATACCTAAAGTTTATGCTAAACTTAATACTAGCATACTCATCAGTTTATCTTACTTTATCTTACCTGAAATTTGATCTTCAGAGACTTGTGAGCAGAACAAGTATAGAAGTGAAATGGAGAGGGCAGGATAGTCCACATTGATTCAATGTGTGCGTCAGTGTGGTTTGAGCAAAAGAAGCGTCTTCTGAGGTGCTCATTAGACTTCTTCTCTAATTCTAGAAATTTCCATTTACTGGTGGAAAGGCACAGAACATATTGCCCTGACATAGTTACCGCTGTTTGTGCTAATCACTCTGCTGACAGAGCAGCCCCTGGAGCCACAGGGCACATGATTCTGTAATGCTCTCACCATCAGTGTTCAGATTTTGAGTCCATCAACACTTATTGGAACAAAGTACTGACTGTCTTTAGCTTCTATTACTTAGGTCTTTGAGTCATGCATAAGTATCCTCTGGTTCTAACCAGATATTCTACTTAACCCTCTATCCCAATAAGAGAGCCTAGGTGATTGGAATTTCCACTAATATTATTTGATTTGAAGCTAAACTTAATACTAGCATAATCATCAGTTTATTAGTCCAAATAAAAACTGTTTTGGACCACTCAAGGTACTTTCTTCTTTCCTTCTTCTTCTTCTTCTTCTTCTTCTTCTTCTTCTTCTCCTTCTCCTTCTTCTTTCTTCCTTTTTTTGTTTTTTTTTCCTACATTTTATCACATGTATTTCTTATCTTTATACCTCCTTCACTACTTAATAAAAAATGAATTTGGCTTATCCAATCAAGACTACATAAATGTTTCCTTACCAGTAATTATGGGAATTAGAATAAAGACAGAGTTAGTCTGATGTAAACCAATCATGAGAGAAAAGGACCATCTGTGAGAAATGAAGCATCCTCCTGAACACCTATGGTGTCAGCTGAGGCAAACTGAGAAACCTAAATAGATGGCATTAGGGATTCCTACTCAGAGGATGCATCCTGAATCCCTCCTCGAGACCATACTCAAGATGTCACTTATGCTGTGCTGAATGCATTGAGCTAAGCATCCCCATATGACTTTATTTGGAGTTTGTTCATAGGGAAATGAGCTGTTTTGGGGAGTGTGACTCTGAAGTTAACAGGAGAATATTCTCTCTGGGGGCCAATTAACTACAGAGAGAAATAATTTCTAGAATCCTTGGACTGCTTTTCATTTTGGAACCCATATCTCTCTAGTTCCTTTCCATGCAACCCCTTTGAGAAGATAGTCTGAGAAATAATCTAGTCTCTCTTTCTTCTTGAGGGTTTTCCAGGTGCTATATCATAAAAAAGAAAGCCAAGGAATAGAGGCAGGCAATTCTCACATGGGATGTTGGCCATAGTCCACTCTATATACTTCATTAATATGTATAGAAACTTCAGATACGGAAGCAAGAGAGGAAATTACTTATTCTTACATCACTTCCTTATTCACTCACATCTCAATCTCAAATCTCATCCTTCCTCTCTACTGTAAGGTTATGTTGAGTTAGTCTTTCTTTTCCATCTCACTCAGATACTGAAATGGTTTGCTTCCCTGCGGTTATCTTAGAAGAAGAAAACTCCAGGCACGAAATCTTCAACAAGACTTCAGCCTGTTTGTCGACCATTAGAGAAATCACTGTGGCTGACAACGGGATTTGAGTCTCAGACCTAGCAGCTTGAAAAACACACCAGGCATATGAGTTCATGTTCAAAATTCTGAGAGAAGAATGGAGCAGAAATGATTGTAGAGTAGTCATCCCCCTGAGGAATGCTTTCTCACTTTCTCTCTCTCTCTCTCCCTTTGTCTCTTGGGCAAGAGTATGTGTCCTATAACAAGCTAAATATACTTATAAATGTACATATATAAATTAACATTTATATATATAAGTTATATGGTAATTTATATTATAATTTATAAATTATAAATATATAAGTTATATAATATATATTTATATATAAATAAACTATTTTTCAGAGCCAACTGAGAGTAAATTGCTGATCTAATATTTTATATATATGAATTACATATGACTATATAGTAAATTATATACATATTTGATACACAAATAAATATTCATATGTAAATAAATTGTATATTCATATATTAATGTTATGTTAATTTATATACAACAAATTATATATTTAAATAAATATATCTGTATGATTTATATATGTACATATATGCACATTTATATATATACATATGTGTGTGTATGTGTGTGTGTGTGTATATATATATATATATATATATATATAGTATTATACCAACAACTTACTCTCAGTTTGCTCAGGAAAATAGTTCTTTGAATAACTTTTCTCTAAATTTGTGGGGACCAGCAGTTAGCGTAATGGTTATATTGCCAAACTCCCATGTAGTCAACCGCGGTTTGAGTCCTGGACCTGGTGGCTTAAACTCATGCCAGGCATGTGTGCATCTGTGTCCAAGATCCCGAGAGGAGAATGGAGGAGAAGGGATTGCAGCATGGCCATCCCCCCTGGGGGGTGATTTCTCACTTTCTATCTCTCTGTCTCTGTTGTTCTGGCGAGTACACACGGCCTATAGCAAAATCCTCTCCCCCTCAAAAAAAATTTGTGATCATTTTTGTTTACACAGCATCCTCCTCTTTTTCACTTAATCTTGTGGATATTGCTCATTCATTCATTTATTTTTTTAATTAATAGGGGACATTTGTGCTTGGTGAGAGAAATATGGAGATACACCAAGAAAGAGGGAGGTGAAGAAAGTAAACTCCTAAAGCTACATGACCTATGCAATCCCTTCTCCTCCAACTTTTCATTTGGTCAGGACTTGGGCTCCCATGCTCATGTGCCCCGTGTGTTTTTCAAGCCACCAGCAACCGGGATTCCAACTGTAATCTTAGAATCAGTCGGGACCAGCAGTTAGCGTAATGGCTATGTCACTGGACTCCCACGTAGTTGACCGCAGTTCGAGTCCTGGACCCAGTGGCTTAAACTCACACCAGGCACGTGTGCGTGCATACCCAAGATCCCGGGAGGAGAATGGAGGAGAAGGGATTGCGGCGTGGCTATCCCCCCTGGGGGGTGATTTCTCGCTTTCTGTCTCTCTGTCTCTCTCTGTCTGTCTGATGAATGCAAGCGCCCTATAGCAAAAAAAAAAAAAAAAAAAAAAAGAATCAGCCATGTGGGGTGCAACTCTCTCAACCTCTAAGCTAATAGGGTGATCCATTATTGTTCATTTAGTAGAAGGAGAGAGTACCACAAAGAGATTGAGGGCATGAATACTGAAGGTCGGTTTTGAATCCCAACTCAGACTTCAGTGAAATCTAGATCAATTGTGGCTTTGGATAAATGAGGCAACTTTTGCCCCTTTGTGCAAATTGGCTCACACAGTTTGGACTGAGTTTCATGCTTAGATGAAAGCCAGGGTATGTAGAGTAGCTCTGCCCTAGCCACTGTCTTTAGGTGCATTCCCTAAAAGTGGAGCCTGAGGTGGGGATTGCAGTGCATAAGATTTCTTGAGAGTGTGCTCATAGGAGAAGGGGAGTTGAGGGGAGCTGGGGAGTCCTGCAGGGAAAAATCAGAGTAAAGATATGGTTTCAGTGGAGCATTGCTTCAGCCTGATCCCATGGAGAAAAGCTTGAGCCAGAACTGTATTTCAGAGCTGAGCCCACTTTGGGGCTATTAACAAGAATCTCAGGTAATCCTATTTTCCTCTTTAGACATTTGAGATTACTGAGGTTTACAGGAGTAACTCGTTTACTAGGTATCATACTGTTAGCAAATAAACAGTTTTAACCTAAATCATCCTCATTCCAAATCAAAAGTCTAGAACCCTCAAAAAATAGATATATTCAGCCTGAGAAATAATTAAAATTGATATTCCAACTTAATATGGCAGATTCAATGTAGACCAAAAAGAACACAAGTGTATGTATCTACCCAAAGGACAGAAGAATTCTTCATTGGAAAAGTGCTTGCACATCGATGTTTATTGCAGCACTATTCACGATTGCTAAGACATGGAACCAACCCAAATGCCCCCGTATGGATGAGTGGATTGAAAAACTGTGGCACATATACTCTATGGAATACTATTCAGCTGAAAAAAAAAAAAAAAAAAACCCTGGCTTTGGATAGAAAGTGGAAGAATATGGAAGATTTACTGCTGAGTGAAACAAGCCAGGCTATGAAGGAGAGACACTGTATGTCCCCACTTAATATATACCGAGTATCTGCACTCTACGACCAAAACTGATTGACTAAAAGATGTACAAACACAAGAGATGGGTGTGAATGTCAGATGTGATGAGTGTGGAGGAGTGGGGCCTAGGGAAGGACATTTGGAGGAGGAATACAGAGGCAGTGCATTGTCGGGACGGGGAGATGTGGTGTAATCTGTTGAAGATATTTTGATCAACTGGACTGGGGAGAAATGTTCACATATTGAAATGTTCACCTCATAAGCTAAACAATATAATTGAATGTATATAAAAAATAAATTAATAAAAAAAAGGAGAAAAAAAATGCTAAGTTTGACAAGGACAAATTCCAAACATCTAATTTAGCACCTGGATCATAATAGGCACTCAATACATATTTGTTAAATACAACACATAAGAATGATCAATAATATGTATTTTAATATGTACATATACAAATTATATTATTTCTCTTCTAAGTTCTTAATGTAATTCAAAGAAAATTAAAGTTCTATGAATATAACTTACATGTCATCCATCCTTTCTTCCAAAACAACTTTCTACCACACTTTACTTCCCATGCTTCCAATATGGGCAACACACTCCAATTTTATACTCCAAAATACTCTACTGTGGCATATTTTATATAGGTTTTCATCAATGAAAATAATGAGAAAGGGTCCCTAAAACTTTTTCAAATCATAATTTTTTTTTTTTTGGAGAGGTTTTTTCACTATAGGGCACGTGCACTCGCCAGACAGACAGAGAGAGACATAGAGACAGAAAGCGAGAAATCACCCCCCAGGGGGGATGGTCACACCACAATCCCTTCTCCTCCATTCTCCTCTTGGGATCTTGGGCACGCACGCACACGCACCCGGCGTGAGTTTTAAGCCACCAGGTCCGGGACGCGAACCGCGGTCGACTACGTGGGAGTCCAGCGACATAGCCATTACGCTAACTGCTGGTTCCCCAAATCATAAATTTTTTCAGAGTGTCACTAACCTGTGTTGTCATTATTCCTTTTTTGGGGGGGTGGGAGTGGAGGGCAGAAGTGGTATGTGCCATAAAAGAGCTAAAGTGAGGGAGAGAAATCATCCCCCTATGAGCTCTGGTCGTGTTGTAATCCTATTCTTCCATTTCTCCATCCCATCAGGATCTGAGGCACATATGCACATGTGTGAGGAGTGTTTTTCAAACCACTGAGGCTAGGACTTGAACTGTGGTTGGCTTTGTGGGATCGATTTACTACAAACAG
Source organism: Tupaia tana (assembly GCA_026018925.1). Lineage (NCBI taxonomy): Eukaryota > Metazoa > Chordata > Mammalia > Scandentia > Tupaiidae > Tupaia > Tupaia tana. Next base: position 49,488,521 of record JAKSZU010000016.1, on the reverse strand, counting down.
CGTTTAACCACCATGCCATGGGGTAGCATGCCAGTGTCTTATTTCAAAGGAATTTTTAGGAAGCTTTTGCCTATATCTCTAGAGGCTTACTGAAATGTACTCCATGGTGCTTGGAGGCCCAATACTGAGTTGGAAAAGTAGAGTTCTGTGTTAACCATGTCATCTGGCAGTACTCAAAGAATATCTGGGATCTATATTTCTGAAAAATATTAGAGGCTTATCCTGATCAATTTGAAGTGTTTATCCCATTCCACTCTATACTAAACACAGGTACAATCACAGTCAGTGGAGGCTAACATCTCTCTTCATTACCTTCCTCAGAGCCTTAGCTACATCCTTATTCCTCAGAGTATAAATCAGAGGATTCAATGTGGGAGTAATGATAGTATAGAACACAGAACCAACTTTGTCTTGCAATGGAGTGTGCTGGGACCTGGGCCTCATATATGAGAAAATGCAGGCACCGAACAAGAGGGAGACCACCATGAGGTGAGAGCTACAAGTGGCAAAGGCATTTCTCTTACTCCCAGCTGAACGCATCTGAATGACACTGTGCAGGATGAAGGTATAGGATGTAGAAACCAGGAAGATGGGGAGAAGGACTAGTAGAATGCTGCTGATGTACACGGTAGTCTCATAAATAGTGATATCATCACACACCAACTTCACAAGAGCTGGAAACTCACAAAAAAAAGTGGTGAATTGTCCGAGACCCACAGAAAGGAAAGTGCATCAGGATCATCGTGTGAATTAGGGAGTTCACAGCCGCTCCCAACCACGACACAATGGCCATCATCAGTCCCACCTTTCTGTTCATGAGCACAGAATAACGCAGCGGGTGACAGATGGCAACATAGCGGTCATAGGACATAAAAGCCAGAAGGAGACATTCAGCACCACCCAGAGACAAATAGACAAAGTGCTGGGTGGCACAGCCCACAAAGGAGATGGACTTCTTTCCAGACAGGTAGTTGGTAGCCATCTGGGGGATGATCGTGAAGACGTACATTAGATCCATGAGGGAAAGATGGCTGAGCAGGAAGTACATCGGTCTATGAAGCCGGGGGTCAGCATAGATGAGGAAAATGGTGACGGTGTTGCCACTCACTGCAATGAGGAAGACCACCATGATCAAGGAGAAGAGAAAAAGGTGGGTGAGGGAGTCATCAAAGAGGCCCTCAAGGATGAAGTCTGCCAGGGAGGTCTGGTTCCTCTGCCACATGTTCCTTTTCTCAGTCTCTGAGGAAACAGGAAGTGGAGATGAAGGACACCACCAGAAACTCTGGCGTCCAGCATACCTGACAAAAACACATTTTGATTGATGAAAGAATTTGTGAAGAATTTTTTTTCTAGTTCTAATGATTCAAATGACCTAAATTCTCTCTTTTTTAAAAAGAGAGAATTTAAAATCTGTCTTCATAAACTTGATTATCCTGAAGTTCCAAATATCTGATTCTATTCAGCAGCAAACTTCAAGACAAGAGTCTCTTCTCATTAAGGAAAAAATAGTAATAAATATAAATCTGGTGGGTTTTTTTTTTTCAATTTATCGGTCAGGGTTTAATCAGAGAAATTGAACTACTAAGAGTTTTCTACAAATATAATACATATGTAATACATTTTGTTGTGAAACTTGGGCCTTATGCAGCTGAGGAAGCTGGTTAAACAACGTAAGTAAGGCTGTGACCTTTGTGTCTGATGCTGGAACTTGAAGTTCATGGAGCAGTCTGTTTGAAAGGGAAGATAGAAATAAAAAGGGACAGTTCATAGGCAGGCAGGAATGCACAAGCATGAGTTCTATCCACACAAGGACAGATCAAAAACCCTGTCAGTTCTTGTTGCCTAGGAATAGACGGTGCGGGTATCTTGAAAAAGCTGGAACCCTTCTAATGAAGCTGAATGCACACACCTGGCCCAGAAGTCAGAGGGGGAAGGAGGATCGAAAGAAAGGTACAGCAATTGCAGACCTAGCTGCTGCTTTACACGATGAGGTGAGTCAGCAGACCAGCCACAATGTGTGTAAGCTACACCGTGGCTGCTTTCCCTGTGCCCTCGAGTCTCCCAAGAATCTTCCCTGTCACCCACCATAACTAGAAATACAAAAAATGGGAATTCGAGGAAATGTTGTTCATCTAAGCCAAGTTTACATATTACGACACCACTAGAGTTCATTGTTCTCCATTTGTCATACATACACATTGCCTAAAGCTATGTTTAATTCCAAATAAAGACAACTCACTTGCCCACATGGTACAATCATCATGAATACAGCTAAACACAGGCTAGTCCTTTCCCCAGAAGCCAATGTAATTTTTTTTTTTTTTTTGGAGAGGTTTTTGCTATAGGGCACGTGCGCTCGCCAGACAGACAGAGAGAGACATAGAGACAGAAAGCAAGAAATCACCCCCGAGGGGGGATGGTCACGCTGCAGTCCCTTCTTCTCCATTCTCCTCTTGGGATCTTGGGCATGTACGCACATGTGCCCGGCGTGAGTTTTTTTTTTTTTTTTTTTTTTTTTTTTTGGAGAGGTTTTTGCTATAGGGCGCGTGCGCTCGCCAGACAGACAGAGAGAGACAGAGAGATAGAAAGCAGGAAATCACCCCCCAGGGGGGATGGCCACGCCGCAATCCCTTCTCCTCCATTCTCCTCTCGGGATCTTGGGCACGCACGCACACGCGCCCGGCGTGAGTTTTAAGCCGCCGGGTCCGGGACTCGAACCGCGGTCGACTACGTGGGAGTCCAGCGCCTGGCGTGAGTTTTAAGCCACCGGGTCCGGGACGTGAACCGCGGTCGACTACATGGGAGTCCAGCGACATAGCCATTATGCTAACTGCTGGTTCCCAATATTTTTGATCTTTGGGTGCTGGTCATTCTTTTCTGATTCATATACTCTATGTATCCTGAAGCTTAAACCAAAAATATTATTGTTAATGGATGTGCAAGATAGACACATAAAAACCAGGAAGAAATGCCCACCACTATTATGTACAGAATGGATCATCCTATCCAGGTGCCACACCATACTTTGGATGTCAGTAGCCCCCTTTTCCCAGTCTTTCTTGTCATTGTCTCATAGACCTGTGAGCAAAGCATCCATGGCAGCAGGGACAAACATTATGCATGGCTTCATCACCAAGGCCAATCTATCCACAGTCACCACTGAGTATCCAGTCTGCCAATAGACAAGACTAACACTGAGTCCCTGATATGGAGCCATTCCGTGGATGATAGACAGCTACTTAGAGGCAGACCAATTCCTTTGCACCACTCCCAACCTGGAAAGGAAAGTACTTTGTTCTTACTTCAGTAAACACTCTGAATATGGATTTTCCAACCTTGCCTTCAGTATTCCTGCCAAAATGACCATCTATGGAGTTATAATATGCTTTTTTCACCATGAGAGTATCTTATTTTTAGAGAGATTTTTGCTATAGGGCACGTATGCTCGGCAGAGAGACAGAGAGAGACTGAGAGACAGAAGGTAAGAAATCACACCCCAGGGTGGACAGCTGTGCCACAATTCCTTCTTCTCTATTCTCCTCTCAGGAGACTGGGCACACATGCACAAAGGCCCAGCATGAGTTGTAAGCCACCGGGTCCAGGACTCAAACCACGTCAACCATGTGGGAGTACAGCAACATAACCACTATGCCATTTGCTGGTCCCCAAAATGCAGCATTGCTTCTGAACAAAGAACCTATTTCACAGCCAAAAAAAAAAAAAAAAAATTATAAAAATGAGCCCAGGCTCATGGACTTCACCCATCTTACCATAGGTCCTCCATCATCCTGAAACTACTGGCCTAGTAAAACAGTGACTGACATTTCAAAGACAGTTACGGCAACAGCTAGTTGACACACCTTGCATTGCTGGGGTGATGTCCTCTGAGATACAGTATATGCTTTAAATCTGCATCGAATTTATGGCACTCTTTCTCCTATAGCAAGGATTCGTGGCACCTAGAATCAAGGGATAGAAATGAAAGTGAGTCCCTTCATTATAAAAAGCCACCATAGGGACCAGAAGATGGCATAACGGTTACATCACCGAACTCCCATATGGCTGACCGGGTTCAAGTCCTGGTTCCAGAGGCTTTAAACTCATGCCTGGCACATGTATGCATGTGCCTAAACTCCTGAGAGGAGAATGGAGTAAAAGAAATTGCAGCATGGCCAACACCCTGGGGGATGATTTTTCACTTTTTGTCTCTCTGTCTTTCTCTGTCCCTCTGGCGAGTGCACATGTCCTATACGAAAAATCTCTCTAATAACAATAATGATAATAATAAATAAATAATAAAATTAAATAATTTTTTTAAAAGTAATTCTAAAAATAAAATAAAAGATAAGAAGAAGCCACCATACTTACGTACCTGAAATAAACAAGAGATATGCCCCAGAGAGATATGAGAGTCTTCAGAGTATGGCTAAGGCTAATTAAGCTGGGTCTGAGGACAACAGGTAATGTGGTGGTTAGGGTGCTGGACTCTCACATGGCCAACTACAGTTCAAGTCCTGGACCTGGTAGCTCTTGCTTTCTCAGTTTCCCTCTCTTTCTCTCTCTCTGGTCAAATAAAATAATAATAATAATAGTAATAGTAATAATAATAAATAAAATAATTCCTTAAGAAAACTGAGATCATTGCCGGCAGGTGGCGTGGTGGTTAAAGACACAGGACTCCCACGTGGCTGGGCACAGTTCAAGTCTTAGACCTAGACCTGGCAGCTTGCTCTCTTACTTTCTCTCTCTGTGTCTTTCTCTGGTCAAATTAAAAACAAGTAATAATAATAATAAATAAAGTTAAATAAAATAATTATTTTTTAAAAAAATAAGAAAATTGAAGTCAAAACCTTAAATCAGACAAATTTTCCATTTTCCCTTTCTTCCAATTCTCACATGAATACTAATCAGAATGATACTTTGATTTCCAGTTTGACATTTTTTAAAACTCAAAAAAAAAAAAAAACAACCTAATTCAATTCCTCAAATATGTCTCTAACCTTCTTCGTGTTTTTTCTCAAATGTTTCCCTATACCTTCATGCATTCCTGGATTGTCGACTTTTTAAAGAAACGAATTCCAGGCCAGCAGGTGACATGGTTTTAGGGCTCTGGACACTCCCACATGGTCCACCACAGTTTGAGTCCCAGACTTGGTGGCTTGCTTTCTCACTTTCCCTCTCTTGCTCTCTCTGTGTCTCTCTCTGGTCAAATTAAAATAAATTAATAAGCAAAAGATAAAAGAAAACAAAGAAAAAAAGAGTTCAGAACTGAATACATTCTTCAAGATATAATTAAGCCAGTAATAAAGAGGTCATTTTTTATTATCACTTTCCCTGCTGATGCAGCCTAGGGTCACGTCTTTCTGGCTGTCACCTTACACTATTATTTTTTTTAAATATTTATTTATTTTATTTTATTTTATTTATTCATTCACATTTTTTTAATTTGACCAGAGAGAGACAGAAGTTGAGAGTAAGAGAGAGAGGAAGTGAGAAAGCAAGCCACCAGATTCAGGACTCGAACCTTGGTCGGCCATGTGGGAGTGTCCAGCGCATTAACCACCACTCCACCTGCTGGTCCCACCTTACACTATTATTTCATACTCAGCTTCTTGAAGACTAAGAGCTCAACCTCCCCCATACTTCTCCAGATCACTCCAACATAGACAAGACATCCACACACTTCCCTTTTACTTCAATGTGCATATATCTCTTTCCTTGATGCTATCATTCTCCAAAAATTTCTGTACTGGTTTTCATCATCTGATTCATGTTCCTTTCTCCTTATACAACTATCATTATAATATTCCATACAGGGACCAGCAGTTGGGGTAATGGCTATGTCACTGAACTCCCATGTAGTCGACTGTGGTTCGAGTCCCAGACCCAGTGGCTTAAACTCACACCAGGTGTGTGTGCATGTGTGCCCAAGATCTCGAGAGGAGAATGGAGGAGAAGGGATTGTGGCGTGGTCATTCCCCCTGGAGGGTGATTTCTCTCTTTCTGTCTCTCTGTTTCTCACTGTCATTCTGGCGCATTCGTGTGCCCTATAGCAAAAATAACCTCTCCAAATAAATAAATAATATCCCATATGATATGTGGCCCTCCAGTAACTGTTTATCCTCTGCCTTCTCAGAAAGCTTTCCTTGTGCACTGACCAAATATCACTCTCTGACTTAAGAGATTAGTTTACAGTGTCTACGTTTAACTTTTCCTAGATAGCTCAAGCCCCACTTTATCTTACCTGGAATTTGATCGGCAGAGATTTGTGAGCAGAACAAGTACAGAAGTGAAATGGAGAGAGCAGGATAGACCACATCAATTCAATGTGTGCGTCAGTGTGGTTGAGCAAAAGAAGCATCTTCTGAGGTCCTCATTAGACTTCTTCTCTAACCCTAAAAATTTCCATTTACTGGTGGAAAGGCACAGAACATATTGCCCTGACAGTTATCGTTGTTCATGTTAATCACCCTGCTGACAGAGCAGTACCTGGAGCCACAGGACATATGATTCTGTAATGCTCTCACCATCTGAGTTCAGATTTTGAGTCCATCAACACTTATCAGAACAGAGTAAGGACTGACTGTCGTTAGCTTCTACTAGCTGGGTCTTCGAGTCATGTATAAATATCCTCTGGCTCTAAGCGTATATTCTATTCAACCCTCTATCCCAATAAGAGAGCTTAGACGATAGGAATTTTCATTTACATTGCCTGACTTGAAGCTAAACTTAATACTAGCATAATTGTCAATGATTCAGTCAAAAGAAAATCTGTTTTGGACCACTTAAGGTCCTTTCTTCTTATCTTTTTACCTCCTTCACTACTTAATCAAATCTGAGTTTGTCTTATCCAGTCAAGACTGCATAAATATTTCATTACCAGTAATCATGGGGATTACAATAAAGACAGATTTAGTCTGATGTAAGATGATCGTGAGAGAAAAGGAGTACCATCCGTGAGAGATGAAACATCTGCCCAACTCAGAGGACCTATGCTGTCAGCTGCAGCAAACTGAGAAACCTAAATAGATGGCATCAGGGATTCCAACCCAGAGGATGCATCCTGAATCTCTCCTGGAGACCATACTCAAGATGTCAATTAGGCTGTGCTGAATGCATTGAGCTAAACATCTCCATATGACTTTATTTGGAGTTTGCTCATAGCAGTCAGGGAAATGAGATATTTTAGGGAGTGTGACTCTGAAGTTATCAGGGGAATATTCTCTCTGGGGGCCAATTAACTACAGAGAGAAATAATTTCTAGAATCCTTAGATTGTTTTTTATTTTGGAACCCATCTCTCTCTAGTCCCTTTCCATCCAATCCCTTTGAGAAGATAGTCTGAGAAATAATCTAGTCTATTTTTGTCTTGAGGATTTTCCATGTGCTATATCATAAAAAGGGAAGCAAAGGATTAGAGGCAGGCAATTCCCACATGGGGTGTTGGCCATAGTCCACTCTATATACTTCATTAATATGTATAGAGACTTCAGATACGGAAGCAAAAGAAGAAATGACTTATCCTTACATCACTTCCTTAACCTCACATCTCAGTCTCAAATTTTATCCTTCCTCTCTACTGTAAGGTTATGTTGAGCTAGTCTTTTTTTTTCTCCATCTCAACTCAGATACTGAAATGGTTTGCTTCCCTGCAGTTATCTTAGCTGTATATTATTGCTGATTTTTTTTTAGTAGCTCTAATGTAACATCACTGTCTTCAAAATCTATTGTCTACCTCTTTTACCTAATGCTCTCCTTTATACCAGAATAGACTGTCTCTCTAGTTATGACAGCTGTGACACTTTGTGTAATTTATTTATTTATTTGACAAATATTTGATGAAAATGTCTCTGTTTTATAGCCTGTATTTTATAGCATGTGTTCAGTGATTAATAAGTAAGCAGGATTGCTTGCCCCCAGGACTCACAGACACAACTAATATGTCAAACTGTGTTAAGGGTTTGTATTAATCAATATTCTTTTTTTTTTTTTTTAAGGTTTTTGTGATAGAGTGTGTTTGCTCACCAGAGAGACAGTGAGAGGGAAAATGAGAAATCTACTCCCTAGTAGGGATGGCCACACCCCAGTCTCTTCTTTCCATTCTCTTCCTGGGATTTTGGGCAAGCATGTACATGTGCTCACTGTGATTTTCAAACACCAGGACTGGGACTTAAGCCATGGTCAATTATGTGGGATTCCAGCACCTTAACTCCAGTGCAACCTGCTGGTTACATTTATCAGTACTCTTTAAGTACAAGTGACACAAAACAGAATGTATATCATCTTAAAGGAGGGGTCTAGAATTGCAACAACAGGGATCAGCAGATGGCATAATGGTTACACCTCTGGATTCTCACATAGTCAACAAAAGTTCGAGTCCTAGACCTGGTGACTTAGAACTCATGCCGGGTGCATTTGCATGCATGCCCAAAAGCCTGAGAGAATGAAGGAGAAGGGATTGCAGTGTCACTATTCCCCCTGCTATCCTGCCTGTGGGGATGATTTCTAACTTTCTGTCTCTCTGACTCTTTGCGAGCTCACACACTTTAGCAAAAATCTTTCTCTAAAACAAAAAAAAAAAAAGAAAGAATTGCAGCAACAAGGGGTAGAACTGATCTCAAAATCAGCTAAATCTAGTTACTTGAATAACGTCAGTGCTTTCTTTTCTCATTTTCATCTTGGCTTGATTCACTGTTTTGATATCATTCTCTCAGGCATTTCTATACAGAAGGTCCATGCAACATCTGGAAACCATAATGCCATACTAATGGCTTGAAAGCCAACATTCCTCCACTTCCAGGTTAGAAAACTCCAGGGACATAGGGCAGACAGGTGGCATGGTGGTTAAAGGTGCTGGACTCCTATATGGCCAACCAGTTTGAGTCCTGGACCTGGCAGACAAAATCTTCAACAAGGCTTTTCCCAGTGGACCAACTGTTGGAGGAATTACTCTGATAGTCACGTTATACCGTGTATAAGGAAAACCTTTTTTAAAAAATTACAACTAAGTTGAGATCTCTAAATTACAGTAAGGGTTATCCAGGTAATAGAATACAAAGAGAGGTGCATGACAGATGCATGAACAGAGGATCTGCAAGCTTTAGAATAATCTCAAACAATCTAATATACATATAATTGAGCAGAGACAGGAGGGACAGAAGAAATATCTAAAGAAATAAAAGAGATCAGGACCAGCAGTTGGCGTAATGGCTATGTTGCTGGACTCTCATGTAGCCGACCGCAGTTCAAGTCCCAGATTCAGTGGCTTAAACTCACGCCAGGTGCATGTGTGTGTGTGCCCAAGATCCGGAGAGGAGAATGGAGGAGAAGGGATTGTGGCATCGCCATCTGCCCTGAGGGGTGATTTCTCGCTTTCTGTCTCTCTGTCTTTCTGGCAAGTGCACATGCCCTATAGCAAAAACCTCTCCAAAAAAAAAAAAAAAAGGAAAGAAAGAAAGAAGGAGAAAGAAGGAGAGAGAGAGAAAGAAAGAAAGAAAGAAAGAAAGAAAGAAAGAAAGAAAGAAAGAAAGGAAGGAAGGAAGGAAGGAAGGAAGGAAGGAAGGAAGGAAGGAAGGAAGGAAGGAAGGAGAAAGAGAGAGAGGAGAGAGAGAGAGAGAGAGAGAGAGAGAGAGAGAGAGAAAGAGAGCAAAAGAAAGAAAAGGGATCAATCAGTGGTGGTGGTTAAAGTGGCTGGCTTCCACATGAATGACTGTGTGGCTCAACCCCATACCTGGCAGCTTGAAAAAAACACTGGATGTGTGCATGTGTGCCCTCAAAGGAGTGAGAAGAAGGAGAAAGGATTGTGAAGTGACCATCTCCCATAGGGGGTGCTTTCTCACTTTGTCTCTTTCTCCAGTAAGTGCACATTTCTTCTAACAAATGAAGAAGAAGGGGAAGAAATAAGAGGAGAAGAAGAAGAAATTATTAACCAATTTGATGCTGAACACCCTACTGAAGAAAAACAGAATACATACCTTTCAAATGTATGTGGAAAATTGATCAAAATAGACCATATTCTGGGCCATAATAAAAGGATAAATCAATTTAAAAAAATTAAAGTCACTTGGGTCAGCTACATAGTCTAGTGTATAATCTAGTGGTAAAGAGAGACAGATCCCACATGGACAACCAAATCTCACCCCCAGTGATGTGAAACACACATTAGGAATGTGTGTATGCATGCCTCAAATCTTGGGAGAATAGAGAAATGGAAAAGAAGGGATCATAGTATGACCTTACCCCACAGGTACAGTCTCTCTCTCTCTCTCTCTCTCTCTCTCTCTCTCTCTCTCTCTCTCTCTCTTTCTGGAGAGGACACACAACCTCTGGCAATAAAATTAAAAATCAAATACTTTTGGGGTTGGCAAGTTGTGTAGTGCTAAGGCACTGGACCTCCACATAGTAGAACACTGTTCAAGTCCCAAACCTGGCATCTTGAAACTCACACCAGGAGTAAGCATGCCCAAAATCCCAAAAGAAGAATGGAGAAGAGATTGGCAAAGAGATTGCCATTCCCTCAGGAGGTGATTTCTCACTTTCTGTCTCTGTCCAGCAAACACATGAACTCTATAGCAAAAATCTCTCCTAAATAAATAAATAACAAATCGAGGATATAAACATTCACCATCTTCAACATTTCACATTATGTTGTGAACATTCTAAATCTGCTCCAGTTGTTATTCTGCAAGTATGTACTGAATTGTCTATGACATTCTTTACTGTGAAGTACAATTCTAAAGAAAGACATATTGATTAAAAATCAGGCAACAAACAATTCCATAAATCAAAAAAGATAGTCTTAACATAACCAATGAAAGAAAAATTAGTAATTTCCATGTAGAGGACTGTGGGAGGTAAGAGTTTATAATCTGAAAAAATCTATGGGCATCAATCATCAGTCTAGCTAGGGATAGGTAAAACTGTACGTAACAATAGCTGATTAAGAAGAAATAGAAAAATAATATTTTCACTCACACACTGTGAGTTCTTCTAAGACCATAATACTGTACTGTGCATAAGGAAATAAACTCTTGAAAAAGCAAAGATAAAACAAAATTGGGGGACCAGCAGTTGGTGTAATGGTTATGTCACTGGACTCCCATGTAGTCAACCATGGTTTGAGTCCCGGATTCAGTGGCTTAAATTCACGCTGGGTGTGTATGCATGCATGCCCAAGATCTTGAGAGGAGAATGGAGGAGAAGGGATTGTGGCATGGCCATCCCCCCTGGGGGGTGATTTCTCACTTTCTGTCTCTCTGTCTCTCTCTGTCATTCTGGTGAGTGCATGCTCCCTATAGCAAAAACCTCTCAAAAAAAAAAAAATTGGAAAGAGATGTTTAAAAGTGAAAACATGGTAAAGCCAGTAATTTGGTGATTTATAGGCTTTACAAAGTTCTTGATTTTAGCCTTCTTTTTAAAATTTATTCCAAAGAAAGACTCAACTGCAACATTTTGAACCTTTCCTCCATTGTCTAGTTTTTTGATACAATGAGTAAGGGATATAATTATATAAATTGGAATTTGTGGAGACAACTGTCCCAAATAATTAATGGCTTTGTATTTAAACCTGCATGTTTTAAATTGTTGAATTTAGTTCCAACATTTAATATTATTATCAATATGTGTGGACTTACTCTTTTTTTCTAGTTGTTTTATGTTCTCTTGCTTCTATTTAGCTTTCCTGGTATAGTAATCCCTTAAGTATTTCCTGGAGAGCTGATTTTATTTTGGTGAATTCTTTCAGTATTTGTTTATCTGAGAATGATTTTATTTCTCCTTCCCATTTGAAGGATAATCTTGATGGGTATAATACTCTTGGCTGAAATTGCCTTTCTTTCATTTTAAATATGTCTTCCCATTCTTTCCTTGCCTGCATTGTTTCAGCTAAGAGATCCAATGTTAGTCAAATGGGATAACCTTTTTAAGTAACTTGATGATTCTCTCTTGCCATTTTATAATTTTGTCTTCATCTTTATTTTTTTACCAATTTTGCTATGATATTGCTTGGAGAGGATTTTTTATGTTATATCTATTGGGTGTCCTTCATATCTCCTGGATTTGGATGTCCACATGCCTCTCTAAATTTGGAAAATTTTCAGCTGATATATTATAAAAGATGTTTCCTATGCCTTTACCTGTCTCTTCACCTTCTGGAATACCTATTATGTGTACATTTGGCCATTTAATAGTGTCTAGGATTTTCCATATATTGTCCTCATTTTTAATGGTTATTCCATTATTTTCATTTGCTTGGCCCAAAATGGAGGTATTGTCTTCAGGTCAGAGATTCTTTCTTCTATGTGATCTAATCTGCTGTTGATAACTTTCAAGAAAGGTTTTGATTTTCTCAAATGTATTCTTTATCTGTAGAAGTTCTGCTTAATTCTTTTTCAGTGTGTCAGTCTCTTTATGGGCTTTCTCCTCCATGTCATGAAAGGATTTTTCTCATCTCCTGCAATTGGTTCTCTGTTTTCTCTTGCATCTTGTTGAATATTGTTACAATGAATATTCTGAATTATTTTTCTGATACTTCTGCAGTCTTTTGTGTTTTATCCCCTACTGGTGAAGAGTGAGGATCTTCTCTTCTCTTCTCTTCTCTTCTCTTCTCTTTTTTCTTTTCTTTTCTTTTCTTTTCTTTTCTTTTCTTTTCTTTTCTTTCTTTTCAAGAGGTTTTTGCTATAGGGCACGTGCACTCTCCAGAAAGAAAGAGAGATATAGAGAGACAGAAAGCAAGAAATCACCCCCAGGGGAGATGGCCACGCCGCAATCCCTTCTCCTCCATTCTCCTCTCGGGATCTTGGGCGTGCACACATGTGCACCTGGCGTGAGTTTAAACCACTGGGTCCAGGACTTGAACCGTGGTCAACTACATGGGAGTCCAGTGACATAGCCATTATGCTAACTGCTGGTCCCTAAGAGTGAGGATCTTTTTAAGGGAAGGTATTTCCTAATTTTCTCTTATTTCTTCATTCTCTGTTTTTATTTTTAGTCATTTGATGATATACTCACTTCTTCCTACTTCTTTGGTGTATGTTTCTGTAGCTGTGTGCTCCTGCACTTCTTCATAATATTTGTAAGTGCTGTGCCAATATCTCTCCTTTACTTCTATCTCTGGAATTGCAGGGTCTTCCTGTCGCTCCTTCTTTCTCTGGGATTGCAGGAGCCACATATTGGTTCTTGAAGGCTAGAGAGCCCTCCTCCTCTACAGCAGACTAGGTGGAGGTCCCTTAAGATGAGCTCAAGCCCTGGGCTTGTTCGTTGGTTCTTCTATCACTGGGATAGGATCTCCCTAGTGTTCCTTCTTTCTCTTAGTGTATGATCCTTTTAATGTTCTGTTGAATTCAGTCTGCTAATGTGTTGTTAAATATTTTTTAATCCATGTTCATCAGAAATATTGGACTGTAGTTTTCTTTTCTTAAGGTGTTGTTGACTGGCTTTGGTATCGGGGTGATGTTAGCCTTATAAAATGAGTTTGGAAGTGTTCCCTCTCCTATTTTTCTTTGAAGGATTTAAGGAGGGTTAATATTAATTCTTGTTAATTAGAAGTTTGGTCAAATTCATCTGTGAAGCCATTTGGGCCTGGTTTTTCTTCATAGAGAGGTTTTTTAAATTATTATTCTTAATGATTCAATCTCTCTATTTGCTACTGTTCTGTTCAGGAATTCTGTATAGTCATGTTTCAGTCTTGGTAAGTCATATATTTCTAGAAATTTATTCATTTCTCTCTCTCTCTCTTTTTTTTCTTTTTTGTAACTTTTTGCCATGGGACATATGTGCTCACCAGAGAGAAGGAAAGTGAGAAATCATTCTCCAGTGGAGATGGCTATGCCACAATCCCTTCTCCATTCTCTTCCTGGGATTTTGGGTACACACTCACATGCACCCCATGTGATTTTCAAGTCACCAGATCTGGGACTTAAACTGTGGTCAGACATGTGGGAGTCCAGCACCCTAACCACCATGCCACCCACTGGCCCCCATAAATTTATTCATGTCTTCCAGATTGTCAAATTTGTTGTGGTTATCATTCGTCATTCCTCTGTGTCTCTGAGCTTCCCCCCTTCTTTTTCAATTACTACATATGAGGGAGAACATATAGTATTTTTCTTTCTGTGTCTGGCTTATTTCACTTAACATAATGCTATCAGGTTTACCCACTCAATAGGGCATGGTCACATCACAAACCTTCTCTTCCATTTCTTTACCCTGTTGCAATTTGGGATACACACGTACATTTTCCCAGCCCTGAAAAGTGATCAGCTGCAGAAGAAGCCATAGACTGTCCAACACACCCTGCAAAGAGCTCCAAGTCTGGATTTGCCATGGTAGTCAGACAGCAAAGAAAGCATCAGCCATATCCACCAAACTTGGATCAAGCAAGCCTAAAGAAACTATTACAACCCTTGCTCTAAAACCTTTTTTTGTAGCAGCAGCTTTTAATGAAGATGAAGATAGTGAACCAGGGAACAGCAGTTGGCATAATGGCTATGTCGTTGGACTCCCATGTAGTCAACCGCAGTTCGAGTCCCAGACCCAGAGGCTTAAACTCATGCCGGGCGTGAGTGCGAGCGTGCCCAAGATCCCAAGAGGAGAATGGAGGAGAAGGGATTGCAGCGTGGCCATCCCCCCTGGGTGGGTAATTTCTCACTTTCTGTCTCTCTGTCTCTGTCTTTCTGGCAAGCACACGCGCCCTATAGCAAAAACCGCTCCAAAAAAAAAAAAGATAGTGAACCAGAGGAGATGTCTCCAGAAGCAAAGGCAAGGATGAAGAATATAGGAAGGGATACACCAGCATCACCCTGACCAAATTTCTTCAGTAAAGGAAAGCATTGGTTTTCTGATAACCAGAAGCCATGGGAGCAAAATATAAAATCTCATCTTGCAAATGTCCATGAGCAAAACAATTAAATAATGTGCTTTGAAATTGAGATATGGGTGGGTATAAAGTTAAAAGGAACAGTTTCTTTTTTAAAGAATGGTATAAAACTATCTTCGGAACTGCTTTTTTTCTTTTTCATCTTATTTTTAAGATTGAGTGGTACAGGGCCAGCAGGTGGCATGGTAGGTAGGGCACTGGACACTTCCACATGGCCAACCACATTTTGAGTCCTGGACCTTGTGCCTTACTTTCTCACTTTCCCTCTCTCTCTCTGTGTCTCTCTCTGGTCAAATTAAAATAAATGAATGAATAAATAATTAATTTTTAAAAAGATTGACTGTGGGACCAGCAGTTAGCATAATGGCTATGTCGCTGGACTCCCACATAGTCGACCGCAGTGCGCGTCCCGGACCCGGTGGCTTAAAACTCACGCTGGGCACATGTGCGTGCATGCCCAAGATCCCGAGAGGAGAATGGAGGAGAAGGGATTGCAGCGTGGCCATCCCCCCTGGGGGGTGATTTCTTGCTTTCTGTCTCTCTGTCTCTCTCTGCCTGTCTGGAGAGCGCACGCACCCTATAGCAAAAACCTCTCCAAAAAAAAAAAAAAAAAGATTGACTGTTACACTAATAAATGAGAGTTTGAAATTAGAGGTAATTTATGTTTTATATACAGATTTCAAGACACTAATAATTTTGTAGTTTTATGTACTTAGTTCCAAAGGCTACAGACAATAAATTAGATATGGTACCTTTTTAAGAATTGATTATTTTTTAGACACAATTCTTGGTACATTAAGAGGGAAGCAAAAAGTTACTGTCTATTTAAAACTGCAAGCAATTACACACTCTTAACTCTCTCAGTACTTAAACTGTCTGGCTCCCAGGAACAGCCTTATAAAGAAAGAGGGAATATTGTATTGGGAGGAAAATGTTACTGGACTATTGACAGAAAGTAAATTTAGATAAAATACAGCTTTTTTCTTTATGGGCATTTGTTTTGTTTCTAGTCATCATAAACTAGGTGTTACATTGCTGTCAGTGAATATAGAAGTTTAGTTCTTTTTTAAAAATAATAAACATTTTATGTAAACAATATTTGAAATAACCCATTTCACCTTAATGTGTCTTGTCTACCTTCAATAATCCTCAAAGAACAACCATTTGCTACCAAAGTAAATCAGTTTTTTGAATGTGCTTCTCTTGATTTTGTTTATTAGCTAGTTCCTGTAAGTATTTCCACCAGAACTTGAGGCAAATCATAAGGAAGCTGTTTCCTTTGAAATATAAACCATCACCAAAAATTTCCATTAACATATATATTGTTTAAGCATTTGGCTATTTTAGTTTTTTAAAAGATATAAACACCAAAAATAAAATTTAACATTGAATGAAGATGGAAGCAAGATGTACTTTCTGTAACTTTCTATAAGTATTTTAAGTTACAAACTTGTGAAATCCAATTTGAACTGAATTTACTACAGGATTTCTTATTAGTACAATTAAATGGCTTCTTTTACATATATATGTATTGATCAGTGGCATCTCAACAGCATACTGTAAGTACTCAAAATGGAAAGAAAATGCATTTTCAAACATTTTATGGAACCTCTTATACTTGTTAGAATTGTGTATTGTATTTTTCCATTGTATATACATTTTTTAATGTGACAATTATATGCATCTTTAAAAGCAACTTAAAACATATGGTGTGGGGGGTCATGATGGGCAGCAAGATGGCGTCTGCCAGCAGGGTCGTGCAGGTAGTAAAGCCACATACACCATTAATAAGGTTTCCTGACAGAAGAGACAATCCTAAACCCAATGTATCAGAAGCTTTGAGGTCAGCGGGGCTGCCATCCCATTCTTCTGCAGTTTCACAGCATTCTAAGGGAAGTAAATCATCAGATTTGCTGATGTATCAGGGTCCACCAGACATGGCAGAAATAATAAAAACTTTACCTCAGAAATATAGAAGGAAACTGGTGTCTCAAGAAGAAATGGAATTTATCCAATGTGGTGGTCCAGAGTAATCACTGTGGCTGCTGTTTTCATCAGAAAGAATAATTGTCTTTACAATAAAGGACTTCTAAAATGACAAATGAGAAATTGTATATTAAACAATTTACTTTAATAAATATTCTGTAAAAAAAAGAAATATAGAAAATTTAGATAGACACTTGTATCTCCTAATTTATGTATCTTGGTCAGCTCCAAGCTTACCTAATTATTTATATACTTTATACTTATTAAAGTATACATTTTTAAATGTTAGCCTATTAATTTACTCTTGATTATCAAGTATCATCAGTTTTGAACTATTAAAAGCACAGTGTCTAATAAACTGCCATAGGTTTCTCATAATTTCACTTTTCTTTCCATTTCTGTTTAGGCATGGAAAGAATTTACCAGGCAGAATTGCAATTTTAAGGACATAATTTTTCTAAAATTGAATGAAGATCAGTGAACTAATTATTATTTGTCTTCTCTTTTTTTCATTCACAAACTTTAGTAAGTATAACTGGCTTAATAGGGGTATCATACTCTAAATGACAAAACAATAGCAGAGATACAATAGGTGATTAGTATTAGGACCGGAAAGATAACACAAACGATTTTATGTAATCTATATTTTTTAAAAAGTCAATATAAAATGAAAATAAAAGATGTAAATCAACATAGGATAGGAATAAATGTTTCACTAGAAATCGCAATTATGTTTTGGGGGTGTTAAACTTCAGTCTTGGTTTATTTTACCATTTTGTTTGTGATCATGTATGCAAATCCTGATGACCATTAACTTTCTCATACTTAATATCTGAAAGCCTCATAAATCAACCTAAATATTTATCTTATTAAGCAATTCGTAACACTTTAATAGGGCCTTTCTGTGCCAAGGTTATATATATATTGTGAAACTAAAACCTTTCAAAGCTAAATAAAATTTCTTCCATACCTTAAAAAATAAATAAATAAAACACATGGTGTGTAATGATTTCCCTGAAAACTCCTACAATGTTAAATTCAGAGGCAGCTTCAGACTATTACATTGGTAACTACTTGCTGAACTTTTTAAATAGGTAATAAATCCAGAGAAGCAGCTTTTGTGTATTCCTAACACTTTGTTCACTTGCATTTAAGTTTAGAATAAGCCCCAAGCAAAACAATAGAAATGTATATAGAACTATTAGTTCTGACATGATTTAATTATATCAAGATACATGAATTTAACTTTAACTTTTATGTAGGCAAACTACATTTTTGTCCATTCTATTGTGTGCTCAAATAACATCCCTCTCCTACATTCTTTCCTTGACTCAAATGAAATATTAACCTAAAATCAATGTGGGAGAGAAAAACAACTGAGATGAATATCATTACTAAAATACCAATAAATTTGTCAAACTCAAAAAAAAGAACTAAACAAATTTGGAAAAGTTGCAGGACACAAAATTAATACACGACAGTCAGTTGTTTCTACACAGCAACAACAAACAGTCTGAAAAGGAAATTAATAGAATAATCCCATTTACAATAGCATTAAAAAGAATAAAATATTTAGGAATAAATTTAACTAAAGAAGAGACACGTACACTGAAAACTAGAAAATGTTGCTAAAAGAAATTAAAGGCACCAATAAATAAACAAGGCATCCAGTGTTTATGAATTGGAAGACTTAAAACTGTTAAGATGTCAAAACTGCCCAATGTGATTCATACATTTAAAATAATTCCTATCAAAATCCTAATGGTGTTTTTTTCCTAGAAATAGGAAAACCCATCCTAAGTTCATATGGAATGTCAAGGGACCCCAAATAACCAAAACAATCTATAAAATGAACAAAATGGGGGGAGGAGGGAGGCAGCAGGTGGCATGGTGGTTAAAATGCTGGACTCCCACATGGCCGATCCCAGTTTGAGTCCTGGACCTGGCAACTTGAAAATCACACCAGGCATGTGTATGCGTTCATGCCCAGAATCTCAGGAGGAGAATGGAGAAGGGACTGCAGCATGGCCATACCCCCTGGAGGGTGATTTCTCACTTTCTCTCTGATTGTCTCTCTCTGACTCTCTCTGGCAAGTGCACATACCCAGTGGCAAAAACCTTAATAAAGTTTGAGTCTCACCCTTCCTGATTTCAAAACTTACAACAAAATAATGAAAGTGATATACTATCGGCATCAGGACATACATATAGACCAATGGAACAGAATTGAGAAACCAGAAATAAACCCTTAAATACATGTCAAATGATTTTCAAGAGTGTCAAGACCATTCAATGGGAATAGTCTTTTCAACAATGCTGGGGAAACCGAATATCCACATGCAAAAGAATTAAGCTGAACCCTTAGCTTATACCACATGCAAAAATTCACTGAAAATAGATATAAAAAATCTACGTGTAAGAGTTAAAACTATAAAACTCTTTGAAGAAAAGATAGGGAAAGAGATCACAATATTGCATCTGGCAATGATTTCTTGGATATGACACTAAAAATGCAAACAACAAAATATAGATAATCTGGACTACCTCAAAATTAAAAAACTTCTGTACACCAAAGGACACAGTCAACAGAGTGAAAAAGAAATCTATGGGATATATCTGATAAGGAGTTAATATCCAGAATATAAAAAGAATTTCTATAACTCAAAATCAATAACAAAAAGAAACAACCTGGTTTAAAAACGGGCAAAGGACAGACATGATTTTTCAAAGAAGATACCAGGGATCTTCAAAAAAGTCATGGAATATGTGAATTACAAAAAAAAAATTATGCATGGATTTCTATTTTTTTCACCAAAATAAACTAATACTTTAATTCTGTTTTTCCATGACTCTCTGAAGCTCCCTTGAAAATAAATGACCAACAAGCAAATATGTTCAACATCACTAATTGTTATGGAAATGAAAATTAAAACTACAAGTAGATACCATCTCATATCTATTAAAATGGCTACTACTTAAAAAGGAAAATAACAAGTAACAAGTGTTGATAAGAATGTAGAGAAACGGAAACACTTGTGCACTGGTAGTGAGAATGTAAAACAGTGTAGTCACTATTTAAAAAACTGTATGATGACTCCTCAAAAAAAATAAGAATAACCTGGGGCTGGCAGGTGGCATGGTGGTTAAGGCTGCTGGTCTCCCAGATGGCCAGCCGTGGTTCAAGTCCTGGACCTGGCAGCTTGTTTTCTCACTTTCTCTCTATCTCCTCACTCTCTTTTTCTGTTCCTCTCTGGTCAAATTTAGACAAACAAATAAATAAATAAATAAATTCAAATAAAATAATTATTTTTAAAAAATAAGAATTACCATATGGTCCAATAATTCTAGAATACTTCTAGGTATATATCTAAAAGAATAAAAAATGAAATTTCAGAAGAGTATTTTTACACCTATATACATAGCAGCTCTGTTCATAGTAACTAAGAGGTGGAAACAACTCAGGTGCCCACTGACATATGAATGGATAAGCAAATTATGATACATACATATGAGAGAATATTATTCAACCTTAAAAGGGAAGAAAATTCTGACACATGCTACAACATGGATAAACCGCGAGGACATTCTTAAGTGAAATAAACCAGTCACAAAAGGACAAATTCTGTATGATTCCATATATGTGAGGTACCTTGAGTAGTCCAACTACGGAGACAGAAAGTAGAATGGTGATTGACAGGGGCTGGAGGGAGAGAAGAATGGAGAATTGTTTTAGGTAGGTCTACAGTTTCAGTTTTGGAAGGTGCAAAGAGTACTGGAGTGCAAGGGATAAGGCTTGCCCTGGGAAAACCACCTTCATGATCATGGTATCTCCCCTGCCAGGTAAATATATATATATATGAAACTAGAAATGGAAAATTATTGATGATAACTTACTTGATTAAGCCACTATGCAGTATACTCTGGATGGGAAACCACTTTTTGTATGCTGTGATGATGATTAGGAGATGAATGTAAATTAATTAATTTTTAAAAAGGTTTCAGGAGGAAAAAAAAAACACGAAAACTGTTTTTTCTTGAAATTAAAAAAAAATGCATATTTGATGACTGCAGTAAGCTATATAGTCCCCGCTAGGTGCTACTCTGTAGTATGTTCACTCTACTCACTGAGGTTTATGCCTAAAGTCAGACTTGTGTTCATGGATATGTATATATCAGCTGCACTTGCTATTGGAAGTATTTAGATTAATTAAGTTCATTAGTGAATAAATAAAGTAGGGGGGAAAGGCATAGAAAGCAACCATGGATACCAAAGACAGCGTGGGAGGGAGGAGGGTGAAACATGGCAGAGGGTGAGAGATAGGGAATCAAGGATGGCAAAAATAACAAAATATACAGGAAACAAATGGAAAATTATTTGTTGACAATAACACGTATGTATGTTGATGTGCTTGATTGAGCCAATATACAGTGTATTCTGAATAGGAAATTTCATTTTGTTTGCTGTAATGATGTATAGTGAATGAATGTAAATAAATAAATTTAAATTTTAAAAAAAGAAAAGAGTTCTGGAGATTAGTGCATTTACTTCATAGCGCTGAACTGTATACTTAAAAATGGTTAAGACAGAGACCAGCAGGTGGCATGGTAGATAGGGAGCTGGACTCCCACATGGTTGTTGATGGTTTGGGTCCCAGACCTGGTTGCTTGAAAATCATGCCAGGCACATAAGCATGCATGCCTGAAATCCTAGGAAGAGAATGGAGGAGAGGGAACTGTAGTGTGGCTGTCCCTCTAGGGGGGTTATTTCTCACTTTCCTGGTCACTCTCGCTCTTCTCTCTCCAGCAAGCTCATGAGCCATATGACAAAAACCTAAAAAAAAAAAAAAAAAAAAAAGGTTAAGATAGTACATTTTATGTTATGTGTATTTTACCACAGTTTTAAAAATATGGTCATTGACTTGTACTTTCGAGTTCTGATCTAATAGAATTAACAAGATGAATTCCCTAGAATGAAAATTAAAAGTAAGAAATTGTGAAGATTTCCCCTGGATACAAAAGTAGCAAATTAAACCACTGAAGGCAATGACTTTCCAGTGGAAAAACCCTAAGGAGATGATATGTATTGTACAGTGCTCAGGAGAAATGGGCTCAGCAGGACCCAAGGCAATTACTACATATCTATTTTTAACAATGCCCACTGGGGAGTGCTCCCTAGCGCCCAAAAGTAGCCCTGCAAATAATCAAAGTATGAGGCCCACACACCTTCCTCGGCCCAAGAATCAGGGAATGGGGCTCTGCTTTCCTCCGCCACTTCCCTCACTCTGCCTTCTACCCACTTGCTCTTCATCTTTCCTTTCCATCTTGCTTTCCATGGGGCCCAGGGTTGTTTCTCTGGTCCAAGGCCACTTGTGAGCTTTCTGCCCCTCCATAAACAGGAGGAGCCTTTCAGGAGGAGGCAAGTTTCTCAGGTGGGATTGGCAGAAATCAGATCAACTGGACAGGTCAGTGCCAACGTAGCCAAAAGCCCCAAAATGAGACCTGTAGGGGACCTTGGAAGCTGTCCAGGTATCCACCTCCATCATTTTATAGATAAGAAGGCCAAGTACAGACTTTTTAAATCATACAGGATTAGATTTCTAGACAACCTCTCTCAACTTCTCGTCATTCCCTACAATGCAGGCTTATCCAGCAATTTCTGCCTCTTCTAATGTTTAACCAGGGCAGAAACAACAGAAAATGTTTGTTGGTGCTAAGACAGGCTCAGAACCACAACAGGCGTCTGTCTCCAATGGCCTGATTTTCACATTGTGATGAATGGATGCAACTTAGCAGGGGGACAAAAAGAGTGGAAGTTAAACCTCAAACTGTTTCCAAAAACCTCCAAGTTAATATTTTAATTTTGTTGCCCATACACAAACATTCTGGCATGAATGTTATCTGTGTGTCCATGCTATGGTATGTTCTATTTTTTAAAGATGTGTCATAGACAAATATCAATACATTCTTTCATCGTTAATGTCTGTGTGGTATTCCATTGCATTGATAAATTATAGTTTGCACATTTTTTCTATTATTTTGAAGATTTGATTGTTCTCAATTGTTATTTAATTTAGGAGTAATGTTTCGACACTTATCTTTGGACAAACTATCTTCTTTTCCCATCTGATTGTTTCCTGCTGTGTGGTCCCAAAAATAAAATTCCTGAATTTATACACATTTACTTAAGCTCTATAAGTCACTTTAAGTTAGATAACAATACCTACCTATGAAGTTTGGGGTAAAAGTAGAGTTAATATTTACATATTTTCATAGTTAGTACAGTGCTTGGTACGTAATGTACATTTATTAATTTATTATTAATAACAACATCTATAGACCTATTTGAAAAGCATGGTCATCTGAATATATTTAAATTTTTAAAATTAGAATCTATTTATGTCTTATGAATTCTTTAGTGTTATCCATTATAATTTTCTTTAAACAAATAATTCGCTTTTAAGGTTGAATTCAAATCCAATATTTAATTTCATCATTAAAAGGAATTACATCTGGGGCTGGCAGGTGGCATGGTGGTTAAAGGCGCTGGATTCCCACATGATTGATCATGGTTTGAGTCCTGGACCTGGCAGCTTGCTTTCTCCCTTTCCCTCTCTCTGTATCTCTCAGGTCAAATTACAAAATAATAACAACAAATGGAATTAAATAAATAAATATTTGGAAAAAAATTGTAAAACAAAAATAAAAGGGGAAGCAGATGGCATAATGGTTGCATCGCTGGATTCCCACGGAGTCAACCACGGTTCAAGTCCTGGACATGCCGCACATGTGTGTGTGTGTGCCCAAGATCCTGAGAGGAGAATAAGGAGATGGGATTGCAGTGTGGCCATCCCCCCTGGGGGGTGATTTCTCACCTTCTGTCTCTCTGTCTCTTTCTGTCTTTCTGGTGAGTGCACACACCCTATAGCAAAAACCTCTCAAAAAAATAAAAATAAAATAAAAAGAATCATATCATCTTTTTTGTTTTTAAAAATTATTATTATTCTTATGGAAGTAAACAATTTACTAATGTTTGTGTGATATTATATCCTGTAACTTTGCTAACTTTATTTTTAATAATTACTTTTTTTAACAATGCTCAGGGAATTAATGTAAATTAATTAATTAATTTAAAATATTTCAGAAGAAAAAAATAATAATGATTACTTTTTAAAGCTTAGATATGAGATAGATAGCAATCACCAGTATTTCTAAATAAAAGTTAAATAAATAGTGATAACAGAGAACGTCTGTTCCTTTTTGATAAACTTAATATGATAAATTGTGTACTTACAATCAAGAGTCAATGTCAAAAAAAAACACTACTGGGAACCAGCAGTTAGCGTAATGGCTATGTCGCTGGACTCCCACGTAGTCGACCGCGGTTCGCGTCTCGGACCCGGTGGCTTACAACTCACGCCGGGCGCGTGTGCGTGCGTGCCCAGGATCCCGAGAGAATGGAGGAGAAGGGATTGCGGCGTGACCATCCCCCCTGGGGGGTGATTTCTCACTTTCTGTCTCTCTGTCTCTCTCTGTCTGTCTGGCGAGCGCACGCGCCCTATAGCGAAAAACCTCTCCAAAAAAAAAAAAAAAAAAACACTACTAATATTAAGAGTTTTAATCTATAAGACAATGGTAAATATACCTGGGTGCCTCAACAGGATCTAATTACATTGTTGCAATATTTTGTTTGTGATAAACTAGGTTAATGAATTTCTTTAAATTTAATAGCTAATTCTTTCAGTGTGTTGCTTTCTTGGTTTGCAAATATTTTACTGGGGGCATTTCTATTTATGTGTATAAACAAATTTGGCCTAAAATATTCTTTTCATTGTCTTTGTTTAGTTCAGGATTAAAATCATGCTTGTACAGGACTGGCAGGTGGCGTGGTGGTTAAAGGTGCTGGATTCCCACATGGCTGAATATGGTTCAAGTCCTGGACCTGGCAGCTTGCTTTCTTGCTTTCTCTTTCTCTCTCTCTCTCTCTCTCTCTGGTCAAATTAAAAAAATAATAACAACAAATGGAATTAAATAAATAAATATATTTTTTTTAATTATACTTGATCTAAAAAGGAACTGAATAGTAACAGGGTAGTAGTAATAATAGCCAATGTTCATTGTGTGCTTACTGCTGTGTACAATGTACTATTGTAAGCATTTTATATGACTATGTATTTTCTCACTTAATCCTCATAACAATCCCTTTAAGCAGATATTATCATATTAATTTTGCAGGTTATTAATATGCCATCATTTTGATTTTTTTTATTTTTATTACTGAATAATTTTTTTTGTTTGGCCATAGGGCATGAGCATTCACTAGAGAAAGACATAGAGAGGAAAGTGAGAAATCACCTCCCTGGAGGGGTCGGGGGTTGGCCATGCTGCAATACCTTCTCCTCCATTCTCCTCTCTGGATTGTGGGCACACACACACAAATGCCTACATGCACGCCTGGAGTGATTTTTTAAACTGCTGTGTCTGCGACTCAAACCATGCAGTTGGCCATGTATGACCCAGCCACCTTAACCTCCATGACACCTTCTGGCTCAGCTTTTTAAATTTCTTTCTTGACTATTTTATTATTAGTGTATAAAAAAGCTACCAATTTTTGTATGTTGGTTTTGTATACTGCAACTTTATTGAATTTATCAGTTCAAAGAGATTTTTGTGGAAACAATAGGGTTTTCTATATATAATGTAATATTGCCTGAAAACAGGGACAATTTAACTTCCTCCTTTCCAATTTGGGTGCACTTTATTTCTTCCTTCGGCCTTATTGCCCTGGCTAGGACTTCCAGTGCTATGTTGAATAAGAGTAGTTAAAATAGACATCCTTATCTTGTTTCAGTTCTTAGAGGGGAGGCTTTCCGCTTTCTCCATTCAATATGATGTTAGCTGTGGATTTGTCGTATATGAACTGTAGGTATGGAGATACATTCTTTCTATACCTAATTTGTTAAACATTATTATCATAAAGCCATGTATTTTGTCGAATGCTTTTTCTGCACCTGTTTTCACCCTTCATTTTGTTTTTCTGGTATATCATACAGATTTGCAAATGTTGAAGCATCCTTTCATCATTGGGATAAAATCCACTTAATCTTTTTGCTGTGCTGTTGGAGTCAATTTGCTAGTATTTTGTTTAGAATTTTTGCATCTGTGTTCATTAGGGATATTGGTCTGTAGCTTTCTTTTTTTGTTATGTCTTTGTCTGGTTTTGGTATTGGGATAATGCTAGCCTCATTGGGAGGGCTCCTTGCACTTCAGTTTTGTAGAACAGTTTGAGGAACATTGATACTAGCTCTTATTTAAGTAGAGTTCAATAGTAAAACCATCTGACTCAGGGCTTTATTTCATTGGGAGACTTGGTTTTTGTTTGTTTGTTTGTTTGTTTGTTTGTTTGTTTTTAAGGATTTTGCCATAGGGTGCATGCGCTCACTGGGAAGGAAAGAAACAGAGACATTGAGAGGGAAAGTGAGAAATCACCTCCCAGGAGGACGGCCATGCTGCAATCCCTGCTCCTCCTTTTGGGCACACACACACACACACACACACACACACACATACACACACGTGCCTGGCATGAGCTTCAAGCCACGGGGTCTGGACTCAAACCAAGGTCAGTCATGTAGGAGTACAACAACACTATAACCACCACAGCACCTGCTGGCCCCTGTTGAGAATCTTTATTATTAATTTAGTCACGTTTGTTGTTATTGGTCTACTAGGGTTTCCTATTTCTTCCTGGTTCAGTCTTGGTAGGTTGTATGTGTCCAAGAATTTATTAATTTCATCTAAATTTTTCAACTTGTTGATGTATGGTTGTTCATAATAGTCTATAA
Organism: Tupaia tana; assembly: GCA_026018925.1. Lineage (NCBI taxonomy): Eukaryota > Metazoa > Chordata > Mammalia > Scandentia > Tupaiidae > Tupaia > Tupaia tana. Next base: position 49,461,819 of record JAKSZU010000016.1, on the reverse strand, counting down.
TTATCTTTCAAATTTCTGTTATATCAGTTGTAATGCCTTCTTTTCATTTATAATTTTTATGGACTTTCTCTTTTTCTTAGTCTGGATAGTGGCTTGTCAATTTTATCTTTTTTAATTTTTATTTTTTTATTTTATTGATTTTTTATGTTTGTTTTTGTTTTGTTTTGATTTGTTAGTCTCAAGTTTATCTCTTCTCTGATCTTTATTATTTCTTTCCTTCTGTTAATTTTGGAATTAGTTCTTATTTTTGTGGTTCCTTAAGGTGCATCACTAAATTGTTATACATATTTTTCTTCTTTACTTTCTTTTCTCTTTCTTCTTTATGAAGACACTTATTGCTATAAACATCTCTCTTAGAACTGCTTTTGAGGGCTGGCAGGTGGCGTGGTGGTTAAGGGCATTGGACTCCCACATGGCCGACTGCAGTTCAAATCCGGACCTGGCAGCTTGCATTCGCAGTTTCTCTTTCTCTGTATCTCTCTCTCTCGCTCTCTCTCTCATTCTGTTCTTCTCTGGTCAAATTGAAATAAATAAATTTAAATTAAAAATTTTTTAAAAAGAACTGCTTTTCTGTATCCAATATGGTTTTTGTTCTGGTTTGTTTTTTTGCTTTTTTAGTTTTTCTTAAGATAGATTTTTGTTATAGGGTGCATGCACTCACTGGAGAGACAGAGAGAGACAAAGACGGAAAGCAAGAAATCACCCCCCAGGGTGGTGGCCATCCTGCAATCTTTTCTCCTCCATTCTCCTCTCAAGACTCTGGGCACATACGTACATGCGCCTGGTGTGAGATTTAAGCTGCCAGATCCAGGACTCGAACTATGGTTGACTACGTGGGAGTTTAGCAATGTAACCATTACACCATCTGCTGGTCTTGCCATAGGTTTTAATATGTTGTATTTTCATTTCCATTTGTTTCTATAAATTTTTAAATTTCCATCCTGATTTTTTTCTTCAACCTAGTAGTCGTTTAGGAGCATATGACTTAGTTTTCATGTATTTGTATGTTTCCCACTGTTCCCTTTATTAATGATTTCTAGTTTTATTCCACTGTGCTCAGCAAAAGTACTCAATATGATTTCTTTTCTTTTTGTTTGTTTGCTGTAGGATATGTTTGCTCACTGTGAGGGAGAGAGAGAAAGTGAGAGAGGGAGAGAAAGAGAAATCACCCTTCTAGGAGGGATGGCCATGCTACAATCCCTTCTCCTCCATTCTCCTCTCAGAATCTTGGGCACACACACGCAGACATATGCCTGATGCATTTGTCAAGCAACGGGTCCAGGACTTGAACCATATAGTCGACCATATTGGATCCAGCCACTTTTGCCATGCCACCTGCTCACTCTGATTTCTTTTCTTTTTCTTTCCTTTTTTTCCAAAATTTTTGAGGTTTGCTTTGTAGCTTAACATGTGGTCCATCTGGAGAATGATACATGTGCTAATGAGAAGAATGTGTTGTCTTCAGTTGTTGGATGGAACATTCTGTAAATGTCTGCTGGAAAAAGGCTCTTTTTTGCATGAAGATTTTACATTTAATCAGAAGATTCTTGGGAATGAAAACAATGTCCTTTATTGTTTTCTTATTTCTCATCTCATCTAATAATAAAGTCTTCTTTAATTAATACTGGTCAGGCAACTATTGCAGCCATGTTAGATACAAATTCTCCTTCATTTGTTCTTTACAACAGAGTGCTCTCTTCTTTTTTAAAAAATTATTTAAGTTTATTATTTACTTATTTTAATTTGACAAGAGAAGGACAGAGAGAAAGGGAGGGGGAGAGAGAGAGAGAGAGAGAGAGAAAGTGAGAAAGCAAGCCGCCAGGTCTGAGACTTGAACCGCAGTCAGCCATGTAGGAGTCCAGCACCCTTAACCACCATGCCACCTGCCAGCCCAAGAGTGCTCTCTTCTTAGGTACCCACATTTCTACCTTATTGTTGTCCTTTACTTAAAAATACCTATCAAAGGATTCAAAAGATTGCCAAATATCAAATCCTTAAAAACATAAAATCAGTAAAACATTAATTCAAAAAGAGCTATTTATCTTTGATACTAAGGAATATTTCTCAACACAGGCCAAGAACTCAACAAGAACTTCCTGCATAGCTGAAATATTCACCCCTACCATTCCCTGGTAAGTTACTTTGCTTCATGCAAGTCCTACCTCAGAAAAATGGTGACATAGGTAAAGTCAGATTCCAAAGACTGTTTTCCCTATTTTACCCACTGCCAGTTTCATGTATGGACCAGAACCCTAATCCCGTAGTTTTCCCAAACTTATTTTCTCCAATTCCTATTCCCGTACCCCAGTCAACACATTAACCCAAGTCTTTTCCTTCTTCCCTTCCTCAGATTCACATTTTCATAGAACCCAAATCCCAATTATTTCTTATGAAACAATGAAAAATAGTTTACATTATGTCTTAAGAAACTTCAGCTGAATTCCCACTGAAGTATTATGAATTACAATTTTAGTAATGTTCCTAAAATTCAGTGGGATCCCTATGTTACCCTGCTCCTGTCTCCATTACCTTGGGCAATATCACACCTGATCTTTCTCTTTGTTATCTACAGGGGCAACTTTTTTCCCATCTCTGATCATCCTCCAGAGGCGAATCCCTTCCTGGGTAAGCCCAGACAGAAGGGCTGGCTGAGCTGGCCCAGTCAGCAGGCCCTTCTGTCCAGGCTTGCCTTGACCTACCCTCCCCACCACACCATCACCAGGACCAAGGTGCGCTAGAATTGAGGAGGATCAGCAGCTGGAACACCCTGGGTCCTGGGCTATATGTGGGAGGGAGACTAAGGGGAGACAAAGTATTAGAGGGAAGGAGGGATGGACAAGGCAGGTATGTGCAAACAATTCCTTTGGTTATACACATATGCAACTACACTTTCCAAATTCTGTATAGAAAGGGCCTTCCGGTGGCACTCTTACTGATGTTGGAGGAAACTACATTTCTTCAGCTCTTTAGTTAATATTGTGACAATATCAATTGTTCACATGAAAATGTGAGGGACTAGAATACCTTAAGTAACCCCCTCATAGCCACCACTGAAAGCATGGCCATGTGCAACTAGGAATCTCTTTTGAGGTTATGATGGACTGTGGGGCTCAGTCAGCAGAATTTAGCAGTAAAGTCATTAAAACGCTGGCTTTGGGGCCCATCGAGGCCATAGAACTCCCTGACTGAGGCTTTCCCTTTGATAGTCTGAGAGCCTTCCTTGGGGTTTATACTGAATGAACATAGAGATGTAACCAGATATGAGCTGAGGGACTGCAGGAAGGAAAAATGGAGATGTGGAAACCTCTGCCCTCTCTCTAGTCTGTGACTGGTCTGGATCTTTCAGCAGGATCATTTGACCATGGAGACAGAAAACCACACAAGTGCCTCCGAGTTCATCCTCCTTGGGCTCTCCAGCCGACCAGAGAGGCAGGAGCTCATCTTTGGGCTCTTCTTTATCATGTATTTGGTCGGCGCCACAGGGAACTTGCTCATCATCCTAGCCATTGGCTCAGACTCCCATCTCCACACACCAATGTATTTCTTCCTCAGCAACCTCTCCCTGGTGGATTTCTGTTTCATCTCAGCCACAGTCCCCAAGATGCTTGTGAACATTCAGACGCAGACTCAGTCCATTTCCTATGGTGGCTGCCTAACCCAGATCTACTTCTGCATTCTACTCGCAAACATGGACAACTTCCTCCTAACAGCAATGGCATATGACCGCTATGTGGCCATTTGCCATCCCCTCCATTACTCCACCATGATGAGTCTGCAAGTCTGTGGCCTGATGCTGGGGGCTTCTTGGCTCATTGCCAGTCTTCACTCCCTGCTGCATACCCTCCTCATGGCTCGGCTAGAGTTCTGTGCCAGTAATATCATCCCTTACTTCTTCTGTGACCTTGTTCCTCTGCTCCAGCTCTCCTGTTCCAACACCCAGCTCAACCAGCTCATGATTCTGCTGGTGGGGGGCTTGATTGTCCTCATTCCCTTTCTTGGCATTCTCGTCTCCTACATACACATTGTGTCTGCTGTGCTCAAGGTCCCATCTGCTCGGGGTAAACAAAAGGCCTTTTCCACCTGTGGCTCCCACCTCACTGTAGTCATCCTCTTCTATGGGACCATCACAGGAGTCTATCTGAGTCCCTCATCCTCCCACTCTGCTGACAAGGATTCACTGGCATCAGTGATGTACATGGTGGTGACTCCAATGCTGAATCCCTTCATCTACTGCCTGAGGAACAAGGACATGAAAGGAGCTCTCAGGAAACTGTTCAGCTTGAAGGGTTTATCCCATGGGCTATGACACAACAGTTTCTCCTTGGGGCCTTTGCGCTGGGAAGGGAAAGCACTCCAGGCACAGGCCTCACAGACAGGGAGGAAAAATACAGATCTTGTCTGAAATTGTCACCATGGCTGAGGGAATGAAATCCCTCTTTACACCAATAGGTAATTTGCAAGTCTGATAAACTTCTTGTCCCCTTTACAGGGTATTTCCAGACTACGAAGAGGGGAATAAACTTTTTCCCAAAGACAGAACCACATCAAAAGATTTATCTGCAGATCTTTTGAGAAGGTTGAAAAGGTTATACATTCCATGTAAACATGATGAACTCATAGGAACTCATGACCTGTGCTGAGAGCCTGTGCCAAAGACAAGCCTCCAATTACCTAGCCCATCTGAAATTCATTGTTCTGCCAGCACACTGTCTCCTCCAATGCTGTTCCAGCAGGCCCATCTTGCTCATTTCTATCTATAAAATCCTACTTGTCCTTCAACACTCAAACCAAATACCACATCCTTCATGAAACCACCTCAAGTGTCTCAAGCCAAAAGAGCACATCCTTTTCATTCTAGAGCGCCATAAAACTCAAATTTAATTCCAACCCTTTTTATGCTCTGCTTTACATTACTTATGTTCACCCCCAATTCTACCCTAGACTACAAAAGGTCCTGTTCATTTTAATAACCCCTGCAGACTGGATGGTAGCACAGCAGTAAAGCACAAAGCTGCTAAAGTTTTGCAAGCCCGACCCACATGGGAAGGTCCAAGTTCACAAGACCAGTAAATGGTTATGTCGCTGGACTCCCACATGGCCAATTGAGGTTTGGTCCCAGACCCAGTGACTTGAAAATTACACCAGGCATGTGGCCCAAGATCCCAGGAGAATGGAGAAGGGATTGCAGCATAGCCATCTTCGTGGGGGGGGGGGGGGGGGGGGGGGGAGGGTGATGATTTCTCACTCTCCCTCTCACTGTCTCTGTCTCTCTTTCTGGCAAGTGCACGTGCCCTAAGGAATAAACCTCTTAAAAAAAAAAAAAAAAGTTCCAGGTTCACATCCACAGAGGCACTGGGTATGTGCATTTCTAGCTTACCTTTTACCAGTGAGACCAACAATGGAAGCTATTGGGTGGGGCTGGGAGTGGATCATGGCATAAAAACCCTATTTGAGGTTTCTCTCTCTATTATCTCTTTCTCTCTCTGAATAAATAAACTTTAAAGAATTACACTGGGTCAGTCGCTGGTGTGGTGGTGGAGGACACTGGATCCCACAACTGACTACATTGTTCAAGTCCCAGACCCAGTGGCTTGAAAAACACACCAAACACATGTGCATATTGTGCCCAAAAACCTGAAAGGAAAAGTGAAGGGACTGTGTCATGACCATCCCCCCTTGAGGGTGTGTCCTCATTTTCTCTTTCTCCCTCCCTCCCTCCAGCAAGCTCTTACATCCTCTAGCAAATTAGAAAACAAAAACAAAAAACACCATCCATGGAAGAATCACAAAAGGATGACTCAGTAAAGGTAAGCCGCTATAAATGACGATGGGGATGACAATGACAACAACACGTAAGGAACACTTAACGATCTTTCTCTTCATGATTTTGCCTTAATAACTTCCCTTTTTATCTCCTGGCCCCCATCCAAAGAGTAAGAATTGTTTACCTTAGACCCCAAGGAGTTGATTGGTCCACATTTTACAAACAGCACAATGTCCAGAGTCAGCATCCAGGGATGAAGCTCCGTTCCTTCCAGCCTGGCCCTTAATTAGTCCTAGTCTACTCCTACATCTTGCTGGAGCCTTCACTTGGGCTTCAATCACCCATCTCTACAGCATGCCTGAACACATAGGGCTTTAACTGGGATTTGGAGATGAGAGTGGGGAGCAAGGCAAACCTAAACTATTTTACAGCTTCTCTCTTACCAGTGAGCCAAGTACAGTATTGGGTATGGTTGTTACCATGATTATGATTATAAAAACAATAACTTATCACTTTATAGGAAGCCAAGTAACCAGTTCATTCTTGTAAAAAGAGGTAAATAAAAGGGCAGATCAAGCATTTATCTTGCCTTTCCTGTTTAACTGTATCTAAAGGAAACCTATAGTTAATGGGGGGAAATTTCTTAAGTGAAGTACACCAGCTACTAAATGATGAATAACTTATAGAATTAAATGAATGAATGCAGACTGCTAATACTGCAGAGAAACCACCCTATGTGATTCCATCTATAACACATTCTTGTCAAAATGTGAAATATGGGGGCCAGCAGGTGGCATGGTGTTAAAAGCACTGAATTCTCACATGGCCAACTATGGTTTGAGTCCCAGACCTGGTGGCCTGCTTTCTCACTTTCTCTCTCTCTGGTCAAATTAAAAATAGTATTTTTTTTTTTTAATGTGAAATACATGGGGCCAGCAGGTGACATGGTGGTTAAGGGTGGACTTCCACATGGCCAACCATGGTTCAAGTCCCGGACCTGGCAGCTTGCTTTCTCACTTTCCCTCTCTCTGGCTCTGTCCCTCCCTGGTCAAATTTAAATAAATAAAGTTTTTAAAAATGTGAAACACAAATCTGATTACCTGTAAGAACTTAGTTAATACAGAGAACAGAGAAATCTGTTAAATAATGTCATAAGCATACAATGTAAGATAAATAATCCAATCTTTTAAATTATTTGCTTTTTTTTTTTTTAAATTTTCTATAGGGCATGAGTGCTCACCAGTGAGACAGACAGACAGAGAGGGAAAGTGAGAAAACAAGCCACCAGGTTCAGGACTCAAACCACAGTCAGCCATGTGGGAGTCCAGCACCTCAACCATCATGCCACCTGCTGGCCTCAAGTTTATTTTGTTTTTTTAAAACTTTTTTTTTTTTTTTTTTTGAGAGAGAGAGATTTTTGCTATAGGGAGTATGTGTTCACTAGAGACAGAGAGCGAGAAATCACTACTCCCAGGAGAGATGGCCATGCCGCAATCTCTTCTGCCCCATTCTCCTTTCAGGATCTTGGGCATACATTGCACATATGCCTGGCATTGAGTTTTAAGCCACCGGGTCCAGAACTCAAACTACAGTCGACTACGTGGGAGTCCAGCAACATAATCATGATGCCATCTATTATTGGTCCCTGTTTTTTTTTTCTTAATGAGGCCTTATCAGGACCAGCAGACGGCATGGTGATTAAGGCACTGGATTCCCTCATGACCAACTCATGGTTCAAGTCCCAGTCCTGGCAGCCTGCTTTCTCTCTCTCTCTGCCTTGTGAGTACACATGCCCTATAGCAAATTTTAAATAATAGTAATAACTAATAAAATTAGGTAAATAATTCTTTGGGGGCAAAAAGAGTCCTTACCTTTTTTGAAGTACACACTGAAATATTTATAAACGACATCGGGACAAGCTTCAAAACGCTTCAGTGGGGGGTGGGGGGAAATGAAGGAGTGGATAAAGATGAAGTAAGTTTATAATAAAGTCAAATGAATACATGGGATCCATTTATGTAGGTTTGAAATTTTCTATTACAAAATTTCTAAAGAGTTAAAAAAAATACAGTATTTGTTGACATTTAGGTATCAAAAATAAGGCTACTACAATTTCATAGGAAAAAGTTCCCTTTTAATGGAGGCTTTTGTGAGAAACTATTCATAAACTTTGGCCTCAAAGTACACAAAACACCCAAATGAAAAAAACTGGGAGGCCTGGCTCCTACTGAAGTTTCTTGAGATTCGAACTTATTGGAGATCCAGAGGCCTGGTTGGTTAGGAGTATGATCAAAATAAACTGACAATTTAATCCAAGTAAAGAGGCAGAAAGTTAGTAAATGGTTCCCAGGCCATGGTGACTTCCATGGCCCCTTGCCAGCTTTGTAATCCAGACTTCTCAAAGAAGGCCACACTGAGGCTGTCAGCCCAGATCCAGCAAACCAGAAGCCTCACATTGGGCTTGAATGGCAGGGGCTCGCAGTCTTGCCAGTCTGAGAACTGGGAAATTAGAGACAATTTTGCAAAAGGATCTCAGCATTGCCGAGGAGCAGGAGTAGTGCTGGAAGGGGGTCTCAGGTTATACTTAGGCCCTCTTTGGTGCAGCTTCATGGACACAGCTGATGGGCCTGGAAGACCAGGAGGGTCATTTGCTAAATCCAACAACTGCCTACAAAGAAATAGGTGATAAAAATCATGTGTTTCAAAGTGGATTCAATAATGCATGTTAGTCATAACCTTTTATCTTATTTACAATGGCAAGTGGGGGAAGAAATCTCAAAAAATATATCAAGAGGCATCATGAGACAGACAAACCACAGCTCACAATTTTAGTGCACTGTCCCCAAATACAGACTAACTCAGCAGCCAGTGCTCAAGGCACAGCACTATAATCAAGCAGCAGTGTAGTCCATGCTAGGTACACAGCTTCCAGAACTTTAAAAGAGAGAACACCTTTAGTGATGTCAACATAAGAAAGCTCAAACACAATTAAAAATACTGCATCTCATCTTTAAAGAAATGCATTTTTTTTAAATGCCTAGAAACATCTTTATTTTCCTTGAATTGTCACTCATGAACACTGGTCACTACCACTGCCTCATCATCTCCAGCTGGCATCCAGGTCTCTGAGTGTCTAGATGACAAAAACCTAGATGCACCAAGAACAGAGATCATTAACAAGAGGTAGGTGAAAAATGCACTTCAGGGCAAGAAGCTGATATGACCCAAGAATACAAGGTTCAGATCCCAGGCCCAGAGAATTCATGGGAGTATCAATGGTTCCACTTTGGGTGGTTCTTAAGATCAAGTACATTCATTAGACTGTAAGTGCCACAAGGTCAGGGATTATTTTCCCCCCCTTTTATTCACTGACCTATCTTGAGCAGCCAGAAGAGTTGCTGGCACATTGCAGGGCCTCAATAAATACTTGCGGAATTAATCAAATGAGAATAGAGAAAAGCATTTCCTATACTGTAAAGTGCTATAATATATAGGGCATTAATACCAGTTCATCTTTCAGATTCATTTAATTAGACTTTTTCACAGAAATGAATTTTTTTTTTAAATACTCTCATGTTTATTTAGTGATCAATAGCAAAGTATTAATTTCCTAATAGGTGATTTGGTGACATTTGCTATAGTGTGAGGAACAATGACAGGGAAATTCTACAGATGAATGTAGAATATACTATGAGAGACAAGGGGGACTACAAATAAACTAACAAGGCTGCCCAAGAGACGATCGCAGCCGGGGTTGGGGGAAGGAACGCAATCTGTGCAGGAGCCACGCTGCATTTTGGAATACTTGTGGGGATCACAGTTTTGTGTGCTCCCACTGCTACATCTCAAGCTCTATCCACCTCATTCATCACTATAACCCCCGTGCCAAGAGCACAGTAGGTACACAATAAATATCTATTAAATAGAAAAGACAGTGGGCGGGAAGAGGGCCAAGAGTCTGAGCTAATGATTCTGCAGGCAGGATAGAGTCCTCAGAAATAGAAGGTCTGCATTGCCAATGTGTAACAAAATCTTGCCTTTCCTACTGGACTTGCTCAGGAGGTGAGTCTGGACACTCCCTGCAGGAGAAAAACCTCAGCTTGAACTGAAGCTCAGAATTTGGTTTCCCTATAAGATGGTAAGAAAAACTGATAGCACCACCACTAGCGTAAGAGATGGGAGCAGGTGCGCTTTCTGGAAGCACTAAATTAAGTAGGCCTTCTCCTCTCTGCTGCTTGAAAATGGATGGAAAGAAGCAGGCCGAAGTGCCTTAGTGCACTTTGTACACCCCACACCCTCAAGCCCTTTAGTGAGTGAAATGAGTGACACCCTCCAAGCAGCATCCTCACTGCACAGGGGGCTCCTGTCGATGCTGGGTCTTCTGGTGCCGGTTGAGAATGGACCTCTGGTTGAAGCTTCGCCCACAAGCAGTGCAGTGGAAGGGCTTCTCTCCCGTGTGGATCCTCTGGTGTCGGACCAGCCGTTCCCCTTTGCTGAACCTCTTCCCGCACACCTGGCACCCGTAAGGCTTCTCCCCAGTGTGGGCACGCCGGTGCACAGCCAGGTTGGCATTCCTGCTGAAGCTCTTGCCACACTCGCATGTGTAGGGCTTCTCCCCTGTGTGCATCCGTCGGTGCACCTGCAGGTGCTGCCTCCGGCTGAAGCTCTTCCAGCAGTCCCCACACTTATAAGGCTTCTCCCCTGTGTGGCTCCGCTGGTGGACCTCCAAGTGGTGTCTCTGGCTGAAGGTTTTCCAGCACTCGCTGCACACATAAGGTCGCTTTCCCAGGTGGGTTCTCTGGTGCTTCATGAGGTACTCTCTCAGGGTGAAGCCCTTCCCACACTCAACGCAGCCATAGGCTTTCTCCTCTTCGTGGGTTCGCTGGTGTCGGACAAGATTGGAGCTCCGACTAAAGCCTTTCCCACACTCAGGGCACTGGAAAGGCTTCCAGAAGGAGCTATGGGTTTTGAGGTCATCTGGCACTGAAATGGCACCATGCTGGGGAGGAGGAAGCCCTGGCACACTGCCCCCAGATTCCCCGGGCTCTTGCTCACAGGCTCTTCCAAGCCCAGGGCCCTGGAGGATGGCCTCCCCAAACCTCTCTGAAGTCAGTCCAGCAAATGCCCCTTTAAGATCTTCCTGGTGGGGCTTTGCCTCCTTTTCCTTGCTCCCCACACCTACAAGAGAAAAGTGGGGAAAAAAGTGATTCTGTGGTAGTCATGAAAGGAAATGTGTACATTAGAACTTTGCTTCTAAGGGGTCCACGCACTTGCTCAGCTCCCTGTCCCTGCTCACCCCTCTTCTCTCCACCTATCCAGGGTCCAGTAATCTGGGTCCCCTGAGAGCCTGGCAGGCAGGAAACTGACTCAAGAAAGAAGCTTGTTAACTGATAGCTGAATGAACAAGCCTGGTTTGTCTCTGAAGCTGTTGTAGCAGATGCCTCTATATTAGCAGGTTTACCAGGACTGAAGTGCTCCAGCTTGACCCCTCCCTCCTCACTCTGATCACTCCTATATTTTCTCTGAATTAACAGAAATTATGTATAGAAACATAAAGGGAAAGGGAGGAGAGAGTCCAGCAGGTGGTGTAGTGGTTAAGGCATGGACTCCCACAGGGTTGACTGCAGTTCAAGTTCCAGACCCAGAGGCTTGAAACTCACACCAGTCATGTGTGCATGCGTGAGATTCACCCATACTGTGTTATACAGCTATAATTTGTTCTTTTTCACGGGCATATAGTATTTCACTGCAAGCCTGTATCACAATCTATTCATGTGACTTATATTTGGGTAGTTTTCAATTTTGAGGTGTTATAAACAAAATTAAAACTGCACATTAAAACTCAATGCAAGGGACTGGCAGGTGGTTAGGTAACTGGACTCCCACATAGTTGACTGTGGTTCGAGTCCCGGACCTAGTGGTTTGCTTTATCATTCTCCCTTTCTCTCTCTTTCTCTGGTCAAATGGAAGATTAACAATAAATAAATTAAATTAAATTAAATTTTAAAAAACCTAAATGCAATGCATGAACCTTAACTAGATCCTAAGGAAATCTGAATACGCATTATGTGTGGTGTGTGTGGGGTGTGTGTGTGTGTATATATATATATTAGATGTATCTTATGTTTATTTTCCTAGGTAGAATTATGATACTGGGTTATGCTGGGAACGTCAGTGTTAGTAGATGCATCCTGAAGAATTTGGAGTGAAAGATCAAGATCTTTCCAACTTCCAAATCATTCCCAAAACACACGTTACCGATAAACCATGGCAAATGCTAACAACTGTTGACTCTAGATGAAGGGTGTTCACTGAACTAGACTTAGCTTTTTTGTACGTTTGAATTTTTTACAAAATTATGGTCAAAATATAAAGCTGGAAGAAAATAAATATCTAGGCATAAATAAAGGCCATGGTAGAAAGATGCATTAGTGGAAAGAGAATGGACCTAGCAGTCAAGAGATTCGGTTTTGAATACTGGCTACTTTACTGCTACATGATCACGGAAAAATCAAACTCTCTGAGTCTTTCTTTTCTTCTTTGAAACCTCATGAAGGTTGCTGTATGCACAAAGCAAGCATGCGATGGTAAGGGGTATTATTTTAGCTCTCAGACAAGGTACTGGATTTTTAGCTACTTGCAGGAACCCTCCAGTTGGATCTCAAACTCAGTAAGTGGAATTTGTCACTCTTCCTTTTAAGAAAACGTTTCCCTCCCTTTCTGAAATTAGCAATATCATTTTTCCTGCTACTGGCTGGGATCGTAAACTCATCTTTGACTCACCTCCTCTTTCCTCTCCCATAGCTAACCCGCAATCAATCCCTGGAAACATGTTTAGTTAACCCCTACTGCATGGCCACCATCCTGGCTCCTGCTCTTATCCTCGTGCCTACATTACTTCAACCCTCGAGCTGACTTTACCCTGCCATAAATTCAATGTCTCTCAAGAAAAACTTTACTCACATTACTCTGTGCTGAACATTTTTAAAAGAAGACCCCACAGTCCTCATGGCTGGCCTCACTCTACTTCCCCCAATCTCCTTCTCACTCCTCTAAACACTCATATTTCACCCCAGGGCTCTCACCATCTTGTGCATAAACCAGCAATTCCTACATTCAGGTGTGTGCACATATTACTCTTTGCCTCTGCTACTGCAATCATCTTCCAAATTTCTGCTTCAGTTGTACATCTCCATTCTATCCATTGCCACTACTGCAATTATAATCCAGATCACAAGGTTATTAGCAGTCATTCTCCAATGAGGATGAACCAAGAACAGGAAGAGATCTGAGAAACTCCCTAGACCAATACTTTCCCCAGACTCCTGTCCTCTTTGTAAATGAAGCAGCTCAGGCCCATGCCCACATAGCTCTCTACACAAGAGCTGATAGGACATGGGAGTGAATCTCAGGAAGACCTCAAGGCTGAGATATCGAGCAGATGGAACACTTGGGAAATGGGCCTTCAGGTTCCCCAGTCTCAGAAGAAATGCTTAGGGATGAGCTTGGGTTGTTCTGAAACACTGACTTGACGAGAGCATATAACCAGAGTCCAGAACAGTCAGAAATGGCCAAGAGATTGTGAAAGGCCTCTGAGAACGTGAGGGCAGAATCCTGACTCCATACAGTGACATAAGCAGAGATACATCCCTGGGAGGAACCATAGTGCTGGAACCCTGGTACCTCCTGTGCTCCTGCTTTCTAGTCACCTCTGAGGGTTTCCACATCCTTTGCCATTACAGCAAACATACATCTCTATGTAAGATATCCTGGCATCTTTTGGTCACTCATGTCACTGTCATGGTGTGACAACCTTTCCCTGGACTAAGATCTCCCAGACCACAGTCTATGCCCTTACCCTATCTCTAATGAATGTCTTTTACATACACTTGGCCTCTTCACCCAAATTGTTAGTCCCTGGAGGCAAGCACCATTATTATTAATTCTTCACGATGACTAGCAGAGTGCTGGTCACACACAAAGTGCCAAATAGGGTCAGCAGGTGGCTTAGAGGTTATGGCAGCTGGATCCCACATGGCTGACTATGCAGTTCAAGTTCTAGAGCTGATGGCTTAAAAATCATGCCAGCGTGTGTGCATAAGTGTCCAAAATCCTAAGAGGAGAATACAGAAGAAGGGACTGCAGCAGGGCCATCCCTCCAGGGGGCTGATTTCTCACTTCCCCCATCTCTGTCTCTGTCTCTCTCCAGTGAGCACATGCACCCTGTAGTAAAACTAAAAGAAAAGAAAAGAAAAAAAGGAAGAAAGAAAGAAGATGCCAAATAAATCTTTGTGGGTGAATAAATAAATTACTGCTGACTGACTCACAAAAGAATCACTTAATAATACAAGGAGCAGGACCAGTAGTTGGCATAATGCCTATGTCACTGGACTCCCACGTGGTCAAACGTGGTTCAAGTCCCGGACCCAGTGGTTTAAACTCGATGCCAGGCACATGTGTGTGCATGCCCAAGATCTCGAGAGGAGAATGGAGGAGAAGGGATTGCGGCGCAGCCATCCCCTTGGGGAATGATTTCTCGCTTTCTGTCTCTCTGTCTCTGTCTTTCTAGCACGCGCACACACCCTATAGCAAAAACCTCTCCAAATAAATAATACAAGGAACAACTAGTAAAAATATCTGACATAACCACATCCGCCTCATAGATTTATTAGCTCACTTCGTCCTCACAAGGCCACATGACTATATTCTAGAACAGCCCCATGTCACAACTGAGAAAACAGACTTCAGGGGGACCAGCAGGTGGCGTGGTGGTTAAGGCAGTGGACACTCCCATATGACTGACCAACCACGGTTCGAGTCCTGGATCTCGTGGCTTGCTTTCTCACTTTCCCTCTCTCTCTGGTCAGGGAAAAAAAAAAAAAGAGTGAATAAATAAAATTAAATAAATAATTCTTTAAAAATAAAAAGAAAACAGACTTCAGAAGATGCCTGAGGTCACAGTTAGTAAGCAGTGGAGCCACATGTCCTGAAGGAAGCATAGTGACACTCTTGCTCATGTCACAAAGCATTTCAGAATAAGAAACAGCCAGCTGGTGTCAGTACAGGAAGGTGGTCAGTACCCAACTTATACAGAAGTGATGAAAGGAAAGAGTATCAGAGGGGAATAAGGAGAGGGCCGTTCCCAACCACATCTGTTTCCTCTCCCTGTTCTCACTCCTTTGCTGATTCTCCACACTGCTTTTCACTCAATAATCCCCATCCCTGCAGAGGCTCCTCCTGGTTGTCCCCTCACAGCTCTCACTCAGCACTGCCCTCTGCCCACTCTGGCTGCTCCTTCTCCTAAGAGCCATCATTTGTGCAATGGTCATGTCCTCCTAGACTTGAGTCCCAGGTCATACCTGGCCATTACTCGAATCAGGCACAGCAAGTCTGTCTCTAGTACATGGGCCCACACTGATCTTTCCTATTCCTAAACCCATATGTATATCTCACATCCTCTTACACACACACACACACACACACACACACACACACACGGCATGCTCAATCATTTCCATGCATCTCAGTCCTGCCCTAACACAAAGCTATTACATCAGGCCTGCACACAGGAAGAATCCTATAAATATCTTTTGAATAAACAAAATCATAGGCTTCAACTTCTGCTGTTTTTTTTAATAATTTTTTTGGTAAGATTTTTGCCATAGGGTACATGTGCTAGCCAGAGAGACAGCGAAAGTAAAAATTCACCTCCCATGCGGGACGGCCACGCTGCAATCCCTTCTCCTCCACTCTCCCCCCTGGGATTTTGGGCATACACACACATGTGCCCAGCATGAGTTTCAAGTCATCAGGTCCAGGATTTGAACCGCAGTTGGTCATGTAGGATCCAGTGCCTTAACCACCACGGTCCCTGCTGGCACCATCTTAGCTATTTTCTTCTTGCTCTCAGAATAGGTATTTGGGATCCTGGCCTTTGTTTTCCTGCTCTATCGCCCAGCTCTTCTCTTGACTCAGGAATTCATCATTAAGCCAGCTTCTTACACCCACTAGCCCGTACTCACTCCTCTGGATCTAATTACTTACTTATCTGCCAAGAATCTCCTTCCTTTCTCAGCAGCACAGGCCTCGGGCAAGAATCCTTACCTGTGGGGACAAATCTTACCTGGAGAGACTCTGCAGTTCTGAGGTTCCACGTACTCCCCAAAGCAGTCTATTTGGGCAGGGGTCACTTGCCTCCACTCCTCCTCGGGGAAGGCTAGGGCCATATCTTTAAATGGCCCCAACCCCTGAAACAGAGAAGTTTGCTATGGATAAAGACAGAACTCTATGGAAGAGCAGCCTGCAAGCAGGAGCAAACATAGAAGACACTGCAAGGGAGGAGCAGAGCAAGGAGACAGAGAGCACCTGGCCACAGATGTCCTGGGAGCAGAACTGCCCACTCTCACTGGTTTAACCAAGTAACTGCCTGGCTTGAGGTGCGTAATTTCATTGGAACCAGCAGCTAGTGTAATGGCTATGTCGCTGGACTCCCACATAGTCGACCATGGTTCGAGTCCTAGACCCGGCGGCTTAAACTCATGCCGGGCGTGTGTGCGTGCATGCCCAAGATCCCAAGAGGAGAATGGAGGAGAAGGGATTGTGGCATGGCCATCCCCCCTGGGGGGGTGATTTCTCGCTTTCTATCTCTCTGTCTCTCTCTGTTTGTCTGGTGAGCGCACGCACCCTATAGCAAAAACCTCTCCAAAGGAAAAAAAGAAAAAAGGTGCGTAATTTCAAGTCTGCTGTGGCGGCTCAGCTTGCTCCCAGCTCCCACTTCCAATCTACAGCCACTTTCACTCACTCAAGCATGACAAGAGCCTGGGAACTGCTACTTATCCCCTCAGCTCAAAGTGATTTTTCCCTCAGAGGTATGTTCACATTTGGACAAGCTCTGTCTTAAGAACAATGCCATGTTATAGCAATCAAATGTTTTAAAAAATATTAATAATAATAATTTTTAAAATTTTAATTAAATATAAATACATCATTTTAATATGTAAAAATACTTTAAGAAGGAGATAAAGAAAATATCTTCATATGGCTGTAAAAATTTTCAATGAAATCTGTGCTATACATGAGAATAATCTATATCTATTTTTATATAAAAATATCTTTAAATTATTTACAATTCAACTGCTAAACTTTTATCACCAGATATTCAGATTAAATAGATTATTCACTCAGTAAAAAAAAAAAAAAAAGAAAAAAAAGAACAATGCCATGCTAAAATTAACACAGGCCAGCATCATGGCCTAGTGGTTAAGGGAACTGATCCCACATGGCTGACCACACAGTTCAAATCCTAGCCAGAGCGGCTTGAAAAACATACTGGGTGTACACATATACATGCCCCAAATCCTAACAGGATGAAGAAATGGAGAAAAAGGGACTTCGGTGAGACCACAACCCATTTGGCAGTGCTTTCTCCCTCTCTCTCTGATGAGTGCATGTGCTCTCTGGAAAAATAAACAAGCACAAACATACATTCCCTTTTACCTTCTCATTCACTACACCATGAAGAACTTTTTTTATTTCTTTTTCAATTCCCATTTATTTTTGGCTCTTACGGCAATGTCATCTTTTTTTGAAAATACAATTATTTTGGGACCAGCAGTTAGTGTAATGGCTATGTTGCTGGACTCCCATGTAGTCGACCACGGTTCGTGTCCCGGACCCGGTGGCTTAAACTCATGCCGGGTGCGTGTGCGTGGGTGCCCAAGATCCCGAGAGGAGAATGGAGGAGAAGGGATTGCGGCATGGCCATCCCCCCTGGGGGGTGATTTCTCGCTTTCTGTCTCTCAGTCTCTCTCTCTCTGTCTGGCGAGAGCACACACCCTATAACAAAAAAACCTCTCCAAAAAAAAATACAATTATTTTATTTAACTTTATTTGTTTATTTTAATTTGACCAGAGAGGGACAGAGTGAGAGAGAGGGAAAGAGAGAGAGAGAAAGTGAGAAAGAAAGTCGCTAGGTTCGGTACTTGAACTGCAGTCAGCCATGTGGAAGTCCAGCACTCTTAACCACCATGCCACCTGCTGGTCTCAAGCAATGTCATCTTTTCAACATGAAAAAAAGCAGCAAGTTCAACACAAAATGAGAATCTGAAGTATAGCACAAAAACCAAGGATGGGAGGAAAAAGGCAGAACAAAAGAAGAAATGGGACCAGCAGTTAGCGTAATGGCTATGTCGCTGAACTCCCATGTAGTCGACCGCGGTTTGAGTTCTGGACCCAATGGCTTAAACTCACGCCAGGCATATGTGCGGGCGTGCCTAAGATCCCAAAAGGACCTTTCCGTCTGGTGGCAGCCATCAGGGAGTTATATATTGGTGTTTAAAACATGTGGTATAATAGGTGTAAAAATAAATTCTTTAAAACAGGGGGAAAAAAAAAAAGATCCCAAAAGGAAAATGGAGAAGGGCCTGCAGTGTGGCCATCCCCCCAGGGGATGATTTCTCGCTTTCTGTCTCTCTGGTGAGTGCACGTGCCCCGTAGCAAAAACCTCTCCAAAAAAAAAAAAGAGAGAGAGAGAGAGATGAGATGTTGCAAAAAGACAGAGGGTGTTTTGCCCCTCCCCTCTGGGCAATGACTCAGACCAGGAAAAGGATGCCCCTTTCCACATAAGCCAGGCAAGCTACTTCTTTTTAGGGGGTAAGAAAAGGTGAGTATGGGGAGGGTAATTTAGGAAGCTTAGGGACCAAGACTTGTCTGTCTTTGCCATCTTGAGCTCTAATCAGAGAAAATTAAGGAATTCAAGGTGTGTGGGATTTGGGAGGATCCCATAGAGTCGGGGAGACCCCTCCAAAGGAAACAGAGCTCAGGACAAAACTTGCAAGGAGACTAGAATGGACATAATACTATTCATTCCTCCCATGAAGCTCAAAGCTGGAGCATGAAAATACCTGAAATTGTGACTTTTATCACTTGAATTCCCCTAAAATTGTTCTAGAATAGAAAACTGCACCCCTTCCTTGTAGTTCCTTGTGTTGATTTCTACCTCGCTCCCTCTTAGGGCTTTGAAGAGTGGCTGTTATTGGACCAGCAGGTGGTGTGGTGGTTAAGGGCGCTGGACTCCCACATGGCTGACCGTGGTTCAAGTCCTGATCCTGGCAGCTTGCTTTTTTTTGCTTTCACTTTCTTTCTCTCCCCCCCTCCCTTTCTGGTCAAATTAAAATAAATAAATAAAGTTAAATAAAATAATTATTTTTAAAAAAAGACATTCTTATAAAAGAAAAGTGGCTGTTATCTGGGTTTTCAGCACCCAGTTGGCTGTTAAGTGGGATCTGGAGGAGACCCAGAATCTCGAATTATTTTAAAAACAAAAAAGTGTGGAATGCTTCACAAATTTGTATGTCATCCTTGCACAGGGGCCATGCTAATCTTCTCTGTATCATCCCAATTTTAGTGTATGTGCTGCTGAAATAAGCACCACCATGAAGAACTATTATGGAAGAAGGGAAAGGTCTTATCAAATTAAAAAATGCTGAAGTGGGAACCAGCAGTTAGCGCAATGGCTATGTCGCTGGACTCTCACGTAGTCGACCGTGGTTCGCGTCCCGGACCCAGTGGCTTAAAACTCACACCGGGCACGTGTGCGTGCATGCCCAAGATCCTGAGAAGAGAATGGAGGAGAAGGGATTGCGGCGTGACCATCCCCCCTGGGGGGTGATTTCTCGCTTTCTGTCTCTATGTCTGTCTCTGTCTGTCTGGCGAGTGCACAAGCCCTATAGCGAAAAACCTCTCCAAAAAAAAAAAAAAAAAAAAAAAAAAAAAAAAAATGCTGAAGTCATTCCTCATCTTCTCTAAAACACAGACTTAGAAAATAGGAATAGGGATCGAGCCGGCCAGCAGTTCCGGGCACCAGGCGGACTGAGGCTGCAGGCCCGACCTTTCTGAATCTCCACGCATCCCCACCGTTTCTCCTCCTTGGACCCCAGGTTGGTTGTCTGGGACTTTAAGGCGAACTCCCACCCCACCCCACCCGCAATCCGGATCGAGCCGGCCAGCAGTTCCGGGCACCAGGCGGACTGAGGCTGCAGGCCCGACCTTTCTGAATCTCCATGCATCCCCACCGTTTCTCCTCCTTGGACCCCAGGTTGGTTGTCTGGGACTTTAAGGCGAACTCCCACCCCACCCCACCCGCAATCCGGATCGAGCCAGCCAGCAGTTCCGGGCACCAGGCGGACTCAGGCTCCAGACCTGACCAACCTGGTCCTGTCACTCATCTTCTGACACTTTCCCACTGGCCTTTGGACTCTGAATTCTGGTGATTTGAATAGCGCGCGGCGCGCTTGCGCGCCGCTCGATTTCCTTTTTTCAGTTTGTTTTTCTTTGCTCTTGGGGTGTTGCTTATTCAGTCAATTGTAGGCTCACCTGTCCTTAGAGACAGTGAGGACTTTGGGCCATCCAGGGTAGTGGCAACAGTTAATGATAATTGTGAGCAACAGGTAGGCCAACCATAAGGGAAATCATCAATTTTCTAAGCCTGTACAACTATTAACAATCAGTTAGGAAGAAACATATAGAATACCTAATGACTAAGAACAATCGCAGAGGCTCCAGAAATATGAGCAACCAACAAAAGGCCTCTCCCTCAAGGGAAATCATCAAGCCTACATCACCCACAGTCAATACAATGGACGTCGTGGACATGTCTGATAAGGAATTCAGATTATTTGTAGTGACCAAACTAACTGAGATGGAAGAGAAAAGAGACAAGGAGCTCCAGGAGATGAGGAAGTCCTTCAATGACTTGAAAGAAGAAATGGATACCTTAAACAAGAACCAGATGGAACTTCTAGGAATGAAGAATGTGATACAGGAAATCAAAACCTCCCTTGAAAGTATTAAAAGTAGGTTAGACCAGGCAGAAGATCGAATATCTAACGTAGAAGACAAAACATCTGACCTAGAAAAAAGCATCAAGAAGATTGAGAAAACAACCATGAAAAATGAGGATAATATACGAGG
Organism: Tupaia tana; assembly: GCA_026018925.1. NCBI lineage: Eukaryota > Metazoa > Chordata > Mammalia > Scandentia > Tupaiidae > Tupaia > Tupaia tana. Next base: position 49,441,085 of record JAKSZU010000016.1, on the reverse strand, counting down.
AATACTGGATACTATCAAGCGCCCCAACATCCGGATAATAGGTATTCCAGAAGAGGAAGAAAATAATAAGGGCCTAGATAATTTATTCCATGAGATCCTGGAAGAAAACTTTCCAAATCTAGAAAGGCACTCAAATATCCAGACCCAGGAAATACATAGGACCCCGGGTAGAATCAACCCAAGAAGATCCTCTCCAAGGCACATTATAGCCAGACTGGCAAAAACAACAGACAAAGACAAGATACTAAAGTTGGCAAGAGGGAAACGCCAGGTTACTTACAAAGGTCACCCCATCAGGCTAACATCGGATCTTTCGGCGGAAACAATGCAAGAAAGGAAAGAATGGGGAAGCATAGTAAAAGTGTTGAGTGAAAAACAATTTCAACCAAGAATATTATACCCGGCAAAATTATCTTTCATATGGGAAAAAAAGATAAAAACATTCTCGAATAAACAAAATTTGAAGGAATTTACCAACTCCAGACCAGCTCTTCAAGAGGTTCTGAAGGGAGTATTATACCAGGAAAACTAAAAAGTCAGAGACAGTTATACGAGAACAAAGAGCAACCAAGAAAATGGCTCACTTAATGATAGGATCAGGTACGGAAATATCGATAATTACATTGAATGTCAATGGATTAAATTCTCCAGTAAAGAGACATAGACTGGCTGACTGGATAAGAAAACAGAAACCCTCTATCTGTTGCCTACAAGAAACTCACCTTATGGATAAAGACATACATAGACTAAAAGTCAAGGGCTGGAAAAAGATACTCCATGCAAATGGAAATCGAAAAAAGGCTGGAGTAGCGATATTGATCTCAGACAAAATAGATTTCAAGACAAAGACTGTAAGAAGAGACAAAGAAGGGCATTATATAATAGTAAATGGGGTAATCCAGCAAGAAGACATAACCCTTATAAATATCTATGCACCCAACTCAGGTGCGCCTAAATATGTGAAGGAAAGACTGTTGGAGCTAAAAGGAGAGATAGGGAGAAATACTATAATTGTTGGAGATCTCAACACCCCATTATCTCCCATAGACAGGTCTTCTAGACAGAAAATAAATAGAGAGATACAGGACTTAAATGATACTATAAATGGAATGGGCTTGACAGATATCTATAGAACTTTCCACCCTACATCCACAACATATACATTTTTCTCACCCCGACATGGAACCTTTTCAAAGATAGATCATATATTAGGACACAAATCAAGCCTTTATAGATTCAAAGGCATAGAAACTGTACCCAGCATCTTCTCTGACCATGATGGAATTAAACTCAAGATTAATTTCAAGACACAACCCCAAAAATACATGAACACATGGAAACTGAACAACCTACTTCTGAATGACTTCTTCACTACTGAAGAAATTAAGACTGAAATAAAAAAATTTATGGAAACTAATGATAATGAGTACACAAGTGTCCAGAATCTATGGGACACAGCAAAAGCAGTCATAAGAGGAAAATTCATAGCAATTAGTGCACATAAGAAAAGGACAGAAAGATGGCAACTAGATAACTTATCATCATGCCTCAGAGAATTGGAAAAACAACAACAAACAAATCCCCAAAATGCCAGGCGAAAAGAAATAATAAAGGTTCGAGCAGAAATAAATGAAATAGAAAATAAACGAACCATACAGAAAATAAATGAAAGCAAAAGCTGGTTCTTTGAAAAGATTAACAAGATCGACACACCATTGGCTAGACTGATTAAGAAGAAGAAAGAAAGAAACCAGATTAATCAAATATGTGATGAAACAGGCAATATTACCACAGACATAGCAGAAATACAAAAATATCATTAGAGGATACTATGAGCAACTTTACGCCAACAAACAAGATAACCTGGAGGAGATGGACAAATTCCTGGATGCATATAATCTACCAAGATTGGATCAGGAAGACATAGAGAACCTGAATAGACCTATAACAAGCCAGGAGATTGAATCAGTAATAAATAACCTCCCAACAAAGAAAAGCCCAGGCCCAGATGGCTTCACTTGTGAATTCTACAAAACTTTTAAGGAAGAGTTAACCCCTATCCTACTAAAATTATTTCTAAAGATTCAAAAGGAAGGAAACCTTCCAAATTCATTTTATGAAGCCTCCATCATCCTCATCCCCAAAACAGATAAGGATATGACAAAAAAGGAAAACTACAGACCAATATCATTGATGAATATAGATGCGAAAATTCTCAACAAAATACTCGCAAATCGTATCCAACAACATATAACAAAGATCATTCATCACGATCAGGTAGGCTTTATACCAGGGATGCAAGGATGGTTCAATATACGCAAGACCATAAATGTAATACACCACATTAACAGAAAGAAAGATAAAAACCATATGATCATCTCAATTGATGCGGAGAAAGCATTTGATAAAATACAGCATCCTTTTATGATTAAGACTCTCAGTAAGATTGGTATAGAAGGGTCATTTCTCAACACAATAAAAGCCATCTATGAAAAACCTACAGCTAACATTATACTGAATGGGGAAAAGCTGAAAGCTTTTCCTCTGAAAACAGGTACTAGGCAGGGCTGCCCACTTTCTCCACTGCTCTTTAATATAGTACTGGAAGTCTTAGCTATTGCAATCAGAGAAGAGAACAATATTAAAGGCATTCGAATAGGCAAAGAAGAATTGAAAATATCTTTATTTGCAGATGACATGATGGTATACTTAGAAGACCCAAAGGTATCCATGAAAAAACTGCTTGAAGTAATAAGTGAATACAGTAAAGTGGCAGGATACAAAATTAATATCCAAAAATCTATAGCATTTCTATTTATGAACAACAAGTTGAACGAAGCAGAGCTGAAGAAAGGAATCCCTTTCACCATAGCCACAAGGTGTATAAGATACCTAGGGATAAACCTAACTAAGAAAGTCAAAGATCTTTATAAAGAAAACTACGAAAATCTTAAAAGAGACATTGAAAGTGACATAAAAAAGTGGAAGGATATCCCATGCTCCTGGATTGGAAGAATTAACATAATCAAAATGGCAATTCTACCCAAATTAATCTACATGTTTAATGCAATTCCAATCGAAATACCAGAGATATTCTTCAGAGATCTAGAAAGGGCAATCATAGAATTTGTCTGGAACCATAAAAGACCTCGTATTGCAAAAGCAATCCTGCGCAAGAAGAGTGGAGTAGGAGGCATATCACTCCCTGATCCCAAGATATACTATAAAGCTGTGGTCATCAAAACAGCATGGTATTGGCATAAAAACAGACATGTGGACCAATGGAAGAGAATAGAGACCCCAGAAATAACCCCCAAAGCTTACAGCCAACTGATCTTTGACAAAGGATATCAGTCAATCCATTGGGAAAAGGAAAACATCTTTAGTAAATGGTGCTGGAAAAACTGGGTATCCACCTGCAGAAAGATGAAACTGAACCCCCATCTTTCACCACTAACAACAGTCAACTCAAAATGGATCAAAGATCTTAACCTAAAACCTCAAACAATAAAACTACTGGTGGAAAATGCTGGGGAAACTCTGGGGGACATTGGAGTAGGCAAAGACTTCTTAAATAAGACTCCCAAGGCACAGGCAATAATCCCTAAAATAGACAAGTGGGACTATATTAGACTAAGAAGTTTCTGCACAGCAAAGGACACAGTAACAAGTGTGAACCGACAACCCTCAGAATGGGAAAATATTTTTGTTAAATATGCCTCAGACAAGGGACTGATAACCAGAATACATAGGGAACTCAAGTGCCTTATGCGAAAAAAAATGATTAACCCAATTAAAAGGTGGGAAAATGAGCTGAACAAAAGTCTCTCTAAGGAAGACATATGAATAGCCAAAAAGCATATGAGGAAATGCTCAACATCCCTCATCATAAGGGAGATGCAGATAAAAACTACAATGAGATACCACCTAACCCCTGTCAGAATGGCAAAGATTAAGAATATAAAAAGTGATAAGTGTTGGCGGGGATGTGGTGAAAAGGGAACCCTCCTACACTGTTGGTGGGAATGTAAACTAGTTCAACCACTGTGGAGAACAATATGGAGGTTCCTCAAAGATCTACAAATAGAACTACCATTCGATCCAGTAATCCCACTTCTGGGTATTTACCCAAAAGACAGGAGAACGCTCAGTCAGAAAAGTGCTTGCACATCAATGTTTATTGCAGCATTATTCACAATTGCCAAGACATGGAACCAACCTAAATGTCCACAAACTGATGAATGGATTGGAAAAGTGTGGTATATATACTCTATGGAATACTACTCAGCCATAAAAAATAACAAGGCCCTGGAATTTGATAGAAAGTGGTCAGATACGGAGGATATATTGCTGAGTGAAGTAAGCCAGGATATGAAAGAAAGATATTGTATGTATCCACTCAATATATACCGACTATCAGCATTCTATGATAGTGAAAAAAAATTGGAGGACATAAAAGCAGTGAAGGTACTTAATGAGAATAGGACAGTGTGGAATGGGGGAAGTGAAGAGAAGAGGATAGAGAAAGATAACAAATGAACAATAGAGAGGTAGGACATTAGTGAGAAACAGATATGGCTTATTAACTGTTGATGTTGACATGTATAGTACTCTCAACTGGATTTGTCTGAGAAGTATTTCATGATGGGCAAAGTATTTGTACAATTTTTGTTCAGTTTTTCCTAGTGACCAAACTTTAATTTTTAAGAATAATATATTGATTTATTAAGTGAAGCATTCAGAGCTTGAGGAGCTCCAGGGGAATGGAGTTCTGTGATGCTAAAGTGTTAAAAACCTGCTCATCTTAGGAGCAGTGAGAATACCTGTCTTCAGATATCCGTCCATTTTCCTCTCTTCTCTATAATCAAACAGTGCATGTAGGGAAGAAATTATTACCAAAGTCTACAAAAATAATTTAAATCAATTTATTGTTTTCTTTTATGACAGAACAGCACTGTTTTTCATTACTTTTAAAATTAATAAATGATTTCTTGATAGGTGTTTAATATTTCTTCCTTCATTGCTGAATCTTTGGACAAAATCCATTCTTTTTATTTGATGGACTTTGAGAAAACTCTTATCAACAAATGTATTATAGTTATTTAAAATTGTACCTTTAAAATGGAATAGTTTAAATATTAGATCTCAGAAATCTGAGAAATAGCAGGACCAGCAGTTAGCGTAATGGCTATGTCGCTGGACTCCCACGTAGTCGACCGCGGTTCGAGTCCCGGACCCGGCGGCTTAAACTCACGCCGGGCGCGTGTGCGTGCGTGCCCAAGATCCCGAGAGGAGAATGGAGGAGAAGGGATTGCGGCGTGGCCATCCCCCCTGGGGGGTGATTTCCTGCTTTCTATCTCTCTGTCTCTCTCTGTCTGTCTGGCGAGCGCACGCGCCCTATAGCAAAAACCTCTCCAAAAAAAGAAAAAAAAAAAAAAAAAAAAAAAAAGAAATCTGAGAAATAGCAAGAAAGATTGGATTTGGAAAGCACAGTCTGGAATTGCTTGTCAAATTCTGAAGCTATGAAAAATAAATGTTTCATCTTTGGATTATAAAACCCCATTTATGATTTTAAAAATATACTTGAAATAAAAATGATTACACTAAAAAAAAATAAAAAAAAAAAAAAGAAAATAGGAATAGGAGGGACCAGCAGATGGCATAATGGTTACATTGCTGGACTCCCAAATAGTTGACAGTGGTTCGAGTCCCAGACCTGGAGGCTTGAAACTCATGATGAGTGTGTGTGTGCATGTGTGCCCAAAATCCCGGGAGGAGAACAGAAAAATCCCGGGAGGAAAATAAAGAAGGAACAGTGGCATGGCCATGCCCCTGAGGAGTGATTTCTTGCTTTCTCTCTCTCTCTCTCTCCAATAAGCACAAATGTCCAATAGCAAAAATCTCTCTCTAAAAAAAGAAAGGAAGGAAGGAAGGAAGGAAGGAAGGAAGAAAGGAAGGGAGGGAGGGAGAGGGAGGGAGGGAGGAAGGAAGGAAAGAAAGAAGAAAGAGAAAACAGGAATGGGAAAAAATGCTGGCATCAAGTCTGCCCAGATACTTCTTTTAGCTAGATCAGACTTGACTCATTTCTCTCATTTTTTTTCTGCCAAACAACCCTTTTTCTACTTCAAGGAACTCTTTTTTTCTTAATTTTGCCAGAGGGCAAGTGTGCTTGCCAGAGAAAGACAGAGAGAGAAAAAGTAAGAAAGCACACCCTATGGGGAATGTCATGCCACAATCCATTCTCTTCTTCTGAAAGGATTTTGGGTATACATGCATACCATCCTGTGTTTTTTTTCAAGCTGACAGGTCTGGGACTCAAACCACACAGCTGGCCATGTGGGATCCAGCCTTTACAACCACACCACAGGCTGGTCCTGAAGTAACTCTGATTCTGAAAGGTGCCACAGTGAAAACCCCCACCCTCCTGGTCATGCCTCAGCACCCGGTAGGAGGTACTTAAATTGTTGCAAGAGCACCCCCATCTATGCTTAAATTACCCCCATTGAGGGCCAGTAAGTGGCCAGTTTCATTTTGTAGGTCATTCAGTTTGCATCTTCCAATAATATGCTATGTCCAGCGTTTCAACAAGAACCACATATTCCCCTAACCACTTTTTTCTTGAACTTCCACAGGAAACACCCTGAGATGCAGCCTGCTGAGCTGGACTCTCATATGGCTGACCACAGTTCAAGTCTCATACCTAAATGCTAGCTTTCTCACTTTCCCTCTCTGTTCAAATTAAAATGATAATGATTCAAAAAAAAAATGATAATGATGAATAAAATTAAGTAATTCTTTTTAAAAAATTATTCCCATTTGGTCAGGCTAACAAGTGCTAACAGGGCCCAAGTCCTGTTGTGGCCAGTGTGGCCAGAGAAATCACTCTGCTCAGTGCTCCTGGGAGGCCCCACCCTGAGCCAGCTACACTCCTAACAGTGAGGAGTCGCAGGGGGTTTGCAGAAAGAGCAGCAGCAGTGTTTGTCCATAAAGGACATCCACAAAGGATTATGTCTCTGGGACAATCACCACTGCCTCAATATGCCTATGAAGTTTCTATGTGTAATGTCTTCCTCCTCACAATTATGAGAGTAATACCAACAAGCTAACCAGGGTCCAGGCTTAGGGTCCAGGCATAAGGTTCCACACAAATTAACTATGAATGGTGGTAATGCTGTCATGACCATCAGAATGAGAAAGTAGAATGATTCCATTTTACAGGCGGCAATTTGTAGAACAGAGAAACTTTGGGGAATGTAAACCTTGATTAAAGTAATATCATAAGCTCTGAAAGGACAGAATCACACCTCACCTGGGATCCTGCCATCAGGAACCCAGCTGCCATCTCTTGATCTCTGGGGTTCACTGTGGGGAGGCCAGGACCCATCTGAAGAATAGGCAGTGCTAAGCAGAGAAGACAAAATGCATGAGAATAATCAGTGCTACTTCGCAGTGAGATGGTTCAAAGCCATCCCCAACCCAATGCACACAACCCAGAGCCTCCAGATAGAATCACATTGGTGCCACTCTTCTCCCACACAGGATTTTGTGCCTCATTCTCGGCGGAGATCATCATCCCAGCCTTGTTCCTTAGGGACTACTTATGCTCCTAATCATCTGCTGGAAATAGTTCCCTTTGAGATTTAGTAACAAAATAAGGCCACATATTACACTGAAGGACATGGTTTGCTGCCCACTTAAGAAATATCCCCACATGTGGGCCAACTCACTTGCTCAGGGGTTAAGGGCTATGCAGAGAAAACCACATCCCACAAGGCTAACCAGGGTTAGCATTCTGGCTCCAGTGGCTTGAAAAACATTCTAGAGGGCACATACATGTGCATGCAAGTGCCCAGCATCTTCACATGATGGAGAACTGGAAGAAAAACCATTGCAACATGACCATGCCCCATTGTTGGGTTCTCTCTCTCTCTCTCTCTCTCTCTCTCTCTCTCTCTCAATCTTTCTCTCCTAGACACATACACATGCACTGTCTAACTTTAAAAAAAAAAAAATCCCACATGTCTGCTGCCTATTTCCTGGCGCTTTCTAAAAACAATGTAAGGTAAAGGAGAAGAGAACATGATCCAGATATCTCCTCGAGAAGCCAGAGAGTCAGGGTGAAGAAAACAATTTCGCTTCATGTATTTCCTACTGAGATTGAGGAAGTAGCCAGGAAAATTCAGAATTACACTTTACAGGTAACTTAGTTTATCCATTGCTGGGTTTCTGGAGGACAAGGAGAGAGGCTCGGCAGCAATGCACAACACAGATGGGAGGACGTCCTCACATCCTCACTATCTGCATCTTACCCTGCTCCTGGAAGGCCCGAGTCCCGTCTCCAGCATCCTGATTGAGCTGCTCCTCAGTGCCGGGGTCTAGGCCTTGAACACCTTCCGTGTGAGGCAGCCCCCACTCTGGCTTGACCTCCACTGGACCCATTCGGATGCCAGGCTCCCATGCACCTCTGCAAAGTGCTGTCTCCTCCTGATCTCCCTGCACGTGGCATGAAACCTAAGAAAGGTTCCCAACACTGGTTAGAATGAGACCTGGGAAAAACTGTTACGAAGCGAGGAGAATTAAAACCCAGAGAGAACCAAGAAAAGAACCATTCCAATTTCAAGAGAGAGGAAGGTAAAAGCTGGCTAAGCTTAACATTAAAACGCCCACATAGACTGCGGTGAATGAGCTACTGAGAAGCAGACGCTCCAGGTGACCAAAGAGAATCAGAAGGACTCTCACACCAAGACACACCCACAATATCAAGGCTCTTCCTGGTCCACTTTTAAGCTCCTACAACCTCTCTTGGATTCTAAGGAAAATGAGAAGCCATAATAGCATGTAGCAGGGAGGCTGAACTACTAGACAACTGGGTCTTCGTGAACAAAACAGCAACATCAGCCCTGCCCTCCTCTTGCAGCCATCAGTGAGGTGATCATACCAGAGTGACAGGAACATGGCCAGGACCCCAAGGAAGGATCTGTGATAATAAAAGTCACTTGGCATCATCAGAATAGCACCACAGACCCACTACAAGAGCCCTACACATGGAGGTCCCTGACACGGTAACAGCTCTGCTATGGACAACTCTTCAGGGAGGACAGTCACACAGGGATTCCTGCATTCCCACAGGTGCCTCTGCCAAAGGGAGACTGGGTCTATGAGGGGCCCTAAACACAATCACGGCTGCTTTCTTTGGGCCTAAAGCTCACAGGAAAAATATGACCAGGCCTCTACCCTGATAACCAACAGAGGCTTCAGGCTCTACTACACTGGTATCTTCCCCAGAAATGGCCTTTCAGGCTGAAACTCCACTGCTCTCAGAGAGTTGGGGACAGAGGGAGATTTTGCACCTTATCAATTCATACTGCTCTTCACACCTTTCAGCTCCTTAAAACCCCCTTCCCCCACCAACAGAGCAAGACCCAGCTCCCCTTCTCACCCACCGCCTTGGCCTCCGGCACTCGCTCTGTCAAGTCCTCCACCAGGGCTACCAGGGCCTTGCCACTCTCCAGGCCATGCTCCCGAATCCAGGCGTAGAACTCCCGGGGCAGGATAGTCAGGAACTGTTCCAGCACCAGCAGCTCCAGGATTTGCTCCTTGGTGTGCAGCTCTGGCCGTAGCCACTGGCGACAGAGCTCTTGGAGCTCCCTGAGGGCTTCCTGGGGTCCGGCTGCCTCCTGGTAGCGGAACTGACGAAACCTCAAGCGAAAAGTCTCAGGACTAGAGTCTTCCCTTCCCCTGCTCCACGGCAACTCTTTCTCCAGTTTCACCACAGGAACACCCACTTGCTGCTGACAATCTTCCGCCATCCCTGGACGCTCCTTAAGCATCTTCACTCTCCCTCCCAGGAGACTGATAATGACAGCATAAATGACTCTTTTGAAAACCTAAAACAAGAAAGGTGAGTCCACCCTAGTTGTCTCTACATCAATGACTACTCTCCTGGAGAACATGGTAGTTACCTTATATGAGGCACTCTCAAAGGACTGAATATATACCTTGAAAGTCATGTCAAATCAATCTGAAATATGCTAAGTATGTATCAGGTGCATACTTAGCTGTAGAAAGCGAAGGGAAAATGTGTAAGATTTAATATATACCCACAGAGAGCCTAGGACCTCACTGGGGCAATAACACTACAATCATAAACAATATTAAGTGGGTTACATAATCAGGTTAGTCACCAAGGCCCACTCTTCCAATACTAAAAGAAACACACAGGGACCAGCAGTTAGCGTAATGGCTATGTCGCTAGACCCCCACGTAGTCAACTGCAGCTCGCGTCCCAGACCCAGTGGCTTAAAACTCACGCCGGATGCATGTGCGTGTGTGCCCAAGATCCCGAGAGGAGAACGGAGAAGGGATTGCGGCATGGTCATCCCCTCTGGGGGGTGATTTCTCGCTTTCTGTCTCTCTGTCTCTGTCTGTCTGTCTGGCGAGCGCACGCGCCCTATAGCAAAAACCTCTCAAAAAAAAAAAAAAAAAGAAACACACAGCACACACCTACCTGCACACAGAAAAACTAAAAATAAAACAGAATGAAACAAAAAGCGTTCCCTCTTGAAACATACTTACGCACTAAACAAAAAAAAAAAAAAAAAAAAAAATTCAAATGTAAAAGAGTAAATCAAAGTTGCGAGTGGAAATAAGTTCTAAAAAGGAAATAAACAGGGTGTTCTGTCAATGGGGAACAAATGACTTGGAGAGGGTTTTTCTAAAGACATGGTACTTAGGCTGAGACCCAAAGTATGAAATGAACCAATCATTCCAAGAGCGTTCCAGACAAACCTTGAGACTAGAAATTACTCGCACCTTCAAAAAACAAGCCAAGTCCAGCAGGGCTTTCACAGAGTGAGTGACGGACAGAGAGGCATGCGAAATGTGGCAGAGGCGAGCAGAAATCAGATTACCCAGGGCCTGGGCCACATTAAGAACTATAGGCCTTGGGAACCAGCAGTTAGCGTAATGGCTATGTCGCTGGACTCCCACGTAGTTGACCGCGGTTCGCGTCCCGGACCTGGTGGCTTAAAACTCACGCCGGGCTGACACGGGAACCAGCAGTTAGCGTAATGGCTATGTCGCTGGACTCCCACGTAGTCGACCACGGTTCGCGTCTCGGACCCGGTGGCTTACAACTCACGCCGGGCACGTGTGCGTGTGTGCCCAAGATCCCGAGAGGAGAATGGAGGAGAAGGGATTGCGGCGTGACCATCCCCCCTGGGGGGTGATTTCTCGCTTTCTGTCTCTATGTCTCTCTCTGTCTGTCTGGCGAGCGCACACGCCCTATAGCGAAAAACCTCTCCAAAAAAAAAAAAAAAAACTCACGCCGGGCGCGTGTGCGTGCCCAAGATCCCGAGAGGAGAATGGAGGAGAAGGGATTGTGGCATGACCATCCCCCCTGGGGGGTGATTTCTCGCTTTCTGTCTCTCTGTCTCTGTCTGTCTGGCGAGCACACGTGCCCTATAGTGAAAACCTCTCCAAAAAAAAAAAAAAAAGAACTATAGGCTTTATTCTCATTTCTTAGTTTGGTAGGGAGCTATATGTTTCACAAAAATCATTCTGCTTGTGTGCCAAGAGATAACAAATTACAGGGGCAATGGGAATGAAGGGTGGTGGCATGTACAGTGGCTCAAACAGGAGATGACAGGAGCTTACATTAGGGTAGAGGCAAAGAAGCAGACAAAATCAAGACATTTTTTTAAAGTAAAGCCAACAAGTTTACTGATGAACTGAATATGATGGTATGCTCAGCATAAAGGCAATGGAGCCACATATTTACTATCATTATAAATGACCAAAAATTGGGACCAGGAGGTGGCGTGCTGGTTAAGGCGCTGGACACTCCCACAGGGCCGACCACAGTTCAAGTCCTGGACCTGGTGGCTTGCTTCCTCACTTTCCCTCTCTCTCTTTCTCTCTCTGTCTGTGTCTGTCTCTGATCAAATTAAAGTAAATGAATGAATAAAGTAAATAAATAAATAAAATAAAAATAGAATTTAAATAAATAAATAAATAAATAACCAAAAATTACTTTTAGTTTGCTATAGAGTGTGTATACTTGTCAGAGAGACAGAGAGGGAGAGAGAGAGAAAAACTGTGAAAGCACCTTCCCCAGGGATGACCACGCCGCAGTGCCTTCTCCACCCACCTCTCAGGATTTTGGGCATGCATACAGATGTGCCTTGCATTTTTCAAGCCACCAGATTTAGGACTCAACCACATAGTTGGCCATGAAGGTTCCAGATGCCTTAACCTCCCCACCATCTGTCTGGCTCAATAACCAAAGACTTCTAACTTGCAAGGACTGTGCCATTTAGAAAGCAGGTAAATACAGGGGTTGGCAGGTGGCATAGTGGTTAAGGGCACTAGACTCCCACATGACGTCCTGGACCTGGTGGCTTGCTTTCTCACTTTCTCACTCTCTCTTTCTCTGTTTCTCTCTGATCAAACTGAAAAATAATAATAAAGTTAAATATTTCTTTAAAAACAAAAAAGAAAGCAGGTGAATACATACTTAATTTTTCATTTAACACTTAAAACAATTCTAGCCAGGTACATACACATGCATGCCCATAATCTCAAAAGGGAAAAATGGAGAAGGGATTGAGGCATGACCATTTCCCATAGAGGGTGCTCTCTCACTTTCCCTCTGTTCCTCTCTTTCCAGCAAGCACGCATGCCCTCTGGCAAACTTTTTAAAAACTATTATATATGGTAAGAATTACTCCCTTTACTTTTCAGACAGGGCTAGATGATGACAGGTAAATAAATGCCTCCCAAAATACACAATATAGATAAGAAGAATGAAGGGACCAGCAGGTGATGTGGTGGTTAAGGCGCTGGACTCTCACATGGCCGATCACAGTCTGAGTCCCAGACACAGTGGCTTGAAACTCAGGAAGGGTGCATGTGTGTGTGTACCCCGAATCCTGAGGAGAATGGAGAAGGACTGCCGCATGGCCATCCTCCAGGGGGGTGATGTCTCACTTTCTGTCTCTCTGTCTCTGTCTCTCTGGCATGCGCCAGCATCCTATGGCAAAAGCCTCTCCCAAAGAAAAAAAAAATGGAAAGTTTAAAAAAAGAGAGAGATTAATGAATCCAGTATTCAAGAGAAAAAAAGTACTCATGAGGAAAAAAAGAAGAGTCCTATTTACTTCCATGAGGGGACCAGAGTCCTAAGCTGGAGAAACAGACCTGACGTCCAAAGTAGCAGGGAAGGGACCAGCAGTTAGCGTAATGGCTATATCGCTGGATTCCCATGTAGCCGAGGGCGGTTTGAGTCCTGGACCTGGTGACTTAAACTCACGCCGGGCGCGTGTGCGTGTGTACCCAAGATCTCGATAGGAGAATGGAGAAAGGATTGTGGAGTGGCCATCCCTCCTGGGTGGTGATTTCTCGCTTTCTGTCTCTCTGTCTTTCTGGCAAGCGGAAGCGCCCTATAGCAAAAACCTCTCCAAAGTAGCAGGGAAGGGGCTCCTCTTTAGAAAAAGGAAAGATCACCCTGATTAGAGAGGAGAATGAGCTACTGTCAGGAGGCCCGCCCCAATCTGCTAAAAATTGTATTGGGTGTTTAATACTTCACTACCCAGGTCTCCCTCGGACCTCCCCCACCCTCCCACCGCCCTAAATTGATTTTACATTTTCAGTCTATTCCTTTTCTCCACTGCATCAATTGACATTTTTCTTTCTTGATTTTCGAACTATCTCATTTGTTCACTCCACTAGCGCATTCACCACACTATGGTGCAAAAGTTTACTAACGTCTCGCCATCTACCAGATCCCCTTGAAGACAAGAAAGGCTCTCATTCATCTTTCACTAGACGAATAGAAGGGGCCTCGGAGCTAGTCTTTAAATGGCTCTAAAACTACTGCTCTGGCTTTTCAGAGTTCCTCTTAGGTTCAACGTCTTCTCAGGTTCAAGAACACCACTGCGTTAAGCCAATCCCGGCCAGTTCCTACCTGAACCTACGGCGCCGCGTCTCCTCGGATCTCGATCCGCAGGGCCTCGGAGCCGGAGGAGGAAGCTCCAAGGAGGCGCGCCGCCCGCAACCGGGCTGGGCAAAAGACGGGCTCCTGTGCAGTCTCGCCGCCGCCGAGAGCCGCAACGGCACCACAGCACCGCCCGCCCGCCGGTCGGCCCGCCAGTCGGCCCGCCAGCCCAGCACTGCCCTCCACGATTCTAACTGGACTCTCACCCGCAACCCGCGCCCGCGTAGGGCTCGCCCGAACTCTTCCCGGACCGGAAGTGGACATGGACGCTATCAGACAGGTGCGTAAGGAAGGGCCGCTTCCGTTTCCTCTCTAGGATTCTCGGAGGTCTAGGAGGTGCCTCTCTATGGTCGCTTGTCCTCGCGGGCCGTTTGAAGTGCTGCGCTGCAGGACCAAGAGGGGCTCCTTCCCGAAGCCGACTGCCCCAGTCAAGGATTTTAGTCGCCATTCTTCTTCACGCCTGCGTGCCTTTGCATCTGCTTTCCGTCTGTGGTGAGGACTCGGTGTATCCACAATCGGACACGGCGCCTCCAACAAGGGGCTTTAGAGCGCAGTGGAACCATACACGTCTGATCCGCGCCGCAGGTGCATTGCAGAAGGCGTAGGGACAGAGGGGTCTGGGGAGAGCCCCGGGTTTTACGGACTGACAGGAGAGGGGCCTCGATTTAGGGGTAGTGTGTGTGTGTGTGTGTGTGTGTGTGTGTGTGTGTGTGTAGTCAGGGAAGTCTTTCCGAAAGGGCTGGCACACGGAGAGGCTAGAGACTGTTCCACACGTTCCGAGCCACAGGAGCAAAGGTTTATGCTAGGATATCATTCAGAATATGGTGAGCTGCTGAGAGGTTTGAGGGTAGGAAGGAACAGATTTTAGACGCTGCAGAGAAAAGCCCACCAGAAAGATTGAGCAAGATGGGAGGGAGGTGTTTAGATATGAAACCTACCTGGGAGGTGAAACTGGCCAAGTTTGAGGACTGGATCTGGAGGATGATCGACAGAATGGAGTAATTTAGTGAATTTGTCATTCACTTATCTTATCTCCTAATAAGAATAGACTTTTTTTTTTTGAGAGGTTTTTGCTATAGGGCGCGTGCGCTTGCCAGACAGATCGAGAGATAGAAAGCGAGAAATCACCCCCCAGGGGGGATGGTCACGCCGCAATCCCTTCTCCTCCATTCTCCTCTCCGGATTTTGGGCACACATGCACACGCGCCCTGCCCAGTGTGTTTTTCAAGCCACCAGGTCCAGGACTCAAACTGTGTAGTTAACCATATAGGATCCAGCCAACTTAACCACGGTGCCACTGGCTTGCCCTCATTTTTATTTCTTTAGTTCCTTGTTTTCACTTTTCTTATTCTTTACATCCCTTACAATCCTGGTATTTATTTTGGAGACAGAGAAACGGTGAGAGATCACCCCCCAGGGGGATGACCATGTCTTCTCCTCCATTCTCCTCTAGAGATCTTGGGCACACACACATAAGCCCAGTGTGATTTTCAAGCTGCCAGGTCTGGTACTCAAACTGCATTCGGCCATGTGGGAGTCCAGCGCCTTAACCACCACACCACCTACTGGCCCTAGTCTTCATTTCTGATTTCTCATGGTTCTTTCTTTAGTTCCATCAGCTCCTATTTCATATTCTCTTGTTATCTGGGTTAGGACATTTCCTCTCTAAGGTGATATCATTCTGGTCTGTGGGGTATTTTTCTAGCTGCAATTGGCATCATTAAGTTTTTCATTTATCTTAGGATATTGCAGTATAATTTTCTTTAATTGGTGGCAACACTTTTCTGGTGCATTTTCTTAGCAGTTCCTTAATTGGAATGAGTTTGATTTTCCTGGACCAGCTATCTACAGAACGATACTGAGGAAACTGGGTCAAGTATGGAAAGCATTCCCAGTTTCTAAGAGCAAGGGTCTTTCTTCCATTGCTACATTGAAGGATACCTCTTTTAATATATGTTGGTAGTTGCCTGTGTAGCCAGACTCTGATTCTTACATGCTAACTTGGTCCAGAAGGGCTTGTACTAACACTCACTCCCTTCCTCCATTCAGCACCAGTCAGTGCTATCAAGGGACATTGTCATTTGCCTTCCAAGGTGCTCTCCCTCTTTCATAAGTGTTGCTTTTTGGGGCTGGCAGGTGGCATGGTGGTTAAGGGCGTTGGACTCCCACTTGGCCAACTGTGGTTTGAATCCTGGACCTGGTGGCGTGCTTTCTCATTTTCCCTCTTCCTCACTTTCTCTCTTTCTTTCTCTCTCTCTCTCTCTCTCTCTCTCTCTCTCTTGCTCTGTCCCTCTCTGGTTCACATTAAAATAAATAAAGTTAAATAAAATAATTCTTTTTTAAAAGTGCTTTTTTTAATGCCAACTTTTACATTTATTTTTTTTTATTATTTAACTTTATTATTATTATTTTCCAGTTTGATCAGAGAGAGAGAGAGGGAAAGTGAGAAAGCAAGCCACCAGGTCCAGGACTTGAACTGTGGTCGGCCATGTGGGAGTACTGCACCCTTAATCACCATACCACCTGCCAGCCCCAACTTTTACATTTATTATACATTCTATTTTAGCATCAGAGATTAAATTTTTTGAGGCTGGCCCAGAGTCACTCCAGTTTCACCTCCTACTATCTTGCCCGAAGGGGAAAGAAGTTGGTCTGGTTCAAGAGATGCTTTCTTATATATTTCCCTTTATGAGCCTTCATGCTCTTTCCATGCACTTCATGTCTCCCCAACACACACATCCCACCGTGTTTGTTCTCTGTCCTTTTCATAGCCATTTCCTCTAAAGATGGGTCCTTCTCAGGCATGTGAGGGTTAATACAAAATTTTCTAAGGATTTAGAATTTGCCACCACTATAATCCCTATGCATTCTCTGATCTATACCATTGCATCCACCATGCCAATCTCTCAGTTGTGGCTTTCCATATTGGTTCTGCAGGATTGGAGTGCTTTGGGCCACACATGCTGGAGTTTGTAGATCTCGTCTATGCCTACTTCCACTGGCAATTATGGTTTCTATATGTTTTCTAAGAAAAAAGTGAGAAGACTTGGAGCTAGGCTATCACCATATCCCTATAAGAAACTCCCAAAATACCTTTTGAAAATAAATTTAATAAACTTAAAAAAAATCTGAGACACTCAGTGGCTGTTAGTTTTTCAAGTATATATGTCTTAACTCCTCTACTTGAGCTTCTGGAGAACAGAAGGTTCTGATACTTTTCTTTTTTATATATAGAGAGATTTTTGCTATAGGGTGCATGCACTCTCTGGAGAGACAGAAAGTGAGAAATCACCCCTCCCCATTCCCCCGGGAGGACGACCACGCCACAATCCCTTCTCCTCCATTCTCCTCTCAGGATTTTGGGCACGCATGCACATGTACCTGGCTTGAGTTTTAAGCCACTGGGTCCAGGACTCAAATCCCGGTCAACAACGTGGGAATCCAGTGATGTGACCATTACGCCATCCACTGGTCCCAGTTCTGATACTTCTGTTTATCCGATAACTCACTGTACAAGGTCTACCTTCAATGAATATTATTCAACAGTCGCAACAGGGACCAGTATGTGGTGTGGTGGTTAAGGTGCTGGGCTTCTGCATGGCCAACTGCAGCTTGAGTCCTGGACATGGCGGCTTGAGAATTACACCGTGTGTGTGTGTGTGTGTGTGTGTGTGTGTGTGTGTACATGCCCGAAATCTCAAGAGGAGAATGAAGGAGGAGAAGGGATTATGGCAAGGCCATTCTCCCTGGAATGTGATTTCTCACTTTCTCTCTCTCTCTCTGTCTCACGAGCACATGCACCCTATGGCAAAAATAAAACTAAAAATCAGAGTGTTCAACAAAAAATAAAGGCACAACAGAGCTCACTTGACTCTAGCCGTGTCCATCACATCTCCTGTCTAAAAAGACATCAGCTCCCTGCACATGTTTTTGAAGTTCCTTATAAAGAGTGGTGTGTGGGTCCGGCAGGTGGTGTGGTGGTTAAGAGTGCTGAACTCCCACATGGCCAACTGTGGTTCAAGTCCCAGACCAAGCAGCTTGCTTTCTCTCTCTACCTCTCTGGTCAAATTGAAATAAATAAAGTTCAATAAAATAGCTCTTTTTTTTTTTTAACTTTTTTTTTTGGAGGGGAGAGGTTTTTGCTATAGGGTACATGTGCTCACCAGAAAGACAGATAGACAGAGAGACAGAAAGGGAGAAATCACTCCCAGGGGGCATGGCCACACCACAATCCCTTCTCCATTCTCCTCTCAGGATCTTGGGCATGCACGTACATGCACCCAGTGTGAGTGTAAGCCACCAGGTCCAGAACTCAAACCACAGTCAACTACATCAGAGTCCAGCAACATAGCCATTATGCCAACTGCTGGTCCCTCAATAAAATAACTCTTTAAAAAAAAATGGTGTGGAGCTATTGGCTACATGACATCTTTGAGATGAAGAGTGGGCTTGGATCACTCTTCAAGCTTCTTCTCTGCACTCAGCATTTGTACTTTAGCTATACCCATCCTGGTTGGGAGGCTGAGCACTCCCTGTCTGTAGGCACTGTCAAACTGTGAATGGGGGCACTTGGGAGGTGCACTCAGGAAGTGTCTGGCCCTATGGAAGTGATGGAACGCAATATGCTGATGGGCTAACTTGCCTCTGCTTTCCCCCAGGAGTGTAGACTCACTGGGCTCAGGCTTCCAGTCTTGGGAAGCTTTCACCTTTAAAAACCCCTAATCCTGGACAGCAGATGATGTAATGGTTATGTCACTGGACTCCCACATAGTTGACCACAGTTCAAGACCCAGACCTGGCAGCTGTAAACTCACAACAGGCATGTGTGCATGAATGACCAAAATCCTAAGAGGAAGGTAGAGGAGAAGCAATTATGGCATGGCCAAGGGGTGGAATTTCTCACTTTCTGTTTCTCTGTCTCTTTCCAGTGAATACACGCACCCTATAGCAAAAATCTCTCTTCAAAAACAAAACAAAACCAAAAAAACCCCAAACTGGACCAGCAGATGGCATGATTGTTAAAGCGCTAGACTCCCACATGGCCAACAGTGGTTCCAAGTCTTGGTCCTGGTGGCTTGAAAATCATGTTGGCAGGGCCAGCAGGTGGTATAGTGGTTGGAGTCTGGACTCCCACATGGCCAACCATGGTTCGAGTCCCAGACCTGGTGGCTTGCTTTCTCACTTTCCCTCTCTTTCTCACGTATCCTACAGGAAACTAAATAAAATAAATAATATTTTTTAAATAATTATTTTTATTTAAAAAAAAAAAAAAGGGAAATCATGCTGGGTGTGCATGTGTGCCCAAAATCCCAGGAGGAGAATGGTAGAGAGGGGATTGCACCCCCTGGAGGTGATTTCTCACTTTCCCGCTCTCTGTGTCTGGCAAGGGCACATGCCCTATGGCAAAAACCTAAAAAAAAATTAAAAATTAAAAAACAACCCAAGCCTTCCCTCAAATACATATTTAAGAAAAGTTTCCAGGACCAGCAGATGGCGTAATGGCTATATCACTGGATTCCCATGTAGTCAACCACGGTTCGAGTCCCAAACTCACACCAGGCGCGTGTGCATGTGTGCCCAAAATTCTGTGAGAAGAATGGAGGAGAAGGGATTGTGGCATGGCCATGCCCCCTGGGGAGTTATTTCTCGCTTTCTGTCTCTCTGTCTCTCTTTCTGGCAAGTGCACGTGCCCTATAGCAAAAACCTCTCAAAAAAAGAAGAAAAGTTTCCTGCATTTAATCACACTTTTTATCTTTTTATCTAGGGATATCATATTTTCTTTTTAATGTTATCAACTCAAACACTACTGTTGTGCTTATATTGTGTACAGTTTTTTTACAAAATCTCGATTCACTTGATTATCTTGTGATACTCCTACCCTCTAAGCGCCATTTCTGAGGTACAAAGTAACATAATGGCCTTTCTTCTATTAAAAACACTTTTAAAAAATCGCTCAGGAAGCTCAGAAGAGTTCAAAGAATTTTTAACGAATTTCAGATACAAACAAGATGGAATCATTATGAGTATGGGAAAATGGAGGGTTCATCTGACACTCGGAGCTCCTCAAAGGCAGCAGAGACTGGTGGAAAAGGGGGAGCTACACACACCCACATCATGCACTCACACAGCTTGCAGAAGGGGATAAAGACAATATCCTGGTCTAGATGACCGTTTCCTCCTTCAGCAGTGTCTCCTTTTGTATTGAGCTCAGTTCTCCTCCCAAACTCTCCAGCTTCTCCAGGTGCTGGATCCCCTGGACCTCCTCAATGTTCTGGGAAGTGCGCCACAGCCAGCAGCTAAGGCAGGTTGTTTCTTGAGAGAGTGCAATGGCACCTGAGGAACCACAAAATGTGGGTCAGGTCAGAGAAAAAGAGAGTAGAGCTTGATGTCCTAGAAGGCAGGAACTCCCTCCTCTAACATGAGTCCTTCTGGTTCTGGACCTGACCTCATTCTCCTTCCAACTTACAGAAAAAGAAAGAAACACCAGTGTCTTTGAAGCACCCTCCAACTTCCATGTTTTTCCTTTTCTCTCTGTAAGGAGAAAAGGAAAAACAGAATGCATCAAAGGACAAGAATCAAAAACCAGGGCCAGCCAGTGGTGTGGTGGATAAGGTGGCTAGGTCCCACATGACCAACTATGCAGACCGAGTCCCGGACCTGGCAGCTTGCTTTCTCACTTTCCCTTTCTGTCCCTCTCTGTCTCTCTGGTCAAATTTTTTAAATAATAATACATAAAGTTAAATAAAAAGTTCATTTTTAAAAAATGAATGACATGGGGGCAAGCAGGTGGTGTGGTGATTAAGGGCACTGGACTCCCACCTGCCCAACCGTGGTTCGAGTCCCAGACCTGGTGGCTTGCATTCTCACTTTCTCTCTGTCCCTCTCTGGTCAAATTTAAATAAATAAATAAATAAATAAATGTTAAAAAATAAAAATAATTCCTTAAAAAAATTAATTATATAAATGATTCTAACTTGGAACAATCTCAGGGATACAATGTTGATCGAATATAGTAAGTTCCAGAAGAATAAATACAGTCTGATTACATTTATATAAAGCTTCAAAGCATACAAAAATAAACAATATACTAAGTACATAGAGCCAGCCAGCAAATGGCATGGAAGTTAAGCCCTTGGATTCCACATGGCTGAGTGCACAATTCAAGTCCTGGACCTGGTGGCTTGAAAATCATGCTGGACACATGTGCATGCCTGCCCAAAATCCTGAGAGGAGAATGGAGGTGAAGGGATTTGAGCGTGGCTAGCTCCCCTGGAGGGTGATTTCTTACTTCCCTCTCTCTGTCTCTGTTTCTCTCCAATAAGCGTACATACCATACAGCAAACAAATGAAAAAGAATATTTATGAGTGTAATAAATAAATTTCAGAACAGTTATTTCTGAAAGTGGGAAGGAAAAGGAAAGGATCTTGAAAATCCATGGGGGTTGGAGGGTGCTTCAAAGACACTGGTGTTCATAATATTTTCATTAATTTTGAGTGGACATTTCCCCCATTTTAATGTGTCTAAAATAAGGATGTGTCTTACAAACCATAGCATCTTAGAATTGTACTTGGCATCAATTTTTCTTTCTCGGGGGTATAAATAATGGTATAACTTATAAGCAATAGATTCAATAAAATATGACTAGTTCTTGGGACCAGCAGATGGCATAATGGTTACATTGCTGGAATCCCACATGACTGACCACAGTTCAAGTCACAGACCCAGAAGCTTGAAACTCACACTGGGTGTGTATGTGCGTGTGCCCAAAATCCTGAGAGGAGAAGGAGCAGAAGAGGTTACAGTGTGGCTATCCCCTGGCAGGAGTGATTTCTTGCTTTCAGTATCTCTGTCTCTCTCTCTCTCTCTCTTTCTCTCTCTCTCTGGTAAGCATACGTGCCCTATAGCAAAAATCTCTCAAAAAAAAAATATATATATATGGCTAGTTGGTTTTTTTAAAAAGAATTTTTCTTTCTTTCTTTCTTTCTTTCTTTCTTTCTTTCTTTCTTTCTTTCTTTCTTTCTTTCTTTCTAATTGGACCAGAAAGGAAAAGAGTAAGAGAGAGAAGTGAGAAAGCAAGCTGCCAAGTGAAAGCAAGCTGCCAGGTCCAGGACTCAAACCGCAATCAGTTAAGTATGAATCCAGTGCCCTTAACCACCACACTACCTGCTGGTCTCTGTATGGCTAGTTCTTAAACTATATGGTAGAAATATGAGTGTACAGTTTATTTGTAATTACTTGTATCTTATAGAGATATCATAAATTTTTTATGTATTTGATGTATAATAAAATTGATTTAGAATATGATCAGGTTAATGTAGCAAGGAGAGGATTAGGCATAGGGGCAAAGTTAGAATTAAAAATCTAGATGGTGCTGGTGTGGAAAGATAAAGGGGATAGGGTAAGGAACAAAAATCACAGATTTCAAGACAAAGATAGAGGAATAGAGAGCCTTAGAAACCAGGATGGTGTAAAGGAGAATGTGAAAATTTGGAAGTCTGATTGTGCTAAGGATAAGGTTAAGGAAGGATAGGGTTAAGGCTCCAGAGCAGTGCTGTCCAGGGGAACTTTCACAAACAGACATTTCTCTTTCTGCCCCATCCAATATGGTAATACATAATTGCAACTTGGCTAGTGTAACCAAGCAACTGAATTTTTAACTATTTCATTTTAATTAATTAAAGTTGAATGGCAATGTGCAACTAGGGGATACTGCTTGGAACAGCACAGCTCTAGAGAAGGCAGAGAAAGGGTGGAGGCTCTTGAATCCAGACAGAGGGCAGGGAGAGGGCCACAAGCCCCAGAACACTCACCAGCCACTATGAACAGAAGTATGCTCAAGCCCAGAATGTAGTAAGGCCACTGCACGGAGAACTGTGGAGGGTTGGGCTTCATCCTCAGATTCCAGATCTCCAGGGCATGGAGCAACAAGGCCAAGAAGGCACAGACACCTGCAGGGTCACAGGAGGTACCCTCACTCTCCTCCCTTACCTCCTACCTTCACTCCAACCTTCCTCAGGCTTAACAGATAGAGCCACTTCACAACAGCCCATATGATTCCTGCTTGGAGACTTCTTTATCCTGCCTGCACCCCCTCGCCCTCCCTGGGCTAACAACCCCCACCCTACTTACCTGTCTCTCTCCTCTTTTCTTCTTTCTTTTTTTTTTTTTTTTTTTTTTTGAGAGGTTTTTGCTATAGGGCGCGTGCACTCGCCAGAAAGACAGAGAGAGACACAGAGACAGAAAGCGAGAAATCACCCCCCGGAGGGGATGGCCATGCCACAATCCCTTCTCCCCCATTCTCCTCTCGGGATCTTGGGCACGCATGCACACGCACCCGGTGTGAGTTTTAAGCCACCGGGTCTGGGATGCGAACTGCGGTCGACTACATGGGAGTCCAGCGACATGGCCATTACACTAACTGCTGGTCCCATGTCTCTCTCTTCTTTCTAATTCATCTCCAAGCCCACATGTCTCTCCTCCCAGGGTCCCATCATCAGAAAGCCCAATCCTGGTACCCTCCACATCTGGGCCATGGCTCTCTTCAGGCAGGGCCATCTGGGTGTGACAGGATGAAGAAACTCGACCCAATTTTCCTATTGTAGGGGTTCCACTTCCTCCACTTGTCTGGGAGTCTCCCTCCCAAGATAGGACTTTAAAATGTCAATTGGTTCCAAAGGGCAGAGACAGTCTCTTCATTTATTCAAAAAATATTTATGTTGTATATTTCAATTCTAATTCTGCGTCAGGTTCTGTGACAGTTGCTGGGATAGGTAAGTTACATATGTAACTTACACATGACAATGTAGTCAGGGCTGGCTTGCTGGAAATTTAGTGTAGAGAAGCCCCAAAGAAGAGGGATCATAAATTCCAAGGGGACAGATGTGGGGGTAGATTACTTTATAGAGAAGGTGAAAGAGGAAGGGCCTTGAAAATTATACCTCTCTCGACATCATGAAGACCAATCACCACCCTTCCTTCGGACCCCTCCCCAGGACCTAGCAAAGGATAGAGACTACATAGTTGTTCCACACCTGTGAGAAAGCTGATGAAGGCTGACACAATATTATACTTCCGGGTCCTCAGGAAGAGCTCAGATGCAAAAGACACCATGACGAAGGTGGTGAGGAAGGCCAAGACGACTGCAGAGAGCAGGAAAACCCGGCCGAGGAGGATGTAAGCTGCAGGAGAAGGATAGCCAAGGCTGGAGCTGGTGACTCTGACC
Organism: Tupaia tana; assembly: GCA_026018925.1. Lineage (NCBI taxonomy): Eukaryota > Metazoa > Chordata > Mammalia > Scandentia > Tupaiidae > Tupaia > Tupaia tana. Next base: position 49,416,872 of record JAKSZU010000016.1, on the reverse strand, counting down.
CACAAATGGTAGCCCCCCACAATGCTGAGCAGGGCCAGCCCTGGAGCCTCCACTATGCTCAGTTACTAAAGTGTTGCCTCAGGACCAAGACTATGAGCCTGCCACTTGGCCCCAAGAATGCTTGGCCTCACCATTTTGTTCCCAAATACATGGAAGTATACAAAGAAAAAAAAAAAATTAGATTGACAGTATTCTACACTGAAATCATTCATGAGTTCTTAACAAATATTATTAAGTGAATCCAGTTGTATCAAATCATGTGGGGAAACTATGTATTAGTCATTTGAGAAGAACAGTGGTATTTTTTTTTTTTTTTTGAGAGGTTTTTGCTATAGGGCATGTGCACTCACCAGAAAGACAGAGAGAGACAGAGAGACAGAAAGCGAGAAGTCACCCCTAGGGGAGATGGCCATGCCACAATCCCCTCTCCTCCATTATCCTCTCAGGATCTTGGGCACGCAAGCACATGCACCCAGTGTGAGTTTAAGCCATCAGGTCCAGGACTTAAACCACAGTCGACTACAAGGAAGTCCAGCAACATAGCCATTACACCAACTGCTGGTTCCAGAATAATGGCTTTAATAAATAATACAAGATCAAAGTCTGGTGATAAAATTTGTTGCACTCAGAAATGTGAAGAATCAATGTGTATTGGTTATACTGAAATAACTCACCTGTGGTAAAGCAGAAGTCTGTGAGGTCAAAATGTTTTGAGCTCCATAGGAACTCCCATATTTCTATTTAATTCTCCTAGTTATAGGAAATAGTGAAATAGACCAAAAATGGAAGAACCAGAATCTGGTAATAGGATGACTTAGTCTCCTACTATTGATTAAGATTCAAACTGATGTTAAAATTGATCTGGGGCCAGTCTGTGGCATGGTAATGAAGGTGGCTGGATCCCATATAACTGACTTTGCAGTTCGAGTCCTGGACCTCGCAGCTTGAAAAACACAGCAGGTGGTGCAATGGTTAAGGCACTGGACTCCCACGTGGTCAACCATGGTTCGAGTCCCAGACCTGGTGGCTTGAAACTCACACTGAGCGTATGTGTATGCTCAAAATCCTGAAAGGAGATCAGAAGTGAAGAGATAGCAGAGTGTCCACCTCGTGCTGGGGGATGGTGATTTCTTGCTTTCTGTCTCTCTGTTTCTCCAGTGACCATATGAGTCCTATAGCAAAAATCTCAAGAAAGAAAGAAAGAGAGAGAGAGAGAACAAGAGAAAGAAAGAGAGAAAAGAAAAAGATAAACACACCAGGCATGTGTGCATGTCCAAAATCCCAAGAGAAAAATGTAGGAGAATGAATTGAGGTGTGGTCATAGCCCCTGGGGGCGGGGGGCGGATGCTTTCTCACTTTATCTTTCGCTCTCTCTTCTTTGGTGAGCACATATGCCCTGTAGGAAAAACTTAAAAAAAAGTTCATATACCCTCCTGAGCATGTAGAAATGGACACTGCAGGTGTCCAAAGAGACAACAGTGTTACTGAAGACGCAGATATTCCAGAATCTGCCCTCAGGTTAACCCAGTGGTTTTCAACCAGAGGTAATTTTACCCCTCAAAATTTCACAATGCCTGGAGATAATTTCGGTTTCACAACTAAGAGGGGAGTGGTGATATAGGCATCTGTTAGGTAGAAGGGACAGAGATACTATTCACCCAGGAAGAGACAGAGCACCCCCACAACAAAGATTACCCAGCCCAAAATGTCAGCAGTGCCAAAGCTGAGAACATTGGCTCAAAGAGCTCCCATAGTCTGACCATCTTCCCCGAGCAGCCTTTCCAGGAGTTAGCTCCTAAGTCTCTCTGGATCCCATCTTTTCTAAGACAGATATCCTTATGAACTTCAAAAGTTCCTAGTAAAACATGGTTGAGAGTGCCTTCACTACTCTGCACTCATATACTCTGTACATTCCTTTATCTTCAGAGCTGCCACCTATAACTGGACAGTTGTGTGGCCAGAGGTACAAAGGGGACTTAAAATTCAGCCAGCTCTGCTAACCAGGCTATTCCTCTGGCTTGGAGCTGTGCCCACCCAAAGGGTGCTGTCTGTGTAGCCAACAGCACCCCAGAACTGCCTTGACCTCACAAGGTGCAGCAGAGCAGGATCCCCTCCCTCTTCCTACCGAGAGCACTTCTAGCTAGAAAGAAACTTTGTTGTTGATGCATTTGCTCTTACTTCAGTGGTCACTTAATGTTATCTACTTTGCTTGCATTCCAAGAGAAAGGAGACTTGGAGGTAATGCCCTTATGGGTTTATTACATTTTGTCTTCTCAGTCCCAAACCTATCACCTCCCAGTCTCCACACTGGCCCCATCTCCTTCTCCCATCTCCCCACCTCCAGCTCCTTACTGGATAAGGGTCGAGGCTTCCAGCATTTGATATGGAAGCAGTTCTCAAACAGGCCACTGAAAAACACTTCATGGGACTCCTCGTTCATCAGTCGCACCCAGAAGGGAAAGATGGAGACCAGCAGTATGAACAGGTAGCCCAGGGAGGTCAAGGCAGGAGCTATGGCCCAGGAGAATCCTTTCATGTCCTTGTTGTCTAAAATCAGCATTGCCTGGGTAGGGGAAAAGTGATGGCAGAGGTGAGACATGTACTCCAAATTCTGCAGCCCAGGGCAAAGAGGAGAATGCTTGAAGAAATGCCAGCACTGTGCCTGGCACAGATATGAGATGGAAGAGAAGCACTATCTTCTGACAGCCTTGTCTTTGGCACTCACCATGCACAGCTTGAAAAACCTTGGTACTGCCAAGCACAGCCCTGTAAATGCAGATTTCTTTGTCTTCCTTAAATTTAAAGCCTTCAGACCACAGCAGTGGAAAAAAACAAACAAACAAACAAACAAACAATAATAAAAACACAAAAATGTTTTCTGCCGGGACCAGCAGGTAGCATGGTGGTTAAGGTATTAGACAGTCCCATACAGCTGATCATGGTTCGAGTTCCGGAGCTGGTGGCTTGCTTTCTCATCCTGCCTCCCACCATGTCTCTCTCTGGTCAAATTAAAATGAATGAATGAATAAATAAAATTACATAATTTAAAAAAAAAAAAAAAAGTTTCCTGTCACAAACTTCCTGTGTGACCTTGGATCTGTCAAATTCTCTGAGCCCCAATTTCCTCCTCTGGAAAAATGAGAAGGTTGGACTAAGCCATTCCCAGGGCATCTTCCAGCTCTAATGTTCTAATCTGTCAATTCTGTGAACACCCACTCCATTGGCCATTAGAAGACATCTCCACTAATTTCTTTTGCAGTTAACTATTTGGCTTTTGAGATTTCAGAATGAAGACCAGGACCAGGGCAAGGTAGCAAGATAGCAAGACCAGAGTCTAAAATGTCCTTACTCAGTGACTGGGGTTTAGATAGGGAGGGGGGGTCTATCTAGCCAGGAGGAGCCCTTTGCTGAAAAATATAATATAAACACAGAGTCTTATAGTTTCAGTGTTCCACAGAGCCACCTGAAGTCCTTGGTACTGCTTGGACACAGTCAAGGCCAATAGTTAAGGATCTGTATTATATGACTCCTTGCCCAGGCTTACCTTCTCTTTCAACCACCAATTGCCATTAAAGATATCTTCTGAAAGAGCACCCACAATAAGGTAGGTAAATGCTGGCTGGTCTTGGCTCCAGAAGCCCTCAACTGCAATTCTGCTTTACCTCTTCCTAGCTTCGTAATTTTGGAGAACCTGCCCAAACTCTCAGGACCGTGCTTTCCTCATTTGGAAAAGGAAGGAAAGATTACCTGCCCAATAAGGCCATTGGGAGGACCAAGTGAAATAATACAAATAGAAGTGTCCAACACAGTGCTCACACTCTGGTACTTGGTTTAAGGTGTGCCATGGGGAGGAGGCACCGAGAGCAGACTTCTCAAATTCAAATATCCCTATTGGAAAAGAGACTAATAGCCATTTGCCGCCTTAGGGTGAATTCCTTCAGCCTTGAGGAATGAAAGTTTCCCTGCAATAGTGAGGAAGGCAGTGAGGTGAAGAAGAGGTGGCTAAAAGCTGGCATGCTGCAGGGAGGGAAGGCCTGCTCAAGAGGCATTCAGGTGGCACTGGGATGACCCTGGCTACCTGGCAGCACAGAAAGGGGCATCGCAAGGTGAAAGACATGAAAAGGGAGGTAAGGGGAGCCCCAAGACAACAGCCCTTCTTTCCAAGTCATACGCTAAGCCAGGCCTGGAGACTTGTGCCTCAGTAGGGCTGTGCTTGGTAGCACTGAGGTTTACCAGCTGTGCGTGGTGAGCACCAAAAACAAGGCCACTGGAGAGACGGCTTCTCTTCCCCACACCAGAACTCAGTGCTAGGCACTGGGCCCTCTACAGTCCTGATATGGACCCTTGCCGCAGCCCAAATTCTAGCTTTGAACTTAAGTGGTTTCACCCTTTCCTCTGACTTCCATTTCATCAACTTTCCTCTTCTCAGTTTTTCTCTTACTAGTTTCCCAAGCATACATCCTTCCTGTCCCCAAACCCGCCATGTCTCCCTCCACACCTGGAACACCATAGTCATCCCCTAGTACCTCCAGCATCCATGCCTGAGCTCCTCCCCCTAGGAGTGTCTTCTCTGCTCCTCTCAGCCTTTCAAGCCCCCCCTCCCTTAAACAGTGCGGCTTGGGCCTGTCCACTCCATGCAGCCGTCCCAGCCACACGCTATTATCCATTCCCTCAAGAAAAGTTAACTAAGCACTGGGCCAGCCAGTGGCATGGTGGTCAAGGCGGCTAAATCCCACATCCAGCCAACTATGCAATTCAAGTCCCAGATCCAGCAGCTTGACAAACAAGTCAGGCACATTTGCATGTGTGCCCTATATCCCAAGAGGAGGCTGGAGGAGAAGGGATTACAGCATGGCAATCCCCCCACCCCCGTGCTTTCTCCCTACCCCACCCCCACCTCTCAGTGAGCATGTGCACCCCATAGCATATATAGTAAAGAAATTAATTTTTAAAAAGCTAACTGAGTACTTACTGGCCGTCCCATGCTCAACATACACCAATGGTGCGGATTCAGGAAGGAAAAAAGCCAGAAACTCAGAGGCTCTTGGTAACTACTGTGGAAAGAGATACACAGACATGTCATATGGCACAGTGCTTTCCTTTCCTCAGCCTAGGGGTTCCTTTGGGGCCAGGCATACCACAGAGCCCCACCCCTTGGCTGACCACCTTCCACACCAAAGATGAGGCCCTTGTCCTCTCTTCCCCAGACACTGGGTCAGGGCCCTCCATGCAGCAGCCCTTAGCCCTAGTACTAGACAACTGTGCCACCAAGGAAGAGCAATTTTAATTTTATTACATCCTGGCATAGGCCAGACTCAAGGATCATGGACATTTGGATATAAAAAGGAATTTGTAAAGAGTCCAGCAGATGGTGTAATGGCTACATTGGTGGACTCCCACATGGCTGACCGCTGTTCACGGCCTAGACCCGGAGGCTTGAAATTTACACTGAGCGCCTGCACATGAGTGCCCAAAATTCTGAAAGGAGAATGGAGGAGAAAAGACTGCAGCATGACCATCCCCCCTGGGGGGTGATTTCTCACCTTCTGTCTCTCTGTCTCTGTCTCTCTGGCAAGCGCACACACTCTATAGCAAAAATCTTTTAAACAACAACAAAAAAAGGAATTTGTAGATTGCTTTGTATTGATGAAGAAAAGGAGAGCTGGAGAGAAGAAAAAACTGCTAGAGGATTCCATAGTTAGCTGATGCCTGCACAGGGCCAAGAATTCTGCATGGCCCCCTGACCCACCTTACCACTTGCAATATAGCCAGCAGTTCAGTTCAGTGATTCCCAAATCTAGAATTTTGTGGAGCAGTGAATTATTTTTAGTAGGTCTGTGCATATGCATGTGTGAGAATGGGAGAGAATAGATTACATAGATTAATCTACTTCTTAATTTGCCAAGGGCACTCGAAACCAAACTAAATTCTTTTAGGACCATCACTGACTCATTCTTTCAAATTATTTTCAAAAGGACCTATAACACTGTCCAGTAAAAGAGCTATATGCCCTGCAGGGCCTGGGCAGCATCGCACCGGCTTCATCACAGGTTCCTCAGTACCAGGAGCCAGGAGGGTCCCTGCCTGGGGACCTGATCTGGAGCTCAGGCACCTCCCAGTCCTTGCCCACCTCCCTGGGGCGGCTGGCCACAGCTCCAGGGAGTGAAAGAAGTGGGCCGACTAAAGTCCACCCTGGGTTGGAATGGGGAAGAGCCCAGGACGGAAGCGACTGAGCCACAATGAGAGCTCACTTTCCACCATTCTCTCTAGTGAATTTGTGGCAGCTTGGGCTGCAAACTGACCAAAGGTGGCCAGAGGTTCTTTCTTGGTGACAACGCTCCTTGGCCCTCTCCTCTGAATGCCAGGACTCCGTCTTCCAATGGTCTCAAAGCCACAATGACATTTTCCGGACCCTAATGTGGAACCTAACTTGGCCTTCGACCCTGACCACACCAGGTAGTATTCAGCCTTGTAGGAAGGAGGGTATTTGGAGTTGGGTTTTCTGAGCCCTTTCCCCGCCCACTTCCCTCGCCCCCTACTGGCTGGTCTACCCCGCCTTTCTGGGGCGCCATCAGGGTCACCCATCCCAGGGCTCCCCTCCAGGGGGAGGCCCCTTGGACCCCTCTGGATTGAGGCCATGGTCTTGGAGCTTCCGTTGGTCCCATAGGTCTTGCCTACCTCCGCCTTCCCCGCAGAGCCCACGCGAACAGCAGTTCCGCTCTCCCAACCCCCCTCCCAGCTGGAGCACTGCAGAGAGCTCAGCCGCCCCTGCCGCCTGTCAACGGCCCTCACCTGGACCGTGGGTGTGGTAACTTGGCTTTTGCCTTTGTTGGCGGTACTGACCTTGCTCACAGATGGGTGGGGGTTGAAGAAATCAGCGGTCTGCTGGATCTGAATTCAAATTCCAGCTCTGCCATTACCAGAAGGGTGACTTTGGGTAAGTTATTTCTCTTTCCTGGGGGTCAGTTTTCTCATCTATAAAACGGGAATAGTAATAGTAATTCTTCATTGCTGAAAAGGTCCAGAGCTGTGCCTGGAAGCATATGTGTAGATAGCGCTAAACAAACAGTAGCTCCAGAAGGAGCTGAGTCTCTCCAATTCCTCCAAGGTACTGCGCCACTCCCTTTCCCCAAGACCCTTGCTCCCCATTCCCAACCTAGCCCCACCCCCATGCATTCTGATCCCCTGCAGGCCTCACCACCTTGTGACTATCACCCCATCTTTGCCCTCCCATGAGGCTGTCTGCTCCACTCAGCAGCAAGAATAATATCCACCTACTCCAGTTGGTTTAAAACTAGGGAAGATGCTTCAAGACAGTGGTAACTGGGGGACCAGCAGGTAATGTAGTGTCTAAGGGTCTGGACTCCCACATGGCTAACTGCAGTTTGAGTTCCAGACCTTTTGGCTTGAAAATCATGCCAGGCCTCTGCGACCATGCCCAAAATACAAGGAGCATGATGGAGAAGGGATTGCAGCCATGGTCATGCCCTTTGGGGGCGGGGGGCGATTTCTCACTTTCCCTCTCAGTGTCTCTCTCCAGGAAGACAAATGACAAAAACCTTTAAAAAAAATTTTTTTTAAAGTGGTCACTTTTTAAAGACAGGTTTTCCTTCTAGCTCTGGGAGCAGGGCAGGATATTGGTTGTGGCAAGAGTATCCAAATCGCCAGTCCTCCTTGTTCTAATTCTATGTTCTCCAAGGAAATATAGTTCTATAACTCTTTTTTGTAATGAATTATTTTATTTAACTTTTTATTATTATTATTTTCCAGTTTAATCAGAGAGATGGGGGGGGAGGGGAGTGAGAAAGCAAGCCACCAGGTTCGGGACTTGAACTGCGGTTGGCCACGTGGGAGTCCAGAGCCTTTAACCACTAAGCCACCTGCCAGACCCTTTATATAACTCTTAAGAGTTTTTAATTATTTATCTTATTATTTTGTAAGTTTGCTATAGGACACATATACTCACCAGAGAGTGACAGAGAAAGAGAGGGAAAGAGAAAGCAAGTCAGGTCCAGGACTTGAACCACAGTCAGCCATATAGGAATCCAGCACCTTAACCATCATCCCACCTGCTGGCCTCGTAACTCTTAAGACTTTTAAAAGCCAAGGACAGTGGCTGGAACCTCTTTACACTTCTCCACTAGCCAATACATATTCAAAAAGCACAGGAAAGGATGAGAACAGATGGACCACTAATTTATTGAATCACCTATCAGATCAGAAGCACATGACAGACCATGTACAATTCAGGACTCTTTTTTTAAAATTAATTTCGTTTTTTAAATTTATTTTAATTTGACCAGAGAGATACAGAATGAGAGTGAGTGAGAGAAATGGAAAGTAAGAAAGCAAACCACCAGGTCTAGGACTTGAACCGTGGTTGGCCATGTGGGAGTCCAGCACCCTTAGGCACCACGTCACCTGCCGGGCCCACAATTCAGGACTCTTAAGGTTTAGAACCCAATTTCGGGGACCAGCAGGTGGTGTGGTGGTTAAGGCACTGGACACTCCGACATGGCCAACCATGGTTCGAGTCCCACACCTGGTGGCTTACTTTCTCACTTTCCCTCTCTCTCATTCTCTCATTCTGTCTGTCTGTCTCTCTCTGGTCAAATTAAAATAAAATTCTTTAAAATGAATAAATAGGGACCAGCAGTTGGTGTAATGGCTATGTGGCTGGACTCACATGTAGTTGACCATGGTCTGAGTCCCAGACCTGGTGGCTTAAACTCACACCAGGTGCGTGTGCATGCGTGCCCAAGATCCCAAGAGGAGAATGGAGGAGAAGGGATTGCAGCTGGTCATCCCCCCGGGAGGTGATTTCTCACTTTCTGTCTCTCTGTCTCTCTCTCTCTCTTTCTGGCGAGCGCACACACCCTAGAGCAAAAACCTCTCCAAAAACAAAAAAGAATAAATAAAATTAAAGTCTTTTAATTAAAAAAAAAAAAATTTGGGGGGTCAACAGGTGGCATGGTGGTTAAGGCACTAGACTTCCACATGGCCAACTGTCGTTCAAGTCCTGGACTTGGCAGTTTGCTTTCTGATTTTCCCTTTCTCTTCTTCTTTCTTTCTCTGGTCAAATTAAAAAAATAATAATAACAAATAAAAATAAATAATTTTTAGATAAATAAGTAAATAAAATAAAATGTTAAAAAGAATCCAATTTGTACCAGCTTAGGCAAGAGAGGGCCTTTATTGACTTAGTTGGGGCTAGAGGAAGGCTCCTGTGCTTTCATCCCTGATACCAGAGAGAGAGCTCTGATCTCTAGGGGAAAAGAAAGATCTCCTCACCCCTACTTAGTTCCAAATTTCCTAGGGGAGTATTTTGATTGACCTAGCTGGGATCACTGTTTATACCACACTGGCCAATGGAAATGAGGTATAAAGACTAGCTCAGCCTGAGTCAGCTGCAGTCCACAGTGGCCAGGTAAGATCATCTAAGAAACCAGCAATTTTGATCACATATATGGAGCAAAGTAAGGACTTTCTTAAGGTAAAGGGGATATCCTCAGAAGGGAGAAACTGTAGCAGACTGTGACAGCATTTTTATACCCTGTATCTTATATAATATTTGGACATGTCATCCCACAGTAATTCTAAAAGACAGGCATTATTATTCCCATACTACAGATGAAGAAACTGAGTTTCAGGATAAAAACTTGCTTAAAGAATTGTCAATGAGTAGAACCAGCAGTTAGCATAATGGCTATGTCGCTGAACTCCCATGTAGCCGATTGTGGTTTGAGTCCCGGACCCGGTGGGTTAAACTCACGCCGGGCGCGTGTGCATGCGTGCCCAAGATCCCGAGAGGAGAATGGAGGAGAAGGGATTGTGGCGTGGCCATCCCCCCTGGGTGGTGATTTATCGCGTTCTGTCTCTCTGTCTCTCTCTGTCTTTCTGGCGAAGAAAGCCCAGAAAAAAAAAAAAAAAGGAAAAAAGAATTGTCGATGCTTGCTAGGAACATTATGCTGTAAAGGAACAGATTCTTCACATGGTACTAAAGTTTATCCTCACTAATTACTTACTAATTGCAAAAGAAAAACATATCTTTACATAGAAAAGCTCTGGCAATTACTACCTTAAGTGAACAAATAGCACTGTTCAGAATTAACTAAACTGATAATGTGTGCCCCTGCAGGGATGTAACAGGAAGGCAGTATCACCTTGAGGCATTCTTGCCAAAAATATTTAATGAAGACTCTAAACCTCATTCCAAGTTAGAGGAAGTACCAGGAGTTGAAAAGGAAGTTAAATACTACCATGGGGAAACAAACAAATTTTGTGGAAAATTTTGAAAAAGAATCTTTTTCAACTCTTCCAAAGATCAATGTCATTTAAAAAAAAAAAAAAAAAAGTTTGTAGCTCATCCACTGGTAGTCACTGCTACTCCATAGGTTGAAGCAGCAAGGGAAGCCTGGATCCAATTCCCAGCCCACTCTAAAAACAGGGCACAGCAGTGTGTGCCTATAAATTCAAGCTACTGGGGAGCCTGAGGCAGGAGGATCACAACATTGCATTATCCTCTCTTTAAAAAAAAATAAAAATAAAAAAGGTATAGGAACTGTTCTAGATTGAAAGAAACTAGAGACAAAATCATATAAAATCCTTGATTTTATCCTGGTTTGAAATAAAATAGCTATAAAACACATTCTAGGACTGTTCAAGTCCTAGACCTGGTAGCTTGAAAATTATGCCAGGTGCTTGTGAATGCATCTGGAAGAGAATGGAGAAGGGATTGTGGCATGGCCATCTCCACTCTCTCTGTCTCTCTCTCCCGTGAGTGTACGCACCCTATGGCAAAAACCTAAAGAAAGAGAGAAATAGAACTTGTCTAAGAACACACAGCTAAACCTAAACTAGAGTTTATTATTTAGCCACTTGATATCTTGAGTGTGTTGTCTAATGACAGACATGATATTAGATCCAATAAATCATTTTGATGTGATCAGAGCTCATGGCAAATATAGAATGCTATGGAAATCACAGAGCAAGAACAATTCAGACTAAGGGAAGACCAGCCAACGAGGGACCATTCAGAGAGACTCCTATTCCCAAAGGGGGAATGAAAGCTTCACTTACCTTTGTTATACACAATGCATATTGATGTTTTCTACTCCATTCTAGTCCTGTCTGCTTTTTTTAAAATCCTTAATGCCAGTAGCAGCTCATGTCAGTAAATTTTATGACCCAATAGTGACCTTTACCTTTGGAAAATACTATGTCCAAGGACTCAAATGAAACTCAAAATGACTGGGATAGGGAGTGGCCATAAGAAAGCTTTAGAGGTCAGTGGGCAAGCTTGGCTGTGAAAGATCTTGTAGAGTTTCATTCTGAGAGCCATAACAGGATTAAAGCTGTCACATTTTGATGTCAATGCCACAATTTGTCCTCTTCCTATCTCTTCCTTACCCAAACATTCCTGGATCTTCAATTAGAGCATAGGAAATGTTCCTTGCTCAAAGAGGTCCACAAGGTCTGACCACGGACTGCTGTGCCCATCCATCCTAGGACTGGGTATTTTAGAATGTATGTGTACATGTAGTTCATATTCTACTCTGGAAGCACTTTCATATCTTCCCAGGTCTTATGTATAGGGGACCGGCAAGGGAAGAAGCTGAAGTCTGCAAAGGTCTGGAACCCCAGGCTCTGTGTGTCCTTTGTTCAGAGCACCAAAGGGAAAATCAAGTGTCCCAGATTAGTTTTACAGAGCAATAGAACTGAGATGGGAACCGGCAGTTAGCGTAATGGCTATGTCGCTGGACTCCCACGTAGTCGACCGCGGTTCGCGTCTCGGACCCAGTGGCTTACAACTCACGCCGGGCGCGTGTGCGTGCGTGCCCAAGATCCCGAGAGGAGAATGGAGGAGAAGGGATTGCGGCGTGACCATCCCCCCTGGGGGGTGATTTCTCGCTTTCTGTCTCTCTGTCTCTCTCTGTCTGTCCGGCGAGCGCACGCGCCCTATAGCGAAAAACCTCTCAAAAAAAAAAAAAAAAAAAAGAACTGAGATAAGAGCGGGCATCTGCTCCCATAAGCTCCAGTTTATGGCTCTCAGACAATCCACCCACTAGCTGCTTCCCACCCCACTCCTTCTACCCAGCCTGGGATTCTCTCTCCTTTTTCATAGACTCTGCTGCTCTGCAAACTCCCAGCCCAGACTTCTTGATAGCACTCAATGATTTAACCACTTTCTGTATCCTCTCAGCACCTGTAAGGAGTTGCTATCCTCTACTGTAGTGATTTTCAACCTTGGTTGTACACTGGGTCCCCTGAGAACCTATAAAATCCCAAATATCCAGGCCATACCCCACATGAACTACATAGAATCTCTAAGATTAGGGATAAGGCATCAATACTGTGAAAGCTCCATAGGTGCTTTCACAATTTGCAACCTAATTTGAGAATGCCTTGTCCCGAACCCCACAAGGGCTGAAACCTGTGTCAATTCTTTTTCCTTTTTCTTTTTTTTTAACGAATTTTTTATTTAACGCTATTTTTTATTATTATTTTCCAGTTTGATCAGAGAGAGAGAGGGAAAGTGAAAAAGCAAGCCACCAGGTCTGGGTCTTGAACTGCAGCCGGCAATGTGGGAGTCCAACGATCCTAACCACCATGCCACCTGCTGGCCCCTCTGTTTTCTTTTTAACATTGAGAAAGAGGTTATTATGAAGAAGCTGAGGCCCTTTATCACAGAGCTAAACTCATTCACATGCCTGGCCCAATGAAGGCAAAGTAAAATGAATCAGAAGAAGGTTGGGCAATTGCAGGCCTAGCTACTGCTTCAAGTCAACAAGATGAATCAGCAAATCAGCCACAATATATGTAAGCTAAAAAATAACAGCTTTTCTTCTACCATCTGAACCTCCTGAAAAGCTCTGTTGTAGCCCATCTGAAGCAGAACATACAAGAAAAGGAATTCTAGCAAATGCAGTTCAGGCTAACTAAGTTGGCACAACAAAACCATGACATGTCTTTCTGAGAAATGACCTGGTTTTTAAAATTGACCCATTTATTAGGTACACTTATGTAAAACAAAAGGAGATTCAGTAGTCTGTGAGATACTGAGATGAGAAATACCAGTTTAAGGAAACCCAAAAGCTACTTCCATCTCCAGGTACAACATGCCAAGGGAGGTAAAAGGAAAGTTAGTAGGTTCAAAGGTCACCCCTATTGCTTTCCTAATCTATGAGTCTGAATCCAAAATTCCCTGATTCTTTCTTCCCTGGACTGGACCAAACTCATTCTATTTTCAGAAAATGACTATGGAGATTTGGAAAAGCAAACTAAAGAATCTCCCTCTGATGTAGATTCTCGATGTCAAAAAGTCATGCTAACTAAAGGTGCCATTCTGGTTACCACCTTTATAATGTTGCATTATACATCCTCATCCCTTCATATAGCTTTTCTGACACATAATAAGGCTTTCTGAAATAAGATTCTCTTCAGGTTCCTCCAACGTGAACTCGCTGGTACTGAAAAAGATAGGAACTCCATCTGGAGGTTTTGTAGGCACTGAACACATCCATGAGGTTTGTCCACTGTGTGGATTCTTGGGAGTCATTAAGAGCTGAGCTAGGACTGGAATGTTTCCCACACTACAGTTAGGAAGACTTTCCAGTGTGAATTCTCTGATTTTTTTTTTTAAGAGAGATTTTTGCTATAGGGCATGTACACTCATCAGAGAAACAGAAAGTGAGAAATCACCCCCCTAGGGGGGATGGCCATGCCACAGTTTCTTCTCCTCCACTCTCCTCTCAAGATTTTGGACAAACAGCACACATGTCTGGTATGAGTTTCAAGCCGCTGGGTCCAGAACTCGAACCATGGTCAACCACATGAAAGTCTAGTGACATAACCATTATGTCATCTACTGGTCCCTGAATTCTCTGATTTCTAAGAGTTGAACTCAGTCAGAGGTGTTTTGCCATATTAATTTCATTCATAGTTCTTTTATGGATTCCTAAGTGATCAATAAGGTGTGAACTATACTTGAAGTTTTTCCATTCTGTGCCTTCATAGGGTTTTATTCCACTCTTAAGTTCTCTGATGCTGCAGATGGGAGTTCCAACTAAAGGCCTTCTCACATTCAATACATTCATAGGGTCTTTCTCCAGTGTGAATTCTATGATATTTAATAAGGAATGAACTCTCACTAAAAGATTTCCCACACTCAATACAATCACGAGGAGTCTCCCCTATATGGACTCACTGATGTTCAGTAAGGTGCAACTTACGACTATAAGTTTTCCCACAATCATTACATTCATATTTGTCTCTCTTAGATGTGAACTGATACTCTATTAAATTTGAACTCTACGAAAGGTTTTTCCACATTTGTTACATTCATAGGGTTTTTCCACTAGTGTGGATCTAATGTTGAATAAAATTTGGGCTCTGGCCAAAAGCTTTTCCACATTCATTACGTATATAAGTCATCTCTCATACAATTCCTGTATGAATTGCCTAATGCTGAATAAGGTATATAATTCACCAGGTTTTTCCAGACTCACTGCATTCATAGTGTTTCTCTTCAGTATGTATTCTTTGATGCTGAATAAGGTTTGAACTATGTATGGCCAAAGGCTTTACCACATTCATAACATTCATAAGGTTTCTCCTGCACGTGGGTTTTTTCATACTGAGTAAGGTATGAGTTCTACCCAAAGAATTTTCTGCATATGTTGCACATTTGAGGTTTCTCTTCAATAAGAATTTGTAACTGTGAGATAAAGTTTGACACATTACCAAGATTTTGTCCATATTCACAGGGCTCCTTGCTAGTAAGGATCCGCTTGAATTTGTTTGCTCCTATTGTTCACGTTCATCTTTCATGTAATTGTATCCCTACTTCAAGTGTTTTCTGCTTTATAATTAATGAATCCTCAGTCCTGGTCTCACCATCTAACAGAAAATATAAAAAGGTAAGTATAGGGACCAGCAGGTGGCATGGTGGTTAAGGTGCTGGACACTCCCACATGGCCGATCACAGTTCAAGTCCCAGACTTGGTGGCTTCCTTTCTCACTTTCTTTCTCTTTCTCTGTGTCTCTCTCTGGCCAAATTTAAAAAATAAATAAACAAATGAATGAACATATCAAATTAGATAAATAATTCTTTAAAAAATAAATAAAATAAAAGGTAAGTATAAAAATAAAAACTCCTAGTGGAAAATGGGATGATCAAAGTATTCTAGAAACTTGATTCAAAAAGGATGAAAAATGGCCTTGCAATATAGGGAAGAGATGAAAACAGGTGAGTTGATTTGGAAAAAGTATTGGGGAAACTAAAGGTAGTTAGATTTATATATAATGCAGCTAAAAACAGGTATACCGGGATTTGTAGGAAAGGAAAGCAGTTTGAGGGATGTGGGATTATCTCAGAAAACAGGAAAGGTGATATCAATGGACAATGTGTGGAGAGGAATAGAGACTGAACAAACAGAGAGAACTTCACCCCAGAAGTTCCATCCAGATAGTCAACTGATCACCTGGATGATCTCTATGGTAAACAGCAAAGGCTCCTTTCACATAAGCAGCAACCAGCACCTTCCTCTCTCTACACACAAACACTAACATGCTCACTCAGGAATTCCTTCTCCTTCATTCTCCTCTCAGGATTTTGAGCACACATGCACACATACCCGGTGTGAATTTTACTGCCCATCCAGGACTCAAACCTTGGTCACCTATGAGGGAATCCAGTGATGTAACCATTATGCCATCTACTGGTCCCAAGATCTGATCTTTAAACATACTGACTGCTAGGGACCAGCAGTTAGTGTAATGGCTATGTCGCTGGACTCCCATGTAGTTGACCATGGTTCGAGTCCTGGACCTAGTGGCTTAAACTCATGCTGGGCCTGTGTATGTGCGTACCCAAGATTCCAAGAGGAGAATGGAGGAGAAGGGATTATAGCGTGGCCACCCGCCCATCGAGGGGGTTATTTCTTGCTTTCTCTCTCTCTGTCTCTCTCTGTCTTTCTGGTGAGCACACACGCCCTATAGGAAAAAACCTCTCAAAAAAAAAAAAAAAAAAAAAAAAAGATTAAACATACTGACTGCTATCCTGAGTAGAGATTATAGGATAATATTAAAAGAAGGTCAATGAATCAGGAGGCTATTCCAATAATCTGGGTGAGAGCTGATGGTGATTTAGACAACAATGGGGGGGGGGGGAGATGGTAAGATGTACTCAGATTCTGGAAAGAATGTTGATGGTCTTTTCAATGGGATTTTTATTGACTGATGGATGTGAATATGAGAGAAATAAAGGTTTCCCTCTGGGTTAAGCAGCTGCAGGATGGATGGTGTTCCCATCTACTGAGATGGTAAATATTTGTAAACCAGTTATAGCAGCTCCAATAATTTAAAAAGAATTTCCATATAGTTCTCTTATATGTCTCTTGAGATCAAAATGTCCCAAATCTACTTCTCCTTCTGGTATATCAGTGTTCGATAAAATATTATTGCAACTTTTCTATGGCTTTAATATTTCTTTTTCGGGGGGGGGGGGGGGTAGAGGTTTTTTCCTATAGGGTGCATGCGCTCGACAGAAAGATAGAGAGAGACAGAGAGACAGGAAGCGAGAAATTACCCCCCAGGGGGATGGCCACACCACAATCCCTTCTCCTCCATTCTCTTCTCGGGATCTTAGGCACACACGCACACACGCCCACATGAGTTCAAGCGACCAGGTCCGGGACCCGAACTGCAGTAGACTACATGGGCATCCAGAGACATAGCCATTATGCTAACTGCTGGTCCCTATGGCTTTAATATTTTTTAAAGATAAAAAGTGTGGGGAGGAGTGTGACAAGGATAAATGCCTCTCATCTCAGTCCCTACACTTGGTAAACAAACCGCTTCTGCCAACATCCATTTCTTGATTTATCCCTGTCCTCCTGTTATCACTGTTGATATCTTGGAGTCTGATCCTAATTGCCTCTCATCTCTAGCTTCTTACTTGGCCTCTGTATGCCAATATTTCCCCGTCCTGTACCATGCAACACTGTCACACTGCTCTTTCTTGGTATATAATACTCATCTGCTATCCTCCTGTTTAAGGAAAGTTAACAAACCCTGATATTTGCCAAACAAAATCTAAACTCTAGCCTGACATTCATTTTCTACCTTCTTAATTCACTCTACCTTCACGGGCTCATCTACTATCATACCTTCTTCATGCTCCATGAACTACTGTTTCCTGAACATTTATATCCCCAGACATTTCCTTCTCCACTGTTTTACCTGCAGTGGCCTCCTTCTAACCTCATCTATCAAAATCCTATCCATCCTTTTAAAAAAAAAAATTATTTTATTTAAGTTTATTTTACTTATTTTTAATTTTGACCAGAGAGGGACAAAGAGACAGACAGAGAGAAAGAAAGAAAGCCGTCAAGTCCGGGACTCAAACTGCAGTCAGCCATGTGGGAGTCCAGGGCCCTTAACCACCCCATGACCTGACCTCCTATTCATTCTTAAGGACACAGCTCAAAGGCAACCTTCTTTATAAAACCTTTATATAAACCTGTTTCAGCCCCAAGCTAGAAGTGCTCTTTTCTCTGAATGTCTAAAACATGAAGTTTTTTGTTTTTGTTTTTGTTTTTGAGGGGTAAGAATTATTTATTTATTTATTTAATTCCATTTATTATTATTTTTTAATTAGACCATAGAGAGAGAGAGAAAGAGAAAGGGAGAAAGCAAGCTGTCAGGTTTGGGACTCGAACCACAATCAGCCATATGGGAATCCACCACGCCACCTGCCAACCCCAAAAGCATAGAGTTCTTGTCTCCCTTACAGCATTTAACTACATTCTGTCTTTGGCACCCCCCCCCCCTTTTTTTTCTTTTTAAAGTTTTTTTTTTTTTTTTTTTGAGAGATTTTTTTGCTATAGGGCGTGTGCGCTCGCCAGACAGACAGAGAGAGAAATAGAGACAGAAAGCAAGAAATCACCCCCCAGGGGGGATGGCCACGCCGCAATCCCTTCTCCTCCATTCTCCTCTTGGGATCTTGGGCACGCACGCACACGCGCCCGTCATGAGTTTTAAGCCACCGGGTACGGGACGCGAACCGCGGTCGACTACGTGGGAGTCCAGCGACATAGCCATTACGCTAACTGCTGGTTCCCCACGCTAACTGCTGGTTCCCCTCTTTTTAAAGTTTTTACCCTTAGGGGACATGCTTACTAGAGAGAGGCAGAGAGAGGCAAAGTGACAAATCACCCACGAAGATGGACAGCCATGCTATAATTCCTTCTTCATTCTCTTGGGATTTTGGGCATGCACACACATAGACATGGCATAGTTTTCAAGTTGTCAGGTCCAAGACTCAAACCACAGTTGGCCATGTGGGAATCCAGCACCTTATTCACACCACCTGCTGGCCCTTGGGCCCCTCTTTTTAGTTGTGTGTGAATGTGTGAGCAAGTGAGTGTGTTCCCTTCAATTTATATTGAAAGCATCTCTAAATGCTTCCATCTCTAGATATCTTCTTTTTATTTTTCTCCAACAAAGTAAGGAACTCTGGCTATATCGGGTGCCTAAAAATGCTCCCAATTATCCCAGCAAGCCATTAGAAAGAACTTCTATGCCATCAAAGAGGAGAATCTATAAATCACCGAGGTTCCTGAACAGATCATTTATAAGAAGTCTTTAGTAGTGAGACTCAGAATTTGGAGAAGTACATCTATCTCCCCAGGAGTCTGACCTCCTTAGAGAATTATCAAATATTTGGCTCTGGGGACCAGCAGATGGCATAGTGGCTACATCACTGGATTCCCATACGGCCAACCACAGTTTGAGTCCCAAACCCGGCAGCTTGAAACTCCCGCTGGCTGTGTCTGCGTGCATGCCCAAAATCTAAGAGGAGAATGGAGAAGGGATTGCAGCATGGTCATCACCCCAGGGGATGATTTCTTGTTTTCTGTTTCTCTGTCTCTCCAGTGAGTGCACACACTCTCTAGCAAAAAGTCTCTCTTACAAAAAAAAAAAAAAACTTAGGCTCCATACTCTAGTAGATGACAGGAGTTCCAGGGAATGCCTCAGTTAGTGGCCAGAGTAGAACAGAGCTAGAGAAGCCTAGGAAGAGAAATATGCCTTCCACAATAACTGGCAAATCAAATGTGTCCCTATGGGGGGCCAGCAGGTGGCATGATGGTTAAGGCACTGGACAACCCCATGTGGCCGACCACAGTTCAAGTCCTGGACCTGGTGGTTTGCTTTCTCACTTTCCTTCTCTCTATGTGTCTGTCTTTCTCTGATCAAATTAAAATAAATGAATGAATACATAAAATTAAATTTTTAAAAATTGTCCCTAGGGACCATCAGTTGGCATAATGGCTATGTTGCTGGACTCCCATGTAGTCAACCATGGTCAAGTTCCGGACCTGGTGGCTTAAACTCATGCCAGGTGCGTGTGCGTGTGTGCCCAAGATCCCGAGAGGAGAATGGAGGAGAAGGGATTACAGCGTGGCCATCCTCCCTGGGGGATGGTTTCTCGCTTTCTGTCTTTCTGTCTCTCTGTCTTTCTGGTGAGCGCATGCGCCCTACAGAAAAAAAAAAAAAAAAAGAAAAAGAAAAACATGTCCTTATGGAAGGTTTTAAAAAGTTTTTTGACTGAACTGCTTCTAATCCAAAGGGAGGAGAGAAAACCTATGAAGTCTTCAAATAGTTTAACTGCAAAACTAGGTGATCATGAGAACATTTAATTCTAATAGCAGAACAAATGCACAAGATTTCCTGTACATTTATATCTCCAGGTATTTCCATTTCCACCCCTCCATTTCCTTCCATTCTATGAAGGAAATATTTTGGGTCAAGTAGAGTCCCATGAAATCTATGCCTACCTAAGACGTCAGAACGTGACTGTATTTCAAAATAGGGCCTTTACAGAAGTAATTAGTTGAGATCAAAATGAATTTGGGGGCCTTAAATCCAAAGATTGGTATCTTTATAAGTGAAAAGGAAGGGTGACTCAAAGATTCCTTGTAACAACGAAGGCAGAGAATGGAGCGCTACGGTTACAAACCAAGGAGCACCAAGGATGGCTGGAAGCCACCAGAAACTATTGGGTTGTCGGGAAAGTCATCACACATTTTTGCACAGAAAAATACATCATGATTTTCCCAATGACCTAATAGAAAGGGTTAAAGGAAGAATCCTCAAGGAAGGATTCTTCTTTAGAGTTTCAGAGAGAGTCTTGCTGATACCTTAATTTTAGACTTTTAGCCTCCAGAACCATCAGAAAATACCTTCCTTTTGTTTCAAGCCATGTAATAGTGGTAAATCATTAAAGCAGCCCTACTCGGGGACCAGCAGTTAGCATAATGGCTATGTCGCTGGACTCCCATGTAGTCGACCGTGGTTCGCGTCCCGGACCTGGTGGCTTAAAACTCACGCTGGGCGCGTATGCGTCTGTGCCCAAGATCCCAAGAGGAGAATGGAGGAAAAGGGATTGTGGCGTTGCCATCCCCCCTGGGGGATGATTTCTCGCTTTCTGTCTCTCTGTCTCTGTCTGTCTGTCTGCCTGGCAAGCACATGCACCCTATCGCAAAAACCTCTCAAAAAAAAACAAAACAAAGCAAAAAAAAGCAGCCCTACCCTAGGAAATAAATATACTTCCTGCTTTATTTTATCAGTCAACGAAGACCTATGTATTAACTACCATGTATAAGATACTAAAAGAGGAATTATAATGTACCTTCAGGATCAAAGTACTACAAAGCACAAAATTAGGAATGGCAACCTATTCCTAGGTGAGTTGGGAATGGATCCCAAAAGAATGGCATCAAGCTAGGTCTTGAACTATGATCAAGATCAAGGTAGAGGGACCAGCAGTTAGCATAATGGCTATGTCGCTGAACTCCTATGTAGTCAACCGTGGTTCAAGTCCCGGACCCAGTGGCTTAAACTCACGCCAGACGTGTGTGCGTGCATGCTCGAGATCCCAAGAGGAGAATGGAGAAGAAGGATTGCAGCGTGACCATGCCCCCTACGGGGTAGTTTCTCACTTTCTTTCTCTCCAACTCTGTCTTTCTGGCGAGCGCATGCTCCCTAGAGCAAAACCCTCTAAAAAAAAAAAAAAAAAAAAAAAAAAAAAAAAAAAGATCAAGGTAGAATATTTCAGGCAAAAATAATAACATACATTGGGGCCAGCAGGTAGCATGGTGGTTAAGGCACTGGACTCCCATGTGACCAATCACGGTTTGAGTCCCAGACCTGGCAACTTGTTTTTTCACTTTCCCCCGTATCTCTGGTGAATGCGCATTGACCTATAGCAAATTAAAATATTAATAATGATAGATTATTGTTTTTAAAATAATAATAATAGCATATCCCAATGCCCAGAAACACATCAGAGAATATTAAGTTTACAGAGCAGTGAAAAAAAAAATTCAGTGTGCTGTAATGTATGCTCCATGTGGGCAGGAAGCAGGAGATATGGTAGAAAAGTACAGCAGACAGCAGTTATGTGATGTGGTCTTAAGGTGACTGGATCCCATGTGGCTAACTGAGGTTTGAGTCCTAGACCCGGGAGCTTGAAAACCACGGCAGCATGCTCATACATGGCAGTGTCCCTGTGCATGTATGCACGCATGTATATGTGTGTGTGCCCAAAATTCCAAGAGGAGAATAGAAGAGAGATTGCAGCATGGTCATCCATGCTAAAGGGGTGCTTTCTCATTTTCCCACTCTCACACACTGTCTCTCTCCAGCAAGCACATGCACCCTGTAGCAAATTAAAGGGGAAAAAAATGCAGTAGAGCCAAATAATGAAGAGACTTACAGGACACACTCAGGATTTTGGACCTACCCTACAAACACAGAATGGTATGTTCAAATTTATTTCCAGGGGAGTTCATTCTGACAGTAATGTGAAGAATAGATAGCAGTGTGGAGAATAGCCTAGAATGGGAGAAAAGAATAGCAATATGTTAATAACAAAGGGAAAAAACTTAGGATCTAAGTGGCAGTGACAGACTACAGAATCAGGCTTTGCTGGAAAAAAATAAAAACAAAAATAATGATAGGACTTGGTAACAGATTGAATATGGAAGGAAAGAAAATGATGCAGGTTTTACAGACTGGGAAACCAGTTGCTAAGATTAACCAAGGTAGGGGCCAGCAGGTAGCATGGTGGTTAAGATGCTGAACTCCCACATGGCTGACCACAGTTTGAATCCTGGACCTGGAGACTTGCTTTCTCGCTTTTTCTTTCTCTCTCTCTCTTTCTCTCTAGTCAAATTAAAAATGATAAGTAAAATTAAACAATTAAAAAAAAAGATTAACTGAAGTAGTAACGGGAAGGTAGAGGTGGCAGAAAAGAATGATGTTCAGTGCAACTATGAACATCTAGCACTCAGGAGTCAGCTAGAAGCCAGAGCAGCATGTAGTGGTACCCAAAATTATGGAAAAGGATAGGATAACCTACAGGAGTGAACTGTTTTAGGGAAAACCAATGTTTAACGAACAGCTGGAGAAACAGGAGTAGGCAAAGGTACTGAGAAGGCAAGAGACAGACCAGAAGAAAACAGTGCTTCCAAAAGCAAGGCACAAGAGTTACAAGGAGTGATCATATTAATAAAAAATACTAAGGGGGGTCCAAAAAATAAGCTCTGGAAAAAATGTATCCAGTGCATTCTTGAATTAAGCCGCTGGTAATGTGCATAAAACCAGTTCTGATGAAGCAGACACAGGGCCCTATGTTTGAAAAGTGAATGGCAATTAAGATAATAAAAACTGTAAGAGATTGTTTTAAAGAGGTACGATAATGAAGGGAACATAGGTAATTGTACCCAACTTCCCCCTACTGCTTATCAGCCATCAAATCCTGCAGGTTTTCATGTAAGTATCTCTTGTATCTCTTTGTTTCCTTCTTCAGTCAGGAGTCTGATTCAGAAGCTTCATGAAGAGGTACCTACACTAAGTCTTCAAGCCTGTGACCTCAGGATGAGTGGAGTTTGGATAGACAGAAACTGTAAGGGATGGCAATACACATGGAAGGACACCAAGGCTTGAGAGTGGGTAGTACAAGATATCTTCAGCATTACCTTGTGCAGACCCACCAGTCTTGCCAGATTTGTTTTAGAGAACACTGAGGTGAGACTCTAAAGTCCAGCTGAGACCACACTGCACAAAACCCTGAAGGAAAGTTACAGATTAGGGACTGAATCCAGTAGGCACTATGAACTAGCATAAGAAGTAAATGAATCTTTAGGGAATTAGAAGGGTATCTGTCCCCCTCAACTAAAACTTGACTCATTTCTTACTCTACATTCTTTCAAGACCAAACTCATGACTTTTTAAGGCTTTCTGGGCCAATACTGAGTTCATACTGATCTTCTCTTGTGAATTTCAACACTGCTTATTGTCCCACAGCCTTCTATAATTGATTAATCCAACTCAACTCTAAATTCAGGTGGGCAGGGGTTAGGTTTTCTTTCAATTCAGTCTCAGCATCATGATTATTATTCAATAAATTGTACTTAACTTAAAAATCAGTCTGAATACATAATTGTAAAGCTAAATGTGTGAGAGAAAATCCTCCAAACAAGTTGTATCAAAGCCCATAGTGTGGATTATCTAAGCCTTTGGCCCCCAATTAAATAATCCAACTCCATTTATTTTAAATGGTCATACACCAGATCACAATGGGATGGAAAACTGAAATTAAAATGTTCAAGGACCAGGAGATGGCATAATGATTCTGTCGCTGAACTCCCACATAGTTGACTGCAGTTTGAGTCCCAGACCTAGCAGCTTGAAACTTACCCGGGGCAGGGGCTGACTGGTGGAACGGTGATTTAACGGCGCTGGACTCTCACATGGCCAACCACAGTTTGAGTCCCAGACCTGGTGACTTGCTTTCTCACTTTCTCTCTCTCTCACTCTGTCCCTTTCTGGTCAAATTTAAATGAATAAATAAAGTTAAGTAAAATAATTCTTAAAAAAAAAAAAAAAAATCTCACCTCAGGCATGTGTGCGTGCATGCCCAAGATCTCAAAAGGAGAAAAGAAGAGAAAGGATTGTGGTGTGGTGTGGCCACCCCCCTCCTCGGGAGTTATTTCTCATTTTGTGTCTCTCTGTTTCTCTCTCTCTCTGTCAAGCACATGTGCCCTATAACAAAACTCTCTTAAATTTTTTTTTTAGTTAAAATGTTCATATGAGAAGTTTAACTTCATTTTCCATCAGCAGGTGGCCGACCTGTCTATTATAATCCATTGACAAAGCACCCTCTCCTGGAATTTACACTTTGGGTAGAAAATGTATTTTCTCAAATGATGAAGAGGAAGTGGGATAGAGTGACCAGGAGTCCACTTTTTTCCTTTTTTTTTTTGGTGGTATGGGACAGGCTTAGTCAGGTTCATTTATTTATTCACTCACACAACATTTTTCTGAGCTTTTCCAAGCAAGTTAACAGGTACTAGAATGACAGATCCTCACAACAGTGCTATAATAATACTGCTGCAGGGGCCAGCAGGTGGCATGATGGTTAAGGACACTGGACTCCTATATGGCCGACCAACCTTCAAGTCCCAGACCTGGTGACTTGCTTTCTCACTTTCTCTCTCTTTCTCTCTGTCTCTCTTGCTCTATCCCTCTCTGGTCAAATTTAAATTAATTAAGTAATTAATGAATTAAAAAGTTAAAACTTAGAAGAAAACAATACTGCTGCAGGTTTGCTCTATAGAGAAAGAACATTAGCTACAGGCTTTATTTATATGTGATAGAATTCTGGGTTTAAAAACAAGTCAGTAGTCTTGCACCTGGAATTTTTTAAGTATGAAGTTAATCTTGCCCATCTGATCTGGGACCATGGTTGGAAGGACAAACACTGTATCTAAACTTTGCCTAAACGACAAGGGCAACCCAGATCGATTGGCTCCTCACCCTTGCTCTTCGGATTCTCCTGCTCCAGGGATGGACACATGGACTCCGGGAACATCTGCTCAGGCAGCTTCTCCATGGGATGAGTTCAGTCTCCAATGCTGCTCCCAGTCCAAAATGTTCTCTAAAAATTCTTCAGAACACGACACAAAGGACTGGCAGTCACTTCAGGAACGGGTGAGAAAGGAGGATATAAGGGAAATTGTAGATGCAGCGTTCCCGAGAGGCTTCCAACCTAGGAGAGGCTATCAGAAGCTTCTTTCTTTCTCCAGGTAGGATAAGTGAAATCAACGACCCGACCGTCCCCTGCGAAGGATGCAACCAGGCTGGCAGAAACCGGACAAGGTGCCGCCCACCGTTCCAGGACACCAAGTAGGGGCGTGCTGCCTCAGCCCAACCCCACCAAGACCTCCCGCGCTCACCTCGGGTCCTTAGCTGCACATCACTAATTGCGACAGCGCAGACCCCTCAACAGTACTCCCGCGGGCATCCGCAACGCTGAACCCCAACACTCACTCAAAGCACACTGTGCTCAGAAACAGACCAGCAGCCTCGGCCTCCAACCGGGGACGATCAGAACTTCAGAGTCCTCTGCAGGCACTTCCGGGGCCCATCTAGGCAGCTCGGAGGTCTCTTCTCGGTCGCAGGTTCTCTAAGAACCGCTAGGGAACCTGATTCAGAGAAGGCTGTGGTGCGCACTCTTTGGGCGTTTGTCCCTCCCCAAGGAGCGATTGGAGGAAGATGGGTTTACCTGCCCTTCATTGCTAAGGGGCGATGGATTTACCTGCCCTTCATTCTAGAGGGCCTAGAATCTAATTTGGTCGTTTCCTTCTTTCTCATCGCCACCGTCTCCAGTGCATCCTATTTGTACTCCCCTCCACTTCTGCCTGGTGTCACCAGCAATCATGTCATCCCTTCCCCTTACTGATCACAGGACAGGATGACCCTGTTGGGCCAGAACTATTTACCTTCATCCCTCACCCTTTGTTACTTCACCCCAGCCCCTCCCAGCTTTATCTGTAGTATGTAAATCGACCAAACATACTTGACCAATTAGCTGAAACAGGAAGAAAAGACTTCGAGAAAGGGCCAATATCCAAACAGCCTACTAGGCCAGCTGTATAGGTTTGCCAGAGGCATACTTGATGTTGAAAGGGGGAAGGGAAAGGTTAAGCTCCTTGTTCAAAAGGGATTTCCTATTAAACTCAGAAACAACAGCTACCAGTTAGTTACAGGGCCCTTAAATTGACATTCTTTCATTCTCACAACAATCCTATGAAATTGTTTTGTATTTTTTGTTTTGTTTTGTTTTGTTTTTACTATCTTACATGCCAGCAGCTGCAGAGTTAATAAGCAAAACAGGCAGTATCTGAAAGTCTGACATCAAACTAAAGTCTGGCATGTAACTACACCTATAAGGGACAATGGAGGAGACTGTGGAGATTTGTAAAACGAGAAAAAGAAAAAGACAGATGCTTGTAACTAAGACTCAGCTGTAAATGTGCAAAAATTTAGTAAACTACAAGTATCAGAGACTATTCTATTTTTTTTTAATTGCCAGAGGGCCTGTATGCTGTGGTCACACCACAATCTCTTCTCCATTTCTTCATCCCATAGCGATTTGGGGCATACAGACAGACGCACATCCAGTGTTTCTCTTCTGAAGATTTCAAGATCAGCAGGTACCATGGTGGTTGAAGGTGCTAGACTCCCACATAACTGACCAGAGTTTGAGTCCTGGACCTGGTGGCTTGCTTTCTCATTTTCCCTCTCTCTCTCTTTCACCTCTCTGGTCAAATTAAAATAAATAAATAATTTGGGGTTCTATTCCCAGCCCTACTTAAACAGTCTTTTTTAAAAAGAGTTTTTTTTTTATTTGCCATATAATTTGAACATGAGAGATAGCTGTCCATTTGCTGACACCATCAGGGAGCACCAGTTAGGAAGCAGTTCCTATCAGTCCAGGAAACTTGATCTTTTCTCAAGTCATGCTATGGTTCAGATCTTTTGCCCCTCAAAGTTTCATGCTTTAGAATTCAGTGCCCAGTGTAATGGCACTGGAAGGCAATGAGACCTTTTAAGAGGTGAGACATAGTAGGCAGTGACTGGATCACAGAGACACTGCCTTTGTGAATGGATTAACGCTGTATTGAGACTGGGTGAGTTCTCAGCCTCATAAGGGGTTAGTTCTTTCAAGAACATGTTGTTTCAAAGGAAAAATGGCTTCTTCTGGATCTCTCTCTTCCTGCATGTGTCTGCCAGTCTCTGCTTCTATCTACCATTGTGGGAGGCTGAGCACCAGCGAGTCGGCTGAGGCCATTTTTCATGAGTCTCTTACTAATGCCATCTTAGGCTCAGAGAGCAAACAATTACAAAGGCCACAACTGGCTCCCCTTCAAAAACCTCCCCTTCAAAACCATACTCTGATTGGCCACTTCCCATAGCAAATCGGTAAGCTCAGATTTGCATATCCGGGCACCTCATGATTGGTCCACAAAACAACCAATCATAACCCACCTTTTACTATCCTTCATTCAACCAATCACGGCCCACCAACATGTATATAACCATGATCCCTGGCCCATAATCACCAGACGACCCTGAAGACCCTGAAGAGCTGTGACGCCGCGTCTTCTCCAGACGACCCTGAGCTGTGACGCCGTGTCGTCTCCGGACGACCCTGAGCTGTGACGCCACGTCGTCTCCAGATGACCCTGAACACTGTGTCGTCTCCGTGCTGCCCACAATAAAGAGACGACCCTGAAGAGACACTGCGTCATCTCCGTGCTGTAACAGTGCACCGTTCTTCCCATCTCTCACTCCTTCCCTCAGGAAACCTGTTCGACTGTCCCGCGGGTCAGGACATACCATGTTGGGTCATAATACCAGAGGCTGGTCTGATGCTGGTCCCACATCTCTGGGTTTTCTGGCCACCAGAAATGTAGACCAAATAAACCTCTACTTTTTATAAATCACCCAATCTCATGTATTTCTGTTAGCAACACAATAGCAGACTAAGACAAATCATATGGTACATTTTCAAAATCCAAGGTATCCTTTTCCAAGCAATATTAGTCCTGTTAAATATTTGCTCATTCACATTTTAAAATTTTTATACTATTGAATTTACTGGGTTTTATTAGTATTTGCATTAATATTTTAGCACTTACTATGACCAGTATCTTTTATACTATTTCATTTAAACTTTCAGTAATAATGCTATTACTGGGACCAGCAGTTAGCGTAATGGCTATGTCACTGAACTCCCATGTAGCCAACCACAGTTCAAGTCCTGGATCCGGTGGCTTAAACTCACGCTGGGCGCATGTGCATGCGTGTCCAAGATCCCAAGAGGAGAATGGAGGATAAGGGACTGCGGCGTGGCCATCCCCCCAGGGGGTGATTTCTCGCTTTCTGTCTGTCTCCCTTTCTGGCAAGTGCACGCGCCCTATATCAAAAGCCTCTCCAAATAAAAAAATAAATGCTATTACTGTGCAAACAAGGAAACTAGAAAGGTTAAATACAATTTCCAAAAGCTCCTAGTTAATAAACAGTAAAGCTCAAATACATTCAATAGATACGTCTAATTCCAGTCATTGCTTGGAGTCCTACTCTAACCTGTGGTCATCTTTATTTATTGGACAGTTTAACTCATTTGATTTGGTTAATTGTACCCACTGGCTAGCATTGATTATCGGAATGCCAAGTTATTTACCACTGAATGAATAAATGAGGTTATTTTTAGATGTAGAAAACCTCACTGTGCCTTGAAGACTCCCTTAGGGGGCTCCTCTGAACTTTGTTTTTAAACCTCTCTTCAGCTGCCCACTCCCTATTTCCTAGTGTAACACATTTATTCAGGGAGCTCACTTGTTACTTTGAAAATGACATTTTCTCTACCTCTGACCTGTTATCCCTTTTGCCTAAAACATTTTCCTAGTTCCTCTTCCATTATTTCCCACCTTTATGTTAATATTTTACCTCTATCTACCCTTTTATTCAATGCAAAAGTCTAGTAATTAAACTTGCTTCTTCCTATTATGTTTTCCATCATTGCTATACCAGAAGTGATGGTAAATTTTGCTAAGGATACACATTCATCAGCAAGTTCCCATTAGCAGAAAAACTATGAGCAAATCTGGGATACTGAGAAATGGAAATATAAATCTGGTGACGGAAGTAGGTGTTCTTTTGGCAAATCCATACACCTGGCCCAGTTGGATATTGGCTGTTTCTCAATTTTTCTTGACATTTGGTGAATTTGGGAGCTTTGACCTATATGTCATTCTCAAAATTTAAGGGCTCAGCCACAGTGACACACACAGCTAAGGTATGGCTGGGTCCTATTCCCAGTCCAACCTCAATAGGTCAGGTGTAGTAGTGCATGCTTGTAGCCTTGAGACTGCACTTCTTGTCTGCATAGTAACAGCACTATGAAAGTTAAATAAGATAAAAAAAAAAATACCGGTCATAATAGGTGTTCAAAAGCTATTAATACAAACACTAAAAAAAACAATGAAAGTTTGACAGTTTTAAATCTGTCAGTTTTATGGGAATGAGCAAATGGGTTGTCAGAAAAGTTGTGATGCATTTTTGCATAGGAAAAAATGTCAAGACTTCTCGGATGACCCGATAGTAGAAGACTAACATTGCCTGAGGAGGGAAACCCTATATTTGGAGAATTTACATATATGAATTGTCTGGTATTGTGTTGCTAGCAGAAATATACAAGACTGGGTGATTTACAGAGAAGTTAAGTTTATTTGGTTCTTAATTCCGGTGACTGCAAAGTCCAAAGGTGTGGGGCTAATAACGAGCCAGAGAATCATAACATAGTGAGATCCTGTCAAAAATCTCTCATGGGCCAGCAGATGGTGTAGTGGTTATGTCACCAGATTCCCACATAGCCGACTGCAGTTCAAGTCTCGGACCCAGCGGCCTGAAATTCACCCCAGGCGTGTGTATGTGTATGCCCAAGATCCCAGGAGAATGGAGAAGGGATTGCAGTGTGGCCATACTCCTGGGGAGTGATTTCTCACTTTTCCTCTCACTGTCTCTGTCTCTCTCCAGTGAGCACATGCACCCTAAGGCAAAACCTCCTTAAAAAAAAATCTCTGGGACCAGTAGATAGCATAATGGTTACATTGCTGGATTCTCACATAGTTGACCATCGTTCAAGTCTCGAACCTGGTGGCTTAAAACACACCGGGTACATGTGCATGTGTGCCCAGAATCCCAAGAGAATGAAAGGATGGCAGCATGGTCATCCTCCCTGGAGGATGGTTTGCTTTCTGTCTCTTTGGCGAGCACATGTACCTTATACCAAAAATCTCTTAAAACAAACAAACAAACAAACAAACCTCTCATAAGGAAAATTAAAATAAAAACTGTCTAAATCAAGAAGGGGGTATGACTAGCTCCTAAAAAAGGTCAAGATATTCTCTCCTAGTACTCCAGAACACACTGGGAGCATTTAAGATCAGCTGAAAAGTGACAAGATTCAATATTGAGTCATTGGGATATAATGGGGAATGAAAAGCTACTTAAAAACAAAACTTCCTGGGTCCATCAGATGGCATGGAGGTTGGAAGTTAAGGCAGCTGGATCTCACATGACCAGATGCGCAGTCTCAGACCTAGTGGCTTGGAAATCATGCCAGACGTGTGCATGTGCATGCCTGAAGTCTCAAAAGAATGGAGAAGAGATTGCAGCATGGCCACCCACCCTTCCACTATTAATTTGCCATTAATGTGTGATCCTAACAAGTTCTTTAATACCTGTATTTGTCTGTTCCTCTAATAAAATGAAGCTCCCTTGCAGGCTTGCTTTGAAAATTAGGTTTGAATAGGTATATACCTATATACGCATGTAGGTAGGTGGAGAGATAAAAGACAGATAAAATAATTTTAAGTGTCTACTATGAAATTTATATGTCCCTTTTCCTTTCAAGACCAAAGGGAGTATGAACACAAACTCATATTTTACTGAACCAGTATCTTTTTTGTAGTTTTTCTGCTATAGGATGCATGCAGAGAGAGAGACAAGACATT
The DNA here is from genome assembly GCA_026018925.1 of Tupaia tana. NCBI lineage: Eukaryota > Metazoa > Chordata > Mammalia > Scandentia > Tupaiidae > Tupaia > Tupaia tana. The sequence continues at coordinate 49,385,943 of JAKSZU010000016.1, read as the reverse complement.
TTCCCTGAAGGGAGATGGCCATACTGCAATCCCTTCTCCAGTCTCTTCTTGGGATTTTGGGCATCCACACACATGCACCTGGTTTGATTTTAAAGCCTCCAGGTCTGGGAGTCAAACCATGAAGCCAGCCATATGGGACCCAACGCCTTAACCTGCACAACACCTGCTGACCTAACCAATATGTATTTAAAGAGGCAAGTTAGGGTCAGCTGGTCGCATAGCAGTTAAGGTGGCTGGATCCCACATGGCTGACTGCATATTCAAACTCCAGGCCCAGTGCCTTGAAAAACATGCCAGGTTTGTGTGCAGTGTGTCCAAAATTCCGAAAGGAGGGAGAAATCTCACATGGAAAGGGAGGGACGGTCCTTCTCATTTTCCTTCTATCTCTGTCTCTCTCCTGAACTCTGGCAAATTTCAGAAAAGAAAAATGTATTCCTCCTAAATCTACTAAACCTCAAGCTATTTACATTTATGTACCAATGATGTCCCAACTGAATAAGCCTTTAAATCCTAAAATTCCACTTTTATTCTAGAAGTCTGTGGAAAAGTAAGCTTTGCATTAATACAAAAGTGATCTACTCTTCTTATCATGAAGCAAGTTTCAGAGAAGAACTGAGCTTCAGACAGGAAGGTGATTCCAAGGTTCCCAAATGCTTCTGCTTGAGGCCTTCGGATATGGTCTGAAACAGATTCTCAAGAGTATCAACACACGTCTTTATTCAAATGGAAGTACAAAAAGCACATTCCTAAAGCCAAATGCATACAAGTGATTTTTACATATCCTATTTAGGAATTACTTATCCTTTTCCATAGTCAGAAGAAAGGACTACTGGTCTCTATAAGGGTATACATGTTTGAAAGAAAAAAAAAAAAACATGCATATTTTTCATTTGCTTTTACATTTAGCTCAATTAATCTGTATCAACTTTATTTAGATTCCTAAGTTGCCCTGATGAGAGCTTATGCTTGGTGATTGCAAAGAAGTAAAATACAGTGGCAGAACTATCCTAGAGGTTAGCCACAAGAGGCTTATAGAGTGAACAATAAATTTTTATATATTTGTGGAGGATCCTTAGTGAAATAACTCCTGAATTATGGAAGTCTCGAATGCTGGATTGGCAAATAGAATTTTAAAGCATGTCTTATTCACAAAATGTTATTAAGCTTAAGATGGAAAAATATAATAAAATGTTTTGACATCACCTAAAGAATCATGAACTCTTGCTAGGTACGTGATGGTGACACCAAACTCTAAAGTCAACATCTACGATCACTTTTACTAATCAAAAAAGCATGTTATTTTATGTTATTTTGTACTCTATTAAAATACAAAAATGTGATAATGAATAAACAATTATACACAAAGCTCCCATACTTCAAATACTTTCCTGAATTGATGAGGGGAGATTTGGAGAAACGGGGAGCAGCACAGATCCAAACAGATAAAGAAGCAATCCTAATGGTTAAAATTTTAACAAGAACAGAACTGCCACTTTTTTTAAAATACTGTCTCTAGAGATACAACATACAAACAGCACATCTTTGTTGTAAGGCTGCATATCCTTATGAAGCTAATTTTTTCATATGTTTGCACTATCAAAAGCAGACCTGAGCATTCTGCTGGCCTTCGACAGAGGTATATAAAAGAATTCTACACATTCTACATGCAAAATAGGCACTGAGTGTATCCAGGCCACCAGGAGTCTAGTTGGCTTCCTGACGTCCTTATCATCTCTCTTAGAGGGCTGTGGATGCAGATAAGACAGCTAAAAACCTGGACATCACTTGGAAGTGTTTAGCTGCCTGCCACAAACTCATGGGAAACAGAATCCCTCATACTTAAGAATGGGATGGATGTGGAAATCCAATTCTTTTAAAAGATGATGTTTTGCTTTAGAAAAGACAGCAGACCAGCAACATTAAGTAGGAACAGCATACTTGCTGGTGAAAAACTTAAAACTAGGAAGCCATCGTAGGAAGGTGCTTAAGCAACTGGAGAAATCAACAGGAATCCAAGTGTGTGGCTATACAGAAATACACGTAGGGTCCTTAGAAAAGAGCAGCCCAAAGAGTTTGTTTTGGAGGGCTTGGGCTGAGAATAATAGAAAAGTAAAATAAGCTACTTCCCAGAAGTTGATGTGTTTGAACACTGGTGCATTAACAATACCTTTAACAATTTCTTAGGGAAGCTGTGAACAACTAGAACCAATTTCAGAAAAAATAACATGTGTATAGGCCATATTAAAATTAAAATAGCTTAAATGAGTTCTATAAATAAAATATGCACATCTACTCAGATCACTTATTCTAATAAAAGAATGCCATGAGAAAATGGCTCTGCATTCACCAGGCTACCCCTCAAACCAAATTCTTCTGTAATGAAAAAGATTAAGACTATATATTAACAATTTCATATACAAATAATCAACAGTTTTCTCTATAATTCTCTGATGTTGCGTAAAGCCTGAAATATGGTGGCAAATTTTTCTATTTGCATCGTATCAGATTCTTATCTAGTGTGGACATTCTTACTGGGATGAAGACCAGATGAAGGTCTATTGAAAGATTTGCCATATTTACTATACTCAAATGACCTCTCTTGGGTATGAACTCTTTGATGTTGAATGAGCACGGGATTGACTGAATCTCCTCACACAAACACATTTATTACATTCATAGGTTTTCTGCATGGCATGAGTTTTGACACTGAACAATGTAGTTTGACTGATGGCTTTTTCACAATAATTTCAGTGATGGAATTTTATTCCAGTATGAATTCTCCAATTATGACTAAGGTGTAAAAATAGCATGAAGAATTTACCACATTCAATACATTCACAGATTTTCTTACTGGTAAAGGTCTTCAATAATCAATTTAAGAGTATACTACTGATACCTTTCCTGTAACATTCAGAGGGTTGCTCTGTTGTGAATTCTGATACTGAGTAAGGGTTGAGCTGCGACTGAAGGCTTTATCACATTTAGTATATACATGATCTCTCCCTGATATGAACACTCAGATGTTGAATGAGGCATGAACGTGACCAAACGTCTTCTGATGTTCATTACATTCATCAGGTTTCTCTTTGGTATGGATTCTTTGATGTTGAACAAGGTGTGCTCTCTGACTGGAGTTTTTTTCCCATGCTTCACAATCAAAAGCTTTTTCTCTGGTGAGGACCTCTTGTTGCAGGATAAGATCTGAGCTATGGCTGAAACTTTCCTCATAATCATTACATTCAGACGATTTCTCTTTCTTATGTATTTTGTGATGATCAATAAGGCATGAAGTTTGACTAAAAACTTTCCCACATTCATTACATTCATGTGGTTTCTCTCCTGTGTGAATTCTTTGATGCTGAATAAGATGTGAATTCAATCTGAAGTCTTTTCCACATTTATTACATGTATAAGGCTTTTCTCTAAAACAAATTCCTTGATGTTTAATATAGGCCAATCCACATCCATCATACTCATAGGATTTCTCTTCACAGTGGACTCTCTGATGATCAACTAGGTAAGAAGTTTGACAGAAGTCACTGCCACATTCAGTACACTTACAGGGCATCTCTTGGTGAATTCTCTGATGTTGAATAAGGTGTACATTACGACTAAAGACTCTCTCACAACTGCTACATTTGTAAGATTTGGCTCTAGTGCGAGTTTTCTTATGCTGAATTATGTCTGAGCTCTGACTACATGATTTACCAGATGCTTCACAGGACTTTTCAGATGTTTCACATTTATATGGTTTTTCTCTAGTGTGTATTCTTTTATGTCTACTAAGACTTGAGCTCTGACTGAAAGATTTTTCACACTCTTTACACTTGTAGGGTTTTTCTCTAGTATGAATTCGCTGATGTCTAGTAAGGGCTGAGCTCTGGTGGAAGATTTTCCCACATGCATCACATTTATAGGATTTTTCAGTGGTAGAAATGCTTTCCCATTTACTAACATGGGAGAGATCCAATAAGCTTTCCTTATAGTCATTATTCTGAAAATTGTGTGTTAGGTTTATATGTTCATGTTTACCAGCAGCTGAATTCTGGTTGAAGTTCATGTTGTACTTATCACTGTCATCAACATTCTGTATTCTAAGAACCCTCTGATCTGTATCAAGGGTAGGATCCAGACCAATGCCTTTTTCAGGTTCATTACATTCGTTGTTCTTGTCACTGGTAAAGGTTTTCTTGCTGATTGTTATTTGCCTAAACTCTCTCTCCAGGAAGAGAAATTTCCTTAGGATTTCCTGAAGCTTTTCTAATCTGTCCTCAGACTTACATACTTCTCTAGTCTCAGGAACTTGAGCAATATCCTGTTTGAGTCTTCCTACTCTCACTTTGTACGAGTGTGCTTCTTCCAAAATGTTCTGCTTAGGAATCAACAGCTTGTTCTCTTCTCTGGTCTCTCCATCTGATACAATATATAAATAGAAAATGCAAATGTAATCTGTACCCTGGGCTTAGACAACTCAACAGAAAATTAAATGAGGTAGTATCTACAAGGATAAGAGAAGTACATTAAATCTGAAAAACAGCTACAAAAATCTTAACAGCAGATTTAAGGATATGAATAGGAGTAGTACGGTGGACTGTAAAGGGTACAGGGTATAGCAGAAATAGAGTACATATTCCACTAAGATGGTAATCAGTTAAGATGTTTCAAAGAGTTCAAAAGAATTTTAGATAAGCAACTTGAATAGTACAACCTGTGCATAAGGAATTAAATAAATGGAAAGGGTCAACCTAAGCTAAAGGAAAGGGTAGGAGTTCCCTGTACTAAGACACAGAGCTCTTCATTTTGAGTGTCAAAGCAGCTATAACTTGGCTCAACAACTGAAGTTTACTTTCCTACTAAGTGTATCTGATTAATTCTACCTTACTCACCTGAGCAGTCATCTTTTAAGCCTTCTCTATTCTTAGTTTCCAGATCAAAGACCTGCAGATCTCGCTCCAGCTGGGAAAATCCATCAGACTTGGAAATTGGAAATCCTGCTCAGAGAAGGAAATGGGATGTGGCAATTTATTCCCAGATGCTACACCAGCCACCTTTTATTTTAACTAATGGTTAAGAGAGAAGGTAAGTTCTGACAAGGCATTAATTAGAAAGACCTGAAGAGTGAAGCAAACAAATTTCTATGAAAATCTCAGACTTGTGCTCTAGACAGAGGTGTGTTACGGAGAAAGTTGATGACTTGGGAGAAGTATTCATTTAAACATTTTCCAGACAAGGGAATCTGGGCATGTATGTGTACTTGTCTTCATGGAAATTATCATTACTAGTCTCCATCTGTTGCCTAAAGATCAATCTTTGTATTAGACTTGGTCTACAAGTACCAAAATTAAAGTCAAAATACAATTTTGCTGGACTGGAGAAAGAAGAAACCCAAGTACCTACTGTGTGGTAAGCTAAACTGTAGCAACAGAATCAGTGAAGACTGGATAAATATTCCAATGACCAATCTCAAGAAAAGATTAGTTTCAGTGTGCATGAGGAAACAAAGAGTAATAATGACATATCCTCACTCATGAGGAGCTTACACTCATGTTTATTCAACTAACATTTACAGAGTGCCTCCTATATGCAAAGTTTGCAGGGGATAAGGAACTCCAGCAAAAGGACCATGCCCTCAAGGTTCTAATTTTCTAACTGCAAAGACAGTTACAAATAACTCACTACAATATGGTATAGTGAGGAAAGTACAATAAAAATGCATTTTCGCATAAAAAGATTTTTCTATGGCTTATGTAATGGACTGCTAGGATCTAAATGTCTTTGAAAGCAAAAGCAACAGGCAGCCAGTTTCTGAGGGGCCAGACCTTTGATATTAGTATAGGAATACAGTTTTTCTTTTTTTGCTACAGGGCATGTGCATTCACCAGAGATGGAACTGGGGGTGGGGTGGGGTAGGGATGAAAAAGCACCCCTAAGGGAGATGTCCACATCACAATCCCTTCTCCTCCACTCTCTTCTCATGACTTTGAGCAGGCAGATACACACTGATGCTCGTTGTGTTTTTCAAGCTGCTAGGTCTATAGGACCAGCAGTTGGCGTAATGGCTATGTCGCTGGACTCCCACGTAGTGGACTGCGGTTCGTGTCCCGGACCCGGTGGCTTAAAACTCAAGCCGGGCGCATGTGCGTGCGTGCCCAAGATCCCGAGAGCAGAATGGAGGAGAAGGGATTGTGACGTGGCCATCCCCCCTGGGGGGTGATTTCTCGCTTTCTGTCTCTATGTCTCTGTCTGGCAAGCGCATGCACCCTATAGCAAAAAACCTCTCCAAAAGAAAAAAAAAGCTGCTAGGTCTAGAACTCTTAACTGCGTGGTTCGCCACATGCAATAAGCCATCTTAGTCACCACACCATTGGATGGCGCGAGATAGTTTTTATATGTATGTTCAGTACAGAAAGCTTCTGGTAGTACACAGACAAATCTAACTCAAGTTCTCATCTCCAAAAATCTCTCTCTCCATTTGCTTAATGTCTACAAAATTTGTTATTTTTTCCTCTTATTTTGACATGTTACTTAATAGTGACATTTACAGACTTAATTTTCTTTTTTCAGGTACTATAATTTCTATCTGACTTATAAACTCTTTCATAGCAGGAATCCTGCATCTTAAATCTTGCACTTCTTTTGATTTATTTACTTAACAGCTATTTATCAACCACCAACTTTGTGCCCAAGTGTCAACATATTCATAACTACCCAATTTTATAAAAAGGGCAATGGACCTGGAAAATACAGTGAACCAATAGCCATCCCCTTGAAATCCTATGTGAAAGATTATGAGCAAGGACCTCAGAACAGATATAAGAAAGGCATTAAATACTGTGTTTATAAATTCCTGTGAGCGTTAATAGAGTCACCTCTCCTTTTGGGCACTTACTTAAGGCTCTCTAATTCAAATGAAATCGTTTTGTTAAGTTTTGTTAAGTATAGCATGAAGTAGCAAATATGTTTGAAATTCTAACACAGTTTGCAACTTTTAACTTTGAGTGAGTTATCTTTTTTTATCTATCCAGGTTTTGGCCATAGGGTACCTGCGCTCACCAGAGACAGACAGAGACGCTAAGTGAGAAATCATCCCCTGGGAGGATGGTCACACCACAATCCCTTCTCTTCCATTCTCCTCTCAGGATTTTGGGCACATGTGGGCCCCATGTAATTTTCAAGTCACTAGGTCCAGGGCTCAAGCCGCAGTCAGCCATGTAGGAATCCAGCACCTTAAACACCATGGCACCTGCTGACCCATGAAATATTTATTAAAGTATTTCTCAGTATTTGAAAATTAAAATAAAATTTGGTTGTTTACTCTAAAGCTACACTTAAAACACCATCTGCAAAACAAAAGAGGTTGTCTTCATGTGGGATAAGACTTTGATTTAGATTTGTTTACAGGAATATTAGAAGGTGTAGGAAAAAATGCCTGGCAGGCAGTTAGCAACATACCACTATAGTTTAGAAGAAAACAGAGTTTAAGATATAGACTTAAAATCACCTGAACTGGGGCCAGCAGATGGCATGGTGGTTAAGGCACTGGACTCCCACAAGGCTGACTGCAGTTCAAGTCCTGGGCCTGGTAGCCTGAAAAACTGGGCATGTGTGGATGCGTGCCCAAAATCCCGAGAGGAGAATGGAGAAGGGACTGCGGCGTGACCATCCCCCCTGGGGGGTGATTTCTCGCTTTCTGTCTCTATGTCTATCTCTGTATGTCTGGCGAGCGCACACGCCCTATAGCAAAAACCTCTCCAAAAAAAAAAGGAGAAAAAAAAACAATATTAAGGTTTACTAAGCACTCGGTAGGTGCAAAGTATAATGCTAAGAACTTTACAAATTTCTACTTATTTAGTTCTCACAGTAACTTCATGAAATAGGAAGTATTGCTGTACTCATTTTACAAATGGGAATATTAAGGTTGAGACAAGTTAAGTAACTTGTCCAAGATCACAATATTGGTAAAACTAGGATTAGAACTCAGTCTTATTTCAGAATCTGGCTTTTGGACAATCTACTAGTAAAAAATAATGACTGTGATGAAATCTATCCCTTCTTCCAAAACACATCCAGAAAAAGAGCAGGAGACAAACCTATTTATAATTGAATAAAAGGTAAAAGTGATAAAAATGACAGAGAGAAAGTGATTAGAATAATACATAGACAGGACCAGGAGATGACATAATGGTTATGTCGCTAGACTCCCACATGGCCGATCATGGTTCGAGTCTCAGACCTGGAGGCTTGAAATTCATGTCAGGTTCCTGTGTGTGCATGCCAAGATACCAAGGGGAGAATGGAGAAGGGACTGCAACATGGTCATCCCCCCTGGGGGTGAGTTCTCATTTTCTGTCACTCTCCATCTCTCCAGAGAGCACACATACCGTATAGCAAAAAAACTCTCCAAAAAAAAGGAGAATAATATATACAAAGCCAGGATCTTAGGATTCAGAGTCATGGAAGTTTTAATGAAAAGGGATCTAAGATCTCACTTGGAGTCAAATGCAAATCTGTTTATAATACAAATCCAAACCCCTAGGCAACATTCAAGCAATATTCAATTTGAGAAAATTTCACTTTATAAAGAAATAATTTGAGGGATGACCACATAGAGATAGATCCCACATACTTGACCAGAGTTTGGGTCCTGGTCCCAGCAGCTTGAAAAACATGCCCAGGACCCTGACAGGATAGAAAATTGGAAGAAAAAAGAATTGTAACATGACCAGCCTCTGCAGGGTGATGCTTGCTTTTGGTTTCTTGCTTTATCTCTTCTCATATATGAACACACACCTCTGAGAAGGGTGAACGCAAAGGGGAATAAAAGAAAGAATTTAAGCATATTAGCTCCTGAAATTTTTGTTTTAAAAACTCTGGCCTGGGGACCAGCATATGATGTAATGGTTATGGCGCTGGACTCCCACTTGGTCAACCATGGTTCAAGTTGCAGACCTGGTGGCTTAAAACTCACACCAGGCAAATGCGTGTGCATGCCCAAAACTCCGAGAGGAGAATGGAGAGGGATTGCTGCATGCTCATCCCCTCAGGGGGTCAATTCTCACTTTCTGTCTCTCTCTGTCCCTCCGGTGAGTGCATGCATCTTATAGCAAAAAAAACTCTCTTAAAAAAAATAAATAAATAAAATAAAATAGGAACCAGCAGGTGGCATGGTGGTTAAGGCGCTGGACACTCCCACATGGCTGACCATAGTTCACCAGTCCCGGACCTGGTGGCTTGCTTTTGCGTGTGCGTGCTCTCTCTCTCTCTCTGGGTGTCTCTCTCTGGTTAAATTCAAATAAATGAATAAATAAAATTCAATAATTATTTTTAAAAATAATAAATAAATAAAATAAAAAATAAAAACTCTGGCCTAGGAGCCAGCAGGTGGCATGGTGATTAAGGCACTAGACTCCCACATGGCCAACCACGGTTTGAGTCTCAAAAACCACACAGGCCACATGTGTATACATGCTCAAAATCCGAAGAGGCAAATGGACAAGAAGGGATTGTGGTGTTGCAATCCCCACTACAGGGTGATTTCTCACTTTCCCTCTCACTATTTCCCACTGTCTCCCTCTGATTCTCTCTGGCAAGTGTATGTGCCCTGTGGCAAAAACCTAAACAAAAAACAAACAAACAAAACTCTTGATCTATAACTCATATCACTTGGAGTCTTTTCCCAAATATTTAAGAGGCATGAACATTTATTTATTTATATATATATATATATATATATATATACACACACACATAATTTAATTTAATCCTCAGCATAACCCAGAAAGGCAGCCACTGCCTTTTATGGTCTTTTTTTTTTTTCTTAAGAGGTTTTTGCTATAGGGCGCATGCACGCGCCTGACAGACAGACAGAGAGACAGAAAGTGAGAAATCACCCCCCGGGGGGATGGCCACGCCGCAATTCCTTCCCCTCCATTCTCCTCTCAGGATTTTGGGCACGCACGCACTCGTGCCGGGCGTGAGTTTTAAGCCACCAGGTCTGGGACACGAACCGCGGTCGACTACGTGGGAGTCCAGTGACATAGCCATTATGCTAACTGCTGTTCCCAGCCTTTTGTTTTATAGATCGAGGAAGTAATTGTCAGATAAAATAATTTGCTCAACACATCACAGATGGAAAAGAAAACCCAAGTTTGATTTTACAACCCTGAATTTCTTTCCAAGCTATCATACTGCTTGTCACAAAAAGCAATGACAGCGAATTTTCTTGTCACTGTCCTAGATGTCTTTTTCCTAAATTTAATTTTTTTTTTTTTTTTTTTTTTTTTTTTTTTTTTTGCAATGGGCGTGTGCACTTGCCAGAGACAGTAACAGAGATAGAGGGGGAAAGTCAGAAATCATCCTCTGAGGGCATGGCCGCACTGCAATCCCTTCTCTTCCAGTTTCCTCTAGGTATTTTGGGCATCCACACACACTCAACCAGTATGTTTTTCAAGCTGCCGGGTCTAGGTCTCTGATCACACAGCCCGCCATGCAAGATCCAGCACCTTAACCTCCACGCCATGTGCTGGCCCCTAAAAGCTCTGGTTTTTGTTCTAAATTTTTCCTATTTAAAAATTACTTAATTTTAAAAAAATAATTATTTTAACTTACTTTATTTATTTATTTATTTATTTGAATTTGACCAGAGAGGGGCAGAGAGAGAGTAAGAGAAAGAAAGACAGAAAGCAAGCTGCCAGATCTGGGATTCGAACCACAGTCAGCCATGTGGGAACAGTCAGTCATGTGGGTGGTTAAACCCTTAGCCACCATGCCAACTACCTGCCCCAAAAATTACTTATTTTTTTACAAAAACCTTTTATTTAAATCTTTTTTTTTTCTTTTTTTAGGTTTTTGCTATAGGGCACATGCACTCTCAAGAAAGGCAGAGAGAGACAGAGAGACAGAAAGTGAGAAATCACCCCCGGGGGGGTGGCCATGCCGCAATCCCTTCTCCTCCATTCTCCTCTCAGGATCTTGGGCACGCACGCACACGCGCCCAGCGTGAGCTTAAGCCACCAGGTCCGGAACTCGAACCACGGTCGACTATGTGGGAGTCCAGTGACATAGCCATTATGCTAACTGCTGGTCCCCTTTTGTAGATATTTATCATACTAAAATGTATCTGTAATCATGTTCAATTCTTGAATGCATGTCCTTTCTGGTTCCAAACTATACAAATTGGCCTGTCCATCCAATTTATCATGGCCATGTTGAATTTTTCTTGTCATTAGCATATAGACAATCCACTCAAAATATTTAAAAACACAATATGTAGTTGGACTAGTTATTGTATATATTCCAAATACAGAAGCTTCTCGACTTAAGATAGGGTTAAGTCCATACGAACCCATCGTTAGTTGAAAATACTGTAACTCGAAAATGCATTTACTACACCTAACTTACCAAACATTACAGTGCAGCCTAGCCTACCCTAAACATGCTCAGAACTGAGCTACAATTAGTAGACATTAGTCTACAATTAGGCAAAATCATCTAATACAAAGACTAATAGTGTTGAATATCTCATGTAATTTATTGAGTATTTGTAAAATATTTGCAAGTGAAAAACAAAATGGTTGTATGTATACTTGCAATATGGTTTGTACTGAACACCTATCACGTTCACACCACTGTACAGTTGAAAAATCCCAAGAAGAACCATTGTTAAGTCAGGGACTGTGTATAGAGGATGGGCTTCAGAGACATCTGGGTCCCAAGCTTACCACTGACTCCACTTAATTTTTCCAAGCCTCAGTTTCCTCAGATATAAAATAGGAGTATCATTATCTGTTCACAGGATTATGATAAGGATTACATGAGCTATTATACACTATAGCATCCAGTAACACATTGGCTGCTTAGCAAATAGAAATAGCTAGGATAGCAGAAAACATCCTATGCAAAATTACAACTGTCCTCCACAACATCACATTCAAAAAGCAAGGGGTATATGCCAAACATTCCCAATCTATCCCCTCATTTAACCAGTATATTGTAAGCATCTTTCTAATGCTATCATCTAATAGGACACCTGCCACATTGACCCATGTAAAATGTTACCCAGCCCCCTTTCTTAATTCTTTTATTTTTCTTAACCCTTTTTTCCTTCTATTTTTCTTAATCTCCGGCACTAAGTCACAGGCAATTTCCCTGAAGTCAGTTACTTATTTATCATCAATAGAATGTTTCTTTTTCAATTTCGAAATGAACATTATCTATTTTTTACTCAGCTCTATACTGTGTATTTACTACTATATAATAGAAGCACTCAGGACCAGCAGTTAGTGTAATGGCTATGTCGTTGGACTCCCACGTAGTCGACCGCGGTTCGCGTCCCGGACCTGGTGGCTTAAAACTCACACCAGGTGCATGTGTGTGCATGTCCAAGATCCCGAGAGGAGAATGGAGGAGAACGAATTGCAGCGTGGCCATCCCCCCTGGGGGGGGGGGGGGGTGATTTCTCGCTGTCTCTCTCTGTCTGGCGAGCGCACGTGCCCTATAGAGAAAACCTCTCAAAAAAAAAAAAAAAAAAAAAAAAAAAAAGCACTTAACCAAAAGACAAAAGTTTGGATGTCTATTACAAATACAATCCAAAGCTAATGCCATCAGAAAAAGATGTGAACTGTAAAGTGGGACGGCTAAGTCAGAGACTGAGTTCTAAAGCCCTTATTCTACAATCCCAAATGGTACATTAAGTTAATAAATATATAAACAAATAAGAAAAAGCCTTCCTAAAGATTGTAAAAATAAATAATTGCTAAGGAGATGCTGCTGTCACAAAACTAGGTTGAGTAGCAAGATTTCTCATACGCATGTGTGCAAGGTTGTGTGTGTGTGTGTGTGTGTGTAGAAATGACAGGGGAAATGGGATAAAATTCAGTCAAACAGCATGCTGTGCTATTAGACAGCATTAAACTGCTACAAAGTTTCTTTACTCCAAAAAGTAGACAGGTTAAACTGTTGGAAATTCTGTAATTATTAGGTAAAATCAACAGCAGTTTACAATTATATACATCAGTTTATAGGTTACATATTTACTAAATATACATTCATGTTGGTGCCCTGAAATGAAAAATAATAATAATAAACTCTTTTGACCTCCCATTTCCCCTCCATCAAGGACAAAGCTAAGGAATACTTAATCAGGAAAGGTAATATAAATGCATCAATGTGTACAGCACTGTGAAGAATAAAAGGGAGGAAAGTAGGGCCTGGAAGAGGGATATAGGAACTTCAAGGAAGGAGAAATTAGAATGTTAAACATGAGGATAGCCCATGGGTCATAGGAAAGCTAAGCAACATCAGGGCCGGTCATGTTCACTACAAAAAAGCAGGGGACACAGCACATAGTCGACATTCTAAGCAATATGAAAAGACCATAACAAAGGAGCTGGAGCTGAACTGTGTGGTTTCTTTGAACACAAGTAAATGGCCATCAACCATGGTCTCTGAATGATCCAGGTTCAAAATGCATTTGGTTGCAACGGAGGGCTTCCTTGGCTCTTTATATTATAAATTTAACAAATGTCATTTGAGGAGCTGCAATTTTACATAGTGGTAACATCCTGAGGAGCAACTATTCCATCAATCAAGTTTAGTATCTTACAATCGTGGAAAAGGAGTTTCCGAGCAGGGACGAGCAATTTCGATGGGTAGCCGATACTTGGGCCATCTCTTGGAGATTCCTGCTGTAAGGACTGCAAGTGTTTCTCCAGAGAAAGCACTTGCCTGGGTATGACTCAGGGCCGGGCAGGAATTCACACTATGAATCCGGGAGGTAGGAAGGCGGAGAAGTATGCCTACAAAGATCAAAGAGCCAGGAATGGAAAACACACTAAAAACCTTCCCAGTGGGCAGGCTGCTTCCCCACAGATAAGACAACCTCTTGAATCCTGAGTGAAATCAAAGAAACAAGGCAATACCCTGGATGCCACGAGCACAGACACAGTTTTTTGTCTTTAAAAAAAAAAAAAAAAAAAAAAAAAAAAAAACGGAGAGGGAAAAGTATCATTATATAAAGAATGGAGAGACAGGCTAAAAAAAAAAAAGAGAGCAAGAGAAAGAAATAATACTCATACTAAAGAGGTTGCGAACAACCCCTCTGATGTTTCTCAACAGAACTACAGGTTTTCTAATTCCAACTGCCAACTGTACCATTCAAAATGACAAAGGAGAGAGAGGGTATAAGAAATTACCCCACCTCAATGTATAATAAGTGTCTGAGACTTCTACTGCTCTGGGTGTGGTTATGTGGGATTATTACCCTTTGGGTGTCTCCCTAGCATGTTCTCATAGTGAGACTGCCTTTAAATGAAATCTCTCAAATTCTGCCTGCTTAGAGATGAATCTGGAAATCTTAAGGGGTGAAGGATTACTCAACAAGAAGGACTTTAGCCTATCTTTAAAAAGATATTTCTTCTTCCTAGGAAAATGGGAAACTCAGACACAGAGGCACTGATATACCAGGGAGGTGTCTGGTAAGGGGTTGAGAGGTCACCCTGGAAACTCTCTTATGAAAAAGATATAGAAGGTAAGAACTAAGGCAAAGCACAAGTAAGTTTCCCCTTGCTAACAGGAAACAGATGCTCCATAAAAGCAGGAAACACGAACTGAGGATCAGGAGGAGAATGTCCTCTCTTGACACCCTAAAAGGAAGCTTAATTACCCCTTCCAGAGGAGATGACCTTAAAGACAAGGGATCTGAAGGTTCTAAGACCTGGAATCTGACCCACACTCTAATGACCTTCTCAGAGACCTCACACCTACTCAGAAACAAGGAAGTGAGAAACCCAAACAGATAAATTAAATAATAAGGAAGACAGTCCTTACCCAGTGAGACCACGTTCCCATAATTCTCTAACATCACTTCTCTGTAGAGGTCCCTCTGAACAGAGTCCAGGCATCCCCATTCCTCTCGAGTAAGGTGTACAGCCACATCCTCGAATGTCACAAACTCCTGAAATAACATATCCTGGCTCTTCTGGGGAATGAGGCCACTGTAGTGCCATGGCCAGAGAATGAAGGTGATGATAGAGAGGGTATCCAGTGTGTATTTGTGTGGGGAAGAAGGGAAAACAGATTAGGACCTTAAATCCTATAACCTTCAAAGCTCTAATAAATGCCCATCACAGTACCATGAACAAAGAAGGAACAGTGTGTGCTCATGGTGTGGGGGAGGTGGGTGCTTTGTGTGAAGTCCAAGTCTCTGAAGAGGATCAGTGCCCAAAATCGGGTCTGCTATTAGGAAAAAAACAATTCCAGGCAAAGTTTATGGATGGGATGAGGGAGAGGCCACACTTAATCAGCAGCAAAGGTCCCTGAGGAAAAGCGGAGGGTTCCTCAGCTCACCTGGTACCTGGCTGTCACGAGCGCAGCTGCCTGGTTTCCTGGGCTTCCCTCGTGGGGAAGAGCAGGCACCTGGGAAACAGATGGAGCTGAGGAGGAGAAAGGAGCCAAGAGTGAGAGCAGCCCCTCTCCAGGGCTTCCTTTCAGAAAAGGCCTCTTCAGCCCAAGGGCTGTTAGCAGGACCCTCGTTCACATCAATATTCTAGTAAAACCACTGGACATTAATCAAATATTGGGTGTGTCCACACTACTTCTTCTCAGTACTTGCAATGCCGTCCTTACACGTGTTTAGACCTGTGACACAGGATTTTATTATGAAATTCTTTATTTCATATTATCCTTGTGACATAACATTCTTCTTGCAGAAGGGTAAGCACTATACCTGTTTTGCAGATGGGCAAAGCAAAGCATAAAGACTTGTAGTGACTTGTCCAGGCCAGGGTTATTTAGTAGACTTCTAACCATCTCTCAGCCTGTTCTGCAAACTTCACTAAGCCTTTAGCAAATGGGCACTGTCTCTGGAACTAGTGTGTAAGACTCCCAAGAACAAGGAACGGTCAGGCTTCCTCCTTTCCGCACTCCCACAATGTCCCACAACACTCTACACACTGTGGCACTCCATCTGCATTGCTGATACACAAGTTGTTTCAGGCACTGAAGTTGGCCATAAGCAACCCAAGACACAGTTCTTACAAAACCAGCAAAAATAAAAACAGACCATCCTATCTATACAATACATAAAAATGTGATTTATAGTCAATATGTATTATGTATACACAAGCATGTGCTCAACCAAAGAATTAAATGGTTGCTTTCTTTTCCAAAATTAAGGTTAGTCACAAACACTGCAGTTTCAACAGACTAGCAGGTGGCAGAGCTTACAAAGTCATCAAGAAGAGAGAAACTAAGTAAAGGGAACAGGGGGAGGGAAAGGTCCTGAACCTAAGAGGAAGTGAGAGTCAGGCAAGGATTGTGAGATATGGCTAAAGCAGACTATCTGAGCAATTAAGGTTTGCTGAGGAAATACTGCCAGAGTAGACAGAGTGACCACTATTTTACCAACTAAAGACAAGCTGTCCTTAATATAAGGGACCAAGAACGGGGCTAAACTGAATCACATATGCCCCTCCCTTCCAATTCCCACTCTAAGGGCATTCTAATTTCAAGCTCCTACCCTTTCTTATCCCAGGTTCTGGAGCCCCTTCAGGAATCACTTTACACTCCCATTCTCCTGGATATTAAGTACTGTCTCTGCCTTACCCCCAGTCAGTCCCTGTTCCATGTCGGTGTCCTGCAGGAACTGAGGCTCTAGGGACAAACCCTCAGACGGGGTATCCAAAGACTGAAACTGGACCCTTGGTGATCCTGCTACTTCCTGGGCCGGTATTTCTTCCATCCCTGTTCTGGAGGACAATGATCATCACTGTAGGGTGAGATTAGGAGAAATTATTGCAATAAGTTAAAGAATCCCATCATTTTATATCTTCAGAACTTAGCAAAGTATCTTATGCACTGTAGGTACTCAATTTTAAAAAAAGCAATCATTCATTAGTAACTACCCAAAGAAAACAAGAGAAAGAAAAATGGGTACTACTCAGTTTCTAATACTTCAAAACTAAGTCATATGATCCAAATACGCAGGTTAATTTGAACTCCACTAATTAATTTGTGATACTAAAAAAAGAAAGTCAACACAATACTATTCAATGGTGTAGTTTTCTAGTGGAAAGTTCAAAATATTTGAAACAACATTGTTCTCAGGTTTAAGTTTGTTACCAGAGAAATTTAGTAGTTATGATTACTTACTATTGTTTTTAAAGCATACTCTTAATCAGTAACTCTGTCAGCCCAGCTTTTAATTACTAAATGGGCTTGACTAGTAATAAAATCCCACTTTTGAGTTTGGTCCCTTTGCTAACTCAGACTGGGGGAGCAGGCCTTTTCCCAGAACCCTAAGAATAACACAGAGAGGTGCGATTCAAACAGGTCTGACCGGCGTCCTTCAAAGGCAAGGACGCGCGCCTGGGTTCCCGTCCTCCTTCCTCAGCCCTCACCCGGCTCCTAGCAGGGTGCTCTGAAGGCCTAGCCCAGCGCAGCTCTCCCCCCACTTCCCTTTCTGGCCAAAGCACGGCCCCAAAAAAGGCGAGGCGGGCCATACAGACCCAGCTCACACTACGGCACCGTCAGTGGGTCCTCAGTCGGCGGGACGTCCAGGCAAAGCCGGACTGAAGAGAAACAGGACCGCGCACCCGGACCTCCGCGCGCTCCAGGGAACTGGAACCGCCCTCTGCCAGGCCCGACGCCTCTTCCTCCTCCCGGGGAGGCGAAACCTGAAGCCACCCCATCGCCAGCCCAGAAAGGCTTCCGGGGGACTCACCCAGCCCAGGGGCGGGCCTGGACGCTGTCTGGTTGCGGACTCACTCTCTCCCAGGGCCGCCTCTGCCTTTCCGGGGCCGCTCTAGACTGCCCGGAAGCAGGCGCTTCTCTGTGGCACCTCCGGAAGCGGATGACGGGCCCGGGATGAGAGCCCCGGATGAAGGCCCCGGATGGGGGTCTAGGTTCGGTCCCGCGGGCCGTGGCAAGGAGGCTCGCTGACGTGGCTGTTCCACGTCATTCTCCGGTTCCACCGCTCTCCCTGCTAACCCGCTGGTCGCCTGTGGCCATTATACCAGTAATAGTAATACGCGGCAAGCTTTGGGGACGCTCCAGCCAACTTTTGAGGGTCCCCGCAGGGACGTGGCGGAGCCCAGGGATAGCCAAGTGAGGAGGAGTGGCCACCCTGATGGTGCGACTGCTCTGAGTTAGCTGCTCCGGAACTGGCACGAGGATGCCTGCGCAGAATACAAAATAACACTAATAGAAGACCGGGGTTGCCGGCGCCCCAGTGATATGAGGACACAAAATTGTGGGATCAGAATCCCTAACATAGTTCTGGAGAAAGCACGGGTGGAGTGGGTGGCATTGAGCGCATCGGAATGGGAGAGATACTGAAGCACTGAGACTGGAAGACAGCTGCGCTCCTAATGGAAAGACTGAACTGTAGAAGCGGGATAGGTAAAATAATAGTGTACAGGGCAGGGCGGGCTGAGTGCTGGCACAGGAACCTTTAGGTCATTGTGATTCCCCTCGCATTCCTTGTTCCTTGGAGAATGTGATGATTTGGAGCGAAAGCCCCCAAATCCCAGCAAGCTCCTTTTCTTTCTTGTTTTTCTTTTTTGTATAGACTGACAAATTAATTCCAAAATTTTAATGTTAAGGATTTACAATTGCCAAAACAATTTTGAAGAATAAAGTTGGAGTACATACATGATCTTAAGATTTATTGCGGGCCAGGCCATGGCCTGGACGTGAGCTGCAATGATCGACTGTATGGTTTGAGTCCTAGACTGTGTGGCTTCATAAACATCAGGTGTATGTATGTGCGTGCCCAAAAATCCCAAAAAGAGAGAGAGATGGAGAAGGGACTGTGGCATGACCCTTTCCCATAGGGGGGAGGGGGCGGAGGTGTTCACTTTCTCTGTCCCTCATGAACACACATGCACTCTGGCATATTTAAAAATGAAAAAGAAAAAATAATTTATTTTTGAGAGGATTTTGCACGTGTGCTTGTCCCTGTTTGGGCGCCACTTGTCCCGACCCAGCTCGGGTGCCACGTGTCCCGACCCTGGGGGGACAGTCCAACAGGTTTCCTGAGGGAAGGAGTGAGAGCCGGGACAAGTGGTGCAGTGTCATAGCACGGAGACGACACAGTGTTACAACTCTTTAGGGTCGAGTCGTCTGTTGTGAGCAGCACGGAGACGACACAGTGTCACAACTCTTCAGGCTCGTCTGGAGACGATGTAGTGTTACAACTCTTCAAGGTCGTCTGGAGACTGTGCGGTGTTTCAACTCTTCAGGCTCTCCAGGGTCATTGTCTTCCTGGTCTTCTGTGTCATCTTCGTTGTCTTCCTGGTCGTCTGGCTATTGTGGGCCAGGCATGGTGGTTATATACACATTGGCGGATGGTAAAAGATGGGTTATGATTGGTTGTAAACGGTGGGCCATGATTGGTTGTAAACGGTGGGTTATGATTGGTTGTAAACGGTGGGTTATGATTGGTTGCTTTTGGACCAATCTTGAGGTGCCAGATATGCAAATCTGAGGGATTCTAGTGGCCAATCAGAGCAAGGTTTTGAAGGTCAGGTTTTATGAAGAGAACCAATCATGGCAATTGTTTGTGCGCAGCCTCCCACATGTGCTCATCAGAGAAAGAAAACGAGAAATTGCCCCCCAGTGGAGATGGCCAACAGCAATCTCTTCTCCAGTCTTCTCTCAGGATTTTTGGCACACATATGAGCCTGGCATGAGTTTAAAGCTGCTGGGTTTGGGTTTCGAACCACAGTCAACTACGCGGGAGTCCAGCAATGTACCATTAAGCCATCCGATTTCTCACTATCTGTTCCTCTGTCTCCCTGGCGAGTGCATGTGCCCTATAGCAAAGATCTCTCAGAGGGGAGGGGGTACCTCACGCCAAGTGTGTGTGTCTACGTGTGCATGTGCCCCAGATCCTGGGAATATGGAGAAGGGATTGCAACATCACCATCCCCCTAGAGGGTGAGTCTCATTTTCTCTGTCTCTTTCTCTCCAGTGAGCGCATGTGTCCTAAGGCAAAAACCTCTAAAAAAAAATAAATAAAGCTACAGTTGTCAAGGCAGTATGGTATTGGCATACAGATAGACAAACAGATCAATGGAGCAGAATATAAAGTTCAGAAATAGACCTAAAGTACACATTCGTTCATTTTTTTAGAGGTTTTTGCCTTAGGGCACATGTGCAAGCAAGGGGGTGGGGGGTAAGACAGACAGAGACAGTGAGAGGGAAAGAGAAATCACCCCCTGGGGTATGGCCACCCTGCAATCCCTTCTCCATTCTCCTCCCAGGGTGGGTGGCTGACATGCACTTTTTGTTTTTCTTTAAAGAATTACTTTATTTAATTTTTTAAATTTTTTAAATTATTTTTAATTTGACCAGAGAGGGACAGAATGAGAGAAAGGGAAAGTGAGAAAGCAAGCCGCCAGGTCCAGAACTCGAACCGTGGTCGGCCATGTGGGAGTCCAGTGACATAACCACTACACCATCTACTGGCCCCATGCATTAGCTAATTTTTTATGTTACTAAGGTTGTTCTGCTACAAAGCAGGCTGAGCTGAAAATTGGGCCCAGGATCTGTTTATAATAATGGCAATAATGCATAGGAGACCAGTTATAAAAACACCACCCAAAAGTAAAGGACAAGTTGTTTCACCTTGTATCTCTAATCCCAAAGACATTAGTGCAGTGTTTAGTGGACATCTGGATTTTGGAGGCAGCAATTACTATATTTTGGAAAACTTTCAGACCCTATATCAGATGACCTAAAAGACTTCCACCTTTTAGTGGAACTCAGAGCAAAAGAGGGCTCTATAGTAAGTCCAGGCGGTGGTGCAGAAGTATGTCTGCTGGATATAGATGCCGTACAAAAATCTCTTGTCCCGACCTGGTTCGGGTGCCACGTGTCCCGTCCCTGTTTGGGCACCACGTGTCCCGACCTGGGGGGACAGTCGAACAGGTTTCCTGAGGGAAGGAGTGAGAGCCGGAACAAGCGGCACAGTGTCACAGCAC
Source organism: Tupaia tana (assembly GCA_026018925.1). Classification (NCBI taxonomy): domain Eukaryota; kingdom Metazoa; phylum Chordata; class Mammalia; order Scandentia; family Tupaiidae; genus Tupaia; species Tupaia tana. The sequence goes on along the minus strand of JAKSZU010000016.1, from coordinate 49,364,962 downwards.
GGAGACAACACAGTGTCTTCAGTGTCGTCTGTTTATTGTGGGCAGCATGGTACAGCATGGAGACAATGCAGTGTTACAACTCTTCAGGGTCGCGTCGTCTATTGTGAGCAGCACGGAGACGATGCAGTGTCACAGATCTTCAGGGTCTTCAGGGGTCTTCAGGGTCGTCTGGAGACTGTGCGGTGTTCCAGCTCTTCAGGCTCTCCAGGGTCATTGTCTGGCTACTGTGGGCCAGGCATCATGGTTATATACACGCTGGTGGGCCCGTGATTGGTTGTAAACGGTGGGTTATGATTGGTTGCTTTTGGACCAATCATGAGGTGCCGGATATGCAAATCTGAGGGATTCTAGTGGCCAACCAGAGCAAGGTTTCGAAGGTCAGGTTTTTTGAAAGGAACCAATCATGGCAATTGTTTGCTTTCTGAGAAACCTCAGCAGACTCGCTGGTGCGCAGCCTCCCACATATCCCCCTTCTCTGTTTTTGAGAGATGAGGTAAAGGCCTGGGGGAATCATGCCTGTCTTAGGTTGGAGTCGTTTATGGAAATATAAGTCCATTCTTACCCATCATTGGAGAGTCCCATAGCTATGATGGGCCTCCTGTCTTAGGTGGAAGGACTGAACAGTTATTGGGTTCATCAGACTCTCTTACCTGTCTTTGGCTAACCGATTCAGTGCCTCAGGCGAGACCAGTATAGGGGTGTTGGTCTTCCATAAGCGAGTCAATTTGTTGTTTGAGGAATGACATGCGCCTATTAAATATAACAGGTCCCAGTGAGCAAACAATTAAAAGGCCAATGAATGGGCCAAGGAGGGGGAGCGGGAAAGGGAGGAGACCGTTCCAGGCAGACCATCGGCAAATTGTTTTCTACGTTGTTGGAGAGATTCTTGGAGTTGATATATGTTGTCATGAACGGTGCTGGACTTGTTGGCGTAAAAGCAGCAGCGTTCCTGTAAAGCAAGACAGAGACCCCCCTGTTCTGCCAGGAGGAGATTTAAACCTTGTCTGTTTTGAAGAACCACCTCAGCCGGGGAATCTAGTTCGTCTGAGATAAGACCCTCAGTGACTTGGCGTAATAACCCAAGCCAATGGAGCCGGCAGCTGTAGCTGCAGTTAGGGGAACATAAAGGCTGAGAGTTTTGAGATTTAAGAAGGATAGCTCGGGCTAATGTTTGCCAATCAGACGGTGTGAGCCAGGCCTTGGTGATAGCTTCAACTATAGCTAAGGTATATGGAGCAGTAGCTCCGTATTGGGTGACTGCCACCTTAATCTCTTTTACCATAAACCTGCTGTGATGGCACCAAACCTGTCCTTGGGGATCTGTAGTTTCCATAACAGGGAATGTCTCAAAGTCTGTCATGTGTGATCCCTGAACTAGTTTTGTTTCTTTGTCTGTATTGGTTTTTAGTTTCTCTAATTGTGATATAAAAGGTATCTGCATGGATAATATTAAACCCACAATGTAGAAAATGCTATATGCTATGTAGACTCTTTTGCTATATCTCTGCATCAGTAACAACACAAACACATGCAGTGGAATAAGGTTGATGATAAACACATAACCACCCCAAGCAGAGACCATATAAAAATATGATAAACAGCAGCACATTGTCCAAAAAACTGACTCAGTTTTTGACTCGTTTTTCTTTGGCTCTTGTAGAGCCTTAAGGTTGTTTTTCTTTTTTAGTTTTTTGGATTTTTTTGGGTTTTGTCTCGCCTTCAGGGCTTTTAACTTCTTCCTCACTATCTAGGGAAATAAGATCCTCTCCCTGTTCCTTTTCAATTTTAGAATTAGCGACCATAGTGGCAAGGGCTTATTTTAAGTCCTGAATGAATAGTTCGTGCTGACTAAGCTCTTGTTCGTGCTGGCTAAGCTCTTGTCCCATTATTACCCTTATTACTTGTCCCATTATTACCCTTTTTACTTATAAGTAAGCGATCTTTGTTACTCACCAGGACGATTCTCTGCCATCCTATCTCGGGACGATTCTCTGCCGTCCCCTCCCGGACGATTCTCTGTCGTCCTATCTCGGGTGCTCCTCACTGGATCCTTCATACTCAGGTCCCTTGTTCGAGCGCCATGTGTCCCGACCCGGTTCGGGCGCCACGTGTCCCATCCCTGTTTGGGCGCCACGTGTCCCGACCCAGGGGGACAGTCGAACAGGTTTCCTGAGGGAAGGAGTGAGAGCCGGAACAAGCGGTGCAGTGTCACAGCACGGAGACGACACAGTGTCTTCAGTGTCGTCTGTTTATTGTGGGCAGCACGGTGTAGCACGGAGACGACGCAGTGTTACAACTCTTCAGGGTCGCATCATCTATTGTGAGCAGCATGGAGACGACGTGGTCAGGGTCACAGGGGTCTTCAGGGTCTTCAGGGTCGTCTGGAGACTGTGCAGTGTTTCAGCTCTTCAGGCTCTCCAGGGTCGTCGTCTGGAGACTGTGCGGTGTTTCAGCTCTTCAGGCTCTCCAGGGTCGTTGTCTGGCTACTGTGGGCCAGGCATCGTGGTTAAATACACACTTGTGGGCCGTGATTAGTTGTAAACGGTGGGACGTGATTGGTTGTAAACAGTGGGCCGTGATTGGTTGTAAACGGTGGGTTATGATTGGTTGCTTTTGGACCAATCATGAGGTGCCGGATATGCAAATCTGAGGGATTCTAGTGGCCAATCAGAGCAAGGTTTCGAAGGTCAGGTTTTTTGAACCAATCATGGCAATTGTTTGCTCTCTGAGTAACCTCGGCAGACTCGCTGGTGCGCAGCCTCCCACAATCTCTGGCAAGCTCCAACAGGAGAGTGTATTAGTTTACTAGGGCTGCTGAAACAAAGTACCATAAAGTGGGAGACTTAAACCATGGAAATTTACCAGCTCACAGTTGTGGAGACCAGAAATCAGAAATTAAGGTGTAGCTCCTTGTGAGAGCTATTGAGAAAGAATCTGTCCATTTCTCTCCCCTAGCTTCTGGTGGTTTGCTGGCAATCTTTGGCATTTCTTGGCTTTGTATTAGCATCACTCCGATCTTTTTTTTTTTTCCCAAGAGACTTTTGCTATAGGGCACGTGCACTTGCCAGAGAGACAGAAAGCAAGAAATCACCCCCCAGAGGGGATGATCATGCCGCAATCCTTTCTCTTCCATTCTCCTCTGGGGATTTTGGGCATGTACACACAAACACACCGCATGAGTTTCAAGCCACTGGGTCCAGTACTAAAACCATGGTCAGCCATGTGGGAGTCCAGTGACATAATCGTTATCCCATTTGCTGGTCCCACATCGTCCCAATCTTTATCTTCATCTTTACTCAGTGTTCTCCATCATCATTATTCAGATTTCTCTCTTTCTATAAGGAAACCAGTTATATTGGATTAGCAGCCCATCTACTCCAACGTGACTTCATCTTAAATAATTACATCTGCATCCATCCTATTCCCAACTAAGATCACAATATGAGGTACCAGCAGTTAGTGTAATGGCTGTGTCGCTGGACTCCCATGTAGTCAACCGCGGTTCAAGTTCCGGACCAGTGACTTAAAAACTCACGCCGGGCGCGTGTGCGTATGTGCCCAAGATCCCGAGAGGAGAATAGAGGAGAAGGGATTGCGGCGTGGCGATCTCCCTGGGGGGTGATTTCTTGCTTTCTGTCTCTCTGTCTTTCTCTGCCTTTCTGGTGAGCACACGTGCTCTATAGCAAAAACCTCTCCGGAAAAAAAAAATATATAACAATTTGAGGTATTGGAGCTAGCTCTCAACATTTAGATGCAGGGCACAACTTAACAGAGTCACAGCACTAATACCTAAGGTACAAGAGCAAAGACCTACCTTCCAAGTTAAAAAAAAGAAAGAAAGAAAGAAAGAAAGAAAGAAAGAAAGAAAGAAAGAAAGAAAGAAAGAAAGAAAGAGAAAAGAAAGGAAGGAAGGAAGGAAGGAAGGAAGGAAGGAAGGAAGGAAGGAAGAAAGAAAGAAAGAAAGAAAGAAAGAAAAAGAAAGAAAGAAAGAAAGAAAGAAAGAAAGAAAGAAAGAAAAAAGAAAAGAAACAGCTTCATCTGAAGAAGAGGCTTTAGGAGCCAGCAGGTGATATGGTGGTTGAGGCACTGGACTCCCACATAGCTGAATGTGGTTCAGGGCCTGGATTTGTTGATTTGCTTTCTCACTTTCCCTTTGTCTCTTTGGTCAAATTAAAAATGAATAAAATTGAATAATTTTAAAAAAAGAGGCTCTGGGACTGGCAGATGGCATGGTGGTAGAGGCACTGGACTCCCACACCGCTAACCGTGGTTCAAGCCCCAGACTTGGCAGTTTGCTTTATCACTTTCCCTCTCTTTCTCTGAGTCTCTCTCTGGTCAAATTAAAAAATGATGATAATAAATAAAAGTAAATAAAATAATTATTTTTTTAAAGAGGTTCTAGTTTGCTAATGCATTCCATAAAGGCTAAGAATTTGACCTTGGGGGACCAGCAGGTGGAGTGGTGGTTAAGGGTACTGAACTCCCACATGGCCAACTGTAGTTTGAGTCCTGGACCTGGCTGCTTGCTTTCTCACTTTCCCTCTCTCTCTCTCACTCTGTCCCTCTCTGGTCAAATTAAAATAAATAAATAAAGTGATGAATAAAGTAATAAATAAAATAATTATTAAAAAAAAAGATTTTGACCCTGGACTGTTCATAGCAATTCAACCTCAGCTGTTTATCATGATGGCTCCAGCAGTATGTCTGGTGGATGAGCTGTGAGTTTTTTTTGTTTGTTTGTTTGTTTGTTTGTTTGTTTTTTTTTTTTTTTTTTTTTTTTTTTTTTTTTTTTTTTGGAGAGGTTTTTGCTATAGGGCGCGTGCGCTCGCCAGACAGACAGAGAGAGACAGAGAGATAGAAAGCAGGAAATCACCCCCCAGGGGGGATGGCCACGCCGCAATCCCTTCTCCTCCATTCTCCTCTCGGGATCTTGGGCACGCACGCACACGCGCCCGGCGTGAGTTTAAGCCACCGGGTCCGGGACTCGAACCGCGGTCGACTACGTGGGAGTCCAGCGACATAGCCATTACGCTAACTGCTGGTCCCAGTTTTGTTTTGTTTTAATTTTCCAGAAGGCACATGTACTTGCCAGAGAGAGACAGAGAGGAAGAAAGTACCCCTCACACACCACAGTGGAGCATGGTCACACCACAAGCTCTTCATTTCTCCAAGCCGTTTGAATTTTGTCATACATACATGCACACACAAGTGCTTGGTGTGTTTTTCAAGCTGCTAGGTGATAAAGGAGCAAAGATACACTCAGGTGAATTATTGAAAAGAGTCGTGGGGAGTTAGAAAACAATTAATCAAAGCTGAGAATGTAATTCAGGATACCAGCAAGTCATCAGTAGGCTCTATAACAGGTGTCTGTTCCCTTTATGGACTTTTCCCATTACTGGGCTCCACTACAAACTTACCTTAGAATTTTTTTTTTTTTTTAAGAGAAATGTTTGCTAAAAGGCTCATGCACTCACTGGAGACCTAAGAGGGAGATAGAGAGAAGAAAGCAAGAAGTCACCCCATGAAGGGATGACCATTCCTCAATTCCTTCTCCTCCATTCTCCTCTCAGGATTTTGGGCACACCCATACGTGCACCTGGCGTGTGTTAAGCTGCTGGCCCAGGCTCAAACCATGGTGGACTATGTGGGAGTCCAACAATATAAACATTACACCATCTGCAGATCCCAATAAATAATTCTTTAAAAAAAATTCTGGAAACAGCAGATGGCATAATGGTTACATTACTGGACTCCCATGTGGCTGACTGTGGTTCAAGTTCCAGACCTGGCAGCATAAAATAGGCCAGGCGCATATGTGTGCGTGCTCAAGATCCTGAGAGAATGGAGAAGAAGGGATTGAGGCGTGGCCACCGCCTAGGAGATGATTTCTCGCTTTCTGTCTTGGGTGAGTGCACACACCCTAGAGCAAAAATCTCCCTCTCAAAAAAGAATTATTTATTAAATTTAACTTATTATTATTATTACTTTTTAAAGTTTGACCACAGAGAGATGAGGGAAAATGAGAAAGCAAGCCACCAGGTCCATGACTCAAACCGCCATTGGCCATGTGGGAGTCCAGCGCCTTTAACTACACCACCACCTGCTCATACCATCATTGAAATTTAAGAATCATCACAGCCTATCAAAGTCTCAGTAACTGTTTTATTCAAGGCAAAGTTGTGCTTGACCTACTCAGGAAGTAATACTTGAATTCATAGTTACTGTGATAACACTGACAACAAAAATGCCTCAAATTCAATTTACCATAATAATCTCATTATTATAACTCTGAAAACTCTGGAAATATTAACCAAACTCAGAATCTTACAACTTACCAGAGTTGCAAAGGACATCTTTTGCCCATACATCACATATTTTAAAATAATGTCCATTCAATACTGTTAACACACAACCAGGGTCCTGAGAGATGCTACCACTTCAATTTGTGAGACCATTCATCATTGATCTTCCTCTACAGCCATGTTTCAGTTCCTCTGCCACAGGCACATAATCACTAGGTATTACTATTGTTTGAATAGTTAGTTATTACTGCCATCAGTAGGAAAAATAGGTTCCTGCCCCTGGCAAAATTCTATAATGCTGGAACCACATGGGAAGGTGTTGGGTTCATGTCCGGAGCCTCCTTGAACATGTGATTGGTGCAAACCAGCCTGGCTGAGGTGTGGGGTGGATCCCAGTGTGATAACACTGTTGGGGGTCCCAGTGCTCAGCTTTCCCTCTCATGGAAGAAATAAATAAGTTTTCAAAAAAGATGAGAGGCCAGCAGCCTGGTGATGAAGGTGCTGGATTCCCACATGGTCCTCACGGTTCCATTCCAGGATCTAGCGCTTGAAAAGCACACTAGGCGCAGTCCGTGCCTGCCCAAAATCCAGAGAGAATAGAGAAGGGACTGTGATGTGGTCATCCCCCCAAGGAGAGCTTTCTCACTTTCACTGTCACAGCGCACCACTCCCTGTGACCACACACACACACACAAAGACACTTCTAAGTACCTAAACAGAACAGTATCAAGAGACCCTAACCCGTCCCCGCTTCTCACCCGGCCGACCCTGGACAATGTGAGGGGCAGATTCCCAAAGCCAGAGGTTAGAGCCCAGCTAAGCGGGAACAGAAACTCAAAGTCCTCCCGTGGTCCTAGAGAGGACCCCAAAGCGCAACGCAGTCGCAGACGGCGGGTGTTGCCGCACTTCCGGCTTTTGTGTCGCTGTTTCTGGGCTCTGGCGACCGGAGGGCCTGGGATAGCGTCCAGCGCCCTTGGAGCTTCCAGTCACATCCCTTTTCTATCCCAGCACCCCAGACTTTTCCGGTGAGACCTGGGTCCGGCCGGGTAAGATGGGCGGGGACAGAGATGGATGTGTATGGCTGTTTTCCGCATCGCCCACTCCACCGTCCCCGAAGAGAGTGGAGGGTCCCAGCCTAGGCTAGGCGGCGGGAAGCGCTGTCTCCCTGCAGAGACATTGGGATCTAGACGGGAAGGAAGCCAAGTTATGGTTTCCCGAATAGGATGAGCTGCTTCTAGGACCGGAGAGAGGCAGCTTGCATGCCCTTCGCGGCTCCCAGGGCGTCGGTTTTCACCTCCGAAAAGTCGTGGACACAGTGAGCCTAGTCTAATTTCTGTGCTCTGCGATCGTCCCCTATTGTTTTCCCTGTGGTGAAAGCTTTTTTACTGGGTTTCTAGGGACCCCGAGAAAAATTCCAAAGGCTTTAGAGGATACCAAGTTCCATCACCTCCTTTCTCTCTCATTTTTCTTTCTCTCCCTCACTCTTCTCCCTCACCCTTTTTTAGTGGAAAAGCTTATAAACCTTATAAATGTCTGCAAATCATCTGTTTACTCCCAAATCCACCACCGTGAGTGATGATGACTGAAGAGTGAATGTTACTGAATAAAGAAGTGATTTTAATGCAGTAAGAGAGCATATAAACGCTTCACCCTTTTCCTTTCAGTTTCAGAACTTTCTGAGGGCTTTTTATTGTTTTAATTTTTTATTTATTTATTTTCTAGGTTGCCACAGGAAGTGTGCGCCTGACAGAGAGAGACAGAGAGGGAAAGTAAGAAATCCCTCAGGCTTTTGGGCACACTCATGGGCACACAGGCGTGATTTTCAGGCTGCCACATCCAGTACTCCCAACTGTGGTCGGCATATGGGAATCCAGCGTCTTAACCACCAGGGCAACTGCTGCTACCCCCCACCCCCAGGGCTTTTTAAATGAGTGATTTTGGGGCATTACATGGATTTTTCAGTTATAGGAAATAACTGCTTGACTTGGAGGAGTAAGTGATGAAGGGAGTGTGTGGGTGGTGCAATGGAAAGTGCTTTGGAACATTAGGTTGGTTACCAGGGTGGTTCAGATGTCGTCTCTGATTAGCTGGATGATCTGGGACAAAACACATAGACTCAGCAAGTCCTAAATTTGCCCCAAGTAAAATAAAATAGATGATCTCAAGTGCCCCTCCAATTTTGAAATTCAGCGATAGGCTGAATTTGGCTGTGAAAAACTCAGTTAGGCAAATGCCTAACTACCTAATGCCCCACCTACATTTTCTGCTGTACCACCAGTATGTTGAAAGACTACCTGTTGAGAGAAGCTGAGTGACAGAGGACCAAAGAACATTATATAAGCATTGCTAAGTAGACCATAAGCAATCAGTAAATGAATGTGGAATAAGCAGACTGATGAAACCTTACTATTTGACAGAAAAATGGGTTTACACAAGTAAGTAAAAAAGGAGACATTTATTTAACTTGCCTTTATATGTGTAATTATTTGTTTTTGGTTTTGTTTTGTTTTAATTTTGCCAAAGCACTCTTGGACTCACTGGAGAGAGAAAGAGAAAGTGAGAAATCACTCCTTGTTAGGAATAGTCGCTCTGCAAACCTCCATCTCTCCCTCTTTTCAGGATTTGGGGCACACATGCACACACACACCAGGTGTGTTTCTCAAAGCTCCGGGTTTGGGACTCAAACTACCCAGTTGGTCACATGGGATCCAACCACCTTAAATACCACAGCAGAGGCTGGACCCCTCCTGTTCTTATTCATATGTTTTGTAAGTAATCTGACTGTTTTGATGTAGTAAAATGTCTTAATTTATAAATGACATGCCTTTCCCAGTGTTTAAATACTAGGCCTAAAATGAATTTGCTAAACTTTCTACAGATGAGTAGAGAAAGTCAAAATGTTGTATCCATTTGAAAAGATTCATTTTAAAAAAATATTCATTTTTTTATAATTGCCACTGAGTAGATAGGCTTGCCAGAGAAAGAGTACTGCTGAATGGGGTGTAGTCATGCCGCAGTCCTTTTTCCTTCATTTCTCCAACCCATCAAGATTTTGGGCATGCACGAACACATGCCTGGTGTGTTTTTCGAGCAAATGGGGTCAGGATTCTAACCGTGATTACCATGCAAGCTCCAGTTCCCAATGCACAGTGCTTAACCATTGTGATACAGGGCTGGCCATTGAACAAAATATTTTTTGAGAGATTTCTGCTAAAGGGTGCGTGCACTCACCAGAGAGATAGAGACAGAGTGAGAATTCACCCCTTGTGGGGATGGCCACGCCACAATCCCTTCTCCTCTATTCTCCTCCCAGGATCTTGGGCACCACACACACATGTGCCCAGTGTGAATTTTAAGTTGCCAGATCCAGGACTTGAACCACATTCCACTATGTGGGAGTCCATTGACATAACCATTATGCCATCTGCTGGTCCCTGAACATGTTTTTTAAAATGTCTCCTAGTTGTGTGGCCAGCAGGTGGTGTTGTGGTTAAGCCCCTCAACTTCCATGTGGTGGACCACAGTTCAAGGCAGCTTGAAATTCATTCTGGGCACATGTGTGTGCATTCCTAAAATCCCAAGAGGAGAATGAAGGAGAGGGGATTGCAGCATGGTCATCCCTTCCTGGGGGATGATTTCTCAACTTTCTGTCTCTGTCTCTCCAGTGAATGCATACGCCCCATAGCAAAAAATCTAAAAGTCTCCTAGTTGCAAGGAACCATTAATTGACTTGAGGACAACAATTAAATCAAAAGACAGTCTTTATTAAAAGAGAGTCATTTCTTTTTTTCTTTTCTTTTCTTTTTTTTTTTTTTTTTTTGAGAGAGGTTTTTTTGCTATAGGGCGCGTGCGCTCGCCAGACAGACAGAGAGGGACATAGAGACAGAAAGCGAGAAATCACACCCCAGGGGGGGCACCCCAGGGGGGATGGTCACGCTGCAATCCCTTCTCCTCCATTCTCCTCTTGAGATCTTGGGCACACACACACATGTGCCTGGCATGAGTTTTAAGCTGCTGGGCCTGGGACTCAAGCTGGGGTTGACTACATGGGAGTCCAGCAGTATAGCCATTATGCCACCTACTGGTACCCTCCTTCCCTGCATTTAAAACCTTAACCCACATGACCAAAAAGAACCCAAGATTCTTTTCCTCAGTTTTCTTCAGCTACCTGTGACAGAATGGAATTTTCAGGAACAGTATCACTGAAAAAGAAGGGAATTTAGTAAAGAAAATATAATAGTTGGAAAATAAGGATTAAGAGCAATACAAATGGAGCCAGCTACGTAGCATAATGTTTAAGGTGAGTGGACCCCATGTGACCAACTGTGTGGGTGTGGGTGTGCATACCTGAAATCCCAAGAGAATGGAGGATGGAGGATGGAGAAGAGATTGCGACGTGGTCATCCCCCTTGGGCAGGATGCTTTCGCACTTTCTTTTGTCTTTGGTGAACGCACATGCTCCTTTAGCAAAAAAAAAAAAAAAAAAAAAAAAAAAATTATAAAATAGTGACACAAATGACAAAGAGAACTTAAATATTATATGATGAGACAAAAAGGAAAATTAGCTATCAGGAAAGGTTTAATGGATTTCAAGAAAGGGTAGAATTTTGAGATGGATGGAGCTGGAGAGAGAGGTTGTTTCAGGCAAAGAAATGAAGGTGGGAAGTCCCAGCACATGCTGAACAGTGAGGAGGCCAATTTGGCTCAAGTGTGATGGAGTCTATGATGAAACAGGAGTAAAGATTTGAAGAGTGTCATCTTACAGCTACTGTCGAGGTTTTTTTTTAAATGCTTAAATTTTGAGGAGAGAGAGCCCTATGATCAGAGCTGTTTTGGCAGTACTGTCCAGACCCTGATCTGGAAAAGGTAGAAGTTGGAGCTAAGAAAAATAATAGATTACTGTAGTAATTTATGCTGGAGGTAATGAGAGCCTGAATTCTGAGTGTAGAGATGGAAATAGAAAGGGAATTTGAGAGGCAATCTCTCTAGTGATTTTCAGATTAATTAATAAGAGAATAAAATAAGATTCGTAACAATTACATTTGCTTCCAGTAGTGAAAAAAGTTAGTCAATGCAATGAATCCTTGGAGGATCCTTCTTCCTAGCTATTCTTGCTACAGTTTATTTATCTAATATTATTTATCATTATTGTTTTTTTTTTTTTTTTTAACCTGCAGCAGGGTACGTACATGCACCAGAGAGAGAAAAGGAAAGTGAGAAAGCAAGCTGCCAGGTCTGGGACCCAAACCACAGCTGGCCATGTAAGAGTCCAGCATCCCAACCACCACACTACCTGCTGGCCACAGTCCAGTCCTTCTTGTCACTCTAACTGTTGTTTTATTTTTATTTTACAGGAATCAATTAAGCCATGTGACTAATATGTGACAATTCATTTAGTAAAACTGATAATATCTGTAAATCCACTGGGTTCACATAAATGGCAAAATAGTACAGTGTACTAAAATCAAACAAGTGAGTGAGAGTACCTTCATCCACCCCATGTATATAGAAATTTCATTCTCAAAAAGATTTCAGGACCAGCTGGCAGAGTGGTGATTCGTATGGCTGGATCCCACCTGACTGTGGCCTCTGTGTGTGTGTGCCCAAAATCTTGAGTGGAGAATGGAGGAGAAGGAATTGCAGTATGGCTATCCACTTTGGGGGGTGCTTTTGTCTCTCTTCAGTGAACACACATGTCTTGTAGCAAATTTTTTTGAAAAAATAACAAGAAAGGGGAACAGCAGGTGGCATTGCCTTCTCTTTCTGTCTCTCTCTAGTCAAGTTAAAATAAAATGAATGAATAAATAAAATCTTAAAAAAATAACAAGAAGAAAAGAAATTTCATTCTCCTTCCAGAGAATATATATCTATGTAATGTGACCGTTCTACTATTCTTATAATAATTATACAGCTTAATTTCTTATCTTTAAAATATAAATACAAATTCTTTTTTGGAGGGGCACTATATAAGGCACGTGTGCTTGCCAGAGAGAGATGGAGGGAGGGTGATGATGAGAAAGCACCCTTTGGGAGGGTGGCCATGGCACAATCACAATCTCCTTTAGTCTCCTCTCAGGACTTTGGGCATGCCTGCATACGTGCCCAGAGTGTTTCTCAAGCCGTCAGATCTAGGACTCAAGCTGCACGGGTGGCCATGTGGGATCTAGCCGCCTTAACAACCGTGCCACTGGCTTGCCCCACAAATTTTATTTTTTTTCCTGTGCCCCAATGAATCATTTTGTACACCTGCTTTAGTGACTTTTTTTTTTCTTCTTTTTTTTAGAGGTTTTTGCTATAGGGTGTGTGTGCTCGCCAGAAAGAGAGTCAGAAATCGAGAAATCACCCCCCCCCCCAAGGTGGGGATGGCTGCACAGCAATCCCTTCTCCATTTTTCTGTCAGGATCTTGGGCATGCACGCACACATGTCCAGTATGAGTTTACGCCATCGTGTCGGGGAGTTGACTACATGGGAGTCCAGCGACATAGCCATTACGACAACTGCTGGTCCCAATCACTTTTTTTTTTAGAGAGATTTTTGCTATAGGGCATGTACACTTGGAGAGACAGAGAAAGAAAGTGAAAAATCACCCCCCAGGGGGTTGGCCACACCATAATTCCTTCTCTTCCATTCTTCTGGAATTTTGAGCATGTACATGCATCTGTGTCTTTCAAGCTACCAGGTCTGGGACTAGAATCATGGTCAGCTATGTGGGAGTCCAATGTTTCAACCACCACGCCACCTACTGTGGGCCCCTTGGTGATCTCTTTTAAGAGTGACCAGCTTGGAGTTGGCAGGTGGCATGGTAGATAAGGGCATTGGACTCCCACATGGCTAACTGTGGTCCAGGTCCAGTCCTGGACCTGGCAGCTTGCTTTCTCATTTTCCCTCTCTCTCTCTCTCTCTCTCACTCTGTCCCTCTCTGGTTAAGTAAGTAAATAAATAAAGCTAAATAAAATAATTATTTAACAGAGAAAAAAAAAAAAAGAGTGACCAGATCACTTCAGAGTTGGTAGTGTAGCAACATACTTAGGACCCTGGCTTCAGATTTGGGTTTGAGTTCTGGCTTTACTACATTATATGCTGTTAGATATGTGTTCTAATCTTTCTCAGTTCTGTGGTGGTTTTCTTTTTTTTCTTTTCTTTTTTTTTTTTTAAGAATTATTTTAGGGACCAGCAGTTAGCATAATGGCTATGTCACTAGACTCCCATTTAGTCGACCACAGTTCGGGTCCCAGACCCAGTAGCTTAAACTCACACCGGGCACATGTGCATGTGTGCCCAAGATCCCAAGAGGAAAACGGAGGAGAAGGGACTGCAGTGTGGCCATCCCCCCTGGGAGGCAATTTCTCGCTTTCTGTCTGTCTGTCTGTCTGTCTGTCTCTCTCTCTCTCTCTCTCTCTGTCTTTCTGGCGAGCACACATGGCCTATAGCTAAAACCTCTCCAGAAAAAGAAGAAAAAAAAAATTATTTTACTTTGGGGACCAGCATGTGGCATGGGGGTTAAGGCACTGGACACTCCCACATGGCCAACCATGGTTCAAGTCCTGGACCTGGTGGCTTGCTTTCTCACTTCCCCTCTCTCTCTCTGTCTCTCTCTGGTCAAATTGAAATAAATGAATAAATTTTTTTAAATGAAAGAATTCTTTTAAAAAAAGAATTATGTTATTTTTATTTTATCTTTCTTTATTTTATTTTAATTTGACCAGAGGAACAGAGTGAGAGAGAGGGAAAGTGAGAAAGCAAGCCACCAGCTACAGGACCTGAACCATGGTCAGCCATGTGGGAGCCCAGTGCCCTTAACCACCTCAGTTCTGTTTTCTATTTGTACAATGGGAATATTAATCATGGTTACCACGTGCACTTTCTATTGGTATTAAACGAGCTGTATATGTAATGCATCAAATCTGCCTAGCACACAATCTAACATGAATGACTGTTATCCAGTATTTATCATGTCACACCACTTGATTTAGTGAATTGTCTTTATGAGTGTTTGTACAGATCATTACAATAACAAATACAATGTTGCTTTTTAATACTGCTGTTAAATTTTTCTGTCCTGCAGGATAGCAAAAACCTATCTTATAAAGCCTCCTTGGTCACAAAAAACAGCCTGGCCAAACAGACCCTATTTGATCCAGTGCGCCGGTTCATTGGACCTGAATAATGATTGCTGAGTCAAGTGATACTATGGATTTAGCTCCCCAGGAGATGGAAGGTATAGTGATAGTGAAGGTGGAAGAGGAAGATGAATATGAATATGAGGCAGACCATTTTCAAAGAGAACAAAATAACATAAAACCATCACCACAATATCCTCGTCGTTCTACATCTATGAATGAAAGAGCCTTGTTATCATCATATTTAGTTGCATATCGAGTGGCAAAAGAGAAAATGGCCCACACAGCTGCTGAAAAAATTATTCTCCCAGCTTGTATGGATATGGTACGTACAATTTTTGATGATAAATCAGCTGACAAACTACGAACTATACCTCTTAGTGATAATACAATATCTCGTCGAATCTGTACAATTGCAAAACATTTAGAAGCAATGCTTATTTCACGGCTACGGTCTGGTGTAGAATTTGCAATCCAGCTCGATGAGAGTAGTGATATTGTAAGTTGTCCAGCACTCTTGGTTTACATCAAATATGTGTGGAAAGATGATTTTGTAGAGGATCTCTTATGTTGTTTAAATGTGAGTTCACGTATAACTGGATTAGATTTATTTATTGAATTGGAAAAGTGCATTGTCGGTCAATATAAATTAAGCTGGAGAAATTGTAAAGGAATTTCAAGTGATGGAGCAGCAAATATGACTGGAAAGCATAGCAGAGTTATTGAAAAATTGTTAGAAGCAACGTATAACTGTGCTCTCTGGGATCACTGTTTTATTCACCGAGAAGCTTTGGTATCTAAAGAAATGCCACCAAGTCTAATTGATGTATTGAAAACTGCAGTGAAAATTGTTAATTTTATTAAAGGAAGCTCATTGAACAACAGAATTCTTGAAATATTTTGTTCAGAGATTGGAGTTAACCATGCACACTTACTGTTTCATACAGAAGTTCGTTGGTTGTCTCAAGGAAAAATATTGAGCAAAGTATATGAACTCAGGAATGAGATTTACATTTTTCTTATTGAGAAGCAATCTTATCTGGCAAATATTTTTGAAGATAATATTTGGGTAACAAAATTGGCATATTTAAGTGATATTTTTAGCATTCTTGATGAGTTAAATTTGAAAATACAAAGGAAAAATAATGATACATTTCAATATCTTGAACATATTCTAGGATTCCAAAAGATGTTACTGTTGTGGCAAACAAGACTTAAAAGTAATCGCCCTAGCTACTATATGTTCCCAACATTGTTGCAACACATTGAAGAGAACATTATTAATGAAGACTGCTTAAAGGAAATAAAATTAGAGATATTGTTGCATCTCACTTCTTTGTCTCAAACCTTTAATTATTACTTTCCGGAAGAAAAATTTGAATCATTAAAAGAAAATATTTGGATAAAAGACCCATTTGCTTTTCAGAACCCAGAATCAGTAATAGAATTAAACTTGATGCCTGAAGAAGAGAATGAATTATTGCATCTCAGTTCATCATTCACACTGAAGAATTATTATAAGACATTGAGTTTATCAGCATTTTGGATTAAGATTAAAGATGAATTTCCATTACTAAGTAGAAAGAGTATATTGCTGCTAATACCGTTCACATCTACCTATTTGTGTGAACTAGGATTTTCAATTTTGACACGATTAAAAACAAAGAAAAGAAATAGGCTTAATAGTGCACCGGACATGCGAGTGGCTTTATCTTCATGTGTTCCTGACTGGAAAGAACTTATGAAAAGGCAAGCACACCCATCACATTAAATAAAGTCTTTACAAAGCTTTGTTTTTGTACTTTTCAATTTTTTATTTTATTATTATTTTTATAGTTTCTTGCTATAGGGCATGTGCACCAGAGAGAGACTGACAGAGAAAGAGGGAAGTGAGAACCTCCATCCTCCCAGGGGGCTGACCACACTGCATTCTCTTTCCCTCCAATCTCCTCTCTGTATTGGGCATGCGTGCTCATGCACCTGGTATGATTTTCAAGTCTCTGGGTCTGGGATTCGAGCCACACAGTAAGCCATATGGGATCCAGCACCTTCTCCTCTATACTCTGTTTTTGTACTTTTTAAGTGATTTGGGGACTTCTTTTTTTTTTTTCCAATTTGTTGTAGGGGATGTGTGCTTACCTGAGAGAGGGAGGTAAAGTGAGAAATCACCCCCCAGTAGGGCAAAGTGGCCACACTGCGATCCTTTTTCCACTCTCCTCTTGGGATTATGGGCATGCTCCTGATGTATTTTTCAATCCACCAGGTTTGGGACTTGAACCACCAAGTCAGCTATGTGGGATCCAGTTGCCTTAACAACCACACCATGCTATATTTAAATGTCAGTAAAATTATGTTTGGACTTAGGTTTTTATTTTCCAGTATACTAATAGTATTGTTCATGAAGCTTTCCTCAGGTACATAATTATATGTGTGCGGATGTATATGTATACAGGGTAATGATGTAAAATGTATTTCTTTCTGTGAATTACTGTCAAGAATGTTGAAAAATAATGTTCATAACACATTTAGTTTTGCAGTTGAATCTGTTTCCCTGTCTACTGCTGCCTTTCATCCAGAGCCCGATTTGTACTCAGTTACTTTCTATGCGCTCTCTTCTTTGTTCTAATTCCAGGAAATGAGTCTTGATGCTATTCTTGGTTTAACACCATCCTTATCACTGGGTTTACTTAGACATGTGTCCTAGTTCTAGCTAAGTGAAATGAGTAGGCCGGCTATTGGGATACGTCTCTGGAGGTTTCCCTTGCTCTCAGAAAGGACACGAAAGAGACGGTAACGATGACAGTGCCATAGGTTTTTAATTTCCCCACATCCCTGCTTAAAAACACACAGCAACTAGGATAGCAAAACTGAAACCCTTTGCCAGCAACTACAACCAAACCAAGTGACAGAGGGCCACCAGGAGTTACAAAACCAACATGACCTCAAGCCATCGTGTAGGAGGAAGAAAAGAAGCAACAAGCATCTGACAAACCTGAGAACTCAAAGTATTCGGCCAGTACTGAAACAACATTTCAGTGAAATCGAAGTCAACTGAAACCATCTCAGTAGTCAGGAACATATCAGGAGTTTGCACCCTTCAGTACTGGGCAATTGATGGGAAAGTCTGGGAACAGTGTGGGCTTTGTAAGTAGAATCCAACTTGACCTAGAGAGGGATAAAAGAAACCAAGTAAAAGAAACGTTGACTTTGTGTCTTTTGTTTGGTTTCTTCTACCCACAGAAAGATTCGTCTCTCTCTTGGGGGGAGGGGGGCAGTGGGTGGTGTGGTGGCTGGGGCACTGGACACTCCCACATGGACGGCTACAGTTTGAGTCCTGGACCTGGTGGCCTGCTTTCTCGCTATCTTTTTCTCTTTCTGTATGTGTCTCTCTCTGGTCAAATTAAAATGAATGAATGAATAAATAAATTTTAAAATAAATCATTATTTTAAAAAAAAGATTTGTCTCTCTTGCTTGTTAATTGGTAGCATTTGCCCTTGGCCAAGTTCCAGCATCAAATTTATACAAGCACCGGGACCAGCAGTTAGTGTAATGGCTATGTCTCTGGACTCCCACGTAGTCGACCGCGGTTCGCGTCCCGGACCTGGTGGCTTAAAACTCACGCCAGGCGTGTGTGCGTGCGTGCCGAAGATCCCGAGAGGAGAATGGAGGAGAAGGGATTGCAGCGTGACCATCCCCCCTGGGGGGGTGATTTCTCGCTTTCTCTATGTTTCTGTCTGTCTGGCGAGCCCACGTGCCCTATAGCGAAAACCTCTCAAAAAACCACAAAAAGTTAACTACTGCTTGTAGCTTCTGTAGCTAGTGTAATCTGTAACAATTGTAACAAATAAGACCCTAAATAAGTCTGTTTGCTTAGAAGAGGAAACAAGCTACTTGCTTTTGACAGTGGTCACAAAGATGCAAACAAAAGGGATAGGGTTGGGGAGGGGGTCCCAGAAACAAATGGTAAGAGATGGGAATGTTTATTCAGAAGACGCAATGTAATAGATTAAATTGGGAAAATTATAATACTGATGTTTACCATAATTGTTACAGATGTTTAGAATGTTTTGTTAAACAGTATAGCTTAAAGTTTGGGGGACCAGCAGATGGTGTAATGGTTATGTTGCTGGACTCCCACATAGTAGACCATGGTTTGAGTTCCAGATCCAGTGACTTAAAACTCATATTGGGTGGTGTAGGTGCCCAAAATCCCAAGAGGAGAATGGAAGAGAAGGGATCGTGGTGTAGCTGTCCCTCCTGCGTCTCACGAGAACATGTGCCCTATAGCAAAAATCTCTCAAAAAAAAAAAAAAGAGAGAAATTATGTTTGGGGCCAGCAGGTGACATGGTGGTTGAGGTGCTGTACTTTCACGTGGCCAACTATGGTTCGAACTCCGACCTGATGGCATGTTTTCTCACTTTCTGCCTCTCTCCAGTCAAATTAAAACAATAATTAATAAAATTAAATGATTTTTTAAAACAAACTATGTTGTAGCTTCCCTTGATCTATCAATGTATATTACAAATCTGAGTTAATAAGTTCAATGTTGCCTTAAGAACAAAAGCAGAGTCATAAGCGTCTTGTGAAAGGGAAAAATGCACAGTACAATTTGTGGAAAATTATGACAGTAAGAGTAACACTGAACTAGCTAAATTTGTGTTATAGATAATAGTGAACAAACGAGAAGCATATTGGTATATAACGTGCTGGAAATTTCTGTTTTGGGATTTGGTTGTGGGCTTGTTAGCTCTCGACCACTCCCTGTCTTTGAACACAGCTAAATAAACTTTCTCCCTCTTAGCGTCATCTCTTGATTATTCACAGAAACAGCTGCCAGATTTTAGCAACACTTTGAGGATTTGGGGCACACACATGCATAAGGCCTTAACAGATTGGTCAGAGGCGGTTTCTAGCCCTACATGAGAACTGTCCATACCAAGAACTATTAATCCAACTTCACTGGCCTGCTTTGGCCCAGAGACTCAATGGAAACAAAGATGAAAAATGACAAAGAGGTTAAGGAGCAGAGTAGAGGGGGCCCCCAATTAGGGGCTTACCTCCTGGCTGGCTCACCAGAACATACACACTGTTGTGTTCCTCCAGCTGCAGAGTCCAGGACTTGAACCATGAAGTCAGCACATGGTATCCAACCACCTTAATCCTCATGCCCTGGGCTGGCCCTCCTTGTTCACTTTTAATCTTTTAGTGTGTCTGAACCCTCTTTAGAATGTGTATTAATCTCTTGCCTGCTGTATGTTAACATTTTTCTCATGTCATTTTAACTTTGTTTATATTTCATACAGTTTATTTTTAAAACTTTGCTTGAGGGTGTGTATTCATTCTGGAGAAAGAATGAGGAAACACCTCCCCACCTCCAAGGGTGATGGCCATGCCACAGTCTCTTCCTTCCCTATTCCCCTTGGGATTTGGGGCATGTCCACACCTGCACCCAGTGTGTCTTTCAAGTCACTGGTTCCAGAACTTAAACTGCATGGTGGCCATGTGAGATTCAGCAGCCTTAACCACCATGCCACTGGCTGGCCCAGCTTAATATATTTTATGTAGCAAAATCTGTCAATCTTTTCCTTTGTGTCTTCTGGGTTTTGTATCATAATGAGGTCTTCCTGGGGAAGCAAGTGGTATGGTGGTTAAATTGCTGAATCTCACATGGCTGACTCCGTGGTTTGAGTTCTGGACCTGGCGGCTTTTAAGAAAACAGCAAGCAGGCCCAGCAGTTGGTGAAATGACTATGTCACTGGACTACCATGTAGTTGACTGTGGTTCAAGCCCTGGACCCAGTGGCTTAAACTCACACTGGGTACATGTGCATGCCTGCCCAAAATCCCGAGAGGAGAATGGAGGAGAAGGGATTGAGGCGTAGCCACAGACCCCCCCCCCCCGGGGGGGGGGGGTGATTTCTCACTTTTCTCTCTGTCTTTCTGGCAAGCACACGTGCCCTATAGCAAAAGCCTCTCCCAAAAAAGAAAGGAAAGAAAACCGCAAGCATGAATATGTGTGTGCCCAAAATCCCAAGAGTAGAGTGGAGAAGGGAGTGGAGTATGGCCATCCTCCCCTCCAGGGGGGTGATTTCTCACTCTCTCCAGAGAGAATACATGCCCTATACAAAAACAAAAACAAAAACAAACTTCTCTCACTAATGATAAATGTATTAGAGGAGACTAAACTGCCAAAATCAATTGGCCCAGAATGTAATGGCTCAAACAAAATAGTTTATCTCATTCTCTTAATCACCTGGGACAGTCGTACTGTGCTGGAAGAAGGTGGGTTTTGTTCAATAAATGCGGTTGCTCAGGGACCTTTCAGACTGACTGGCTCTGTCATCAACTATACATGGTTTCCAGGGTTACATTGGCTGAGGAAGACCATTACAGCTCATGGAAGGGTTCCTAATGTGGAGCAAATATGCATGGAAAGTTTTATGAACCAGAGCTACAAGTTGTACATACATTTTCTGCTTGCATTCCATTGGTGAGAATTTAATCATAGGGCCATGTTTAATTGCAATGGAAACTGGGAAATTTAATAAACCTAGATACATGAGGGCCAGCAGATGGCATGAAGGTTATGACAGCTGAATCCCACATGGCCAACTGTGCAGTTCAAATCCCAGACTTGGCAGCTTGGAAAACACACCAGTCATGTGCCCATGCATTCCCAAAATCCTAAGAGGACAATGGAGAAGGGATTGTCAAGTGGTCATCCCCCTAGGGGGTAACTCCTTTTTTTCTCTTTGTCTTCCTCAGGGGGATGGCCATGCTGCAATCCCTTTTCCTTTATTCTCCTTAGGATTTTGGCTACACACGCACATGCACCCGGTGTAAGTTTTAAGCCACCAGGTCTGGAACCACGGTCGACTATGTGAGAGTCCAGCAACATAAACATTATGCTACCTGCTGGCCCCAAAACTGGTAATCCAGAAGTACTCTAAAATAAATTGTTCTTGGCATAAAGGTCAAGAGTTTGGAAATCTAATTATAGGAGGAAAATACCACCATTGTCAAGTTTGTCCTTAAATAATTGGTTAGGGGCCAGCAGGTGGTGTGGTAGTTAAGGTGGCTGGATCCCACATAGCCAACGATGTGGTTCAAGTCCCAGACTCGGTGGCTTGAAAGATGTGCATATGCCTGCATGCCCAAAATCCTGAAAGAGGAATGGGGAAGAGATTGTGGCATGGCTTTCCCTTAGTGTCTAGTCATGGTACTGCTGAGCCACTGCCTGGCTTGAGACTCTGGACTTCCTACTTAAGTACTTGGATGGGATTTGAGTTCTTTTTCTTGGGGAAGAAATAAATCTATTTGTTTTATATATGGGACAGATATTCATAGCCAGAGGAAAGAAGTGTGGCAGAAATGCTAGATTTCTATTATCCCATTTTCTCTTTTGTTGCACTTGCCAGAGACTGAAAGACAGAGGGGGGAAGAACAAAGCACTCCCCAAAGGGGTCTGGTCATGCTGTAATCCCTTCTCCATTTCTCCATCCAATAGGGATTGGAAAACTACGTATCAAGCCACAAGGGCAAGACTTGAACTGTACAGTCAGCCATGTGTGATACGGTTCCTTTTTACCACCATGTTTCCTTAACCACCAGGCTATGGGGCCAGCCCCTCTTCTTTCAATTATCCAGCTTTTCTTTTTTGCTGTTGGGTTTATGCAGTCACCAGAGAAAGAGACAGAGCAAGTCAACAGGTGGCTTGGAGGTTAATGCAGCTGGACCCGTATGAATGACTGCATAGTTTGAGTCCCAGACAGAGTGGCTTGAAAATCATGCCAGGTACCTATGTGTGCAAAATCCCAAGAGGAGAGTGAAGGAGAAGGAATTGCAGCATGGCCATCCCTCCTGGGGAGTTATTTCTCTCTCTCTCTCTCTCATCATTTCCTTTCCCCTCATACTAGTTGTAAGTGGGCTAAGTATCCCTATGGTCCTCCAACTGTACCATCTAGTGGAAAAATAACATAGAAATAGTTACATTTTGGAAATTCACACATCTAACAATAATTGCTGGGCCGCAGATGGCATGGGGATTAGCAGCGCGGGACCCCACATGGCTGACCACGGTTTGAGTCCTGGACCTGGTGGTGCGCTTTCTCACTTTCTCACTCACTCAGTCCCTCTCTGGTCAAACTGAAATGGGTAAGTGAAAAGTAAGTTAAATAAAATAATCCTTTAAAAAATTGCTATTCATTTTATATAACTCACCCCAACCTTTATAGCTAGAAAAGATTTAGCATTTCTCTGGGGGGTTTTATTTTTATTTTATTATTACTATTTTTTTATACATTGGATTACTATACATTATTTGGCTTACAAAGAGAATTTACCCAACACAAAATACACCTCAGACCAATCCAGTTGAGAATACTATACACATTATCATCATCAGGTAATAAACCATTACTGTGTCCCACACATGTCTTACCTCTCTATTTTTTTCTCCCTAATTTCCTTTCCTATATTCTTCCCCTCTCCCACCCTCCTTCCACATTGTGTCCAATGAGATTTAGCCTTTCTTATCTTACTCAGAATGATTTTATTCATAGTTTCCTGCTACCATTGTGGTAATTGGATCGTGCATTGCATCCCTCAGTCTCGTGTTATATTATTAAATATAAATGTTTAAGTTAGCATAAATGTTCTGTCCAAACTCTTAAAATTTCCTGCATGACTTTTTTTGTTTGTTGTTCGCTTTTGCTATAGGGTGCATGCACTCATGAGAGAGGAAAGGTGAGAAATCAACCCCCTGGGAGAAAGACTACACCAGAATTCCTGTCCTCCATTGTCCTTTCAAGATTTTGGGTATGGGGACCAGCAGTTAGCGTAATGGCTATGTCGTTGGACTCCCACGTAGTCAACCGCAGTTCGCGTCCCGGACCCGGTGGCTTAAAACTCACACCGGGCGCATGTGCGTGCGTGCCCAAGATCCCGAGAGGAGAATGGAGAAGAAGAGATTGCAGCGTGGCCACCCCTCTGGGGGGTAATTTCTCGCTTTCTGTCTCTATGTCTCTTTCTGTCTGTTTGGCGAGCGCACGCGCCCTATAGCAAAAACCTCTTAAAAAAAAGATTTTGGGTATACGAACATACATGCCCAGCATTGTTTTCAAGCCACTAGGTCTGGGACTTTAATTGTGCAGTTATTTGGGATCCTCAACCTCCACTCCACCTGCTGACCTACCTGCATGATTTTTTAATTCTAAGCTTTGCCTTGATAAGAACTAAGTATACCTTTTTTTTTCTCATTTCACAGCTCTAATATCAATTTTTCTTTAAATCAAATGTACATTTTAATATTTCACACTATTGGGGACCAATAGATGGCATGGTGGTTAAGACGCTGGATACTCCCACATGGCTGACTATGGTTTGAGTCCTGGACCTGGTGGCTTACTTTCTCACTTTCCCTCTCCCTCTCTCTCTCTCTCTCTGTGTGTGTGTGTGTCTCTCTGGTCAAATTAAAATAAATTAATGAATAAATAAAATTAAATTAAAAAATAAAATTTCACATTATTGTATAATTTCACTTTCCCTGTATTTTAAAAATTATCTTATTTAATTTTATTCATTGTCGTTATCTTTATAATATTATTATTTAATTTTATATATTATTTTTGAGAGGTTTTTACTATAGCGTGCGTGCACTAGCCAGAAAGAGAGAGAGAGAGACAGAGAGACAGAAAGCAAGAAATCACCCCCCCCCCAGGGGGGATGGCCATGCCTCAATCCCTTCTCCTCCATTTTCCTCTCAGGATCTAGGGCACGCACGCATATGCACCCAGCGTTGAGTTTAAACCACTGGGTCCGGGACTTGAACTGCAGTCAACTACATGGGAGTCCAGCGACAAAGCCATTACACCAACTGCTGGTGTAACCTATTTATTATTATTATTATTAATTTTTTAGAGGTTTGTGTTATAGGGTGCGTGCGCTTGCCAGACAGAGAGAGACAGAGAGATAGAAAGAGAGAAATCACCCCCCAGAGGGGATGGCCACGCTGCGATCCCTTCTCCTCCGTTCTCCTCTCGGGATCTTGGGCACGCAGGCACACGCGCCCAGCGTGAGTTTTAAGCCACCTCGGTCAACTACATGGGAGTCCAGCGAGATAGCCATTACACTAACTGCTGATCCGTATTTATTATTATTTTAATTTGACCAGAGAGAGAGAGAGAGAGAGTGAGAAAGCAAGCCACCAGGTCCAGGACTCAAACTGCAGTAGGCCATATAGGAATGCAGCGCCCTTAACGACCATGCCACCTGCTGGCCCCTCATTATTTTATTTTTACTTTTATTTTATTTTATTTATTTATTTATTTTGAAATTGACCAGAGAGAGGCAGAGAGAGATGGAATGTGAGAAAGCAAGCTGCCAGGTCCAGCATTCAAACTGTGACCAGCCATGTGGGAGTCCAGCCACCTTAACCACCATGCCACCTGCTGGTTCCTTACCCCACATTTTCTTTTAAAAAAAAATTATTTATGAGACCAGCAGTTAATATAATGGCTATGTCGCTGGACTCCCACATAGTCGACCGCGGTTTGCGTCCCGGACCTGGTGGCTTAAACTCATGCCGGGCACGTGTGCGTTCATGCCCAAGATCCCAAGAGGAGAATGGAGGAGAAGGGATTGCGGTGTGGCCATCCCCACCTGGGGAGTGATTTCTCGATTTCTGTCTCTCTGTCTCTGTCTGTCTGGTGAGCGCATGTGCCTTATAGCAAAAACCTCTTAAAAATTATTTATTATCATTATTTTTTAGACTAGAGAGTGAGAAAGCAAACCACCAGGTCTGAGACTCGAATTGCAGTTGGCCATGTGGGAGTCCAGCACCTTTAACCACCATGCCACCTGCCAGCCCCATTTCCCCACATTTTCTAATAATATATAATCAAATTCTGCCAACCTATGATCACTGTTATTCTTCAGTAGATTTCTTTTTCTATTTCCTACAAATTGAAAAATACAGAGAACTGGGACCAGCGGGTGGCATGGTGGTTAAGGTGCTGGATGCTCCCACATGGCTGACCATGGTTCAAATCCTGGACCTGGTGGCTTGCTTTCTCACCTTCTCTCTCTCTCTCTCTCTGTGTGTCTCTCTGGTCGAAATAAAAATGAATGAATGAATAAATAAAGTTAAATAAATAATTTTAAAAATAATAAAATGTTAAAAAAAATAGAACTGCAGGATCCTTTTGTATCAGGCATGTTTTTCCTCTCCACTTGGAAGAAGTTACATTTACCAATTTTCTTTCTTATCTTTTGGAAAATTGAATTTTTTACTTGAGGTGGATGACTTACAAGAATATACTGTTAAATACTCAAATTACATTGTTTGGAACCTGGATTTACAGAAAGTATATTTATTTTAATGTATCAGTCTTTTCTCCTCATGTTTTCCTTATAAGTCAACACTTAGGGCTGACATAAAGGTAGAAGGTACACACAGATCTTGTCCCATCAGTAATACATCTGCACTATGTTCTCCTGACACAAGTAGCTGAAGAGCCTCTTCCTCCTCCCACACCCCACCACTTTCTTTCTTTTTTTATTTATTTTTTGCAACATACAAACTTTATTTAACAAAAGTAACTGGTAAAGTCAAACAGGCACTTATATTAAAAAGAAAAACTGACTAGAATCTTATCTGACATTCCTTACAGTAACCTACTTGCAGTGGCATCTGACTGAGCTCTGCTGCTGTGAAGAACACAGCCCATGCACAGGTATGGAGGAATGGTCTGTACATCGTTCAAGTATTCACTGAATACTACCTTATATACATACACATATACATTAAATTTGAAAAAGATCTAATTGGCAATCCCCAGGTAGACTTCATTTTTGTTGATCTTTTGGAAGAGGCTGTCTAAAGAGAAGAATATGTGGTTCTGGCTCGTGTATCCTGTAGTGAACCCAGCCTAGGCTCTGTTGGACACCAAGTCTCCTCCACTCCTCTTTAGACATCAGACAGGTTTTGGGCACTTGTTTGAAAAGTTCTCTGGGTAACATGACATGCTGGTACTCATAGTGCCGTCAAAGTACTTGTCCGAGTAGTAGATCTGCTTGTGAGCCATCCTGCCGGCCCGCAGCGGGGAAGGAACGACCAGAGTCAGAGAGCAGGCGAGACGAGCCACACGTCCGCGTCCATCCATGACAACGACTCAGCTCCCCACCACTTTCTACTGAGATAAACCTTCCCCCAATTCCCAGAATAATCCCCTGAGAAAGGGGATGCAGTATCTTCCTACTAGTTACTGTTACTGAAGCCCTTGGAGTTCCATCTTAATAGTTTTCTAATAATCTCCCACCGTGGACAGGCCTGGGCTTTGGCCTCCTTTTGTCCCTTTTACTGTACATAACTGTCAGATCTGTTACCCCACGTGTAAATGTCCTTGGATAAAAGCAGGTTCCATGTTCTACTTATCTCTCTGGGTTGTGCTCATTATTATTTATTTATTTATTTATTTATTTATTTTTACCATTTTACTTTTCAATGTGTTTAGTTTTTTGGTTATTTTTTTATTTTTTAGGTTTTATGCAGCACTTTTAGCTGTTTTCAGGATAAAGTTGGTCCAGACAACGTACCCTGCCATGCTCCTGGAAATGGAAGAAGTCCTTGACTTCTGATGTTTTGTTCCAAGCAACTTTTCATGCTCCTAGATAAGGTTCCTTTCAGTTCCTCAGAAGCAGAACTAGTGAAACCAGCCAGGGATTTTGGGATAAGTTATTTATTAAGGAAGTGCTTTCCAGGACAAAGCTAAAGGGAGGAAATGATGAGGACAGGAAAGGGGGAAAAGCAGAGCATGGGTATGGCCACAATAAAGTTCCTAAGAAGAGATTCTGGAGCATAAACCACACCACAAACTGTCATCCCATGAAGCCATTGGGTCGTTTTCTCTAGCTCAGTTACAGAAAGTCCTTGGCTGTGGGCATCCTGAGGAGACAGCTGTAAAGCCCAATACTCTGCAGCTAACAAGATGGTGCAGCCAGGGAAGGGAAATGCCATATCTACTACAGGGCATTCCTTGAGCTAATCAGATCCACATACTTAAGTTTATGCCATCTTTGCTAAACTTCTCCACGATTCTGTGGTAATAACCTTGGGAAGGCTTGTAAGAGCGGAGTTAGTGGGAGGGACTTTAGTCCTCACTGCTGCTGTTGGTCCCAAGGTTATAACTGGTAGTCTCCCTCTTCTACTACCCACTTCCTCACCCTCAACTAGCACTCGTTCTGGTCTTGGTGGTGTACCTGGCAGGGTGATCCCTGAGAGTTCTGAGGCCCCCCCTCCGCCCCATTGCCAATTTCTTACCAGGTCACTGGACTTACGTAGAATAAGTTGAAACTTACTCTTACTGGGCAATGGATCAAGATGAATGCCAACATATTCTACTCTGTCCCTGTTACACAGCAGTGACAGTGAAACGGTATAGCTTATCTGTACATGGTGGCTGGTCTAATGACACAACGAGTTCAAGTGACCACACAACAGTGACAGCTTTAAGTTTATTGGGATTCTTCCTGTGTTCCTCTGAATGCCAGAACCTCTAGACCTATAAAGCCTAAAGCTGCAGGGATTAAAAAATACAAAAGTTGAGTCATAGGGAATGATAATGAGCTGGGTGTCTTACTCTGACACCCAGGGTGTCTTACTCTGCTATAACAGAGTACCTGGGACTGGGTTATTTATAAAGAAAAGAGAATTATTTGGCTTATGGTTCTGGTGGCTGGAATATCCAAGAGCATGGGGCTGACATCTAGTGCTATGTCACAATATGGCAAAGAGATATGGAATCATCGGTGGGAATGAGCATGTGCAGACATTCAGGATACACTCAGGCATAGCCTCCCAGGCCTGCCAGCACATGCAAATAGGCCTGCTCTCCTGTGAAGATAGGAGCTGGAGGATAAAGGAGTTGCTGGGGGTCAGAAGGTGGCATAGTGATTGGGACCAGCAGTTAGCGTAATGGCTATGTCTCTGGACTCCCACGTAGTCGACCGCGGTTCGTGTCCCGGACCCGGTGGCTTAAAACTCACACCAGGCACATGTGCGTGCATGCCCAAGATCCCGAGAGGAGAACGGAAAAGGGATTGCAGTGTAGCCATCCCCCCTGGGGGGTGATTTCTCGCTTTCTGTCTGTCTCTCTGTCTGGTGAGCGCAAGCGCCCTATAGCTAAAAAAAAACCTCTCCCCCCCCCAAAAAAAAGAAAAGAAGGTGGCATAGTGGTTAAGGTGCTAGACTCCCACGTGGCCGACCACGGTTTGAGTCTCAGACCTGGTGGCTTGAAAATCACACCTAGCATGTGTGTGTGTCCAAAATCCTGAGAGGTGAATGGAAGAGAGGGGAGTGATTTCTCACATTCTCTTTCTTTCTCTCCAGCAAGCACACATGTTCTATTGCAAAAAAAAAAAAAAAACTAAAATCGGGGCCAGTAGGTAGTGTGGTGATTAAGGCGCCAGGCACTCCCACATGGTCAACCACAGTTCAAGTCCCAGACCTGGTGGCTGGCTTGCTTTCTCATTTTCCTTCTCTCTCTCTCTCTCTCTCTCTCTCTCGTCAAATTAAAATAATTGAATGAATAAATAAAATAATTCTTTAAAAAAAAGAGTTGCCAACATGCCTAGTTACTGATTCCTTTCTGCTGACTGCCATCTTTCTCCAGATAACTGTAACTTTTTCTTTTAATTATCTTACTTGACTTTATTTATTTATATTTGACCAAAGAGGGACAGAGTAAGAAAGAGAGAGAAAGGGAGAGTGAGAAAGCAAGCCGCCAGGTCCCAGATTCAAACCATGGTCAGCCATGTGAGAGTCCAGTGCCCTTAACCACCAAGCCACCTGCCGGCCCCCCAGATAACTGTAACTTCAGTCAGAACCTGCACCTCTCTACCAATGGAAAAAATGGATTTTTTTTGGTCTCTTTTCCTATATCCCCCCCGACTCCCTGTTATCTTTGCCAATGTGAATGTTAAAATGAACAAAAAACCTGGGACAAACAGATGGTGTAATGATTATGTTGCTGGACTACCACAGAGTCAACTGCGGTTTAAGTTCTGGACCCAGTGGTTTAAAATTCACGCCATGTTGGGACCAGCAGTTAGCGTAATGGCTATGTCGCAGAACTCCCACATAGTCAATCGCGGTTCGCGTCCCGGACCCGGTGGCTTAAAACTCACGCCGGGCACGTGTGCGTGCGTGCCCAAGATCCCAAGAGGAGAATGGAGGAGAAGGGATTGCGGTGTGGCCATCCTCCCTGGGGGGGTGATTTCTCGCTTTCTGTCTCTCTGTTTCTATCTGGCAAGCGCATGCGCCCTATAGCAAAAAAATAAAAATAAATAAAATAAAATAAAATTCATGCCATGTGTGTGCATGCCCAAAGTCCCAAGAGGAGAATGGAGAAGGGATTACAGTGTGGTCATCTCCACCGGGAGTAGAGTTTTCTCACTTTCTGTCTCTGGCTAGTGCACGTACCCTATAGCAAAAATCTCTTTAAAAAATCCTTATACATATTACACTTGTTTCACTAGTTTAGCCCCCAACCCTGTAAGTTATTATTTCATTGGTCTTTCTTGTTCAACATTTCCTCAGCAGGCCCAGCATTTGCATGGTCTGGTCATGAGATGGGATCTGCCTAATGTGCCTGGTAGGCAAGCAGGAAGATGGGAGTCTCAGGATTAGCATTGCCTCATTATACATCACTCACCTCCTCATCTGAGGAGTCTGTTTTCAAGCAAATGCCAAGGTTCTTTTTTTTTTTTTTTTTTTTTTTTTTTTTGAGAGAGATTTTTGCTATGTGACATACGTACTCACCAGGGAGACAAAGACAGAGGGACAGAAAGACAGAAGTCACTCCCCCCTCCCCCCATGGGGGATGGCCACACCACAATTCCTTCTCCATTCTCCTATCAGGATTTTGGTCACGCACCCAATGTGAGTTTCATGTCACCCAGTCCGGGACTCAAACCATGGTCGGTTATGTGGGAGTCTACCATTTTAACCATCACGCTATATACTGGCCCTACCAAGGTTCTATTTTCCAACAAGATGGACCACTTTTGCAGGGCCAGATTCAAAGGGATCTAGGGGTTTTAAGTGCTCAAGTACAGTTACCCAATCTCCTCCCATCTCTTCCCTTTAAGAGCCCTGACTTTGGCTAGACTTGCATTGGTTAGGAATTCAGGTTTGGGTGAAGTTCTATCATTTTCAGTTAAATCTTTTTTTTTTTTTTTTTTTTGGAGAGGTTTTTTGCTATAGGGCACGTGCGCTCGCCAGACAGACAGAGAGAGACAGAGAGACAGAAAGCGAGAAATCACCCCCCAGGGGGGATGGTCACGCCGCAATCCCTTCTCCTCCATTCTCCTCTCGGGATCTTGGGCACGCACGCACACGCGCCCGGCGTGAGTTGTAAGCCACCGGGTCCGAGACGCGAACCGCGGTCAACTACGTGGGAGTCCAGCGACATAACCATTACGCTAACTGCTGGTTCCCAGTTAAATCTTTTTTTAAAAAAGAATTATTTAATTTTATTTTTTTATTTTGTTAATTTGATCAGAGGGATAGTGTGAGAGAGGGGGAGAGAGAGAGGGAAAGTGAGAGAGCAAGCCACCAGGTCAGCCATGTGGGAGACCAGTGCTACCTGCCAGCCCCAGTTAAGTCTTATACCTCAACTTTAGTTCTAATTTGTTGCAGGAGATAGGAGTCTCTTTCAAAATTATCAAGGAAGCCCTCTGACACTCACACTTAGTATTAAGTTAATGGTTATTTGCTCTGTTATTTTCTCTCTTCAAAGAATTAGTAGTTTTTGGGGTAGGCAGGTGGTATGGTGGTTGAGGACACTGGACTCCCACATGGCCAACCATGGTTCGAGTCCTAGACCTGGAGGCTTTCTCTCTCTCTCTCTCTCTCTCTCTCTCTCTCTCTCTCTCTCTCTCTTGCTTTCTCTGTCCCTCTTTGGTCAAATTAAAGTAAATAAAGTTAAATAAAATAATTCTAAAAAAATAATTAGTGGCTTTCAGCAACAGCAACCCAATCCCATAACCTTATACTACTTTCTTATTTATCTCAAACCCTTCATAAGTCAGTGCATCCCTTTCTACTTGTATCACAACCCAGTTCACCTCAAGTGAATGCCTCTATGATGAACAGGTACCTCAGGCCAGGGACTATCAATACTCAATCCACCATCAATGATGGTGATAAATGATCAGCTCCACAATCCACTCTTAGCTTCCCAGGACCACTCCTGGCATCAAATGTCTTACAGATCAGGTTCTCTAAAGCAAAGTCTGAGACAGGGATTAAGACCCACTTATTGGCAATCAATCATTTTCCTGAATAAAATCTGTTCTTGCTGCTTAAAAACAAACAAACAAAAAGACCCACTTATTTATTTTTAAATTTTTATTTAACTTTATTTATTTTTAATTTGACCAGAGAGGCACAGAATGTGTGTGAGAAAGAGGGAAAGTGAGAAAGCAAGCTGTGGGGCTGGCAGGTAGCATGGTGATTAAGGACACTGGAGTCCCACATGGCCAACCTTGGTTCAAGTCCCAGACCTAGGAGCTTGCTTTCTTTCTCTCCCTCTCTCTCTGACCCTCTCTGGTCAAACTAGAATGAATAAATAAATAAAGTTAAATAAAATAATTCTAAAAAAAAAAAAAAAAGCCGCCAGGTCCAGGACTTGAACCACAGTTGGCCACATGGGGGTCCAGCGCCCTTAACCACCACACCATATGCCAGCCCCTATTTTATATTTTTTAAAGAATTATCTTATTTATTTATTATTATTATTTTAATTTGATCAGCAAGAGACAGAGAGAGAGAGAGAGAGAGAGAGAGAGAGAGAGAGAGAGAGAGGGAAAGTGAGAAAGCAAGCTGCCAGGTCTGAGAATTGAACCATGGTCGGCCATGTGGGAGTCCGGCACCCCCAACCAACACCCCCCAACCAGCCCCCAGACCTACTTATTGAGAGCATGGTCTTCAGGAAAAGCCTTTGAGGGACAGAATGAAACAGAATAAAGGGAAAGAGCCGAACATGGATGTAGCGTAAGAGAAAGTCTAACCTTGATCTGATCCATGGAGGATTGCGGAGCATAAATGTACTAGAGTCTTCCCTCCTCAAGACAAGCAAATAGCCTTATGTACCGTCTCTATCAATCAGTCACTTGGTGGGGTACACAAAGGGGAGTTACCTCCTGGGTGAGGCAGCTCCCATGTTTGAGGGAAATTCATCAGTCTCTCTGGAGAAGAGAGAGAGCTGTAAGAACTTAGTAGCCAAAACTCAGAGCAAGTGGGGATGGCAGCAAAGGGGTCTGGACAGGGCACCACAGTGTATTAACACATAAAATCAGCAAATATTTACTGGTCATTTATTGTAAGCCAGGCAGAGTCAGCAGAAGCAGGGCTTCAGCAAACAGGCTCAAGTAAACTCTTATCCATGTCTTCCTTTCCTCTCAAAATTCCTACCCAGACCTCCCCATGAGGCAGAGCTAACTAGACCACATACCTACCTTCTCATTACTGTTGACTTTCCATTTCAGCTGCAATACAAACTGAAACTCACCCTTTATGGGAGGCTCCTAGGAATCAGTACACATGTTTGAACCAAATTTCTTGGTTCAGCTTGATCCAATCTATGTATCTAGCTGCTCTCATTCTTGTGGGTAATATAATATAAACCAGTCTACAGTTTTCTCTATTCTAAGGTCACCCTCTTTCACCTTAAAATGTGATTCACCATCACGGTTTCTCCTGAATTTAAAAATTTAACACCTCTTTCTTCCAGCTAATCTTGATACTAGAAGAATCAAAACGAAAAATAGTTTGTGGAAAAGCTGTATCAACAGATTTAAAAAGCAGCAGGAATACATATTATCTAGCCTCTGAATCCCCCACAATATTTGCCAAAATAGAGATAACTTAAGCCAATTTCTTTTCAAAGGGTTTAATACTCAGGGTGAGAACAATGACTGGAGTACTCTATTGGTTGGGATAATCACGTCTAGACAGGTTCATTACTGAGGTACCAAAACAGGTATCATGCTGAAGAGTTCTTTCTCTCATTGCTCTCTTCCCTGAATAGAAATACTGTCAAACAAGGCAGGAGCTACAAATAAAGCTTATTTCTACTGCATTCATGAGGTTTTTCTCAGTGTCAGTTTTCTGAGTTTCAAATGAAAAATAAATGTCTGAATGCTTTCCTCCATCAACCAACAGCTTCTCTTTTTGTCTAGATTACCAAGCATGAATTTGCTAACCAAAGTATTTCTCAATGGAGAAAGCAGACAGGTTACCTACTTACTGTGGATCTGCCAGTGTTCCTAAAGACTGAGTTCTAACTGAAAGATTTCAATATATCTGTAGATTTCCTGGTTAAATTAAAAGAATGAAGTTGTTATTACATTCATTATAGAATTAAGGTTTCTCTTCAGGAAGGCTTTTCTAAAATTGAGTGAGAGCTGTTCTATAATAGAAAACCTATACACTTGAAGGATTTATGGGATCTGTCCTCTCATGGCTTCTCAGATGTTTAAAGAGGCTACAACTCCAACTGAAACTCACTCCACACTCTTTACATTGAAAGGGCTTCTCGCCAGTATGAATTCGCTGATGTTGGTTAAGATGTGACTTCAAAGTGAAGCCTCTTCCACACTCACTACAGTGATGGGGTTTTGTGCTAGAACAGATTCTTTGATGTTTTATGTGTGAACACTGGCCACCATGTTCCCGACATACGTCACATTTATAGGTTCCCTCTGCAGTATGAGTTCTGTAATGCTGAATAAGGTCTGAACTGTAACTAAACGCCTTTCTACATATATCACACTTATAAGGCTGCTCTTGTAACTCAGTCTTCTTATCTTCAATCACTGTCAGGTTCCAACTATATGCTTCCTCACAAATACCATTTTTCTCACTTTTCTGACCCATGTGGAGCACCTGATGTTCAATTAGACTAACATATTGAAAAAAGATTTCTCCACATTCACGACACTGATGGGACTTCTCTCTAGAGTGGAGTCGCAGGTGTCCAGCAAGGTGCGAACGCCTCCCAAAGCCTTTCCCACATTCATTACACTTAAAGGGCCTCTCCCCACTGTGCACACTCTGGTGCTGAACAAGGTGGGACCTCACTCTAAAGGCCTTCCCACATAAATGGCAGGTGTATGGTTTTTCACCAGTGTGAACACGTTGATGTTGAGTTAGGTGCACACGTTGATTGTAGCTTTTCCCACATTCATCACACCGAAATGGTTTCTCCCCAGTGTGTATTCGTTGATGTTGAATAAGATGAGCACTCTGAATGAAGCTCTTTCCACATTCATTACATTTATGTGGTCTCTCTCCTGTGGAGGATTTTTTGTGGACATATGTAATTTCACTGCAATTCATCCTCTTTGAGGAAGGTTGTCCTAAGATTTCTTTCATGGGAAGTCCCTGCTTTCTATCCACCTTTCCTTGATGTTCACAGCCATCTTCAAAATCTTGAACTTGGGAAGCATTTCTTTGGGTTTTTCCTGATAGTTCCATATCTGCTTCTGGGAATTCTGAATTTTTCTTCTTAACATTAGATTTTGTGTTACTTCTTTTGTCGCTGCCTAAAAAAAAAACAGAGCAAATACAGATGTCATTTCTTTTACAGAAGAAAAACAAATGGTCAGGAAAAAAAGAGGATAATCAGATGAAACTATGAGGTAATAAGAGTAACAGAAGAGGATGCACGTATACACTTGATTTTAATGGGAATGCAAAGAACAAATCTTTTGGTATCTGTCCAATGAGAAGGAGAGGACAATAAAGCCACTGGAGCCAGGATCTGAACTGCAGTCAGTTATGTAAGATCTGGCTCCAAATGTACAGGACTTAATTGCTGTGCTATAGGGTCAGTCTTGTCATTGCTTTCATTTTAAAATAAAATAAGAGACATAAATAAATCAGAAAAAGGGGGGGGGGACCAGCAGTTAGCATAATGGCTGAACTCCCATGTAGCCGACCACAGTTCAAGTCCTGGACCCGGTGGCTTAAACTCACGCCGGGCGCGTGTGCGTGCATG
Organism: Tupaia tana; assembly: GCA_026018925.1. NCBI lineage: Eukaryota > Metazoa > Chordata > Mammalia > Scandentia > Tupaiidae > Tupaia > Tupaia tana. The sequence goes on along the minus strand of JAKSZU010000016.1, from coordinate 49,329,479 downwards.
CCCAAGATCCCGAGAGGAGAATGGAGGAGAAGGGATTGCGGTCTGTCCATCCCCCCTGGGGGGTGATTTCTCGCTTTCTGTCTCTCTGTCTCTGTCTGTCTGGCAAGTGCACGCGCCCTATAGCAAAAACCTCTCAAAAAAAAAAAAAAAAAAGAAAAGAAAAGAAAAGAAAAAAGAAAAAAGGGGAAAAGAAAAAGAGGCCATGTAAGAAGGCTCAAACCCACATTTACTACAACAGAAAGTCAACAGATGTATAAAATGGGTAAATCAAGCAATATAGTATTACTTTAAAATATAGAACTACTGGTGGGGAGGGGACAGATCAGAGCTGATGGAAAGTACCTCTAGGGAAAGGGAAATTGTGGGTGGGGGGGGGGGGTAAGGGTGGAAAAGGTTTTGCCTATTAATTTGACAATTAATTAAAGTATAAATAGAAGAAAATAACTAAAATCTCTGTTCTCTCCTAGTACTCCTAGTATCACAACCAACTGTCCTACTGTACTAAACTAACAGAATGATTTTTGCCTCTATTTATTTCCTGAATACAAACTCTTCACACGTACATCTTTGAGATTTCTCTCTGAAGTGGCGTTTCAGGTGTTCGATCAGATGCGAATGTCGACCGAAGTTCTTCCCACATTCACTACATCCGTAGGGCCTCTCTCCACTGTGGACACTGTGGTGTTGAACAAGATGGGAGCTCACTCGGAAGGCCTTTCCACACACCTGACATTTATAGGGCTTCTCACCAGTGTGAACTCTCTGGTGCTGAGTGAGGTGCACCCGCTGATTATAGCTCTTCCCACATTCGCCACACTGAAATGGTTTTTCTCCAGTGTGGATTCGCCGATGTTGAATAAAGTTTGAAGCTTGAAGGAAAAATTTACCACAATCATTACATCTGTGACCTCTCTCGCCATTTGTGTTCTGCTTATGGCTAATGTCTGTGATAGCACCAAGATCTCTTTTCTGGGAAACATTCTGTTTTGATTGCCCCACAATAGGATTGACCTGCCACCTTTGTACCATACTCTTAAGGTCACTAACTTCTGCAAACTCTGAATTCTGGGTAACATTCCTGTCAGTGCTTCCTGATGCCATCCACTGTGATTCAGCTTCATCAGAAATTTGCTTTACTATGAGCTCCATATTGTTGTCTCTGGACTCATAACCTGAAATAATAAAATGAAAATGGGAAAATCAGCTATTCCCTTCATAAGAAAAAAGAAAATGATGAAGGGAATACAGGATAATTAAGTAAAACCAACAAGTGCTGAAAACATATGGCTTTGTAAAATGACTTCACAGGTCAGAAATGGGATAAAAAATACTCAAGCAGAAAACTGAGGCAGGTTAGGGAAGGAAGAGCTCACAAGAATGGTTCAAAGGAATGAGACTGGAAATCATTCTATTTAGTAAAGAAGATATATTCTCTTGACATATATACAGTACCTGTTTGTGAATACGTGTACAGGAATATTATTTTTTTTAAAAATTTGCTCACCAGAGAAAGACAGAAAGAGAGGGAGAAAACATCCACCCCAATGGGGCACAGTCATGCTGCAATCCCTTCTCTTGCATTTCTCCATCCTGTTGAAATTTTGGAAACACATGTACTTAGCATGTTTTTCAAGCCACTGGAGCTGGGATCCAAACCATACAATTGGTCATGTGGGAACTGGCTCCCTTAACCACCAGGCCACAGACCCAACCCCTTAAATATTCTTTAACCCAGTCTTCACTTTCCTCTTCATATGAATTCATAGCTTAGAAAAGAAAGTTGGTATTTCTAGCTTTTTTAGATCCCCAGGGAATATCAGTTTGGTATTAATTAGTCTAAAGGAAAAAGATACTTTTTCTATACCCTAAGAAGATACTGCTTTCAAGAGTTATTGGGTCGGGAACCAGCAGTTAGCGTAATGGCTATGTCGCTGGACTCCCACGTAGTCGACCGCGGTTCGCGTCTCGGACCCGGTGGCTTACAACTCACGCCGGGCGCGTGTGCGTGCGTGCCCAAGATCCCGAGAGGAGAATGGAGGAGAAGGGATTGCGGCGTGACCATCCCCCCTGGGGGGTGATTTCTCGCTTTCTGTCTCTATGTCTCTCTCTGTCTGTCTGGCGAGCGCACGCGCCCTATGGCGAAAAACCTCTCCAAAAAAAAAAAAAAAAAAGAGTTATTGGGTTGTGGGACCAGCAGTTAGTGTAATGTCTATGTCACTGGACTCCCATGTAGTTGACAGCAGTTCGCATCCTGGACCTGGTGGCTTAAACTCACGCCAGGCACATGTGCGTGCGTGCCCAAGATCCCAAGAGGAGAATGGAGGAGAAGGGATTGCGGTGTGGCCATCCCCCCGGGGGGTGATTTCTCGCTTTCTATCTCTTTGTCTCTCTCTGTCTGTCTGGCGAGCGCATGCGCCCTATAGCAAAAAAAAAAAAGAGTTATTGGGTTGTCAGGAAAGTCATGACACATTTTTGCACAGAAAACAGAAAAGTACCTCATGACTTTCCTGATGACCTAATATTTTTTAAGACATATTATTTATTTATTCATTCATTCATTCATTCATTCATTCATTCATTTTAATTTGACCAGAGAGAGACACAGAGAGCGAGAAAGTGAGAAAGAAAGCCACCAGATCTGGGATTCAAACCATGGTTGGCCATGTGGGAGTGTCCAGTGCCTTAACCTCCATGCCACTTGCTGGCTCCAATGACCTAATATGTTAACTTACAAGTCTCTAATGAATGTGGATGTTGAAGTGATTGTAATCCGTTTTCTTGTGCAAATGAATCAGCAGCAGTTACTTTACTCAACACACTAACATTTAATATGGTTTGCAGAGATAAATCTTCAGTAGTTAACAAAAAGTGGAGAATATTATTATTTTTAAAGGATTATTTTATTTAACTTTATTTTTAATGCCAAAGAGAGGTATGCGTTCACCAGAAAAATAGGGAAATTGGTCACACCCTCATTCCTTTCCTTCATTCCTTCATCCTGTCAGCATTTTGGACATGCGCACACACACATGCTGTGTTTTCTAAGCTATCAGGGCTAGAACTTGAACCACAGTCAGAGCCACATGGGATCTGGCTCCCTGTGCATAATGCATAATTGCTGCACTATTAGCCAGCTCTACTGTCCTTTTTTTGACATAGTCAGAAGTTATAATTCCTGTACCATGAAGACAGGTTTTTTTTTAAAATAATTATTTATTCAATTCCATTTATTATTATTATTTTTTAATTTGACCAGACAGAGACAGAGAGAAAGGGAAAGTGAGAAAGCAAGCCACCAAGTCCAGGACTCAAACCATGGTCGGCCATGTGGGAATCTAACACGCTTATCCACCGATCCACCTGCCGGCCCCAAGACAGTTTTAATTTAGCTATTATTGCTTAATTATCTTCCTGAAAGGACATTTCCAGTGGAAACAAACAAACATAAACAAACAAAAACCCTACAACAAAACCAAATTTTTTATAATACATGTTTTCATCCTCATAAGCCAGGCCGGTAATCCCAGTTGTCATAGTGTTTTTTGGTTTTTTTTTTCTCTTTTACTCACATCTACTTATGCTCATACCTTTTATTAATGTTTTTTTTTTTTTTTTTGAGAGAGATTTTTGCTACAGGGAGGATGTGCTTGCCAGAGAGAGAGAGACAGACAGAGAGATAGAAAGGGAGAAATCCCCCCCCCCCCCCCCCCCAGGGAGATGGCCACGCCACCAATCCTTTCTTTTCCATTTTCCTCTTGGGATTTTGGGCACACACACACACGGGCCCAGCATGAGTATTTGTTGTTGTTGTTGTTAAAGAATTATTTTTATTTAACTTATTTATTTATTTATTTATTTATTTTAATTTGACCAGAGAGGGACAGAGTGAGAAAAAGAAAGATATATAGAGAGAGTGAGAAGGCAGGGTGCCAGGTCCAGGACTCTAACCGTGGTTGGCCATGTGGGAGTTCAACGGCCTCAACCACACTACCTGCCGGCCCCCCAGCATGAGTTTTAAGCAGCTGGGTCTGGGACTCGAACTATGTGGGAGTCCAGTGATGTAACCATTATGCCATCTATTGGTCTCACACCTTTTATTTGTATTAAAATAAGAAGGATTCACTAATCAAACAAGCATATAGCTTTCTTTTTCCAGGGGAAAATTTTTTTCCTTTTCTTTTTCTGGAGAGGTTTTTTGCTATAGGACGCGTGCGCTCGCCAGAAAGACAGAGAGAGGCAGAGAGACAGAAAGCGAGAAATCACCCCCAGGGGGGTTGGCCACGCCACAATACCTTCTCCATTCTCCTCTCAGGATCTTGGGCACGCACGCACATGCGCCCAGCGTGAGTTTAAGCCGCCGGGTCCGGTACTTGAACCACAGTCGACTACATGGGAGTCCAGTGACATAGCCATTACACTAACTGCTGGTCCCCAGGGAAAATTTTTTAAAAAATCAGATTAGTCCTTGGGACCAGCAGATGGTGTGCTGGTTAAGGCGCTGGATGCTCCCACATGGCTGACCACGGTTTAAGTCCTGAACCTGGTGGCTTGCTTTTCACCTTCTCTCTCTCTCTCTGTCTGTGTGTGTCTCTCTGGTCAAATTAAAAATAAATGAATAAATAAATAAAGTTAAATAAATCACTTTAAAAAGAAAACAACTGAGGGTCCTGGGAATTTAACCATATCAATAGGACTTAAAAAAAGAAAAAATCACATTAGTCCAGTTCCCTCCTCTGGGGCTACTAACAACTGTCCTTTTCCAGAGAAGGTGATTGATAAAGGTTCCTAGACCAGTCGGCTTACAGATTGGTATCCCTCCTTTTCTGCCACCTCTCCTAAGTATACATGATAAGCTTTCTGAAGATTCCCTGGTTTATCTGCGTATGTGACAGAGAACTGTTCTTCTTGCACAATGCTAAGCCCAACTATTAAGTAATATAATAGAGGAGTACAGAAACACCCAATCAAGCAGATTTTTACAAAATCATGATCTTCAGTCTCACTGGTGCCCTGTCTGGCAAATCTATGTTCCTAAGGTTGGCTCCACCAAAATATCTCCATCATAATTTTCTCTTTTTAAAGTTCTTTTTTGTAAAAAAAGAAAAATATTTATTTAAATTTGACCAGAGAGGGACAAAGTGAGAGAGTGAGAAAGCAAGCTGCCAGGTCTCAGACTTGAACCACAGTCGGCCTTGTGGGAATCCAGCACCTTTAGCCACCACACCACCTGCCTGCCCCTAGAGACGAAACTCTTAAAAGTTTATCTAGAATATATTTCTCAATTCCTCTCCTTTGCAATCTTTTCTTGGTGTTTTTGTTTTAGAGAGATTTTTGCTACAGGGCATGTGCGCTCACCAGAGAGATACAGAGAGACAGAAAGCAAGAAATCACCCCCCAGGTGGGATGACCACACCACAATCCCTTCTCCTCCATTCTCCTCTCAGGATTTTAGGCATGCACGCACACGTGCCCGGTGTAAGTTTAAGCTACCAGGTCCAGGACTTGAACCGTGGTAAACTACGTGGGAGTCCAGTGATGTAACCATTACACTATCTGCTAGTTCTTTAAAAAACTGTCTCTTGTTCACCTCAGCCACTCCATAGAAATTGTTCTCCAAGATGCACTTACTTATTTTATTTGTTGTTATTACTTATTTTCTAATTTCATCAGAGAGAGACAGAAAGAAAGAGGACAGGAAAGTGAGAAAGCAAAATTGCCAGGTCCGGGACTCAAACTGCAGTTGGCCATGTGGGAGTCCAGCACCTCAACCACCACTCCACCTACCAGCCCCAGATTTATTTTTTTTAATCTTGCTTCCAAATCCGATAAATAATTTTTTTTAAATTTTATTTATTTGGGACCAGCAGTTAACGTAATGGATATGTCGCTGGACTCCCATGTAGTCAACCGCGGTTCGAGTCCCGGACCTGGTGGCTTAAAACTCACGCCGGGCACGTGTGCGTGCATGCCCAAGATCCCGAGAGGAGAATGGAGGAGAAGGGATTGCGGCCTGGCCATCCCTGGGGGGTGATTTCTCACTTTCTATCTCTCTGTCTCTCTTTGTCTGTCTGGCGAGCACACGCGCCCTATAGCAAAAACCTCTCCAAAAAAAAAAAAAAAAGAAAAAAAAAGAAAATTTTATTTATTCATTAATTTATTTTAATTTGACCATAGAGAGACAGAGAGAGAGAGAAAGTAAGAAAGCAAGCCACCAGGTCCAGGACTTGAACCGTGGTCAGCCATGTGGGAGTGTCCAGCACCTTAACTACCACACCACCTGCTGGTCTCCCAATAAATAATTTTGAAACTTATGACTTTTTGTGATACTGTTAGAAATCCACAAGCATGAAGGGACCAGCAGGTGGTCTAATGGTTACATTGTTAGACTACCACATAGTTGACCTCAATTTAAGTCCCAAACCTGATGGCTTCAAGCTCATGCCATGTGCATGTGCGTGCATGCTCAAGATCCTGAGAGGAGAATGTAGAAGAGACTGCAGTGTGGCCATCCCCACAGTGAGTGATTTCTTTCTATCTGTCTCTCTGGTGAGCACATATGCCCTATAGCAAAAATCTCTCCAAAAAAATAAAAAGAAATCCACAAGTATAAAAATAATCTATGTAGCCTTACAACAAAAGTTAAAGAGGCAGAAACCATTGAACAGTTTCTTAATGTAGAAGAAATACGGAGTTGTAAAAGTATGACAATGAAGAGCTAGATAATGAGGGGGAAAAAATCATAAAGAATTTAAAACTACTTATAGAATGGTATGAAAAAGAACTGTGCTAAGAACCTAAAACTCTGAAAACAAATATCTATGAATAGAAAAAGATTAAGCAATACTAATAGACTTAAATTAAACAAGTTAGCTTTCAGAAATTAATTTAAAAAGATAACTTAAGAACCAGCAGCTTGTTGGAAGCAGCAGTTGGCATAATGGCTATGTCGCTGGACTCCCACGTAGTCGACCACGGTTAGTGTCCCGGACCCGGTGGTTTAAACTCACGCCGGGCACGTGTGCGTGCGTGCCCAAGACTCTGAGAGGAGAATGGAGAAGAGATTGCAGCATGGCCATCCCCCAGGGAGGTGATTTCTCGCTTTCTGTCTCTATGTCTCTCTCTGTCTGTCTGGCGAGCACATGCACCCTATAGCAAAAAACTCTCAAAAAAAAAAAAAAAAAAAAAAAAAGTAAAAAAAGAACCAGCAGGTGGCATGGTGGTTAAAGGTGCTAGATTCCCACATGGCCAACCGTGGTTGGAGTACCAGACCTGGTGGCTTGCTTTCTTGCTTTCCCTTTCTTTCTCTCTGTCTCTCTCTAGTCAAATTAAAATATAAGAACAAATGGAATTAAATATAAATATATTTTTTTAATGTAATTTAAAAATTTGCAGGAAGTGTAACATTTTTTAAAGAATTATTTAACTTTATTTATTTATTTATTTATTTATTTATTTTAATTTGACCAGAGAGGGACAGAGTGAGAGAGAGAAAGGAAAAGTGAGAAAGCAAGCTGCCAAGTATGGGACTTGAACTGTAGTTGTCCATTTAGGAGTCCAGCACCCTTAACCACCACGCCACCTGCTGGCCCCAAGTGTAACATTTATAATAAACCCATAATTTATTGAAATGAAAGATTATCACTAAGATTCCAATAGATTAATGAGCAAAGGACACATATAAGTTAATCAAAAAGAAATACAAATAATTATGAAATGGGAAAGTTATAGGCACAACTGAACCCATATAGGAAAGCTCCAGGGTTCATGTCCCAGGACCTCCCTGAACATGCGGGACACACACATATGCCCATGATCTGGCTGGCTGAGCCTGGGGGTAGATTGAAGCATGAGTACCCTATTGAGGGTAGCTCCCCCTCTCTTTCTTTCTCTCTCTGTCTCATAGAAGAAATAATTTTTTTTAAAAAACAGAAAATGTGGGCCAATTCTATAGCCTGGCAGTTTAGGCAGTTAGATCCCACATGGCAGTTTGAGTCCTGCGTCCAGCAGTTTGAAAAACATACTGGTGAGACCAGCAGATGACAAAATGGTTAAGTCACTAGACTCCCACATAGTTGACTGTGGTTTGAGTCTCAGACCTGACAACGTAAACTCATGCAGGGCACATGTGCATGCATGTCCAGAAATCCCAAGAGGAGAATGGAGGAGAAGGGATTGTGGTGTAGCCATCCTTCTCTCCAGGGTGATTTCTTGCATTCTATCTTGCTGTCTTTGTCTCTCTGGCAAACACACACACCCTATACCAAAAATCTCTTTAAAAAAAAAAAAAAAAGAAAGAAAGAGAAAAACATACTGGCACACATGCATGCATGCACACAATCCAAAAGGAGAAATGAAGGAGAGAGGGATTTCAGCATGCCTATATCCCACAGGATAGAAAGGCTTTCTCCTTTCTCTCTGTCTCTCTCTGGCAAGCACACATGCCCTCTAGCAGAAAAAAAAAAAGATTTAAAAGAGCCCAATATCTTTTAAATAAATGCTTGTGAATGAATTTAGACAATGTAAACTGACATCATAATTTTTTTTTTTGTCTTTCTTTGGAGAGGTTTTTTTTTTTTTTTGCTATAGGGCGCGTGCGCTCGCCAGACAGACAGAGAGATACATAGAGACAGAAAACGAGAAATCACCCCCCAGGGGGGATGGTCACGCCGCAATCCCTTCTCCTCCATTCTCCTCTCGGGATCTTGGGCACGCGCGCACACGTGCCCAGCGTGAGTTTTAAGCCACCGGGTCCGGGACGCGAACCGCGGTTGACTACGTGGGAGTCCAGCGACATAGCCATTACGCTAACTGCTGGTTCCCGACATCATATTTTTTAAAAGAAATCTGGGGGACTAGCAGATGGTGTGGTAGTTAAGGTGCTAGACACTCCTACATGGTCGACCACAAGTTTGAGTACAGGACCTGGTGGCTTGCTTTCTCACTTTCCTTCTGTGTGTGTGTGTGTGTGTGTGTGTGTGTCTGGTCATATTAAAATAAATGAATGAAAAAATTAAATTTAATTTAAAAAACAATTCTTTAATTTAAAAAAAAAAGAAATCTGGTGGGGTTGGCAGGTGGCACAGTGGTTAAGGTGTTGGACTCCCACATAGTTGACCACAGTTCAAGTGCCAGACCTGGCAGCTCGCTTTCTCACTTTTTCTTCTGTCTCTCTCCAGTTGAATTAAAAATAATAACAAATAAAATAAAATAAATAATTCTTTTAAAAAAATCTGGCATTGAAGTTCACCAATATGTCTGATATGAAGTGGTTTCTCTAAAAGAATTAAATTTAAAAAAGCTTAAAGCCAGGGACCAGCAGATGACACAATAGTTACATCGCTGGACTCCCACATGGCTAATAGCAGTTCAAGCCTGGAGGCTTGAAATTCATGTTGGGCACATGTGTGTGCATGCCCAGGGTCCCAAGAGGAGAATGGAGAGAAGGAGTTGCAGAGCAGCCATCTCTCCTTGGGGATGATTTCTTGTCTTCTGTCTCACTCTGTCTCTCTGGCAAGCACATGTACCTTATAGCAAAAATCTCTCTCCAAAAAAAAAAAAAAAAAAAAAAAAAAAAGCGAAAACCACAATCTCCAAAGTGTTTCCAATAGTGCTGACATTTTTGTAATTACTCCACATAGCAGAATTGAACATTAGCTTTCAGGATCATAACTTGGTTGGAAATAGGGACACAAAATTCAAGAAGTTATATGACATGTAAAATGTAGATACCAAGGTGAAGATCATAAAAGAGGTACCGGTGATGTAAGAATGGTAATAAAATACCATCCATACATTAGAAGAAAAGGAAAAAAGAAATAATGAGACATTGTAAGAGCTATGATAATAAACAGATATTCAGCAAAATCTGATATAGTTTCATAATTCTGAATTAAGTATTATCCAATTAATTAAGAATAAAATAACCACTAAAAATGTTAAAATCCAAACCTATTTTAAGCTCTTTTTTTTTAAAGCAGTAAAAAGTTAGCATTTGCAAGATGCTATGCTATAAATTCAGGAAAAACTATAAAATCCCAAGTATGATCAGTCTTCAGTCATAGTCATATTAAACAGAAATAATCAGAATATGCTGAATAAGAAAAAAGAGAAGGTCAGTTTACTTAAAAAAAAAAAAAAGCAAAGTCATAGCAATTAAAACATATTTTTTGTAGGATACACTAAAAATATTCTTTATACGATAAAATTAAAATGTTCTAATTCATGCAGATGAAGTCATTCTTACCCATGGAAGTAATACTCCCATAATTCTCCTTCCTGTCATCCCTAAAAAGGGACTTCTGGGACTGGTCCAAATGTCCCCATTCCTCCAGGATGAAGGATACAGCCACATCAGCCACATCTTCAATTTTCACCAACTTCTGTAACAGGAGATCTCCACTAAATTCTCATCCCCTATGCTCAAATTTGGAGTGAGAGGAAGAACTGGAAACATTCAGGAAATAAATAGGGCAAGGGACTATGCTTCAGACAAGACAGGAAAGTAGTGGGCAGAAAGGAAACAGACAAAAGGGAATATAGGTACCAACCCAAGGGTGCCTGAGTACTGACTAAAGAAGCAGAACTCTTGATAAAGATTCAGGGTGAAGGCAGCTGTCAGAGAAAAGGTATGGGTCCTCACTGAGGGCAAAGGGGCACCAGCTCACCTGGGACCCAGCTGAGAGAAGTGAAGCTGTCAGCTCCTGGCTGTCTTTCAGGGGAAGGGAAGGAACCTGGAGAACAGGAAGTGCTGAGGGAGGAGAAAAAGAGATTTAGGTGAGAATATCTTTGTCCAGTTCTCATTGCCATCATGTTCCTCTTTGCTCACAACCTACAATGGCCCCCGCTGCACCCAGGTCAAATCCTTCTGTTGGGCTCTAAAGACTCTCTACTTTCTGACCCCTCCCACACTATTCCTCCTTCTCCCCACCCCTTTCCCAAATTGACTCTCTGCTTTGGCCAGTCTAATCCTTGCTGGGTGAGTCCCCTCTAAAGGATGCATTCTGCTTTGCCAAGATCAAATTTATTGATCTCAAAGAACAAAGTCCCTTGTCTTCCAAATGTAGCATGAAGCTGAAGCATTTCCTATATCCCAAGGCTTCTCAAGCTTTAATGTGCAAACGAATCACCTGGAGATCTTGGTACAAGGCAGATTCTGACTTGGGGTGAGGAAAGAACTAGGTGGGTCTTGATATTTTTCATTCCTAACAAGTTCCTCATGATGCTGGTGCTCTTGCTCTTAGTCACACTTGACATTAGTAAGGTCTCAGCCCACAGTCTCTCCCTTCAGAGAATTTCCATGGTTAGTTTATATTCAGTCAAATAAGTCTACTCTCTGTTATATAAACCAGCAGATAAAACAACTCTCGTCTTCAAAAACTTTACTGTCTACTGGGGAGGGCATACATAGGAGCCTGCCTTTCTTTTTTTGTTTTTAAAGAATTATTTTATTTAGCTTTATCTATTTACTTAAATTTGACCAGAGAGGGACAGAGGAGAAAGTGAGAAACCAAGCCACCAGGTCCGGAACTTGAACCGTGGTCAGCCATGTGGGAGTCCGGTGCCCTTAACCACCACGCCACTTGCCAGCCCCAAGCCTGCCTTTCTTACAACAGAATGAAGAGCAATATAATTGAGATTGACTCCAGTTCCCAGAGGAACTCAAAGGCTGGGGCATCTACTGAGTGGAGAGGGGGGCAGTAAGAGCAACAGAAAAGCGTTTCCACAAACAATGACTCTGGGCAGTAGGGGTGAAGGAGGGAGAGGGAGACTTTCCATGTGAAGAATATGTACAATACCTGGAGGATCTCATATGACCCTCTGCTGTCATCTCTGCTTGCTCTTTGAGATCATGGCACAACTGGATCTCACTGTCTATGTGTGCCCTGGTTTGGACAGACCTGCTTGGTATAACTGTCTATTCCAATGGTTTAGACCTTTTGCTATGATCTCCTTAACTCTGGAGATTTACATGTATATGTGCCTTCCTCATTTACAGTGACTAGGAAATAACAAATTAGGACATAAAAAGGAGGAAATAATGGTTTAAGATGAAATCTGAAAACAGAGAAGGGTTCTGAAACCAGGAGTAGTTACAGAGTAAAAAGAGGACTTGAAGAGGGACCAGCAGATGGCCTAATGGTTAATGTTGAAGTCCCATGTAGTCAACTGTAGTTGGAGTCCCAAACCCAGTGGCTTAAACTCACACTGGGAGCGCGTGTGTGTGTACCTAAAATCCTGAGAGGAAAATGGAGGAGAAGGGATTGCAGTGTGGCCATCCCCCCTGGGGGGTGATTTCTCACTTTCTGTTTCTCTTTCTGGCAAGCGCACACACCCTATAGCAAAATCTCTTTCAGAAAAAAAAAAAAAAAAAAGACTTGAAGAAAGTGATGAATATGGTCCCTAAGTGAACAGTAAGTCTGATGAAATGAAGAAACTGTGTAGGGGGGCCGCTGGGTGGCATGGTGGATAAAGGTGTTGGATTCCCACATGGCTGACTGTGGCGTGATTCGAGTCCTAGACCTAGCGGCTTGCTTTCTCACTTTCCCTTTCTCCCTCTCTGTCTCTCTCTGGTCAAATTAAAAAATAATAATAATAACAAATGTAATTAAATACATAAATGAAAAGAAACTGCTTATTAGAGTCTGGTTAAAAGGGAAAGAAGACAAGAAGCACCAAAAAACAAAAGAAGAACCTAATCTGGTAAGACTCTGAAAGTAGATGATCTAAGGAGGATGGCAGTCTGTGCTCAGGGGAACATGGTGATGAAACAAAGACACAACAGTTCAGAATAGGGCAAAGGTACAGATTTAGTCAGACCGCTTGGAGTAAAGCCCAGCTGTGTTACTTAACAGCTGTAACTCTGGACAAATTTAGCCAACCTCTCTAGGCCTCAGTTTCTCAATTTTCTTTCCTTTTTTTTTTTTTTTTTAAGAGATTTTTTCTATAGGATACATGCATTCACCAAAGAGACAGAGAGACAGAAAGTGAGAAATCACCCCCCACCCCCAGGGGACTAGCCATGCTACAATCCCTTCTCTTCCATTCTCTCCTCCTGGGATTTTGGGCATGCATGCACACACACTCAGCATGAGTTTTTGTTTTGTTTTCTAAATATTTATTTATTTATTTCTATTTAATATTATTTTTTAATTTGATCAGAGAGAGAGAGAGAGAGAGAGAGATAGAGAGAGAAAGGAAGCTGCCAGGTCTGGGACTCGATCTGCAGTTAGCCATGTGGGAATCCAGCAACTTTAACCACCACACCACCTGCTGGCCCCAACCCAGTATGAGTTTTAAGCCACTGAGTCCAGGACTCAAATCATAGTCAACTACATGGGAGTCCAGCGACATAACCATTATGCCATCTGCTGGTCTCCAGCTTCTCAATTTCTAACTGAGGATAACAGTAATATCTACTCTACTACATTATTGTAAAAATTAGTTCTTGGTATACCAATAAGATCTACTGGACAAAATTCTAGTTTTTCAGTTTCTTTTTTGAGCAGTTTAAATTTTAAAAAAATTTTTGCTATATGGCATATCTACTTACCAGAGGCAGAGAGAGAAAGAGTAAGAGAGAAAATGAAAGTGAGAAATCATCCCCCAGGAGGGATGGCCATGCCACAATCCTTACTCTTCCAGTCTCCTTTTAGGCTTTGGGCATACATGCACATGAGCCCAGCGTGATTTTCAAGCCACTGGGTCTCGGACTCAAACTCCATAGTTGGTCATGTGGGATCCAACACCTTAACCTCCATGCCACCTGCTGGACCCAAAGCAGTTTTAAATATTTTTGAAATTAGCATTATATAACTTTTATTATTTTTGAAGCCTTCTGAAAAGAAAAGGAAATATATTTTATTTTACAAATATAATAAAACTCACTTTATCTTGTAATTTTAAAAATATTTATTTATTTAATTCCATTTGTTATTATTATTTTTTTAATTTGACCAGAGAAAGAGAGAGAAAGGGAAAGCGTGAAAACAAGCCCCAAGGTCCGGGACTCAAACTATGGTTAGCCATGTGGGAATCCAGCGCCTTTAACCACCATGCCACCTGCCAGATCCATTATCTTGTAATTTCTATACAAGGGGACTTCAAAAAGGTCATGAAAAAATGGAATTAAAGTACAGTTTATTTTAAATGGATTAAAGTATAGTTTATTTTGTTCAAAATATGTAGTTTTTCCATAATGCACATTTTCCAGGAACTATCTGAAGACTCCTCATATGGATCATTAGGACACTTCTGTAAACCTAAGACATAATTTGAAGGCTACCCTTATAGCAAAAGGGTTAGATGCTACACAGAGGAAGCTGAATCCCACCTGGCTGACCAGAGTTTGAGTCCTGGACCCGTCGGCTTGAAAAATACACAGGGGTATGCATGTATGTGCCCAAGATCCTGACAGGATGGAGAACTAGAGGAATAGTATTACAGTGTGATCAGGCCCCACTGAAGGGTGCTTTTTAACTCTCTTCCCTCTCTTATGTGTGCACATGCACCTTCTGGCATTTAGAAAAAAAAAAAGGGGGGGGGGATGAGCAGATGGAATAATGGTTTTGTTACTAGACACTCACGTAGTTGACCATAGTTGGAGTCCTGGACCTGTCAGCTTAAAACTCATGCTGGAAGCCAGCAGATGGCACGGTGGTTAAAGGACTGAACTTTCACATGGCCAACCATGGTTTGAGTCCCAGACCAGGAGTATTGCTTTCTCACTTTCCCTCTCTCTCTCTCTCTGGCTTTCCCTTTCTGGTCAAATTAAAAAATAATAATAATAGGGACCAGTTGGCCTAATGGCTATGTCACTGGATTCCCATGTAGTCAACCACAGCTCAAGTCCTGGACCCGGTGGCTTAAACTCACGCCAAGTGCATGTGCATGCGAGCCGAATATTCTGGGAGGAGAATGGAGAAGGGATTGTGGTGTGGCCATCCCCCCTGTAGTGGGGTGATTTCTCACTTTCTGTCTTTGTCTCTCTCTTTCTGGCAAGTCACGCTCCCTATAGCAAAAACCTCTCAAAAAATAAAAATAAAATAATAAATAAAATTTTAAAAAATAATTAAAAAAAAAAGGGCTGGCAGGTGGCAGGTAGTATGGTGGTTACGGGCATTGGACTCCCACATGGCTGACCCGGAGTTGGCAGCTTGCTTACTTTCTCATTTTCCATCTTTCTCTCTCTCATTCTCTCTGTCCCTATCTGGTCAAATTAAAATAAATAAATAAAATGCATAAAATTAAATACAATAATTCAAACAAACAAAACTCATGTTGGGCATGTGTGCGTGCCCAAAATCTTGAGAAGAGAATGGAGGAGAAAGGATTGTGGTGTGACCATTCCTCCTGGAGGGTGATTTCTTGCTTTCCGTCTCTGTCTCTGTCTCTTCAGTGAGCGCATGTGCCCTATAACAAAAATCTCTCTTAAAAAAAAAAAAAAAGGGACCAGCTGATGGCCTAATGAGTACATTGCTGGATTCCCACATAGTCAACTGTGGTTCAAGTTATGGATCCAGCGGCTTAAAAATTATGCTGGGCATGTGTGTGCGTGTGTACCCAAGATCCCAAGAGAAGAATGGAGGAAAAGGGATTGCGGCGTGGCCATCCCCCTGGGGGGTGATTTCTCATGATCTGTCTGTCTCTCTCTATCTTTCTGATGAGCACATGCGTCCTATAGCATAAACCACTCCAGAAAAAAAATAGTAGAAAAGAAAACTCATTTGCTGCAAAGAGAAGAAAATGTACAGAGGAACACGTTCACTCTTATTAAGCAATTCAGAAGAAGATACAGAAAGAGAGCAACACTCTGTAGTGATAATGATGAACTGTAATATAAGAGAAATCTGGGGCCAGCAGGTGACGTGGTGGTTAAGGGCACTGGATTCCAGCATGGCTGACCGCAGTTTTTGTCCTGGACCTGGGGACTTGCTTTCTCACTTTCTCTCTCTCTCTCTCACTCAGTCCCTCTCTGGTCATATTAAAATAAAATAAATAAAGTTAGATAAAATAATTTTTTTAGAAATTATTTTAGAAAATAATTCTTTTTTTTTTAGAATTATTTTATTTAGCTTTATTTATTTATTTTATTTTAATTTGACCAGAGAGGGACAGAGTGAGAAAGAGAGAGAGAGGAAAAGTGAGAAAGCAAGTTCCCAGATCCGGGACTTGAATAGTGATTGGCCATACAGGAATCCAGCACCTTTAACCACCACGCAACCTGCTGGCCCCAAATAAAATAATTCTTAAAAAAAGAAAAATAAAAGAAATCTTACAATGAGTCTTCACACTAGATAAAATTTCTCAAGCCCAAGAATCAATAATGAACAATATATTTTTAATTTTAAAGAGGAAGTAAGGCCTTCTCATCCAGAAAGTCACTCAACAAAAAAGACTTCATCACAGTGTTTCATAACAAAATCCTGGACCATTCCATTTTGCTAGAAGGACCATATGTGTGACAGTATTCTCCTGTCTTTTGGGATGTTTGTATATCAAAATGTACTTGATACAAAATGGACATGAATTATTATTAAGATTCTTAAAAAGTTGTTTTTTGGGTGCTCGCAGGTGGTACAATAGTTAAGGCACTGAACTCCCACATGGCTGACTGCAGTTTGAGTCCCAGACCTGGTGGCTTGCTTTCTCACTTTCCCTTGCTCTCTCTGTCTGTCTCTGTCTCTCTCTAGTCAAAATAATAATAAATAATAATAATAATAAAATTAAAATGAAGTAATTATGTAAAAAGTTGTTTTGCACTATTGTTTGATTTTTCTGTAAATCATTCATAAAATGACTTAACAATATAAAGAAATAAAAAAAGATTCATAGGCCCTAGACAATAGATGTTGAGGACTATTTTCTTAGTATGTGGAGGGTTAAATGAATTCACACAGATAAAATGCTTAGAACAGGGGTTGGCAAGTGCCTTGGTGGTTAAGGGTGCTGGATCCACAGGGCTGACTGCAGTTCAAGTCCCGGACCTTGCTTTCTCACTTTCCCTCTTTCTCTCTCTCATTCTGTCCCTCTCTGATCAAATTAAAATAAATGTGACATAAAATAACTCTTTAAAAAATTTTTTTTAAAAGGTTAGAACAGGTTCTGAAGATAATACATTATTTAAGTAATAGTTGCTGCTGTTGCTGCTGCTGTCATTTTACCACAGTAACAGGAAAAATGGAAAAAGGGCAGTAGGGAATGTCAGGGCAGACCTGATCACTAAATGGCACCTAGATGAAAGCCTAGAATCAAAGAGAAGAAATACAGTCCCTTATCCACAATTCTGAAATCTCAAAACTCTCACTACTAAAGGGTTTTTTCTTCATTATGTTAGGTAATGAACTAAATTGATAGAAAAACCTGACCTGATGTGAGGCTATGCATTTGATTTACTATAAATATGCATACAATTCATGATAGGAATATTAGTATGTATAATTATGAGTTTCACCTCAAATCCTGATGCTAAGGTAATGGACAGTATTTAAATCATATTATTTACTAAATCTGCAAAATTCTGAATTCTAAAATATCCTGATACCAAGGGTTTCTGATTAGGGATTATGGACTTGTGGACATATATCATAATGAATATGACATTTAGCTGTTTTCTTTTCTTCCTTGATGTATCTAATACAGGTAATAAAACTGTAAAGGGGGTTAAGAAAAGAAAGGAAAAGAATAATGCTCTAGAGGTCATTCAAATAAGATTTTTTTAAAAATTATTTTATTTAGCTTTATTTATCCATTTATTTATTTATTTTTAAAATTTATCCAGAGAGGGACAGAGTGAGAGAGAGAGTGAGAGAAGGAAAGTAAGAAAGCAAGCCGCCAGATCCGGGACACAGCCATGTGGGAGTCCAGCGTCCTTAACCACCACACCAGCTGGTGCCCCCCCCACCAATAAGATTTTAAGATTTAACTATAAATGAATGCAATTAGGAACTAGACAGCTTTTTTGATACAAGTATTAAGACAACAAAATCTACGAGGTAGAGATGAAAAACTATTGAAGATTGTGTTATTTTTGTACTCAGAGTTGTCTTCATTTGCAATTAATAGCTTTGGAATAAAATTGTGGTAGAGTTCATAGCAATCCTGTAAGATGACCTTTCTCTTAATGCCAGAGACTCAACTCCAGGTCCTAATCTCCAGACCCTGCTGGATATGCAGAGAGGCTGCCCAGCCTCAAGTTCTCTCTTACGGCTACCACTTCCCCTCGTAGCTGCTCTCTACATGTCGCTTCTGTCAAATGGCTGAACCTCACCATTTTCCTCCAGCAGATGAGGCTTCTGTGGGTCTTCTTCAGGCTGGGTGTCTGCAGATAGGAGCTGGTGACTGAAGGACTCTTGTACTGCTCCAGGTGGTACCATCTGAGGAAGCACTTCAGGACATGCAACAATCTAACAACCAAAACCACAAGCAATCAGAACAGTTACAAAGAAGACTATAAAAGAATCCAGCATTCATTCCCTTGCCAAATATTTAATGTATGTCTACAGTGAGCCAGGCACTTAAACAGAGTGGCTCATAAACTCAGTTTACTTCTAGTTAGAGAAAAGTTTCATTAAACACATCAGCACAAAAATAAATACATAATTACAAACTGCTGTACATTACAAAGGAGAACTTGGCACCATGAGACCTACTTTAGACTGGAGGCCAGGAAAGATTTTCCTGAAGTATCACGTAAGTAAACACCAAAAGGAAAAGAAGTCAGCCAGGAGAAAATAAAGAGAAGTGATTCAGGCAGAGAACAACAGCAAATACTCCCAGGCATAAAGAAGGTGTTTGGTACCATCAAGGAACAATAAAGTGGCCAGGTGTGTTAAGTTTAGCGAAATGGGGAGAGGTGAGAAAGGAAATTCAGAAGGTCAGGGCACTCTTGAAGCCACACTAGGAGAAACCAACACTAAGACTTAAACTAGTTCATGTTGATTTCTACACATATCCACCTTCCTGTTCTTGGCTCTTGCTCAACTCCAGAGTATACACAATTATTCTGCCACAACCACTCTCTAGAATCTGCCTATTCTAGAAGGTACTTGCTTAGTACCAGCACACTGGAAAGTATTAGGATCCTGCACTAAGACAGAGTTGTTACCCCTTTCCTCCCCCTTGGGTTTTAAAACTCTTGAAATTTTGGGACCAGCAAATGGCATAATGGTTACATCATGGGACTCCCATGTAGTCAACTGCAGTTTAAGTCCTGGACATAGGGGTTTAAAACTGATGCCGGGTGCGTGTGTGTGTGCCCGAAATCCCAAGAGGAGAATGGAAAAGGGATTATGGCATGGCCATCTCCCCTGGGGGAGTGATTTCTTGCTTTCTGTGTCTCTATCTCTGTCTCTCTGGAGAGCACACATGCCCTGTAGCAAAAAGTTCTCTTTAAAAACAAAAACAAACAAACATGACACATGTGCATGTGTGCCCAAAATCTTGAGAGGAGAATGGAGGAGAAGGGATTGCAGCATGGCCATCCCCCCTGGGGGATGATTTCTTGCTTTCTGTCTTTCTACCTCTCTATGTCTCTCTGGAAAGTGCACATGCCCTATAGCAAAATCTCTCAAAAAAAATTTGTTTTTAATTAATAAAAGTTAAAAAAAAAAAAAAAAAGAGGCATCTGCAAAACAGTTGTGGCAAAAACCACTCAGGCTGGAAGTCTGAGTGTCCTTCTGGACTTGAACAGGAGTTAAGATGATTCAAAGCATGCTAAAGGGCATTCAGCACCAAAGGAACAAAGTAGCCCTTGAAGCCCACTGAGATGAGGATGGAGGAACCCAGGAGGAGCAGAGATAGAGCCCAGAAAAACACTTGCAAGAGACAGAACTGCTTGGAGATAAAGCTGAGGAACAATCCAGAAGATACCAGAAGTCAGCAAACAAAGAGGGCTGTGGAAGCCATTGGGAAAATCCTTTCTATGGGCCTAAAATCCCTAACTGCCACCAAGAACTGATTTTTCTCTGTGCCCCTTCCAAAGAAGGGCTACGCATTACAATGAGAGATGTGATGTCTGCTGTAAATTTTATTTTTAAAATCCTTTTGGGGGACCAGCAGATGGTGTAATGGTTACATCACTGGATTCCCATGTAGTTGACCATGGTTTAAGTCCAGGACTGAGCAGCCTAAAACTCACACTGGGCACATGAGCATGAGTGCCCAAAATCCCAAGAGGAAGATGGAGAAGGGACTGTGGCATGGCCATCCCCCCCAGGGGGTGTGTGTGATTTTTCACTTTCCTTCTCACTGTCTGTCTCTTTCTCTCCCCCACCTCCCTGGCAAGCACACACACCATAAGGCAAAAACCTCTTTTAAAAGAAAATTGTTTTGGATTTAAACTACGCTTTTTGTGGTTTTCTTTTTTAGAGGTTTTTCT
This sequence comes from Tupaia tana, assembly GCA_026018925.1. Classification (NCBI taxonomy): domain Eukaryota; kingdom Metazoa; phylum Chordata; class Mammalia; order Scandentia; family Tupaiidae; genus Tupaia; species Tupaia tana. Next base: position 49,309,105 of record JAKSZU010000016.1, on the reverse strand, counting down.
GTTTTTGCTATAGGACACATATACTCACCAGAGAGACAGAAAGCAAGAAATCACCCCCCAGAGGAGATGGCCACACTGCAATTCCTTCTCCTTCATTATCCTCTTGGGATCTTGGGTACACACACACACACACACACACACACGCCTGGCATGAATTTTAAGCCACTGGGTCTGGGACTCAAACTGCAGTCAACTACATGAGAGTCCAGCAACATAACCATTATGCCATCTGCTGATCCTGCTTTTGAATATTTACTTCTATAAGACAGTAGTGTGTCCATTAGTGTCACAAATCAGGTTAGGATAAGGGATAATGGATGTTACTTTGTCCCCTGATGATAGCCATCTGTAGGACGATCTCTCAGGGTCTGACCATGGGTCAGCATAAACCCGCTCCACTGCAATGTGTATCATGGAGTGAGCTACCTCAGCTCAAGAGCCTGAGGGTGTTCTGGAACACTTAAGGATCCTTTACCCAGAGGGTAGGAACCATGAGACTAGAACCTCACACTTAAATGCAATGTGAGAAATTCTTGAAATAGCTTCAAATTCTTGTAAGCCTATGATGTCATGATCTTTGTTTCTCTGGTATAAGAAAATAAAGTTTAGGAGAGTGTGTACCTAGTAGCAAGGGGAAGATGGTGGTCAGTCTATACATGAGTATAGGAAAGGATAAGAAAATATAGTAACATAAAGATATCAACAGTCTCAGCAATAGTACCAACAGAATTTTAGGAGTGGTGGAAAGTAATTCTAAAGTTCATAAAGGGAAAAAAAAAAAAAAACTGAAAATATTAGGAGAGGGTAAGGGCAGCAAACCTACCAGACACCAAATGATTTTAGAGTTCAAATAATTAAAACACTGATACATGGACAGTAAGATGAATACATGAAGAAATTTCACATGATAAAGGTGAGCTTTTTATTTCCCAGTTTTGTTTGTTTGTTTTTGTTTCTGTTTTGCCTTAGGGCGCTTGCCTGCCAGAGAGACAGAGAGAGAGAGACAAAGTGAAGGGGAAAATGAGAAATCACCCTCCAGGAGGGACGACCATACCGCAATCCCTTCTCCTCTATTCTCCTCCTGGGATCTTGGGCACACTCGCACACGTGCCCAGAATGATTTTCAAGCCACCAGGTCCAGGACTTGAGACGCAGTTGGCCATGTGGGAGTCCAGAGTCATAACTGCTACATCACCTGCTGGTCCCGATAAAGATGAGATTTTAATTAAGAAGCAAAAAAAATAAGATTACTATAAAAGTTGCTGGAGCAACTAGATAAAGATCTGGGAAAAAATTAAGTTGTAACCACACCCTATGCTAAAATAAATTCTAGATGTAGCAGTCATTTAAAGCGTAAAAAAAAAAAATCAGTGGATAAGGCGTAATGGCTATGTCACTGGACTCCCATGTAATTGACCACGGTTGGAGTCCCAGACCCAGTGGCTTAAACTCACACCAGGCGCATGTGCATGCGTGCCCAAGATCCTGAGAGAACAGAGGAGAAGGGATTGCAGCGTAGCCATCCCCCCGGGGGTGGGGGGGTGATTTCTCACTTTCTGTCTCTGTCTCTCTCTGTCTTTCTGGCCTGCACATGCGTCCTATAGCAAAAACCTCTTCAGGGAAAAAAAAAATCTGTGTGCATGTTTTAAAACATGTCATATACATAAGCTGCCTTCAGAGCTGGCAGGTGACATGGTAGTTAAGGGCACTGGACTACCACATGGCCGACCACAGTTCGAGTCCCGGACCTGGTGGCTCACTTTCTCACTTTCTCTCCCTCTCACTTTGTTCCTCTCTGGTCAAATTTAAATAAATAAATGAATAAGTAAGTTAAGTAAAATAATTCTTTTAAAAAAACATGTCATATACATATATACTTACATATAGAATACAGTACATCTCTGCAAGTATATATAAGTATCATGGAGCAATGCTGCCTCTAATGAGGTGAACTAGGCAGTAAGAAAATTAGGGAGGGGAGGAAAACTTACTTTTCATTACAACCTTATGTACCTTTTTGAATTTTATATTATAGCTTTCAAAAAATAAATACAATAATTTTTAAAATAGGTAACATTTAAGATTGTCTCCTTCAGGTTAACATATTGGACATTGCTTCTCTTTGCTGGTGTAGCAGGAAATCTCCAAACGTACCTAATCCCAGGAGAATAAAAGAATATGAATGAAGCAATAGAGGGCTAAGATTCTCACCCCTGCTCAGCAACTCCTTAACTCTTTCCTCTCCTTCCTAATTTTTTGTGTCTCCTCTTTGACTCACCTGTTGTCTGCGTTCCTCAAGTTCTCGCTGTATATTTTCTACCACAGCCACAGCTTCTTCTCCACTTTCTGGGTGATGTTCTCTCACCCAGGCCTGGAACTCTTCTGGCAAAATGGTCAGGAATTGCTCCAGCACCAGCAGCTCCAAGATCTGTTCCTTGGTGTGCAACTCTGGCCTCAGCCACTCACAGCAAAGCACCCGAAGTTGGCTGAGAGCCTCCCGAGGTCCTGATGCCTCATGGTACTGGAAGTGCCTGAAGCGTTGGTAAAACGTCTCAAGCGCTGGTGGACTATACTCCTGCATCCAGGTGCAGTCTTCTTCTTCCACCTTCACTATTAGAAGGTCTTCCTGCTCCTGTGAAGTCTCAGCTGGAGGGTCTAAGTCTATAACTTCCCGGGATTCTGTCATTATCATTCCAACTCAGAGGGAAGTATCTGGAGGCTGGGTGTGTTACACTGACCCAGTTTGTTTTCTGCTCTTTAAGATCTTCTGAAGGACACTTTCAGTAGTGCACAACCTACTGATATACTGGGAATCATTATTAGGAAAGAGAGGTGGCAAAGAGGACATCTACAATAAAGGTATCTACTCAACGATCTACCTAAAAATATGGACCATAATGTAGTCTTCATTCCACTCATAAAGTGATTACTAATAGAGAAGACCTCCAACAGTAAAAAAATAATAAAATAAAATTTAAAGAAGAGCCCTAAAAATCCGACATCAGGGCCAATCTAAAATGTAAAAGGAAGCCATAAAAGTCTGACATCAGTTTTAGAGGCGAAGAACTTTACATTTCATATAAATAATGCAATAAGACTCACTAACTAGACCAGATGCAGCCGCTCCTTCTGTCTGCCATAAACCAAACTTAAGTCAGAAGAGGTGAGAAAAACATGATGGCCAAAACTGGTTCTACCCTTCAAGTCACAAGAGCTTGGCGGCCCAACAGGAGACATTGCTGGTTCCGATAAGAAGCAGGGTTATTAATACTGATTTGGACCTGGATTCCTCAGAATCGCCTCTGACCCCAAGACATCGAGACCGGCCCAGTCAAGGGTAGGGACAGGACCCCTGTCTGGACACAAAGCCCTAATTCCGTCCCTCAAAGCCCCGTTCCCAGGAGCAGTCCTGGAAGCTCAAGTTCCTCACAGCCAAGGATGGAAAGATGAGGCTCGTCTCAGAAACCGAGAGAAAACCAAACCCGACACTTCCCCACACTTCTCCGCCGGAAGTAAGCAAGTCCAAGCTTTCCCTGTCCAACAGGGGTAAACCATAAATCCCACCCCCGAGAGCACTTCCGAGTCCTCTCTAGGAATCCCGGAGGCCCTCGCCTCGCAGCGGGCGGGAAGTGTCCCCCTAAGCCCCGCCCTCGCGGGGGATACAGACCAATCCGGAAGAGATGGGGCGCGGGCCCGGAATCCCAGCCCTCACTTCGTCATGCCCAGGCCACCCAAAACTGCAGGTAGAGTCACCAAAGCGGGTGAGAAAACGAAACCCCGCTCTTCCCCCCTCCACCCAAGAGCCATATTTAAACAGTCTGAGTTTCTCTCCTTTCCTTGAAGTGGGGACAGGGGGCGGGATCCTAAGTGTCGGGAGTGGTTGCTAAGGCAACAGTTGCTAGTGTCTGATTGGCCGTGGAGCTTACGCCTCCCTCCCCCGAAGCGCTCTGCGCCCCAATTTGTAATAGGTCCATACCTTTCCACAAGTCTGCAACCCTCACTTATCTTTGATTTTGGACTCTTCAGTTTTTCGCTCGAATCTTTCCCACTCCTCCCACTCCCTCTCCAAACACACCCACCTCTTTACAACCGCAGACAGCTCACAGGGGCGAAATCGCCAACGTCAGACCCAAGAGTCGCAGTGCCCTGTGGCTGCTGGTACTACATCTCCCATGAAGCCCCGCGCGCGCCACCGTGCAATCTAGCCAATACGGCCGCGGCTCTCGTAGCAGCCTCGGTCTTGCGGGCCTATCAGAATGCAGCGGGTCAGGGAAGCTTATCCTTGGGCGCCCAGCGTAAAGGCCGCGTGTAGGAGAACCGGTCGGCTTCCTGGCTGGGCAGAGAAGGACCGGACCTGTCAGTCCCCGCCAAAAGAGCGGTGTTGCAGACGTTGGCCTTCCGTAATCGAGGGCGGTCCAGCGTTAAAGATTCCTCACTTGCGTATGGTGTATAGTTTTCCAAAAACTTTGCTGGTTACAAGCTATTGGACAGCGAGCATAAGAGTCACTATCCTCAGGCCAGCCCAGTGGCGTAGTGGTTCGGGTAGGTGGATCCCATAAGGTGGTTCGAGTCCCAAACCGGCGGCTTGAAAAACAATAGGCGGATTCGTGTGCATCTGCAAAATCCCAAGAGTAGAGTGGAGGAAGAGAAAGAATTGCAGTGTGAGCATCCCCTTGGGGGGAGGGTGTTTTTGTTTTGTTTTTGAGTGAGAGCGGTTTTTGCTACAGGGTGCGTGCACTCGCCAGAGAGACAGAGACAGAGGAGACAAAGTGAAAAATCCACACACGGGGCAGGGGTGTGTGGACAGAGACGGCCATGCCACAAACCCTTCTCCATGCTCTTCTTGGGACTTTGTTGGGCATGCACACACACCTGCCAGTGAGTTTTAAGCCTCTGGGTCCAGGACTCTAACCACTGTCAACTCCATGAGAGTCCAGCGATATAACCATTATGCCATCTGCTAGTCCCAGGGGATGCTTTTTTTCACTCCCACCCAATCCCTGCCCCTGTGAGTATACATGCCCTATACCAAAGACTACCAAAAAAAAGGTCTCATGTTATTTAAATGACTTCTCTAAAACCATATCTTAACCTTTCCGCAAAACAAGGTTTAAGTGTTCCATAGGGCAAATTCACTTGTTCACTTGTCAGGGAGAGACAGAGACAGTGAGAGGGGAAGTGAGAAATCACCCCCCCCAGGGGGGATGGCCACACCATAATACCTTCTCCACTATTCTCTTCCTGGGATTTGGGGCATGAGTGCACACATGCCTGGCACTATTTTCAAGCCACCAGCTCCAGGACTCGAACCACAGTAGCCATGTGGGAGTCTAGTACAGTAACCACTATGCAACCTGCTGGCCCCAAGTTTTCCAACTTCTAGTCCATAGTTTTCTGTAGTAAGTCACTCAAAGTTGAGCTAAATAACTCTCCAAGTTGTCCCTAAAGTAAAGATTTGGAATAAAAACTGTAAGCCAATACAAGAATAGAGAGTTAGGTATTGCTATTCTGTTCCAGTACCAGCCCTGCCATATACTAGCAGTGTAAACTTTGGGTAAATTCATTATTTTCTTTGGTTTTCAGTTACTGGCACTAGGTTTGTTGTGAAGACTGGGATATAGTCCTTCAGAGTTTTTTTGGTTTTTGAGAGGTTGTTTTGTTTTGTTTTTTGGTTTGTTTGTTTGTTTGTTTGTTTGTTTTTTTGCTATAGGGTGCATGCATTCGCCAGACAAAGAGAGACAGAGAGACAGAAAGTGAGAAATCACCCCCCAGGGGGGATGGCCATGCCACAATCACTTCTCCTCCATTCTCTTGGGATCTTGGGCACACACGCACACGTACCTGTTGTGAGTTTTAAGCCACCCAGTCTGGGATGCAAACTGCGGTCAATTACATGGGAGTCCAGCGACATAGTCATTATGCTAACTGCTGGTCCCAGAGTTATTCTTTTTTTTGAGAGAGATTTTTGCTATAGGGCATGTGCATTCACCAGAAAGACAGAGAGAGACAGAGACAGAAAGTGAGAAATCACCACCAAGAGGGGTGGCCCCCTTGGCCTCCATCCTCCTCTCAGGACTTTGGGCATGCACAAACATGCACCCAGCATGAGTTTTAAGCCACCAGGTCTGGGACTTGAACCATAGTCAACTATATGGAGCTCCAGCAACTTAACCATTATGCCATCTGCTAGTCTCCCATCAGAGTTCTTAGGGCATAACAAGTGCTCAATAATGGTCATGTTCATTATGAATTGTACTGTGCAGAATGGGATGGGCAAAGTGTCTGGGAGGTAGAAAGTGAAGAAGGCTGGGTAATTTTCCTTGATTATTCTGTGGGATAGGAGAATTGGTGGTAGCTCTTAGTTCTTTCTCCTTCTTTTACACTAGAATATCACCTTCCACTGCCTACTTTTTAAAAAAATTTTAGTGGACCCTGCTTACAATGATCTTTTTTTTTTTTTTTTCATTTAAAGCTACAGAAAAGTCTGCACATAAACAAGGCATTTAATTCTTTTTTTTTTTTTTTTTTTGAGAGGTTTTTCGCTATAGGGCGCGTGCGCTCGCCAGACAGACAGAGAGAGACATAGAGACAGAAAGCGAGAAATCACCCCCCAGGGGGGATGGTCACGCCGCAATCCCTTCTCCTCCATTCTCCTCTCGGGATCTTGGGCACGCATGCACACGCGTCCGGTGTGAGTGAGTTTTAAGCCACCGGGTCCGGGACGCGCGAACCGCGGTCGACTACGTGGGAGTCCAGCGACATAGCCATTACGCTAATTGCTGGTTCCCAACAAGGCATTTAATTCTGATAATAAAAATACCCCCTCACAAACAGCAAAGGTGTCCAGTCAGATTCTACAGTGTGCTTATGTTGTATCACATTCTATCCATGGGAGTATTTTCTTGCAAGTCTGTAGGATTAATGTCAATTCTTTCTGGAAATAGTAACTTCTCACAAATTGCTTCTTTGATCCGTAAATGCTGTGATATTTCATTAGGTTCCGTGAAGAGGGAAAGTGGAACAGGCATTAAATTAGCAATTTTGGTCTCTCATGATGTTTATTCTTCTAACATGTAGGTCTTGTCAGCCTCATGGTAGAGTCTTGTATCATTCATCCTGATAAACACCCCATCAATTCTCAAGAAAAACCGCAACAGCAGGAAAAAGCTAGAAGGCATTACTCTAATTTTCACACTCAGGCATGAAACTCCATAATCATGAAGTTTATCCTCAGACAAGAGAACTTCTTAACCTTTAACTTAAGAGATTCTCCAGAGACCAGCAGATGGCATAATGGCTAAGTCGCTGAACTCCCATGGAGTCGACTGTGGTTCGAGTCCCGGATCTGCTGGCTTAAACTCATGCTGGGCACGTGTGTGTGCATGCCCAAGATCCCAAGAGGAGAATGGAGGAGAAGAGATTATAGTGTGACCATCTGCCATGGGGAATGGGGTTGATTTCTTGCTTTCTGTCTCTTTGTCTCTCTGGTGAGCACACATGCCCTATAGCAAAAATCTCTTCAAAAAAAAAAAAAAAAAAAAAAGATTCTCCAAGTAATGTCCCTTATAATCTGTAGTATAGGTCCAATCATATGGTTTAATAAGCTCTTTGGAATATTTGCCCTCCATCCTTCTTTCCTGCCACTCTTAGCACAGGCTACTTTAAGCATCCTTTGGTAGTTATTCACACATCTTAACACATCTGTGACATTGAACTCATACCAAAGCCAGTGCCATGTTGGATTCTTAAAACATTGCTTCTAAACATCATTTCAGGGAGCTACAGCATATTCAGTTCACAGCTAACTTCTCCATATCCGCTAACTTCTCCACATCCACTGACTTCATGATGTGCGTCTTGGCTGTCATCTGTTTTCAGGGCCCAAAGGAGAAGTCTTGGTGGTTGCTCTGGAAGCCATGGGTCATCAAGGCCTCAGATGCTCAGCAGGCATGATGGTAGCAGTGGCGGCAGCCTGGCTTCTCGCTCTTCTCCCTCTGCCTTGTGGCTACCTTCTACTGTCTCTGTATAACCTAAGGGCTTCTCAGAAACGTATATAATGTATCTGTATAATGCATAATGTTAAGGCTTGACTTGTATCCCCATGAAATTGATATGTTGAAGTCCTAACCCCCAGTACCTATGAAGGTAACTTTATTTAGAGAAAAGGTCTTTACCAAATTAAAATGAGGTTAATAGTGGGGCCAGCAGGTGGCATGGTGGTTAAGACACTGGACTCCCACCATGGTGTCAAGGACCTGGTGACTTGAAGATCATGCTGGACACACACACATGCATACCCAAAATCCTGAGAGGTAAATGGAAGAGAAGGGAATAGTGTAGCCATCTGCCATGGGGGGAGGGTTGATTTCTCACTTTCCTCTCTCTCCAGTGAGTGTATGCAGCCTATGGCAAAAACATTTTAAAAATGAGGTTATTAATATGAGCCCTAATCTACTGGTGTCTGTATAAAAAGGGAAAATTTGGAGACAGACCATGCATACAAAGAGATTGTCATATGAAGATGAAGGCAGAGATTAGCATTCTAGCCAAAGAATGCCAGAAATTTGCTAGCAAACCAATGTGAGCCAGAAGAGATGCAATAAGACATGAGCAGATTCTTCCTGTGAGCCTTGGAAGCAACCAGTCCTGTAGGCAACATAATCTCACACATCTAGCCTCCAGAACTGAGACAAAAATGTCTGCTGTTTAAGCCACCCAATTTGTGATGCCCTTGTTACTACAGCCTAGCTGTTCCACATTACACCCTTCAACCACCTGCATACACCTCCCTGTAAAGAAGGGCAGGGACCCACTTACTTATTTTTTATAATTATTTAATTTATTATTATTATTATTAGTAGTAGTAGTAGTAGTAATTTGACCAGAGAGAGAGAAAGTAAGAAAGCAAGCCACCAGGTCAGGGCTTGAACCCTGGTTGTCCACATGGGAGTCCAGCTCCCTTAACCACCACATCAGCTGCTGGCCCCAAGGGACCCACCTATTTCTGTGGGTGGTGGGTGCTCAGTAGATATTCGACAGTTGAAAGCCCACTGGGTGCTCTGCAATGCGCCAGGGAGGTGTTATGGCATAGACCAACAATACGTAAATTTGGAGACTAGCAGTTGGTGTAATGGCTATGTTGCTGGATTCCCATGTGGTCAACCGCAGTTTGAGTCCCAGATCCGGTGGCTTAAACCCACGCCAGGTGTGTGTGCATGCGTGCGCCCAAGATCCTGAGAGGAGAATGTCTTTCTGGCAAGTGCACGCACCCTATAGTAAAAATCTCTAAAAAAGTTAAAATAAAAATTAAAAAATTAAAAATACATAAATTTGACTTTATGCATTTTTGGGAATAGACGCACAGTAGGAGGTCAAGTGGGTTTCTTGAATGAGTGAACAAACAAGGTAGCTTTAGGCAAAACTATATATACAATAAATCAATATGGAAGCGGTAGAAGACGAGCCTGAGTGCTGGAGTTTGAAATGGTCACGCTGGTCTCATTCATCAAGGCACCAGCGACTTAACATCCGGCAAGACACAATTCTGTTGAGCCTCAGTTTCCACATCTTTGTGAAGATCAGAAGCGGTAACATTTGACGTACATGGCTGCACTTAAAAATATTTATTTTTTCTCAACCCTAAAAGTTCTCTGCGCCCGCGCTTGGCCACCTGCTCGGAAGCCCGCAATTTTCTTGGACTGACTGCGGGAAGTGGTCCAGGACTGGCATCCGCCGGCGGAGCGAGAACAGTAAGCCACCGAGACGCAACTCACTCCTCCGGAGCGGCTAGAGAGACCCAGGAAGTGCCTGAAGTGGGCACCGCAGTTAGCCGGCGACGCACTTCCTTCCTGGATTTTTCACTTAGTTCTTTTGGGTCTCAGGATTAAGCAGGTTCTAGAAGCAAGAACTGCGCTAGGAGGGAGAGCGGATTTGGAGACAGTACAGTGGTGCGCCCCTGCTCTACGGAGAGCTGCTGAGTACTTTGGGTTTACGCTCATCTCATCTGAAAGCAAGACTTGGGGGAAGTCAGCTCATGCCGGAGAAAGATGAATTGGAGCTTGATCGCCCCGAGGAGCGGCAGTGACGGCAAGGTGGAAGCCTGGATGATGGCTGCGAGGTCCAGGGCCGCCACGCCGCCCCCACCGGAGAAACTTTTGGTAGTGAAGGTGGAGGACGACTCAACCAGAGGTGGGGAGTCAGACCAGTCTGGGGCTTGGCAGGACCCCGAAACTTCTCGACAGCATTTTAGGCAGTTCCGTTACCAAGAGGTGGCTGGACCTGAAGAAGCACTGAGCCGGCTCAGGGAGCTTTGCCGTCGGTGGCTAAGGCCAGAGATGCACTCCAAAGAGCAAATCCTGGAGCTGCTGGTGCTGGAGCAGTTCCTGACCATCCTGCCCGAGGAGATGCAGGCCTGGGTGCGTGAGCACTGCGGGGAGAGCGGGGAGGAGGCTGTGGCCGTCGTGCGGGCCGTTCAGAGAGCGCTGGATGGGACCTCATCCGAGGTGAGCAAGCACTGGTGGGAGTGTGAGGGATACTCAGTCTCAGACGTTCTTTCCTTCCTTATTTCTTTTTGTGTAATGTGTGTGAACTTTCTTTCCTTCCCTTGGAAATCCGTTTAAGAAATAACCCTAATTACAGACCTCCACATAGAACCAACACCGATTACTGTTTATGCACGTAAGACACCTCATTTTACCAGACTGAGAAAGATGTCAATATAAAAATAAAGTGACTTCATGTCCTTAAACTACTTATTTTAGAACAGTGGTTCCTCACTACTTGGAACGTGAGGATCCATTTTTTTTTTAATGGTTTGGCGACATAACAATAGTGATTTTCCTTTTTTATTTTTCGATCTACAAACATTTCCTTGTAATCCATGAAGAATTTGCAGTGCAGCACTGGTGGGCTTTCAGCAAAAGCAGATTCAGTATAATTCGTTGTAATTCATAAAATACCGTGGTACGTTAAATAATTAGCCTTGTTTCACTGAGGGACAGCCAGTATACCTAATTCTGCACTTTTTGTTTCTTGTTATTTCATCCCTTTTAGTTGCTGCTGGACCAAACAATGTCACAACTAACTGTAATAGATTTTTTGGTAATTATTTTATTTAACTTTATTTATTTACTTACTTAACTAATTTGACGAAAGAGGGGCTGAGAGAGAGAATGTGAGAAAACAAGCTGCTAGCTCAAGGACTCCAACCGTTGTCGACCATGTGGGAGTCCAGCATCCTTAACCACGGTGCCACCTGCTGACTCCAGTAGTTTTTTTTTTAATTATTTTATCCAACTTTATTTATTTCAATTTGATGGGGAAGGTGCACAACTGAGAATTAGAAATTTAATGTGACAGTGTTAAGACATTGGCAGAAACGTGATCTTGGTAAATTGCTGTTATTTAGGATTTTTACTGATGACTTATTGTTTGTCTTGTTTTTTGTTTTTTAAAGAATTACTTATTCCATTTTTTTTTAAAGAATTATTTTTATTTATTTATAATTTTTGAACAGAGTGGGACAGAGTGAGAGAGTGTGAGAGAAAGTGAGAAGACAAGCTGCCAGGTTCAGGACTTGATCCGTGGTTAGCCATACGGGAGTCCAGCGCTTTTAACCACCATGCCACCTGCCAGCCCCCTGATGACCTTTCATATTGTTGAACATAACTCCATATTGCTTTTCTGTTAAAACCATAAAAGGGCATTTTATCAACACCTTTAAACAGCTGATCAGAGTTCTCCAACTTTGGTTTTAAAGGTGGGAAGAAAGGAATGTCATTGGGATAAGTAACATATTGACTTTCTCACACCACTTGGGGCAGGTGTTATTTATTTATTTACTTATTTGGTGAGAATTATTTTTACTTGGTGCTGGCAGGTGGTGTGGTGGTTAAAGGTGCTGGATTCACACATGGCCGACTTGTGGTTCGTTCGAGTCCCGGACCTGGCGGTTTGCTTTCTCACTTTATTTCTCTCTCTGTCTTTCTCACTCTGTCACTCTCTGATCAAATTTAAATAAATAAATAAAGTTAAACAAACTTTTAAAAAGAATTATTTTTATTTAAATCTATTTTTAAAAATTTGACCAGAGGGACCAGCAGGTGGTGTGGTGATTAAGGCGCTGGACACTCCCATATGGCCAACGACGGTTCAAGTCCTGGACCTGGTGGCTTGCTTTCTCACTTTCTCTCTCTCTCTCTGTGTCTCTCTCTGGTCAAATTAAAATAAATGAATAAATAAATTAAAAAAAAAATTTGACCAGAGATGGAGAGAGGATTCCCAGTACTTTGTTTCCAAAGAATATCTTGAAAGATTCCCTCTGTATCTTTTTTTTGAGATTTTTAGTATAGGGCACACGTGCTCACTGGAGAGACAGAGACAGAAATCATCCCCTCGGGAGATGTCCACACTGCAATCCCTTCTCCATTCACCTTTCAGGAATCTTGGGCATGTGTGCACACACACCGGGTGTGAGTTTTAAACAATTGGGTCCAGGACTTGAATGGTGGTCGACTATGTGGGAGTCCAGTGATGTAACCATTAAGCCATCTGCTGGACCCCTCCCCCGTGTCTTTTAATGTTTTTAAACAGTGCCACTGCAACATGCTGTTATATTTCATTTTGTTTTTCCTTAACCAGAAGAACGAAAGCGAGCTGTGGTGTATATAAACCAAAGTTATTAATATTTGGCATTAGAATGTGGTTATTTGCAGCAATTTAAAACAAAAACCTGTAACTGAAACATGCCTTAGTGATGCCATTTTCTCTCATTGTAAACATAAATTATGGGCAGAAAAGAGATTTAAAGTCACACAACTACTTAAGACAGGAAAAGCGCTGGCCTGGGAGTTAGGAGATTCAGGTTCTAGTAACCATATCTACTTTTTCTAGCCTTGACTAGTTTCTTAGTCATGTAGCTTCTGTTTCCTCATTTGTAAAACTTAAAAATTATTTAGTCGAATAATAACAGAAGGCAGCCTCTGCCTTTGACTCCTGGTCCACTGCTATGTACTTGGGTACATCTTATTTATAGTCCTAGTTATTTTTGGTTTTGCAGATACTAAAATGCAGAGGCCCTTCAGAAGAGAACTTAGAAAAATAAAGTAGTATTGAGAAAGACTTTGCATTTTTTTTTAAATAGCTTACTTTTTTTTATTATTTAACTTTCTTTATTATTATTATTTTAATTTGACCACAGGAAGACAGAAAGAGAAAGAAAGTGAGAAAGCAAGCTGTCAAGTCTGAGACTCTAACCACGTGAGAGACTCAGCCATGTCGGACAGCGTCCAGCATCTTTAACCATCACACCACCTGCAGGCCCTCCATTATTATTTTTTAAAAGAATTATGTATTTTATTTACTATTATTATTTTTAAAATTTTTCATAGGGCACATGCAGTTACGAGAGAGAGCGAGAGAAATTGAGAAAGCAAGCCACCAAGTCTGGGACACGAACCGTAGTCGACCATATGGGAGTCCAGCACCTTAACCCCATGCTACCTACTGGCCCCCATTACTGGTTTTTAAATACAAGTTGTGTGCTTCTTTTCATTTTGTCAGAGGGGCACATGTGCTCACCACCCAAAGGGACAGAAAGGGAAAGTGAGAAAGCATCCCCTCATGGTAAATGGCCATGCTACAATTCCTTCTCCTCCATGCCTTCCTCTTTTCAGGATTTTGGGCACACACAACCCAGTGTGTTTCAAGCTGCCAGGTCTGGGACTTAAACCGCATGTTTGAGCCGCCTTAACCACCATACCACAGGATGGCCCCAGTTTTTGTTTTTAATTTATTTTTATTCATGATAGAAAGCATATACATACACGCAGTGGGGCAGGAAGCACCTTCTTCTAGTGGGGTCTGGTCATGCTGGGATCCTTTTCCTCCAGTTCTCCACTCTGTCAGGATCCTGGCCATAGAGCTGGCCCTTGAAACATACTTTGAGTATGCTGTTTCTAAGAAACAGTTCACCATTATTGTCGATATGAAAAGTTAACCTTTCAGGACCAGCAGTTAGTGTAATGGCTGTGTCGCTGGACTCCCATGTAGTAGACCGCGGTTCAAGTCCTGGACCCGGTGGCTTAAACTCACGCTGGGTGCGTGTGTGTGCGTGCCCAAGATCCCGAGAGGAGGATGGAGGAGAAGGGATTGCGGCGTGGCCATCCCCCTGGGGGGTGATTTCTCACTTTCTGTCTCTCTGTCTCTGTCTTTCTGGCGAGCACACATGCCCTATAGCTAAAAACCTCTCCAAAAAAAGAAAAAATAAGTTAATCTTAAAACATTTCTAGACAAGGGGGTTGGCAGGTGGCATGGTGGTTAAGGGTGTTAGACTCCCACACGGCTGACCACAGTTCAAGACCGGGACCTAGTGGCTTGCTTTCTCACTTTTTCTCTCTCTCTCTCTCTCTCTCTCTCTCTCTCTCTATCTATCTATCTCCCCCCCCCCATCTGTCCCTCTCTGGTGAAATTAAAATACATTTCTTGTTTTGGTTATGTTCAAAGATGAAGTTCTCGGGAACTAGCAGTTAGCGTAATGGCTATGTCGCTGGACTCCCACGTAGTCGACCGCGGTTCGCGTCTCGGACCCGGTGGCTTACAACTCACGCCGGGCGCGTGTGCGTGCGTGCCCAAGATCCCGAGAGGAGAATGGAGGAAAAGGGATTGCGGCGTGACCATCCCCCCTGGGGGGTGATTTCTCGCTTTCTGTCTCTATGTCTCTCTCTGTCTGTCTGGCGAGCGCACGCGCCCTATAGCAAAAAACCTCTCCAAAAAAAAAAAAAAAAAAGATGAAGTTCTCAGGCTTGGCACTAGCGACATTTGGGCCAGATACTTCTCTGTTATGGGAGCTGTCCTGTGCATTATATAATGTTTAGCAGCGTCCCTGGCCTCTGCCCACTAGTTGGCAGTCACCCCCACCACAACCATTTGTGACAACTAAAAATGTCCTCAGCATTGCCAGGTATCCTCTGGGGAACAAAATCACCTCCAGTTTAGACTCACTGATCTAAGGCATAGAGTTTTAGAGGTTTGGGTTCTGCATTTCTATCAGTTAGAGTGGACACACACTTATCCCTGCCTGAAGACTCTGTGTCAGTCATTGTCCTTCCATCTGGAGATAGGAGACCTCTGGTTAAACTCTCCAGATAAGGTGTCAGCCTACTCAGGTCTACACTTGATTTGCAACTCTGTATCTCTGTTCCCAGAATGTCTTTTAGCTGTAATTACAAATTAATGGCTAGCTAGTCTTACCAAAAGCTTTGTTGGGAGAAGGAATATTTGTAGAGGCTTTCCTGAAGGATATGCAGTCCATCCTTCATTTCTTCTGAAAGTCTTGATGTTAAATAAAAGGTGGGGTGGGGGGTGGATGGTGGGCCTAGGGGGAAAAAGGTAAAGTATAGGTATAACCTAGAAGATTTTCTCAAGTTGTCTAAGGTCCCATGATGCGTAAGTAGAGAACTAGAATTCAGAGTCAGTCCCATGGCTTCGTAGTTATGGGAACCTGATCCCAAGGAGTTGACTGCTTGATTTGAATCCCAGCTCCAGACACTTGAAAAACATGCTAGACACATGTGTATGTGTGCTGATTTGAATCCCAGCTCCAGCCACTTGAAAAAGATGCCAGACACATGTGAGTGTATGCCAAAATCATGACATGATGGGAAAATGGAGAAGGTATTACAGTATGACCATGCCCCATTAGGGGTGCTTTCTTTCTCTTTCCAGCAAGTGCGTGTGCCCTCTGACAAAAATTTTAAAGAGAGAAGTAGAATTCAGACCCGTGTAACAGGTCCCACAATCCATGCCCTTAACCCCAGTGCCACAGTTCCTGGCTGGGAAGAGTGTGAGAGAAGCAGCAATGAGATTCAGGCAGGGTTGCCTTTTGATTTCCAATCTCATTCTTACTGTCATAGTCGTCATTGAATTAGCAGCATAAATAAGAGTAAAAATTGAAACATTAAAAAAACAATACAGTGAGCCAGAAAGCCTCAGTCCGTTTATGACCCATCACTGAACCTGAACACCTATCTCTCTCACCTCAGAAACTTTCCCTTCCTGAGGATTGGGGCTTTAACCTCTGTGAATGGTTAGCCTACATCTAAATAAGCCATCTTAGAAGATAAGCTTGTTGGATACTTATTTTATTGTGAAGAGGTCAAGGGAAGGAAAAGGAAATATTGCTGAGCACCTGCTGTGGTTAGAACCTTCATTCTTCAGATATTTGTATCCATTTCCCTCATGAGGAAATAATGTCTCAGAGAGCCAGCATTAGATTTTCTGCTTATGTGTTTCTTTTTCATTTATATTGGGTTTCCATTTTTATATATCTAAGTGATACAATTTAAGTAAATACATTGCTTCTACCTACCCAAAATTGGTGGACAATCCACAGAAAGGCTTTTCAGAATTACAAGACAATGTCAGCCTCTGTCATTGTTCCCTTTGATACTTCTGGTCAGCATAGAACTCATTGGCAAAGACCCATAGCCTGTTGTCACTTGATTCTCAGAACTTCCTCTTTTACCTTCTGTAGTCTGGCCTCATCTTGACACAAGTGGGAGCAGTGTCCGGAGACAGCAGATACTGAACGGGGATCTTGTGTTGTTGCAGGGGTTGGTGCCATTCGAAGATGTGGCTGTGTCTCTAACCTGGGAGGAGTGGGAGCGGCTGGACACAGCTCAAAAGGACTTCAGGGAGAGCACACATAAGGATTGCGGGAGCAGAGTCATGCCTAGTGAGTGCTGTCCCTCTGCTGGTTTGTAGCAGTGTGTGGTTTGTACAGGGCTGGGTTCACTGTGATCCCTGACCAGGCTGCCATTCACAGACATTGCCTGAGAGCTGTGGAGTTTGTTTTGTGACCCAGGCAGAACCTCTCTGTTGTGCGTTATTAGGTAATAGATTCATCTCTTCATTTTGGTTTACTTCTAGTGTTTCATACATACAGAAAAATTTTTTTTTTTTTAATGAGCAAAATTAGCATCTATATATCTATCAGCCAGGTTTATCAGACCTTAATATTTGATCATATTGTCTTCTTCTCTTCCCAGAATGTTACAGCTATAGGTGGAGCCGTTTGTATCCACCTTGAAGCTGTTCTTTCTCCAGAAGTAACCAGTATCCTAATTGTGGTATTGATCATTTCCATGTATGTTTCCTGTTCTTGCAGCCACAAACTATATATATCATTACTGTATGTTTCTTCTTACTCAGCATTACTTTTTTTTTTTTTTTTTGGAGAAGTTTTTCGCTATAGGGCGCGTGCGCTCGCCAGACAGACAGAGAGAGACATAGAGACAGAAAGCGAGAAATCATCCCCCAGGGGGGATGGTCACGCCGCAATCCCTTCTCCTCCATTCTCCTCTTGGGATCTTGGGCACGCATATACACGCACCCTGCATGAGTTTAAACCACCAGGTCCAGGACTTGAACCTCGATCGGCTATATGGGAGTCTAGCGACATAGCCATTACGCCAACTGCTGGTCCCTATTTATCATTATTATTTTTTAATTTGACCAGAGAGGAAGAGAGAAGGAAAGTGAATTTGACCATAAAGAAACAGAGAGAGAGAGGGAGATAGACAGAGACAAAGAAAGTGAGAAAACAACCTACCAGGTCCAAGACTCAAACCATGGTCTGCCATGTGGGAATCCAGCATTCTAACCACCATGCCACTAGATGGCCCCACGTGGCTCTTTTTTGTAACACCTATATATTTCGCTATGTGAATATTCCAAAATGCTTCTGTCCATTGTATCCATGGGTGTTATAAGATTACATTGAACACTAGGGACCAGCAGATGGCATGGTGGATAAGGCGCTGGACACTCCCACATGGCCGACTGCGGTTCAGGTCCTAGACCTGGTGGCTGGCTTTCTCACTTCCTCTCTCTCTCACTCTCACCCTCAGTCTCTCTCTAGTCAAATTAAAAAATCAATGAATGAATAAATAAAAAAAAAATTAAATAGGTATTAAAAAAAAAAAGATTACATTGAACACTTTCGTACATTTCTCCCCATGTTTATGTATAGGAGTTTTTTTTTTTTTTTTTTTTTTTTTGAATTATTTTATTTAACTTTATTTATTTATTTAAATTTGACCGGAGTGGGGCAAAGTGTGTGAGAGAGAGAGGAGGGAGAGAGGGAGGGAGGGGGGAAGGGAAGGGAAGGGAAGGGAAGGGAAGGGAAGGGAAGGGAAGGGAAGGAAAAGGGAAAGGAGGAAGGGAAGTGAGAAAGCAAGCCACCAGGTCTAGTACTCAAACCATTGTCTGCCATGTGGGAGTCTAGTGCCTTAATCACCATGCTACCTACCAGCCCCATGTACAGGAATTTCTGAAGAGAATATACTGTGATAAGTGCCAGTTTTGCTGTCCAAGGACCTACTAGCCTATTTATATGCCTCCCAGAAGGATATGAAAGCATTTTTTCCATCCACATTTTCATTAGTACTTGGTATTTATCAGCTGATGGCATGAGGTCTTTACAGCCCAAATGTTTTAGATGTTGGGTCACGTCACTGCTCAGGACCTGTGGTGGCTCCCATTTCACACAGGGTAAAAGCTGTTGGCCTGTGATGTCAGGTGGATTGAGGCTTAACCACCCATCCCTTGCTCTGCACCTTCTCCACTCTGCTCTGGCCACACTGCCTTGCAGTTGCTAAAAATCCCAGGCAAGCTGCTTCCTGTTCTTTGTGCTTGTTGACCTCTCTGCCTAGAGTAGCCTTCCTCTGGATCTCCACTAACCAAATTCCTGACTTGCTTCAGGTATTTACTCAAATTGCTCCTTTTTGTGAGGCTACCCTGACTACCTTGTTTAATGCTGCAGTTTGCCTTCCACTGCCTATCTCCTGCACTTCTTTTTTATTTCTTTTTGGAGAGGTTTTTGCTATAGGGCGTGTGCACGCACCAGACAGAGAAATCACTCCCAGGGGGGATGGCCACGCTGTAATCCCTTCTCCATTCTCCTCTCGGGATCTTGGGCATGCACCTTAATCACCATGCCACTTGCAGGCCCCCTATTTCCATATTTCTAAGTAGGATGCTTATTTTGCTATTTCCCCACCACCACCACCACCACTATTTTTTGTTATCTCTTTCACTTTTCTTTAATTACCAGAAAGTGTGTGCACTTGCCAAATAGAGACACAGAGAGACAGAGAGGAAGCACCCCCCATGGGACATGGTCACACTAAAATCCCTTCTTCGATCTTGTCAGGATTTGGGGCATGCACACACATCCACCCAACATGTTTTTCAAATCTCCAAGGCTGGGACCCAAACTGTGGTCGGACATTTGGTATCTGATCCCTTAACCACTAGGCTATAGGGCCAGCCCTATAAAGAATTCATTCCTACAAAAAGTACATACTTAGCAGTATATAATTCTCTCATAGTTAAACCATTGTTTTTAGTTAATTAACTTACTCTCTTTCATTATTATCTACTCTCAGCCACATAATGTTAGTTCGTTAGTTTAGGTTTTTCCATAGGGCACATGCATTCACTGGAGAGAGACAGTGAGAGGGAAGATGAGAAATCACACCCCTGGGGGGGATGGCTGTGTTGCAATCTCTTCTCCATTTCCTCCTGGGATTTTGGGCACACACATACGTGCTTTCCAAGCTGCCAGGACTTGAACCACAGTCATTCATGTGGGAATTCTTTACCTTAACCACTATACCACCTGCTGGCCCCTTCTACATTTTAATTTTATTTACTTAGTTTTAGTTTGTTATAGGGAGTGGCACTCTCTAGAAAGAGACAAACAGAGAGGGAGGGAAAGTGAGAAATCACCACCCTAGGGGATGGTCACTTTGCAATCCCTTCTCCTCCATTCTTCTTTTGCCATTTTGAGTGAATATACATAAGTGTATTT
This sequence comes from Tupaia tana, assembly GCA_026018925.1. Classification (NCBI taxonomy): domain Eukaryota; kingdom Metazoa; phylum Chordata; class Mammalia; order Scandentia; family Tupaiidae; genus Tupaia; species Tupaia tana. The sequence goes on along the minus strand of JAKSZU010000016.1, from coordinate 49,289,235 downwards.
GTTTATTCTTTTAAAGAATTATTTATTTGTTACTATTTTTGAATGTGACCAGAGAGAGACAGAGAGAAAGAAAGGGAAAGTGAGAAAGCAAGCTACCAGGTCCAGGACTTGGACTGTAGTTAGCCATGTGGGAGTCCAGCTGCCCTAACTACCACACCATCTGCTGGCCCTGCTTTTTTAGAGATTCTTTTGCTATATGGCACATCCACTTGCTGGAGAGACAGAAAGCAAGAAATCACCCCTTCCCCCCCAAAGGAGATGGTCATGCCGCAATCCTTTCTCCTCTTGTGATTTTTTGGGCATGCACGCATACACACCAGTGTAAGTTTCAAGATTCTAGGTCCAGGACTCAAACCAGGGGAGAGTCCAGCAATGTAATAATTATGCCATCTGCTGATCCCATCCAGTATATTTTTCAAGGTGCTGGGTCTGGGACTCAAACCACAAAGTCAGCCATGTGGGGTCCAACTTTAAACACCATGCCACCTCCTGGCCCCATTGTCTTTTTGCCTCTGAAATTCTTAATGTCTCATTTTGCATGTGCCTACTTTTCTAACTATTGATCACTGATTTCACCCACAAACTCTCTTAGAAATGTCAAACTCTTCTCTGTATGTTCAAACATCAGGTAATGTTTTATTCCTATGATGAATTATAAAGACAGACACAGCTGTGCTTCCAACGAAGGCAGGGTCAGGCTGAGAGATAAACCTAGGACTGGGTAAACATCTAGGAATAAGTGGGCCACGAGTTTTATTCCTCCCTTTGGAGAGATCCCTGCTGAAGCTTCCTCTGCTGCAGTGTGAACATGCTGTTTTTTCCCTGGGCCTGTTACACACCTGTTGTTCTAGGACATCCTTTTCGCTATCACCCTGGGAATTCCTTTTCTCTTTGCTGGCTCCCATAATATTTTCTTCCTTGATTTACCTTCTTGATTTGGTGGAGGATATCTTCCAAAAAATATATTCTTGGGGGCTAAATCTTTTGAAATTTTGCATATCTGGAAATATCTTTATTCCTCTCTCACATTTAGACCAGAGATGGCCATGTGTAACATTCTAGGTTAGAAATCATTTTGAAGACAGTGTTTTTTTCCTAGTTAGTTTACCATGTTGCTATCTAGAAATCTGATGCCATTGTGGCATTTTATCCTTGGTGTAAGCCTCTTCTGTATATCTGCTTGTGGCTGTACCTGTCAACAGACGTATACATTCCTACTCTGCCTGGCTTATTCTTTTAGAGCAAACAAGTTTGGACCTGCACAGAGGAAAGTACTTTGAAGTTCTGTCAATTTTGTATCAGTTTTCACTTGATTCCCCTAATTTGAGAGTGATTTCCTGTTTCAACTGTGCCTAAAGTCCCTGATCCAGAATTTATGTATCAATAGTTAAGTCTTCCTGAAGAGTAAACTGCAAAAATTCTGAAATGGGGAATGGAATCTCGTGGCCCACTTATTCCTAGAAGTTTACCCAGTCCTAGGTTTATCTCTCAGCCTGACCCTGCCTTCGTTGGAAGCACAGCTGTGTCTGTCTTTATAATTCATCATAGGAATGGAATTGCTGTTAAACCATCCTTCACGTATGGGATAAAGGCAACACTGCCCTTCTAGGTGCTCTGTTCAGATTTACCTCTCGTGATACTGTGATTCATACAACAGTGGAATGGGGCAGAGGGAGGAGATGGGCTGGTGGCTATACGCATGAGCAGCAGGGTTTACACTGGTAAGTGTGTGCATATTTGACAAGTTTAAGTTATTTAACTTATGGGGTGGTTTAATGGATAGTGTTTATAAAGGATTTTTAAGATTCTCTCTATGTTAGCAGATGTTTAGTTCACTCTTGCACAGGAATGAAATGCCAGAAATCCGTATTTTAATGTTTCAGGTTCAGAAACCAGAGCTGAGATCCAAGAGTTGATTGCAAAACAAGAAATTTTAGAAGAAGCAGAGCCACAGGGGCAGCTACCAGAAGCATCTCAAGGAAAGGCCTCTGTTTTTCCCGAGCGTGGTGATACCCTTGAGAATAGAGTAGAAAAATCCTCATCACTTAAACTTGAAAATTCTCCTGAAGAGCAAGGTCTCACCACTGTCTCAGAGCTCAACAAGAATGATTCCACAGACAAGGGAGACTCTAAAAATGATGAATTTGGAAGCAATGCAAAAAGTTTCAACTCTGTTTTTTGTCAGCGAGTCCCGACAACAGAGAAGCCCGCTGATGGTACTGAATATAGGAACAAATGCAGACAGAGTTTAGATATGGTGAGACGACATCTGGTAGAACCTCACAAGTCTATTGACAGTGGAGAAAATGTCCTTAGTTCTGGCCTTTTGGAGGCTCGGAGACAATTCTGTGAAGAAAGACCTTATAAATGTGGAAACTGTGAAAAGAGCTTCAAACGGCGTTCAGATCTCTTTAAACACCAGAGAATCCACACCGGGGAGAGGCCTTATGGATGTTCGGTCTGTGGGAAAAGCTTCAGTCAGAGTGCAACCCTTATTAAACACCAACGAACACATACAGGTGAGAAGCCTTATGTGTGTCTGAAATGTGGAGAACGTTTCAGACAGAGCTCACATCTAAATCGGCATCAAAGAACCCACAGTGGAGAGAAATACTGTAAATGTGAGGAATGTGGGGAGACCTGTCATGTTACCAACCTTCTTAGACATCAGAGATTGCATAAAGGGGAGAGACCTTATAAATGTGGAGACTGTGAGAAGAGCTTCAGACAGCGCTCCGACCTCTTTAAACACCAGAGAATCCACACTGGGGAGAGGCCTTATGGATGTTCAGTCTGTGGGAAAAGCTTCAGTCAGAGTGCAACCCTGATCAAACACCAAAGAACACATACAGGCGAGAAGCCCTATGCATGTCTGAAATGTGGGGAACGCTTCAGACAAAGCTCACATCTAAATCGGCATCAAAGAACCCACAGTGGAAAGAAATACTGTAAATGTGAGGAATGTGGGAAGACCTGTCATGTTGCCAATCTTCTTAGACATCAGAGATTGCATAAAGGGGAAAGACCTTATAAATGTGGAGACTGTGAGAAGAGCTTCAGACAGCGCTCTCAACTCTTTAAACACCAGAGAATCCACACTGGGGAGAAGCCCTATGGATGTTCAGTATGTGGGAAAAGCTTCAGTCAGAGTGCAACCCTTGTTAAACACCAGAGAACTCACACTGGAGAAAAACCTTATAAATGTTTCGAGTGTGGGGAAAGCTTTAGACAAAGTACACACCTTATCCGACACCAAAGAATTCATCGAAATAAAGTCTCATTTTGATATGCTTCTTTGTGATCTGCTTTGTTTGTTTTGTCATCCAGAGGCTTCATTAGGAAATATTTCAGTCAATTATGGTTTATATTTCCTTGTGCATTCTCCACAAAATAGGTTCTATCTGATTTGAGTCTCAGTATATACTTTTTTAAAAATTATTTTATTTGGGACCAGCAGTTAGCGTAATGGCTATGTCGCTGGACTCCCACGTAGTCGACCGCGGTTCGAGTCCCGGACCCGGCGGCTTAAACTCACGCCGGGCGCGTGTGCGTGCGTGCCCAGGATCCCGAGAGGAGAATGGAGGAGAAGGGATTGCGGCGTGGCCATCCCCCCTGGGGGGTGATTTCCTGCTTTCTATCTCTCTGTCTCTCTCTGTCTGTCTGGCGAGCGCACGCGCCCTATAGCAAAAAAAAAAAAAAAAAAAAAAAAAAAAAATTATTTTATTTAATTTTATTTATTCATTCATTTATTTTCATTTGACCAGAGAGGGAGAGAGAGAGAAAGTGAGAAAGCAAACCACCAGATCTGGGACTCAAACCATGGTCAGCCATGTGGGAGTGTCTAGCATCTTAATCATCACGCCACCTGCTGGTCCCGAGTATATACTTTTTAAAAAAGAATTATTTTATTTTACTTTATTTATTTATTTATTTATTTATTTATTTATTTATTTATTTATTTATTTTAATTTGACCAGAGAGGGACACACACACACACAGAGAGAGGAAGGGAAAGTAAGAAAGTAAGCCGCCAGGTCTGGGACTCCAACCATGGTTGGCCATGCAGGAATCTTAACACCTTTAACCATCATGCCACCTGCCGGCCCCATTGTCAATATATACTTTGATAGAGTATTTCAGTGAAGGAGGAATGAGGAAGTAGGGAGCCCTCCAAAAAGTAATGTGTTGCCATGCAAGAGACTTGTGATAAGAGCAAGGATCTGGCATGTGACAGAATTCTGTCCTTGTCATCTTCACTCTTCTTACCTCTGCTTTTGGGCCAAATCTTACCCAATTACTTCCCTAAAAATTTATAGACTTGTCTTTCTCTTTAGATGGTGGAGCCTACTTGAAAATCTTCAAAACATCTGATAAAAGTTCAGTACATACAAGAAGCACTCTATGGGGGCTGGCAGGTAGCGTGGTGGTTGAGGTGCTGGGCTCCCACATTACCAACCACAGTTTGAATCTTGGACCTGGCAGCTTACTCTCTCTCCCTTTCTCTCTTCCTCTCTCTCCTTCTCTCATAAAATTAAGAAATAATAAACATTAAATAAATATTTAAAAAAAACCAAGCAGCACTCTATACTTTATGAAAAATTAATTTTGCCAAGTCTTTTTTCTCCAGTTGATGAGTCAAGGAGTTTGATTTTATAACTTATTTATTTTAAAGAAGAAAACCCAAAACCAATAACCAAAAAAGCTGCACCCACCCACACACTTAATTGTTATATCTTCTCAACAACCTACTGAAATAGGGTCCTTTATTTAATAACTTCTGGTTTTTCAAAAAGATAATTAGGCTAGCCTCTAGCATATTGGTTAAAGAAACTGGATTCTAACTGTGGTTAGAATTATGGCTCATATCAATGAAAATAACCAACTCTGTAAAAATAATTATTAATCCAGTTTATTTCTAAACATGAATATGAGTGATCAGCCAGAGAAAGGCAGGTGTGTCTTTCTCAGGGTGTTCAAATATGAGGGTTCTTTTTACTTGGTTCTGAGTGAGAGAGACAGTTTGCAATTTAGTGAAGAGATTTTCATTGGTCTGGCTCCAAAAGGCAGGGGGTGGGGGGAGGAGGGTCCACTTGTAGATTATTTGTGGGTTTTACAAGTTTTAGATTGGTGATTGGAAAAAGGACAGTCTGCCAGTATGAGCAAAAGAATGTACTTTAACAGAGATAAGGAGGCTTAATATACATCACAAAGATACTATGCTAGGGACAGAATGTAGGAAGAGTCCTGTTATCAATGGACCAAAATGGTCTGTTAATGTTTGTGGGCCTGACACCCTCCAGGCCTTCTGGAAAGGATTTTGGAAATGGGAAGAAGCAGTCAGACTTCTGTGCTCACCCAGCAGCCTGAAAAACATGTTAGGCAGGGCTGGCAGGTGGCATGGTGCTTAAGGCTCTGTATTCCCACATGGTAGACCGTGGTTTGAGTCCTGGACCTGGCGACTTGCTTTCTCACTTTCCCTCTGTCTTTCTCTCTGGTCAAATTAAAAAACAATAAATAAAATTAAATCTTAAAAAAAAATGCTGGTGTGTATATCCATGCCCCAAATTCCAACAGGATGGAAAAATGAAGAATGTGTCATGACCACGTCCCATCACGTGGTGTTTTTTCCTTCTGGTAAGCACACACATCCTCTGGCAGTTTGAAAAGAAAAAAGTAATCACAAGGGCCAGCAGGTGACATGGTGGTTAAAACAGCTGATTCCCACATGGTCAACCATGATTCAAGTGCCAGACCAGGCAGCTTGAAACTCATGCCAGGCACTTCTGTGCACATATCCCAAATCCCTGGAGTAAAACGGAGAAGGGATTGTGACAGGGCCTTCCCCCTCGGTAGCAATATCTCACTTCCCTTTTCACTGTCTCTCACATGTAACCTATAGCAAAAACCCTTAAAAAAAAAAAAAAAAAAAGTGATCACTAAACCTTTCACTAAATTGTATGTGGGGAAAATCTTATGAAAGAAGCTAAACCTTTTTTTTTTCCTATAGAGGCACATAGGACTCCAGCAGGATTTCCTTGGGGTTATTCCAAAACAAAAGGACACGGACAACGGCTGCCTTAGTTGTTGTTTTAACACCAATATCCACCAACACTATATAACTATCAGTTCATAAAATGCTCCCATATTCATTTATCTATTAGATTTTCAAGCAACCCAATGGGGTAAGTAGGAAGCTATGTCATCCCAGTTATAAAAGCAAGAAATTAAGACTCATTTTTGACACTTGAAAAGTTCAGGTGATATTGGGCTGGCCTGTGCAGCCACATCCCCAGTTTAAATCCTAGCCCCAGTGACTTGAAAAACATACCAGGTATGTGTGCCTGCAAGTCCAAAGTTCCAAGAGGATGTAAAAATTGTGACTATGCCCTGTTGGGGGGTACTTTCCCCGTCTCCTTTCTCTCTCTCTCTAGTGAGTACATGCACCCTCTAGGAAAAGAAAAAAGTTCCTGTCAGCAATATGAATTCTGCTAAAATTAAAGCAAGAACACACCAAATTTACAGTGAAGTTTGGGCTGAAGAATGGTGAAATCACTACCACCTTACAAAAACCTTATGAGGCTGTTGCCTCAAAGAAATCAGTTTTTTACAAATGAACAACCTAGAAGGGACAAGATGGTATTAAAGATGACTCCTGTAGTGGCATACCGTATCAATTTACAAGGGAAAGAATCTTGTTCATGCCCTAATTGAAGAAAACCAATAATTCACAGCAGACACCATAGACACCTTAACTGATGCTGCTTATACAATTGCTTTTTCTTTAATGCATGACTGGGTATATCTGTGTGAGAATGAGTGCATGAGAGATAACTAAGCGCCTCTAAAGGGTCTGGTGATGCCACAATCCCTTTCATCCAGTCCTCCGGCCTGTCAGACCTTGGGCACGTGTGGGTGCTCAGCATGTTTCAGGCTGACCAGGCCATGGATTCAAACCACAGTTGCTCTGTAGGTTGTGGCTTTTAAAAGAGTACATTACCACCACACCATAGAGCTGACCCAGCTTCCTTTTCTGACTGAAGAACTACAGTGGGTCAAACCTCTACCTGAAGTGTTGCACCCAGATCAGTTGCAAACAAGAGCAGAATTTACAGTGAAAATTTTAAACAAGTGGGATCAAAACACTGAAGCATTTATTCACATAAGTATAATAGATGATATAACATAGCTTTACCAGTACGGTTCTGAAGTCAAAGCACAATCAAAGCAATGGCTACCAAAAGATGGAAATGGTCTAGTCAAAGCAAAGAGGACCAGTTGAACAAAGGTCATGACAACAGGTTTTTGGAATGCTAAAAGCCTTTTGTTTGTTGACCTTCTGGAGGGCCAAATAACCATCTCCTTATTAGGAGTATTTTTGTTGTTTTTCAGAGAGATTTTTGCTACAGGGCATGTGTGCTTGCTGGAGAGACAGAGACAGAAAGTGAGAAATCACCCCCCAGAGGAGATGGCCATGCCTCAATCCCTTCTCCTCCATTCTCCTCTTGGGATTTTGGGTACATCCGCACATGTACCTAGCATGAGTTTTGAGCCACTGGGTCCGTGACTCAAATCATGGTCAACTACGTGTGAGTCCAGTGACATACACATTATGTCATTTGCTGGTCCGTTATGAGAGTTTAAGAAAGTGGAGGCTTTAGGAGAAAAATGCTCAGGAAAACTTCACCAGAGAGCCCATCTCCATAATACTCCTGCTTATTCTTTTCATCAAACTTTCTTTCTTTTAAAAATCCCCACAGGATAGAGAAATAGAGATGAGATGAGATTGCAGTGACCACCCAGTATGAGGAGTGCTTTCTCACTCTCTTTCTCCAGTGAGCAAGATCCTGTGTGGTTCCCCTTGGCTATTCTTTCTTTTTAGTTTGCTATAGGGTGTATGCACCCCCAGGAAGGTGTGGGGAGGAGAGAAAGCACCCCCCAGGCAAGATCACACCACATTCTTTTCCATTCTTCTGTTGGGATTTTGGGCACACATGCATGTGCACCCAGTGTGTTTTTATTTTCTTTCTCCCTGTCCCCCCACTTTTTTTTTTTTCTTTTTGCTGGAATTATTAATTTAGGGACCAGCAGATGGTGTGATGGTTACATTGCTGGACTCTCATGTAGTCAACTGCAGTTTGAGTCCTGGACCTGGTTACTTGAAGCTCATGCCTGATGTGTGTGCATGTGTGCCCAGGATCCCAAGAGAAGGAATTTGCCTCTATCTGGTGAACACACATGCCCTATAACAAAAACTGGGAGCCTGTAGTTGGCTTAATGGCTGTCACTGGACTCCCATGGAGTTGACCGCAGTTCAAGTCCCAGACTCAGTGGCTTAAACTCACGGGCACATGTGCATGTGTGCCCAAGATCCCTAGAGGAGAAAGGAGAAGGGATTGCAGCATGGCCATCACCCCTGGGAGTGGGGGGTGACTTCTTGCTTTCTGTCTCTCTCTTTCTGGCAAGCACATGCGCCCTATAGCAAAAACCTCTCCCCCGCAAAAAAATAAATAAAAACATGAATAGCCAATAAGGATGTTTAAAAAAGATAAAAAAAATTTAAAAATAAAAAGAGAGAACTAATTTCAAACGGTGGAGACTTGGGGAGTGATTAGGGTACAATCTCTTTGACTCCTAGGATTTGTTTTTAGGAATTATTTAATTTTATCAATTACTATTATTTTCAATTTGTTGCAGGGCACATAAAGTCACCAGAGGGAGACAGAGAGGGAAAATGAGAAGGCAAGGAACCAGGTCTGGGACTTGAACCTATTGCCCATGTAGGAGTTTAGCACCCTTATGACTACACCACCTGCTGGACCTTGTTTATTTTTATTTTACTTTTTTTTCTCCCCACAGGGCACATGCATTCACCAGAGAGACAGAGAAGAAAGTGAGAAATCACTACACAGATGGACTGACCAGTCAGCAAACCCCTCTCCATTCTCTCAGGAATTGGGGCATGCATGCACATGCACATAGCATGTTTTCCAAGCCATAGGTCCAGGACTCAAACCATGGGGTTGATCATATGGAATCCAATTCCCCAACTACTATGCCACCTCCTAACCCAAACTCCTGGTAGTTTTGTTTTTGTTTTCTGAATTATTTTGGGGGCTAGCAGGTGGCGTGGTTAAGGGTGCTGGGCTCCCACGTTGCTGACCAGTTTGAGTGCTAGACCTGGCAGCTTGCTTTCTCACTTTCTCTCACTCTGTCCTTCTCTAGTCAAATTAAAATAAAGTAAAATAATTTTTTAAGAATTACTTTTTTAAAATTAAATTTTTTAAAAAAAGAATTATTTTTATTTAACTTTATTTATTTATTTTCAATTTGACCAGAGAGGAACAGAGAGAGCAAGAGAGAGAGAAAGTGAGAAAGCAAGCTGCCAGGTCCAGGACTCAAACCACAGTCAGTCATGTCCAGCGCCCTTAACAACCACATCACCTGTTGGCCCCAATAAAATAACTTTTAAAAAAATAATTATTCATGGGACCGGCAGATGGTGTAATGGTTACATCACTGGACTCCTGGCTGACCACAGTTGGAATCCCCTACCTGGCAAGTTGAAACTCATGCCAGTTGTGTGTGTGTGCCCAAAATCCCAAGAGGTGAGTGGAAGAAAAGGGACTGCGGCACGGCCATCCCCCCACAGGGGATTATTTCTCCCTTTCTGTCTCTGGAGAGCACACGTGCCCTATAGCAAAAATCTCTCTTAAAAAAATTTTTTATTCGGGGCCAGCAAGTGGCATGGCAGTGAAGGTGCCGGGCTTCCACATGGAGTCTTTCTTTGGTGAGTGCATTTGCCCTATATCAAATTTTAAAAATTAATAATAAATTAAACACACACACACACACACACACAAATTGAGCAGACTAGAATAGCAGCCATCTGCAAACTAGGAAAAAAAGCCCTCACCAGAAACTAGCTAGGACCTTTTGATCTTGGAACCTCTTGTCTCCACATCTGTGAGAAATTAAGTTTCTGTTTAAGCTACCAAATGTATAGTATTTTGTTGTGGCAGCCAGAGCTATATAATACAACACGCATTTTCTTTGCTATGTAGCATACAATTGTTAAACTACATTTAATAAAATTTTGCCACAGAGTATGTCAGAGAAAGGGAGCAATAGCATTCCTGATGGGGAATGGTCACACTGCAGTCCTTTTTACATTTCGGAACATGTATGTACACACATATAGCCAGGATGTTTCTTAAGTCATTGCGTCCAAGACTCAAACCACATGGGATCCTGCTGCCTGAATTACAGGCCATGGGCTGGCCTAAAAGAAACCACAATTTTATTTTTTCCATTAAGATTTATTTATTTATTTGTTATTATCTTTTAGTTTGACCAGAGAGAGACAGAGAAAATGAGAAAAGCTGCCAGGTCCAAGACTCCAACCATGGTTAGCCATGTGGGAGTCCTGCATCTTAACCACCACAGGGGTATGATTAATAGTTTTGTTTATAGGGGCCAGTGGGTAGCATGGTGGTCAAGGGTGCTGGACTCCCATATGGCTGACCATGGTTCAAATTCCAGACCTTCTTGCTCTCTCACTCTGTCCTTCTCTGGTCAAGTTAAAATAAATATATAAAGTTAAATTTAAAAATAGTATTGCTATATATATTCTATGACATATTTTAGAACATACATGTGCATTTCTGTTGGGTATATACCCAGGAGTAGATTGCTGGGTTATAGGGTAGGCATGTTCACCTTTAGTAAATATTGGCAAGTCATTTGACAAAGTATTAGGTCGTCAGGAAATTCACGACATTATTCTGTGTCATGACTTTCCTGATGACCCAATAGTTTTTATAATTTGCTTCCACCAGCAATGTGCTTAAGTTCCATGATAAGACCAAAACTTAACCAGCTTTTTAAATTGTAGCCATTCTGCTAAGTGTATAGTGGTATTACATTGTGTGTGTTTTTTTAAAGAATTAATTTGTCAGAGCCAGCAGGTGGTATGGTGGTTAAGGTGCTGGAATTCCCACGTGGCTGACTGTGGTTTGAGTCCCAGACCTGGAGGCTTGCTTTCTCTTTTTTCTGGCAGAACTTATGTGAAAATAAATAAATGAATAAATCCTTAAAAAATTAATTTGTCATTATCATTACTTTTTTTTTTTTTTTTTTTTTGGAGAGGTTTTTGCTACAGGGCGTGGGTGCTCACCAGGAAGACAGAGAGAGACAGAGACAGAAAGTAAAAAATCACCCCCCGGGGGGATGGCCATGCCGCAATCCCTTCTCCTTTCTCCTCTCAGGATCTTGGGCACGCACACACACACATGACTGGTGTGAGTTTAAGCCACCGGGTCCAAGACGTGAACAGCGGTCGACTACGTGGGAGTCCAGCGACATAGCCATTACACTAACTGCTGGTCCCTCATTATCATTACTTTTTAATTTCCTACAGAGCACATTTGGTTCCCTTCACCATTATGCTACCGGGCTATTCCAGATCATTTTTCTTTTGGGAGAGGTTTTTGCTATAGGGTGTGTGCGCTCGCCAGAGAGACAGAGAAACAGAAAGCTAGAAACCATCCCCCAGGGGCATGGCCATGCCACAGTCCCTTCTCCTCCATTCTCCTCTTGGGATCTTAGGCATGCACACACACATGCCTGGCATGAGTTTAAGCCACCGGGACTGGGACTCGAAACACGGTTGACTACGTGGGAGTCCAGCAACATACCCATTATGCCAACTGATGGTCCCTCCAGATCATTTTTCTATATAACCCAGGAAAGGTTTTGTTAAAATGTTCCTGACTCGGGACCAGCAGTTAGCGTAATGGCTATGTCGCTGGACTCCCACGTAGTCGACCGCGGTTCGAGTCCCGGACCCGGTGGCTTAAACTCACGCTGGGCGCGTGTGCGTGTGTGCCCAAGATCCTGAGAGGAGAATGGAGGAGAAGGGATTGCGGCGTGGCCATGCCCCCTGGGGAGTGATTTCTCGCTTTCTATCTCTCTGTCTCTCTCTGTCTGTCTGGCGAGCGCACGCGCCCAATAGCAAAAACCTCTCCAAAAAAAAAAAAAAAAAAAAAAAAGTTCCTGACTCATCACATGGTCCACAGCCTTGAGGACCATAGGGAAAAGCTATGCCTCCCTCCTGCCTTAGACTGAAGAAAATGAGGATACTGGGTGGGTTCAAGAAGGACACAATAGTGTATTACATTTTCTATAATCCTTGATTGCAGCAGGAAGGTTCGCTACAAATAAATGGCCTGCACAGAAAAACCACACCAGTTCCATTTATTACTCTCCATGAAAAATATCAAGGTTATACCCTTAAGAGCAGATGGTTAAGTTCTGGTCTTTATGTTCTTTACTATTAGGCACATATGCTCACCAGCGAGAGAAAGTGAGAAAGTACTTCCCAGGGAGGATGACCATGCCACAATGGAGACATATGCATATGCTCTAGGCAAGTTTTTCAAGACAATGTATGCAAGACTCAAACCATGCAGTCAGTCATGTGAGATCCAGCTGCCTTAACCACCATACCAACTGGTTGTCCCAAGTTCTGGTCTTTAAATGGTAGCTTTTCCAATTAATATCATGCAGATATCTGTCCTTTGTGAGTACCTCGATGTTTAATAAAGCTTGTGTGCCAAATGAAAGTTTTCCCACATGTGTCACATCTATAGGGTCTTTTTCCAGTGTGAATGACCTGATGTCGATAAAGATTTCTCTTAAAACTGAACGTTTTCCCACATTCTCTACATTCAAAGAATTCATCCTCAGTATGGGTTCTTTGATGCTGAATAAGATCTACATTGCGTCCAAAGGCCTGTCCACATTCACTACATTTATGGATGTTCTGTTTACTGTGAATTTGTTGATGGCATATAAGGGTTGAGTATCGACCAAAGGCTTTCCCACATTCAGTGCATTTATGGGGCTTTTCTCCACTATGGATTACTTGATGCCGAATAAGGGTTGAATTCTGCCGGAATGATTTTTCACATTCAGTACACTTATAGGGTTTTTCTTTGGTATGAATCCTCTTATGTTCAATGAGGTAGGAGAGCTGACGGAAACACTTTCCACAGTCATGACACATATATGGCCTTTTTTGTATGTGGAACTGTTTATGAACATTGAGAACTGACCGCTGCTTGAAGGCTTGCCCACATACATTACACTCAAAGGGATTTTCTAAAAAGTGAATTCTCTGATGTTGATCAAAACATGCCTTACGCCTAAACACTTTGCCGCATTCACTGCATTCATAAGATTTTGCTCTTCTAAGACTTTGTTCTTGCCTCAAAAGTAATGATCTTTGATTGGAGGATTTCCCATCCTCACTGAACTTGCCTTGTTTCTTCCTAGTTTGATCATTCTGATCTTGAATAAAGTTAAGATTTGGAAGGAGGCCCTTATCGTAGTCAACACCAGTAGTAGGGAATGCCAACCTCCAACTGTCCACAAATTCATTACATTTATGTAACTTCTCTGAAAGTTTCTTGGCTGTTTCTTGCATTACCATTGATATCTTATATGACTCTAAATCTTCAGAAATTTTCTGCTTTGGAGTTAGTTTTTTCATCTTGAATCTAGTTTCAAAACCTAGTCAAATAACAAGAAAATTAATATAAATGATTTGTCCAGTGCAGAAGAAAAAAAAAAATAGAAAAGAAGCCTGCTGTCTGGAATGTAAGGCAATCAAATGAAGCTAAGCAGTGCTCAGTTGTTCACATCATCATACTCAAGAGGCCAACATTCTGCATGTCACAGGACTCTGCTTTCACAGCAGAAAGACCTCTTGACTCTAACAACCTCACTAAAAAACGCACAAGAATGTGTGCCAGAGAAGGTGAAAATAGAAAAAATCCATCACCATTGTTGGAAAAGCAACTTTACTCCAGATACTCTAGTCAGTAGTGTCATATAAATGCAGGAGAGGAAGCATCTTATACTTTCTGGATATGCACATTTTAATCATGCTGGGTAAAACAACTCCTTAAATGGAGAACATATAGTATAGAACCAAAAAGGAACCTGAGAGAAACCAGAACAAAAGCCAACTGACTAGAGCGATGGTTCTCAAGCAGGGGTGATTTTGCCTCTAGGGGATAGCTGACTATGTCTGGTGACATTTTTGGTTGTCACAACTGAGGGGGTACTACTGGCATCTAGTGCATGGAAGACAGGGACCCTGTAAACCTCCTGCAGTGCATAGGACAGCTCCTGTCACAAAGAACTAACCAGCCACAAATGTCAACAGTGCCATGGGATGTGAACAGGCATAGAAGCAGCAGTTAGGACATAGTAAACAACAAGAGTATATATATCAAATACGGGGCTGGCCTACAGAGTGGTGGTTAAAGGGGCCAGATCCCATGGTTCAAATCCAGGTCTTGGTGTATGAAAAACATGGCAGGCTCGTGTGCATACATGCTCCACATCCTGATAGGATGGAGAAGGGATTATGGTACGACCCTGCCCCAGTGGGGGATGCTTTCTCCCTCCTGTTTCTGTCTCTCTGGCAAGCATATGTGCCCTCTGGCAATTAAAACAAAATTAATACTGAGGGAATATGAGATACAAAACAAAAGCAAGGGAACAAGATAGTATAGAGAAAGGCTAAGTAGTGAGGGTAGAATAAGGACTATCTAGGGTGGTATGATAGCTGTCCATAGAAAGAGCAGACTAGTTACTCCAAGGAGTACTTTATATTGCAGCAGAAACAGAAGAGTTTTGGAAACCTGAAATAAAATCCCAACTCTCAACCTAACTGTGTGGGAAATATCTTAGTCTTTTAGTTTCTTCATCTGGAAAGTGGGGATGACGTTCACCCTACTTCTTCACAGGGCAAGAGGGATGAAGTGAGATGACACATGTTGAACACCTGGCTCAGGGTCTGACATTGAGATGGGGCTTCATTAACATGACGTCCCTTTCTCTTCATGATTCTACTTGCCTGGGTTTCTTCCTCACCCACCTGGGCAAACATTATGGGTAGCCTTCCTATTTCCAGCTCTTGGTAGATCCATGATCCATGGCTCATCCCAGTTCTCCAGCTGACAGATGACCTCAGGTTTAGGAAACTGAAATCCTACTCATGGGAAAGTAAATGGGATGTGGCCATTAGTGACTTACAGAGAGATGTCCCAGGGTTCAGTCTAACCCATATGGGTCTACGATGTTAAGGGGAGATAAGGACAATAAACAAAGGTCTAGGGGAACAGAAACTGGCACACCTTTTGTAAAGACCTGGCAATATTTATTAAAAGCCTGAACAACATTCATACCCTTGGATATGGTCATGTCACACTTAGAAATACAGCCCAAGGGAAAATTAGTACAAACACGACTATACCAGAGACATTCAGCACAGTGCTACAACAGTGTAGAACTGAAAATAAACAGAATGGCAATAGGAAGTGATTAAATAAAGTATAACACATTAATACAAGAAGGTATAAGCATTAGGCTGATATTAAAAACCCACATGTCCAAATATTTATTAAAATAGGATGGTTGGGAACCAGCCGTTAGCGTAATGGCTATGTCGCTGGACTCCCACGTAGTCGACCGCGGTTCGCGTCCTGGACCTGGTGGCTTAAAACTCACACCGGACGCATATGTGTGCGTGCCCAAGATTCCGAGAGGAGAAGGGATTGCGGCGTGACCATCCCCCCTGGGGGGTGATTTCTCGCTTTCTGTCTCTATGTCTCTCTCTGTCTGTCTGGAGAGTGCACGCACCCTATAGCGAAAACCTCTCCGCCCCCCCAAAAAAAAAAAAAAAAAAAAATAGGATGGGGGACCAGCAGGTGGCATGGTAATTAAGGCACTGGACACTCCTACATAACCAACCACAGTTCAACTCCTGGACCTGGAGGCTTGCTTTCTCACTTTCTCTCTCTCTCTCTTTCTGGTCAAACTAAAATAAATGTATGAAGAAATAAAATTAAATAAATAGTTATATATATATATATATATATTTTTTTTTTTTTTTTTTTTTTTGAGAGGTTTCTGCTATAGGGCACGTGCGCCCACCAGAAAGACAGAGACAGAGATAGAAAGTGAGAAATCACTCCCCAATGGGGTTGGCCACACTGCAACTCCTTCTCCTCCATTCTCCTCTCGGGATCTTTGGCACACACGCACACGCGCCCGGCATGAGTTTAAGCCACTGGGTCCAGGACTCAAACCACAGTTGACTACATGGGAGTCCAGTGACATAGCCATTATGCCAACTGCTGATCTAAAATAAAGAATTCTTTTAAAAAATTGGAAAAAAAACTCTTTGTATATTCTAAAGCAGAATGCAAAGCTCATGTATAACATAACATGATCCAAATTTTGGGGTCAGAAGGTGGCAGGGTAGTTAAAGGCACTAGATTCACACATGGCTGACTGTGGTTTGAGTCCTGGGTCTGGCGGCTTGCTTTCTCCCTTTCCTTTTCTCTCTCTGGTCAAATTAAAAATAATAATAATAATAATAATAATAATAATAATAACAACAACAACAACAACAACAAATGGAATTAATTAAATAATTCTTTTTAAAAAGATCCAAATTTTACTTTAAAAAACCTATTTATAGCCAAAGGGACCACTTACTATTAAGCCTGATACAGTGTATTTCCAATACAACTGGACTTGTACTGAGTTTCTTTTCAGCTGGTACTTCTAAGGGCTTTTAATATAAATTTATTACTAAATTCATTCTGATTTAAGGTACATGTAGCCAGACAAACACTGCTGATTTTAAAAATACAGAAAGAATGTTAAATAGATTAAATTCTTTCTTTAAAGAAAGAATGTTAAATAGATTAAATGATAGAAGGTATAATATTATTATTTCAATAAAAGCTAAAATACTTTTGGTTAAAAAAAACCCACAAACCTGTGTGTGTGTGTGTGTGTGTGTGTGTGTGTGTGTATATGTATATTTGTGTATGATAAAATAAGTAGGTAGATAATTCTGGCTAAGAAAAGTAAACCAAAAGGTTAAACAGCCAGTATTTCTGGGCAGTGGACCTTGAGATGATTTTTATTACATATACATTGATGTACCTCAAAATTTCTATTACGAATATTGTTGTTAGAACTAGTAAAACTCTTTAAAGGAGTGTGGTAAAAGAAGCACTCTCAAATGCTGTTTGACATGCAAAATAGTACAAAATTTCTTGAAAAATCATTCATTAATCTCTAAAGAGACTTAAAGTTCCAGCTCTCTTGCGGCCTCACTTCCGAAATGACGAAGAAAAGAAGGAACTATGCCTGTGCCAAAAAGGGCCGTGGCCCTGTGCAGCCTATTCACTGCATGAACTGCACCAGATGCGTGCCCAAGGACAAGGCTATTAAGAGGTTTGTCATCCGAAACATAGTAGAGGCCGCAGCCGTCAGGTACATCTCCGAAGCAAGTGTCTTCGATGCCTATGTGCTCCCCAAGCTGTATGTGAAGCTACATTACTGTGTGAGTTGCGCCATTCATAGCAAGGTAGTCAGGAACCAATCTCGTGAAGCTCGCAAGGACCGAACACCCCCACCCCAATTTAGACCTGCGGTGCTGCCCCTCGCCCTCCACCAAAGCCCATGTAAGGAGCTGAGTCTTTAAGGACTGAAGAACTGTCTGTCCTCTGGGGGAAAAAATAAAACACCAATTATACATTAAAAAAAAAAAAGAGACTTAAAGTTCCACATGTTTTTTAATTCCAGAGCTGCAATTTGGGAATATACTTTAGGAAATAATGAAAAATTCAAAAGATTTATAGTTAGAAACGTCCATTGGAACATAATAAAGAAAATGATAAACAGAGGCCAGAAGGTGGTATGATGGTTGAGGGCATTTGACTCCCAACGGCCAACCACGGTTCAAGCCCCAGAACTGGTGGCTTGCTTTCTCACTTTCTCTCTCTCTCTGGTCATATGAAAATAAAATAAATAAACAAATAAATAAAGTTAAATAAAAATTCTTGGGGTCGGCAGGTGGCATGGTGGTTAAGGGTGCTAGACTTACATATGACCAAGCACGGTTTGAGTCCTGGACTTGGTGGCTTGCTTTCTCACTTGCTCTCTCCCTCTCTCTTTCTCGCTCTGTCCCTCTCTAGTCATATTAAAATGAAATAAACAAATAATAAAGTTAAATAATACTTTTAAAAAACTATTTTTAAAAAGTTCAATGAAAATTCTTTAAAAAAAGAGAAAAATAAAAAAGAAAATGATAAACACACAGGCAAACCAACAAAGCCAAGCTAAATGTCCCCAAATGTTAAAAAATAAGTATTATAGATCATGCAATAGAATTAGTGTATATTATGATCATTTACTGTATTATGGGAAAATGCCAATGCTATGTTAAATGTAAAAGGGATTACAGAATTCCACAAAGAATATGCTTAGCTTTTTTTAAAAATAAAAAAAGAATAATTTTTATAATTATTTAATTTAATTTTATTTATTATTATTAATTTCTAGTTTTGATCAGAGAGAGACAGAGAGAGAGAGACAAAGTGAGAAAGCAAGCAACCAGGTCCAAGACTCGAACTGTAGTTGGCCATGTGGGAGTCCAGCGCCTTTAACCACCACATCACTTTGTGGCCCCTATGCTTGGCTTTTTTAAAAGTCTAAGAAAAAAAATGGGGCTGGCAAGTGGCGTGGTGGTTAAAGGCGCTGGACTCCCACATGGCTGACCACGGTTCAAGTCTTGGACCTGGTGGCTTGCTTTCTCACTTCCTCTCTCTGTCTCTCTCTGATCAAACTGAAAAATAATAATGATATAAAGTTAAATAAAATAATTCTTTAAAAAAAAAAAAAAAAAAAAAGTCTAAGAAAAAACTGAAAATACTTCAAAATATTAACATTGTTATCCCTGAATATTTTCTCCTTCCTTTCATACTTCTCTATACCTCCCACATATTCATGTATGCTCTTAAAAAAAAAAGTGTGTGTGTCTGTATGTATGTTTTCCTTTGAAAAGGAAAATGGGTTGGGACCAGCAGTTAGCGTAATGGCTATGTCGCTGGACTCCCACGTAGTCGACCGCGGTTCGAGTCCCGGACCCGACGGCTTAAACTCACGCCGGGCGCGTGTGCGTGCGTGCCCAAGATCCCGAGAGGAGAATGGAGGAGAAGGGATTGCGGCGTGGCCATCCCCCCTGGGGGGTGATTTCCTGCTTTCTATCTCTCTGTCTCTCTCTGTCTGTCTGGCGAGCGCACGCGCCCTATAGCAAAAAAAACCTCTCCAAAAAAAAAAAAAAAAAAGGAAAATGGGTTAAGCCAGGTGGCATGGTAGTTAAGGCAGCTGGATCTCACATGATTAACTACATGGTTCAAGTCCCAGATCTGGCAGCTTGAAAAACATGCCAGGTGTGTGTGAGTGCATGCCCAAAATCCCAACAGTAAAATTGAAAAGTGACTACTGTGTGGCCATTGCTCCTGGGAGTGTGGGGGGGTTGATTTCTCACTTTCTGTTTCTCTAGTGAGCACATACGTCCTATAGCAAAAATCTCTAAAAAAATTTTTTTTTTAAATCTTAAATTCTGGCCTCAACATTAAAAAATGCACCAGACATGTGTGCATGCCCTAAATTCCAACAAGATGGAGACTTGGAGAAGGTACTACAACATGACCGTACCCCACTGGTGAGTGCTTTCTCCCTCTTCTCTGTCTCTCTGTCTCTTTCTGCCCAGTTTGGGTACCCTCTGGCAAAATAAGTAAAAACAAACAAACAAAGGCAGCCTCCTGGGAGGATAAAAGTGAAGGTTCAAAAACAAGCCCGTTTGGGCTGGCAGGTGGCAAAGTGGTTAAGGCGCTGGATTCCCATATGGCCGACTTCCGTGTGAATCCTGAACCTGGAGACTTGCTTTCTCATCCCTCCTCACCTCATCAAAGGAAAAAGTAACAATAATAAATTAAATTAAAAATTCTTGAAAAGAAAACAAAATCAAGCTGATTTAAAATAATTTCCTGGACACTCACTCATGTTATAAACGGAAGTTACCCATTTCCAGAGAAAAGAAAAAGACTTTAAGAGAATAGGAAGCAAGTCTTTAGAATCTAAACCAACTATAGTCTTCAGCGCCTAGAGATCTTAAAGATGTGGAAGATGGGAATAGAAGTGGAGGAGGATTTAAATGTCTCTGACCCTAAAATAAACACAACTAGTCATTGTCCACAGTCCCTTATCTGAAGCCCTTGGGCCAGATGTGTTTCGGGATTCAGAATTTTCCCAGACTTTAGAAAGATGACTTGTATTTCATATCACACACTATCCTCCACAGGATTTGGAGCTGTGCCCTCAAACACACACTGGTATTTCTTAAGCTAGGCTATAGATAAGCACAACCAGGAATATAGGACAGTAAATAGTTTCCTGTGAGATGAAATCAGGTTTCAGTTCCTGGTGACTTCAGGTCAGGTTTTATTTATTTATTTTATTTAACTTTATTTATTCATTTATTTATTTCAATTTGACCAGAGAGGGGGAGAGAAAAAGTTAGAAAGGAAGTTGTCAGGTCCAGAACTCAAATTGTGGTCCGCCATGGGGGAGCCCAGGACCCTTAACCACCACACCACCTGCTGGCCCCACTATAGGTCAGGTTTTGTAACTAAATGAGTTAATGAAAAAATTCTTCTGGCAGTGGTTTGGGCACTAGACTCCCACGTGGCCCACTATGGTTTGTGTCCTAGACCTGGTGGCTTACTTTCTCACTTTCCTTTTCTCTTTCTCTGATCAAATTAAAAAAAATCAGTAAGTGAAAAAAAAAATTTTTAGGGTCCAGCAGTTGGCGTAATGGCTATGGGTTGCCAGACTCCCATGTAGTGAACCATGGTTCGACTCCTGGACCTGGTGGCTTAAACTCACACTGAGAGCATGTGTGTGCAGGGCACATGTGCATGCGTGCCCAAGATCCTAAGAAGAGAATGGAGGAGAGGGGATTGTGACCTGGTCATCCTCCCGGGAGGTGATTTCTTGCTTTCTGTCTCTCTCTCTTTTTCTGGCAAGTGCACATGCGCCCTATAGCAAAAACCCCTTCAAAAACAAAAAAATTCTTTTTAAAAAAAGAAAAAAAATTCTGCTTTTCAGACCTTTTACTGATTCTGGAATCTCAGATAAGGGACTGGGGACTTGTATAGGTACTGAAAACACACAAAACTGAGCCATTACCCAATGAGATCATGCTCCTGTAATTCTCCAGCATCACATCTCTGTAGAGGTCCTTTTGAGTCCAGTCAAGGTGGCCCCACTCCTCTCTTGTAAAGTACATTGCCACATCTTCAAAGGACAGAAATGCCTGAAAAACAGCCAACAGTTTTAAGTTCAATTCTTATAATAACTAACGTCTTACTATTCTAAAGACAAGGAAACAGGTTTGGAGGGTCAAGTGCCCTGGCCAAGGTCACTCAGCAAGTAGCAGATTCAGGGCTCTACCACATCAGCTGACCCTTAGGCCAGGCATGTTTCCATACCACAGCACAGACTTCATCACTAAAGGGTTACTCAGTGCACAGTCAGCCTTTTCAGACCATTTGTTCTCTGCTCCAGCTATTCGACTCTGCTGTCTTAGCATAACAGAAGCCGCAGACAATAGGTGAGTGAGTGGGTACAACTATATAGTAAATAAAACTTTACTGAACAGGTCTAGTTCAGTTTGCCAACCCCCGCTCTAGTTAACACTACCTTTATAAGTAATATACCTCTTCTGTGACAGGTTCCTAGGAAAGAGATGAGGTCACTGAGGATGGATGAATGTGCCAACTCTTTACCCAGAACAGAAAGGCTTCATGGACACCAACACAGTATACTGAAGCATATAGGTGCTGGCTATGGTTATCATGGGGAACTATTCCCTAACGGGTATAAGGGGTAAAGTAGGGAAGTGTTGTGGAATCCAGAAAGCTGCTGCGAAGGGAACCAGATTGGAGCTAGGGCCTTAAAGGAGGGCAGCCACTGCCACCCTATAGCCTGGCAGGAAGGGAGCTGTGGGAATAGACATGGAAACAATTTTCTTCAGGCCTCTCGTCCCCAACCCTCCTCCATCCTATTGCCAAAAGTCAACCAGAAGCCAGAGGGCAAAGGAGCCCATTGCTGGTGAATATAAAAGGTACAGATCTGGGACCAGCAGTTGGCATAATGGCTACGTTGCTGCACTCCCATGTAGTCGACCCTGGTTCGAGTCCCGGACCTGGTGGCTTAAACTCACGCGGAGCGTATGTGCATGCGTGCCCAAGATCCCAAGGGGAGAATGGAGGAGAAGGGATTGTGGCATGGCCATCCCCCCTGGGGTGTGATTTCTCACCCTCTGTCTCTTTGTCTCTCTCTGTCTTTCTGGCGAGTGCACACACCCTATAGCAAAAATCTCTCTCTAAAAAAAAAAAGGTACAGACCAAATGCCAAAGTGCAGGAGGGTGGAGAATATACCCAGAGGGGACAGAGACTACTCAGCACAGCGTATATGAAATAAGTTTATATTTGCAATTGTGTGTTCAACTCCTATGGGCTGAGAACGGAGGCACCTGCCCTCAGTCAGGTGCTACAGCAGTCCTTGGAACAGAGGGGCCCAGTGTCTACCCACCCATTGCCTGCTCTTCAGGATGCTGTGTTGTTCAGAGGGTGTTCATGCAGAAAAAGGGCAAGCACTATCAGGACTAAGCAGTAACAGAAAATACCCATCCCATCCTGAAAAGCCTCACATAGCTCCCCCCTGCAGACAAGTGTTTAGGGTCTTCCTTTCCTCTCTACCAAACTTGAGTTCCACGGTGACGGTTTCAGGCCTTCTGTCATCACCACCGTGAACACCCTGCTTGTTATGTGAGCTGTTCTGTAGTCTCCTTACTGTGACCTACTAGACCACCTGCATTCTCTGCACCTGCACAAAGGTTAGTAAGCAAGCACTGGGAAATAACATGCTCAATCTCCCCAGAGGTCTCTCTGTACATTTATAGTTACACCCTAAATGTGTACCTTATAATTATACCTAAATTAATGATTCTTGCTCACACATCCCTCACAGCTGGCATTCTACATGCTCATCGCTCTCATTCCTTCTGTAAATGTTTACTAAATGGCAAGTTGCTACCTTCAATTTGCCTGCCAGTAATAAACAAAACTACAACTCCTACTGAGGCTACAGGATATAGCTATCCGCTGCTCAACGGGGCCCCTGGAGTTGCTAAGCAAATGACCTGTATGATCTCGTAGCATCTCTGGTTCCTGCTTCAGGAAATGAACAGCCAAGTGGGTGGGCGAGACAGAGAAGTGAGAGCGGTAACTGGTAACATTCAGGATAATGGAGGAGAAGGGATTGTGGTGTGGCCATCCTGCTTGAGGGGTGACTTCCCACTTTTCCTCTCTCTTGCAAGCATATGCACCCCTTGGCAAAAACATATAAAGCAGAGCCTGGATCTAATCCTATCTAACTCCTTAGTTTAGGCTCTTTACATCATACTTTCCAAGAAGGGAAGTTCCTAAAATCGATAAAAAGGGCTCAGCCTGAACAAAGAAGATGTTCAGCCACAGGGGCTACAATGAGGAAGCAGAGGAGAAACCACAGCTCACCTGCCAGCTGGCTGTCAGGAACATAGCTTCCACAGTCTTGTCTTCTCTAAGGGATAGGATCTGGGCTGCCAGGCTAAACTGAAGAAGAAAAAGATAATGAGTAAGAGCAGCCCTAACTTAAAGCTCTCTCAATAGGCAGACCTGGGACAGGGAATTCCAAGGAAGCCAACAAAGAAACTTAGTTAATACAAAGTCACTGTGTTTGGGGTTGGAATATGTGATCAAGCTGATGCCAGAATATTTTTCCTAGGACTTCCTGAAGATCAATTTCAAAAGCTTTATCTAGGAAAAGCTGTGGCCCAGTCTTCCCTTTCTCCCCAGGATATGTTCTACAGCACCTCAATGAGTGACTTTATACAGTTAATCACAGAGCAAAATATAAGGGATCTTCAAAATGTTCATAGACAATGCATTCAAGGGGCCAGCCCCATAACCTAGTGGTTAAGGGGCAGGATCTCACATGGTGACGGCAGTTCAAATCCTGGCCCAGGTGGCTGAAAGGCATGTAGGTGCATGTGCACGCATGCCCTAAATCTCAACAGGATGGAGAAATGGAGAAGAAACGGCAGTGTGATTGTGGAGTAATTCCTCTTTCTAGCAAGCACATGTGTTCTCAGGCAATTTAACTGAAAAAAAAAAAAAAAAAAAAAAGGAGAATGAAGAAACTACTCAATTTCAGGGGCCGGCAGTGGCATGGTAGTTAAGGGTGCTGGACTCTCACATGGCCAACCACTATTTGAGTCCCAGACCAGGCGGCTTGTTTTCTCACTTTCCTCTCTCTCTTGCCCTTGCTCTCTCGCTCTGTCCCTCTCTGGTCAAAATGAAAATAAAGTTAAATTAAAAATTCTTAAAAAAAAAAAGTAACTACTCAATTCCTTTGTTTTGGGGGGACAAAAAATAAACTTGTACTTTAATTATATTTTTTGATGACCTTTTTGAAGTATCCTTGTAAAACTCTGATTCATGACTTGCAACACCTAGCTCAGAGACAAACCCACAACCTCTGCAATAGTCAGCCCAAACCAGAAATATGATCAGTAACTTTCTGATTTTGGCCTCCTATTGCCTTCAATTAGTTGAAACAGGAGAAAACCAAATATGTTGTTCTTTTTTAAAATAATGTATTTAATTTTATGTATTATTTTAAAATTTGACCAAAGAGAGACAGAGAGGGAAAGAAATGGAAAGTGAGAAAGCAAGCTACCAGGTCTGGAGCTCGAACCATAGTCAGCCATGTGGGAGTCCAGTGCCCCAACCACCATGCCATCTGCTGGCCCGCTGTCCTTTTAAAAAAAAAATCCATGAAAACTATTTGAAACAAAAACTATTGGTTACAGGGACTTCCGGTTGGAGTTGGCAATTACTTCTCACTAGCTCTAGCTGTTGCTGAGATGTCTCCATAGAATCAGCATTTCTGAAATTCTTGAAATTCTTCAGTTTCAGAGTCTTAGTAAATGGTTCTTATTGTAGGCCTGCCCATTTACAAGCTAACTTTTGCATTTTGAGGTCTCACAACCACTCTAATTTGGTGATTGGCTAGAACTCACAGCAGTAAGAATAGACTTGTTTTCTCCACAGGGTGCACCTTTATGTAAATTTATTTAAAGAAAGCCCCTCATGGGCAAGCCAATGGTATGGTGGTTAAGGAGGTTGGATCCCACATAGCTGACTGCTCAACTGGAGTCCTGACCAAGCCTCTTGAAGAACATGCTGGGCACGTGTATGTGCATGCATGCCCAAAATCCCTAAGGGAGAATGCAGGAAAAGGGTGGCCATCCCCCCACCACAGGTGCTTTCTTACTTTCTTTCTCCCCCTCCCCCTAGAAAGGGCACACCCTATAGCAAATTAAAAACAAAACAGTAATAGAAAGAAAGCCACTTTGGGCCAGCAGGTGGTGTGGAAGGTTAAGGTATTGGATCCTACTCAGATTGCAAGGTTCAGGTCCCAAACCAGGTGGCTTGAAGAATCACACTGGCCAGGCTGTTATGGGAGCATGTTTCAAATCTTGAGAGGAGACTGGAGAAGGGATTGTGGCATGGCCATCCCCAGGTGGTGGGTGATTGCTCACTTTCCCTTTCTCTCTCTCCCTCCCTCGGTCTCTCCCTGACAGGCACAAATGCCCATAGCAAAAAACAAAAAAACAAAGAAGTTCAATTTCCCTGAAAAGTCCAGAAAACTCCTTGCCTGTTAAACAAAGAGGCACAACAAAAAACAGTCCTGATCAACGCTCCAAGTTGGGGCAGAGGCTTCATCACTTTCATTCTCACAACTATTGTATATTTACTAAGTTACCTATTGTAAAGGTTATTCATATAAAACTCAGACTTCTAAAGAAAAATGTGAGCTGTTTTGAGTGGCCATAGCTATATAACTGAATCTTAAAATATCCTGCTTCCCCAGAAATGCTAGCTCTAACCATGAGTGAAAGTTCAGGTTTTTCTCTCTTGGCGTGATGAAACTGAACCAATCAGCTACAGAGGAAGAGCTCCTAAGGCTCTACCTGCCCTAAAAAGAATGCTAAGTTTTTAGTAGCCCATACAGTAAAGATCACTGGGTTTCCACACTTATGCTTTATAAACTGATCCTCTGCGTGCACGATAAACTCTTAAAACTTTAGTGTGATCTCATCTTAACCTGTCAGAATATAAAATGCTACTGCATGAAAATGTGAACACGTTAAACTAATCACACCTTGTTTTCCCCTAAAACTATGGTATTAGCCAGTCATTCATTCATCTGACTTTGTTCCTTCAAGAGGCTGAAGACCTGAAACAGCCCAAACTATCCAAAAAGCTGGTGCCACAAACCCAAAAATCCTTGCAAATGCAAGATTATTTGCAAATGCAAATACAACCTCCCTAAGGGCCCCGAACTTTAACACACTGGCTTTCCCGGGGCAACCATTCCTACATTCACAACAGTTTCTCTTTCTTCCAAACCTCAAATCGCAGCCGCGGTGCCTCCTCCAGGAAGTCCTCCGCGTGGCGCTTTGTATGCACCAGACACAGCAGTGGAGGTGTGGCTCCCTTTTGGGGTTTCCGGTACTGACCAGGGGTCTGGTCGGCGCCGCCCCCGGGGCTACCGCTAACCCCAACCAACCCAAGTCAGTGGGAAGAGCGCCCAGCCTCTGCCTCGGGGGCTTCCAACGAGCTTTCCTCCCTCCCTATTCGCGAGCGACGAGCAGAGCGTCCTCATTCGCGTCTCCTCTAGGACTGAGGAGGCTTCTAAACTCTATGGTTGGGCTGAGCATGTTGGCCGGGCTCTTAACGCACACTCCTCCGCTGGCGGGGACCAATCGCAGGCCGCGGGGAGCGCCGGCGAGACCCTGGGAGTTCCACCGTCCGTCCCTGACTTCTCGCAGGTGGTTTTCAGCTGCAGAGAATAGCCGCGAAGCTTTAAAAATGTTAATACTGACCTTTCCCCTCCAACCTAGCTGACAGAAAGCCTAGTGGTAGGGACCACAGTGCAGCTGAGTAATGTTTTTCTTGTGGAGAGGTTTTTGCTGTAGGGCTCCTGCACTCACCAGAAAGACAGAGAGACAGAAAGACAGAAAGCGGGAAATCACCCACCAGGGGGTCGGGCCACACTACAGTCCTTTCTCCGTCATTCTCTTGGGATCTTGGGCACGCATGCACATGTGCCCGGCGTGAGTTTAAGTCACCAGGTCCAGGACTGGAACAGGTGTCCACTACATGGGAGTCCAGTGATGTAGCCATTACACCATCTGCTGGACTCACAGCTGAATATTTTTAAAAGCTTCTCTTGGCGAAACTATGGCGTGACCAACCTTTTGGGAGCCAGTCCTGAACGCAGGTATATCAGACAATAATATAACATAATTATTAAACACATGTGTTATTTCAATGAAAAATGATTTTAAAAAATTATTTTAACATTTTCTTAAGAATTATTTTATTTAACTTCATTTATTATTTTAATTTGACCAGAGGGACAGAGGAAGAGAGGAAGCCACCAGGTCTGCCATGCAAACTGCAGTCAGCCATGAGCCCTCAACCAGAACCACCTGCCCACTTTCTTTTTAAATTTTATTTATTAGTATTATTTTTTAATTTGACCAGAGAGAGGGGAAATGTTAGAACACAAACAGCCAGGTCCCAGAAGCAAACCCTAGCCAACCATGTGGAAATCCAGTGTCTTAAGCACCATGCAACCTGCCAGCCCCCCAAATAAGTTCTTATATGAAAAGTTATTTTGTTACATGAATGCTATTAAGCAAAACAGCAATAGAACTATTTAACAGTAACAGTTATAATTAGTAGCAGAACTAACTAAAGAATTAATATATTTGAGGGCTAGCAACAGTGACCCATTGTAAGGCAAAGCCACTGCTATGCTGGGTGCCCATGGGAGGGTACTGAATGTGTGCAGGTGATCCCAGCTGACTGAGACTGGAGGTGGGCCTGGGGTGAAGATCTTCTTTTAAGGTGGGGAGTGTCATTGTCTCTCAAGAAATAAGCCTAAAAAAAGAAATATATGTGAGAAAAATGTAATAGTTACATTTCTTTCTACACATCAATTGAGCAACTTATTTTAACTCTTAAGAAACTTTATTGGAGGGACCAGCAGTTAGCGTAATGGCTATGTCGCTGGACTCCCACGTAGTCGACCATGTTTCGAGTCCTGGACCCGGTGGTTTAAACTCACACCGGGCGCGTGTGTGTGCGTGTCCAAGATCCCGAGAGGAGACTGGAGGAGAAGGGATTGTGGTATGGCCATCCCCCCTGGGGGGTGATTTCATGCTTTCTGTCTCTCTGTCTCTCTCTGTCTGGCGAGTGCATGCGCCCTATAGCAAAAACCTCTCCAAAAAAAGAAAAAAAGAAACTTTATTGGAGTGTGGTGGTGAAGGCAGCTGGATACCATATGGCCAATTGCCCAGTTCAAGTCCCATACCCAGCAGCTTGAAAAACTTGACTGGGTAGTGGGCCAGCTAGGTGGCTAGTGGTTAATGCAGCTGGAGCCCACTGCACTATTAGAGCCCTAGACACAGGTTAGCCAGTGAAAAAAACATGTTGGCCTCATGTGCATTCTCCTAGAGAAGAATGGAGAAGCAGCATTTTGGAATGGCCATGGCCCCCTTTCTCACTTTCCCTCTCTCTCCTTGTCTCCAGCTAGTGCATGTGCCCTATAACAAATTAATACAAAAATTTTTTTTAATTTTTTTTAATTTTAAAGCTTTATTGGATAGTTAAATTTTGTATGCTTTTTTTGTGTATTTTTTTTTTGAGAGGTTTTTGCTATAGGGCGTGTGCGCTCACCAGACAGACAGAGAGAGACAGAGAGATAGAAAGCGAGAAATCACCCCCTAGGGGGGATGGCCACGCCGCAATCCCTTCTCCTCCATTCTCCTCTCGGGATCTTGGGTACGCACGCACACGCGCCTGGCGTGAGTTTAAGCCACCGGGTCCGAGACTCGAACCGCGGTCGACTACGTGGGAGTCCAGCGACATAGCCATTACACTAACTGCTGGTCCCCTTTTTTTGTGTATTTTTTAAAGAATTATTTATTAACTTTATTTAGTCATTCATTTCTTATTTTAATTTGACCAGAGAAAGACAGACACACAGATAGAAGGAAAGTGAGAAAGCAAGTCACCAGGTCCAGGGACTTGAACCGTGGTTGGCCATGTGGGAGTCCAGCACCTTAACCACCATGTCACCTGCTGGTCCCTCTCATTTTTTCTTATATATTGGGGAAACATTTTTACTCTTTTTTTTTTTGGAGAGGTGTTCTTGCTATAGGGCGCGTGTGCGCACCAGACAGACAGAGAGAGACATAGAGATAGAAAGCGAGAAATCACCCCCCGGGGGGGATGGTCACACCGCAATTCCTTCACCTCCATTCTCCTCTCGGGATCTTGGGCACACACACACACGCGCCCGGCGTGAGTTTTAAGCCACCGGGTCCGGGACGCGAACCACGGTCGACTACATGGGAGTCCAGCAACATAGCCATTACGCTAACTGCTGGTTCCCAACATTTTTACTCTTTCCAGTGATAATTCTCTGAACTACCTAGAAACCTTTAGGACATCCTTCTTTACTTGGGTAGTGTTAAAAACTGAATATCAGCAAAAGGAAAACTCACTTTGACGTGAAGCTCTTCTCTTACTAGGACCAGATTATGCTGATTCCTGGTGTCGGTCTTATGTGATAGATAATGTGTTGTTGCTATTGAATATCTAGAAGTACCATTTCTTTCTCATTCTTTTCTTTCATTTTTAAAGAATTATTTTATTCATTCATAAATTTGACCAGAGGGAGACACAGAGAGAGAGAGAGAGAGAGAGAGAGAGAGAGAGAGAGAGAGAGAGAGAGATAGAGAGCGCGCGCCACCAGGTCCAGGACTTGAACTGTGGTCAGCCATGTGGGAGTCCAGCACCTTAACCACCATGCCACCTGCTGGTCCCTCTCATTTTTTCTTATACATTTTTCCCCTTCATTGTGTTTATGGTTTCTTTTAGGTCCTTGAGCATATTTAAATAATTGTTTTAAAGTCTTTCTGTACTAATTGCATCTTTTTGTCAATTCTGGATCTGTTTCTGTTTTATTAGTTTGGGTTACATTTCCTTTTTTATGTATCTTTCAGTTTTTTAATGCATGCTTAACATGATAAATTTTACATATAAAGGTTGTTGTTTTCCTTAAATAACACTGGAACCATATGCTCCAGCAATGCTATCTGAGTAAACACCAAAAACAACTGAAAGCAGGGAGGGGGTCAGCTCCTTACTGGTTAAGGGTGTGGATCCCACATGGCCAATGGCATAGGTCAAATTCTGATCCCAGCAGCTTGGAAAACATGTTGGGCATGTGTGCTCGCATGTCCCAAATTCCAGTGAAATGGAGAAGGGAACGCAGCATGATGACCCTCTGGGGGAGCTTTCTCTCTCTCCCTCTTTCTCTGTTCCTCTCTCGGAAGTGCAGATGTCCTCTGCCATGCTCTCCACCCACCCCCAAATGAAAGCATGGACGTAAACAGATATTTGCACACTTGTGTTCCCATTGGTATTATTCCTAATAGCCAACATGTGGAAATAGTTCAGCTGTCCATTGATGAATGAATGGATAAACCAAAAGGGAGGTCATATGCAGGATTTTCAAAAAGTTCATGGAGGGGGAACCAGCAGTTAGCGTAAGCAGTTAGCGTAATGGCTATGTCGCTGGACTCCTACGTAGTCAACCGCGGTTCGAGTCCCGGACCCAGTGGCTTAAAACTCACACCGGGCGCGTGTGCGTGCGTACCCAAGATCCCGAGAGGAGAATGGAGGAGAAGGGATTGCGGCGTGACCATCCCCCCTGGGGGGTGATTTCTCGCTTTCTGTCTCTATGTCTCTCTCTGTCTGTCTGGCGAGCGCACGCGCCCTATAGCGAAAACCTCTCCAAAAAAAAAAAAAAGTTCATAGAGGGACAGCTGGTGGTGCAGTGGTTAAGGCAGCTAGATCTCACATGGCCAACTGTGCTAAGTCCTGGACCCAGCAGTTTGAAAAACATGCTGGGCATACGTCATTGCATGCCTAAAATCCCAAAAGGAGGGTGAAATGGAGGAGAAAGGATTGCGAAACAACCATTCTCCATGAAGGCAGGTGTTTTCTCACCCCCGTGTCTCTCTTTGGTAAGCCCCTCACCCTTTGGCAAAAAATTAAAAGTTTATGGAAAATGTGTATGATAAAAAAAATTATGCCTGAATTTCAGAAATCCTGGCTTTCTAGTGTTGTGCTCTCCAAATCCCAGCCACCTCAGCTTCCCAGAACTCCAGTCTCTGGCTTCTCACTTCAGAAATCCTGCTGTGGTCTGTTTGGGTTCCCCTCCTTTGTACAGTGGTCTAGAAAATGTCTCCATTGGGGCTGGCAGGTGGCATGGTGGTTAAGGGTGCTGGACTGACTGTGGTTTGAGACCTGGACCTGGCTGCTTGCTTTCTCACTTACCCTCTCTCTCTCTCTCTCGCTCTGTCCCTCTCTGGTCAAATTTAAATAAATAAATAATTAAAATAAAATAATTATTAAAAAAAGAGAAAATGTCTCCATTAAAAAGGCAGGGTGGGGAACCAGCAGTTAGCATAAAGGCTATGTCGCTGGACTCCCACGTAGTCGACCGCGGTTCGCATCCTGGACCCGGTGGCTTAAAACTCATGCCGGGCGCGTGTGCGTGCGTGCCCAGGATCCCGAGAGGAGAATGGAGGAGAAGGGATTGCGGCGTGACCATCCCCCCTGGGGGGTGATTTCTCGCTTTCTGTCTCTATGTCTCTCTCTGTCTGGCGAGCGCATGCGCCCTATAGCGAAAAACCTCTCCAAAAAAAAAAAAAAAAGGCAGGGTGGAAAACAGCAGATGGTATAATGGTTATATCGCTGGACTCCTACATGGCCAACCTCGGTTTAAGTCGCCGACCTATTGGCTTGAAAGTCATGCCAGGTACATGTGTGTGCATACCCAAAATCCCAAGAGGAGAATGGAGGAGAAAGGATTGCAGTGTGGCCATCCCTCCTGGAGGGCAATTTCTCGCTTTCTATCTGTGCCTCTACTGTCTCTCCAATGAGCACACACATGCTATAGCAAAAATCTCTCTCTCAAAAAAAAAAAAAAAAAAGGTAGGGTGGAGACCAGCAGATAGCATAGCAGTTACGTCACTGGACTCCCAAATGGCCGACTACAGTTTGAGTCCTAGACTCAGTGACTGGAAAGTCACGCCAGGTGCGTGTTAGTGCATGCCCAAGATCCTGGAGAAGAGACTGGAGGAGAAGGGATTACGGTGTGGCTGTCCCCCCTGGGGGGTGATTTCTCACTTTCCCTTTCACTGTGTCTGTCTGTCTCTCTCTCTCTAGTGAGCACACGTACCATAAAGCAAAAATCTCTAAAATAAAATAAAATAAATAAAATAAAAAGGTAAGGTGATTGCAGGCCTTACCTCATTTGTCTCACTGTTCTCAGGGATCATGGGTCTGTTCTGCATGTTGCCCAAGGTCTGAAAACATTTTTCCCATGTATTCTGTCTAGTTTTCTAGTGTTTTTGTTTGTTTTACATTAAGAGAGTAGATCCAATCTTAGCAACTGCATCATGGCTAAAAGAAGAAACTAAGTGTTGGGGAATGGCAGGTGACCTGGCGGTTAAGGACTCCCACATGGCTGACGTGGTTCAAGTCCCAGACCTGATGGCTTGCTTTCTCACTTTCCCTCTCTCTCTGTCTCTCACTCTGTCCCTCTCTGGTCAAATTAAAATAAATAATGTTAAATAAAATAATTCTTAAAACTAAGTGTTATCTCAGTGTACATTTCTTTCATTATGTGTGTACTTGAATGTCTCTCTCTCTTTTTGGAAATTGGGTGTTTTTTGTTTCTTCTGGGGTTTTTGTTTTGTTTTGTTTCTTAGCTATATCAACTTCCACATGATTGTATTCTTGTTTTTCACAGAAGGTGGAGACCAGGAATTCCCTGTGTTGTAGTCAAATGAGCGAGAAATAAGAGAACATCCAGACATAGCCAAGTTATTGGAGTTTTATTGATTAAACCAGTGACTTGCATGAGGACTCATGTCTCTCAAAGACCCTACAGCCCCGAGTAAAAGAAGATGGGTGCTTATAAAGGCAAAAATCACAACCACTTCTGGGTTGACATGGTGATTACAATGGAAAATGAGGAGGGGATGAAGAGGAAAAGGAGTGGGGTTCCTATGCGAAAGCAGTTACAGAAGCTGAATCAAGCAGGTTAATCATTTCTTTTTTCGTTTTTTTAAGAATGGAAAATGGCTTTATTGCTTATTCATGACCAAGGAAAGGTAAACATTGGGGGGAAAAAAAAAAAAAAACCCAGGTATGATAAGTATTCCTTGAGAAAGAGATAAGCCTGCTAGTACAGGAGGGGAGAAAGGTCAAGACCCAAATAGAGTCAGCTTCCTGGAGATACCTTGTCCCACTGGCCCATTTTTTTTTTTCTTTTTTTTTTGGAGAGGTTTTTGCTATAGGGCGCGTGCGCTCGCCAGACAGACAGAGAGAGACAGAGAGATAGAAAGCAGGAAATCACCCCCCAGGGGGGATGGCCACGCCGCAATCCCTTCTCCTCCATTCTCCTCTCGGGATCTTGGGCACGCACGCACACGCGCCCGGCGTGAGTTTAAGCCACCAGGTCCGGGACTCGAACCGCGGTCGACTACGTGGGAGTCCAGCGACATAGTCATTACGCTAACTGCTGGTCCCCACCCACTGGCCCATTTTATGGGTCTGCTTGGAATCGGTGCATTTAGAGCACAGGACACTAATGCTAAAAAATACATGCTAAAAACCTTCCAACAAAAGTTTTACCTGCTCAAAGAACAAAACAGTTGCTTTGGGTTAAGAGGTAGTAATTACAACTTCTTCCATTAGGCCCTCGCTAATCCCAAAGATAAAAATATACACCATGGGGTACCAGCAGGTGGCGTGGTGGTTAAGATGCTGGACACTCCCACATGGCTAACCATGGTTTGAGTACCAGACCTGGTGGCACTTTCCCCGTCTTTCTTTGTCTCCCTATCGCTCTTTCTCTGGTCAAATTTTAAAAATAAATAAATAAATGTTTATTGTTTATTATTATTATTATTTTAATTTGACCAGAGAGTGAGAGAGAGACAGAGGAGGAAATTGAGAAAGCAAGCTAC
The DNA here is from genome assembly GCA_026018925.1 of Tupaia tana. Taxonomy (NCBI): domain Eukaryota; kingdom Metazoa; phylum Chordata; class Mammalia; order Scandentia; family Tupaiidae; genus Tupaia; species Tupaia tana. The sequence continues at coordinate 49,255,075 of JAKSZU010000016.1, read as the reverse complement.
CAGGCCCAGGACTCGAACCATGGTCAGCCATGTGGGAGCCCAGCTTCCCTAACCACCATGCCACCTGCTGGCCCCAAAGACAGTAAAACTATTAATCACTCTATTTACTCTGGGCAATAGGAGAGAGCAAGTGTAATGTAAAGTTCAAAGATGGAGGTGCTTCTGCTTCATTCCCCAAGTTCAAAGACGGATGTACTTCTGCTGAACCTGTAGAGTTCTGAAAAAATAGCTTAGAGCCAGCAGATGGTATGGTTGTTACAGTACTAGATCCCACATAGCCAACCCCATAGTTTGAATCCAGACTTGGTGACTTGAAAAGCATGAGTGCCCAAAATCCTGAGAGGAGAATGGAGGAAAAAGGATTGTGGTATGGCCACTTCCCTTGAGTGATGATGTCACACTTCTCTCTGTCTCCCTTTGTCTCTCTCTGGTGAGTGCATGCACCCTATAGCAAAACTCTTTAAAAAAAAGCTTAAATATTTTTCAGTAATGTTGCATTATGACCTTCTGTTTCCTCCCAGTAAGTGCCTTTCAAAAATTACTTATTAAATTAAATGAATTAATTAAAATTTGACCAGCGAGAGAGAGAGAGAGAAAGAGAGAAAGTGGGAAAACAGGCCACCAGGTCCAGGACTTGAACCATGGTCAGACACGTAGGAGTCCAGCACCTTAACTGCCACATCACTTGCTGGCCCTCCAATAAATATCTTATATTTTCAATCCATGTCTCAAAAATCTGCTTGGATCAGCTAGTGGCATGGTGGTTAAGGTGGCTGGATCCCATAGGGCTGACCATGGAATTCAAATCCTAGCCCTGTCAACTTGAAAAACACTGGACACATGTATGCATGCCCAAATCCCAAAGGAGAGACAAATGGAGGAGAAGGGATACAATCCCTTGCAGCATGACCATTGCCCATGAGGGATCTTTTTTCACTTTCTCCCCTCTCTCTTTCTCTGGCATATGCATGTACCCTCTGACAAATATATTTTTTAAAGAATTATTTAATTTGGTGGAGCCAGCAAGTGGCATAGCGGTTAAGGTGCTGGACTCCCTCATGGCCAACCACAGTTCTAGTTCGAATCTGATGTCTTGCTTTCTCACTTTCTCTCTCTCTGGTGAGCACTCATGCTGTGTAGCAAATTAAAATATAATAAATAAATAAATAAATAAATAATAAATAATTCTTTATAAAAATTTATTTAATTTGGGACAAGCAGATGGCGTAATGGTTATGTTGCTGGACTCCCATGTAGTAAACCACAGTTCAAATCCCAGATCTGGCAGCTTAAAACTCACTCCAGGCACGTGTGTGTGTGTGCTCAAGATCCTGAGATGAGGATGGAGGAGAAAGGATTGTGGTGTGGCCATGCCCCTGGTGGGGTGATTTCTCACTTTCTGTTTCTCTGTCTCGCCGGCAAGCCACATGCCCTACAGCAAAAATCTCTCAAAAATTATTTATTATTATTACTTTTAATTTTGCTATAGGCACGTGTGCTCACCAGAGAAAGACAGAAAGCACACATGAGAGAGAGAGAGAGAGAGTGAAAGCAAGCAACTAGATCTAGGACTCGAACCACGGTGGGCCACATGGGAGTCCAGCACCTTAACCACCTCATCACGTGCTGACCCCGTGGCAAATTAAAAAAAAAAATCTGCTCACAAGTAGTCCTCTGCAATATCATTTGTACTATACATTTATAGTAAAAATAGGGCTGCTTTTCAACAGGTGCAAGTGGAGTCTTCAAAAAGTTCAATGGAAATTAATACAAGGAAAAATCTTTGTATAGATTTCAATGTTTTTGGATCAAAATAAAATTTTTTTTTTTTTTTTTTTTTTTTGGAGAGGTTTTTCGCTATAGGGCGCGTGCGCTCGCCAGACAGACAGAGAGAGACACAGAGACAGAAAGCGAGAAATCACCCCCCAGGGGGGATGGTCACGCCGCAATCCCTTCTCCTCCATTCTCCTCTCGGGATCATGGGCACGCACGCACACGCGCCCGGCGTGAGTTGTAAGCCACCGGGTCCGAGACGTGAACCGCGGTCGACTACGTGGGAGTCCAGCGACATAGCCATTACGCTAACTGCTGGTTCCCAAAATAAAATTTTTTTTTTAAAAATTATTTTATTTATTATTTTTTCACATGAGTTTTGCCAGAGGAAGAGAGACAGAGAGAAGGAGAGGGAGAAAGCAAGCCACCAAGTTCGGGACTTGAACCGTGGTCAGCCATGTGGGAATTCCAGCACCTTAACCACCATGCCACCTGCTGGGCCCTGGATCAAAATAAACTTTTAATTCCATTTTTCTATGAACTTTTCAAAGTCCCTCATATATACCATTACAACATTGCTGCTACTAATGATCCTGATTAAGCACATTACTCTGAACTTCATACATCCTTTGTTAGAGAACTCCCTTGATGTGGAATACTGAGAGACCTTCTTAGATGAGAAGTATGTTTCTGTGCATTGGACTTTTCTCATCCATTTTCTTAGCTTAATAAATTTTTTTTAAAAATTTGCCTTTTTTATTTTAATTTTTTTTAAATTTAACTTTACTTATTTTAATTTGATGAGAGAGAGAGAGAAAGTGAGAAAGCAAGCTGCCAGGTCAGGGACTTGAAATGCGATTGACATGTGGGAATCCAGTGCCCTTAACCATTATGCCACCTGCTGGCCCCTATCTTTTTTTATTTTTATTTTATAATTTGCTGTGGGGCATGTGTGCTCAGCAGATGACGAATGAAAGGGAAAGTGAAAAAGCACTCTCCCAGGAGGATGGCCATGCCACAAACCCCTGCCATTCTCTTCTCGAGACTTTTGGATATGTGCATGTATGTACCTGGCTTGTTTTTTAAGCCACCAGCTCAGGACCTGCTGTGTAGTCAACCATGTGATCCAGCCACATTAACCACCATGCCACTGCCTGGCCCACTTAATGGAATTTAATACCTTAGACAATGATTTAAAATTCTCTAGTTTTGGGACCAGCAGTTAGTGTAATGGCTACATTGCTGAACTCCCATGTAGTCGACCGCGGTTCGAGTCTGGACCTGGTGACTTAAACTTACACCGGGTGCATGTGCGTGTGTGCCTAAGATCCCGAGAGGAGAATGGAGGAGAAGGGATTGTGGCATGGCCATCCCTCCTGGGGGGTGATTTCTCGCTTTCTGTTTCTCTGTCTCTGTCTGTCTTTCTGGTGAGTGCACATGCCCTATAGCAAAAACCTCTCAAAAAAAAAAAAATTCTCTAGTTTTGGGGGGACCAGCAGGTGGCATGGTGGTTAAGGCACTGGACACTCCCACATGACCAACCATGGTTTGAGTCCCAGATCTGGTGGCTTGTTTTCTTGCTCCCCTAACCCCCTGTCTCTCTCTGGTCAAATTAAAATGAATGAATGAATAAAATTAAATAAATAATTCTTTTAAAAATAGGGTCAGACATGGTAGCACAGACTGTAGTCCCAGTTACTTGGTGATGCAGGAAGATTGTGAGTTCAAAGCAAGCCTAGGCAATATAGTGAGACCCTGTCTTTTAAACTAACTAGCTAGCTAAATAAATAAATAAGGTATGATTTCCTTTCATTAAAAAAACTATAGTTATATTGTTTTTAAAGAATTATTTTATGTAACTTTATTTACTTATTTAAATTTGACCAGAGAGGGACAGTGAGAGAAAGAGAGAGAGAAAAAGAAAGTGAGAAAGCAAGTTGCCAGATCTTGGACTTGAAATGCGGTCGGCCATGTGAGAGTCCAGCGCCCTTAACCACCATGCCACTTGTCTTACCCCAGAGTCATATTTTCTTTAAATATCCTTGAACATTCTTTTCAGGCCTCAGCAGAATGATGTAACATTTGGGAATAAATATGAAGGTAAATAATGCAGCACTTGAGGCTAAAATGGAGAAGATCTCCATAGCCACCATGGCCTTCCCCTTGGTGCTGTGGTAAGTGGGAAGAAAAGAGATCCAGACACTGCAGAACACCAGCATGCTGAATGTAATGAACTTGGCCTCATTGAAAGTATTAGGTAAGCTCCTGGCCAAAAAGGCCACAATGAAACTCACAAGCGCCAGCAAGCCCATGTAGCCCAAAACACAGTAGTAAGCAGAAATAGAACCCTTGTTACATTCAATGACAATGAAGCCTGGCTCAGACTGTGAGTCGCTGTGTAGAAATGGAGGAGAGGTCCCCAGCCAGATTCCACAGAGAGCTGCTTGGATCAATGAGCACACTAGAACAGTGGTTTTAAAGGTTGTTTGTCTCATGTACTTCTTCATTCTACTCCCAGGCTTCTTGACTCTGAATGCCAGGACTACAGTGATGGTTTTGGCTAAAATAGAGGAAACTGCCACAGTGAATGTGATTCCAAAAACTGTTTGTCGAAGGAGACAAGTGGCTGTTGTAGGCCGACCAATAAAAAGCAAAGAACAGGAGAAGCAAAAGATGAGAGAGATGAGGAGGGTGTAGCTGAGACCTCTGTTATTGGCTTTGACTATAGGAGAGTCTTGATGTTTTACAAAGAGTATGAGAACAAGAGCTGTGAGGGTGGAAAAGAAAACACTCACACAGGTTAGAGTCATTCCCAAAGATTCTTCAAATGATAGAAAAATTTCAGTTTTGGGGAGGCAGTCGTTCCTCTCCTTGTTTGGATACTGATCTTCTGGACACTCAATACACTGTTCTGCATCTAAGCAAACAAATAAGGAATCACTTTATCTTTTGTAACCTATATTATCTTCCCCAAGATAATGATTTTGGCAATGCATTACTTTTAGTCTATAATCTCTATCATTCTCTGCTGCATGAGAACTACAATGTTCATACTCTTGGAAGTGAATTTCTTTCCTATAAATGAAAAGATGATCTTTTTCTCCCAGGTTTTTGCCAAAGGGCGTGTGCACCTGCCAGAGAGAGACAGTAAGAGGGAAAGTGAGAAATCGCCCCATCATGGGGGATGGCCACTCTGCAATCCCTTCTCCATTCTCTTGGGATTTGGGGTATATACACACATGTGCCTGGCATGATTTTCCAACCACCAGGTCCAGGACTCGAACCACAGTTGGCTACATGGGAGTCCAGCACCTTAACCATCACTCCACCTGTTGGACCCAAAAAAATGGTCTTTAATACATAGTCTTGGGGGACCAGCAGTTAGCATAATGGCTATGTTGCTGGACTCCCATGTAGTCAACTGCGGTTTGAGTCCCAGACCTGGTGGCTTAAACTCATGCCAGGCGTGTGTGTGTGCGTGCCCAAGACCCTGAGAGGAGAATGGAGGAGAAGGGATTGTGGCATGGCCATCCCCCCGGAGGGTGATTTCTCACTTTCTGTCTCTCTGTCTCTTTCTCTGTCTTTCTGGCAAATGCACGCGCCTATAGCAAAAAACCTCTCCAAACAAACAAACAAAAATACATGGTCTTGTATATTGAATTTAGTTATTTTATGAGTTAATCCAAGCAACCACTATATTTGGCAGTGTTTGTTTGACTATAGCCATTCAGACAAGCTTAATCAGAGCAGGGAATATACCTCATATCCTGTAGCTGATTCCCTTAAACACATATGCCTTACACATTCTTTAGTCACTTATGACACCACTTTGGAGAAAAGTTCATGTAACCTTCAATGCCCTTTGTGTTCTGCCACATTTACATACTGTTTATCATTGCTCTCACTGTTTTTGTTGCTGTAGCAACACTACTTCCTTTTTCTTTTTAAGTTTATTTATTTATTTCTTCCATGAGAGAGAGAGAGAGAGAAGAGAGATGGGCACCCTCTACAGAGTCCTCACACTATGATTCACCCCCAGTCTCATCCTGCCTGAATCATCCGCACAAACATGAACACTCTGGTTGTACAAGAAGACCTCAGGATATGAAGCCAGGACCTTCCCATCTGGGTTCAGCACTGCAGAGTAGTACAATACCCCTGTGCCACTATGACTGACCCCCATTCTTAAAATAACATGTTCCTGAGCCAGCAGGTGGTGTGGTGATTAAGGCACTGGATCCCCACATGGCTGACCATGCTTCAAGTCCCAGACCAAATGGCTGAAAAACATGCTAGGCACAAGTGTGTATGTGCCCCAAATCTTAAGTAGGTGGAGAAATGAAAGAGAAGGGATTAGGGTATAACCATGCCTCACTGAAGGGTGCTGCCTCTTTTTTTCTGTGTCTCTCTGTCCCTGTCTCTGGTGAGTACATGTGCCTTCTAGTAAATTTTTAAAAAATACATTGATAAGATGGGGGAGGCATATCGTGAACTACATTTGAATCTGAGTTTCATTTAAAATATGAGTTTTTGTTAAGCTAGTGATCCAGAGGAGTCTCACCAAAGATTCTGATGGCAGTGTGTAACATCTACTGTTTATAAAGGACTTGAACTTCTAGCCTTCCCTTTCCAGTTATGAAAGTAGGAAGAATATTGCACTTTATAGATACTCAAAAGATTAATCAATACTAAGCACCAAAAACATCTGATTCCACATTTGGCAGGGTAATAGATTTGCTAAAGAGAACCACTTTGCCAGACCACAGAATTGAAAAAACAAAAACAAAAACAAACAGTATTTTTGTGGCACCCATCATGGATACAGAGCCCTTTTTATATTTGAAGTCAGAATTCAGATTCTCCTGATATCTGTGATGTGAATAAAGCATTAGCAAATATCAGAAAATATATCAAATAGAACTTTAGGAGAAGGGATCTGAGTGCTTGTAAAGGAAGACAGGAGCCTGGTTTTTTTCACCTTCTTACCTCTGATGTCTGAATATTGCCCTTCTGGGCAGAGACTACAGTCGAAGCAGCAGTGAGGCCGATTGGAGCTGGGAATCTTGTTGAACCCTGGAGGGCAACTCTCACTGCAGACAGAGAGGGGAACCTGGAGAGAAAGATAAAATCTATCGAGATCTCTAGATTTCCCTTTCTCCTGATCAGAATTGGAAGCCCTTTCCAGTAGATAGTTTGAAAGAAAGGGAACTATATGTTTCTATTCAGGCATTCTTGGACCTCAAAAAATCTTTGAGGGAATGAAAATGAGTCAAGAGAACTGAGAGGAAAAACATATGAGGGAACTTTTAAAAGTTCATGGAAAAGTGAAATAAAAGTTTAAGTTTATTGTGACAAACAGAAAGAATTAAATTTTTAGTTTATTGGGACCAGCATGGAGGTTAAGGTGCTAGATCCCACATGGCCGGCTATGCAGTTTAAGTCCTGGACCCAGTGGCTTGAAAATCACGCCGGATCTGTGTGTGTGTGTGTGCATGCCCAAAATCCCAACAGGAGACTGGAGGACAAGGGATTGTGGAGTGGCCATACCTTTGTGGGGGTGATTTCTCACTTTCCCTCTTTCTATCTCTTTGGCAAGGACATGCACCCTGTAGCAAAACCTGAAAAAAAAAATCAGATCAAACTTTAAACAAATTTTTAAGAGAGATTTTTGCTATAGGGCATGTGCACTCACCAGAGAGAGAGAGAGACAAAAAGCAGAGACAGAAAGCGAGAAATCAACCCGTGGGGGGGATGGCCATGCCACAACCCCCTTACCTCCATTCTCCTCTCAAGATTTTGGGCATGCACGCACATGTGCCTGGCACAAATTTCAAGCTGCCAGGTCTGGGACTTGAACTGTGGTTGACTAAGTGGGAGTCCAGTGATGTAACCATTTTGCCATCTGGTGGTCCTAAAATTTAACATTTTAAAAAGTTTAGGGATCAGCAGATGACAGAATGGTGTCACTGGGCTCCTGCACCCAAAATCCCAAGAGAAGAAAGGAGGAGAGGGCATTGAGGAGAGGCCATTCCCTCTGGGGGTGGTGGTGGTAGTGATTTCTCACTTTCTGTCTCTCTGGCGAGTACATGCACCCTATAGAAAAAAATCTCTAAAAAAATTAAAAAGCTTAGTGTGCATTGTGTTGAGGACAGGAGTCTGACTGACTGCATTTTCCTATTTTCCAAAATCTTTGCAAGAGGGCCTGGAGGTAGTCATGCCCACAAACATTAAAAGATCATTTTGACCCATTGATAACAGGATTCTTCCTACAGCCTGTCCCTGACATTATATCTTTGTGATGGATATTAAGCCTCCTTATAGTTGTTAAAGTACAGTCTTTTCCGATCTCAGCAACAGTCCTTTTCCAACCACCAACCTAAAAACTGTAAAACCCACCTAATAAGCTACAAGTCCCCTGCTTCCACATGTCCCACCTTTTTAGGCCGGACCAATGGAAAAACTTCACTAAATTCTAAACTTCATCTCTTGCTCTCAAAATCAAATAAAAAGAACTCCTATAGCTGATGTTTCTATTCAGGCATTCTTGGACCTCAAAAAATCTTTGAGGGAATGAAAATGAGTCAAGAGAACTGAGAGGAAAAACATATGAGGGAACTTTTAAAAGTTCATGGAAAGTGAAATAAAAGTTTAAGTTTATTGTGACAAACAGAAAGAATTAAATTTTTAGTTTATTGGGACCAGCATGGAGGTTAAGGTGCTAGCACGTTTTGCATCCTCTCCGGGCCTCGGTCACTCATATTCTGCTTAGAAATAAACTACATTAATTATTATTTTATTTTTGAAGAGGTTTTTGCTATAGGGCGCCAGAAAGACAAGAGAGAGCCAGAGAGACAGAAAGTGAGAAATCATCCCCTGGGGGAATGGCCACACGCAATCCCTTCTCCTCTATTCTCCTCTCGGGATCTTGGGCACGCACACACATGTACCCAGTGTGAGTTTAAGCCACCGGGTCTGAGACTTGAACCGTGATCGACTACATGGGAGTCCAGCGACATAGCCATTACGCCATCTGCTGGTCCCCGACATTAATGATTATTTTTGCAGAGTTGGTTATTTCTGTCGGCAGTGTGAACCAGGATACCTCCAACCAAAAGTGGTAAGAGAAAGCTCAGTGTGCAGCCTGTTACCGTGCAGTTAGAAAGCACAAATGGGAAGTACAATGATTTGGCTCCTGCATGTGGAGCTATATCACTTTATTTGTAACATTATCATGTTGACAAGGAGGAAAAAAACGGTTGTTTCATTTATGGTTAGAACTAGTATTTGAGGGACAGTCAAGATAGCTTAAGTTTTGGTTACGTGGCTATGATCAGTTGGCTTATGGGTATATCCAAACTGTGACCTCTGGTTTTATTTTTCTTTAACAAGTATAAAGGCAACGTTTTAGTTTTTTTTTTTTTTTTTGGTCTTAGTTTAAAATCACACAAAATCTCTACCTCCTACCTGTGATGCTCCTCCCCTCCAGATGAGGGTACTCTTATTGATCATCAGTTCTTCACCTGTGGAGGCCATGGGATCAATATATCCAATTTTCACTGAGTAAAAGGAGCCTCTAGGGGTTTCTTGCCAATTCAAAATATCATATCGTTCAGAAAAGTCTCCATTGGCATTGAAGGACACTCTTTTCCCATTTGGGGCTTTGAAATGCACATTCTTGAGGTAAAGGAGGATCTGTGTAGAAGAGTGCAATGACAGATGAGAGTGAGTAATTTTAGGGGGCAGGGTACAAAAGAGATTGCTTTTGTAGCCAGAGAAGGACTAAAGAAAGCAGAAACAAGGTTGGCCCTGTGGGCTAGTAGTTATGGGAGCTGGATCCCACAGGGCCAAACCCAGTGCCACTTCTGGCCCTTGTGGTTTGAAAGACATGCCAGTAGGCATACATGCCTGCGTGCTCCAAATCATGGCAGGATGAAGAAATGGAGACGGGAGTGTGATGTGACCACTCCCCATTTGACTTAGGAACATAGGGGCGCAGGAGTGACTGGGTCCAGCACTTGCAGTGAGACATGTGTTCTTGTCCCACGTTCAGGCAGAATTAGAAATGCAGACACAGACAGTAGGTATAACAAAGCAGGGGGTTTATTGAAGGAGAGAGGAGGAAAAACAGAACTCCAAGGAGAAGAGAGGGGTCCCAGAAAATGGGTTGCCAAGGAGAAATTAGGTCCAGAGGTTTTTATCTGTGTCGGAGGGTCTTGTTCAGACTTGTTCTTGGTGGGGCTCGTGCATGCATTTCCCTCATGGTGGGGCGGGGCACATGCTGATAGGTCGTTATTCTTCTAGTTTTGGAGTGGGTATGAAGGTCAGGAGATGCTTTGTCTAGAGGCTTTGGGCCGTAAAAACCATTATATTCTTCCTAGAATGTGGCCAGGCCTGGAAAAAAGGCTTTGTTTTAGGTATAGGTCGTGTTGCCTAGGTCAGTCATGGAGCCACTGCTGCAAGAGGTCTCTCTAGAGCAAGCAGCCGACCTACTTTGTCTCCACCTTAAAACAGCCATGTTGTGATTCCATTTTGGGCCTATACCCTAACTATATATTTATTTTTTAAGAGAGATTTTTGCTATAGGACGTGTGCACTTGTTGGAGAGACAGAAAGTGAGAAATCATAGCCCACCCTACAGGGGAGATGGCCATGCCACAAGCCCTTCTCCTCCATTCTCCTCTCGGGATTTTGGGCATGCAAAATCCCGAGAGGAGCTTGGGATTTTAAGCTGCCAGGTCTGGAACTCAAAATGTGGTTCACTACATGGGAGTCCAGCAACATAACCATTATACCATCTGCTGCCCCCCCCCCCAACTATATTTTTAGAGTCCCTGTTTCCTACCTCATACTGAGCAGTGTTTTCTCCCTCTCTCTCTTTTCTCTCTGGTGAGTGCATGGCCACCTGGCAATTAAAAAATAAAGGAGAAACAAAGAACAAGATGTGGCTTGGAATTTCAAAGTAACTTCTCTTGTAAAATGGGGCAGGGGAAACAGAACAATAGGTAAATAAGTAATTCGTTTTCGTTTTAGTGGTTTTAATAAAAGCTGTATATAAGATTATTTTACTCCTGCTTCTTCTCAATTGTTTCTTCCTTATATTTGTTCTTTTCCTTTCCTACTTGGCAAGACTTGGCTTTCCGTTCAAGGGGTCTTTTTGTGGCCTTTGTCCAGTGCTGACCACCATTCTGAGGTGAATGCCCACGTGGACAGTTGTGCCATCAGCCTTGTCCTGCTGCACTCACTCGATGTAGATGACATATTTCTGTAAACTTGGACAACTTTGCCAATTTGCTGACCTGTATAGTGTCCTCACACAACCTGAACTTCATTATCCTTTCAGATGGGCAGAGATCAAACATTGCACTTCCTCCTCAGCAATTTGGAAAGAGGGGAAGACATAATCTTCTGACAGATGTGGGAAGGTGTGTTGAAATGCCTTTTATGGTTCTTGCTTCGCTCAGAAGTCACAAAAGGATTGGACTTAATTTTGGCTGCCAAAGAACAAGGTCCAGTAGATTAAGTAATTAACATCAGGTTACTTCTTTTGTGTAATGATTAAAGCCCTGGGATGTTCATTATCATTGAAACTGGTCTATTTGGGAAACCAGACTGTTACCTCTCTCTCTGAATTCTCAGATCAAATGGAGGAGTCCGACCCGGCGGGGCTCCAGGATCTGTCTGACGCCGAGGCTGGACCCCGGCAATCAAATAGCAATTTAGTTTTGTAGTTACATGGAGACATGAATGATTCCATTTTTATTTATTTATTTTTTAGGTTTTTGTCATAGGGAGCTGCACTCCCAGGAGAGAAACAAAGAGGAGGAAAGTGAAATCTCACTTTTATCTGGCCACACTACAATCCTTTCTCCTCCATTTTCCTCCCAGGATTTTGGGCACGCACGCACATACCTCTGATGTCATTTTCAAGCCACCAGCTCCAAGACTTGAACCATGATCAGCCATGTGAGTCCAGCGTCTTAACCATCATGCCACCTGCTAGCACTCCATTTTGATTTTTAATCTAGTCTGCTGGAGCTTTGTACAGTTTAGTTCAAGACAATAGCCTTCTATAATTTTTACTTAACACTAATAAGGGTCATGATTTTGTCTTAATATGTTCCTTATTTTCCCCATTCATAGCACCAGAACTCTCACTCTTTTCTGAGAATAGGTAACAATAGAATTTTATTAGGATAAATAAAGGGTCTACTTCCCATTTTGTCTTAAACATATCAAATCAACTATATTAACAGAGATTAAAAAATGTTTGATTTAGGGGCCGACAGGTGGTGTGGTGGTTAAGGGTGCTGGACTCCCATATAGCCGACCACGGTTTGAATCCCAGACCTGGTGGCTTACTTTCTCACTTTATCTCTCTCGCTCTGTCCCTCTCTGGTCAAATTAAAATAAATAAATAAATAAATAAATAAATAAAGTTCAATAAAATAATTATTTTTAAGAATGTTTGGGAATCAGCAGTTAGCGTAATGGCTATGTCACTGGACTTCCACGTAGTCGACCGCGGTTCGTGTCCCGGACCCGGTGGCTTAAAAACTCACGCCGGGCGCGTGTGCGTGCGTGCCCAAGATCCCGAGAGGAGAATGGAGGAGAAGGGATTGCGGCGTGACCATCCCCCCTGGGGGGTGATTTCTCGCTTTCTGTCTCTATGTCTCTCTCTGTCTGTCTGGTGAGCGCACGCGCCCTATAGCGAAAAACCTCTCCAAAAAAAAAAAAAAAAAAAAAAAAAAAAAAAGAATGTTTGATCTGACACAGTTTAGCCAAAAACTATAGTGTGTTATTAAGGAAAGTACACTGATGAATATCCACTAGAGCTGCATGGAAGAGATAAATAATAACTCTATAATGTGAAGTCTTCCTTTCAATGAAAAAAACTGGGGGTATGAGCTATGGCCTTACTGACGCAGGAAGTTGGGGTGCTTAGGCCCAATACCAGTGCTGGATTTAGGACCACAAGATGATCAGATTCTTGTCCCATGCTCACAAAGAGTTAGAAACATGAACACACAGAGGGGATAGCAAAGCAGAGTTTATTAAGGGAAGGAAGGAAGAACAGAGCTCTGGAGTGAGGAGGAGTCCCCGGAATGGGTTGCTATAAAGGGCTCTAGTTTACATCTTGTAGTCTGAATATGGGCTTGGCTTTTTGCTAAGAAACTGGGCTTATAAAGAACTGGGCTTTAGAAAATGGTGACATGATAGTCTGAGTGATTTATTACTCCATTCTTCCCAGGGTCAACAGACCAGAGCATTCTGTACTTCTTGTTAGAATGTAGTTGGTAAATGGAAACTATTGCTCTTAGCTATAGTTGCTATGAGTCCCAATGCAGCCAGCTTTTGGCTGTAAAAACTTAGCCTTTGTGACTTCATCTGGAGCCTTGACCCTGTGTGCTATCCCTATCTCCTGCCTTATTAGCAAGGAGTCATAAATTCTTTTTTTTTTAATTTTTTTTATTTTAAGAGGTTTTTGCCTTAAAAAAAATGGGGTACATGTGCTCGCTGGAGAAAGACAGACACAGTGAGAGGGAAAGTGAGAAATCACTACCCCAGGAAGAATGGCCAGGCCACGATCCTTTCAATTCCATTCTCCTCCTGGGATCATGGGCATGCACACATATGCACTTGGCATGAGTTTCAAGCCACCTGGTCCAGTACTCAAACTGTGGTTGGCTATGTGGGAGTCCAGTGACAGAACCGCTATGCCAGCTGCTGGCTCCAATAATTATTTCTTTAAGACTTGTAAAAGGGGTGTATCTTTTACATTAACCAGACTACAGAGGAAAAACACAGTGACTTCATTAAAAAAAAAAAAAAAAAAAAAACAGGGACCAGCAGTTAGCGTAATGGCTATGTCGCTGGACTCCCACGTAGTCGACCCCGGTTCGAGTCCCGGACCCGGCGGCTTAAACTCACGCCGGGCGCGAGTGCGTGCGTGCCCAGGATCCCGAGAGGAGAATGGAGGAGAAGGGATTGCGGCGTGGCCATCCCCCCTGGGGGGTGATTTCTCGCTTTCTATCTCTCTGTCTCTCTCTGTCTGTCTGGCGAGCGCACGCACCCTATAGCAAAAACCTCTCCAAAAAAAGAAAAAAAAAAAAAAAAACAGTGATGTATTTTGATAAAAATCTTTGCCTGTTGAATACTATCTTGGCATCTGCTTCTTGGAGGACCTGGTTGAATATACCACAGAAAAAGCGACAGAAATCTTCAATTTCACAAACTCTCACTCCCATAAGGCAAAGTTCCAGCTATTTTACTTACCCTTACCCTGTTTAATTTATGGGAAGCTTGAAAGCTGATCACATCAGGAGGTCTTCTTGGTCCTGGATGATGAAATTATCTCCTAGTTTCATCCTCCTTTCTCCTCTGGCTCTGATCAAATGAAATGTCTAGTGGGTAAGTTTTTCTACTGGCTGCTGTCAGTCCAGGAATAGTGTACTGTTGGATTTAGATGGACTAGAAAAGGGAACTGGGTTACTTGCTACCATTTCATGGAGATTCAGGATATTTTCCATTGCAATTCCATAACCATGCTCTATGCCAGGGGATGGGAGCAGCAAATGAGCATAGCAGATGGAGATCAGACACACTTTCCTAACACTGACTAACCTCTTTGGAGGTTGATTGTTTGCAGTTTCTTACCTGCCAAGGTTGGATGTCTCTCTCCTTTGCATAAGCCTTGTTTTTAAAGGGCCTCCTCCCATCATCCTGAGAACTCAGATCTTGAAGAGCATGGGCAATGCTGTAGACAGCAGTGTAGGTGTTGTAAGTCTCTATCAATGCACTCATGAACTGTCCCTGTAAATGTTCCACTTTTGTGCAAAATTTGACCTCTCCAGCGTCTGTGCTATTTCCCTGGGGACCAAGACCTTGACCAGGCCACTTACAGCCAAAATTCTCTTCCCAAAATGTCTTTATGAATATGTTCTCTTCAGTCCTGGAAGGATGCATTTGATTAAGGAATTCTGAGAAGCCTGGAATTATAACCTTGGATCTAAGGATGCTGATGGTTTGGGACATGCCCAAGTTAGACTGTTGAACTTCATTTTCTTGGACATTGCTTCTTATCCAGATCTTCCCCCTTATATCACTCACTGAGAGTCCCTCATAAATATGGGGGAAACTCATGCTGTTAAGAAACATCACGATGACCTTTGAAGTCGACGTCCTTAGCTGTTTCTTATACTCATGCTGTATCTTCTCTGAGGACTTGGAAATGGAAATGGTAATAAAGAATTCCTTACAGGCTCCTATTTTCTCCAGCTCAGTGATCAACAAGGAGCTTCCCTGGATTCCAAAATCATCATCTTGAGTGACAATCCCTACCCAGGTCCAGTTAAAGTATCTCAGGAGTAGGGCCACACCCTGGGCCCAGAACTGGTCACTGGATATTGTCCTTAGGAAGGAAGGGAACTCAATCTTGTCACTAAGACTGACTGCAGTGGATGAATAACTGACCTGGAAAGTTAAGACAGTTTTTTTTTCAGAAAATAGAAATGAATCCAGACAAAAGCATGTAGAAGGAATACTGAAATTTATGTTAATGTCCTCACAGTTAAAGTTCTGACCTTTATGATGATTTTCTGTATTAAACTATAACATACAAGGGCAGCAGGTGGCGTGGTGTTAAAGGTGCTGGATCTCACATGGCCAGCTGCACAGTTCATACTGGGCACATGTGCGCATGCCCAAAATCCCTATTGGAGATGGAGGAGAAGATTGTGTTGTGGCCACCCCACCTGCTGGGTGAATTCTCTTTTTCTCTCTGGAGAGCACACCACCCTATAGCAAACAAACAAAATATCATAATATACAAGCGAATTATTTTCTCCAGTTTATTTACATTTTAAATGAAGGTTGGGCAGTTCTCAGTCCTTGGAAATAATTTCTGTCTAAACTTCCAGGTGTGGGGAATAACAGATAAAAAACTTATAGAAAAATGGAATTAAAATACCAAGTTATTTTGAGCATAAGCACCTTCTGGAAAAAGTTTAAATAATTTAAAAATAAACTCCTTTTTTTGGCTTGAGTTTAGATACGTAACATTTTTTTTTTTGCACATCCCCCGTGAGCCTGCCGCATCACCACCCCCAGCCTCCCGCGCACCCCGGCCCTGCCGCACTGCCCCCCCCCCCCCCCACCACCCCGGACTGCCTCGCCGACACCCAAAGCACGGCTATCATTCCACGTCCACCTCCGTCCATCAGTCCGTCGGGCTCCGCTCCCGCGGGAGACACAACGGACCCCATCTCTCCCCCCGGGGAGCTCTTGTCCCCGGGGGCAACACACCTCTGCCTACCCCGACCACCCGTCGGGGCCCCGCAGCACAACCACCTTGGTGCGCCATACCCGCCCCGCGGCCCCGGGACGGGGACAGGAAGCCAGACAACGCTCTCGGGCGGCATGGGGAGACGCGCGCCAGGAGAAGCGCGCGCGTGCACACACATGCACGCGGCCAAGTTGCCCGGACGCCGGCCGAGGCCCGGCGGGACCCTCCCCCGACTCGGGAGAGGAAGGCGCGGACCACCGTAGGCGAAGCGCGACGTTCGTCTCCCACCGCGGGGCCGGCGGACCTCTCTCCCGACGGCGAGAGGAGCGGGAACTCTGCCCTACCACGCAAACGACGGTCGCGTTAGGAAGGGGCGGCAGCTGGGGGTTTCGGCACCCCAAGACGCCCCTCTCAGATCGCTAGAGAAGACGTTCTCACCGAGGGCGGGTCATCTCCCACCTCAGCCGCCCAGCCAACCGAGGGAGCCGCGAGGGGCACCCAGGACGGGGGTCTGCGGTACACGGGCAAGAGCGTGTGGCACACCCTGGGCGTTCGCGGTCCGAGGCCGGCGTCCTCTCGTCCAAAGGGGGCAACCCTCCTCCTCCCGCCTCGGCGAGAGAGGGGAGGAGCAACGGCACACGGCAGCACCCGCCTCGCGGACGAGGGCAGCCCCACAGACACACCACGGTCATCACTCACACAGCCGCGGCCTCCCTCCCCTCAGGTGACGTGAGGGAAAAAAAGCACACGACGCGCGCTCGCCGTCCAGCCTCCTCCGGGCGCGGAACCACCACTCGGTGCCCCGCAGGCGGGGTCGGGGGGAGCCCAACCAACGCTTCTTACCGCCTCGAACCCCATGGAACAAGGAACCAGCACCGCCTCTCGCCTCGGAGCCGCGCGAGGCACACATAGACGGGGCAAATCGGCGGCGACCGGGGGAGGAGCGACCCCACCGCTCGGCCTTGGGCATCTGAAAGGCGACCCAGCGCTCCAGGGGCACCGGCAAAGGGCCGACAGAGACGCACTCGCGCGACCGGCGCGGCACGAGGCGCATAAGGCGGGACGGCGCCCCCACTCGGCGCGGAGAGGGAGACAGCCCGCGAGGCACAAGCCCACACACGGGGGGCTGCGAGCCAGGGACGCCCGCCACGTCATGGGACCACGGCCCCGCCAACGCCGTGAGGCAGAGGCGGGGGAGCGCGGTCCAGCCGGAAGATGCCGCACCCGGGCCCGCGGGCAGAGCGCGAAGAGCAGGCCCCTTCGCCATCAATGTCCGTCCCTCTGGTGCGGCTTAGGCCCAGCCCGGGAGAGCGTCCCGTCACCACATGGATCTCTTGCAAGATAGGTAACATTTTTTTAGTTTTTACTATAGGGTATGTGCACTCACCAGAGAGAGGGAGAAAAGGTGAGATGAGGACACACGCACACACGCCTTGCATGATTTTCAAGTCACTGGGTCCGGGACTTGAACCTCGCAGCCAGACATGTGAGATCCAGCCCCTTAACCTCTTTGCTACCTTCTGGTCTGGATACGTAATTTCTTTTTTCTATTTTTCTTTATTATTATTAGTAGTAGTAGTATTAGTATTAGTATTTATTTTAAAGAACTGTTTAACTTTGGGACCACCTGATGGCATGGTGGTTAAGATGCTGGACACTTCCACATGACTGACCATGGTTTGAGTCCCGGACCTAGTGGCTTGCTTTCTCACTCTCCACACCCCTCTGTGTTTCTCTCTGGTCAAGATAAAAATAAATGAATGAATGAATAAATAAAATAATTCTTTAAAAAAAGAGAATTACTTAATATTGGGCCAGCAGGTGGCATGGTGGTAAGGGGTGCTACACTCCCACATGGCTGACTATGGTTTGAGTCCCAGACCTGGCGGATTGCTTTGTCACTTTCTCTCTCTCTCTACTCCCTCCCTCTCTCTCTCTCTCATTCTGTCCCTCTCTGGTCAAATTAAAATAAGTTAAAATAATTCTTTAAAAAATAATTATTTGATTTTATTTATCATTTTTATTTTTCAGTTTACTATAGGGCACATACACTTACCAGAGAGAGAGAGAGAAAGTGAGAAAGCCAGCCACCAGTTCCAGGACTTGAACTGTGGCTGACTATGTGGGAATCCAGCACCCTAACCATCATGTGACCTGCCGGCCCCATCTGGGTTTTTTTTTTTTTTTTTTTTTTTTTTTTTTTAGGTTTTGCTATAGGGCTTCTGTAGTCGCTGAAGGAGCCCCCAGAGGGGAATAGCCATACTGCAATCCCTTCCCCTCTATTCTCCTCCTGGGATTTTGGCACACAAGCACATGTACCCAGTGTGATTTTCAAGCCTCAAAGTCTGGGACTCGAACTGTGGTCCGCCATGTGAGAGTCCAGAGCCACAATACGACCTGCTGGCCCCTCCCCATATCGCTTTTTGATCATAATCAGTTTCTTCTAATAATCAGATATTTGCTAAACTGTAGCACTAGTAAATCAGATATTAATAAATCATTCTTTTTTATTCTCAGTTTAATATTTTGTGATACTCAGATTCATCATGAAATCTTTTTTTTTGATTTTAACACCAAATAAATCTGTGCAGTTTCAAATGAGTCAAGCCAAAGCTGGATTCTTCATGCTACAGATGTTATTTTGTGGTTTTGTGGGAGGGAAGGTGAAAGAGTTTCTTTGCTAATTTCCTTTTTAACTGGCTTTCTTATCAACAACTATAGTGGCCAGAACCTTCTCCTGTCCCCTTCCCGTCAGCTTGTTGGCAACATTCTGTATTCTGAGTAACTTCATATGGGTTGGGTAAAATTGCAGAACAAATGTCAGTATTTGCAATAGGATAATATAAGTTTTGGAGGAAATTGTTTATTGAATAACTGCAGATGAGTGCTCATGTGCTTGTTTATATTTTGAGTGGGGTTGTTTTCTGTATTAGAGAAAAACTATGATTTAGGCTTGAAACCCAAAGAGAAGAATTGAGTTGGTGGGTAGAAGGTGAAGAGAATAGACTTCTAAGTCACTCACCTGGGGAAATTTATATAAACCCAGCAGTCTTGCCATGGGGATGGACAGCGCTGACTGAGATTCCCCAATCAGAGCAAGGACAGGAGGCTGAGCTCCACAGCTATAGTTGGGTATGGAGTTCTCAGACCCTGTCAGGAGGCTTATGGTTCCTTGAAGAGCCCCTGAGATGAAGCCTCCAGAGTCCCAAATGGAGAATCCTACAGTAAGGTTGGGTAACAAATGGATATCTCTGTTGATTTCCTCAGAGGCAAAGATGAAGATCCGAATTGCCCAGTAACTCCAGGCTGTAATTCTAAATAAAAAAATGTAAATTGAAGTTTAGAATTTTCTTAAATCTACCAATATCTTTATTGTCCTTTAGTGAGTTGAGGTTTTTTTGGTTGTTGTTGTTTTAGAGAGAGACTTTTACTATAGGGTGCATGCACTGGTGCTTACCGGAGAGACAGACAGTTACAGAGAAATTACCCTCCAGGGAGATGGCCACGCCACGATCCCAGGCACTCATGCACGTGCACATGCACCCTGTGTGAGTTTAAGCCACTGGGTCCGAGATTCAAACTGTAGTCAACTACATGGGAGTCCAGCGACATAGCCATTACGCCAACTGCTGGTCCCAAAGATTGTTCTTTAAAGTGTAATTATTGAGTGATCACAATGGCGTAATGGTTACGTTGTTGGACTACCATTTAGTTGACTGTGGTTCCAGTCTTGGACCCAGTGGCTTGAAACTCAAGCTGGGTGTGTGTGCTTGTGTGCCCAATTTCTCATTTTCTGTCTCTCTGTCTCTCTGTCTTTCCAATGAGCGCACATACCTTATAGCAAAAATCTCTCTTTAAAAAAAGTGTAATTATTGAAATACATCAAGTATAACATTCAATGTTAAAATGCTGTTCTTTGCAGTCTTTTTCACATCTACCATAGAAAAGCATCTGAGGGTGAGGCTAAAGGACTCAGAATTTTTTTTTTTTTTTTTTGAGAAGTTTTTTGTTTTTGCTATAGGGCACGTGCGCTTGCCAGAAAGACAGAGAGAGAGACAGAGAGACAGAAAGTGAGAAATCATCCCCCAGGGGGGATAGCCATGCCACAATCCCCTCTCCTCCATTCTGCTCTCGGGATCTTGGGCATGCACGCACATGTGCCTGGCATGAGTTTAAGCCACCAGGTCCGGGACTCAAACCACGGTCAACTACATGAGAGTAAAGTGACATATCCATTACGCTAACTGCTGGTCCCAAGGACTCAGATTTTAATAAGCCTTTCAGTTAATTCTTAGTCACCCTAAATTTGAGAATGACATAACAGTAACCTGCAGCCAGCTGAGATAGACTATCCCCTCCAAACTAGGGGCAAATGGAGGAAATTATTTGAAAAGAGTATTTGTGGATGCCCTGAGTATGGCATTCCAACAAGAGATACTAGCATGAGCCTGAATTATAAGAAGTAACTACAGGGAGAAAGAATATAAAATTTTCTTATAAAATCATAGATGTGGGGTCATTCCATGGCCTGGTGGTTAAGGTGGCTAGATCTCACCTGACCAACCACACAGTTTGAGTCCCCAACCTGGTATCTTAAAAAACACACCAGGCATATGTGTGTGCCCCAGATCCCGAAAGAAGGGAGAAAGGAAAAGGAATTGTGCTGCAACTATGCATCATAGGGGGTAGTTTCTCACTTTATCTTTCTCTCTCTCCAGCAAGTGCATGTATCCTCTGCGAAATTAAAAAATATAATAAAATAAAAAATCATAGGGTTAACAACCTCAGAATTTAAAAAGAACTGAAGGATTTTCTGAATGGGTAAAAGAATTTTATAGTAGTTGCGTGTGGGTTGGTTTAAGAGTAGAGTTAACAGGATTAATGGGACTAGATTTCAAACATGTACTGTAAAAATAGTAGCCAGTGTGTCTTATCCTGAACAGGTACCATTTGCAAAATAGACTATCAGGGTTTGGAGAAGAGAGTTTTGAATTGTTTTTAGAATATATTATTTTTATTTAAAGGATTATTTATTACCATTTGTTATTATTATTTTTTAATTTGACCAGAGAGAGACAGAGGAAGAGAAAGGGA
Source organism: Tupaia tana (assembly GCA_026018925.1). Classification (NCBI taxonomy): domain Eukaryota; kingdom Metazoa; phylum Chordata; class Mammalia; order Scandentia; family Tupaiidae; genus Tupaia; species Tupaia tana. The sequence goes on along the minus strand of JAKSZU010000016.1, from coordinate 49,233,927 downwards.
AAGTTAGAAAGCAAGCCACTAGGTCTGGGACTCAAACTACTGTGGTCACAGGGAAATTCAGTGCCTTTAACCACCATGCTACCTCCCAACCCCTAGAATATATTATTAAAATGTAGTTAGATGTTAGATGTTAGAGGTAGTCATTAGCACCATTGACTAGAAAGGTTTCTAGAAGACAGTTTATACTAATGAACTGTTTCATTTCTTGATTCTGTGTTAACATCCACAGAAAAATAATTCTGTTCACGGGAAAATTTTTAAAAATAATTTAATTTTGTTACTATATTTTAATACTATTTAATATAATATACGTTTATTATGTATAATAAATGTAAATGAAATTTACATGCCATCCATATAAATATGTAATTATGTACAATTTTTAAGCTATTATTTTATTTAACTTTATTTATTATTATTATTTTCCAGTTTGATCAGAGAGAGACAGAGAAAGAGAGAGAGGGAAAGTGAGAAAGGAAGCCACCAGGTCCAGGACTTGAACCGCAGTCGCCATGTGGGAGTCCAGCACCTTTATCACCACACCACCTGCCAGCCCCATTATGTACAAATTTTTCAGGATTTAAATTTCTACTTAATGTTTGAATGACTATACCATCATTTGTTTAAACAACACACACACACACACACACACACACACACACACACACACACAGCTTACATGGATATCCACATTGTCACTGGACTCCCAGATGACCAACCGTGGTTCAAGTCCTGGACCTGGGGGGCTTGAGACTCACACCAAGCACATGTGTGTGCATGCCCAGGGTTCCGAGAGGAGAATAAAGGAGAAGGGACTGTAGTGTGGTCATTGGCCCTGGAGAGTGATTTCTCACTTTCTGTCTCTCTGTCTCTGTCTCTCTGATGAACACAAGCACACTGTAGCAAAAAATCTCTTAAAAAAATTACTTAGAAAATCACTGATATAAAAGTCTTTGTTAAAAGCTAATCGAGGGTCGGGACCAGCAGTTAACGTAATGGCTATGTTGCTGGACTCCCACGTAGTCGACCGCGGTTCGAGTCCCGGACCGATGGCTTAAACTCACGCCGGGTGCGTGTGCATGCGTGCCCAAGATCCCGAGAGGAGAATGGAGGTGAAGGGATTGCGGCGTGACCATCCCCTCAGGGGGTGATTTCTTGCTTTCTGTCTCTCTGTCTCTGTCTTTCTGGCAAGCGCATGCGCCCTATAGCAAAAAACCTCTCCAAAAAAAATTAAATAAATAAATAAAAAAGCTAATTGAGGGTATACTGGACAGCATTTAAAATTACGTTAAAAAAAAAAAAGAATGACATTGAACGCAGTAGAGCAAGACTGAAGAGAGGCCAAGATGTTAACATTAATGTTTCTAATAGTGGGACCAGCAGTTGGTATAATGGCTATGTCGCTGAACTCCCATGTAGTCGACTGCAGTTCAAGCCCAAAAACCTCTCAAAAAAATTTTTTTTTCTAAAGCTTCTATTGGGACTGGCAGGTAGTGTGGTGGTTAGAGGTGCTGGCCTCTCATATGGCCAACCGTAGTTTGCATCCCAGACCTGGTGACTTGCTTTATTGCTCTCTCGCTCTCTCTCTCTCACTCTGTCCCTCTCTGGTCAAATGAAAATAAATAACTTTTAAAAAAGTAGGTGCTATTTATTGAATGCCCCCTGTAGGATATTTAAAAATGACCCTTAGGGACCAGCAAATGGCATAATGATTATATTTCTCACATAGTCAACCATGGTTTGAGTGCTGGATCCAGCAGCTTAAAACTCATGATAGGTATTGGGGCTGGCAAGTGGTGTGGTGGTTAAAGGTGCTGGACTCCCATATGGTCAACCATGCTTTGAGACCCAGACCTGGTGACTTCCTTTCTCATCCCCCTGCCCCATCTCTCTCTGGTCAATAATTAATACTTATAATAAAATAATTCTTAAAAAAAAAACTTACAGGACCAGCAGATGGCATAATGGCTATGTCGCTGGACTCCCATGTAGTTGACTGCGGTTCAAGTCCAGGACTCGGTGGCTTAAACTCACACCGGGTACGTGTGTGCGTATGTGCCCAAAATCCCAAGAGTAAAATGGAGGAGAAGAGATTGTGGCATGGCCATCCCCACTGGGGGGTGATTTCTCACTTGCTTTCTCTCTATCTTTCTCTAGCTACGTGCATGTGCTATAACAAAAATCTCTCCCTCTCTCTGAAAAAAAAAAAAAAAAAAAAAAAAAAAGACCCTTAAGGGATAGGCAATAAGGCAATAATCCCAAAAGTAGTCAAATGGGATTATACTAGGTTAAAAAGCTTCTGCTCAGCCAAAAAACTATAGTTAGAGTGAATCAACAACCCTTGGAATGGGAGAGTATATTTGCTCAGACAAAGAACTGATAACCAAAATATACAGGAAACCGAGCGGCTTACTTAAAAAAATTATCAATCCAATTAAAAGATGGGCAAATGAGAGGAACGGACATCAAAGGAAGACATACAAACAGCGAAAAAGCATATGAAAAAATCGTCAACATCCCTTATTATAAGGGAGATGCAAATCAAAACCATAATGAGCTACCACCTAATCCCAGTCAGAATGACTAAGATTAAAAAAATAAACAATGAAAAGTGCTGGTGAGGCTGTGGTAAAAAGGGAACTCTCCTACACTATTGGTGAGAATGTAAATTAGTACAGCCACTGTGGAGATCAATATGGAGGTTCCTCAAAGACCTTCAAGTAGAACAGCCAGGGGCCAGCAGGTAGCATGGTGGTTGAGGCCACTGGACTCCCACATAGCTGACTGTTGTTTGGGTCCTGGAGCGGGCAGCTTGCTTTCTTACTTTCTCTAGTCAAATTAAAAATAAATACACCAAAATAAAGTTAAATAAAAATATTTTTTAAAAGTATATATATATATATATATATATATATATATATGAATAAATAAATATACACTTTATATAAATATACACTATAAAGAACTACCATTTGATCCAGCAATTCCACTCCTGGGTAGCTACCCAAAGGATGAGAAAACAGTCAGAAAACTGCTTGCACATTCATGTTTATTACAGCATTATTCAGTTACTAAGCCATGGAACCAACCTAAATGTCCATGAACAGATCAATGGATTGAAAAAGTGTGGCACATATACACTAGGGAATACTACTCTGCCATAAAAAACAAGAGCCAGGGCTGGCAGGTGGTGTGATGGTTAAGGCACTGGACTCCCACATGACTGATAATAAGTCTGGTTTGAGTCCTAGACTTGACAGCTTGCTTCCTCACTCCCCCCCCTTTTTTTTTTCCTCTATGTTTCTATCTTGTCAAATTGAAAAATAAATAATAACAAAATTAGATAAATAATTTTTTAAAAAACCAAGATCCTGGTATTTGATAGGAAATGGACAAATATGGGACCAGCGGATAGCATAGTGATTATGTCACTGGATTCCCAAGTAGTTGATTATGGTTTGAGTCCCAGACTTGGTGGCTTAAAACACACTGGGTGCCTGTGCTTGCGTGCCCAAAATCTCAAGAAGAGAATGGAGAAGGGATTGCAGTGTGGCCATCCCCCTGTGTGTGGGGGGTTGATTTCTCACTTTCTGTCTGTCGTCTTTCTGGTGAGTGCATGGGCCCTATAACAAAAATCTCTCTCTAAAAAAAATAAAAGTGGGCAAATATGGAAAATTTACTGCTGAGTGGAGCAGCCCAGACTATGGAGAGACATTGCATGTCCCCACTTAACATATACTGAATGTCTGCACTCTATGGTGGAAACTGAAAGATTAGAGGAAAAAGAAGAAGGAAAATAGTTGCAGATACAGGAGACGATGTGGGAGGAGGGGGAGAGGTGAGGGAGGGTGCAAGGAAGGGAATCAAAGAGAAAAATAGAAATGCAAGACACTTAAAGGATACAGAAATGGAGGAATGTCTGTTGAGGATAAAGTGTATGATAATATCTTTAATGCACTTATAATACTTTTTCAAACTAAAGTTAAAAATTAAAAATACACATTTAATAACATGAAGAAGAAAAAAGAAAGTTATTCTGGTTCTTTGTATTTATACATAAATCCTATGTGTTGATTAATTTGTCAATTTTTACAAAAGTCTGATGGAATTTGATATAAATTGCCATGAAACTGTATACATGAATTTAAGAATTAACATTTTAAAAAGAAAAAAAACAGCAAAAGCAAATAAATAAATAAATAAATAAATAAACAAAAAAAACCCCACCACATCCTCTCTTTGCAAGTGCCAGATTCTGGTCATAAATGATCAAGTTATTCACCTTGATGAGCGCAGTCTAAGAGGTCCCCTAGTGAAAGTCAACATTGGTGAATGGTCTGTCGTATGAATGGGAAAGATACCCCCAATAATCACATCTCCTGGTTGCTCCAAGTGTGGGGCTCCCATCTTTTTGTTTGGATTCTCTACCTCTATAGTGTTGGTGACAGGAATAGCAGTCACTAGTAAGGAAAGCAGAGAGTAATAAAACATTCTGGGCTATAAGTCGCCTTCCCATTGCAGGAAGAGGTGCTAAGGATCAAGAAAGAAGAGCCAGTGGTGCCTCTAATAGACCCTGTGGTAATGACCGTGTTTGAGCCTGTTAGGCTCTTGATGGCCATTTATCTGTGTATTCAGGACCCTCCTATACTACCCATCCATCCCTCTTGGGATCTTTGGGAACCAAATAGTATAATATTTTTCTAGATTTTGATGGGTCTTGGGAAAGAAAAACTGAGATCCATTTGAAAGCCACTTGAGGCTGAAATTTTTAGAGCCCCACAGACATTAAATTTGTACTGCTGTTGGTTTTCTCCACAGGGAGCCAATTTATCCTCACTCATTATTCATGTAAGTGTACTTGGCAATGCCTACCTTTGTTCCCCAAACATCCCTCCCAACTCTGAGACTACTCCTCATGGGACCACAGAAGGACTGATTTCTTAAGAGCCTTTCTGACAAGGAGAGGACTCAACCCCTATTACCCTGGAGCTCAAGATAATGGGGATGAGGTTATATTTTTAAACTGGTTAGTGTGTTCAATGGAATAATTTGAGCTAATTCTGGTAATTTCAAGAGTTTAGCTTCTGGATTTGCTTCTCCTTGGGCCAGACCATTACGAACAGCTGGATTAAATTGCTTGTAAATAAAATGAAAAATATCCCACAGCAACATCACAGTTATGACAATAAGTAAAGGCTCAAGGAACCTCTTTGGGAACTTTTTTCATTAACTCATTGAATTTGTCAATCTCTCACAGAATATGTCATCTAGAACAACAGGCCCCAACCTTCACAGCACCAGGAACTGGCCTTGTGAAAGACAGTCCCTCTATGGATGGGGATGGGGGTTGGTCCCAGGATGATTTAAGTGCACTACATCCACCATGCACGACATTTTTTCCACTACCACTTTACAATATAGGATGAAACAATCACACAAATAGTGCTCTTGCTCCCACAAGAATTCAAACCCACCTGTGATCCAACAGGAGGAGGAGCCTAAGCTGAGTGGGAGGAGCAGCTGCAAACACAGATGAAACCTCACTCCCTAGACCTCTGCCCACCTTCTGCTGTGCGGCCTGGGCAACCTGGCACTGGCCCATGGCTTGGAGTTAGGGACTCCTGAAATATGGTATCTGTTTTAACACAGTATACGTAACTACATAGTAGCATTAGTTTTTTCACTTGTAAGACTACATCCGGGGATCAACAGATGGTGTAGCAGTTATGTCACTGGACTCCCCTATGGCTGACTGTGGTTCAAGTCCTGGGTCCAGTGGCTTGAAAATCATGCTGGGTATTTGTGTGTGCATGCCCAAGATCCCAGGAGGAGAATGGAGAAGAAGGAATTGCAGTGTGCAATTTCCCCGGGTGGTGATCTCTCAGTTTCTCTCTCACTGTCTCTGTCTTTGTCTCTCTCTGGCAACCAACCACAAGCACCCTAAGGCAAAAACCTCTGAAGAAAAAAAAAAAAAGACCGCATCTGGAATATTTTAATCAATTTAAAAGAATATTGACAAACTCCTCAGTACTGAACTGAAGGATGATAACTAAGAGTAGAGGTAAATTATCTGGTCAAAATAGTAATAGATATCATTAATCTAGTTTCTTTCTGAATTAAAACTTGCTGAAGAATTATACAAATAGGACCAACAGGTGGCATGGAGGTTAGGGCAGCTGGATCTCACATGGCCGACTGAGTAGTTCAAGTCCCAGACCTGGCAGCTTGAAAAACACTCTGGGCACATGTACATGTGTACCTAGCTTCCCAAGAGGAGACTGAAGAAGAAATTGTGGTGTGGCCATCCCCCCAGGGGGGTGATTTCTCTTTCTTTATCTCTGTCTATCTCTGGTAAATACATGTGCCCTGTAGCAAAAACAAAAACAAAAATTACACAAATAAGAGTTAATGGAACTGGAGACACTTATTCTAGGAGAGATTTAGGGGACACAAGATAACTGTCATCAAATGTTTAAAAATTTCTTATGTAGAAGATACCAGGGGACCGAACCAAGAACAGTACATGGACATTACAGGGAGAAAGCTGTGCACTCAACATTAGAGAGAATTTTCTATTAGAACTGCCCAGAATGTAATGTCCATGGCCTCTTTTGGTAAATCAAGTAAAGGCATGATTTAGAAGTATAGCAACACTTTTAGAAGTATTTGGACGGAAGATAGCAATGAGAGGCTGTTACATTGTTCATTGCTAAAGATTAACCTTAATGGATAGTGAGTTGAAATGTAAATCCTCCAGGACTAGCAGTTGGCATAATGGCTATGTCGCTGGATTCTCATGGAGTAGACCACAGTTTGAGTCCTGGACCCGGTGGCTTAAACTCATGCCAGGCATGTGTGCATGTGTGCCCAAGATCCCAAGAGGAGAAGGGATTGCAGCATGGCCATCCCCTCAGGGGGATGATTTCTCGCTTTCTGTCTGTCTGTCTCTCTGTCTCTTTGGTGAGTGCACACACTCTATAGCAAAAACTTCTCAAAAAAAATAAAGAAAAGAAAAAAGAAATATAAATCCTGTAAGATCTCTTAAGTTTTATGATTCTGTGACCTCTTGCCATACCTGATGTTGCAATCCTTTCCTTCCAGCCAGGAGTGAGAAAATAAAGGTAAAACACTGACATACATCCCTCTCCCAGGGCCCTTTGCAGTCTAACCAGAAGTATATAGTTACTATATAGGACTACGTTTAGTCCCTGTTTTGACCATGCTAAGAAGGACTTGACTCCAAATATTTCAGCCTAATTCTTTTACTTTTTAGAAATTTTTTTGCTAGGGCCGGCAAGTGGCATGGTGGTTAAAGGCGCTGGACTCCCACATGGTCGACCACGGTTCAAGTCTCGGACCTGGTGGCTTGCTTTCTCACTTTCTCTCTCTCTCTCTCTCTCTCTCTCTGTCTCTCTCTGATCAAACTGGAAAATAATAATAATAATAATAAATAAAGTTAAAATAAAATATTTAAAAAAAAAAGAAATTTTTTTGCTATAGGGCAAGTGTGGATGTCCAGAGAGACAGAGACAGAGACATAAAGTGAGATCACCCCTGAGAGGGGATGGATGGACACACCATAATCCCTTCTCCTCTATTCTTCTCTTGAGACCTTGGACACACCTGGTATGAGTTTTAAGCCACCTGGTCTGGGCCTCAAACTGTAGTCAACTATGTGAGAATTCAGCAATGCAATCATTATGCCATCTGCTGGTCTTCAGCCTAATTCTTTATTGTGTGACCCCACAGAGTTCATTTTTCTTTAGTGTTCACCTGTTTTGGCTCTAAGACCAGTCATATTTGTATGCTTGACAGTAAGGTCTAGGCTGACCAGTAATGATGGTTTACTAAAGTTGGTCAGAAGATAAAGATTTGATTCCAGGGACAAATGATTAAGTTACCAAAGGTGGGCACAGTAACAAATCAAAGTTGTTAACCAACATGACATACCCCTCTGTAACTATCCAACCTTACTCTGGCAAGGCTTATTTAACACACTTCTTCTTTCACTGCCAATCCTATTCCACCCTCCCCTCCCCAAAAAAACCACCACCACTACAACAAACTAGAATATTCCTGACCTCGTACAGAAGCAACAGTTGGAAGGAAAATACAAGGAATCTACATTAGTTGTTTATTCTAGCTTTGTTCCTGCACTATTAACAAGAACTAGCCACTGTGTGAACAACTGCTTCTTATATTATGTCCATGTAAAATACACTTTTAATCTCTTGGTATGGAATCCCTAACAACTGGGTTTTTGCTCCATGTTCTCTCAGAACTCAGACCAAGGTCTCTATTGTGGGAGGCTGCGCACCAGCGAGTCTGCTGAGGCCATTTTTCATGAGTCTCTTACTATTGCCATCTTAGGCTCAGAGAGCAAACAATTACCTCACCTTCAAAATCACACTCTGATTGGCCACTTCCCATAGCAAATCAGTGAGCTTAGAATCCCTCAGATTTGCATATCCGGGTACCTCATGATTGGTCCACAAAGCAACCAATCATAACCCACCTTTACTATCCATCATTCAACCAATCACGGCCCACCAATGTGTATATAACCACGGTCCCTGGGCCATAATCGCCAGACGACACCGAAGACCCTGAAGAGCTGTGACACCGCATCATCTCCGGACGACCCTGAGCTGTGACACCGCGTCGTCTCCGGACGACCCTGAGCTGTGACGCCGCGCCGTCTCCGGACGACCCTGAGCTGTGACGCTGCGTTGTCTCCGGACGACCCAGAGCTGTAATGCCGTGTCATTTCCGGATGACCCTGAATACTGTGTCGTCTCCGTGCTGCCCGCAATAAAGAGACGACCCTGAAGAGACACTGTGTCGTCTCCGTGCTGTGACGGTGCGCCGTTCGTCCCGTCTCTCACTCCTTCCCTCAGGGAACCTGTTCGACTGTCCCGCGGGTCGGGACACTCTATTAGCTTCACTTTTTTTTTTTTTTTTTTTTTTTTTTTTAAATTTGCCAGAAGGTGCATGTACTGTCCAGAGAGAAAGAGAGGAAAAGCAAGAAAGCACTCCCTGTGGGGTACACCACGATTTGATCCCTTCTCCACTTTTTGGTAAGTGAGCTTATTTATGTAAGCTATGTACAGCTCTACCTGGTATATAGAAAGCTGTCAGATCATCATGGCTATCATTATTACCCTATTGTCATTATCCAGATCCTGTCTCTTAGTAGCTGGAATGCAACCCTTATGCCCTCATCTCTTACTGCCCTTCACCTAGGGATACCCAGGAGCTTCATGATGTTATGCAGGCTTCTGGTTCCCCTGCAGTGTATTCCTGTTTGTGTTCTTCCAACTTGCTAGTGTGCCTATATGTGCACTGAAGTCCTTCCTGTCTCAATCTATGGCATTTTTTGACTCTTACTAACCTTATATTCTGAGCACCGACATAACAACAACAACAAAAAGAATGATGAGGACCACAATCAAATGGCACTGATTCTTACACCCAACTTGCTCCACCCCTTCATTTTTGACTTTAAAAATTCCACTCTGATATTTATATATGTATACCATCTCTTATGCTCACAGGTTGATTTCTTAGTCTTGACCAAAACTGGACTTTAATCCCCACTTTGTAATCTTATACATAATAAATCCCTATGGTACTGATCAGAAGACCCTCAATATCTTAGCAACCCATGAGTTTCCACAGGTTCTTAATCCTGGTCTTCCATTTCCTCTTCTGTCAGCATTTAAGCACTGACCTCTGTAAGACATGCTTCAGAGATGATGAACATCTTCTTAAAGAGTAACTGAAATCTGACCAAGCACATAAAAAAAGGATGTGAAAGCTTGCAGACATGGGTGTGGAGGGCACTGCATACGGAAGCCATCTTGAACTATCCAACATCTTGGAAACCATTAGGTTTCACTTCCCCACTGAGCAAACTGTTTCTCAGAAATCATGGGACCAACCATCCCCCCCCCAAGTTGTTGGGTTTCTAGGCAACGGGAGAGATCCGCCCACATCAATGATTGGTTCATGCTTTTCTATCTCATTTGCATTTTGGGCATTCAGTCAATGCCCACCAGCCTGTATATAAGCTCGCTGTTCTTCCTTAATAAACGAGACTTGATCGGCACCTCGTCTTGTCTCCACTCTGTGTGTCTGTGTGTTTGTCCCATCTCTCACTCCCTCCCCCAGGAAACCTGTTCGACTGTCCCGCGGGCCGGGACACATGGGCTCTAGTATTAGAAAAAATTCAGTGTCTTAAGCCATGAGCTCTGCCAGGACTCACACCTGTAGTAGGTACAGCACTCTGTATATAGAAAGACTGAGCCAAGGAGTTCTTAGTGAATGATGAAAAAGCATGTGAAGTTTTATTAGAGCATTTAATTCAGAAATAATTGGGAACCCAAGACAGAGAACTGGGCCAGGAGAGGAAGTTAGACCACCAGGTAGCAGAACTAAGATTGCCAAGAAGAGTAGAGGGACCTGGAATTACTAGTGCTAGGGGAATGGGCACATACAGAGATGAGGCTGGGGTGGGGGCAGTTCAGTGCTCCATATTCACAGAAGTCAGAAAAATCCAAGTTTCAAAGGGAATGTGAAGAGTCAGACTTGGGTGAAAATTCTCATTCTTCAACATTAGGCAAATGGGGACCAGCAGTTAGTGTAATGGTTATGTTGCTGGACTCCCACGTAGTCGACCGTGGTTCAAGTCCCGGACCCGGTGGCTTAAACTCACGCCGGGTGCGTGTGTGTGCATGCCCAAGGTCCCGAGAGGAGAATGGAGGAGAAGAGATTGCGGCATGGCCATCCCCCCTGGGAGGTGATTTCTTGCTTTCTGTCTCTCTGTCTCTCTGTCTGTCTGGCGAGTGCACGCACCCTATGGCCAAAAAAAAAAAAAAAAAAAAAAAAAAACCTCTCCAACATTAGACAAATGATGTGGCTTTTGTAAGCCTTGGCTTCATGTTTTTGACAATAAGAATCTTGGGGCCACCAGGTGGAGTGGTGATTAAAGTATCACACTCCCACATGGCTGACCACAGTTTGAGTCCTGGATCTGGGAACTTGAAAGTCATGTCAGGTGCATGGGTGTGCATGCCCAAAATCCTGAGAGGAGAATGGAGGAGAAGGGATTTTGGCATGGCTATCCCCACTGGGGAGTGTGATTTCTCACTTTCTGTCTTTCTCTGTCTCTCTGGTGGGCATGTGTACCTGGCATGTTTTTCAAGGCACCAGGTCTGGCTCAGTCAGCCATGTGGGATCCAGCCACTGTAACCTCCTCCACCATAACCTGCTGACCCTCTTCTCAGAATGTTAAGCATTCCACAATGAGATACTACCAAACCCCTGTCACAATGGCAAAGATTAAGAATATAAAAAGTGATAAGTGTTGGCAGGGATGTGGTGAAAAGGGAACCCTCCTACACTGTTTGGTGGGAATGTAAACTAGTTCAATCACTGTGGAGAACAATATGGAGGTTCCTCAAAGATCTACAAATAGAACTACCATTTGATCCAGCAATCCCACTTCTGGGTATTTACCCAAAAGACAGAACGCTCAGTCAGAAAAGTGCTTGCACATCAATGTTTATTGCAGCATTGTTCACAATTGCCAAGACATGGAACCAACCTAAATGTCCACAAACTGATGAATGGATTGGAAAAGTGTGGTATATATACTCTATGGAATACTACTCAGCCATAAAAAATAACAAGACCCTGGAATTTGATAGAAAGTGGTCAGATATGGAGGATCTATTGCTGAGTGAAGTAAGCCAGGCTATGAAAGATATTGTATGTATCCACTCAATATATACCGACTATCTGCATTCTATTGTAGAGAGTGAAAAATTGGAGACATAAAAGCAGTGAAGTACTTAATGAGAATAGGACAGTGTGGAATGGGGGAGGTGAAGAGAAGAGGATAGAGAAAGATAGCAAGAGAACAACAGAGAGGCAGGACGTTAGTGAGAAACAGATATGGCTTATTACCTGTTGATGAGGACATGTATAGTATTCTCAACTGGATTGGTCTGAGAAGTATTTCATGATATGTAAAGTCTTTTTACAAGCAAAATGAAAAATAGTGATTGACTGTTTTAAAAAGTAATTAGAATAATAATAATAATGATTGGGAAAAACATAGAAAAGATATTGAATGTTGAAGCGGGGAGATTAATGTCTCCGTATTGACTGACATGCATGGCATTCCCTTTTGAAAAAGCAATGTAATACACTGTAAAGTTATATGTAATCCAATGTAATATAAAGAAGATTATGATGATAATAATAATAAAAAAAGAATGTTAAGCATTAAATGAGGATGGAAAGACAGCTAACATTGCATGGAATGCATGAAGCAATGCATAACATATAGCAGACAATTAACTTTGCTTCCCTTTTTTGTCCATTTTTCGGAAGCTGAGAATTCTGTCAGTCTAAGTTATAAATTTAATCTGAATTTACTTTGGAATTCATCATAAACACTCCAGGATATTCATAATTTTGAGACATTACTACACACCACTAAGGAAAAGAATCCACATCTTTCGAATTTTTCTCATGGTGCTATTAAACACACCTCTCGTTTTTCCCATTTTAATTAGCCATAAAATTTAAAAAGGGTCTGAATGATTATTTTTGGGTACGGTCAATAAAGAAAGGAAGGAAGTTAGGATGATATCATTCTATTCTAAATCCAATTGGCAGAAGGAAGCCTCCCCTAGCAGATGGTTATATAAAGGAAACCAACCTAAATTTTTGAGGAAGAGAAGACAAATGTGACAAATGATCTAAGACAGACAACATGGGTTTGTGTGTCAGAATTCCAAGGTTATTCTCAACATCTATCTTGGGATCTCTATCTAACTAGAACTTTTTTTTTTAATTTTTAATTTTTTTGGAGAGGTTTTTGCTATAGGGCACATACGCTCACCAGACAGACAGAGACAGAGAGACAGAAAGCGAGAAATCACCCCCTAGCGGGTATGGCCACACCACAATCCCTTCTCCTCCATACTCCTCTCGGGATCTTGGGCATGCATGCACACGCGCCCGGCGTGAGTTTTAAGCCACCGGGTCCGGGACACGAACCGGGGTCGACTACATGGGAATCCAGCGACATAGCCATTACGCTAACTGCTGGTCCCAGAACTTTTTCAATTAAGGTAATTCTCCTTGAGCCATCAGGTGGTGTAATAGTTAAGGTGGTGGACTCTCATGTGGCCGAATAGTTTGGGTTCTGGACCCAGTGGCTTCAAACTCATGCTAGTTATACGTGCATATATGCCCAAAATCCAGAGATGAGAAGGAATTGCAGTGTGGCCACTCCTCCTCGGGGGTGATTTTTGCTTTCTGTCTCTCTGTCTCTCTGTCTCTCTGATGAGCATATGTGCCTGATAGCAAAAATCTCTCTCAAAAAAAAAAAAAAAAAAGAGAATTCTCCTTTTGTGACTAGGTGGGGGTGCAGCTGGATTCACATGCAAAATGTATAGGGTTCGTGTCCTGTGACCTTCCTGGGCATGCTGGGTATGCATGTGTGTGTATGTGATCCCAGCTGAGACTAGGACTGGATCATGGTGTGAGGACCCTGTTGGGGGTACTTCTCTGTCTCTTTCTCTCCCATGGAAAAAATGTATAAATTAAAAAAAAAAAAAGACAGAGTTGGCCCTGTAGGCTAGTGGTTAAAGGAGCTGGATCCCCCAAGGCAGATCACAATTTGAATCATGCCCCAGCAGCTTGAAAATATAACACACTGGGTACAAGTGTGTGCATGCCCCAAATCCTGGCAGGATAGAGAAATGGAGAAGGGATTGCAGCATGACCAGTGAGAGACAGACAGAGAGAGGGAGAAAGCACACCCCTGTGGGGGCATGGCCAGACCACATACTCTCTCCATCATTTCTTCATCCTTTTAGGATTCTGGGCACGCATACATATGTGTCCAATGTACTTTTCAAGCTGCTGGGGCTGCAACTTGAACCACAGTTGGCCATGTGGGATCAAGCTACAGGGCCAGGCTCTCTCACCCCAATTTTAATGAAAAGTGTTTTCAACCTTTCACAACTTCTATCCCCTGTCCTCACCAAAATCATCATTTCTAGGCAATGAAATTCACCTTAGTCTCAGGAAACTACTTTCTAATAGTTATCTTAAAGACTACATATACTCACATTTACCTTTTGTCCTCTTCCATGGATGATAATATTTCAAAGAGGGCTATATTTTGTGTAACACAAAATAAGTTTTGTTTTAATTTTCATCATAGAGTCATGCACTTGCCAGAGAGAGACAGAGAGAAAGACAGTGAGAAATCACCCCCCATGGGGATGGCCCCACAATCCCTTCTCCTCTCAGGATTTTGGGTACACACACACACATACACACACGCCTGGTGTGATTTTCAAGCTGTCGGGTCTGGGACTCAAACCATGGTTGGTACTTTGGGAATCCAGTCCCTTAACCACCACACCATCTGCTGGTTTACATCATATGTTTTTGCACCCTGTAATATTTAGAACAGACCTATACAGTCAGGGGAGAATAACTAATCATTTCCTGGATTTACTGCATCCTATTCATCATGAATTTCTTTGTGTTGGTGAAAAGCTGAATGGAAACTGAAGGTTTTCTCGCATTTCTTACATTTGTAGGTTTTTCCTCCTGTATGAATTTTCTGGTGTTGAATAAGAGATGAACTCTGGCTAAAGGCTTTGTCACAAGCATTGCATTTATATGGTTTTTCTCCAGTATGAGTTCTTAGATGCTTTGTAAGGGATGAGCTCTGGCTGAAGGCTTTGTCACATTCTTTACATTTGTAAGGCCTTTCTCCAGTGTGAATTCTCTGATGTCTTACAAGAGCTGAGCGGTCACTGAAGGCTTTCCCACATTCATTACATTTGTAAGGTTTCTCTCCAGTATGGGTTCCTTGATGTTGAATAAGAGCTGAACAGTAACTGAAAGCTTTCCCACATTCACTACATTCATATGGTTTTTCCCCTGTGTGAGTTCTCTGATGTTGAGTAAGGCCTGACCTGTCACTAAATGCTTTCCCACACTTGGTACACCCATAGGGTTTTTCTCCAGTATGAACCCTCTGATGTTTAATGAGGGATGAGGTGTCATTGAAAGCTTTCCCACATTCCTTGCATTTATAGGGTTTCTCTCCAGTGTGTATTCTATGATGTTGAATGAGGTATGTGCTTTGGTTGAAGGCCTTCCCACATTCGTTGCACTCGTAGGGCTTTTCTCCAGTATGAATGATATGATGTTGAATAAGGGCTGAACGATGACTGAAAGCTTTCCCACACTCATTACACTCATAAGGCTTCTCTCCAGTATGAATTCTCTGATGTTGAATAAGTGATGAGCTCCGACTAAAAGCCTTTCCACATACATTACATACATAGGGTTTCTCCCCAGTGTGAATTCGCTGATGTAGGATAAAGGCTGAGTAGTAACTGAAGGACTTCTCGCATGCATTGCATTCCCAAGGCTTTTTTACTGGGTAGACTTTCTGATGTTTCATTGGATTTGAACCTTCCCCCATTTCATTATAACGCTCCATAGAGTTTCTCTTATGTTTAATTGTGGCCTGTCTTAAAGTTTTCTTCTGATTTCCTTGCTGTTTTTTTAATGTGTCCTCACATTCCCAGGCTTCTATCAACCTGGAGCCCCAGGAATTATTCTTTTCAAGGCTTTGTATTATCAGATCCCTTTCAGATGACACTTCTTCATAATCTTCCTGCTTTGAAAGGAACCCTTTAGTTTCAGGCATAGATTGAGAATCTGAAATAAATGAAAAGCACAGATATTTGTGTTATTTTCATTGGAAAAAAAAAAAAAACTGCTGAGGTAGCAAGAGGATAAAGAAAACAAAAGTTGAGGACCAGCAGATGGTGTAATGGTTATGTCTCTGGGCTCCCACATAGTTGACCGTGGTTTGAGTCCTAGACCTGGCAGCTTAAAACTCACACCAGGTGCATGTGCATGAGTGTGTGCCTGAAATCCCAAGAGGGGATAGATGAGAAAGGATTATAGCATGGTCATCCTCCCTGGGGGGTTATTTCTTGCTTTTTCTCTCTCTGTCTCTGTCTCTTTAGTGAGTACACATACCCTATAGCAAAAATCTCTCTAGAAAAATAAATAAAAAATAAAGTTGATGCCTATTAAAATATGTATATTGGGAAGTTCCCAGAAAGGGCTTATGGCAATAGCGGATGAAGAAGTAGCAGTAATAACAGGGAGAATGACTAATATAGGACACATTATAAAGATAGAAAATGAGGATGCTGTGGGACCAGTAGATGGCATAATGGTTATGTCATGGGACTCCCACATAGTCGACCACATTTCAAATCCTGGACCTGGCAGCTTGAAACTCATGCCAGGCACCTGTGCGTGTGTGCCCCAAATCCCAAGAGGAGAATGAAGGAGAAGGGATTGTAGTGTGGCCATCATCTTTGGGGGGTGATTTCTCACTTTCTGTCTCTCTGTCTCTCTCTGTCTCTCTGGTGAGCACACGTGCCCTATAGCAAAAATTTCTTTAAAAAAATAAAAGAAAATGAGGATGTTGTATCTGAGCCTAACAGGGAATGAGGGAAGAGGATAAGCAGAAGGAAGGGGAATAAATGCTAACATAAAAGAACTGAGGAATGAGTAAAGATTAAAACACAGGTTATTGGGCCAGCAGGTGGCATGGTTGTTAAGGCACTGGACTCCCACATGGCTGACCATGGTTCAAGTCCTGGACCTGGCAGCTTGCTTTCTCACTCTACCCCCACCTCTTTCTCTGCTCAAATTTAATAATAATAATAATAATAAAATAATTCTTTTTTTTTTCTAAAGAGGTTTTTGCTATAGGGCACGTGCACTCGCCAGAAAGAGAAAGAGAGACAGAAAGTGAGAAATCACCCCCAGAGGTGATGGCCATGCCACAATCCCTTCTCCTTCACTTTCCTCTCGGGATCTTGGGTAT
The DNA here is from genome assembly GCA_026018925.1 of Tupaia tana. NCBI lineage: Eukaryota > Metazoa > Chordata > Mammalia > Scandentia > Tupaiidae > Tupaia > Tupaia tana. Next base: position 49,216,976 of record JAKSZU010000016.1, on the reverse strand, counting down.
GCATGCACATCTGCCTGGAGTGAGTTTAAGCCACTCGGTCCATAATTTGAATCATGGTCTACTACATGGGAGTCCAGCAACATAACCATTACGCCAACTGCTGGTCCCAAAATTAAATAGTTCTTAAAAAAAGGCTGACCATGGTTCAAGTCCTGGACTTGGTGGCTTGCTTTCTCACTTTCCCTGTCTCTCTCTGGTCAAATTAAAATAAATGAATGAATGAATAAATAATTCTTTTTTAAAAAAGATATGAACAACATTATTAACCCACTTGACCTGACATTTATTTTTAAGTATACATGGAATACTTACCAAGACTATATTATGGACTATACAATAGACCTTGAAAATTTAAAAGAACTAAAATCCTACAAAGTATCTCTGATGACAACAGAATCAAAATCAAAACTAGAAACTTACTGAAAATCACCTAAAATTTGGAAATCTGTTTATAATTCATAGTTCAAAGAGAAAGTCACAAGTGAAATTTACTTTAGATTGAATGGAAATGAAAATATAACATATCAAATCTGTAGACTGTGGTCATAGTAGTACTTAGAAGGAAATTTAAAGTATTAAATGTTCATACTGGAAGAAATGAAAGATCTTATATCAATGAGCATGCTTCCACCACATGAAACTAAAAAAAAAGGAAAATTAAACCGAAGTTAGCAAAAGAGAAAAATAATAAAGATAAGAGAAGGAATTAATAAGATTGAAAACAGTAATAAAACCAAATGCTAGCTCTTTGAAAAGATCAATAAATTTTCTATACCTCTAGGAAGATCAACAAAGACAAAAGAGAGAAGATACAAATTACCAATGTCGGGAATGAAAAATGGTAAATCATAGCCAAAACTCACTCAAGAAGAAACAGATAGAGTCAGCCCCACAATGCCATGGTTAAACACTGGGCAGAGGGAGTCAGTTCCCATTAGCTGACCACAGTTTGAATCCCAACCCCAGGGGCTTGAAAAACCATGACAGGTGCATATTTAAAGGATCCTGAAGGAATGGCAAAAAAGAGGAAAAGGGATTACAGCTTGATCAGGCCCCAGTGGAGGCTGATCTCTCTCTCTCTATTTTTTTTCCTTCCCCTCTCTCTCTCTCTCTCTCTCTCTCTCTCTCTTTGGTGTGCACAAATGCCTTCTATAATTAAAAAGAAAAAAAAAAGAGCTGTAGCTCTTTAAAACAGGAGGAAGAAGGAGGAGGAGAGGGAGAAAGACAGTAGAAGAAAGGAGGAGGAAGGAAAAGGAAGAAGAAAGAGAGAAGGAGAAGGAAGAGAAGAAGGAAGGAGGAAGGAGAAGGAAGCAGGAGGAGGGGAAAGGAGGAGATGAAGAAAGAAGAAAAGAGGGAGCAGGAGGGAGAGGAGAAGAAAAGAAGGGGAAGAAGGAGAAGAGGAAGAAGAAAGAAGTGGGGGATAAAGAGGGAGGAGAAGGGACCAGCAGGCATTATAATGGTTATGTCACTGGACTCCCACGGAGTCCATCGCGGTTCAAGTCCTGGTCCTGGGCTTAAAACTCAAACCAGGCACCTGTGCGTGCATGCCCAGAATCCCAAGAGAAGGGATTGCGGCATGGCCGGTCACCTTCTGTCCTTCTGTCTCCCTGTCTCTCAGGTGAGCACAGGTGCCCTATAGCAAAAATTCTCTAAAAAAAAAAAGAGGAGAAAGAGGAAGGATGAGGAGGGAAGAGGAAGAAGAAAGAAGGATGAGGGAGAAGAATAAGAAAACATACGAAGAAATAGATCATCTGAATAATCCAATTTTTTTAAAGAATTATTTATTTAATTTTATTTATTCATTATCACTTTTTAAATTTTGATCAGAGTGAGACATAGAGGGAGTGAGAGAGAGAGGGAAAGTGAGAAAGCAAGCCATCAGATCCAGGACTTGAACTGTGGTTGGTCATGTGGGAGTGTCCAGCACCTTAACCACCACGCCACCTGCTGGTCCCCTGAATAATCCAATTTCTAGCAGAAGACTAGATTAAAAATATTTTAACATAGCAAATGCCAGGCCCAGATGGCTTTATGGATTGAGTTTTTGGTGTCAAATCCAGCAAAACTTTGCCTTGCCAAAGATCACAAAGACTGTCCCTTTTTATAGTTTTACGTTTTATATTTAATATGTAGTCTGTGATCTATTTTGACTTATTTACTGTATATGGTGGGAGGTATGGATTGAGGTTCATTTTTTGCACATGGATGTCTAGTTATTCTAGTGACATTTACTGAAAAAACTTTCTCCATAGAATTACTTTTGCACTTCTGTCAGAAATTAATTGACCATATGTCTGAGTCTATTTCTGGACTGTTTTGTTGCATTGATTTCACCTATCCTTTCACTAATACCATACCATTTTGATCACTATAGCTTTATAAATCTTAAAACTAATATAATGGGCCAGCCAGTGGCATTACGGTTAAGGCACATGGATCCCACATAGCTTACTGAGCAGTTCCAGTTTGGACCTGGCAGTTTGAAAAACACACTGGTCTCTGTGTGGGTGTGTGCACGCGCACATGCGCGTGTTACAACCAAAAGAATGAAGAAAAGATGTGAAGGGATTGCAGCCTGGCCATCTCTCTAGAGGGTGCCCTCTTGCTTTCCCTCTGGTGATTACATGTGCCCTATAACAAATTAAAAAAAAAAATTAATACAGCAAAGCTGTTCTTTTTCAGTTCCACATGGAATGAACTTTTATTTTCCAAAAGAGAAAATTCTGAGACCAAAGAAATTCCCTAAGAGGTATTCAAGAAGTTATGCTGTCATGAAAGGGATTAGTGCCCTTATAAAAGAGGCTGAAGACCTGCCATTGGTGTGGTGGTTAAAGCAGCTACATTGCACAAGTCCTGACCTGGTGGCTTGAGAAACACGCTAGGTGCACAGGTGCACACCCGAAATCCTAAGAGGAAAATGGCAAAACGAGATTATGGCATGGCTATCCCCCAGTGGCTGTTTTCTCACTTTCTCCCTCCTTCTCCATGTCTCTTTCCAGCAAGTACATGCATATTCTGGCAAATTAAAAAGAGAGAGAGATTACGAGAGATCATTCTTTGCCCCTTCTACTACATGAGTGAAGAGGCAGCATCTATGAGTCAGAAAGTGGGCCCTCACCAAGCATCAAATCTGCCAGCACCTTCATCTTAGAATTCCTGCCCCCAGGCCGGCAGGTGGCATGGTGGTTGAGGCACTGGACTCCCACATGGCTGACTGAGGTTCAAGTCCAAGACTCAATGGACCTGGAAATCACAACAAATAAAATACATAGATTTAAAAAATTAATTAAAAAAAAAGAATCCCCAGTCCCTAGAACTATGGGAAATATGTTTTTATTGTTTATAAGTCACTCAGTTTATAATGTTTTGTTATAGCAGCCTGAACAGACTAAGATACTTTTGTTCTAATAAGTAGCTTGCATTACAAAACAAGACTTTCTTACCCCAAAAGATCAGGCTTCCACAGTTCTGCACCTTTATATCCACACCCATGAACCTTTGGGCAGAATTTAGCTGTTCCACCTCCACATAGGTAAAGTCCATTTCCTCATCTTTGACTGTCCTCAATTCCTGGAAGAACAAGCAAGTTGTTATAGGTTTGGTAATCCTGCAGGTCTGGTAATCTTGCAGGAAAGGAATAATTTAGAAGAGAAAGTGTTTTTAATCTGAAGGTTAAACTTTTAATGGAATATTCCAAACTTAGTAAGTATTGATCTGCATTAAGGAACATAATAATGAAAGCTAACATAATTTGCTTTCTATGTGCTAAGTTTTTTTTTTTTTAAGAAGTTTTTGCCATAGGGCCGTGCACTCACCAGACAGACAGACAGAGAGACAGAGAGACAGAAAGTGAGAAATCACCCCCCCAGGGGGGATGGCCACGCTGCAGTCCCTTCTCCTCCATTCTCCTCTCGGGATCTTGGGCACGCACGCACATGCACCTGGCGTGAGTCTAAGCCACGGGGTCCGGGACTCGAACCGCGGTCGACTACATGGGAGTCCAGCGACATAGCCATTACGCCAACTGCTGGTCCTTATGTACTAAGTTTTTTGAATAAACTATGTCTTGCAACCATAACTGTAAGAGGTTAATACTATTATCAATATAATTTATAGATTTTAGGGTCAGATCTGAGATTTGGAACAGGCAGGCTGATTCTAAAGCTATATATATAGTTAAAAGTGTATTTACTTATTTATTCCATGAAGGAGGAAGACAGAGAAAGCTAGACAGAGACAGGCACCCTAACAGCATCATAACAGCATGATCTACCCTCAGCCTCAGCCAGACCCAGATCGTGGGTAAATGCATGTTCTGCATACTCAGCAGTACATGAACCCAGAACCCTCCCCTGTGGGTCAACCTCGCAGAGTGTTGTAATCCAACTGCACCACCGTTCAGCCCATCAAAATCTATATATATTATATACTTTTCTTTTTTCTTTTTTTTTAGTTTCTGTAATTTGCTATAAGGTGGATGAGCTAGCCGGAGAGAGACAGAAAAGAAAAGTGAGAAATCACCGCCCCCAGGAGACATGGCCACACCACAATTCCTTCTCCTCCATTCTCCTCTTGGGATTCTGGGCATGCACATACATGCACCTGGAATGATTTTCAAGCTGCCAGGTCCAGGTCCAGGTCCAAGACACAAACGAGTCTCCTATGTGGGAGCCAGCCACCTTGACCTCCATCCCACCTGCTGGCTTGAAAGCTATATTCTTTACTCTTCTGCCTCTTACACATTTTATTAAATACATGTACTATAAATTAACCACTGGTGATAAGCAAATGTTAATGACTGATTATGTTGTAGATGGGATAAGGCTCAAATATGTTACTTATACTGATTCCAGAAATATTCCAAGATTTTATAAGGACTTCAAGGTGATATCCTGAATGTATGTAGATGTCTAGCCATGCAGTTTAGTAAAGATCTCTTATTTCTCTGAGCTTAAGGCTATTAACTTTTAAATTTATTTAGTTATTTTAGCTATTTGCTGATGATAATGTATATAGTAATATCTTTGTCTTGACTGATATGCATGGTATTTGTGCTGGAAAAAGAAATGTTGTACACTGTAAAGAGATATGTGATTGGGACTGGCAGGTGGCATGGTGGTTAAGGGCGCTGGACTCTGACACAGCTGACTGTGGTTCGAGTCCCGGACCTGGCAGTTGCTTGCTTTCTCAGTTTCTCTCTCTTCCTCTGTCTCTCTCTGGTCAAATTTAAATAAATAAAGTTAAATAAAATAATTCTTTTAAGAAAATAGATATGTGATTAAACATAAATAAATTTTAGGGACCAGCTGGTGGCATGGTGGTTGAGGCGCTGGACACTCCCATATGGCTGACCATGGTTCGAGTCCCGGACCTGGTGGCTTGCTTTCTCACTTCCCCTCTTTCTCTCTCTCTCTCTGTCAAATTAAAACTAAGTGAATGGAGTTCGATTGGTAGCGGGAGCGGAGAGCGGACCCCAGAGAGCCCTGAGCAGCCCCACCGCCGCCGCCGGCCTAGTTACCATCACACCCCGGGAGGAGCCGCAGCTGCCGCAGCCGGCCCCAGTCACCACCACCATAACCATGAGCAGCGAGATCGAGACCCAGCAGCCGCCTGCCGCCCCCGCCCTCAGTGCTGCCGACACCAAGCCCGACACCACGGGCAGCAGCGCAGGGAGCAGTGTCCAGGGCGGCCTCACATCGGCGGCACCTGCTGCCTGCCCGCGGGGACAAGAAGATCATCGCAACGAAGGTTTTGAGAACAGTAAAATGGTTCAATGTAAGAAATGGATATGGTTTCATCAACAGAAATGACACCAAAGAAGATGTATTTGTACACCAGACTGCCATAAAGAAGAATAACCCCAGGAAGTACCTTCGCAGTGTAGGAGATGGAGAGACTGTGGAGTTTGATGTTGAAGGAGAAAAGGGTGCGGAGGCAGCAAATGTTACAGGCCCTGGTGGAGTTCCAGTTCAAGGCAGTAAATATGCAGCAGACCATAACCATTATAGACGCTATCCATGTCCTAGGGGTCCTCCACGCAATTACCAGCCAAATTACCAGAATAGTGAGAGTGGGGAGAAGAACGAGGGATCGGAGAGCGCTCCCAAAGGCCAGGCCCAACAACTCCCGCCCTACCGCAGGCGAAGGTTCCCCCCTTACTACATGCGGAGACCCTAAGGGCTTCGACCACAGTATTCCAACCCTTCTGTGCAGGGAGAAGTGATGGAGGGTGCCGACAACCAGGGTGCAGGAGAACAAGGCAGACCAGTGAGGCAGAATATGTATCGGGGTTATAGACCACGATTTCGCAGGGGCCCTCCTCGCCAAAGACAGCCCAGAGAGGACGGCAACGAAGAGGATAAGGAAAATCAAGGAGATGAGACCCAAGGGGAGCAGCCACCTCAACGTCGGTACTGACGCAACCTCAATTACCGACGCAGACGCCCAGAGAACCCTAAACCACAAGATGGCAAAGAGACAAAAGCAGCCAATTCACCAGCTGAGAATTCCTCCACTCCGGAGGCTGAGCAGGCGGGGCTGAGTAAATGCTGCCTTACCATCTCTACCATCATCCCGTGTAGTCATCCCACAAGGAGTGAATATGTAATTCCAGCAATAAGAAATGAACAAAAGATTGGAGCTGAAGACCTTAAGTGCCTGCTTTTTGCCCATTTACCGGATAACTAGAACTATGCATTATCTATGCAGCATGGGGTTTTTATTATTTTTACCTAAAGATGTCTCTTTTTGGTCATGACAAACGTGTTGTTTTTTTTGTTTTTTGTTTTGTTTTGTTTTGTTTTGTTTTTTAAAAAGCCTGGTTTTTCTCAATACACCTTTAAAGGTTTTTAAATTGTTTCATATCTGGTCAAGTTGAGATTTTTAAGAACTTCATTTTTAATTTGTAATAAAAGTTTACAACTTGATTTTTTCAAAAAAGTCAACAAACTGCAAGCACCTGTTAATAAAGGTCTTAAATAATTTAAAAAAAAACTAAGTGAATGAATAAATAAAATTTTTAAAAATCTCAAGTATTATTATAAAAAACAAAAAACATAAATAAATTTTAAAAAGAATTAAAAATATAAATAAAGTAGTAGGAAAACATATTTCTTGCAAGCAGTAACCAAAGAAGCTTGTAGTTTCTATATAGATACTGGAAAAACCAGACCTAATAACAAAGAACATGAACAAAAATAGAGGCATTACATAATGATAAAGGGGTCAATTTTCTGAAAAGATATAACAACCCCAAATGTTTATGCACCTAACAATGGTGTTATAAAATACATGAAGTTGGAGTGGCAGTGAGGATGAATAGGCAGAGTACAGATTTTTCGGGCAGTGAAAATAGTCTGTATGATACTGTAATGATGGACACATGTCAATTTACATTTGTCCAAACCCACAGAAACACCAAAAGTAAACCTAAATATAAACTATGGATGTAGGGTAATTATGATGTGTCGATGTAAATTCATCAGTTATAACAAATGTGCCACTTTAGTGGGTGATGCTGTTAATGGTAGAGGCTTTGCATGTGTTGGGATAGACAGTATATGAAAACCTATGTATCTTCCTCTTAATTTTCCTGAGAAACTAAACTGCTCTAGAAAAATAAATATATTGGACAAAAAAGATTTATTTAGTTATTTTATAGTACTTAAAGATGTTCTAAATGATTGGATTTACTGATTTTAAGTAAAAAATCGTCACCTTTTGATGTTATAATAGTAGTCATGTGACTGTATCTTGTTGACCATAATTAATAAAGAATACTTTGTGGAAAAGTCAGTCAAAAGACAAGAATGGTTAAAAGCATTAAATCATTGGGACCAGCAAATGGTGTAATGGTTACGTTGTTGGACTCCCATGTAGTTGGCTGCAGTTTGAGTCCTGGAACCAGTGGCTTAAAACTCATGTCAGGGGTGTGTGTGTGTGTGTGTGTGTGTGTGTGTCCAAGATTCTGAGAGGAGAATGGAGAAGGGATTGTGACATGGCCACGCCCTCACGGGGTGATTTCTCCTTTTCTGTCTCTTTGTCTCTCTGACAAGCGCCCATGTCCTATAATCAAAAGCATTTAATCATTAGAAAGGTTTAGAATTAGACGTTCCTAGTTAGTGAATAGGGTTCAACCATTTGATGATGCTGAGCAAGTTATCATGGGCCTGTTTCTTCACCTGTAAAATAAGGATTATCTCTGGGGGCTAGCAGGTGGTGTGGTGGTTAAGGTGTAGGACACTCCCACATGGCCAACCACAGTTCAAGTCCTGGACCTGGTGGCTTACTTTCTCTCTCTCTCTCTCTGGTCAAATTAAAAAATAAATGAATGAATAAATAAAATTAAATAAATGATTCTTTTAAAAAATAAGGATTATCTCTCACTCTGAGTACTATTTATTTATTTATTTATTTTTGAGAGGTTTTTCGCTATAGGGCGCGTGCACTCGCCAGACAGACAGAGAGAGACATAGAGACAGAAAGCGAGAAATCACCCCCCGGGGGGATGGTCACGCTGCAATCCCTTCTCCTCCATTCTCCTCTCGGATTTTAGGCATGCACGCACACGCGCCTGGCGTGAGTTTTAAGCCACCGGGTCCGGGACGCAAACCGCTATGTCCAGCGACATAGCCATTATGCTAACTGCTGGTTCCCAGTACTATTTATTTATTTTATTTTATTTTTTTTTTCTTTTTTTGGAGAGGTTTTTGCTATAGGGCGCGTGCGCTCGCCAGACAGACAGAGAGAGACAGAGAGATAGAAAGCAGGAAATCACCCCCCAGGGGGGGATGGCCACGCCGCAATCCCTTCTCCTCCATTCTCCTCTCGGGATCTTGGGCACGCACGCACACGCGCCCGGCGTGAGTTTAAGCCGCCGGGTCCGGGACTCGAACCACGGTCGACTACGTGGGAGTCCAGCGACATAGCCATTACGCTAACTGCTGGTCCCCCAGTACTATTTATTTTTAAAAAATGAAAAAAAATGTTTGAAAAGTGGCTTTAGGGCCAGCTGGTGGTACATGGTTAAGGTGGCTGGATTCTATACGGCTGACGGTGTAGCTTGGCTCCTGGATCCAGAGGCTTGAGAAACACTCCAGGCACATGGACGAGCATGCCCGGGATCCCAAGAGGGGAATAAATGGAGGAGAGAGATTGCGGTGTGGCATCCCCTCCAGGGAGTGCCTCCTCTCTCTTTCCGTGGTGAGCACACATGCCTGATAGCAAATCTAAAAAAAGGAAAATAAAAAAGAAAAGTGTCTCTAAATGTTGGCGTTCCCCAGGGCTCAGTTCTTAAATATCTCTGTACTCCATCTACTCTTTATATAACAACAAATAATTCATTATTTTTCCCGTCTTAACAAAAAAGCCTCTTTTGATTTTGTCTTAATATTCCTTCCAGCTATCATCCTATTTCTTTCCTTACCTTTAGAGTAAAACTTCCAAAATAGTTGTCTATAGTCCCTGGCTCAATTTCTGGCCCCCATTTTCTTTACAGCCCATTCCAATCTGTCACTTTTAAAAAATTATTTATTTAATTTTATTGATTAAGTTTATTATAGGGCAGTCACTAGAGACACAGAGAGAGAGAGAGAAAGTGAGAAAGCAAGCCAACAGGTCTGGGACTTGACCCACACTTGGCTATGTGGGAGTCCAGCACTTTAACCACCATGCCACCTGCTGGCCCCAGAATCTGTCATTCTTAATCTCTCCATGAAATTGCTCTTGGCAGTCCCCAATGATTTTCATATTTTCAAGTCCAATAGTCAATTCCCAGGTCTCATCTTACTTGACTTAGTATCAGCATTTAACATTGCTGTTATAGGGCACTATCTTCCTTGAAACTTTTTTTCAGTTTGATCTCCCCCTACCTCACTGGTCAAATCTTCTCAGTCTCCTTTGCTGCTGCCTCTTCATCTCCCTGTCTTATGTGTTGAAGAGCTGTAGTATTCAGTAATCGATATCTCCATTTTCCCATCTATATACATTCTTTTAGTGATCACAGTTAGTTTCATAATTTAAAATACCACCCATTGAGGCGAGCAGGTGGTGTGGTGGTTAAGGGCACTGGACTCTCACAGCAGTTCAAGTCCCAGACCTGGCAGCTTGCTTTCTCACTTTCCCTCTTTCTCTCTCTCTCTCTCTCTCTCAGTCCATCTTTGGCCAAATAAGTAAGTAAGTAAATAAATAAATAAATAAATAAAGTTAAATAAAATAATTTAAAAAAAATAAATGACTTAATAAAAATAAATAGAATACTTCCCATACAGATTACTCCCAAATTTAAACCTTCAGCCTGAATTCTCCCCAGAACTTCAAGTCTTCAAGGAAAAATTACTTTAGTACACTTCTCTAGACGGGATTTCCCTGGGCCTTGGAAACAAGGTAAAAGAAACAAGGACACACTGTTAAGACCAGGCTAAGATTCCACTGGAGAAAAGTGAAACTCGAACTCACCTGGAACTCAACAGGAAGCTCAGCAGTAGGTTCCACTTCTTCTGTGCTCTCTTTCTGGGGCACAGAAGCATCCTTAGTAGTCATGGCTGGAAGCAGTAGAAAACGAGCATGAAGGAGGTAAACTTAAAAAAAAAAAAGATTTATTTATTTATTTAATTTCATTTATTATTTATTATCTTTTTATTTGATCAGACAGAGAGAGAGAGAAAAAAAAAGGGAAAGTGAGAAAGCAAGCCACCAGGTCTGGGACCCAAACCACTGTCGGCTATGTGGGAATCCAGTGCCTTTAACCACCACACCACCTGCCGGCCCCTGAAGGAGGTAAACTTTATCTTCCTAATTGCAAATTCACTAGGACAAAAGCTGTCATAGATAGGCCAGTCAGTGGCATGGTGGTTAAGATGGCTGAATCCCACATGGCTGACTGTGTGATTTTTGAGTCTTGGACCTGGTAAGCACATGTGCCTTATAATAAAACTAAAATAAATAAAGAAATAAAAGCTGTCACAGGCCAGTAGACTTATATACATAGGCCTATTCTATTTAACTAAAAAACTCAGACAGAGATAGAGTAAGAACAAAGTGAAAGTGTTTCATCAAAAGTTAAACTCATGGGGACCAGCAGTTAGTGTAATGGCTATGTCGCTGGACTCCCATGTAGTCAACCGCGGTTCGAGTCCCGGACCCGGTGGCTTAAACTCACGCCAGGCGCATGTGCATGTGTGCCCAAGATCCCGAGAGGAGAATGGAGAAGGGATTGTGGTATGGCCATCCCCCATGGGGGGGCGATTTCTCATTTTCTGTCTCTCTCTGTCTTTCTGGCGAGTGCATGTGCCCTATAGCAAAAAAAAAAAAAAAAAAAAAAAAAAAGTTACACTCACAGATCCACAGTACATCAGCCTTTTGGAACAGTCTATTGGAGTAGGAAAGTGTTACCAGCCCTTTTCACAAAAGCAAACACCATAGATACTCTCCCTTCCACAGCCACAAAGAGGATATGAAATAGCACAGCAGTACCAAAAGAGGAAGATTGGACTGGAGAATGTGCTACAAAGAGACACACATGGTACCATCTACTCCTGGGCCTCCTGATGAATATATATTTCCCTTTTTTTTTCTTTATTCATGATGGAGTGCATGCACAAGCATGAGAGACAGAGAGCACCCTCCACGGGGTCTGGTCATGCCACAATCCCCTTTCTCCAGATCTCAGACCCATAGGCTCTTGAGTACTCTCTCGAATGTCTAGGATGTTTCAAGTCAACTGACAGGGCATTCAAATCACAGTAGCCAGTTGGGATCCACCTTCTTTTTGGCAGTGCATTACTGCTGCTCCACTGAGCTGGCCCTCATACAGGTACACAGGAATTTTTCATTCTCATCAAGGGTCTCCCCACTTTCAGTTTTGTTAATTTCTGTAATTTTTACCTTCTTCCTCAACTTAGGTGGTCAGATAATACATAATCAGCTTCTCTTCCTTATCCTTTCCTTACTATGACAATACAGTATTTATTGTTTTAGGTAAAATTAACATGGACTTTTCAGCAACATATACTCTGCTGTTTTGTGTTCACCATCCAACTGTGCTCTGAAGCTCTGGAGAGAGATTTTGAGGTTAGGCTTGCCCTCCTGTAAAACTGATTGGTGCCCTCTGGGCATCTACCTCTGTCTCCACTTGCAGTAGGTTTATTCCTATGCATTTATGTCCTGGGGTCAGGAAGCAGGACTCCTACACTTGGTTTATCCTTAATATTCGTGAACATGAAGCAGTGCATAGATGGTGTTTTTATCGCACAGATTCCTCATTTGCTCTTTAAAGATCTTGACAATTTACAACTCTGATTCTCTTGCACGGTCACTGTCTATCACCCTGCACTGCCGCCTAAGAATACAGGCCGACCCAAATATTCAGAGCAAACACAGAACAGGATGGGAGGCCAGCTGGTGTCTTGGTGGTGGTTAGGCAACTGGATCCCACATGGCAGACTGGGCATTCTGGCCCTGGACCTTATTGAAAACCGCGGGACAAGTATACCCAAAATGCAGAAAGAAGAAATGGAAAAGGGTTTGCGGCATGACCATCCTTCATGGAGAGTGCTTTCTCACTTTCCCCATGTCTCTGGGCAGCGCACGTATCCTTTATCAAATTTTTTAAAAAGGGGGCGGTGGATAAGGCATAGCCCCATTCTTATTTATTTATTTATTTATTCATTCATTCATTCATTCATTCATTCTGTCCCATGAGTTCAGAACCCTAAGTCTTTAGTGGAGTGACAAGGTTAAGGCCAGAAGCAGCGAGAGGCGCTTACGCACTCCATACTTTGCAAGCCCCCAGCCTCGACCTGAGCTCCCAGAATCCTTCGCTCCCACACTCCTACTTCCCAGAGGCCTTAGCAGCAGCCCTGCTTCCAAGACGCCCCCTCGTTCGGAATTAAACCCTGAAAGGCGGCTCACGACTACCCCAGGGAGAGTGCCGAGCTCCCAGGATGCGGCCCCGACAGAGATGTGACCCACCCCTTTCCCGGCCAAGGCTGCAACCTGAGAGCCGGGCTCCGGGGGGCATTCGAGCGGCACGCACGGACCGCGCAGCCAGACCCCCTTTCTCTTACCCCGGGACGTGCTGCGAACCCTCTTGGTTCACAGGGCCCGGCCAGATGGGCTGCGCTCTGCGAGGGGGCGGGACCAGCGGGAAGAGCAGCCGGCCGGACCCGCGGAGGGCCGAGAGACAAAAGGCTCGAGCCCGAGGCTCAGTCGGGAGTCGCATCTGCGCACTTGGAGGCGACCGTGCCTGGTCTGGGGTCTGGGCGGAAAGACTCCACTTCCCAGAGGGCTCGGGGACAGCGGTGCATGTCCTGGGGGGCGTCTGCGAAGCGAGCGAAGAGCGGACCTTACTGTCAGCCATAGGCGGGAGATAATCCCCACCTGACAGATCTCTTCTGGGTGAGACGCTGTCGTTACAACTCCAAATTATCTTAGTGTATGATTATTACCTGCGGCGGGGCTATTAAGCAGAAAACTTAGGCAGGGTTACGAAGCCATTGTCCCGGTTGAAGAGATGAAAGAAGAAACAGGGTTAGGAATGAGTTCATGAGGCGTTAGCTGTGAGAAAGCAGCAGTTGGGGAGTTGGCTTTGAAATGGGCACACGTGCGGACCAGAAGTTAAAGAGCATTAGCACTGAAGGGCCACTCCTTTTGAGACAAAGGACTCCAGTCAACCAGGCACAAGACACTTCTTTCTTCAGCTTTGCAGACATTCAAGCCATTAGCTTTAGTTCTTCACAGAAATGGGTTGTTGGGGGGTGGGGGCAGGTGGTGGCCCAGTAATGCAGCTGGACCCAGGTAGGAAAGGTCCTGTTGGGCCCAGGGACCTCCCTGAGCACACTGGGCACCCTGGCTAGAAAGCCCTGTGATACAGGCCAGATGAGATGGATAATGGTGTGAAGACCTTGTTGTAGCTGCCTGTCTCTGTTTCTCTTACTCTGAATACATTTTTTTTTTTTTTGAGAGGTTTTTGCTATAGGGTGTGTGTGCTCACCAGACAGAGAAAGCAAGCCTCCAGGCCCAGGACCTGAACCATGGTAAGCCATGTGGGAGTGTCCAGCACCTTAACCACCATGCCAACTGCTGGCCCCATGTTAACATAGTTTTTAAGACCCTTCATTGGGGCCGGCAGGTGGTGTGGTGGTTAAGGACGCTGGACTCCCACATGGCCAACCGCAGTTTGAGTCTCAGACCTGGCGGCTTGCTTTCCTCTCTCTCTCTCTCTCTCCCTGGTCAAATTAAAATAAATAAATAAAGTTAAATAAAATAATTCTTTTTTAAAAAGAAAAGAAAAGAGGATGTTAAAAAAAGACCCTTCATTTTTTATTTATTTATTTTTTGGAGAGGTTTTTGCTATAGGGTGCGTGTGCTCGCCAGACAGACAGAGACAGAGAGACAGAAAGCGAGAAATCACCCCCTAGCGGGGATGGCCACGCCGCAGTCCCTTCTCCTCCGTTCTCCTCTCAGGATCTTGGGCACACACGCACACGCACCCTGCGTGAGTTTTAAGCCACCGGGTCCGGGACACGAACCGCAGTCGACTACGTGGGAGTCCAGCGACATAGCCATCACGCTAACTGCTGGTCCCAAAAAAGACCCTTCATTAACTGGCTTTACCAAATCTGATTTTTTTGCTGTCATCTTCCTTGGATCACATACACTTTTTTAGTATATCATACGTCTCAAACTATTTACTCTCTCTTTTTAAAATTATTTTATTTAATTTTATTTATTCATTCATTTTATTTTATTTAATTTGACCAGGGAAAGACACAGAGAGAGAGAGAGAGAGAAAGGGAAAGTGAGAAAGCAAGCTGCCAGGTCCAGGACTCGAACCGTGGTCAGTTATGTGGGAGTGTCCAGCGCCTTAACCACCATGCCACCTGCTGGTCCCTTTGCTCTCTCTTAATACATGTGTTCGTTCTCTTTGCTTAGAACATCTCTCCCTAGTCATCGTTCAGATTTTAGTTCAAATCTTAGTCTTTTAAAGAAGCCTGGCCTCACTCCTAATTCAGCTTAATTCTCTCATAGAAGAGTTAGCAGTAGGTGTAGTGGTTAAGATGCTGGACTCCCACATGGCTGACCATGGTTTAAGTCCTGGACCTGGCAATGTAAGAATCACTCTGGGCATGTGTGCTTGTGAGCCCCAAAATCCCAGGAGGAGACTAGAGGGAAAGGGATTGCAGAATAGCCATTTCCACACTCCCTACCCCCCATGGAATGATTTCTCATTTTCCCTCTGTCTCTCTTTGTCTCTTTTTGGTGAGCTCATGTGCCCTATAGCAAAAACCTTAAAAAAAAAATTCTCTCATAGATCCCTTTCTTTCTATGGAAAGATTTTCCTCGTTTTAAATCTGTAAAGATTTTTATTTGATATAATGTATCACTCAGTATCAAGTGCTATTGAAGTAATCATGATTTCTTACAGGTAAAAAAAAAATAGAAAAAAATCTACTTTTTGAAGATTAAAAAAAAAAACTAGAAAAAAATCTCTACAATAGTCATCAAATGTATTTTATTTATTTTTTAAAGAATAATTTATTTGGGGACCAGCAGTGGTATGGTGGTTAAGGCACTGGGCACTCCCACATGGCCGACCATGGTTTGAGTCCTCAATCTAGTGGCTTGCTTTCTCGCTTCCTCTCTCTTTCAGACACGCAGAAAGAAGGAAAGTGAGAAAACAAGCCACCAGGCCCAGGACTTGAACTGTGGTCAGCAATATGGGAGTGTCCAGTGCCCTAACCAATATGCCAATTGCTGGCCGTTTTTAAAAATTTTTATTTAGGGACCAGCAGGTGGCATGGTGGTTAAGGCACTGGACACTCCCACATGGCTGACCACGGTTCAAATCCCAGACTCGGTGGCTTGCTTTCTCACTTTCCCTCTCTCTCTCTTTCTCTGTGTCTCTCTCTGGTCAAATTAAAAAATAAGTGAATGGATAAATAAAATTAAATAAATTTTTTTTTTTTTTTTTTTTGGAGAGGTTTTTGCTATAGGGCGCGTGCGCTCGCCAGACAGACAGAGAGAGACAGAGAGATAGAAAGCAGGAAATCACCCCCCAAGGGGGATGGCCACGCCGCAATCCCTTCTCCTCCATTCTCCTCTCGGGATCTTGGGCACGCACGCACACGCGCCCGGCGTGAGTTTAAGCCGCCGGGTCCGGGACTCGAACCGCGGTCGACTACGTGGGAGTCCAGCGACATAGCCATTACACTAACTGCTGGTCCCAAATTAAATAAATATTTTTAAAAATTTTGATTTATTCGGGACCAGCAGTTAGTATAATGGTTATGTCACTGGACTCCCATGTAGTCACCTGCAGTTCAAGTCCCGGACCCAGTAGCTTAAACTCATGTCGGGAGCATGTGTGTGTGTGCCCAAGATCCGGAGAGGAGAATGGAGGAGAAGGGATTGCGGCATCGCTATCCCTCCTGGGGGGGTGATTTCTTGCTTTCTGTCTCTCTGTCTGTCTCTGTCTTTCTGGCGAGTGTACACGCCCTATAGCAAAAAACTCTCAAAAAATTTTTTTTATTTATTCATTCATTTATTTTAATTTGACTAGAGATGGGGGAAGTGAGAAAGCAAGCTGTCAGGTCTAGGACTTGAACCGTGGTTGGCCATGTGGGAGTCCAGTACCTCTAACAACTACTCCACCTGCTTATCCCTCCAATAATGTTTTGACACTGTAATCCTCCCCCCAGCCTCAGCTAGCTCCTAATCATGGGCACATGTTCAGGGAGGTCTCCTGAGCAAACCCTGACTCCTCCCATTGGTCCAGCATCAAACATAGAGTGTTATTGCATTCCATTGCGGCATTGCACCACTGTCTGCCCCCCTGTCTCCCCCCCAGGAGGACAGAATAATTTTAAAAAGTTTTATTTATTTATTTGTTTTTCTGGTTTTTTTTTTTTTTTTTAGTAATTTTTGCTATAGGGCATGTGTGCTCACCAGAGAGAGAGTGAGACAGAGAGATAGAAAGTAAGAAATCCCTGCCCCCGCCCCAGGGGGAGTGGGCATGCTGCAGTCACTTTTCCATTCTCCTCTTGGGATTTTGGGTACACATGCACATGCACTTAGCCAGAGTTTCAGGCACCAGATTTAGAACTCAAACCTCAGTTGACTATATGGGAGTCCAGAGCCTTAACCACTATGCCACCTTCTGGCCTTTGTTTTTTGTTTTCAAGACCCATTTATCCTCTGGCTTTGGCTGTTCCCATCTGAATTTCTCTTCCCTCTTCTGTGAGCCCCCATCCCAACTTTCCTGTCTCATATTCCTTCTTGAGAAATGATCCTCAAAGTCTTTTGAGGAAAATGGAAGAAGATCCATCTTCTGTAGCTGCTTCAGGCTGTCCAGGGGCACAGACCCTGCCTAGTGAGGATCACGGATTCTCGTCCTAACTAGTCTAATTGGAACAGGAGCTAATGGTGATAGAAGTGAGGTTTGTGTGATGGGCCAAAAGGCTGATTGGAGCAGCAATGGAGTCCTCAGGGCTTGTTACTGAAGAGAATTGGCCTTCATAGGCCAGTATCCCTGGTACACCAGCAACCCAGCAGTTGGAGCTTAATGGCTTAGGTTCTTTTTTTTTTTTTTTTGGAGAGGTTTTTGTGATAGGGCGCATGCGCTCACCAGACAGAGAGAGACAGAGAGACAGAAAGCGAGAAATCACCCCCCCAGGGGGGATGGCCACGTCGCAATCCCTTCTCCTCCATTCTCCTCTTGGGATCTTGGGCACTCACGCACATGCGCCCGGCGTGAGTTTTAAGCCACGGGGTCTGGGACACGAACCGCTGTCAACTACGTGGGAGTCCAGCGACATAGCCATTACGTTAACTGCTGGTCCCCAATGGCTTAGGTTCTTCAAGGTTTCCAACAGGGGCAGATTGGTCTTGGTTCTGAGATTGGATTAGGATGAAAGTGGCATGTAGCAGACTCCTGGCTAGGCTACCACAGTAGATATGTTGTGGGTGCATGGTCTCAGAAGAATTGGGCCATGGTGCCATAGACAAAGAATTGAATGGAGCACACAGGTCAAGCAGGGGAAGAAGCAGATTTAGTAAGTGATAATACAGTCCAGAGAATTAACAGTAGGCTCCAGCAAGACAGCTCAAGAACTGGCAGCATTTTTTCTTAATCAGTAGTACATAAAATAATGATGCATCTGATGGTAGCTTAAAGCTGAGGACATACTCCAGGTGATTTGCTATCTATTTTTATTTTGTAAAAATAATTTATTTATTATTTTTAAATTTTGGTATAGGACATATGTACTCACTTGAGACAGAGAGAGAGAAAGCAAGCAAGCCGCCAGGTACAGGACTCAAACTGTGGTCGGCCATGTGGGAGTCCAGCAACCCTAACCACTATACCACCTGCTAACCCTGATTTGATACCTATTTTGTGAGCCATAAAAAGAAAAGTTCTAAAATAAATTATCTCTAAAAGCTCTTCTTGTTCTACAATTTGGTTCATCTCTGTGTTGAAGCCTGGATCTCTGTGCTGAGGTAGGCAATGTCTGGGGGCTTGGTTTACTTTTTTTTTTTTTTTTTTTTTTGAAAGATTTTTGCTATAGGGTGTATGCGCTCACCAGAGAGACAGAAAGCGAGAAATCACCCCCACCCCCCCACCCCCCCCCCACCCCCCCCCCCCGTGGGGGATGGCCATGCCTCAATCGCTTCTCCTCCGTTCTCTTGGGATCTTGACCACGCACACACACCCGGCATGAGTTTAAGCCACCGAGTTCGGGACTTGAGCGGCAGTCAACTATGTGGGAGTCGAGCGACATAGCCATTACACTAACTGCTGGTCAACTTAATTAAGGACCATTATTCCACTTTACCATTTAAGGTAAGAATATAATTTTGAATCCTCAGATCCCACTCAACTAAACTAAGAATGTGTTATGCAAACAGAATAAATAAGATAACTACCTGAGAAACAGATTTAGAGATAATAAGGGCCCAGAGTATAGGAAAGAATTTTCAGAAACAAGTTCCCCTCCAGCTGGGGTTATGGAGCCAGATTTTCCTCTATTTTCTCAAGAGGTTCATTCACATGCAAAGTCCCTGCTACCCTGGGAAGGAGTTTGTCTCAATCCTTGAAATATTCAGAATTAGTTCCAATTAACCCAATGAGCCCTTAAGGGAGTCTAAAGTTCTAAATCAAGAAACTTAGCAACATTTGGGCTGTGCCCGTGTCCAGGATTAGCTCCAATTAACTCAATGAGCTCTTGAGGGAGCTCGTGTCTTATAAATCAAGGGACTCAGTGACATTAGGAATGTGTGGGAACTCTTGAGACCAGTTTGCTTCAGGTGCAGAGCTTATTAAGATTCTCAAAGGAACTAGGAAATAAGTAGGACTGTTTTCAGGGCTGTTTATATAGGTAATTGGATAGTATAAAGTAGGTATCTAAGGGGAAGGCCAGGAGAATTGAATCTTTTAATGTTTCAGAGACAGGCCCTGTGACTTCTGGCTTCCGAGCATCTCTACTCAACCCAGACCCCCAAGGCTCATCTTAGCCTCTAATGAGCTGTAGAGGATCTATCAGAATAAAGGTGATGTCCTCAGGATATTCCCCGGCTCTCCAAGGAGCTCAATAGAGAGGATAAATCTTATTTAGGGGCTTATGTGGTACTGACACCCTCAGCCTCACCCCATAAACAGGTTCTGTAGGAATCAATGGGAGTTCAACTCTGTATCAACTTCTCTCCAAACGAAAATAAATAAACAAAAAGACCCTGTAATCTTTTCTTCCCTCTCCCTAAATGTTTAGTCTGCATCAATTAAGCCAAAGCAAGAAAGCACCAACTCAGAGATGAAAGGTCCAAAGTTGGAAAAGGCAAATGAGGAGATCACTGGGAACATCTTGCACATTTAGAGAGATTTTACTGTTCAACTTGTTAGTTGAGTTCAAAAGAATGACTAATTGTATAGGTTAAAAACTGCACTTTAGGGGACCAGCAGATGGCGTGGTGGTTAAGGTGCTGGACACTCCCACATGGCTGACCAGGGTTCAAGTCCTGAATCTGGTGGCTTGCTTTCTCACTTCCTCTCTCTCTCACTCTCACCCTCTGTCTCTCTCTGGTCAAATTAAAAAATAAATGAATGAATAAATAAAATAAAATAAATAATTATTAAAACAACAACAACTGCACTTTAGGGATCAACCAATGGCATAATGGTTACATCACTGGAGTCCCACGTAGTTGAATGCAGTTCGAGTCCTGGACCCAGCGATTTAAAACTCATGCTGGGTGCATGTGTGTGCGTGCCCAAGATCCTGAGAGATTAGAGAAGGGATTGCAGTGTGGCCATCCCCCCGGGGGGTGATTTTTCACTTTCTGTCTCTTTGTCTCTCTGGCAAGTGCATGCACCCTATAGAAAAAAAAAAAAAAAAAACTGTGCATTTTATCTAGAAGGGAGTGTGTGTATACTTTTTTTGGGGGGGGGGTCAGAGGTCACACGTACATGTATAAGACAGGAGAGAGAAAGCACCCCCTAGTGGGGCCTGGTCACACAGCAATCCCTTTTTCCTGTTTCTCTATCCCATCAGGATCCTGGGCACCCGCACACATGTCAGGAGTGTTTTTCAAGCTGCGGAATTCCAACCACAGTCAGCCATGTGGAATCTAGCTCCTTCTGCACAGTATTTCACCGCTGTGCTATGAGTGCCTTTGTCTTATCCCGATGCAGTCTCTCACTGTGGAGGCTACTCAATAAAGAGTTCTTTCTGGGTCTATTTGTTGGATTCACGTTGACTCTCTTGGTACAGTCTGGACTACTACTTGTGGAATTGTCCACATACCTCTGGAATTTTTTAAAGTTTATTTTCCTTTTGGAAGTATTATAAAAGCATACACAGATACATGGGAGGTACAGAAAAACATGAAGGAAAGGGAAAAATATTCAGGGTAACACTGTTCATATTTTGAAATAGTTCCTATTGTTCAGGAGATAGAAAGGCAGTAGTTTCTGCAAGTCTTTGGATACCAGGGCTAATTCTATAGACCAGGAGAATTATATAGCAGTTTTTCTTTGATCCTGGTTGGGTCAACTGGACTTATAAATCACAAGTCTTTCCTCAGCAAATGCCATGATAACATCCTTCCCAAGCTATAACACACAATATTTTACCATACACAACAAAAAATCCTGCCAAGAGTAGATATTATTGTTAATTAAGTTTGTTAAAAGAAAAACAAGCCAGCTAATTTAATAGAGTATTTTTCTTTTATAGAGCACATGCGCTTGCCAGAAAGACAGAGACAGAGATACAGAAAGCGAGAAATCACCCCAAGGGGGAATGGCCACACCGCAATTCCTTCTCCTCCATTCTCCTCTTGGGATCTTGGGCATGCATACATACATGCCCAGCGTGAGTTTAAGCCACCGGGTCTGGGACTCAAACCATGGTCGACTACATGGGAGTCCAGCGACATAACCATTATGCCAACTGCTGGTCCCAACAGAGTAGAGATTAACAGAGCAAATCTTAACACAATTTAAATCAAGCAGTTGTCCCCAGACTTTCAGACAATTCCAGCCATCCTCATGGTCTACTCGGCAGTTAAGTCAGCAGAACATGAAAGTGAGGTGTGCAATGAAAGGGAAGTGTTGTACACAAAATGTAAGTGAGGGAGTGAGGTAGAGAAATCATTAGTTACATTCTGAAGTTTGTCTGCATTAACACAGTGTAAAAGGCCAGATGCCTGTGATTGACTGAAGCCCAGCTGCTGTGATTCGCTGTAACCTAACAACCAGCTCAGGAAAAACAGCCTAATTTGTAGGATTTTGGCTTATTCACAAGAATCCAACTATGGGAGTACAGTGGCTGTTTTAGGCCCAAACAGTTTAATTTAACAATTTGTATCGTCTTTGGGAGCAACTGGCAACTTGGTTGCCATACAAACGTGTGGTAGAGGTGAGTCCATGTGTTCACAAAATATAATGCGTTGATTTCACTTCAACCAGTTGAATCTCCGTTTATTGTGATGTTCCTATCCGGACCTATACACTATACTTAATCATTTTCTTCGCCTCCTTTTTCACCCACCTCACTCCCAACTTGAGAAAACCTCTGTCGATGCTGTATAGGGTAGAGAATGGACCCAGGCTGTGGAATGAGCTTCCTAGAGGGAGTTTTCCCAGCCACTACACCTGGCCTTTAGGGTGGACTAGGAACCAAACTCAGGCCTTCCATACGGTCCCAGTCTAGACAAAGATCAACTCAAAGTGGATTAAAGATTTAAATATAAGACCTGAAACTGTAAAACTGCTAGAAGACTTGGGAGAAAGCTCCATGACATTGGTCCAGGCATGGTTGTTTTTGATTTGATACGAAAGCTTAGGCAACAAAAACAAAAATCAACAAACAGGATTAGATTGAAATAAAAAACTTCTGCACAGCTACGGAAACAAGAGAGGCTAGAACCGAACTCATTGAAGCAGATAATACAATGGTAGTTAGCAGAGGCTGCGGGAGGGGGGAAACGGGATGCTGGTCAAGTGGTACAATGTGCCACGAACTGCACGGCATGTTCCTGAGTGGGAGCAGCTGTGGATTGGAAATAGACACACACAAACACACAAGTAGAGAAAAGCAGGGATGGTGGCAGCTGTGGCCAAGAGCCTGTCCCAGGTTTATTATTTTAAGGACAAAAAGTGAGGGGGAGTGGAATGCAAAGCCAGTTGTTTTCAGATGTTAATTTGCTGAAGAGGTGAAACCTCTGACAGTCCTAAAGGAGCTTTCTCTTCCCTTCTTGGGCCTTCTCTGGCTGGCACAAAGATTCCTTTAATCAACACCACCCTGCAGCGTTGACACACAGAGGCAAAATCATATTTTATTTTTAAAAAAATTTAAAATAATTATTTTCAGGACCAGCAGTTAGCATAATGGCTATGTCGCTGGACTCCCACGTAGTCGACCACGATTTGAGTCCCAGACCTGGTGGCTTATACTCATGCCAGGTGCATGTGCGTGCGTGCCCAAGATCCCACGAGGAGAATAGAGGAGAAAGGATTGTGGCATGGCCTTCCCCCTTGGGGGGGTGATTTCTCGCTTTCTATCTCTCTGTCTCTGTCTGTCTGGCAAGCGCCGCGCCCTATAGCAAAAAAAAAAAAAATTATTATTATTTTCATTTAACTTTATTTATTTTTAATTTGTCCAGAGAGGGACAAAGAGAGAGTGAGAGAGAGAGCGAGAAAGTGAGAAGGCATGCCGCTACGTCTGGGATTTGAACCACGATCAGCCATGTGGGAGTCTAGCACCTCATGCCACCTGCCGGCCCTCCCCTCCCCTGGCAAAATCATATTCTTGTCAAAGCTGCTAGCCCTGCAGCTTAGTGCCAGAACGTGTTTCTGCCTGTGTTCAAAGGTCACTATTTTGTTGCTCAGTTCCTGCTGCTCCCTACAGCAATGCTTCAGTTATGAAGTAGGAATAATGGATAATTGAGGTGATAGATATATTAATTGGCCTGATTGAATCATCTTGCATTGTATACATGTATCATAATATCACTTTGTATCCTGCAGATATAATTTGTCAATATGCAATAAAATAAAAAATAAGTAAAATAAGGCCAACAAAGGACAAACGGGGAGAAATATTTTCCATACTATGGAAAACAAAGAGTTAATGAACAAATTAAGGAATCAAGTGGGGGATGAGCAAGTGGTATGGTGGTTAAGGCGCTGGACACTCCCACATGGCCGACCATGGTTCAAGTCCTGGATCTGGTGACCGCATTATCACTTTCTCTCTCTCTCTCTCTGGTCAAGTTAAGATAAATGAATGAATAAATAAAATTAAATAAATAATTCTTTAAAAAACACAAGATTCCTTCTAAAAAAAAAAAAAAAAAAAAAGAAATCAAGGGGGAAGGTCAGCAAGTGGTGTAGTGTTTAAGATGCTAGATTCCACATTGCCGACAATGGCTCTAGTCCTGGACCTGGTGGCTTTAAAGGCTGGCCCTGCCTGCCTCAGGGTCTCAGGAGGAGAATGGAGGAGAAAGGATGCTAGCATGGCTGTCCCCCCCCTCCCCCCGGGGGGGGGTGATTTGTCACTTTCCATTAATCTTGTCTTTCTCCCAGGAGTGCACACACTCTATGGCATAACCTTAAAAAAAAATAAAAGAGAGAGAGAGAAGGAGAAAAAAATTAAGGAGACTAGCAGGATGAAGACTTTTTGGTTAAGGGAACTGGCCCCTATTGGTTGAATTTGGTCCCAGTGGCTGCCTAAGGGCTGGGTGTGAGTGCAATTCTAGCAGGATAAGAAATGGAGGAGGGACCAGCAGTTAGTGTAATGGCTATGTCGCTGGACTCCCATGTAGTAGACCCGGTTCGTGTCCTAGACCCAGTGGCTTAAACTCACACTGGGCGCGTGTGCGTGTGTGCCCAAGATCCGGAGAGGTGAATGGAGGAGAAGGGATTGCGGAGTGGCCATCCCCCCTGGGGGGTGATTTCTCACTTTCTGTCTCTCTGTCTTTTTCTGTCTTTCTGGCGAGTGCAAAAACCTCTTAAAAAAACTCATTTGTAAATACTACTATTTATTCTTTTTAAAAATTATTTAATTAAAAAAAATTCTTATTTTATGGGACCAGCAGATGATGTGGTAGTTAAGGCACTGAACAATCCCACATGGCCAACCACAGTTTGAGTCCCAGATCTGGCAGCTTGCTTTCTCACTTTCCCTCTCTCTCTTTCTCTCTGTCTCTCTCTCTGGTCGAATAAAAATAAATGAATAAATAAATTAAATTAAATTAAATTATTATTAAAAATTTTAAAAAACTATTATTATTTTTCAGTTTGACCAGAGAGACAGAGAGAGAGAGAGAGAGAGAGAGAGAAAAGGAAAGTGAGAAAGCAAGCCACCAGGTCTGGGACTTGAATCACAGTCAGCCATGTGAGAGTCCAACGCCTTAACCATCATGCCACCTGCTGGTCCCATAAGTACTACTATTTATTCTTATTTTGATGTCACTGTTTTCATTTCTGAAATTAAAAAAAAATTACTTATTTTATTTATTCATTCGTTTATTTCTTAATTTGACCAGAGAGAGACAGAGGATGAGAGTGAAAGAGAGAGGAAGTGAGAAAGCAAGCCACCAGGTTCAGGACTTGAACCCTGGTCGGCCATGTGGGAACATCTAGCGCCTTAACCACCATGCCATCCACTGGTCCCCTCACTTCTGAAATTGAGAACTTAAATTTTCTACCTTGTTTTCCTGGAAAGATGTTTATATCCGTCTTTTTGGTATTTTCAAAGAGCCAGTTTTCAGTTTCATTGTTTTTCTTTATTGTTAATTCTGTTTTCAGTTTTATTAATTTCAGCCCTGATTTTTATTTCCATTCTACTTTATTTGGGTTTAGGTTTTTTTTTCTCCCCTTTTGTGAAAGTTAGATTGTTAAATTTGAGACCTTTTTTTAAAAACTAATATTGAAACTGAGGAGCCAGCAGGTGGCATGTGAAGGCATAGGACTCCCACATGGCCAACCACAGTTAGAGTCCTGGACCTGGCGGCTTGAGGATTACACCAGGTGTGTGTGCACGCATGCCTAGAATCCCAGGAGGAGAATGGAAGAGAAGAGAGTGTGGTGTGGCCATTCCCCCGGGGGTGATTTCTCATTTTCTCTCTCACTGTCTCTCTCTACAGCAAGCCCATGCACCCTGTGGCAAAAACCTTAAAAAAATAAAAGGGACTAGTAGTCGTGGTTTGAGTCTCAGACCTAGCAGCTTAAAACTCACACCAGGCATGTGTGTGTGCATGCCCAAAATCCCAAGAGGAGAATGGAGGAGAAGGGACTGCTGTGTGGCCATCCTCCCTGGGGGATAATTTCTCACTTTCTGTCCCTCTGTCTCTCTCTGTATCTCCAGTGAGCGCACACACTCTATAGCAAAAATCTAATTTTTTTAAACATAAATTAATCCATTTATTGTAGGCTAGTGATATCCCAAATGTCTATAGAGCTTCTACTGGCCTTTCAATTCCTTCAGTCTGCTGATGGCAGACTTTACTGTGAAGCTGAAGTGTTGTTGCAGGTCCAGGCACAACCAGCTACCGTTTTCATGCAGGAACCACAGTGCTAGATCCCCACAGCCAGTCTCTTCATCTTAGCTTTGCCACAGAAGGAGCAGGTGTACTTGGTGTGCTGGCTGATTTCAATTTTCTTCACCATTTTCCAGAGGGAGGCACCATAATGGGTCTCCTATTTACTAACGATGCCGACCTTCTTGGTGCGTTTAGCCATACCGCCGCCAACTAGGTCCGAGCCCAGAGAGCAGTAAAAATCTATTAAAAAAGGAAATTGAGGGCTGGCAGGTGGTGTGGTGGTTAAGGATGCTGGACTCCCACATGCCTGACTGTGGTTTGAGTCCCAGACCTGATGGCTTGCTTTCTTACTTTCTCTCTCTCTTACTCTGTTACTCTCTGGTCAAATTAAAATAAGTAAGCAAGTAAATAAATAAATAAATAAAGTTCAATGAAAAATTATTTATTTATGTTCATTTATTATTATCATTTTTTATTTGACCAGAGATAAAGAAAGTGAGAAAGCAATCTGCCAGGTCCGGGACTTGAACCGTGGTCAGCCATATGGGAATCCAGCGCCCTTAACCACCACAGCATCTGCTAGTCCAATAAAATAATTATTTTTTAAAAAACGGGGGGACCAGTGTCCCGACCCGGGGTACAGTCGAACAGGTTTCCTGAGGGAACAGGTGAGAGACTGAGAGACAGGACGAACTACCCAATGTAACAACATGGAGACGACACAGTGTTACAACTCTTCAGGGTCATCAGGAGACGACACAGTGTCACAGCTCTTCAGAGTCTTCTGGAGATGACACAGTGTAACAGGTCTTCAAGGTTGTCTGGCGATTGTGGGCCAGGGATCATGGTTATTTACATGTTGGTGGGCAGTGATTGGTTGAATGAAGGATTGTAAAAGGTGGGTTATGATTGGTTGCTTTTGTGGACCAATAATGAGGTGCTGGATATGCAAATCTGAGGGATTCTAAGCTCACCGATTTGCTATGGGAAGTGGCCAATCAGGGTATGGTTTTGAAGGTGAGGTTTTGAAGGGGAGCCAATCATGGCCTTTGGCATTGTGTAATTGTTTGCTCTCTGAGAAACCAGCGATATTCACTGGTGCGCAGCCTCCCACAGACCAGCATTTGGCGTAATGGCTATGTCACTGGACTCTCATGTAGTCAACCACGGCTCGAGTCCCGGACCCAGTGGCTTAAACTCAGGCCGGGCATGTTTGCGAGTGTGCCCAAGATCCCAAGAAGAGAATGGAGGAGAAGGGATTGCGGCGTGGCCATCCCCTCTAGGGGTGATTTCTCGCCTTTCTTTTTTTTTTTTTTTCTTTTTAAGACTTATTTATTTAGGGACCAGCAGTTGGTATAATGGCCATGTCGCTGGACTCCCATGTAGTTGACCATGGTTCAAGTCCCGGACGTGGTGGCTTAAACTCACGCTGGGCACGTGTGCGTGCGTGCCCAAGATCCCAAGAGGAGAATGGAGAAGGGATTGTGGTGTGGTCATCCCCCCTGGGGGGTGATTTCTTGCTTTCTGTCTTTCTGTCTCTTTCTGGCAAGTGAACATGCCCTATAGCAAAAACCTCTCGAAAAAATAGAAAAAAAATTTTTGTATTTATTATTTTTAAAATTATTTACTTCCACTTGTTATTATTAGTTTTTAATTTGACTAGAGAGAGAAAGGGAAAGCAAGAAAACAAGCCACCAGATCCAGGACTCAAACCACAGTCAGCCATGTGGGAATCCAGCTTCGTTAACCACCACACCACCTGACGGCCCCTAATTATTATTTTTAAAATTTGACCAGAGAGAAGGAAAGAGAAAGTGAGAAAGTAAGCTGCCAGATCTGGGACAGAACTGGGGTCTGCTATCTGCTCTCCACCCCGCCAACCTCCAACTGGTTCCTTCTGTACAAATTGGAGTAAAGCTCATGCTAGACTTTAAAAAATATATCTATTATTATTTTGTTTAATTTGCTATCAGGCACGCACGTTCACCATAGAGAGAGAAAGAGAGAGAAAGTGAGAAAGCAAGCTTCAGGTCTGGTACTCAGACTGCTGTCAGAAATGTGGGAGTCCCAGGACCAGCAGATAGCGTAATGGCTATCTCGCTGGACTCCCACATAGTCGGCCGTGGTTCGCATCCCGGACCCGGTGGCTTAAAACTCACGCCCGGCATGTGTGCGTGCGTGCCCAATATCCCGAGAGGAGAATGGAGGAGAAGGGATTGCGACGTGACCATCCCCCCTGGGGGTGATTTCTCGCTTTCTGTCTCTCTGTCTCTCTCTGTCTGGCAAGCACACGTGCCCTATAGCAAAAACCTCTCCCCCCCAAAAAAAAAGTGGGAGTCCTTGGATCCAACCACCACATCACCTGTTGGCTCCAGTGCTAGACATTTTTTTTTTTTTTCTATTGGAAAAGTATATTACTGATTAAAACCTGCCCTTACCACTTAAAAAATATTAAATTAAATTATTATTATTACTTTGTTTCCTATGGTACACACACATTCACCCGAGAGAGTCAGAGAGAGAGAGAGAGGAAGAAAGACAGCAAGAAGGAAAGTGAGAAACCAAGCCACCAGGTCCAGGACTCCAACCATGGTCAGCCATGTGGAGTCCAGTACCTTAACCTTACCTTGCCACCTGCCGGCCCCTCTACCCTTACCACTTTAAACAGTGTCATTTATCTTTGCCATTAGCTCGTGGGCCTGTGGAGAGTCTACACATGTAGGTGCTCTTGAATAAAAGCTATCTGGAGATAAAGCCATCCATCAGCTTTTTCTGGTGCCTGTGAATTCCTTGAGATTAGAGCATACCTCCCATTCACCATAGCTGGAAGGGTCTTTGATGTGCCCCTCTCAGTTCTCACAACAAATTTAAGGGCAAGGCCAGTATGCCCTTTTCCCGTTTTTGTCTTTTTTTAATTTTTCTTAGAGATTTTTGCTATAGGATGTGCGCACCTTCCAGAAAGACAGCTAACAAGACAGAATGTGAGAAATCCTCCCACCTCCGACACGGCCACAATCCCTTCTCCTCTAGTCTCCTCTGGGAATTTGCGCGCGCGCGCGCACACACACACACACACACACACACACACACACGTACCTGTACCTGCCATATTGTAAGCAAGGTCTCCGACTGGAACTTGACTACATGGGAGTCCAACTACATAACCATTACGCCATCTGCTGGTCCCGTTGTCCCCCCACCCCCTTTCCCTTTTTCTTTTTTCTTTTGTTACTTTAGGGTGCATGCACTGACCAGAAAGAGAGGGAAAATGAGAATTCAAACCCCCCCCCCCCCCCCCCCCCCCCCCCCCCCCCCCCCCGGAAAGGGGGGAAGGCATGCCGCTATGGTCTCATTCTCCTCTCAGGACTTCGGGGACGTGAGCGATTTTCAAGCCTCCAGGTCTGGGCCTCCAGCTGCGTTGTGGGTTCTGGGATTCAGCGCCTTAACCTCCACACCACCAGTTGGCCCTGCCCTTTATTTTCGTTGGTCCCTTCCACTTCCCATAATTAGAGAGCCCAGGCACCCCCTGCCTTAGGTAAGGTCCCCCCGCTCTTTGCCTTCCAGGGAAATCGCCCTTCGCTTCATGGCGGTCTCGCAGCTCTGCCTTGGACCACTCATGACCTGCTTCCCGTGAGCCTCTGCTCCCCGCGCCGGCTGGGGCGCGTGCTCCGTAACCGTCAGCCCTTGCGCGGTCTGTGCAGCGGACACCAGGACTCCAAGATGGCGTCAGTCGGTGAGTTCTCTCTCGGCCGGGGCAGAGCTTTTTGGACACTGCGTTGGAGGCAAGAACGGGGTCTAGGCCAGAGCCACACTGAGAGGGAAGAGAGCTGCAGAGCTGCCTGCTCTTTGTTCAGGGAGTAAGCCGAGGTCTTGCCTGAGGCGCTCGGACCTTTACTGCAGCGCTATTTGCTGTCTGACCCTCCTCTGCTCACTCTGCGGCGGCTTCCCGGTGCCCTGTGCCCGCGGTACCCAGGATCTGCGTGGTGGGTGAGGGCAGCTTGGGTACGCGCTTCCTGGTCTGAGAGTGCCTCAACGGGCTGCTTTCCTTCTCTCCACTAAGAAATAACTACTCCCCTCCCCGCGGCAACCCAGGCGCTTTGCACTTGAACCTTATGTGCAGCTTCTGTCCTCCCCAATTCTGAAGCTCAGATTAAGCTTCAGGAGGAGCTAATGCCCAGGACGGTGCCTGACACCACGTAAGATGCCATGCATGTATGTTGAACGGGCTTAGAGAGGTGAAGTCACCTATTCAAGGTCACGAGAGTCTGAACTGAAATTCAAGAAGCCTCGGGTTCTGAAGCCTGAAGTTTAATAAACTTTAATAGGAGTATCTTTATGATCACCTGGCTTTTTGATGACATGCATGTGTTTACCTTTGTTTATCTATTTACCATTTATAAATTTATTTTAACTTGACCAGAGAGAGACAGAGTAAGAGAGAGAGCGAGAAAGTGAGAAAGCAAGCCGCCAGGTCTGGGATTTGAACCATGGGCGGCCATGTGGAAGTGCAACGCCCTCAATCACCATGCCACCTGAGGCACCAGTAACATGCATGATTTCTTTCTTTCTTTTTTTGGAATACAGAAAGATGTTTTAGCTTTCAGTTTTCACTGTAGTCTTGTCAGGGAGTCAATGTCCGGAACATGGATCCCATTTTAAAGACCTTTATCTTCCACTAAAAGTGAAATTCTTGGAGTATAGGTGGATGTACCTCTAAATTTGAATGGTCCCTTGGAGTTTTGTGATAGTGCTATACTCTGCTCTCCTTAAAGCTAGTGAATTTTTCCCCCCTGTGCTTATAAATTTTTTCTTTTTATTAAGGAAACACTCTTGTCTTCAGAGTACAGAGCTAAATAGAATAATAAATTTAAAAATATTGACTCTTGTTAAATTTTGCAAAACATGGGACCAGTAGGTGGTCTGGTGGTTGAGGTACTAGACTCCTACATGGTCATCCACAATTTAAGTCCCAGACCTGGTAGCATGAAAATTACAACAAATAAATAGATAAATAAATAAGTAAATGTTAAATAATTTTTTTTCTGTGCACAATATAGGCAACATGACAGAAGTGTGTAAGTCATACTTGGATGACATTATTGTTTGGTGTTGAGCTTAATTTCATTGACATTAAACTCTCCAACAGAGATTTGGAACAGATGCTGAAATTTGCATTTTTGTTTTGCTCTTTTTACGGTGGGAGAGGAATGATATTTTTGAGACTATCCCACATTTTATAGATATTCCCAAACTAGCCACAGTTTTATTTGTAAAAGAACTAAAGGGGGTCCCTGCCTCTTTGGCCCAGTCAGTAGTACCAGATTATAGCTGGAAGCCACATGCTGAATGAACGTGATTTGAATCCTTGGCTTAGTCAACCTGAAACATGTCAGACCTGTGAACACATGTAGGACCCTGGCGAGCTAGAGGACTGGAGAAAAGGGATTGCATAACCTAGCCCTATGAGGGTGCTTCTCTCTCTCTAACTTTCTCTTACATGTGTATGTGTGTTCTCTATCAACAAAAATAAAAAAACTAAGGGGTATGATTAATTTCTGAAATTCCTTATGCTTGAAATGTCTTCTGGGACTGGCTTTTTTGGTCTGGCGCTTAAGGTAGCTGGGTCCTACATGGCTGTGTGGTTTGGATCCCTGTTCTTTCTGTCTCTCTGTCGCTCTCTCTCTGGCAAGTGTGTATGCTCTGTAGTGAATTTTAAAAATAAGTAAATGTTATATGCCATTTCTAACCCTCCCCTTTTATGTTTTACGTATAACTTCAACAGTAATAACAACCGTTTATGGTGTTCTGGGTGCTGTTCCAAATGACAGCACCCAGCATCAATTCCCATTTAATCCCTGGAATAAGCCTTTTCACAGATGAGAAAACTGGAGCTCAAGTGTTTATATGGGAAGGAAGTGGTGGTACTTGAGATAGGGCAGCTAGGGAAAGTTGGCTTCTGAGAAGACATTTCAGATAAACCCGTGATGATCTCTGGACATTGCAAATACAAAGGCTCATAAGTAAGAATAACCTCTTGCGTATTGAGAAATATAAAGGGGTTCGGTTGAAATGTGGTGAGCCCAGGAAATCGAGTAGGATGAAGATTATTATTCTGTCTGTAGAATGTTCGTTCTTTGAGAGCAAGGCCTTCCTTTGTGGTCTGTGCTGTATCTACAGTACTTAGCGTGCTCCCTGGCATATAGCAATGTTTATTCAGTGAAGCTAGATGAAAGGCTGAGGGCAGTTTGTTAAGGGTAGCCATCCTCAACAGTAACCTTAAAGTCATCTTAAAAGTGTCCCAGTGGCTATATACTGCAAGTCAGGCTTATGCTTTTACCTGTTACTTGTGGTCTCTGGACAGGAACTCAGTCTTGACTGTGATCAAGGCCATGTGTCTAATTCTGCAGATGACCCAGAGCAGATTAGAGGGATTTTTGTTTCTGGCCTAAGAGCCCTTGCTCATGTTGTGTTGGGACATGGCAGGAGACCCTCAGTGGACTCTTAAAAGGCTGTTCTTGAAGGAGCCTGAGTCTTAAGTTGGATCTCAAAATGGAGAAGAACCTTAGTGTGAATTACTATGACTCTTTGTGAGGCTGGTCATCTTTAAGAAAGGACAGTGGGGGGCCAGCAAGTGGTATAGTGGTTAAGGTGCTGGACTCCCATGTGGTCAATTGTGGTTCAAATCTCGGACCCAGCAGCTTGAAATTCATGCCAGGTGCATGTGCGTGCATGTCCAAAATCCTGAGAGGAGAATGGAGGAGAAGAGATTGAGGTGTGGCCATCCCCCCTGGGTGGTGATTTCTCACTTTCTATTTCTGTCTTTTTCAGTCTCTCCAGTGAGTGCACGCCCCCTTATAACAAAAATCTCTGGGGAAAAAAAAAAAAAAAGGACAGTGGTGGGCCAGTTGGCCAGTTGATTGTGTGGTAGTTAGGGTGGCTGGATCACACATGGCTGACTTGTGGTTCAAGACTCACACCAGAGACTTGAAAAACATGCTGGACCCATGTGCATGCATGCCCAGAATCCCAAGAGTTATTCTCTTGAGAGAAGGAGAGAGGATTGTGGCATGGCCATCTCCCTGGGGGTTGGATACCACTTTCCCTGTCTTTCTTTCTGTCTCTCTCTGATGATTACATGCACCCTATAGCAAAACTGGAAAAAAAAAGACGATGATGTGACAACTTGAAGATGACATCTTCTAAAAGCTTTTTTTTTTTTTTTTTTTCCCCCAATTAAAAGATTAAAACAGAGTCTTGCTGTGTAGATAGATACTCTTCAGCATCAGCCCCCTGGGTTGCTGGGACTGTAGTTATGCACCACCACACCTGGGTCTGTTTTTTTAAAAATTTATTTACTTTTTTTTTTTATTTTAAAAGACAGGCTTTTATTGTGTTGTCCACGCTATCCTGGAGCTCACAGTCCTACTTCAGTCTCTTAGATTGCTGGGATTCTAAGTATGCACCACTATATTCAACATTTAGCTTGGACCAGAAATTAATTAATCCAGGCCTCTCATGTGGTCTAGCCTGTGGAGCACAGCATCTCTTCTTTTCCCCCCATAGGGTGTGTGCACTCATCAGAGAGAGACAGAAAGTGAGAAATCACCCCTAGTGGGGGGTGAGGAAGTGGGTTGGCCATACTACAGTCCTTCTCCATTTTCCTCCTGGGATTTGGGCATGCACACATGCCCAGCATAATCTTCAAGTCATTAGGTCTGGGACTCGAACTGTGGTCAGCCTGGTGGGAGTCCAGCATCTTAACCACCATGCTGCCTTCTGGCCCTGGAGCACAGCATCTTAGCAGCTTGTGCTACTACACCTAGGCCTAAGAGCTTTTTTTTTTTTAATAGAGGTTTTTGCTTATAGGGTGTGTGCGCTCGCCACAGAGAGAGACAGAGAGATAGAAAGAGAGAAATCACCCCCCAGGGAGGATGGCCACGCCACAATCCCTTCTCCTCCATTCTCCTCTCAGGATCTTGGGCATGCACGCACACGCGCCTGGCGTGAGTTTAAGCCACCAGGTCCGGGACGCGAACCGGGGTCGACTATGTGGGAGTCCAGCGACATAGCCATTACATCAACTGCTGGTCCCAGGCCTAAGAACTTTTTAAAATAAAAAATGATTGTGGGTAAGATGGGGGGAGCATTCTCTTCTCTGAGCATTTCCTGGACACCGGCAGGTCTGCCCCCTTCCCAGCCCTCTCTGTTGGGCCCAGAGATGAGTACAGTATGGCCTCACCCAGAAGTCCTTCCTACTCTTTGTCCTCAGACTCTCATTGAAATGTAACTATGGCCTACTGCTTCATTTGAATCTTCAGACTTTTTGGAATGTGTAATCTCTTATTTCCATCTCTGGAAATCATTGACCTCTGTAGTCCCAGGTAGGAAATTCATTGAGGTAGAAATTCCTTAGGTTTATTTTATTGAACTTAGGCTGACATGTTAGGGAGGTTGGCAGCTGTATGAACCCAGGTGCTCCTTGAAGCCCTTCTCCAATAATCAAGTGTGTCCAGAATGAGATACTGGAGGGCATGTCACATGTTCTTCTACACTCACTCCAGCTCCAGGTCACCCATTTCACCTTCAGGTTGGCTCCAGAAGCCTAGGTTCAGTTGGAAGGGTGAGTGCTGCCTTCAGCCTCTATGTGATATTGGCCAGTGTCTCCTCCCCCACATCCCCATCCCCATAAGGCGAAAGTATCAGTTGTTGTGATGATTAAATAAGCTAATTTGTATAAACTTGTTTTATAGTAATCTGTCCTCCACTTTATTGCTTGCTTTCTCCTAGCCCTTAGTATTTTTTTTTGTTACTCCCAGAAACCTGTTATTCAGACTTCTTGTCATTAAATAAATCTTTCACTCCCGCAATTTCTAAAAATATATTTATTTTATTGTTATTATTATTACTAGATTTGCTACAGGGTGTGTGTGCTCACCAGAGGGACAGAGAAAGCGAGAAAGCAAACTGCCGGGTCTGGGACTTGAACTGCGATCGGTTTTGTGGGAGTCTAGCACCTTAGCCACCCTGCCAACTGCTGGCCTTTCAGTGCAGCAGTTTTACCATTATAATATAGATATTTATTCATAATATTTATGTGCAGCTTCTGTGTACTTATGTCATGCACCTTCATTGTCTTGTGGAAGTAATGTAAAAGGATAGTATCTGTATCATTGGACAATTATTCAGTGGATGTGTTTTTGTTCTTTTACTTTCAGTACCAGTAAAGGAAAAGAAACTCATGGATGTCAAACTCGGGGAGCTGCCAAGCTGGATACTGATGCGGGATTTTACCCCTAAAGGCATTGCTGGAGCATTTCAGAGAGGTCAGAGCTTTAAGGATAAAGAAAGCAACTCTCGGGCCTTCTTTTTGTCATGAATTAATTTAGGCAAAAAAGTCCTATTTCAAACCAGTAAATTAGGTGGACAAGGATGGGGAGTTGTTCAGGCTTGAATTCCTGTGTTTGATTTGCCCTATGATAGGCTGACTTGGAGAATTTTCAGTCAGGAAAGTGTTTTCTGTTGCTTGGAATCAGTATTTTTGCCTTTGTCTTAAATATCTATGGGCATTTCTATATCCCAAGCCTTTTTTATTTTGGAGAGGTTTTTGCTATAGGGCGCATGTGCTCGCCAGAAAGAGAGACAGAGAGACAGAGAGTGAGAAATCATCCTCACATGGGGGATGGCCACGCCGCAATCCCTTCTCTTCCGTTCTCCTCTCAGGATCTTGGGCATGCACGCACACGCGCCAGCGTGAGTTTAAGCCACTGGGTCTGGGACTCGAACCACGGTTAGCTACATGGGAGTCCAGCTACATGGGAGTCCAGCGACATAGCCATCAGGCTAACTACTGGTACCTATCCCCAGTACAGTACAAGACTTTTTTAAGAGGTGGGGCATTTGTGCTTTGATTCTCTTCGAGATGAGTGGCTTAAAGAGCCATAGCTAAAGCGAGTACCTGAATTCCAACCAGACTCTACTGTGCATGGTCTGAAAATTTCAGAGCAGGGCAGTGAGTGCCACTTCTGTTTGCAGGTTACTACCGGTATTACAACAAGTATGTCAACGTGAAGAAAGGGGGTGTTGCTGGGGTTTCTATGGTGCTGGCCGCTTATGTGCTCTTCAGCTACTGCCTTTCCTATAAGGAACTCAGTGAGTACCTCTCAAGTTGTCTTGCCTTCAGTTCCCATGAGAGGATGGTATGGGCTCATTTGATTAGGTATAGCCATGATTAGGTATAGCCATGTACCGATTCCTGTCAGCAAATGGACTGTTACTTGTTCCTGACCTCCACTCCACCTAAAAGAATTGGAGGGACTTATTAGAATACAGTACATGCGTTTTCAGTTTGAAAATTATGACAAGAAATGTAAAAACAAGAGGAAGCTAAGGATGAGTTAATATTTAGGAAACACAGCATTATTGGGGCCAGTGATGCAGTGGTAAAACACAATGGTAAAATACAACGTTCTACAGTGCACTTACACGGCAAGGTTCCCAGTTCAAGTCTGGAGACCTCCCTGAGTATTCCAGGCACATGTATGCCTGTGATCCAGGACTGGCTGGAGTGCACTGCAGTGTTAATACTGCTGGGGGTATTTTCTCTTTTCTCATAGAATAAAAACTTACGAAGCATTCTATAAGATAATACAAGTTCTGCTAAAATTTGGGTTAGTAATCAGTATGGAGTAAAATAGGTTGAGTTGTACAATCCAATGTCTGTATAGCACTCTGAAAAAGCATGGCTTCTATCGGCTCTGAGACCTGAGAGGTGCTTGGTGGAAGATGCTGTGAATGGTGTCAGTGGTGGCCTCTGACTGGGTTTCATGGGCTATTTCTGAGTGTTCAGCTCCTGCCAGGGAGTACCGGCTCATGGGGGCAGTTTAAACAGATACTCCTTCTGGAAAGAAAAAGACTGGCTGGGGGACCTGTAGGTAGCGTGGTAGTTAAGGCAATGGACAGTCCCACATGGCACTTTCTCTGTCTCTCTGGTCAAATTAAAATAAACAGTTCTTTAAATAAACAAACAAACAAATAAATAAAAGGCTGGCCAGGTAATAGGGTTGGTTTCTGAGGTCCCCTGGTGCTCCAGGTCTGCTAAAACACTGGAAAGGAGTTTTGAGTCATCTCCTGAAAGGAATTTTTCAGGAAGGCTGTTTGATTATAGCCTATTGCCTTCTCTGTCATCTTGTGCTTTGCCCAGAATGCCTTTTAAGACACTTATGTTTTGTCTTCAGAACACGAGCGGCGACGCAAATACCACTGAAGAGGGCCAGCATGGAGGTCATACACTGAACCAGACCTTCATCTCCTTGGCTTGGCACCCCTCCAAAGGATCTCGTTGAGTACTTTCATATCCCAGTCGAGAATTCACATCCAATAAAAGATGACTGGTATGTGTACTACTTGTTTGTGTGAACTTTGTCCCATGCTACAAGGGAGCTTCCATTGATAGAAGGGGATGAGATGGCCAGACAGCCCAGAGCTGACCCATGGGTAGGTTTTCAATCCCACCTGAAATGTATTCCCCTCATTAGAGGGCAGAATATCATTGATTTTCCTGTCTACAGTGCCCAGGGGCCTGTTCCCTAGCCTTGAATGCTGTGGATATTCAAGGCCCTTTGTCAGCCAGCACTTTGCAATATAAAGCAGAGGCCCAGTGCCTGTAAGTGCTAGACCTTATCCTTGGCCATCATGTAGCTATGGGTGGGGAAATTATTGGATGGCTTGAATGCCTTTCCCCCTATTTCCCTGCATTGTTCTGGGCCATTGGGGACTATAGGCAAGGAACTGACCATTGTATAGAGCAGTGTTTGCACCCAGGCTATGGGTAGTGTGGCCCTCCTACTAAGGAGGCTTCACCAGCAGGAAGCTCAGTGGGATGGGGGTGAGGGCACCCTCTCTTCCCTGCCCTTCATCAAATGTGTCCAGTAAAGTGTTTTGGGGGCACAAGGGCTAACACCAGTCTGTTGAGAGCAGTGAGCACATGTGCATGGAGTACACAGGGGTGGGATGCTATGCCTAGCATCTTCCAGGTCTGAATTTGAACAGGTGTCAGCCAGTACCTGAGATGAGACAAGGACACCTACCAGCTACCTGCTCCAGAGGTCAGGCTTCCAGGCTGGACCAACTGTCAGTACAAACCCCTATCTGACATCACTTTGGGAGATTCAGTGTTTGTTGAAAGGGACAAGAAAGTAAGCACCTCATCACAGCTCTGTGCCAGTCAGCTAGAACAGCCAATATAAGCCCTCTTGGCATGGAGTCCCAAGTAATGAGACATAGCTTAGAAAACAAGCTTTAATCAACTACATAAAAATTGTTGTAATTGAACTTGGGTAGGCCCACTTGTCCAGCAGGTTGCAGGTGACAGTTTCACATTTTCCAGGCTCAGACAGGATGACCTCCTCTGCACACCACAGGTGTCTTGAGTGACAGTGCAGACATTTGGTGGGCAGGAGGTAGGTGCAGCTCCAGCTGAAGGTATATACACCTATAACACTGTCAAGTACCTCAAGAGGAAGTTAAGCTCAGAGGAAAAAGAACCTCAAACTTGAGAGCCCTGTACCCCTTCTCAACCACTGCCACCTCCAGCCAGGGCCAGGCTGGGCAATGAGTGCACTTGAGTTTACCTTGAGGTGCTCCCTTGTTCCAGTCACATTGATAGGCACAGCTTTGGGATTCAGCAGGATACGAGGAAGCAAGGATGACCTAGCCACCAGCTTGGAATGATCCGCCAGCCCTTTGGGTCACTAGGAACTGGTGTTTAACGAGGCCCCGATGGGAATGGCCACCTTCCTCAGAGCTCCACAGCATAAGCCTTACCCCAGCAACTTCCTCCCCTCCCTAGACAGCAGGTGTGCAGGGAGTCCCAGAAAGGAGGCACTGACGCCTAGACAAAAACATGATGTGAACTGAGGGATCCAACCAGAGGACTGTCCTTAGGAAAGGTTACAGCAAAATGATAGGAAACTAACAGATGCAGCCCCTTGAACGATGAAGCCCAGCATTTTTGCTTCCCAGCTTGAGCTGTAGTTGCACCACTGCACTGAGCAGTGGAATGCACATGCCCAATAGCAGGGCCCCTCCGGCTGCTCTGAGCTCGCTCCAGCTGCTGTCACTGTCCACTGAGAAAGGCCAAGTGCCCTTTGGTACATCTGTTGGCATAGTGTCCTTTTTCACCACACTGGGAACAGCAGGAAAGGAAGGAGGAAAAAAAAACAAGTTTTCAATCACAGTTTTCAATTAAAGAGCCACCCACCAAATACCAGATTGGGGACAGTAGTACAAATGTTCTTTTAAGCACAAGGAACAGGGACCTCAGGAAAGAAGGTATAGGAACTGTGGCACTAACTCAGGCAGAAGAGAGAGTAGGATGGCAGGGGACAACCTGATAGCAACATTGAGCTTCAGGTCTACACCTCCCCTGCAGACATGGAGCCTGCAGGGTAAGGAGAAGCCCATTGAACCAGAGCTCTCCCACCTATGTGGGGCTGACCAGGCGCCTCTGCACGGCAGGCTAATCACTTACCTCTGAGCCAAGGTCTAGGGCTCCCTGGCAGGAGGTAAGGGAGGCAGCAATGTGAGAGAAGCCACCAGGCTCCTCCCCCAACTCTGGAGCCACTGCTGTGGACACTGAGGTGGGCAGCACTTAAGTTCTCCCTCCTGGCATTTGCACATGTGTCTAAGCTACCCATGGTTTCTCACAAGATCAGAGAAGGGGCAATGGTTAGACTTGGGTGAGTGAAGCCAGTAGTGACCTCTGACAAATCTAGCCTTGACCCTGACTTTTCTTGCCCCTGATTATCCAGGCCCTTTGGTAGCTTCTCTTCATTCTTGTGACTCCTCAAGAAGCAGAAGAGAATTACAAGTGGCCTGGAGCACTGAACAAAGTGTTAGGAGGCACCTAAGGGGTGCTGGGTCTACTAACTGACTTCCTCCCAGGCCTGCTTCCTCTGCAGGCAATGAGGGGCTCTACTTGATCATTTCCTTCTTGCCTATTCTAGACCAGTACCCCAGTCTGTTTTCAAGTTGACTGATAGCTCAGGCAGCTGTCAGCCAGCCCTTGTGCTGGTGTAATGACCACAGGAAGTCACTACATGCTCCAGTCACAACACTACACATCCACTGGCCTCCAAATCCAGGATTCCTATGAGGAGTCATAACAGTGGGAGGTGCCCGTGGTGTAAGAGGTTGTTAGGTACAACTCCACCACTCCAGGCCTTTCTGAAGTTTTGAGAGAGGAGAGCTTGCTTCACAGAGGAGACCTTGCAGAACAGTCCTGGAGAAGGCAAGATGACAGCTAAGCTACCTTAGGACACTGAAGTTGCCCTAGCACTCTTTTGAGAAGTGATGTCCAAGCCGTCTGTTCTGTGTGGGGCATGTCTCCACATAAGCCTCACCCCTCGCTTTCTCCACACCACCTACTTCTGTTCTCACATTTTAGGACTCAAGCCCAGAAATCTCTCTAGGCTTTTCCTGAATTCAGAAGTACTTTTCCCTTAAACATCTTAGTCATCTGCCCCTCCTTCCCTCCAGAAAGCAAACTCCTCCTGGTAAAGAGCAGCAGCAGTCTCTGGATCCTCACCACGGCTGGCACAGAGCAGGAGCCTAGCGAATACCTGACAGCCAGCTTTTCTGCAGGACAAGGTCTATGAGGATTTTAAGTATATACCCTTTGACTCAGACCTTCCTCTTGGATGCTAATGACATCATCAGGCAGGAGGCACAAATGTGTAGGTGTCAGATTCAGCACTGTGATTAGCAGCCGAAGCTATAATAACTCTACCAACAGTGAACTGGTAAAATAAGTTGTGGATGTTATGCAGCACCGAAAAAGATGAGCTTTCTACAAACTGACGTGGAATGAGCCATGAGATACTGTAAAGAGGAAAAAGATTATAGAAGGTCACACACACTCGGGTCCTATTTCCATTAAAATAGATAGTATTTGGGCTTATGTGAATAAAAGTTTGGAATAGCAGTTCACCAACTGTGGCCCAGGAGTCCCTGGCAGGTACGAAAACCAAGAGGTGTGAGACTAGAACATGCTGAATAAAGTGGCTGTTTTAGAAGAGTACAATATCAAGGGACAATACTCACTTTATACCCTAAAATCTTTTGTCATCTTAAGTTTTGCAAAAAGCATGTAATTTTGCATTTTATGTCTAATAGTCCCCAATTGTTAAGTCTTTATGGGTCTATTCTGTTGCTGGCTGCTTCTGCTGATTTACTCAGTGTGCTCGTATAGTGTGTGACCTTTAAGCATTGGTGCAGTCTTCGGAACTCTTAACTGTGGGATCTCTGTGTGGCTGGAGTTAAGGATGTATTACTCAAAGAGCACTTGGGGTGGCTTCTCCCTGGGGCTGGGACACACCCAATCTGGGACAATTTTAGATTAGATAACTCAGTTTGTAACTTTTTAGTCCTCAGCAAAGATGTAAACAAAGGCCTAGAATCACCTAAGGGCCTGTTAATGACTGCTGGCTCCCAAGTGATTTCCCCCCACTTTCACCCAAGGCCAAGAATGAGAAAGGCAAGGGTTTTGTTTTGTAGAGAGAGCAAATGAGAGAGTGAATGAGAGAGGGAAAGTGAGAAATCACCTCCCAGGGGAATGGCCACACCATAATCCCTCTCTAGTCTCAAGATTTTGGACACGCGCACATGCACATGTGCCTGGTATGGTTTTCAGGCCGCCAGGTCTGGGATTTGACAGTGCAGTAGGCCATGTAGGATTAGCACCTTAATCTCCAAGCCATCTGCTGGGCTGGAAAAGCAAGTTCGTTTTGTTTGTTTTTAAAGAGGTTTATGCCCTAGGGCGTGCGTGGTCACAGGGGACAGAGAGAGGGACAGATACAGTGAGAAGAGAGAAATCACTCCCCCCCTCCCCCCCGCCAGGGGATGGCCACTATCCTTTATCCATTCTCCTCCCAGGATCTTGGGCATGCGTGTACACGTGCCAGTGGGATTTTGAAGCCACTGAGTCTGGGACTCGAACCATGGTCACCCATGTGGCAGTCCAGCGATGTAACCACTTAGTCCTTTGCTGGTCCCAGAAAGGCAAATTTTTGAGGTTTATGCCCCCTTAAAGACCATTCCTCTGGGGACCAGCAGTTAGCGTAATGGCTATGTCGCTGGACTCCCATGTAGTCAACCGTGGTTCGCGTCCCGGACCCGGTGGCTTAAAATTCACGCCGGGCACTTGTGTGTGCTCAAGATCCCAAGAGGAGAATGTAGAAGGGATTGTGGCGTGGCCATCCCCCCTGGGGGCTGATTTCTTGCTTCCT
The DNA here is from genome assembly GCA_026018925.1 of Tupaia tana. Taxonomy (NCBI): domain Eukaryota; kingdom Metazoa; phylum Chordata; class Mammalia; order Scandentia; family Tupaiidae; genus Tupaia; species Tupaia tana. The sequence goes on along the minus strand of JAKSZU010000016.1, from coordinate 49,174,653 downwards.
GTCTCTCTGTCTGGCGAGCGCACGTGCCCTATAGCAAAAACCTCTTAAAAAAACAAAACAAAACAACAACAAAAAAACAGAAACCATTCCTCTGAATGTCTCATTTTGTGTATGGGGTTGGGTAGGTGTTCTAATTCAGGTCCTCCCCGAGAGGGCCCAAAACTCAATCCTAATTTTCCTGGGTGTGCTTACATAGCTGAGATGCTTTTAGAGCAACCAGAGGCTTAAGGATCACTATTCCCTGGGTTCTTCCGTTTTCTTCCTGGCGTCTTGTAGCTTTCCATCACTTTCTTGCAAGTGCAATCCATTCAGCATGCTTTTACTATGGTTACCTTGCCCTGGTGTGTTGTGGTAAGACGATGGTCTTTTAGCCCACCACAATGGCCCACCTTTACTCTTACAATCAACAAAAACAAAGATGTTTTCATTTTTCAAAACTTAACGACACATCTGGGGACTGAGGGAATGGCCACCAACTGGAGAGAAGACCCTGCCCTGTCCCCCAGCCCTGGGACTTACCTTGTAACAAGTGACCTGCTCCAGCGGCCGAGGTCCCCGGTTGCCTGCACTGCTGTTTTGACTCTGCATGACCCCGATGACCTGCGGGACTCTCTGCTGATTGGGAGAAGAGTTCTGACTCGTTAACTGGATCAAGGAGGACGACCTTTGTAATGGCGGATTGTTACTTTGCTGGAAAGAGTTACACAACACGGTTTTACTGCGGAAAACACGTGCACGCAGACTACCAATGGGGACAGGAAAAAAGAGAGCGGGATTGTTCCCGCGTGCCCAGCAGGGAGAAGGGCTTCCGCAATAGCCCTGCTCAGGAGAGTGGGCGAAAGAGAAACATCTGGTGGTGATGTCAGGAGCTGCTGCCCGAAAAACACCATGCAGACACACAAAAACGAAAAATAAAGTAGAAAACAAAACATCAAAGAGACAAGAGGAGGTCTCCAGGGCAGTGGGGCGAGGGCATGATCAGGCCTTACTTTTGTTTCTGAGGTTCTAGCTTCAGGTCAGGATGAACGCTTGGTTCAGCCAGATGTTTAGCAGCCTACACGGCGAGCAACAGTCACAGAAAAACAGTTGGAGCCTGACATACTGACCTGAGGTCTAGGGACTGAGAGGGCCCTCCTCTAGGGAGTCACGCAAGAAAGAGGGGAATGGGGGCTCCTGAGGTGGGAGACTTGACAGCAAGGCCAACTCTCAACCAAGTGGGTTCCTGGCTCTGGCCCCTGTAAATGCAGGACCAGAGCTAGGAAACCCAAGTAATAGTGGCTGCACCAACACCCAGGAATTCTCAGTTTTCTCAATGAAGATTCAGTCTGATCGGCACCACCACTTTCCAGGGTGGGGTGAGCAGAGCTGGCAAAGCGCAGCCACATCTCTCCCTCACTACCTAGCCTCCAGCACTGAGGAGGACCAGGTAGGGTTGTGGCAATGGGCTCAGAGCCCAACAAAATAAGAGTTAGGCTTCAGGACCGGTGGCCCTATTAGCGACCCTGCCTAGTACGTGGGCTAGTCCCTCCTCTGCCCAACCGTCCATACCCATCATTAAGCCCAGACTGCCCTTAGTGTTGGGAGCTGCTGCAGACACTCGTTTGTCTTAGGCATTCTCCTCTCCCTTCATGCTTGAGGGGACTGACCAACTACTTTGTTGGGGAGTCCCTTGCTAGAAAGCCGGAGCCAGCTAGTCCTTTAGACTTGCTCTCAACCCTCCTCCTAGCCTTCATTTTGGAGGGTGAGCCCCCATAGGAGCAGTATTGGCCCTGCCAGAGAGCCAGTCAGTCTTGCTTCTGTTTCCACACCTGTTCCTTAGGCTGGCCGTTCCCACTAGGAGTCCGTTTCCCTGACTGTAAGAGCAGCAGCGCCCAGGCTGTCTGTACTGTGGCTCCTAAGACGATGTTGCTGAGCTGCTGCCTCTTCCCGCCAGGCAGCCCCACCTTGTGATGGTCCACCCACCTATTGAACACTTCCTGCTTTCCTGTTCTTGGCGATGCTGTGCTGAGGTTCTAGGGCTCTCCAGGCAAGGGGAGAGAAGCCAAGTGGGAATTTAGCTCTGGCAGACACCTTGATCTCTAGAGAGGCAAACTACTTTGAAACTGGGGGGACGGACTCCCCTTCCTGCCCCTTTCCCTGCTTCCCTCCCCTCACAAGGTCCCCAGGTAGCTAGAGGGCAGGCTGCACACCAGGGTGGGGATGTAGTTTTCTCTGCAGGATAGGCATTGCCAGGGCTGGGGGAAACAGACCAAGGGGCAGCTGGGGTATGGTACCTTTGCTGGAGGCTGTGTCTGCTGCGGCAGTGGGGGTTGCTCGGTGGTTCCCATTGGCAGTTCAAATCGAGGGCTGGTCACCCAGCGGCCAGGGAAGACGAGAATAAGAGAAGAACAAGGGTGAGGGAGAAGAAAGGTCAGGCCATGTTAGGAAAATCATACCAAGCCTCTGATCAAGCACAAAGCAACCTGAACCACAGGGACATGGCATCATGGGGCTGGAACTCAGCAACACCTGTGGGAGCCCCACCTTGCCCACACGGAGCTATGAGGCATTGGGCAAGTGCTGCTCAGAGAAAATGAAGGGAACTGCTGCATTGCTAGCAGCAGAAGGCGTGTGTCTGCTGGGCAGGAGGGCCTGTGTGTATGGAAGCCCCTTCTCTGCAGGGTCTATCTCAAGTGTGAGCGCCTTATCTGATAAGACACAGAGTCACTCAAAGACCCTCCTCCATCCACTTCAGCATGAATCTATGAACCACTTGCAGGCTCTTGGGCTCTCCTCTAGAGAATGAGATCAACTGGTAGGCTGCAGCAAATCAGAGGCCAGGTTCCCAACAAACCAGGAGACTGTGTACCTATTGCAGGGTTGGCAGGATGGGAGGAGGGCAGGCTCTCCTGCAGGCCCTGTGCCACCCCAGGCAGAAGTCTGGTCCCACAACCACCCAAGGAGACATAGGTGCACTGGGCTCCTGAGGACAAGGCATTAGACCCACTGGCAAGAACAATCTGGCTAGAGCCCATAGACCAGCCTTTAGCCAGGTACCACCGCCTATCACCACATGACCCTGGCCAGTGACTGTGCTCTGAGCCCCAATATTGTCATGTGTGAAACAGGGACAGTCTCTCTCTCTTTTTTTTTTTTTGGAGAGGTTTTTGCTATAGGGTGCATGTGCTTGCCAGACAGACAGACAGAAAGCAAGAAATCACCCCCCCAGGGGGGATAGCCACACCGCAATCCCTTCTCCTCCATTCTCCTCTCAGGATTTTGAGCACGCACGCACATGCGCCCGGCGTGAGTTTAAGCCACCGGGTCTGGGACTCGAACCGCGGTCGACTACATGGGAGTCCAGCGACACAGCATTACACGCTAACTGCTGGTCCCAGGGACAGTCTCTTTTTCATATCTGTCAGTGTTATATGAGCTACTGTATATGGCACCCTGAGCTCAGGACTTCCACATAGAAGGCCTTTAAACATCAGATCCCAGGACCAGCAGTTGGCATAATGGCTATGTTGCTGGACTCCCATGTAGTTGACTGCAGTTTGAGTCCCGGACCCAATGGCTTAGACTCATACTGGGCGCATATGCGTGCGTGCCCAGGATCCTGAGAGGAGAATGGAGGAGAAGGGATTGCGGTTAAGACCATCCATTCGGGAGGTGATTTCTCACTTTCTGTCTCTCTCTGTCTTTCTGGCGAGCACACATGCACCATAGCAAAAACCTCTAGAAAAACAAAAGAAAGGGACCAGAAGTTAGCATTATGGCTATGTCGCTGGACTCCCACGTAGTCGACCGCAGTTTGCGTCCTGGACCCGGTGGCTTAAAACTCACGCCGGGTGCGTGTGCATGCGTGCCCAAGATCCTGAGAAGAGAATGGAGGAGAAGGGATTGCGGCGTGGCCATCCCCCCTGGGGGGTGATTTCTCGCTTTCTATCTCTCTGTCTCTGTCTGTCTGGCGAGTGCACGCGCCCTATAGCAAAAACCTCTCCAAAAAAAAAAAAAAAAAGAAAAAGAAAAAAAAATTAGATCCTTTCCTTTAGTGCAGAGGTTCCTAACTTGAGGTTCCTAAACTCCCTAAATGATATGCAAGGCCATGTGTGTGTGTGAGTTTTGTTGAAGCACAGGGCCCACAGCTTTCATCAAATTCCCAGATAATCCATGACCCAAGGAAGAAGGCTACATGCTGGTCGAGGCAGAGTTGCCTCTGTGCTCAGGAAGCAGCAATGGTTCTCCCTCCACCTCCACTTTGGCCCCAGGCCCTGGTGATGACACCACTCAGTGACCACAGCCCAGCAGGACCAGAAAAGGTACAGAGGAAGCTGGTGTAGGGGATGGGGCTGGCTACTCACTGCATGAATTTACATGAGGGCCCCTCCGGGCAGAATCCCACGAGGTAATTTACACAGATGACTCTCCGTGTGTGCCGGTGCCTGCACAGAGGACCTGCAAGTCAAGTGTCCGAGTCACTCAGACATCCCCTCAACCAGTCAGGGCTCTCCCCAGAATGCCTGCCCTACCCAGGGAGCGAGAGCAGGGCTTCGAATGCTGGCTTTGCCTCTTACTCACAGGGGACAGTTGACAGGACTCAACCTCTTATTACTGGTCAAAATGCACACAAAAATGCACATAAGACCACCCACATGGCATCCTGGGGAGGCTCAAAGCATATCAGGAGTGTGAAAAAGCCTCACTGGTCTCAGAAGGTTAGATTTTGTTGGGAGAAGCAGGACATGTGAGGACAGGTAGGGGTGATATCCCAGATGGATCAGCTGACAGCCTTGAAGGTACATGGGCAGAAGCACCTACCATGTTTGCAGAAGCCGCGGTCGTACCATGGACAGTCCTTGATCTTGGACTCAGGGTCGATGTGTAGGAAGGGGCACTCCTTGTTGCTGCACTCTCCTGCAGGGAAACCCAGACATGTGGCCACCTGGGCCAGTGCCAGGAAAGCTTCTTCCAAGGAAGAAGGGTGCAGGTGGTTGTGGTGTCCTGCCTTGGCCTACAGGCTGAGTTCCAGGGCAGCATGTCTCTGGGCCTCAGTTTCCTGACCTGAGCAGTGAGGCTGTGGTGTTCCTTCCCTTGCATGCATCAGTGTGGCCAAAAGGGTCAATGACAACATGGGCAGGGCCTGGCATGGGGTACACACTCCTCAAAGTCACTGTTCTGTCACTTACCCAGAATGGGGGCATCCCAGGCAGTGTGGGGGCACCGAGATACACAAACATACCCACTGTTCTGTTCTCTCATAGTCACACCCTCTGATCCAATCCAGAGGAAATGCAAGCTGTTCTCCCCAACCCATAGAGTTCAGACCTCCAACCAAAGCCCCATGGACTCTCTGCTGCTCCAAGACCAACCCTCTGCCATGAATGTTCCCTTCTTGGCCTTCAGGAATCTTCCAAGAGGCCTTTCCTGACTTCTCAGCCTATGGCAGATTCCATCACGTGGTGTGACCACTGTTTATTTCTTTCAGAGCATATTCATGATTAAGTTTCCTCTTTTCCTTGGAGCATAAGTCGAAAGATCCACAGGGCAAGGGCAGGGTCTGTCCTCTTCAGCACTGTCCCTCCAGTGCCTAGAATGGGGACACACAAAATATGTCTATGCACAGGTGACAGAAGCTGCAGGTAGGGCAGGCTCTGCAAGGAAGGGCAGGCAGAAGGGGTATCATGGAGCCACATGGGTGTTCCTAGCCCAGGGCTGTCAGCAGGGAAGGAGGGAACTCTAGGCCAGCTTCCTGAGATGTCCTCGAGAGCCTCCCTAAGAGACTGCCCAGGAAGGCTGGCTCCTGCCTTTGTGTCCAGATGGGAGGTTGTTGCTCATTCCAGGGCTGCTGTCAGCAAGGAACTAGGGGAAACTTGCAGGGGTTAGGGCAGGGAGGATGAGGCAGATTGGATGGAGCTTGAGGAGGGAGAGAGCTGGGAAGTCTGATTTCTATTTCTACTGCCTGTTTGACTTCTGTTTTTGCTGTCTCAACAAAACAAATCACGGCTATTATTAATAAGTCAGCAGGCCAAGCCTGTTGGGATGCTGAAATAATTAATGTCTTCTCTGATGAGTGCTTTGAAAGCGTGATGAATGCCCAGCACCCCTCGACTCACCACAAAGACTCCAGCAGGCTACCAGCCTCCTGCCCAGCCTGGAGCCGGCAGTCCTGGGCCCAGAGGTGGCCCTTGTGCTGACCAACAGAGCTCCTTCCTGGGAAACATCAAAGAGCAGACCAGAGCAGAGAACTGAGGACTAACTCTGCCAGGGAACACAACAGCTTTGCTGAGCTCTGCGTTTGCCCCACCACCTCCATCCACTCCCAGCTTCTCCATGCAGCCCACTCAGGACAGCTTAGGCCATGTGCACTCTGAGCAGGGCTCAACACAATCTCTGTTTCAAGGTGAAGAGTAGAGCTCCTTAGTACCAGATGATAGTTCCCCAGACCCATTCTTCCGAGGAGCTGTGTAGGATGGGTGAACTACTATCCAGGATCATACTCCCAGAGAGGAGGAACCAACTCAGGCCCAGAGGGCACTCAGTGACACCAGAAGGAGAAGTGGACTTCAGAGAGAAGGTGGACATGAGTGGAAACAAGTCTCTAGTCAGCTGCATGACTGTTTCCCCATGGGACCTCGTTTCTGAGTCTCAACGTCCCAAAGTATTTGAAGTGCTCTACAATGAAGCACTACAAAGGCAGAAAAAGTTCTCAGGGAATAACCACGACTTCCCCACCCAAGAGCCACTGGAGGCTGCCAAGCATTGCCCGAGCCTCTCCTGGGAAGCCAGAAGGCTGGGAGAAGACAGGCAGAGATGCTGGGGGTGCTGAGTAGCGGGACCAGACCCCTCTGGGTCTGGTTCTCCATGGAGGCTCACAGGGTTCCATGTGCCTTACCAAACTTGGAGTAGAAGTAGCACTCGGGCATCTTAGTCATGTCATACTCGTGCAGGAACTCGCACTGGTCCCCTTTCTTGCACAGTCCCCGAAGCCAGTGTTTGCACACGACTGTCTTCTCACCACTGATGTGGCGGAATGGGCACATGCCCCCTGCCGAGGAAGATGGGGGTGGGTGTGAGGAGAGATGCAGCCCTGAGTCTGGGAACTGGGCCTGTGGGAGCAGAGGCACCTCCTCTTCACACCTCCCTGAACAATGGGATGTGAGGCAGTATACTGGTAAACATTTTAAATTTCAGTAGTTATGTATTTGACTTAAAGGTGTTTTGGGAAAACATAACTAAGCCATCAAATCACGATTTCAGGTATTACTATAAGATGGAAGCATAACAAACTCAGGGGAGGGAGCTGAGTTTATTTCTTACTATAATCAAAACATAGTTCCAATAATACACAGACATGAAAAAATTGTAGGAGTGGGAAAATAGAGACTGATATTTCGAAAACTCTAACAGATAAAGACACCAGCAGAAGTTGAGACCCCAGAAAGGCTCTGTCACCCAGTTGAAAGTGCCCACTTAAGGACCAGATGGCAGCACAGCAGTAAAACACAACACACTGTGAGGCAATCCTACATAGGAAGGTTCCTGGTTTATGTCAGGAGACCTCCTGAGTACAGGTGCCCATGATCTGGGGTTGGATGAAGACTATGGTTGGATTATGGCATTGAGACCCTGCTGAGGGTGCTTGCTCTCTTGCTCTCAGAAGAAATAAATAGACTAAAAAAAAAAAAGAAAAAGAAAAAAGAGTGCCCCTTTGTCTCCAAGAACTATGATTAATCAGAATTAAAGAAAAGTAATGTATAAAAGTTGGGGAGATGTGCCTTTATTAACAGGACCTGAGTAATCATCTACCCATATGGGGCAGAGTCACCCTCTAGGAACGTCAGACTCTTTTTTTAAAAAAGAACTATTTAGTTAAATAAACAAATATACTTATTTATTGATTTATAATAAAAAAAATCCCACAGCATTTATTGCCAACTAGTAATAACATAAGGGTAATCAAAACAATATGAACAGATTTTTAGAACTATACTCTCCACAAAGGGAACAAACTATTGTCTTCTCAGCAAGTTCTCACTTTATCCTTTCTACTTGGAGACACTTTGTAGCAGAGTTATAGTATCTCCTTTTAACATGATCTGACCCAGTTGTTTTCTTGACTTTGTTTCAGAATGAATCTCCTCTGTATCATCTAATACAAGGTTTATATACTCATCAAAACCAATGATACAGCCTTCTATCCCCATATTTACTTGCCCATAGAGCCACACCTGAATCCGGGATCTATTCTGCAAGTATCTCAAGATGAGGTTGATGGGCTGCACTTTCTGGCCCTGGCCTCGGTACACTGTGGTGGAATCTCACAAAGCTAATTTTATTTATTACTGGGTTGTTAAAAAGTCACGATGTGTTTTTCTATGCAAAAGTGCATTACGATGTTCCTGACAACCCAATATTATTATTATTCTCTCTCTCTCTTACATGCTGTAAGGCATGTATTCACCAGAGGGAGAGAGAGAGAGAGAAAGGGAAAGTGAGAAAACAAGTCACCAGGTCTGAGATTCAAACCATGGTTGGTTATGTGGGAGTCCAGCACCTTAACCACTATGCCACCTGCTAGTCCCCAGACTTCTAACTAATGGCCTGGAAGGCCCAACCAGAATGAGGCTGTAACGGGGAAACATCTCAACCAGTGCTGTCCCACAGAACTTTCTGTAATGATGGAAATGCTCTACATCTCTACTGTCCCATGCAGCAGTTACTAGCCAAATGTGGCTTACCGAGTACTTTAAATATGACTTCTGTGGCTGAGGAATTGCATTTCAAATGTTTTTTAATTTTAATTAATTTAAGTTCGAATAACCACATGTGGCTGGTGGCTATTGTAATAGTTAACACAGAGACAGTCACAGTGCCCTGTGTTAAGGATGGCTATGCTAACAGAAAGTGGCTGGGCAGACGGCAGAATTCATGAACTGAGACATGGGAATGGGACCAGAAACCAGTGGAGAAATGATGTTCTGACCAGACAGTGTGATGTCGACCTGCCTGATCTGTCTGGAAGTCTACTGTTTGTAAATGATGCATTACAGAACAGAACTCACCAAAATCATCCTTTAAACCCCTACAGGGAGAAAAATTTCCCAAACCTATACATTGATACATTATGTAAGATTCTGCCCTGCAATGCTTCTTATGAATTAGCAGGTAGTCTGGCTCATGCAGCCAGATTATCATGGGCTCATTTTTTCTTTTTCTTTTTTATTTTAAATAATTATTTATTTTATTTATTTATTCATTCATTGATTTTTTAATTTGACCAGAGAGAGACAGAGGGTGAGAGTGAGAGAGAGAGGAAGTGAGAAAGCAAGCCACCAGGTCCAGGACTTGAACCCAGGTCGGCCATGTGAGAGTGTCCAGTGCCTTAACCACCACGCCACCGCTGGTCCCATTTTTTCTTTTCTTTTAAAAGGGGGGGGGGGGGCAGCATGCATTCAAGCACACGGGAAGGAAGGAGGAAAGAAAGGAGGGAGAAAGAGACAAGAGAGACATTTTTGACAGGGTCTTGCAAAGTCAAGATCCTCCTGCGCCAGCCTCCCAGCCAGGTAGGACTACAGGCACACACTGTTGTTCCTGGCCTGCAAGGCTGAGCTGGGACAGAACCTGGGCCCCAGCTACCGCACAGCAGCACCCTTCCACTTGCGCCATCATGGCGGGGCCATACTGTAGTGTCTTTTGAGGAAAGGCCACAGAAGACAATGGGCCTGCATAGACTGTAGAATCAGAAAGGCCTGGCTTCTGAAACCAGGCTCAGCCATGCATTACTCTGTGACCTTGAGAAAGCACCTGAATGCTGGTGGCCTCTGACCATTTCACAGGTCAGCTTGTGGTCATGGGGAAAAGAAAGGTGACAAGGCAGCTTCAGAGACAGCTTCAGTCCTGCATTTTATGTTTTAGGCAGAACGCCACATCAGGTTCCTAGCCTATCAAAACTGCAGCTTCATTGAGGGACACCTATCTTCAGAAAGCAATGCAAGTCACAGACCTGGTGGCCTACAAGTCTACTAGGGGACAAGGTGGTAGGAGGGCACCCAGGGAGGCATATCAAGAGCCAAGGATTTCTTACCTTTGCCACAGGCGGCTTTCAAAAAGAATTCGCAGACAGCAGCCCCCGACTCTGTACACAGGAGAGAAAAGGAGAGGCATCAGTCAAAGCTAGGTGCAACTGTGACTGGTGACATCTAACAGTGGGAGGGAACCCTACTGGCCTTTGATCTATGCTCAGGGTATAGCAAACAGTGACAAAAAATACATGGCAACCAAGCAAGGGAAAAGCTGCTTAATTCATTGATTCCCTGTACAATGAGACATAGATATTGAGAACAGTTGTTATTTAGTGATCTCTGGGAGCCTCCAGTAAGCACAATGCTTCTAAGGAGTTAAAAGTAGGTGGGAGGGGGAGCAGCAGGTGGCATTGTGGTTAAAGGTGCTGGATTCCCACATGGCCGACCATGGTTCAAGTCCCAGGCGGCGTGGTGGCTTGCTCTCTCACTTTTCCTCTCTCTCTCTGTCTGGTCAAATTAAAAAATAACACATGGAACTAACCAACTAAATAAATAATTTTTTTTGGAGAGGTTTTTGCTATAGGGCGTGTGCGCTCACCAGACAGAGAGAGACAGAAAGCAAGAAATCACCCCCCCCCCCCCCGGGGGGGATGGCCACGCCACAATCCCTTCTCCTCCATTCTCCTCTCGGGATCTTGGGTGCGCACGCACACGCGCCCGGTGTGAGTTTAAGCCACCGGGTCCGGGACTCGAACTGCGGTCAACTACGTGGGAGTCCAGTGACATAGCCATTACGCTAACTGCTGGTCCCAATAAATAATTTTTGAAAAAAAAGAGAAAAGTAGGCAAGGGATAAAAGGATAGAGCACAAGTTCACAGAAATATATTATCCCCAGCTCAGACTTTCCAGGAGGGCTAATTCACGGGTACCTTTAACATAAGGCAGAAGGAAGGAATGCTATCATAGGAAGTTCAAAAAAGTGAACAAAATCTCTGAAGAGGGGCAGACTCCAGAAACAAGGCAAGTGCCTCTGAGACTCTAGTCCAAAGGGAGGGTATGAGTGAAGACACAGAAGCAGGACTGCTCTCAACATGCAACATCCACATACAATCATTAAAGAGTAGTCTTTCATTCCCACAGATGGTGGATGGTGAGTTGTGGTGAAGGCAAAAAGATCCCAGAGACAGAGTGTGGTAGAAATCAATAGGCTCCAGGAGGCCAGCTGTTCTGGTAATCCAACAATGGCCTCTGAAGCCCCCTGACATGCCTCCTTCTGCTAACTTGCATGAGATTCCTTTGTTTCTCAGAAGCAGGTAGATTTTGCAAGGACAAAGTTAAGATTTTAGAACACAGGGGTGTATAGGAAGTCATAGGGATGTCACCCTGTATGCGTTTCAAAAAGTCTTATATTAAGAAACGTACTGGAAGGACCAGCAGGTGGCATGGTGGTTAAGATGCTGGACACTATCACGTGGCTGATCATGGTTTGAGTCCCGGACGTGGTGTCTTGCTTTCTCACTTTTCCACTCTCTCTCTCTCTGCTCAAATTAAAATAAATGAATAAATTAAATTAATAAAAACAAAAAAATACAAAAACCTTTTAAAAAATGTACTGGGAGGCCAACAGGTAGCATGGAGGTTAAGGCACTGGATCCCACATAGCCAACTTTGCAGTTTGAGTCCCAGACCCAGTGGCTTGAAAATCACCCTGGGTACGTGTGCTCAAAATCTTGAGGAGAGTGGAGAAGGGATTGTGGCACAGCCATCCATATGGGGTGTTGAGGGGTGATTTGTGATTTTCCCACTCTCTCTGATGAGCACACGTTCTGTAGCAAAAAAAAAAAAAAAAAAAAAAGAACTGGGTGAGCTCCGTGGCCTGGTGGTTAAGGCAGTCAGATCCCATATAGGTGACTGTGTGGTTTGAGTCCTGGACCTAGCAGCTTGAGAAATGCACCAGATGCATGTGCATGTGCATATATATCCAAAATCCAGAAAGGAAAAATGGAGGAATCAGCAGTTGGCATAATGGCTATGTCATTGGACTCCCATGTAGCCGACCGCGGTTAAAGTCCCAGACACGGTGGCTTAAACTCACGCCAGGCCTCATGTGTGCATGCATGCCCAAGATCCTGAGAGGAGAATGGAAGAGAAAGGATCGCGGCGTGGCCATCCACCCTGGGAAGTGATTTCTCACTTTCTGTCTCTCTGGCAAGTGCACGCACCCTATAGCGAAAACCTCTCAAAAAAAAAAAAAAAAAAAAAAAAAGACTGTGGTGTGACCATTCCCCAAGGGGGGAATGCTTTCTAACCTTCCTTTTCTCTGTCTCTCTCTGGCTAGTGCACACACTCTCTTTAAAAAACAAAATAAAACAAAACAAAAACCCAGGCTGGCCCTGTAGTCTGGTGGTTAAGGGAGTTGGATCCCACACGGCCAACCAGCTTGAATCTCAACTCCCAGAGGTTTAGAAAACATCAAGTGTAGGGACCAATGGCTATGTCGCTGGACTCCCACATAGTCGACCGTGGTTCGAGTCCCGAACCCGGTGGCTTAAACTCACGCCAAGCGCGTGTGCGTACATGCCCAAGATCCCGAGAGGAGAATGGAGGAGAAGGGATTGCGGCGTGGCCATCCACCCTGGGGGGGTGATTTCTCGCTTTCTGTCTCTCTTCCTCTCTCTGTCTTTCTAGCAATGGCACGTGCCCTATGGCAAAAACCTCTCCAAAAAAGGAAATAAAATACCAAGTGTGTGTGTATGTGTGTCCTAAATCCTTTCAGGAGGAAGAAATGGAGAAGGTGTGACCCCACTGGGGAGAGGTCTTTCTCCTTCTCTCTCTGGTAAGTGCATGTACCTTCTGGTTAAAAAAAAAGTTAACTGTGACAATTGCATCATTTAAGAATACTTCTGGTCTTGGGGACCAGCGGGTAGCATGATGGATAAGGTACTGGACACTCCCACATGGATGACCATGGTTCGAGTCCCAGACCTGGTGGCTTGCTTTCTCACTTTCTCTCTCTGGTCAAATTAAAATAAATGAATGAATAACTAAAATTAAATAAACAAATCTTTAAAAAAAGTATTTCTGGTCTTTTATCCTTTGCTTCATTCCTTAAAGTTAGAAATCCATAGCCCTGGGGACTGGATCTTAAACAGGTAAAGAAAGATTAATGTCTTAAGTATAGAAATGACAGTTTTTCTTAAAATTGAGATAGAAATAAAATGTAGAAATAAGTGAGAAAGCTTAACATACTGAACACAATCATGGACAAGAAGTGAGTGCTGAGAGCACCTACCAAGCCTGAAGTTCTGGGCTAGGGTAGCACTGGAGGGCTAGGCATGTCCCTTGCCCTCCCTTGGATGAGGAATGAGGCTTTTGCTACTGTACCTGGGCTCATGGATCCGAGTGCCCGGTGGGACAGAAATGGGAGGGAAAGAGCTGCCTACATGGATAGTTCTATGGCTTCAAGCTAGTGCCATCAAGACAGGAGAGAGCTGAGTGTGCAAGAGTGGATGTGTGTGTACAAGCACAGAGTGATCACATGTGTCCAGGGGTAAGTGTCTGTCTCTGAACTGGAGCAACTGCCTCTAAGACATGTACAGTGGTAACAGTGTTTGTACATACATAAAGTGGCTTGATGTATGTCTCTTAGTATCAAGCACAGCAGTATAAACATGGGGGGACAAACTTAATTTACAGTGTGCAAGTGAACAAGAAGATGTGAACCAGAGGGGAGTGAGGTTGCAGTCCTCTGGTGGTTATGGAAGACAACACTGGAGAGCTTGCCTGGCTCTGCCATGCACTGAGTGATCTTCAATAACTCTTTACCCTGTCCCAGACCTCAGGTTCCCTATCTGTGGATTGAACTCAATGACCCCTAAAAGCCCCATGGTTTTAATGGCATAACATTAGATTTCAAATACATTCCAAAAGGAGAGAAGATGAGAAGCAAACTGTTTTCTTTCTTTTTTGGAGAGGTTTTTGCCATAGGGCACAGGGCACTTGTGCTCGCCAGAAAGACAGAGAGAGACAGAGATAGAAAGCGAGAAATCACCCCCCAGGGGGTATGGCCACGCAGCAATTCCTTCTCCATTCTCCTCTTGGGATCTTGGGCACGCACGCACACGCGTCCTGCGTGAGTTTAAGCCACCCGGTCCAGGCCTCGAACCGAGGTTGGCTACATGGAAATGCAGCGACATAGCCATCCATTACGCTAACTGCTGGTCCCACAAACTGTTTTCTTTTAAAGTGCAATATACATCCCACCTGAGTATGGAGGTGGGGAAGCCAGGAATCACTCAGGCCAAGGATCAGCTCAGGATGTTTGGGTGTAATGAATGATCCATATTCATTACAGGATCCCCTCTAGCTGCAAGAGAGATAGGATACTGAGTACCTGGCTAAGCAGAAAGGCACTGAGGCTGGGTCAGAGAAAAAGCAGATCCCTAATTCTGGCAGGCCCCAGAATTAGGGATGAGTCCTGAAACAATGGCGTTTGAGAATAGTTAGGGGTCTCTTACAATGGAGAGGAGGTCCTTCCCTCAGCAGGACCCCTCAGATAGATCAGTTTTGATGGAAGAAAGAAAAAGACAAAAAAAAACAAAACAAAACAAAAAAAAAAAAAACGGGGGGGGGGGGGCGCTCCGTGGGAGAGGGGACAAGGAAGGAAGGGCATCCTATACTTTCCTGTAGTTGAGGGAGTGTGTGTGTGTGCGGTGATGGTGCGGGGTTCCAGTACAGGATAACTTGCTCGCCCTCACCCAAGAACTATGTGAACAGACCGGCATGGTCCTGCACTCTCAAAGGTTACTTTTGAACAGCCCCAGATGTCAGAGATTGGCAGAAGAGGGTTGCCAAGTTCGAGTTAGAGGAGAAGGGGTCCCAGAACTGAGTAGAAAGGGTCCTGAGACCCAGGGACGCGGAAGTCAGGAGTCCTGGGACCGAAGGGAAGGGTCCAGGGATAAGAAGACGGGGTCCCGATACCGAGAGGGCAGAGGAACCGAGTCGGAGTCCGCCCCGCCCGCCCGCCCACCCGGACCCCGCGCTCACTGTCCATGCCGGGGAAGGGCAGCGGCTGCGCCCCGAGCTGCTGCTCTACCGCGATCTCCAAGTCAAACTTGATGTGGTCCACGCTGGCTATGATTTCCTGCATGGTGGCGGCTGCGGCGGCGGGCCCACCGGCCCGGCTCCTCTCTGGTCTCTTGCCGCCCCCGCACCTCTACCGGCCGCCGGCACCCACCGCGCTCAGTCCTCCGCCCGCCTCGCCGCCGCCTGAGGGATGCCGGGAGCGTCCGGAGTCCGCGCCGGCCCTTTAGGCCTTCCAGACCTGGCCAATCGAATGCGGAGTACCACCGCTCTGGAAGACTCAGATAGTCGCCAGCCGAATGCCTCCTTGTCTCGCGGGTAACCTGAAACCTAGACGCAAGGGAGTTCGCGACCCGGATTGCGCCTGCGCGAGGCCCAGTTGAACCGCGCGCCTGCGAGAGGTGATCAGGTAGGAGAGTCTGGTGAGTAGCTGGAACCTCGTTGGAGCGAACCGTAGGACGGCACGGAGCGCCAGACTCTTGGTACCTGTTCCTGTTTGATCCTCTCAGGTACCCAGGTCGGGGCGGAGATGGACCCTAGGAACAAATTGGAGCCGGGGTCGACCAACGAGGAATTCGAGGTTCTGCAGGCTTGTGTGGAGAGGGGTCTGAGTTGGCCTTCCGGGTGCTCTCCCGAGCTCAGCGTGCCTCTAATTTAGGGCTTTTAAACAGGGGTAATGAGGGACCAGTAGTTAGCATAATGGCTATGTCGCTGGACTCCCATGTAGTTGACTGCGGTTCCAGCTCCGGACCCAGTGACTTAAACTCACGCCGGGCTCATGTGCGTGCCCAAGATCCCGAGAGGAGAATGGAGGAAAAGGGATTGCGGCGTGGCCATCCCCACAGGGGGGTGATTTCTCTCTTTCTGTCTGTCTGTCTGTCTCTCTCTCTCTGCCTTTCTGGTGAGCGCACAGGCCCTATAGCAAAAACCTCTCAAAAAACCCAAACAAATAAACAAACAAAAAAACTAAACTTGGGTAATGAACTAGGGTAGGACGAAAATGACACCCTTTTCTCTTAAGTAAAATCCAACATTTCTTTTTATGGTTGACGGCATTCGCAGTGCCTGAAGCTGTGTCCTATTGTAATTTCAAGTGGGGATGAGTGTAAAATAATAGCTGGAGATAGACTTTCTGTAGCAACAAGGTAGCCTCTTGAGTTAACCACTTACACTCATTCCAGCTTCATATTTTAACAGGATCTTGCTGTTTAATGCATTGAAAAAGAACATATATTAGTGTAGCATAAACTTGTTTTTGATATATCTTTGTATCTATTTTGATATGTCATTAGGTTTTTGTTTCTTTAATTCTTTTTCTGAATCAATGCATATAAACACCATGCTTGTGTGAAGGAGCACCAAGCCTTGACACGATGCACATTGATAAGGCCCTCTGCATTAACATAACTTAGGGTACTGGTTGAGAGAAACTATCTAAGGAGCAGGGGATAGTGGAATGGTTACGTCCCTAGACTCCCACATGGCAGACCACGGTTCAAGTCCTGGACCTGGAGGCTTGAAACTCAGGCTGGGTGCCTGTGTATGTGCCCAAAATGGAGAGGAGAATGGAGAAGGGATTGGGACATGGCCATCCCTCCTGGGGGGTGATTTCTTGCTTTCTGTCTGTAGGGAATATGCGCCCTATAGCAAAAATCTCTCTCTCTAAAAAAAGGAGAAACTAATACATTTCATGGACCTAGGTTCAAAGCTGGTCTCACTCATTTTTCCCACTACTGCTGCAAGACCCCCTCAACAAGTCTCTTTCCTCATTGGGCCTCAGTTATTAACCTGTTCGATCTGATATCACCTCTGAAGTCTTTCCAGTGATGACCTTCTAATATAACCTGACCTTAAACCATTTTCATGCTGTTAGCTGATTATTCAGCTATGTTTTATTAAAGGGCTTAAAGTATGTAGGTCAGAATCTCTAGGCCAGCAGTGTTCAATTAAAATATATGCAAGTGGGGCTAGAGGGCATGATGAATAAGGTGGTGGCATGTAGGTTAAGGTGCAGGACAACTACATGGCTGACTGTGTGGTTTGAGTCCTGGACATGGCAGCTTGAAAATCATGCCAGTCACATGTATGTGAGTGCCCAAAATTCCACGAGGAGAGTGAAGGAGAATGGATTGGGGTGTATCCATCCCCCCTGGGGGTGATTTTCACTTTCTGTCTCTTTTTCTCACTCTGGTAAGTGCACACATCCTAAGGCAAAAATCTAAAAAAAAAAGTGTGTGTGATATATATATATATATATATATATATATATATGTATATATGTGTGTATGTGTGTGTGTAAGCACCTTTTTTTTGAGAGAGATTTTTGCTATAGGGTGCGTATGCTTACAGGAGAGATAGAGAGAGAGAGACAGAAGTGAGAGATCACCCCCCCAGGGAGGATGGCCATGCCTCATTCCCTTCTCCTCCATTCCCTCTTGGGATTTTGGGCACATACACACGTGCCCAGACTCATGGGAGTCCAGCAATGTAACCATTACACCATTTGATGGTCCTAGCACCTGTTTTATTTTAATTTTACTTGTTGTTTGTTTATTTCTTTTACTAGAGAAAGAGAGATTAAACATTCCTTACAGGGCCCTTATGCTGCAGTCCACTCCTATCCTCAGCTAGCTTGGATCATGGTTGTATGCATCCAGCATGCACCAGGAGACGCAAGCAATACTCATGTGAGCCCCGCATCTTAAAGCATTTACATTACCACTGTGCCACTGGCTGGCCACTACATACGTAATTTAAAATTTTCAAGTAGCCATATCAAATTAAAAAGAAATTATGGGGGCCGGCAGGTGATGTGATTAAGGGCACTGGACTCTCACATAACTGACCATGGACCAATTCCCAGAACTGGCAGCTTGATTTCTCACTTTCTCTCCCTCGCTCTGTCCCTCTCTGGTCAAATTAGAATAAAATAAATAAAGTTAAATTAAAAAAAAAAAAATCTTAAACAAAAAAAAAGAAAAAAATTATGAGGGGGACCAGCAGGTGGCGTACAGGTTTTTTGCTGGATTCCCATCAAACTCCCATGGTTCTAGTCCCACACCTGGCTTAAAACTCACACTAGGTGCATGTGCGTTCATGTCCAAGATTCCAAGAGGAGAAGAGATTGCAGCATGGCCATACCCCACAAGGGGTGATTTTTCACATTCTGTCTCTCTGTGTCTCTCTGGCAAGTGCACGTGCCCTATAGCAAAAATCTCTCCAAAAAAGTAAATTATGAGGGCCAGCAGGTGGCATGGAAGTTAAGGCTCTGACTGGATTCTACATGACTGACTGGGAGGTTTCAGTTCCAGACCTAGCGGCCAGAAAATCACATTGGGCACATGTATGTGCATGTCCCAGATCCCTAGATACTAGAGGAGAAGGGACTGCAGCACGGCCATCTCCCCCCCCCCCCCCCCCCCAGGTGTTTCTCACTTTTACTATCTTTCTCTCTCTAGTGGTCTGTGCCTTGTGGCAAAAACTAAAGGAAGGAAGGAAGGAAAAGAAGAAAACAAAAAAAAATGTGAAATTATTGTTAATAATGTATTTTATTTAGCCCAATATATTCAACATGTAAAAAAGTTATTAATGTGTATGTTTTTCACATTCTTTTTTGTACAGTCTTTTTATTCCTCTTTAAGAGGTTTTTGCCTTAGGGTATGTGTGCTCGCTGAAGGGAGAGACAAAGACAGTGAAAAGGAAAGTGAGAAAATATTCCCCGGGGGGGGGGGGGGGGGGAGGATGGTCACACTGCAATCCCTTTTCCTCTATTCTCCTCCTGGGATCTTGGACATGCATGCACATGCGCCCAGTGTGATTTTTACACCGCTGGGTCCAGGATTCAAACTGTGGTTGGCTCTGTGGGAATCCAGCAACATAACTGCTACACCATCTGCTACTCTCTGTATAAAGTCCTTGAAGTCTGGTGTGTATTTCACACTTAAAGTACATCTCTACTCTGACCGGCCACATTCTAAATGCTCAGTAGCTGCCCAGGGCTGCTCTATTGGACAGCATACCACTTATTTGTCCAGAAATTTTGTAGAAAAATGCTGGCATTAGCCTCATTTGCACAGGCCTAGAATGCCAACAACTTTTTCATAGTAATAAACATTAAGAACTACAATTTTCTAACACCCGTTAAATATCACGAATTGTGCTAAAAACATCTCATTTAATCTCTTGGAGTTGAAGAAATCAAGGCACGTGTTGGAGATGAAGATGTTGCAAAGGAAGGTCAAGTAATGGGCCTCATCACACAGCTTTGGCCAGGACCCCAGCTTAGCTCTAACTTCAGCACTCACACTCATAGATCATGATTTGATGACATCCATAGCTTATGTCTATCAGGTGCCTACTATGCCTGCATTGTCCTGCAGGCTGTAAGTAGGAGCCAGATCTCAGACTCAGTTATCGCTGTGGTGCTGTACAGATGACGTTACTATTAGCTTCAGTTTGTGGGGAAGTCTGAGGCCAGAGAAGTGAGTGCCCAGGCTCACGGATGTTTGTTTGGCAAAGCTGATATACAAACCCGGGCTTTGTAACTTGAGGGCCCACACTTATAACCACTTCTCTCTTCTTTCCGCCTTTTGTGAATAGAAACCTGCGCTGAATTCCCTATTTTTCCTGAGGTGAAAGCCAGAGATGGACCTCATGAGACTCGCCCGGCTCTGCTCTGGCCCCCGCTGCATGCCGCTGTCTGCCCTGCAACACCTTGACCCTCTCAGAACAAGGAGGGCAGGGGTCAGCATAGGGCCTGCGTGGCTGAGGGCTGTGTGGCTGTCCCCACCAGGGTTGGCAGCCTTCAACAGCTTCCTCTGTCAGGGGAGCCAAAAGAACATGAGGTGCCTCAGCTCTGACCTGAGCCAGCCCAGCCCCATGGCTACACAGCAGGAAGAGGAGGAGGAGAACTTTGGCACCCTCTCTGACAAATACTCTTCCCGGAGAATATTCCACAAATCAACAGCCCAGTTATATAACCTGCGGCTCAGGGAACAGAGTGTTGAAGAAGATGAAGGAAGGGAACTGGAACCAAAATCATGGCAGGGCCGGAAAAACACTCCCTACTGGTACTTCTTTCAGTGCAAACGCCTGATCAAGGAAGGAAAGGTGAAGAACCCTTTGCATTTTACTATTCTTGGCCTCTGTTTCCCTGGTGGCTTAGTACTTTGTGCGGGGCCTTCCTATTTTCCCAATTTCTACATGTCCATGGGTTTCTTCTCTTCTCTGTCTTCACTCTCTGGTGACTGCCAGCCACATGGCTTTAGACATCCTCCTGCTGTTTACCACCTTCTGCCGCAGTTTTCACATTCCTGTGCCCAGCTTCAGCCTTCCCATAGACTCTGATCTGTGTATCCAGCTTCCTCCTCACCTTTTCTCTCTCTTTTTTTTCAATTTTTTAAAATTAAAAACTTTTTTTTTCAGTTTTGCTGTAGGGTGTGTACACCCACAGGAGAGACACAGAAAGAGAGAGGAAAAGTGAAATCACTCCCCGAAGGGGAAGGCCATGCTGCAATCCCTTCATCTCCATTCATTCATGTCTTTGGATTTGGGGCATGCATGCACACACGCCTAGCAACTCACCATCTCTCTTATGCTTATCCGCACAGACTTTCCAAGCCTTAAATCCTTGTTCCCAACCTTGTTTTCCCTACACTTTCTTCATCTCACTAAATGGCAAGCCCATTTTTCCATCCCCCCAAGTCAATTGTCTTCAATTCTTTTCTCTTACATGCTGCCAACCCTAACTACTTTTCACAGAATAATCCTGAATGCCCAGATATAGCCTTCTCCTCACCTCAGCTATTAGAATACATGTTACCAGGCTCTTAGTTGCTCTTATCACCTCCTGCCTTCTCATCTGCTTGTAGCACAGAGCTATTAAGTAAAGCAAATAATTAATCCTGTCTCTGAAATGCTTAAATGTAGTGAGTGACATAGCGTTCATTTATTTTATTTAACTTTATTTATTTCCTTGTTTTAATTTGACTAGAGAAAGACAGAGAGAGAGGGAGAGAGAGAAAGAGAGAGAAAGTGAGAAAGGAAGCTGCCAGGTCTGGGACTCAAACCACAGTCTGCTATGTGGGAATCCAGCACCCTCAACCACCATGCCACCTGCGGGTTCCCCCCCCCCACCATCTTAAAGTCTTTGTTCACATGTCACTCTGGTGATGCCCTGCCTGGCTACCACATCTAAAAGTGAATCCCTCACACCCTTCTTCTGGACACCTGGCTTTATTTTCATTCCTGTCACATTTGACATGCTATATATTTTTCTTAATATCCCATTTGGCGTCTGCCTTCTCACACTAGAATCTGAGCTCTTATGGGGGCCTCCTGTTGTTCACAGCTGTATCTCCACTGTATAGACCTTGTCTGGCTCATAGTAGGATTAAATGATAACCATTGTTTGAATGAACAGAACATAATTAAGAGGTAAAGATTTGAATTGAGAGTTTAACGGGGAATGGAATAGGTGTAGGAATGAGCCAGAGGCAGCTGTGGGCTAAGGGGTTTGCAGCCCCATGAAACTACTCACCCGGGGCTGCTGTCCTGTGCCATCTCAGGAGAGTCTCTCAGCCTCCCTTCCTACTGAGGTTCTCTGAGGCTGTCCTGAGCACCCTCCTTTATCACCCCCTCTCCCTCAGCTGGCTGAGGCCTTGGACCTGTTTGAACGGCAGATGCTGAAGGAGGAGCGGCTCCAGCCCCTGGAGAGCAACTACACGGTGCTGATTGGGGGCTGTGGGCGGGCCGGCTACCTGAAGAAGGCCTTCAAGCTCTACAACGATGTGAGTGTGGGGCCCTGGGTGGTAGGGGTGAGGCTTTGAGGGGCATGGCTTTGGGACTAAAGAGCAGCGTGTGGGTCCTGAACACTCACCGTGTGTTCCCTGAGCAGATGATTAACCATCCTGGGCTCAGATTCATCTGTTAAAATGGAGATGGTTTGGGGTGATTAAATGATTTCACACAGAAAGTCCTTCAACATCTGCCTGGACCATGGTAAGCTCTGTGACCCCTTCCTTTTCTGCTGCCACATCTAGCTTTTTCAGGTTCCTTTTCACCCACCACATGGGCACACACATGCACCCTTCTACCGTAGTTGGCCCTTTGACGAAAAAGCTTTTATTTCTCTTGGGAAGTTGTTTAAACAGTCACGCATCTCTTGGGTATGTCATATTTGTTGTTCTCAAAGCTGGAAGCTCTCTCCTTCATAAGTCAGGAAAGAGCCTTTCCCAGAAGATTGTAGGCTCTTTTTTTTTTTTTTTTTTTTTTTTTTAAAGTAGAAAAGACTATTTAATAGGAAAGAAAGATTTTAGAAAAGAAGTACACTGGCACGAGTGCCATCCATTTCTTCTTCAGCTGGGAAGGGCGTTGCTGTTGAGGCACAGTAACTGCCATGGCTTCCAGTGCTCTGGCGAAACCTCAGCTGCGTGGCCTTCTGGCCAAGCGTCTGCGATTTCATATTGCTGGAGCATTCACTATATCCCTCAGTGTTGCAGCTTTCTATAAGTTTGCTGTGGCTGAACCAAGAAAGAAGGTACATTTCTACAGAAATTATGATTCCATGAAAGATTTTGAAGAGATGAGGAAGGCTGGTATCTTTCAGAGTACAAAGTGATTTTGGAATGTAAAGAATGTCATTGGTTTGGTGCCATGTTTCTGAACTATGAAACTTGAATACATGGGCTAAAGAATAGTTTCTCTTGGGAACCAGCAGTTAGCGTAATGGCTATGTCTCTGGACTCACACGTAGTCGACTGCGGTTCGCGTCCCGGACCCAGTGGCTTAAAACTCACGCCGGGCGCGTGTGCATGCGTGCCCAAGATCCCGAGAGGAGAATGGAGGAGAAGGGATTGCGGCGTGACCATGCCCTCTGGGGGGTGATTTCTCGCTTTCTGTCTCTATGTCTGTCTCTGTCTGGCGAGCGCACGCGCCCTATAGCAAAAAACCTCTCAAAAAAAAAAAAAAAAAAAAAAAAAAGAATAGTTTCTCTTGATAAATAATATGGATAGAAAAAAAAAAGAAAAGAAGTATACCCAAAAGACTCTTGGACAGGCAGGTTGCCAGGTGGTAATTGCTGCTGACTGTAGGCTCTTAATAGGAGAGATTCTATTTTCTTCTGCAGCTAAAAACTGGGGATATCCTTTACTCCAGCAAAGGCTGCTGGGAACCCTAGTTGTCTTGACATTTGGAACTCCTACTTTCAAGCCTGATGATCTCTACCTGCAAGCAAGGGGGAAAATTAGAATTACAAATGGTAAAGTAACATATATCCTTTAGAAAACCTAACAAAATGTCATGGCACAGAAAGAGAGGCTGCCCTGATGAACTAGCCTGCAGACAAGTTCAGGTCTGCACAAGGGGCAGGTGGAGACAAGGATATTGTTCATCGTGGCTCCTAGTTAACAGGCCAGTAGCAGCCCTTCTTTACAAAGAGGATCCTTAGTTCTCCCCCACATACCACCTCCTCAGAGAAGCCCACACTAATTAACCTTTGCCGTTCTCTCACTTTGTCACCTGTTTTTTTTTGGTTGAGTTAATTTTTTAAATAAACTTTTTGTTTTGGGATAATTATTAGATTTATAGAAAAGTTGCAGAGATAGTATAGAAAATTCCCCACTACTTCTCACTCAGTTTTTGCTGTGTAACATCTTACCTTACGATAGCACATTTGTCAAAACTAAGAAGCCAGCAGTGGCACATTGCTGTTAACTAAACTCTGGGTTTTATCAGGTTTTCCACTAACATCCTCTTTCTATTTCTGTGTCCAGTTAGAGTTGCTATAGTGGATCCTCCAGTCTGTGTTATTGTCTGGGTCTTTCCTTGTTTATTGGTTTTCTTTTTTTTTTTTAATTTTTTGCAGAGGTTTTTGCTATAGGGTGCATGCACTCGCCAGAAAGACAGAAATAAAGAGACAGAAAACGATAAATCACCCCCCAGGGGGGATGGCCATGCCGCAACCCCTTCCCCATTCTCCTCTCTGGATCTTGGGCAAACACTCACACGTGCCCAGTGTGAGTTTAAGCCTCTGGGTCCAGGACTCGAACTGCAGTTGACTACATGGGAGTCCAGTGACATAGCCATTACGCCAACTGCTCATCCCTGTTTATTGGTTTTCTTTTCTTCCTTTTTTAAAAAATTAATTCCTTCAGAGTGTGCGTGAGAGAAAATCCTCAATAGGGTATTCACACCGTGATCCACCCTCATCTCATCTGACCTTGCTTATGAGCATACCCAAACACCTGTGTGCTCAGGGAGGTCTCAGGATGCGAACCCAGAACCTTTCCCATGTGGGTCCAGTACGTTGCCACTGTGTAACTGCCTGGCCCTCTTTTGTTGGCAGTTTTTTTTTCCTTTTTTTTTTTTTTTTTGAGAGGTTTTTGCTATAGGGCACGTGCGCTCGCCAGACAGAGAGAGAGAGACAGAGAGACAGAAAGCGAGAAATCACCCCTTAGGGGGGATGGCCACTCTGCAATCCCTTCTCTTCCGTTCTCCTCTCGGGATCTTGGGCACGCACGCACACGCGCCCAGCGTGAGTTTAAGCCACCGGGTCCGGGACGTGAACCACAGTCGACTACGTGGGAGTCCAGCAACACAGCCATTACGCTAACTGCTGGTTCCCTTGGCAGTTTTTTTTTTTTTAAAGAATTATTTTATTTAACTTTATTTATTCATTTATTTTAATTTGACCAGATAGGGATAGAGTGAGACAGAGAGAGACAGGAAGAGGGAAAGTGAGAAAGCCAGCCACTACGTCTGGGACTTGAACTGCAGTTGGCCATGTGGGAGTCCAGTGCCCCCAACCACCACACCACCTGCTGGCCCCTCTTGGCAGTTTTGAGGAGTGCTGTTGAGGTCTTCTATAGACTGCCCACCAACGTGTGTTGTTAGGCTGGTGCACTTCCATGGTGAGACTTGGGTTAAGAGTTTGGGGGAAAACATCCTGGAGGTGAAGTACCCTCTCATGTTGGGGCACATGGCATCACCATGACTTCTCACTGGTGGCCTCAGCTTTTTTCAAGCAGTGCAAGTGGTATTTGCCAGATTTCTTCACTGAGGAGCTGTGGAGTTAATTTTTCCCCTGTCCATCCTCTATTTTCTGTGTTGTCAGCACTCTGCTGTTTGTGACACTTACTCACCTGCTTGTATCTTCCTTCTGGAACATAGGTGCAGCTGAGACCAGCTGTGTCTGCTCTGCTAATGGCTGGGGGTCAGGGCCCAGCAGATAGCATGTCCTTAGTCTACATCAATCAAATACGTGTATATGTGCAGAGCACACATCACCCTCAAAGTAGAGAGTACCACCTTTACTTTTCAGAGAAGGAAACAGGCCCAGAGTATTAAAGGGGCATATCCTTGGCTACGCTACCTGAGAACACTGAAGCTGGGATTTGAATCCCAAAATACCTGACATTAGCAGGGCGTTTTATACCCCCACCCCCTTAGCAGCTTATCCCCTGCCCTTGGTCAGATGGCTTTTCTCTGGGAAATAGTGAATGCTTAGCTTTGCCAGAAGGTTCTGCCTCAGCCACTTGGAAACCTGAGAAGCAATGTTGCCTCACTCCAGGGTGTGTGACTCAGCAGGTAAGGGGCCCTGAGAATGAGCATTGTTTCTGGCTGTTGCTGCTGGTTAAGGGCCACTCCGAGAACACTGACCTATGCTCTCAACTGTGGCAACAGCCCTTCAAGGCAATGATATTGTCCCCATTTTCCCACAACCCCTCAGTAAGCACCACCTTACCTCTCCCAGAGCTGACCCCCGTTGACTGCCAGGATGATCTGGTTGTGCCTGAGGTGGGGATGTTGGAAGGGCCGTGCTATGAACACCCCAGGCCCAGGGTGGACCAGATGTCTTGGGGAGGATGGTTTCTTGTTTGACACACCTGAGCCTACAGGATCTATTTTGAGTAGACCTAGCTAGTAGACTCTAGCTTGGAGAGTTGGGCTTTGAGGTGTCACTTGGCTCTGCCTGAGCCCCGGGACCTTTGAGTGTGGTCACAGTCCTCTCCAGCTTCCTCTGGAGTGCCTGCTCACATGTATCTCTAGTGGGTCCCAAAGCCATCTCAGTTTCTCCCATCTCAACAGATGAAGAAGCGGGACCTGGAGCCCTCAGATTCCACATACACAGCCTTGTTCAATGTCTGTGCCGAGTCCCCCTGGAAGGACTCCGCCCTGCAGAATGCCCTGAGGCTCTGGCAACAGCTCAAGGCCCAAAACTTCCAGCTTAACTTGAAAACATACCATGCCCTGTTGAAGGTGGCTGCCAAGTGCGCGGACCTCAGGATGTGCCTGGATGTATTCAAGGTGAGGGGACCTCTTCCTTCCTGTTCCCCTACTTGGAGCTAGTGCTGTGTGGCAGATACAAGGCTAAGGCTGTCTCCCTTCACAGGAAGTTGAAGTTCACAAATGAACCCTCAGGGGCCTGGGTCTGCCAGATGGACAATAGGTTGTAGGTGCCACTGTGCTGTGTCCCTCTGCCTCGAGCTTATTGGGACCACTGAGGAAGGAAGGGCTTCACAGAGGAGGCATAGTCGGCCTGAGTGTTAAGGATGGCACTCACAGATAGGGCCCCTGCATAGAATGAGCAGTGGGATCAAAAGCTGAATTCAGGCAGCTGCAGAGCCCTGGCTGGTCACAAGGGTTCAGGGGACACAAGTGGATGCAGGCCTGGGACACTGAAGCAGTGCCTGCCTGGCAGGACCTGGGATGTCAGGCTGTGACAAGGCTTCAACCTGTATCCCCTTTTACTTCCAAGCACCCTATAAGAATGGTTTTCATTCCCAGTTCACAAGAGGGAGACCACAAAGGGTTTGAGCTGGGAGGACCATGGGCAGGGTGTTGGGTCTGCTTTCTCAGGCTGTAAGAAAGCAAGGTAGATATGAGTGAGTTTCTTAAAAGGAGGCTTAGGGGGAGCCTTGGCAGTCAGGCAGGCTGCAGGCACCCAGGAGAAGCCAAGTGGCATGGCCTTGATAGCCTCAGGCCTGGTAGGTTCACCTTGCCCTCTGCTCTTACTTTTGCCCTGATAGTGACTTAGTGTCTTTTCTGTCTCTGTTCCTCCCATCACTGGTGAATACTTTTCCTCACTGTATGTGTTGTAGGTGTTTCTCACCTGCCCTGTCCCGGAAGACAGGATCTGACAGGCTGGTCCAGGCTCTGCACAATGAAGCACAGCCTGTGGGCCAGTGCTTGCCGCTGAGTTGCCCTGTGGCTGGACAGTCCCTAGACTGGTGCCTTGAGCTGGCCAGCTCTGGAGGTAGGATTACAGGATCTCAGCCTGGAGACCTCCCTATGGGTGACAGATCTCTCCAAAGGGTGCTGTGTGTAAGGCAGGTACCTAAAACTTCTGAAAAGAGGTAGTGTAGTTGGTAGGCCTTTGGCCTGGCCTGTCTAGGCATGTCAGATTGGTATGGTAGGTGGATCATTTTTTTTTTTTAATTGCTTTTTATGACTTTGCTATAGAGAGGGAGGGAGAAATCACCCCCAATGGGACATGATCATACCACAATCTCTTCATTTCTCCATCCTATTAGGATTTTGGGCACACATGCACACATGCTCAGAGTGTTTTTCAAGCTACCAGGGCTGAGCTTTAACTGTAGTTGGCCATGTGGGATCCATCTCCCTTAACCACTATGCCACAGAACCAGTTCTAGGCAGGTCAGTTTGACTAGTGAGGTGGCGAGTCAGAGGGAGAAAGGGACAAGTTGAGAATTAGCTGTGGTTATCTAGGAAGGGAGAGCACTGACCCTTCCTGAGGTGGAAGAGACACAACAGAGAAGGCAGCCCTGGTGTGGGGGGAGGCAGGAGAGCAGCAGCAGTTGTGGTAACCAGGGGCACAGAGCAAGAGAGGCTTGAGGAGAAGCCCCTGAGGTGCTGACAGGTGGAAGGTGTATCTCAAGAAGGCCACGGACTACCTGCCACACCTGCCACAGGGACTGGTGGTAACTGGCCCCACGAGACATGCCTTGTACAGCACCCACTGTCATGGAACAGTTCCAGAGATCATGAGAGGTAGGTCCTCTGGGTGACCGAACTGCACAGAAGAGGACACAGAGGCTGAGGAGCTTGTCCATATGCTCACAGCTGGCCAGTAATGGAGCTAGAACTTACAGCCAGCTCCATGCAGTGCCAGAGCCTTGAGTCCAGGGGCTGAGTGGCCACTAGGGTCTTTGCAGAGGTGCTACACAGATTTGGCAAAAGTAGAGCCAAGAGGAGGGTGGGGCCTGGGGTAGGTAGGTAGAGAGGGAAATAGGCTACTCTGCTCAGGATCTGGTTCCTAGCTTGTCCCAGAGCTACCTCAGGGCACCAGCCCCTCAAGAGGCTTGGACGTAGTCCTACCCTGAGTGAGTCAGACACCAGTGGTCCTAGGCCTGACTCTGCTGTAGGTTCCAACAGGACCACCATCTTTCCTCCCCCAGGAAATCGTCCACAAAGGGCACGTGGTCACAGAGGAGACCTTCAGTTTCCTGCTGATGGGCTGTATCCAGGACAAGGAGACAGGCTTCCGATGTGCCCTTCAGGTCTGTCCCTCCTGCCCTGCTTGCCCCACACACCTCCCAGCGCTATAGAATTAGGGTTTTGTTTGCATTTCATGGGTACCTGCTACTTTCCTGTGCTGGTCATGTTTTATACTTATGATCTTTTGGCCTTCCCAGCAACCATTGTGGCTGGCAGGGAGAGGAGACCTGCAGAGGTGCTAAGGCTGCCTCTTAAGTATGGGCATAGTCATCCACTCCTCTCCCACGTCCTCAGGCAGCCTTCTGTGGAGAGAGCACAGACCCACTAAACTCATAGTCCCTGAATGCCTGCAGCATGCTCACCTGCAGTATTTGTTCAATCCACCCTGCAGCCCTGTCCCCTAAACTCAGCATCTCTGCTGGTGCCGCTCAAGATTCTCACAGATGTCAAAGTTGAACACACTGCTCTAATCCCACCTTAGACCCCCAGAAATAATCCCTCTTATCAGGTGGGGAGTTAGTGTTAGCATTGGTACCACATACGCTTTCATGAAGCTTCTCAGAGGTAATAAGACCTGAGCCCTCCAGCGCTGAGTGTGGCCCACAGACCAACAGCATCCACCTGTCCTGGGACCTGACCAGAAATGTAGGATCCCACCCAGACCTCGTGGGTCCAAATCTACATTTCAGCAAGATCCTAGGATGGTTTGCACAGTTTGAGTCTCGTAATCTGGGCAGCCCTGGACCAAGTACCTACCTGCCTACAGACTCCCTGGAGGTAGTCACCACTGGCCTGCTATCCTCTGGCCTTCAGCAAGCTTTTTAATGGTGAAAACCATTCACGATCTAGTTCCCCCTACTTGGCTAGATCTGTCCTAACTAGAAATAACATATGCTAACAGTCCAGTTACTGCTGTGTATTTGCTAAACTGCTTGAGCTGGGCACCATTAGCCCCATTTTACAGGCAAGGGAATCTAGGCTCACAGAGGTTAAGTAAGCTGCCTAAGGTCCCACAGCCACCAAGTGGCACGGCTGGGACTTGAAGTCCCCATGACTCTAGAGCTGTAAATCCCTGCTACCACACTCTGCTTCCAGGGGACAGAGTTTATGTCCCTGCCAAACCTCCATTCTGTCAGCCATTCCTTGGGGGTATGGCTGCTGAGACCCTTGCCCTTAAGCCACTGCCCACAAAGTTTGCCCATTGTGAGCTTAACCCCTCCACCCTTGTCCCATCTGCATGCTCATGTCTGGTGAGGGCAGACATCGGGTACGTGCTTCTGGTTCCATATTTAGTATGGATTCTGTTGAGCCTGGGTGACATTTAAGAAATGGCACAGTTGGGAACCAGCAGTTAGCGTAATGGCTATGTCGCTGGACTCCCACGTAGTCGACCGCGGTTCGTGTCCTGGACCCGGTGGCTTAAAACTCACGCCGGGCGCGTGTGCGTGCGTGCCCAAGATCCCGAGAGGAGAATGGAGGAGAAGAGATTGCGGCGTGACCATCCCCTCTGGGGGGTGATTTCTCACTTTCTGTCTCTATGTCTCTCTCTCTCTGCCTGGCGAGCGCACGCGCCCTATAGCGAAAAACCTCTCAAAAAACAAAAACAAACAAACAAAAAAAAAAACCAAACAAACAAAAAAAACAAGAAATGGCACAGTCATAGTGTCAGGACTGCATTTGTTGATTGCACACTGAATGTACCAGACATGTGCTGCGGAAATGAGAACAATCTCAGCTCATGAGGAAACAGGCTGTGAGGAAACAGAGACTCCGGAATCCATAGCTCATGATGGGAGAGCAGAGCATTGGCTGCAGCTTGCCTTTCTCCACCACCATGCTCTGCTGGCTCCAAGTCTCTCTCCACTCAACCCTGTACCACTCCATGCCAACTCTCAAGGAAGTCCAAGTGGCTAAGCCTCAGACCCCAGAGATATTGCTGAACCCCAGCCTTCAAGGTCTGTCTAGACTCTCCCAGAACTTAGCCTCTCTGGCTGTCACTTCCTTAGGGGAACACACAGAGAAGGTGGGCACAGACCCCCAGTTCAGTGGTCCTGGGAGGGTAGAGGGATAAGACTGTTGGAACAATTCTGGCATGAACTGGAGAAAGGATGGGAGGCCTCCCCCAAATCCTGAACATTCTTAGTTGCCCAAGCCTGGAGTTGGTAGGTTCCTTTCCCCGCGTCTTTCCGTACCTTTTGCATTTACTGACCTGCCTGCCAACCTCCAGTGCCCTCCTTTACTGAAGGCTCTTCTGAGGTGGGAGCATGAAGCTGATGCTTGTCTGTCCCTGAGCAGGTGTGGAGGCTGATGCTGAATTTGGGGCTCAAGCCAAGCCAGCACGGCTACAACCTACTATTGGTTGCAGCTCGGGACTGTGGCCTGGGGAACCCAGAGTTGGCTTCAGAGCTGCTTCTGGGGCCCAAGGAGGAGACAGTCCTGCTTCAGCCCCCAGCAGGCAAACGACGGCAGCAGTGGACAAGGAAGAACAGTCAGGCTGGGGCAAGCGATGGCGTGTTAGTCAAGCTACATGTGGAATCCCTGGAGAGGAAGCTGTTTCTGGAACCTTCTCAGCCACTGGAGGATCCTCCAGAGCCTCGGGAGGTCAAAGTGCCTAGCAGGGCCCAGCCTGAAGTAGAAAGCACTGCAAAGCCTGACCACACCACAGTCCTTACCCCTGTAGTCAAGGAGCCACCTTCCTTGGAGCTACAGGCCAACCTCCTGACGCTTGGGGCCATCTCACCAGCTGTGGTCTCTTTTGGGATGGTGACCACACCAGCAGACCGGCTGGCCTTGATGGGAGGCCTGGAAGGCTTCCTGGGCAAGATGGCAGAGCATGGGCTGCAGCCAAACATCAGAACCCTTACATTGCTGGCTGAGGTGGTGGAGCCTGGGAGCTCTGCGGAGGCTTCACTGCTAGCCACCCTGGATACGCACCAGGTGGAGGCTGATGTGACATTCTTCAACACATTGGTGAGGAAGAAGAGCAAGCTGGGAGACCTAGAGGGTGCAAAGGTAAGGGGCTTGGAGATAGGCATTGGGCTCTCACTTGGAACCCTCCTCCCCCTTCCCTCTTCTGACCTCTCTGCACTGTGGAGTCTGGCCCACATGCCTGGTTTGTCATAGGCCCGCCACTGGCAGCAGACATGTCTGTAATTCCTGTTCTGGGCCTGTCAGCCTTTCCTTGGGGGATGTGGTACTGAGACCCTTGCCCTCAAGCCTTGAGTGAAGTTCTGGGAATTGAACAGTGAACTAGCCAGACCTTCCTCATGGAGGTCACAGATGAAGGAGAAGGCAGAAACCCTGGTAAGGGTATAGGTGCTATAGGGAATGTGGCTGAGGTGTCACTAAGCTGAGACTGAGAATTTGCCCAAGGAGGAGCCTCTCAGGGTCCCCCTATGGTACTAAGTGTTCTCACTTTTACATGCCCCTGGCATTGTACATCCTCTTTGCTAGATGCTCTTCTGAGAGCTTCACATCAGTTAGTTTCTTTACCTTAGACACACCAGGAGGCATGTGGTATGTAGCTTCCCCCATGTCACAGGAGGGGATGTTGGGCACTTACTGGATTTTTGTCTGTTCATACAACAGAATTTTATGTGGTACCTTTTTTTTTTTTTTTTTGCCAGAAACACTGCCCTGGGCATGTGTGGGTTAAAAGTGAGAGACTTACCTTCAGGGCCCTGACCTGCCTTCAGGGACACTGTATAGAGCACACCTCCCTCTGGACACACTAAATATGGAGGGGCCCTTCTCGGGGACTCTCTGTGACATGGCCAGGCTGTGAGGGCAGCTCCCTCAGCCAGCACATCACTGGAATCAGCTTTTTGGCCTGCTCTGAACTGAGAGATTAGAAGGTCCCTGGCTCTTGAAGGACCAAGTGTAGGGTTGGCCAGCAGAGGCGCATGTAGCAGTAAGGGGGGGGGGGGGGGTAGGGTTATGAAGGGCATTCACAGGAAAGGTGGGCAGGGTGTTGCAGACAAGTAGGAGTCAGGGTACATATACACAGAGGTTGAGTTCTGGGGAGCTGGGTCCTGGGAGGTAGGCTGGAGAGGAAGTGCTGCCTTGAATGCCAGGCTGAGGCTAGTGGCACAGTATAGGCAACAGAGGGAGCAGCGAGGCCTCTCAACAGGGCTTTGACCCTTGCTCTTGCTGGGGCTGGTGGTCTTTGGGTTACAGTGATGCCATATCTGTTTCCACAGGCGCTGCTCCCAGTCCTGGCAAAGAGGGGAATCGTCCCCAACATGCAGACCTTCTGCAACCTGGCCATCGGCTGCCATAGGCCAGGGGATGGTCTGCAGCTTCTTTCAGATATGAAGGTGAGGAGATCCAGGCCTAGGCAAAGCACCCATGGTACTAAGGAGCACTCTGGGAGTGCTCAGGAAGAAAGGTGGGGGGCCCTGGTGAGCCGCTAGAGGGACAAATCTCAAGAGACCTTGAAGATGGCAGTAGGATGACATTGAGGAGTGAGGGTGGGCCTTGGCCCCAACACTCCAGAGGGATGCGGGATATGACCAGAGCGAAACGTATCAGAATTCTTTGGGAGCAGGACCAGCAGATAGTGTAGAGGTGATGTCATTGGACTCATGTAGTTGACTGTGGTTGGAGTTCTAGACCTGGCAACTTAAAACGCAAGCCAGGTGTGTGTGTGTGCATGCCCAAGATCTTGAGAAGAGAATGGAGGAGAAGGGATTGTGCATGGCTGTCCTCCCTGGGGGAGTGATTTTGCTTTCTTCTCTCTGTAGCTTTCTGGTAGGCACATACACCCTATAGCAAAAATCTCTCTCAAAAAAAAAGTTCTCATTTTTTTTTTAGATTTATTTAACTTTCTTTTTTAATTTGACAAGAGAGGGACAGATTGAGAGAAAGTGAGAAAGCAAGCCACCAGGTCCGAGACTTGAACCACGGTCAGCCATATAGGAGTCCCGTGCCCTTAACTACCATGCCACTTGCCGCCCCCTACTCCCCCCCCCCCCCCCCCCTGCAAAACAGGTTTCACAGCCTCTGAGGAATCCCAAAACACACCCATGGCCTCCACTGAAACTTTACTGAGTGACTTTATCTGACCACAGTAGGGGTCAGGTTTTCTGTGTCCTCTACACTCACTGTTCTCTGGCTATTTTCCTGGATGCTATTGGGCTCACCCAACCAACATTGGCTGCTTTTCTAAGCTGACTACCACTTTCTGGTGACAATGTTGTCACCAGTAAACCCACAGCCAAGAGTAAGGAGGTGGTGTCTCATGTGATATGAGCACAGCACAGGCTTCTTTCTCCTCAAGTTCTTCAGTGCTGAATGTGGGGTTAGGGTAGGCTAGACCCATAGAGCAAGGCATGCTTGCTTTTCTTTCAGAGAGAGTTGTTCAGCTCTTGTTAGATTCTGCCCCTCATTTGGGTCACTGGTGTTCAGAGCAGCTGACTAGCAGAGTAATTCCCAAGATGGACTTGCTGCTTGATCCCAACAACTGCTGTCACCTTGCTATGTCCATGATATTCCAGAAATCCCAGATGACTCCGAACATCTACATCTACAGTGCCCTTATCAATGCAGCCCTCAAGAGGCTGGACTATGCTTACCTCATTGACATTCTGAAGGACATGAGGCAGAACCGAGTCCCAGTGAATGAAGTGGTCATTCGCCAGCTGGAGTTTGCAGCCGAGTACCCACCCACCTTTGACCGGGTATGTGCACCAGCTCTGAAAGCTCATTCTCTTAACCGTCACCACCCCACTCCCATGCTGATTTGGCTTTTGAGGATTAGCATTCCCTTGCTTAAAACCGTCCAGTGACTTCCCTTAGGAGAATCCCAAAGTTCTTAAACCACAGCCTGCAAGTCTTGTCCACTTCTTACCTCAACTCGCTTCTCACCTCAGAAGATACTTACCATTCCTCCCTTGGGAATTCTGTTATTCCTACCAGCTTCTTTGCTGATAGAGGGCATATGCATTTCCTCGCATTTCACATGACTGGCTTCTTTTTTTTTGGAGAGGTTTTTGCTATAGAGTGTGTGCACTCGCCAGAAAGACAGAGACAGATAGAAAGACAGAAAGCAAGAAATCGCCCCCAGGGGGGTTGGCCATGCCATAATCCCTTCTCCATTCTCCTCTTGGGATCTTGGGCATGCACACACATGCGCCTGGTGTGAGTTTAAACCACTGGGTCTGGGACTCGAACCGTGATCGACAGCATGGAAGTCTAGTGACATAGCCACTATGCCAACTGCTAGTTTACATGACTGGCTTCTTCTATAGGTTGTTTAAATGGCTTACACTCAGAAACGCCCTGTGGCTGCCTCCCCCAACCAGTCTGAAAGTCTCCCCTCCCCACTATCTACAGCCCTATTTTTCTGTACCATGTTTTACAATCTAGAATGTGTTCACCTGTGAGTCTCACCTCTGTTATATCATAGCTTCTACAGGTGGAGACCCTATCTATAATACTTTGCTCTTCTGGGCCCTGGTTTCACATGCTGCCCAAAGCTTAGTCTGTAATGTGGTTTGTTCTGTGAATGAGTAGTGGACAGAGAGTTGGAGTTCATTTTGTGATGGCCATTCTTTTCCTGCTGTTCTAAGGACATCAGGCTGTACTCTTTGGCTTTCGGGTCTATTGAATCAAACCCTGTCCACCTCCAGAGCAACTGAGGCTTGGGAGAGCACCGCCTAAGTGGAAAGGGAGGCAGTTGGCAGGGACATGCAGAGCCATGGATTTGAGTGTCTGTGCTGGTCTAACACTTTCATGCTACTTTGAAGGCTTAGTAGGAATGAGTAGGACAGCAGAGAAGAGCGTGTCAGGTTAGAGTGCAGCAATGTCTTAGTCCATTGTGTTGTGTTGCTATAACAGAGACTTGAGACTGGGTGATTCGTAAGGAAAAGAGGTTACTTTACTTAGCTCACAGTTGCTAGAAAGTCTCAAGTTCAAAGCCAGTATCTGGCCTTGGCGCTGCATCACAATGTGGCTGGCAGAGGCAGGAGGGAAAGTGGGCATGTGTTGTAGTAAATGCAAGCCTGTGGACAGCCAATTTGTATTTATATAAACTCACTCTTATAGGAACTAACCAGTGGGAACTCGCTCCCTCCCCAGAGACAGCATTAATTATTCATGAAGAATCTTTATGTCCCAAGTACATCTCACTAGGCCTCGCCACCTAACACTGTCCCATTAGATGTCAGGTTACAACCTAAGTTGCCCAAATCTCTCACTGGGCATCTTTGAACTGTTGGTTGTTAGTCTTTTCTCATTGTTTCCTCAGAATTCTTTTTTGTTTTTGCTATAGAGTGTTTGCCCTTGCCAGAAAGAGACAGAGAGAGAGAAAAAAAAAAGAGGGTTTGGGGCTGGTAGGTGGTGAGGTGGTTAAGGTGCTGGACTCCCACATGTCCAACTGTGGTTTGAGTCCTGGACCTGGCAGCTTGCTTTCTTACTTTCCCCTTCTTTTGCTCACTCTGTATCTTTGGTCAAATTAAAAAATAAATAATAACAAGCAATTTTTTTAGAAAAAGGAAGAAAGAGGGTTAAGTCAGACATCAACCCCTTATCCCATGGGATGGCCATACTGTGGTTCTATTTCCTCCATTCTCCTCTCAAGATTTTGGGCACACATGCCTGGCATGTTTTTCAAGCTATCAAGTTCAGATACAAACTGTGGTTGGCCACGTGGGATCCAGCTACTTTAATCACTATGCCACGGCCCAGAGTTCTTTTGTTTTACTTTTTATTAGGTACATGCTGCAAATATCTTCTAGTTAGTAGATTGTCTCATCACTCTATAGTGTAAGGTTCATGAAGGGTCTTATTAGGTTCAACTTAACAGAACTATCATAGGCCTAATGCTTATTGTATTCACATTACTCATTATTCCCTTATGATGGTGGGCTTGTTTATACAGTAGGTTCTGTATCCTCAGGCTCTGTACTTGGAACAACTGCAGATCAGATTTCCATCGTATCTGCAGAAACCATGGATCAGAAGGACTTACTCAAAGATTTGAGCTTCAGATTTTCATATCTGAGGGGAGCCCTGAAACCATTCTCCCTTGGATACTGGGATGATTGTCTGTGATTCTGTCAAGTTTTGCTTTATGTATTTTCAGACTGTATTAGGTACTGGCTCTATTAGGTACTTTCGAGTTTAGAATTGAATCAAATTTTTATCATTATGTGATAAACCTTTACTTGTATTAATTTGTTGTCTGTTTTCTTCTATATATTCCCTGACCAGCTTTCTTCTGCTATCTGTCTGGTACATCATTTCTCTTATTCCCACCTCTCCACTGAGGCCATCCGAGCAGTGCTAAGATGATGAGTCAGAGGGGAAATGGTGGCTGTGCCAAGGGAGAGGTGCTAAGCAGGTTGGAGAGGCAGAGTTGGTAGGACTTCACAATGTGAGCATCCATGGCTAGAGGAGCACAGAGGTATATATTTAGGAAGAGTGACATATTTAGGCACACGGGAATTGGAGCTGCCCCAAGGTGCAGCAACCCTACCTGGAAATGTTTTTTTTTTTTTATGGTTACCTGCTCCCGTATTGATCATTAGCAGCTTTTTCTGCCCTGTCTCTGTAGCTACCTAGAAGGCCGAGTAGGAAGGGCCACCTCCCCTGAGGCCTGAACCAAGCTGGTATGGTTTGGGATGAGGTGTAGGAAATGTGCCATGATTCTGATCAGCAGAGGACCTCTGACTCCTAACCCAATGCCTTTGCAATTACAGTACAAAGAGAAGAACACTTATTTGGAGAAGATCGATGGTTTCCGAGCTTATTACAAGCAGTGGCTGAAAGTGATGCCAGCAGAGGAAACTCCCCACCCCTGGGAAAAGTTCCGGACCAAGCCCAAAGGAAAACAAGATACCGTCACAGAGGCTAATTTGGATGGAGACCTGGGGAGCAGGTGAAAAAGTGGAACAAAGCACCCAGCGAGAGCCTGAGTCCCTTCCATATTAACTAGTGAATGTGCTGGTGTCAGCTCATGCAAGAGGGAAAGGCCAGGCCCAGAGGAAGAGCTGCAGTATTTTCTAGGCATTGGTATGAGGACAAATGCTGGGCCTAGGGCACCTTTACACATCATCCTGGGTCATCCTTGCCAGAGAGGTGTCATCCCCATTGCCAGTGAGGAAAGACACTTGCTCATGGTCACAAGGCACCTATAACGTGGAGCCAGGAGAGTCCCAAGGTGTTTGGTCTCGAGGGCTGGCACTCTCCCCTAGGGCCCAAACTGCTGCTTTGAAAGAACAATGCAAGCCTAAGAGTTTAAAGGTTTTATTTCTACAAATCACACCTGATGAACATCAAAGCTTTCACCTGTAGAGACCATGCTCCAACTCAGGTCTGGGCACTGCTCAGTGAGAACTGCTCCCAGGAAAAAAGGTGGCATGACAGGTAGGAACCTGCAAAGTCCAAAGTTCAAGGTGGAGAAGGGTCCGGGCCTGAGAGCCTCAGCCAGAGCAACCACGGCAGCCACAGTGTGTGCATTCGATGATGCGGCCCTGCAACAGAGGACAGCTCAGACACTGCACACACTTCTGCACACCCACATACAGCAATCTTTTGGCTGAGGAGGTTCCAATAGGACATTTCCTCCACAACACACCTCAGAAACCCTTCCTTGACAAGTGTGGACAAGAGAAATTAGGTCTCTCATGGAGGTGGAAACAGTTGCTGTCAACACTGAAGTTACAACTGTATGTGTGTTTCATTTCTGCAAATCCATCATATACACTGACTGAGTCCTAGTATTCCACTAAGTAAGCAGGACATTGCTGTAGTGAGCTGAGGGGGACCTGCTACTGCTTGAGGTGCTCATTGCCAGGGATATCTGGCAAGGAGTGAGCATAGGGAGAGAAAGGCATACACTTGAGTTTCAATGGCCAGAAGTACAGTTTTGTGCCCAATGCCCGGTGTGGCCTGATATCTGGCTGGGAGCCTACCTAGGAAACAGTTCCAGAACAGTGGTTTGTATTTATTTTATCTTCTCATACTTTCTATTTCTGATGAGTAAGACCTTGGTCTAAACAAACAAGATCCTCTGATGAAATCCAGCTAATTCTAAAGCAGTTTCTTTGTGGTCACAGGGCTGAGGCCCCAAAGCCAGACACCCCCATGGATTCTTGGGATTCTAAGGAAGGGAGCTTCTACCATTCTGCCACCCCTCCTTGCCTCCACCCAAAAATCAACTTATCTCCAAGAGGCAGCCCTCACACACTCTACTGCTCAGTACATCCATCTTTGCACTTCTAGATGGTACAGGGAGAGACACTGCCTACTCAATTAAAAATGAACACTCAGACAAAGCTCTGTAAGTTGTACCTCTCTGAAACGTGAAGGGAGCAGAGTCATGAAGCACCTGTGTGAAGTGAGGAAAAAGCCCTTAAGCTAGGAGATGGGCCATCTGGTCTGATCTCCCGGCTGCGACAAGGACTGCACTAAATGGCCACTCGTGGGCAACATGCCAGAAATGTTTTTCCATCTCATTCTGCAGCTCCATTTCAGAGGAGCTTGAACCCTGAGCTCAGCTACTGCAGATCACAGATGCCCAGCCAGTTTTGGAATAGAAAGTTCTGACAGAAATGCAGTGATGGTAACATAGGAGTGCCATCACGAGAACAGAGGGACAGGGTTAGGAACCTCCTGCTGACTTGCCACCCTTTTAATCAGCATCCCCCTGCTCTAGGGTGGGTATCTTCACTGCCATGTCCTAAGTGAGAAGTTCAGCAATTCACGTGAAGATGGGGTTGAGACTAGCACCTAAACCTATCAAACGCCACTGATTACAGTCAAACTCTACCTAGGACAGGTTTCTGAACAGAAGGGCTAACTCCTAGGAGGGATGGCTGGTAGAATGTTCAGCCATAAAACCAAATCCCTCCCTTCCAGGTCCTATAAAATCCCTTGGGAGTGACTAGGACAGAATTTTAAACTGAGAATAACACCAAACTCAATTGTTAGGACATTACCACTTCCAGCTTGCTTTTGGGAACCCGGCAAATGCAGTTTGTTCCAAAATTGGTGTCCCGTGTTTGAATGCACCGCAGGCAGCACAGGTTTTCATAGCCTTGCTTTTTCCATTTTGCAATCAGGTTTTTGTCTGCATAGCCTTCTTTGATACAGTATTCATATAATTCTTTCAAAAAAGATGGAGAAGGGGCAGACATCAGACGACAGTGTAACTAACTTTCTCTATCCTGTGGTATCATCACTAGGGGCTAGCCAGTGGCATGGCCGACTTCACAGTTCAAGTCCTGGACCCATGCAGGGTGGGTGGGTGGGTGTGTGTGTCCCCAAAATCCCAAGAGAGTGGAGAAGAAGGAACTGCGATATGGCCATCCCACCTGGGGGGTGATTTCTCACTTTGTCTCCGCCGGGAAATATGCATGCCCTATGGCAAAAATCTTTAAAAAGAAAAAAAGGGGAGACCAGCAAGTGGTATAGTGGTTAAGGCGCTGGACTCCCACATGGCCAACTGCAGTTTAAGTCCCAGACCTGGTAGCCTGAAAATCACACTGGGTGCATGTGTACGCATGCCCAAAATCCCAAGAGGAAAATGGAGAAGGGACTGCAGCATGGCCATACTCCTTGGGGGGTGATTTCTCACGTTCCCTCTCTCTGCTTCTGTCTCTCCCATGAGTGCAATGTGACCTATGGCAACAATAATAACAACTTTACTAACACTGACCCCTCCCTATTTCATAGTGGTAAGAAAAATCATGATGCTTGCTGAAGTTGCAATAAGGACCATTACTTAAATAACTCTGAAAGCTACTCAGGTTCAAAGAGCCAGGAAACAATCTGGCCAGTTACCTCTGCTTATCGCTTTCCGCTTGTAAAAGAGGTCAAAGATATAACGGGTTTTCTGGTGATGGATCCTGAAAATGGGCCACAGAGATTCCACTTTCCTCTTTCCCTCATGAGGTTCTGTTTCAGCTGTGGAAAAAAAGTGTATTTGCATTTTAGTTTGTACAAGATGGTAGTTTCTTTCATTTTTTAGTAACTAAGAAAATGAATAAATTCCACTAGGATGGCTATAATCAAATGATGGATGTGGAGGAGTTGGAACTCTCATACAGTGCTAATGAGAATGTAAAATGGTGCAGCTCCTGTGGAAAACAATTTGGTGGTTCCTCAAGAAGTTAAGGACGTAGTTACTCTATGACCCAGTCGCAGTTCCACTCCTAGGTGCATACCAAAGAGAAGTGAAGACAATGTACACACACAAACTTGTACATGAACGGTCTGAGAACCCCTAAAGTGGAAACAACCCAAATGTCCATTGGTGGATGAATGGACAAAAGAAATGTAGCCTAAAAAATATTCTACACAATGGAACGTTATTCAGCCATGTAAATGACTGAAGTACTGATACATGCTACATCATGGATAAATCCTGAAATGTGGTAAAATTGACTATAGTGATGGTTGACTAATTCTGAATATACTAAAAATTTCTTACCTGGAAACTGTAAAGAGTAAACTTTTCAGACTGATTTATGTATAAATAAAACTGTTATGGGGGCTAGCAGGTGGCGTGGAGGTTAAGGGCAATGGACTCCCACATGGCAGACCATGGTTGGAGTCCCAGACCTGGTGGCTTGCTTTCTCACTTTCTCTTACTCTCTCTGGTGAAATCAAAATAAATAAATAAACAGATACATTTAAATAATTCTTAAAAAGAAAAAAATCTGTTATGTTAAAAAAAAAAAAATAGAGACCAGCAGATGGTGTAATGGTTATGTTGCTGGACTCCCACATGGCTGTCTGTGGTTCAAGTCCTCGAATTGGCAGCTTCCAACTCACGCCAGGTGCGTGTGTGCCCAAAATCCTGAGAGAAGATTGGAGGAGAAGGGTCTGCAGCATGGCTATCCCCCCTGGGGAGTGACTTCGTGCTTTCTGTCTTTA
The DNA here is from genome assembly GCA_026018925.1 of Tupaia tana. Lineage (NCBI taxonomy): Eukaryota > Metazoa > Chordata > Mammalia > Scandentia > Tupaiidae > Tupaia > Tupaia tana. The sequence goes on along the minus strand of JAKSZU010000016.1, from coordinate 49,133,229 downwards.
TCTCTCTGGTGAGTGCACGTGCCCTACAGCAAAAATCTCTCTTTAAAGAAGGTGGGGGGGACTAACGGGGTGTGGTGATTAAGTGGACTTTCACATGGCCGACCATGGTTCAAGTACCAGACCTAGTGGCTTGAAACTCACACTATTTGCATGTGCATGCCCAAAATCCTGAGAATAGAGTAGAAAAGTGTCCCGACCCTGTTCGGGCACCACATGTCCCCGACCCGGGGGGGGGGGACACACACACACACAGTCGAACAGGTTTCATGAGGGAAGGAGTGAGAGCCAGAACAAGCGGCGCAATGTCTCCCTGGTCTGGCTATTGTGGGCCAGGCACCGTGGTTATATACATGCTGGTGGGCCGTGATTGGTTGAATGAAGGATCGTAAAAGGTGCGTTATGATTGGTTGTAAATGGTGGGCCGTGATTGGTTGTAAACGGTGGGTTATGATTGGTTGCTTTTGGACCAATCATGAGGTGCCGGATATGCAAATCTGAGGGATTCTAGTGGCCAATCAGAGCAAGGTTTCGAAGGTCAGGTTTTTTGAGGGAACCAATCATGGCAATTGTTTTGCTCTCTGAGAAACCTTGGTGGACTGCTGGTGCGCAGCCTCCCACAGAAAAGGGATTGTAATGTGGCCATCCTCTAATGTTCAATCTTACTTTCCAGCACTCATGGTATTCTTATCAGTTAATAAACAAACAGAATATATAGATGTTATGATATTCACCTCTTCTCATTATATAATATTTGCATTTGTGCTTGGCCCCTGGCAGTATCTAAACCTGTGACCCTTGGATCCAGCCCAACCAAAGAGGAATTCCCCCATACTCACCTTCTCTCATCTTTTGATCTAATTCATCCAGTGTTGGCTCAATCAACTCCCAGCCATCTGGGGGAGCTTTCCGGCTTCTTTTGACTTTAGGCATTTTTCTCCCCCCACAAGATAATTTGCAAAAATCTGAGGAAAAAAATTAAATGTATTTATTTGTGAATCTTAGATCCCAAAAGGCATTCACTAGTCACTATTTTGGTACATGTTTACTTCCTTGAAACAGCATTGGATGAGAGATATTGCAAAAGAGTTCAGCATCCATACTGGATGCTGAACTCTTTAGGTTCAAATCCTGGTTCTGCTACTTACTCATTGTGATCTTTAAAAATCTGCTCAACCTCCTTAAATCTGTTTCTTCATCTATAAGATGAGGATAGTAGAACCTATCTTAGGGAGTCATTGTGAAGACTTAATTATAATTGTGTATAATTTGGCCACAGTATAATATGTGCTTTACAGACATATGCTATTATTTTTTATATCAACTATAAACCTGGCCCTGTCCTGGAACATAAAACAAAGAATTAAGACAAAGCTTCTGCCCCTTAGGAAGTGACATTTTATCAAGGAGACAGACAAGACAAAAAACTATTATGATATACTGTAAGGAAAGTCACAACTGGGGAGCCAAGAGGATATGTTTAACAGGGAGAAGGCTGTAAAATCCAAGTACCTTAGCTCTGCTTTCCAACAGTCTAATGGATCTCTAGTCTCTGCAGTTACAGGCTTGGATTCTTATTCAGCTCTACCAATTATTCTGGGACTTTAGGTTGATCACACTCTCTCTTTGATCCTTGGCCTCATCTGTAAAAATGAGGGCAGTGAGTTAGGTGACTGCCCAAGTTCCTTTTAGACCTAATGAACAAGTAACATAAAGACAAGTCGGGTAAAGCCTATACCATAGACCAATCCACATCTAAAAAGCAAAGCATTTTTCAAACCACGCAGCATTTCCTATATGGCAAACATAATTCAAGTTCATTATCTTCTACCTTTAGGCATAGAAGACTCATCTTTCCCAAACTCATTGAAAAGTCCTTCCCTTTTGTAAGTGCATGATGTTTTACAAAGTGCCCCTCCCCACGCCGCCTACACTGTCTCCTCTCTTGAACTCTCTAACCACTCTACAGATGAAGAATCAAAATCCAGGAGGTAACAGTCAGGACTGCATAGCTACGAAGTGGCACAGTCTAACCCTTGGGGCTCCTGACTCCATAATCAGTAGTCTGGTCTCCGCTGAAGCTAGAGATGGATGGATTCTGGTACCTTTCCCCAGGCGCACTCATAATAAGAGAAGAGCATTCATGGTCTTATGAGCCACTGGGGAAGGTAAAGATGGGAGGTAACAGCTCAAGAAGAGGTGGCCGGCATTAAAAAAAAAAAAAAAAAATTTGGGGCTCTTCGGGAAGGAATATGTTCAGCTGGAATTGTAGAGAAGGCTCATAAAGAGAATGGCCAGGCTTAGAAAAGCAAGCAATATTTACACACGAAACGTTCCCAGGACAGAAAATGGCATGAAAAGAAGCCTACAAACAAAATCTACCATCCCCTAGGCAGGACGAACAAAACGCCGCCCCCTCTCGGGAAGTCATTCCGGCCTCTCATTTCTGAAGCCCGATCCCATCCCAGTGTAACCGTTCAAAGAGCTCTCCCGGCAGTGCAAACCTCCAGTCATTGGCCTCAGGAGTTGCCAAGGTACTCGAGAACAGAGGAAAAACACTCACCTGAAGACCCCTACCCGGAGTAGCCTGCTACACTATTGACGGCTTCCGCTCAGGCGTTCTCTTCAGGATGTGGTCCTCGTAGAGCCCCGCCCCGTTCACAGAGAGATTGCGTCATCTTAGGTGTCCGAAGCTCGGCCTGTATAGAATTCCAGAGCCTCTTGCCCTTTCTCTTCACTTCCCGGGGGGATGGATGGCAGACCCACGCGTTTCTCTAAGCGAGAAGACGGGACCCTGTTGCTCAGCAGCGTGCAGCCGAGCCTGGACTCAGGCGGCGTGCGGGACAGCCCAGCTTCGTGCGACGGCCTCTCTGAGGTCCCGGTCCTCGAGGCGACGGCGGCGGCGGCCCGCGGAGTGGACTGGGCCGGGCGGAAGAAGTCGAGCCTAAGATATTTCCGGTTCCGGTGTCAGTTCTAGGCGCCGCCGCCGCAGCCGCCGGAGCCGCGATGCCTAAAGGAGGTGAGAGGTGGGCGCGCGTGGTTCGACGGCCTCGAGGGGCAGCCCTGCTCCTGTTCCCGCTGTCCTCTCAGCCCGCAGGCGTCTCGGAGAGCGGCGCAGGTGGAGGCTGGCTGCACCGGCTGAAAACCAGGCCTGGGCCTCGACGCCCAATTGTCCGGAGGGGGAAACTGAGGACCGTGGTGGCCTAGAGCCACACCCTTCGGCATTTGAGGAGATTGAAAGGCTCTGGGTCCTCGCCGGCGCGGAAAACCAGATTTGGTGCTGGCTTCTGCAGGCCTGGCGGGATGTGGGGGGGGAAGTCTGGACTGTTCGACTTCTAGGCTGGCTCGGGACTGAGTCACCGCGTCCCGCGTTTGTGCCGGGCCCGCCTGCCTAGCGCGTAAAACGTGGGCCTTCTCTGGCTGCGGCCCAGCCAGGCCTGCCTAATTAAAGACTACACATGATGCTTTTGATCCTGGCAGACCTGGCTTTGATTGTTTGGTAGCGGCTTGGTTCTTTGAGTGAGTTGCTTAACCTTGTGTCTGTCTTCTGATTTGCCAGTGAGAGGATAATGATTGTACCTACCTCACAGTACTAATGCAAAACGTAAAGTAGGTAGTCCACGTGGAGTGCCCAGTACAGTACCAGACGGTGGTTAAGTCCCCCAGACGGTGGTTAAGTCCCAGTAAGCATGAACTCTTACTATTTGTAAGGCTTTGCCAGCTCTTAGGAAGGGCCGTGACTTTCCAGTATGGCATAGCTCATCTCTATACTTTTCCCACTTTAAAATGGGTAGTCCCCGGTTTGAATCCCAGTTCTGTCACTGTCTTAATTTTGTGGCCTTGAACAAGTTATTTAACATATTAAGGCCTGTTTTCTTCATTTGAGATACCTGGCTAGTTGGAAATAGGGATTATAAAATGGTACTCACAGAGTTTCTAGCTAGCTCTATGCACAGAACAGATGTTCACTTGATATTGCTAACTAGTGTTACATTTGTTAATGCACTTAGCCCACAGGAACATCTGCTTGGATCTTGTTCAGCCCAAATCACTCCCTGATTCTACTTACAGAGAACTGGGCTTTACAGAGATAAATCTTTTAAACTATCCCTTTGCTCATTTTTTCTGTGGCTAGAAGAGCCATGTCTTGTTTCCTAGTCTCCTCATCTATAAAAGGGCTAGTGCTGAATGAGCCTTGGTTCTAGCGTTCTACCTCCAGAATGTGTCTTACTGCATATTTTGGGCCAGGGTTGGTGGTTTCAGTTACAAAATCTTAAATATGAGTTCCTGGTAAATGACTTGGTCTTTTGGCTTATGAGAAGCTTTGCAGGCAGGCTCAGACTTTGCACTTGGAGTAAGAAACATGACTGGCAAGGTTTACATTGCTTTACTTAAGTTAATTATTTTGAAAATTGCAAGAAAACATGAAGGTGTTAAAAGTATAAAATTTTCCAAGAGCAAAGGACTGGCTTTTCTGTCCATTATCCTAACTGTGAAGCATTTAAAAAGTCTTGGGAGACCCTCTGATAAGAATTCCTGTAGACCAAGACAAGGTTAGTATTTCACAGCTGACTGTATAGGATTTGAGCCTATAGTAACCAATTTTGAGCTGTTACTATTGTCTGGAATATTAAGAGGCTAAGAAAGGGTGTTGGTTTTTCAATGGCAAGCTTGATCTGTCACCGAAGGTCTTTCATGAGCATAGACTTAGACACCCCTGGGAACCCAAGTAATCATTAAAAATGGGTGGTGTCTTTAGCAGGCCAATTGTGACTCTGTAGCTGCTGTCTAGGAAATCAGGAGAGGCCAGTATCTGTGCTGTGGTCTCTGGAGTCCAGAGTAGCTCTGATTGTCTAATTATGAGATTCTCTGTTCACAGTCAGAGATTCTGGAAACCAATTAGGCCTCAACTTCCAAGAGAGGTCTTGTGTGAGGGTCAAAGCCGTAGCCACTCTTACACCTTCCAGGACCAGCAGAGAGGATGGCTTTAGCAGGGTCAATCAAGTATCCTGACCTAAGAGAGTTACAATAAAAAACTGGGTTTGGCAGGTGGTATAGTGGTTGGGGCGCTGGACTCCCACATGGCCAACCACAGTTCAAGTCCTAGACTTGGTGGATTGCTTTATCTCTCTCTGTTGCTTTGTGGTCAAATTGAAAAAATAATAATACTGGATAAATAAAAAAATAAAATAATTCTTAAAAAAAAAACTGATGCTCTTAGATGAACTTTAATTGCTAGCTACTTTTTTTTTTTTTTTTTTTTTTTGAGAGAGAGAGATTTTTGCTATAAGGTGCATGTGCTTGCCAGGGAGAGAGGGAGACCGAAAGCGTGAAATCACCCCCCCACCCCCCAGGGTGATGGCCATGCCGCAATTCCTTATTGTTCTCCTCTTAGAATTTTGGGCATGCACGCACATGCACTTGGCGTGAGTTTTAAGCCACCAGGTTTGGGACTTGAACTGTGGTCAGTTATGTGCAAGTCCAGCAATGTAACTGTTATTCCACCTGCTGGTCCAGCTAGCAACGGTTTTAACTCTTAGGCTTTGGTCCGGTTAATTTTCAGCTTTAGCTTTATTTGCCAGTCATGTTTCTTACTCCAAGCACAGAATGTTAAGTCCATTTGTCTATGTAACAGGACCAGCAAAGACTCTAGCACCTACTCTAGGTAGGTTTGTTCTGAGGGTCAAATGAACATATGGCTGCTGCAGAGCATTGCAAGTAAAAGGACCTTTAGTGATAGCGGGGCACGGTGTTACGTGTTTTCATTTTTGCATCTGAGTCATCCATATTTGGATTCTAAGGGATCAGGGCTTTTAGGCAGTCATTCTGTGTGGTACACCATCCCCCAGAGTCTCAGGTCTTATTCTTGGGAGCCTGCATCCAGCACACAGTTTGGTGATGCAGCAGATGGCCACTTGTTTCTTGTGTCCCTTTGAACATATGGGGTGAGGATATGTAGATTTGGGGGTACTTGGTAAAGGTTAGATGAGGTCTCTGTAGTCTCTGATGAGAGCACCCCAAGCAGGACACTACTCTTTTGGGGGTCACTGCAGTCAAGGCAGCTGTTTCCCTCTCACTTTCCTAAACTGCCGATCCTTGTGCAGGGAGAAAGGGAGGCCACAAAGGCCGGGCAAGGCAGTACACAAGCCCTGAGGAGATCGACGCACAGCTTCAGGCCGAGAAGCAGAAGGCCAGGGTGAGTACATGCCTGTCCATGCTACTCTGGGGGCCCTGGGTGGTGCCCTGGCTCCTAGAGAGGACAGGCAAAGACTACTCAATTCTCAGGAAGAAGCCAGCATGGATGATTGAAAAGGGCAGCATGTCTGAGTCCCCAAACAATCAGTGACAGTTGGAAGGGAGTTATCCTCTAACTAGATCAATTTGAAAGAACTTTGTTTACTTACAGCAGCTGCTTTAATAGGTCTCTGTTCTTAGTCCTGTGTACCTGCCTTCCAGGGCTCATCACCAGGCTCTATCCAATCACAGCTCAAGCTCCCAGCACCTCTCACTTACCTGCTGCGGCCACACAGGAATATTTACCAGACAGCACATGTTGCCCTGCCTCCCCACACCCCCAATAGGCAAAGGGTTATTCATTCATCAAGACATCGCTAAATGTCACCTTTGCTGTAACTCTTACTGATGCTACCTACCCTTCCCCCTCCAGTTCAAGCTGACTTAGTAGTTACCTATTCTGTCCCCATGGTACTTTATCTAGTTCTCTGTTAAGAAATAAAATGTTTCTGGGACCAGCAGTTAGCATAATGGCTATGTCGCTGAATTCCCATATAGCTGATGGCAGCTCGAGTCCTGGACCCCGTGTCTTAAACTCACGCCAGGCGCGTGTGCGTGTGTGCCCAAGATTCCGAGAGGAGAATGGAGGAGAAGGGATGGCGGCGTGGCCATCTCCCCTGGGGGTGATTTCTCACTTTCTATCTCTCTGTCTCTCTCTGTCTTTCTGGTGAGCACACGTGCCCTATAGCAAAAACCTCTCCAAAAAAAAGAAAAGAAATAAAATGTTTCCATCATTGTTGATGCCTGCATCCCTTACCACCACAGTAGATTAATGCCTAGATTAAGGGCCCAAGGGAGCATAGTCAGGGTCAGACAAGTGCATAGCTGTGAAGTGTGTGCCCCAGAAACCCCAAGAAGAGACCACATGTGGTTGGCAGTCTGGGAGGAACTCATAGAGGGGCGAGCATCTGAACAGGACCTTAGAGTATGTGGGCAAGTGCTGAGAGGGGTGGGTACCCAGTTTTTGTAAGGGAACTTCGTGATGGGAGGGCAAGGAACATGGAAGGAAGCTTTGTGCCAAAGTTCTGTCTTAAGAAGCTGATGCAGCCCTGGTACGTGCATGGGTAGTTTGGGGTAGCTAGCCTTCCACTGAATGTGAGAGTGGGAAGTAGGAGGATACTTAGTCAGGAAAACCAGTACAATTTGGCAGCTGCATTCAGTATTGGAGGAGTAGAAAAGGACTGTGGTTTTCAGCCCCATGACTAAGTCCTTCTCATCCTGGGAGATGATGAACTTCTCACCTAGGCTTCCCAAGGTGGATAGGCAAGGAAGGGGGGCAGGGTGTTTCGTGGCTATATGAAGAGCTTGCTAGACTGGGAATGGCCTCTAGGCATGATACTGAGTAGATGGGCTGCCTGCCTCTGACCGAGATTCCTTACCTTGGGGCTCAGGTACAGAGTAAGACCTTGTCATACTTGGTCTCAGCCTTCCAGGAGCTTTTTCTCAAGGTCCACAGCCTGAGGGTGGTAGTGGGGGTCACAGTCTTGGGGGCTTGTTTTTCATTTTTGATTCTGCAGGTTGTCCGTTTCTGAAACAGGAAGAAGAGGAACAAGAAGAAGGTGGAGATGGGGCTGCAGGTGACCCCAAAAAGGAGAAGAAATCTCTAGACTCAGATGAGAGTGAGGATGAAGATGATGACTATCAGGTACTGAGTCTGATGGGGGTTTGGACTCATTCATTCAACAGTAGAATGAACATTTATTGAGTGACTCTTTCCATTCCCAATGGTAGATAGCAGACAAATCCTTTGCTCTTAAGGGTTCACATTCTAATGGGGAGATATAGAAATAAAGAAATAATATTATTTTTTTCCTTCTAATTGTGGGGGTGGGGAGGGAGAAAGCATCCCCTAATAGTACGTGGACACACCACAGTACTTTCTCTTCCATTTCTTCATTGTGTTGGGACCTTGGGCACGCACATGCATGTGCACAGAATATTTCTCAAGCCACTGGAGCCGGGATTCAAACTGCAGTTGGCCATGTGAGATCTGGTTCCCTTAACTACCAGGCTACAGTGCTGGCCCATAATACAATTTCAAGTAGTGATGTGTATTACATATAAAACAGACTATGGTTGAGGATATTTGAAGTAGTGTTGTGGTAATGAGACGACTTGTAAAATGAACATATGAAAATTGACATGAATAGTGGCTAACAATGAGATTAGCAAGTTCAAAGTAGGTCATGTAGTGGGAACAGGCTTTTCATACTCAAGGAAAAGGACTGGTGGGGCCATGACTTAATGGCTAAGGAGTAGAGCAGTTTGAGATAAAGGAGAGGTTGGCAGGGGCAGCTCTTCCGCATTTGTTGAAAGGGTTTGGATTTCATTGTGATGGGCAGTGGGCTAAGGCCTCGAAGTGGGAGAGAGAGATGGCCAGATTTGCTAGGTTATTGAGGGTGGAAGTAGGGATATAGTACATGTGTCCAGGTGAAATCTGAAAACTATAACTTGAGCCAGAGTGGCTGCATTGGTAGTGGAGAAGAGATACAGAATCAAGCCACATTTGGGGAGTGCTAAAGGAATAGGGAATCAGGGTATGCCTAGAATTGAGAGGAGCAGCAGGTAGGTTGAGAGGTGAATGTTGAGTTCTGTTTAGACTTGTTAAGTTCGCAACATCAGGCGTCTGAATAGAGGCATAAATACAGCCAGAATGGGGATAGGCCTCTGGAACTCTGTAGAGCAGTCAGGTAGATTCGTATTTGGAGGCTGTTGCCATGGTCACTTGAGAAAAGCTAGGATTGACAGGGTGTGCAACTTTGACCAACCTATGTCATTGAGAACTTGTGTCGTCATTTCTTCCTGAACTTCCCGAGGGGAGGTGAGAGGTGCAAGCTCCAGGTCCTTGGGTTAGCTCGCCAAATCCAGAGACTGATTCAGTGGCTTGTTCTCATTACATTTCCCATCTATGAGTTGAGATATGTAGAAATTGGAAATGGTCATCAGAGCACATATCCTTGGTCCACCCTCCCACTGGGAACCCTGCACGTGTTTGTCGTAGGATACATCGGGCAGGGGATTCTGTGGGAAACTGCTTTTGGAAGCTGAGCTTGAAGTTGGGGGAGTAGTGCTCTGTATTGGGACTTTTTGAGTTGGACCACAGCTCACATCTCATCTACTGTCTACATCTTGGCTAACCTTGGGCAAGTTATTTAACTCTGAACTGCCATTCTGTAACCTCTGAAGCTGGGATGATGGCCCCTGGTTGCTAGGGCTCAGCCTAAGTTGAACACTGGTAACACGTTCTCATTTTCCTTGCCTTCTCAGGCTTACGAAGATAGTCCTGAGTGCTGAGTGCAGCTTGGGACAAATAGCATGTGGGCTAGGGTGGAACAGGAGTTTGTCTCCATTCAGGTGTACTGTTGGAGATGGTGGGAGTGGCCTTAGGGACTCTTCAGGACCTAAACCTGTCCAACAGCAAGTTTCTTGCCCTCTCCTAGCAAAAACGCAAAGGTGTAGAAGGGCTCATCGACATCGAGAACCCCAACCGGGTGGCACAGACAACCAAAAAGGTCACACAACTAGATCTGGACGGGCCAAAGGAGCTTTCAAGAAGAGAACGGTAACTTCTGCTGGCCAGGCCTTGTGACCTGGGCACACGGTCCAGGTAGTGGGGAAGGGTCAGCTTGTGAGTTGCTGGGATGCTCAGCTTCTCAGTTCTGGCTTCTTGGGCTCTGAGGTCCCTAGTGGCTGGGTGGGAACCTAGCTATGTATATTTCTGTTTGATACCAGGGAATACAAAGCAGCAGTTTCAGTCCTGAGCTGGCACTTGAAGTAATGGCCCTGGGATACAGGGTTAATCTCCCATGCCTTTCCTGCAGAGCACTCCATCCGGGAAATTCTCTCATCCAGCCTGGTCTGCCCATTCCTGGTCTGCAGCCATCTGTAGTGCAATGGACATGGAGATTAGGACGGGGTTAAGGGCCTGTGCCAGCCAGAGGGCAGCCCAGCCCAACATAGGGAAGTTTCAGCTAGTTGCCCCAGGCCTCTGGGTCATGTGTGAAAGCAAATGCAGATGTCTTCATTGTAAGTTGTGTGAGGAATGAGATCAAGTTCCACACACAGTGCCTGGTACATAATCTATTTTTTTTTTTTTTTTTTTTTTGGAGAGGTTTTTGCTGTAGGGCGTGTGCACTCGCCAGAAAGACAGAGAAAGACAGAGAAAGAAAGCAAGAAATCACACACACACCCGGTGGGGTGATGGCCACGCTGCAATCCCTTCTCCTCCATTCTCCTCTTGGATCTTGGACATGCACGTATACACGCCTAGCGTGAGTTTAACCCACCGGGTCTGGGACTCAAACTGTGGTCAACTACATGGGAGTCCAGTAACGTAGCCATTATGCCATCTGCTGGTCCCCACAATCAGTTCTTAAGTAGCTATCTTTAAGTTTTGTTTTAAATGCATGATAGCACATGCACACACATACACCCCATAGGAGAGAATATTCCCTAGAAAGGCCATTCATGCTGCAGTCTTTTTTCTTCCAGATCTCTGTCCCACCACGATCTTGTGTATGTACATACAAGCTGCCCTGCCTTTTTTTTTCTTTCTTTCTTGAGAGAGTTTTGCTATAGGGCGCTTACACTCGTCAGAGACAGAAAGCAAGGAATCACCCCCCCAGAGGGATGGCCACACTGCAGTCCCTTCTCTTTCATCCTCCTCTCAGGATTTTGGGCAGGCATGCACATGCATCCAGCATGAATTTCAAGCCGCTGTGTCCAAAACTCGAACGGGTTGACCCTGTTGGAGTCTACTGTCTTAACCACTACACCACCTGCTGGCCACAGCTGCCCTGACTTTTGATAGCCCCCTGGTGACCTGTACGGCCTTTTAAGAGATTGAAGATCACTGGGGAAAGCAGCCCTGGTATCTCTCCTGACCAGGCTACTGGGAATTTGGTTTGCCCTCTTGTGCTTACTCCATGGTGGCTGAGGGTTGTGTCTGAAAACTCAACAGGGACAGCCCATGAGCTGGGACTGTGTTTAGAGGTTGCTAAGGACTCTCCCCAAGTAGCTTCCTTCTTGGGATTGACTCCCCAGAAACTCAACAACCTAGGCTTGGTGCTGGCTTTCCCAAAGCAGAGGAGCTCTAGTGCCCACCCAAGTTCTGCCACCTCCGAGCTGTAGACAAGTCACTGCCCTTTCTTGTCCTGTCTTCTCTTTGAGGTTGCAGAGGTGGTAACCATAAAGACCAGCACCCTGCCTGGCACTTAGCCTTTCGGCAGCCTTGTTTATCATATCTTATACTCAACTTGGAGGCTTCTGAGTCCAGCACATCCCTCGTAACATAGGATTTGCTGGGCTGATGGGCGTTATCACCTTACCTGTGTAGCAGGTGTCTTTCTCAGAATCTCCTGAGTGAGCTGTTTATCCCACCCCTGTTGGCCAAATTTCTATATCTTCCCTCTAGCTGGGCCCTCATGCCTTGTTTCTCATTACTCCCCAGCCCTGTAAATTGCAACGCCTATGGGGAGGCTAAGTTCCTCCCCCAAACTCCTGCTAGGCGGGTCTCTCTCCTCCTCCAACATGTGGCTCTCCCAGGACCCCAGTGCAGATGAGAGACCTCTAGTCTCACTCTCTGAAGGGCATCCACTCTAGTTTAGAATCTCAAGCTTGAGGGGCTGGCAGGTGGCATAGTGGTTAAGGGTGCTGGACTTAACACATGGCTGACTGCACTTTCAGTCCTGGACCTGTCTGGCAGCTTGCTTTCTCACTTTCTCTCTGTCCCTCTCTGGTCAAATTTAAATAAGTAAATAAATAATAAATGCATTTACTTCTCAAAGTCTGTGTTAAACAAAAAAGAATCTCAAGCTTGAGAATAAGATCCCCAAAGGGAAACTAATGCCCTTCACTAGTCTCTCTTCCTAGTGGGTTGATTTGTCCCATGGAAGTCCAGCTTTTATCCCCACACTTCTGTTAATTCAGTCTCACCCCCTGGGAGGCAGCCTCTTGCACATCTAAACTACCATAAGAATATTTTGTGTTCATTTCCTACCTGTGGCCTTCATCTCATGTCCTGTCCACTTCTTTCTCCCTTATGGAATGGTTTCCACTGTCTTCTTCCTGGTTGTCATCTCTGGGACACATAGTCCACTTGGTTTTGGTTCCCTTTCTCACCCCATTCTAAAGTCCTCAGGCATCATCTGCATCCCTGCAGCCATTGTCCATTCTTGAACTAAGGCTTTCTCAAGGTCATGGGTGTTTTCTGCCTGGCTTGTTCTTCTGCTTGCTTGTTTGGTGAATGTCCATCACACAGGACCACACAGAGCTAGGGGCCCTCCCTCAGCCAGAGTGCCCTCTTGCATCTTGGCCCTAGGCCTGAGTACTTGGCCTTTATTCTCGTTCTCACGTCTAGCTTAAGTAACAGTGGGGAAGATGTTCCCTGTGACACCATTTTATCCAAACAGAGAAGAAATTGAGAAGCAGAAAGCAAAAGAGCGCTACATGAAAATGCATTTAGCTGGGAAAACAGAGCAAGCCAAGGCTGACCTTGCCCGGCTGGCAATCATCCGGAAACAGCGGGAGGAAGCAGCAAGGAAGAAAGAGGAGGAGAGGAAAGGTAAGTGCTGAGCGGCCAGCATGGGGGATGGCTTCCTGACTGGTTCTGGGCAAGCCACCAAGCCCTGGACTGTGTCCTTGTCTGTGAGATGGCAGTGGAGTGAGAAGTGATAGCTGACCAGATCTTTCAGTAGAGGCCCAGCTCACCTGTGCAGGTAGAGAGGGTGCAGCTGCCCACTACCTTCCAGTGGCATCGTATTAGCAGCACCGTCTACAGAAGAATGGCCATTGCCTCTACCAGTGGCAGGCCTCAAGAAGCCAAGTACCTAATACAGACTTTTGAGCCTTGAAGTTGCACTGAGGTCTCCGGTGCCCTGTGAAGCTGAGCGAGCTCTCTGTCACCAGTGTACATCCGAGGGACTTGGAAAGTGTGCTGGATAGACACTAGCACAGACCCAAATCAAATCTGGCCCAAATGCCCCTCTTCCCACACTCTTCCTCCAGACAGGCCAAAGGTGGCAGAGGGTTCCTCTAGGCTAGGTTGGCTGTGGGAAGTTGACCTGATTTATAGGAACATTTGACTGATGACTTTCCATCTCCTGGGGTCCATGAAAGCCCTTAGCAGTCCCACTTACCTCCTCACCAGATCATGAGGAAACTGAAGTCTAGAAATGGGCAGTCAGTTGCTCAGGAGCATTGTCACCTGCACTAGAAATCTGCTTTTCCCAACTCTCTACCCAGCTCTGCCTTATACACCCCAAGCAGAAAAGGAACTTGTGTGTAACTCTTTGAATGTCATTGCTGATTTTAGACCCTAGACTTCAGAACTGTGGGAAGGTTGAAATGATAGGGTTCCCCTGGGAAGGTGTGGTAAGAAGCCCACTAGATCATGTGTTGGTGGGCTGTTGTGGAAGGGGAGCAGCCTCTGATAAGGTGGTGGCAGCTGCTCAAACACATTGCACATATCTAGATGCCTGGGTCCTGTGGCTTCAGAAATTCTCTTCTGCAGGGTGTGTCTGCCTGGGTCCTCTCCTTGGGTCTCCTCTCTTCCCCTTCTGTTAGCGGAGCCAGTTGTGCAGAATCTTAAATGAGGCCTTTTAAATCTCAAGTTCTTTCATGGGTTAGGGAAGAGTGGTCTTGCTTTGTTCTCACTCCAACCTTTCCTTTCCACCCCTCAGCAAAAGATGATGCGACTTTGTCAGGAAAACGGATGCAGTCGCTCTCCCTGAATAAGTAAGCACGGCCGTGGGAGGAGATGCCAGGGAACTGGGCCACGCTGCCAGGACCTCTGCCGTGTCTCGCCCACCCTTTACCCTGGCACCACTGCAGCAGCCCGTCATGGCCAGGAGCCCCCTGCAGCCTGGGGCCTCCTCTTCATCTTGGCACAGCAATTGTTTAGGGAGTGTGGGGGGCTGGGGGAGGGGCAGCTGCTATCTTTGAGACAGAAAGATGCAGGACAGCATTTCATATGTAACCATTTGAATGTTTTTGCTGTTTTTAGAATTCAGAACCCTTGTTGGGGGGTGCCTGGGAGGTGGGGTAAGAGGAGCTCCCATATGTCTGGTAGATATGCACGTTAGTGGGTGGTTGTGCCGGGGCAGCTGCTGACCAGTTGGTGACAACCAGCCCACCTGTGTTGCCTGGGTGCTCACTCAGAGGGGATGTCATCGGTGTGCCCATGCCCGTGGATCCCTGAGGGTTATGGCTCATCCCTGGTCAGTCCCTTCTTACTGAGGTCTCTCCTCTCTGCCCTTTCCAGTCCCATACCCACCTTCCTGGCCAGGGCCGGGGTCCATTTTTAACCCTACCCATTGATCATTTCAAGAAACCTCTGTTTACTGCACCCAGGCAAAACATGCTCTACAAACTCAACTTGTATATTTGGCAGATTAAACTTGACATTATCGTAATCCTTGTTTTGTAATCTGTCTTTTGGCTCCCCTACCCAAGCTACTTTCACCCAGTTCAGGCAGATGTACCTGGCCAGGTTCAGGACATATACCTAGCTGGGGCAGACTTTCGTCCAGCAGCACCAAGCAGAGTGTGGGGATTAGATTAGACCTCAGGATCAGAGCTGGGAAGGACTCCAGATGCCAGAGCCTGTCCCCTTCCCTCTAACCCAGTAGGGATTCTGTCAGAGTGGACAGGGACCTGTCTGTGGCCTCCAGGTGCCCCAGTGATAAGAGCCTCAGAAATTCTGTGAAGGAATCATCCCAGGAGATGATGCCTAGCACCAGCTGAGAGCCACCTCATTAATCTCAAGGAAATGAGAATTGCTCTTTTAACCCTTTTGGCCCTGGATGTCAAGGACTGGCAGTGGGAAAAGACTGTGCAATCAGATAGGCTGCCTGTGGATTCAGGTCCAGTGAAAGGTAACCCTACAGCTTTTGCCCCCACACCTTTGTGGAGGGGAGCACTTCATTCACCTTGTACACAGCAGAATCCTTTGTGACAGGTGTCTAGAGATCAGTTGGTCTGATGTCTGGGTACCAAGTAGGGGATAGGAGAACAGAGGTGGTGGGGATAATGTGCTTTACCTGAGGTCAGACCAAATGACTTAGGCAGAGATGGAATGTAGCCCCAGGCTCCCTGTGACTTCTGCCACATCCCCTGTAGACCTGACCATGTTGGAGGTCAATAGCCCAGGAGGAAAATCACAACTTCAGCACCTGCAGCTTGTTCCAGCCTCCTATAAACCCTGGCCTGCAGAGGGAAACCCCCCTGAGAAGCAGGAATTACGTCCTTCCTTGGAAGTCAGACAGCAGTTGTCCAGGTTCAAGTCTGTGGCCATGAAAATGGGGTTCTCTGGCAAGATGGAAGAAGGTGGTAGCTATTTGACAAGGTTTGCCACATTGCTGGCTCTGGGACAGTGCAGTAATGAGGTAAGTATCTTGTAAAGCTGGAGGTCTGGGCGAATGACTAAAGTGGCTGTGCTTGGTATGACTCTGCCCAGGAAAGGCCCTGGCTCATTGTACCTTGGGGAGAAGCCAGAGGGAAGGACTTCCTTGGTATCTGCAAGTTTAGGGGTACGGTTTAGCAAATTTCACCTGGGTATGCAAATGATGTGCCAAGTTCTCACAGGCTAGGAAAATTTCCTTGCAGTTCAACAGAGACCTAAACTCAGTGTTTTAGCAGATGCCCCTGCAGTGGGACTCAGAAGTCAAACCTGAGTTTGAATTCTGGCTCTGGCACTTCTGTTTCTGGTATTCAGTCTTCTTTTTAAAATGGGTATAAAAAGGCTTCCTTCCTGAGGTTGGGGACAAGGTGACTTGAGTCTATTAGGACTCTTACAATTCTGTCTCCCACCATTCACCAGATTCACCCTGACCAGGTTATTGGCTATTATTTCAGCTCTCACTGCCCCTCCTCCCCTGCATCCTATGAATGAATCTTCAGGGCCTATGCACTTTCACCCTCCTGCTCTGCTTCATTATCTCACACTCACAAACTGCAGCAGCCTCCTCATGGGCCTCTAGTCTGGTCTCTAGAATGCAAAAGCTCGCTTTGTTTCCTCAACTTTAGAGGCCTGAGTACATGATGCCAAGGGCTGCCAGGAGCTAGTCCTTGAAACCTTCGCACCCTCACCTGTCTCAACTCCCATCTTGTACTCTATATTCTTTTAGATCTTTGAAGGTGCCACGTTCTTGCCTACAGCCCTTTGTGCATGCAATTCCTTGCCTAAACCTGCTTTTAGTTCCTACCCCCACTTTTCCTGGACACTTGAGTTGTCATCATCTCCTTCCTCGAGATTTTGAGCTTCTTAGAGGCAGACTGTACCCTTGATCATTCCTCAACACCTAGCAGGGCCCAGAAAAAGAAGGTTCAGCAAGCCCAGCCACCACTGTTAATGTGCAACATGGAGCAGGGTCCAGGATCCCCTTGCCTGACTGGCTGCCTTCTACCTGCTCTAGGACCTTCAGCCACTAGGAGAGGGACCTAGCCCCACCCCAACAGTGCATGTAATGTTTTCCCTTCTATAGGAAGTATTTTCATTATGAATCTCCTTTTAAAGTCTGAAGCAGTATCCATTTCTGTAATGAAGGATACCAGTTGACATGCAGAGCAACTGCTTGAGGTCCCTGGGACTGCTTCCAGAGCAATAGGGAACTTGTTGCTCAGGGTCTTAAAGGAGGAGAATGCTGATTGGATGTTGCTGGGCCCATATTTTCCTATCTGCAACAAGCCACAAAAGGTGTGGCTCTTTTGCCCTTCACTGCAGGGCCTGGTGATAGTCACATTGCTTCTGAGACCAAATCTCACTTTGTAGCTGGCTGGTACAGGCTGAGATCGTATTTAGTACCGGGAGTTCTATGGCCTGACAGAGTCTCCTGAGGTCTTGTAGTTTCTGTCTCATGATTAGAAATATATGTAATCAGGGGCTGGCAGGTGGCATGGTGGTTAAGGGCTCTGAACTCCCACAAGGCTGACCACGGTTTGAGTACCAGACCTGGTGGCTTGCTTTCTTGCTTTCTCTCTGTCCTTCTCTGGTTAAATTTAAATAAATAAAGTTAAATAAAAATAATTCTTTAAAAAAAATACATGATTAAACCAAACAAAAATACCCTTTGAGTGAAATGAGGAGGGGGCGGGGATATACCTTCCTGAAAAATGGTGAGCATTTGTCAGAAATCAACTACCAACACCAAACAGAAAAGTTTCCATGAAGGTCCAGAACCAGCCCAGGATGTGATCCCTTTGCTTAGGAAACCAACTACTGAGTGGCATGAATGACAGTTGGTCCTGGCAGCTTTGAAAGTGGTAGCCCGTGGGGCAGAAGTGTAGGAGAAAGGAACCATTAGGGGGTAAGGTACTTGGGCCTTGGCAAGCAGCAAAAACAAACTATACTCATGTAAAACCAATCTGTCTTTCCACCACACGAGTCCACAATGGCATTTTTATTATTTCCACATTTTGAAGCAGTTTATGACCAGCATAATGCTTTGGGGGCTTTTTTCTTTTTGCAATAAATGAAAGCGTTCCTTTAGAAAAAGGCACATGTTCGTTGTACAGGTAAGAAAAGCTCTCCTCTCTTCTGAAGGAGCAGTCTGCATGGGGACCCAAAGTTACCCTAGAAACACTCAGCAAAGCAATCTTTAGCCTCCCCGATCCCCTCACTTGCACCCTTGCCCCAGCAGCTGGGATGAGGGCGACATCTTCCTCATAGCTCATTTGATCTTGAGATCCTTCAAGGCTGACTCCAGGCTCTGCAAGGAGGCAGAATGGACAGGATGGCCCTCAGCTGTCCTGGAGATACCCCAGCACCAGGGACCTTTTTCACAACCACCTCAGCCCCCAGCCCAGCACAGGACAGAGAGCTTAGTGTTTGGAGTCTGGCAGACTTGGGTTTGATTCTCAGTTCCAAAAAGGGGTGTGTGTTACTCCACCCACTCCCAGTCTACTGTATTCCCTGTAGGAGTGGAGAATGGGGGAGTATACAGGATAGCTCCCAGAGACCACAGGAAGAAGAGTCAACCCTGAGGGTGTGGCAGAAAGTGGGAAGTAGAGCAGGCTCACCTTCACATCCCAGATGCTCATGCCGCCATCCATGCCCGTTGTGCAGAACTGGGAGCACTTGGCCTTGCCCCCACTAATCACCGAGATCTGGCTGCAAAGAGGATGAGGGGTTTTTGGATCCCAACCTGTGTTGGCCCAGGGCTCAAGCCCATACCGCCTACCAGGAGCTCCTAGACTTCTGGAGAAGTTGACTCTAACAAGGTGGGCCAGGTGTCTGCTTTGGTGAGGGGCAGTAGTGTATAAGGTGCAGAGGCTTGGCAAAGTCCAGGCAAAGGGGACATGGCATTCAGAGGCTGGGCAGGCAGGAAGGAGAGGGCATGTCTGGGGAATGCACGAAGTACCAGTAATGTGGCCTGATAACGAGAAAAAGTTGGGATGGGGAAGACAGGGGCGAGTTACCCAGCTCCTCAGCAGCGGGCAAAGGTGTTTAAGCTGAAAAAGACGGGATCTGGCAGCCCCTGGGGGGTTTGACCACTTGGACAGAAAGTCTTGCCATACCACCTGGTCCACTCAAGGCAGGCCCATGACAGGCAGATTTGGGTTTTGGAGGGTCTCCCCTCCCCTGCCCCTCACTAGATCCTCAGGAGGCTGTGGCAGGACCAGGGACCCTCAGCTCGGTCCCCATCTCCCCTGGTTCTGGTCAAAGGCCCGCCCAGCTACTGCCCTGCCCACTAAACACCAGCTGGTCACTTGAATTTGGCTGGCCCCACAGAATCCACCACTGACGATGTCTCTGCCTGGCCATCTCTAAAAATCCAGAGGGAGGCTAGGACTGCTCAGCCCCCACCTTATATACAACCAAAGGAGTCTGCTCCGCCTATGTGGGGGGGGTCCCACCAGGACCCAGCAGGCACCTGACGCTACTGAGGTGAGCATCAAGACAGGCCACAAGCTCCCTCTGAGCCACGCCCCTTCTAGGCAACCACCCTCACCTGACACTGTTCTTGTGCAGAGAGTCCAGGCCAGCACCTGCGGCCCCGCCGCCCTCTGAGCTTGCCTTTTTGTCGAGGTTCTGGAAGCGCTCACGGGCAGTCAGGCCGCGTTGTGAGCTTTGCTTGGGCACGTCCAGCCGCCCACCGAAGCTCAGCGACCCTGCAGCACCGTCGTAGGTAAACAGCACCGGGAAGCAGTCATGGCCCTGCAGTGGGGCAAGGAGTGTTACTATTGCTCGGACAGATGGTGCATTGTCTGCACGTGGCAACAGGCCTGAATGCCAGCTCCATGATCAGCTCCAGTGCCTCCTCCATTAAGAGGAGGCAGGTGCTGGGGCTGATCCCACCCCCTGCAAGGCCAAGGGCTAGTTGAGAAAGCTAGTCTGGGGGAGCTCCTCAGGGGAGCTCAGGTGTCTTCTGTCCAGTTGGTTACATTTCTTCTGTGGGAGACTGTACAGCTGAACACTCCTCTTGGCAAAATGCAGGCCTGCCAGGCCTCTAAGCACTCTGATATGTTTGCAGAGTGGTGAAAAGGGACTTGACAGATGTGTGGGCAGAGAGATTAGTGGGCACCTGGTGGAACTGCACTCCCTCACCCTGCACATGTAGGTAGCCACGTCACTTGCACTGGCCAATACAATGTGAGCAGAAATGTCAGCATCCACTACCCCTTCTTCCTTCAGGGCAGTTGGGGAAGTTAGGTTGGAGACAAAACCTCCACCAAAGCCCCCCTCAGACCTCCCACACTGGCCATGAATGTGAGCAAGAAATAATTCTTGACTGCCTTAAGCCACTGCAACTGGGTTTGTTTGTTACCGCAGCATAATCCAACCTGTTCTGCCCAATATGGATACATGGATGGATGGCTAGAAAGAAGGGAGGCAGATGAAAGGATAGTGGAGAGTTACATAGGCACCTGCTGGGCTCTGGGAGATCTAACTGGCCAGTCCCCTAGTCCCCTCCCCTCCCCACCACTCCCCCTTACCGCTGCCACCAGACTGTTTTCTGTGATGAAGGTGAGTGCCAACAGCGGCAATGTTTCAGAGGCCAGGGTCGCAACACTGAGGAAGGGAGAGATGTCAGGCACAGTCTCCCTCCTCCCCCTGTGCCTTGGTGGTCCCACAGCTCACCAACTCCACCCCAGGGGCCCCTACTCACGCCATCTTCTTGTCTGCATCAGCCAGGCACACAGTGCTGTCATGGCTGACCCAGGCCACACGGCTTCCACTGGCTGAGAAGCAGACACCATGCACCCAGCCGCAGCTACTGCTGGACTCAAACATCAGCTCCCCAAAGGGCATCTTAGAGCCCCATGGTGTGGGTGCCGGACGCTCCTCTACTTCCTTGATGTAGGCAGAGAAGATCCTACCAGAAGAGGGCAAAAGGGGGAACTTGGGGCTTGAAAGAGGCCTGAAAAGAGAGTATCTCCCAAACTCACCAGGTGAGGCAGCCTCGCCAGTGGCTAGGAGCTTGTGAGTTGCAAACCTGGCTCTGCGTGACCTGTGTCTTGCTCATCATCATATCCTGCCTCCATTCCATTGGTTATAGTCTTGGTAGGACATGCACCTAGCCACCTCTTAGTAAGGTCCTTCCCATGTCCTCCTCTCCTGCCTCATTAGAACCCACCCCCAACACCCCTATAGTTTCCTAGCTTTTTTTTTTCTTTTTTTGAGAGGTTTTTGCTACAGGGCGCATGCACTCACCAGAAAGAGAGACAGAGACAGAAAGTGAGAAATCACCCTTCAGGGGGGATGGTCACGCTGCAATCCCTTCTCCATTCTCCTTTCAGGATTTTGGGCATGCACACACACACACACACACACACACACACACACACACACCTGGCTTGAGTTTAAGCCACTGGGTCCAGGACTCGAACTGCAGTCGACTACATGGGAGTCCAGCGGCATAGCCATTACTCCAACTGCTGGTCCCTAGTTTCCTAGCTTCTATCAAAAGGAAAATGAATGTACTTATTCATAGTAATCTATGAATGACTCATAAGCTGGAACAAGCCTCCTTCATTATCTTAAGGCCTGGAATGTAGTTTCTAGTTGTCATTCACTGCTTTTCAGTTGTGGGCCCAGTACCCACATCTGTGCAATAAGAGGGCCTGAAGGTCTCTCAGCTCAAGTCCTGTGAATACACAGAACCTGGAGGACCTAACTTAAGAGCTGCCCATCCACACTCATGCAGCCCCCAGGGGATGTCCCAGTCATTCAGGCCACTCCACAGCCCTCCTCTTGGATGACCCTCACCCTCCTGCTCTCCACCTGGATCTAGTCCTGCACCCTCTGGGGCTCTATGCTTCACTCAGCTCCACCTTTCATACCTGTCTCACACGTTAACCCTCTTCTCTCAACCCACAGCCAGCTCAGGGTCACCTGGCAGGTCAGGGTGCTGCTAAACCAGCACCCTCCCACTCTAGCAAAGACTTATCAGAATGTCCTTGCTGTGTCCAGGGCCTCCAAAGGAGCTTCGCTGCCTGCTGTTTCCCAGGTGGGGATTCTGAGGCCTATGGGGCTGACTGCCTGGAGCTGAGAGGAACTGGGGATCAGTGTCTGAGGGAGATGTGGGTACTGGGCCCAGAACTGAAAAGCAATGAATGACAAGTAGAAACTTCATTCCAGGCCTCAAGATAATGAAGGAGGCTTGCTCCAGCTAATTAGTCATTCATAGGTTAGTATGAATAAGTATACTCATTTTCCTTTTGATAGAAACTAGGGAAACTACAGGGGTGGTGGGGGTAGGTTCTAATGAGGCAGAAGAGGAGGACCCGGGAAGGACCTTACTGACATTAAGAGGTGGCAAGGTGCGTGTCCTGCCAAGACTCTAACCAAGGGGCTGGAGGCAGGATATGGTGACAATCCTTCATAGAACAAGCCCTCACAGATGCCTGACTTAGGCCCAGGTTCACCCTGCTGGTAGCTCTGGACCTGATCTGGAAGGCAGAGCTTGGGGTTCCCCCTCTACCCTCTCATGCCTGCAATGTGTTGATGGCAGGGCCCTGCCCTCCCCAGGTGCCCATACTGGGCAGCTTTGTCTCACCGGCACTTGAAGTCGCAGGAGCCAGCAGCCAGGAGCACATTGTTGGGATGCCAGTCGAGGCTGAGGACGGTGGAGCGGATGGGCTTCTTGATGTGCTTGCACACCCACCTGGACACGGCAGGCAGAGGGGGAGAGAGGGACAGACAGGTGGGTACCACAGACGGCAGCACCCACAGACCTCAGTGCTCTGGGCCTCCAGCTCCTACTGCTCCTCGCAGAGCACCAACATCCCAGGAGGGAGAGGAACTTCCAGCTGTGGGCCTGTCAGGGTCCTGGTGCTGGCAGTGATGTGCTGGGTCCCCTCAAGGGTGAGAACTCTATGCTATGTCTCCTTCAAAACTCATGACAGGTAGACAGTGAAGCAAGGGTAAAATTCAACACTGCGAGGCTGACCCACACAGGAAGGTACTGAGTCTATGTCCAAGGACCTCCCTGACAATGGGCAGCATGTGTGTACCCATGATCCAGGACTGGGGAGGACTGTGGTGTCAAGACCCCATTGGAAAGTCTCTTTTTTTCTATCTCTTTGGCTCATGTAATAAATAAATAAATAAATAAATAAATAAATAAATAAATAATTAAAAAAAAACAAAACAAAACTTCACAACAACCCATATGAAAGGCTCATCCAGGTGAAGCTCTCATCAGAGGTCACATAGGTACTAATTGGCCATAGTGGGATTTGAACCAGGGTCTCCCAAGCTCAAGCTGCACTGTTGCCTGGCTCTGCCCTCAGTGATATAAGGGAGATTAGGACATGGCTGGAATCTTGTGAGTGGATCCTGCAATCTGAGAGGATGGGCTCATGGAAAAAGTGACTGTTACAGGGCCTGTACTCATCTGTAAAGTGGGGTCAAAGACAGGGCTGTGCAAAGTCAGAGTGATGTGTGTGCAGAGCTTAGCACGGTACCTCTGGAGGTGGCCTCGTGTTGTCTGTCCTTGTTATTCCCAAGATGGGGCTGTGAGGACTGGGCAACCTGAGGACTGGGCAGAGCCCCTTGCTTCACTCATGAGGCCTGGTGAGGACAGGCTTTCCCAGGTCATGTGAAAGGGGTCCTGACATCTCACTATCTTACCAGATGCTTTCTGGGAACATGCTAGTCCTGCCCCATTAGCTGCAGTCCTGAGCTCAGCCAGTCCTAGGTTCCCCTAGCCCTGCCCAAGCACCTACCAGTCATTCTCCTGCTCAAAATAACAGATGGAGATGACACGGGAGCCACTGCCCACAGCAAACTTGTTCTCATTGGGGGCCCAGCGCACACAGCGGGCAGCCCGGTTAATGCGCAAGATGACAAGTGTGGGCTTCCACACGTGGCCCTTCAGCGTCCACACATAGGCGTTACGGTCCGTGCCACAGGTCACAATACGGTTACTCTCGGGGGCCCAGTCAATGCCTGTGGAGGGGATGGGGGGATACACTAGGTTAAAGTGACCCATGCAGAGATAGCTCTATAGTGGCCATGTGGTTTATAGGCCACAATCTGGATAAAAGCTGTATCTCCCTGGCCAATACCCATTTTACTGAGACCCAATGTTTATTTGGACTGACACTAGCAGGTGCTACCAGAGCTTATTAGGGGTGTAACTTCTCCCAAACTATCACCGAAACATGCTGGAGGGCAAATCCGAGAAAAGAGTGGTTCTTGGTAATACTGAGCAGCTGGATTAAGCCTCTTTTGAAGCTGACAACCTCTGAGGTTTTCAGTAGCATAAACAAACCTAATCCCTTTATAACTTAACGCTAGTTTGAATCAGGCGTGTGTTACTTCCAACCCTAACTATCCTAATACAGTGTGAATGGATGGATGGCCCCAGCCAACCCTGCCCCATCCCCCTACCTCCTTTTAGGAGGGTCATCCCAGACAGCCTGACCCACCTGTCACCTGCCCGTTGTGCTCCTTGAGCTCATGCACCTTGGCCCACTTGGCTCCGCTTTTCTCATAGATGTGCACCTCATGGTTGTTGGGGCAGATGGCGATCTCTGCAGGGGGACAGGAGGGATTCTCGGGAGTGGAAGGAGGCACAGGTGCCCAGGACACACACCCAGGGCTCCCTTCCACCATGAACACCCTTTGGGGTCCACCTGGGCAACTCCTTATCCTTCATGACTTGGGCTCTCCTCCTCTGCCTTGGAGGGGCTCCCTGAAGCCACTCAGGCCCTGCTGGCCACTTTCTCACCTGCACCCACCACCCGAGATAGCCCACAGCCACCTCGTGACCATTAGTGTCCATGCAAATGTTGCCTCCTTAAAAGGAAGGGACTTTCTTAAACCCATTCTTTGCCTCCCTGGCTTCCCCTTTACCCTCCTGCTGTTCTACACAGCTATTTCTGTACCCTCTTTGAAGGTTTAGTCTTTGTTTCCTGTCCCCACCTCACTCCCCATCTTCAGGCCCTTGAGCGTCCCTCCCCAATCCCAGTGCCTACAGCAGGGCCTGGGCCAGGCAGGCTGTGCGCACAAGCCTGCAAGGTGACCCAGGGGTATGGACGCCCTGGTGGAGCCTGCAGTCCCAGGGCCTGACCACATCTTGACTCAAGGCTGCCCAGTGACCCCATGTGTACTTCTCCCCGCTGCAGGCACTCACGCGTGCGGTCCTTG
The DNA here is from genome assembly GCA_026018925.1 of Tupaia tana. Taxonomy (NCBI): domain Eukaryota; kingdom Metazoa; phylum Chordata; class Mammalia; order Scandentia; family Tupaiidae; genus Tupaia; species Tupaia tana. The sequence goes on along the minus strand of JAKSZU010000016.1, from coordinate 49,108,346 downwards.
TTCCAAGCGTGGCAGCTGATGGGCTCCACCAGGAAGCTGTGGTAAGCCATGGTGCTCGGCTCCTGTGCCCAGAGGGGAGAGTTCCTGTCAGCCCTGGCCCTGCCTACACTGCCGGCCCAGCCCACCCAGAACCAGGAAGATCTCATGGTTTCAAGGAGCAGACAGTTTGCAGGGAAAGAGCCACGCTGTCCCTGTTTCCTGACTGGCTGGCATGTCACTGCTTTTTTAGAGGCCTCAGTTTCCCTCCTTTTAAAATGGCAGCTCTCACAGGATGTCTTTGAGGCTCCAGGATACAAAGGACAGATTGGGAAGCAGCGGAGGGAGGGGGTGGGTGGGTGGTGGTGGTGGTGGTGGTAGAGGTGGTGGTGATCATGTGCTGTGGGGAAATGTGCTACCAGGGGTGGGATGTGCTGGGATCCTGAGCCAGACGGGCCTGTCACTTGCCATGTGTGCCTCGGTTTCCTTGTAGGTTAAACTCTACCCCATAGGGTGCTCAGAAGATGAAATGAACCCCATAACCACTAGAACAGTACCCACCACATGGCAGGTTGGACCTCCATGCAGGGAGCCCCAGCCATCCCTCACCCCTCAAAGGGTAGAGGGGAGAGAGGGAAGAGAGATGGAGGGTCTGCAGAGGCCTACAGGCGGGTTGGAGGCAGGCAGGCAGACAGACATATCTCATTCCCTGTCCAGATACCCACTTGCTACACCTGGAACTGGAAGGAAGTGCAGGGCTGGGCCAGGACTGGGTGGTGGGGTCTTAGAGACCCAGCATGGCATGGCTGTGGGGTGTTAAACTGGGTGCCTGGAGGGAGGCTGCAACCACAGCCCCAAAGCTAGGCCAATACTGAAGGAGGAAGTCTGGCAGGCAGCAGCCACGGCCTCCCACTTTGCCCCAAATCAGCTCCTGCCACCTGTCTCCAGCTTCCCACCTCTGCCCACTGAGGAGGGGTAAGTCGCACACCATGGCCTCCTGATGCCCCTGCAGTCCTGGGGAAGCTCCCTTGGTCCTCAGCCCTGCACACTGGGTTCCCTTCAGCTCTTCCTACCTCTACCCACCCTCTTCCTCCCTGCTGCCCACTGCCACCTGGGGTCCCCTGCCTCTTCTTTGCGTCATGCTTGCTGCCCTTGGCTGTCTTGGTGCCCAGAGCACACAGGCCTCCCAGTCTTCGCACCTGCTATTTCCTGTCTGGCTGGCTGTGCCTCCAAGGCTGGTTCTGTCCACGCTTTCATACCTGTGTGCTATTCTCTCCATGCCACCGAATGCCCCAGTGAAGACGTCACTTCCTCAAACCCATTCTCTCCCCACCTCCTTAGCTTCCCAGAGTCAAGGGCCTGGGAGTGGAGAAGCCCAGCAGCACTTGGCAGTTGAGTAAATCTGAGCACACATGCGTTCTCTGTGAACCTCCACTTTCTCATCTGAAAAATGGGAACAGGAATCCCAGCTGCCCTGAGGTGTGATGAGAGGGTGAAAGAGGATGATACACCACAAATGGTGCACTGCAGGTGCTCGTAAAATGGCAGCTCTTAACCCCTCACAGATGTGAGAGTAGCCAGCCTTCCTGGCTAGAACGGGTGCTGATCCTGGGCACATGGGCATCCTTTGCTTCAGACCTCTGCACTGGCTGTTGCCCCAGCCTATGGTGCTCTTCCCAGTACCCACACACATGGTTCTCACGCTCACCACTGCCGTTCCAATCTACGCTCGATGCCACATTTCAGCGAGGCCTTCCCTGAATCCCTGATTTGAAACTGCAGCCACCTCTTCCCACTCCAGCACTCCCTAACTCCCTATTCCTATTTCCTCCAGATAATCATCGACTACCTCATACATTATACTCACTTACTTTGCCCGTTGCCTTCCTCCTCCTGCTGGAATACTTGTATAACAACTGTGATGGAGGCTGATTTTATTTTTTTGTCTATCTAGTTCACATTTCTATTCCCAGTACTAATTACTGCCATTACTGCCCAGCAGAGTAAGTTTTCAATTAAAAGAAAAAAGTAATACCACCCAGGGCCAGGTGGTGGCAGCGACAACACTAGACCCACATGGGCAAGATCCTGGTTTCCTGTTCTGGGACCTCCCTGGGTATACTGAGTCTGCACACCCACATCCATGATCTCATCCAGCTGAGACTGAGGGTGGATGGCAGCATGAAGACCCTGGTGGGGGTGCCTGCCTGTCTCTATCTGTCCTATCTTTGTCATGGAAGAAATAAGTAAATAAACTTAAAAAAAAAGAAAAAACTTATTATGGGACCAGCAGATAGTGTAATGGCTACATTGCTGGACTCCCATGTAGTCGACTACAGTTTGAATTCCGGACCCGGTGGCTTAAACTCACACTGGGCACATGTGTGTGTGTACCCAAGATTCTGAGAGGAGAATGGAGGAGAAGGGATTGCAGCGTGACACCCCCCCCCCCCCCCCAGGGAGTGAATTCTTGCTTTTTGTCTCTCTGGCGAGCACATGCGCCCATATCGCAAAAATCTCTCAAAAAAACGAAAAAAACAAAACTTATTAAAAGAAAAACACTGGGCTAGCCTGTGGCATGGAGGTTAAGGTGCTGAATCCCACATGGCTGACAGCGAGGTCTGAGTCCCAGACACAGTGGCTTGGGAAACACACCAGACACGTGTGCGTGTGTGCCCAAAATCCCTAGAGGAAAATGGAGGAGAAAGGATTGCAGCATAACCATCACCCCTGGGGAGTGCTTTCTCTCTGTCTCTCTTGTCGGTGAGTGCATACACCCTAGAGAAAAATATTAAAAAACAAACAAACAAACAAACTTGTTTTAAAGTGCACCAGTGTTTCTTCAGTTAATAAGGTAAAAAACGGCTGCATAGACATGGTTAACTTCCCAGGGTCCTCTGTTCTTTAGGGATGGATTAAATGGCTGGAGTCTTCACTTATAAAAGTGACTTGAACATGATGGAGCTTATATTGAGAAATCAATGCTTTTGTTTTCTTGGAGAATTTTCTTTCTTTTTTTTTTTTTTTTCTTTGCTGTATGGTGTGGGCTTGCTGGGGAGACAAAGAGAGACAGAGAGACAGAAAGAGAGAAATTACCCACCCCGGGAGGGATGGCCATGCTGCAATCCCTTCTCCATTTTCCTCTTGGGATCTTGGACACACATGAACATGTGCCCAGTGTGAGTTTTAAGCCATCGGGTCTGGGACTCAAACTGCAGTAGACTACATGGGAGTCCAGTGACATAATCCTTACACCCTCTGCTGGTCCCCAAAGTTTCCGTTTTTCATCTTCTAATTCCATGTCCCCATGAACTCTCTGATGTTCCCTCCTATCATCGTCTCCAATGCTCCTGACAGCCCTGTCCTTCAGGGAGGTGGGGCCAGGTGAAGCAGGCTGCACTTGGTAGGATGCTGGGCCCCAAGTCAGCCCAGATGACAGATGTGAGGTTCAAGCCACCTGTCTAGAGTCACCAGTCACAGCCACCAGGTAATCTGGCTGTCTTCCCCCACCAGAGTAGCAGGTCTGTGTGCCCTGTGCTGGGTCCAGGGAGGCTGCTGGTTAGCTTGGGGCCTTGGTCTGGGGTTAATCAAGACTACCAGGGGCCCTGAATGCTCTCAGAGGCTGGTGGCTGCCCGGTTACTACACTGTCTTAGGGGGAGGGGTTGTCCACCCAGCTGTTCAGATCTGTTTGGGCTGAGCTGGCTCCCACAGCTGGTCTGGGGGGCCCTGCTGAAACATACAGGTCCCTCCTAGCCCTCACCACAGGTTTCTACCAAGATCCTCTAGACCCTTCTAGCATGGAGTTCAGGTCCAGGCATGAGGGAAGGATGGAGCAGCAACTAACTGAGGCTGCAGTTTAGCGACTGCACAGTGTGGAGTGGGTAGTGTGCACTGGAGCCCAGTGACCTAACAACACCACAGTGCTCCCAGCTCGCTGCCTGTCCTGACTACCTGCTCACTCCAGATGCAAACCACCTGCTTTCTTTTACTGCAGACTGTCTTGGGAAGCTCCTGGGGCACCACCACCACACACACACACACACACACACACACACACACATACCCCACAGGCATGCATGCACATGTGGGGTGGGGGTCTTATCTGTTTCCTCCATGCCTAGGACAGGGCCCCAAGTGGCTCCTCAGTCAATGCTAGGCAAGTGGACACACACGCACATTCAAGTTAAGCTTTGCACAAGCACACTGAACTGACACACATGCATGTCCAGCCTTGCGCACAATCACACTCCACATGCAAGTTCAGCCTACTTAAAGCAAGCACAGAGCCTTCACCATGCCTGCCTCCCAGATTCTCTGTCCTTCTGAGGCCTCTTTGCATAAACTGAAGGCCTCAGAAGCGCCACCTAGGAGCCCTGGGCCAGGTCAGCAGGCCTTATGGGAATGTCCCCGAGCAGGTCTGGTGCCAAGCCGGATGACAAGACCCAGAAGAGGGATGCTCCAGGCCTGGCTGACTGATAAATTGCTCATCTGCCCCAGCCCTGCTGTTCAAGGTTATCTGCAGGGCAAAGGCAGGAGCAAGGCTAAGGCCAGAAGTCCACTTCTAAACTCCAAAGTTGGCCCTGTACTCCAGCTGAGGCCTGGAAACAAAGAGCCCCAAGGGCTGCAGCCCAGAGAGTCCCCCAGAGGCCAGACTTGAGGACCTGAGCTGATGTAATAAACCCAACTTCCCAGCACTGATTGCCACAGACTGCGTACTAATATCTGTTGTGAAGATGGAACTCCACTGAGGACAGGGACCCAACAAGAACTAATGGGCAATGCAGCTGGGAAGACTTGAGGAGCCCTGAGCACCTTTTCCTGGAGCCCAGGGTGCTAAGAGGGAAAAGGGATGGGCTAGTAAAGGTCACAGGCACAGTGCAGGCAGCGGAGGGAGGTCCAGACCACACCTATCAGGCAATCACACTACAGTGTGAATTCAGTCAGAAATACTTCCTAGTCTACTGAACCCAACACCTTAAATGGGACAAGAGAGAGGAGTGAAGGGGGTGGAGGAGAGGAAGCCTCAGTTCTTTTTCATAACTTCTGCAAAGCAACTGAAACCAGCAACAGGACCTCAGCAACGACTCCCCAGCCTCCCCCCCCCCCCCCCCCTTACGAATGAGGAAGTGGGAGCCCGGAGAGAGTGCAGCTCGTCTAGCCAATGTGGCCCTCGGGCTGCAGACTCCTGGATCATGGTACTGCTCTGTGTGTCAGACCCAGGAAGCAGCCTTTGTGCTCTGCCGCCCTGCTGTGGGAACTTGGGCTTAATCATCCCCAGGAAAAACCTCTTATCTACAAAACAAGAACTAGGCCTGCCAACCACTCTGATACAAGAGCCTCTGGGAGAAAATGAAATGTGGGTTGCTTTGCCCAAGTGTGTGGACAACATAAGGTCAAAGGAGTAATGGCTCCTAAAGGAAGGCTGAGACCGTGGCCTCTGTGATCCCCACCCTCTGTCACCATGGCCCTGTGTGCCAGCACTGTGGGTCTATTCACTCCTGAAGAACAGGAGGATGGGCCTTAGGGATGGTGGGTATTCGGACTGACCAGAAGTCCACATCATCCCCCTGAGCCCCATCACCGGAGAAACCGGATGTCTTGCCATCACCCTAGAAACCTAGTGAAGCTGAGGGTGGAGGTCTAACTCCTTACAGAATCCCCCAGTGGGCCCCAAGCTGCCGCCTACCAGCCGATAGCTAGCTGAATCTTTGTCTCATGAGCTTGTCCCACATGTGGGTGCTAGAAAGGGACCCAGGGTTGGAAGGGTGGGCATCATGAAGTTATATTCCATGAAAGCAGGCAGTTTCCTTGGGGGGCCAGGTGGTGACACAGTGGTAACACAACTGTATCCATTCAGGAAAGGCTTGGAGTTCATGTCCTGAGCCCTCCTTGAACACACCCATGTGCATGTGCCTGCCTGTGATCAGGGCCAGCTGAAACTGGGAGTGGGTGCCTGTCTCTCATGGATTAAATAAATACACTTCAGAAAAAGAACAGTCAGTTTCCTTCAGAAGTCCTGTAGACGGCTGGAAGGAGGCTTGGGCCTCCCAGGTGGGGTGTGGGAAAAAATCTTTGTATCTAATTGAACAGTAAATCTATGAGGTGGTGTGGTGGTGAAGGTGTTGGACTCCCACATGGCCAACCATGGTTTGAGTCCTAGACCTGGCAGCTTGCTTTCTCGCTTTCCCTTCAATCTCTCTGTGTCTCTCTCTGGCCAAATTAAAAATAATAACAGTAAATAAAATTAAATAAAATAATTTAAAAAAAAGAGAGACTAAAGAGACTCCACTAGGGTGGAGGTATGTATTTTGTTCCCCAGTGTATCCTCAGCACTGATGAGGATCCTGGCACATGGTGGGTGTGTGATAAACACTTCTTGAATGTGTTTCAATGTGGGAATCACACCCTTTTACCATGTCTGTCTTGGGGCACGGTCTATAAGGACTATGCTATGCTATGGTACTTCAGTGACACATGTGCATCATTTGTATATGCTGAGGAGGAGGTATTCACATTTTTTCTGGATGGGGATCCATATTCAGAAAAGCTTGGAAACCTCCAATTTCAAAGGTCCTATCTGCAGATTCAAATTCAGAGCAGGGAGAATACAGTTCCCCTCCAAAGCAAGCAAGGCAAAGCCTCAGGCTGCCTGGCCAGGAGAGCCCTTTCTGGGCTTTGGGCCTCAGTGTCCCTTTCCTTACAGCACCGGGTTTAAATTCTGGTTGTCTCTGCCAGCTGGTGTGCTCGGCCACTGCTTCCCTCACATCTTTATCTAGAAAAGGCTATGGCTGGACAAGACACTTGCTGGAGGTCCTTTCTTCCTGGCTTTGCTAGGTCTCTGTGAATCCAAAGGTTTGGCTATATTTGAGGCCAAACCAAGCAGGAGCTTCCTGGAGCAAGGATCTTGGCTCTACAGGCACTCTGGGAAGTCCCTGCCCAGCTCAGATGCTCCGAGCCTGCAGCCAGCAAAGCCATTTTGCACGGGTGCTAAGCAGTTACTCAACTTCCTGTTGTGTGTAGGCGCCTTAGATGTGGAGAAGCCCTGGCCACCCCCAACATTTCAACTTTGCTCTTGAAGTCTTACAAATTGAAGGCCAGAAATTCAAATTAAAAAACAAAAACAAAAAAACTTAAAACACCAGATAAAGCCAAACAACAAAAACATATAAAAGTGATTGCTGGGAAGGCTGTGGAGAAATTCTCATTTGTTCCTAATTGGCGTAGTCTTTCCGAACAGTATAACACTCAATTTAACAACTGGGTTGGAATGAACAGAACAGAAAGACATAATAGGAACTTAAAAAGTTTTTTAACACACTGGTCACCTACATTCAATTTGGTACAAAGAAAATAACCACACAGCTTTTTTGCTTTGTTTTTAAAAGTAAACATGTTCATAACACCCCTCTTTATCATGGTGGTAGGGTGGGAAAATCCAAAGAATTACAAATATAGAACTAGTAAATTGTGATAATAACATGTAGGGATGCTATTAAATTATTAGACAAGACCTACAATGGATTACGTAGAGGCAAATCAACTTTACTGGCATGTCAGGGACTTCAGCGTTCACCTCAAACTTAAACATATGTTGTCTTTAACTCCCTAAAGCAAGTCTGAGAAGTTTTTTTTTTTTTTGGAGAGGTCTTTGCTATAGGGCCCGTGCACTTGCCAGACAGACAGAGACAGACAGAGAGACAGAAAGCGAGAAATCACTCCCCAGAGGGGATGGCCACACCGCAATCCCTTCTCCATTCTCCTCTCGGGATCTTGGGCACGCGCACACACGCGCCCGGCGTGAGTTTAAGCCACCGGGTCCGGGACTCGAACCGCGGTCAACTATGTGGGAGTCCAGCGACATAGCCATTATGCTAACTGCTGGTCCCAAGTCAGAAGTTTTTAACTTCCATTTTGTATATGAGGAAACGGATAAAAGCAATGATTTGGAGACACAGCTAAATGGCACAGCTTAGAACTCTGACCCTAAATCCCAGAGGTCAGGAGGTTAGGCTCACCTGGCCAGACACTTTGATCAAAGTGGGCAGGCCTTAAAATGGCAACGACAACAGCACACACATACTATGTGCCTGGCACATTGCCGAGTGTTTTATACACATTATTGTATTTCAGCCTCATAATTTGAAAGGCCTCCGTTTTCCAGATAAGGAAAGTTGAGGCCCACAGAAGTTAAGTAGTTTGCCAAAGTCATACACAGTGAAAGCAGCAGCAGAACTCTCTTCTAGGTCCCTGAGGCTTCAAAGACGGATACTCTTAACCACTCGGCAGCACTGCCCAGACCGGAGGAACAGGGAGAGACTAAAATAACCGGGCAGGGCCCTGGGCTAGGCTCCCGGCTGGATCTGCAGCTTTACGCTAACGATGACGGTCGCTGCCAGCGGGTGCAGCCCGCTCGTCCCGGCCCCGGGCGGCCTGGCTCCTCTCCCTGCGCGCCGAGGGAGGGGTCGCCGGGGCCGCCCTGGACGGGACCCCTCTGACCCGGTCCCGGGGCGGGGTGCTGGCCGGAGGAGGGGGTGGCGGCCCGGGAGTGAGGGCGGGGCGCGGAGAGGGCGCCAGCTCATTTCCCGGCTGCAGCAACCCGGAAGGCTCGGAGGATGGAGGGGAAGTGACTGGGTGTGGGGCCCCGCCGGCCCGAAGTAACGGGGCGACACAAATCGCCCGGCAGAGCCAGGCAGTCGGGGCCAGGGAAGCCGGGACGGCGACACAGGGAGCGGACGTGCCGGCCGGGACCCGGCGCCAGGACCGCCCCGAGGGCGCCCCGTGCGCGAGGAGCCCTGCCCTTCCCTTTGCCCGGACCCCGCCGCCACCCCCGCGCCCCACCTCCTGGCTAGTCCCTGTCCCCGCGACCCTTCCCCACGGGGGGGAACCCAGCTCTCTCAGGCCGAAGGCCCCCTCACTACGGGCTGGCGTCCTACATCCCTGCATCCGCCTCCCCTCCAACAGGCCCCCGACCCCCACCTCCGGACGGCTCCCTGCGCCTCCTCACCTCGGGGCGCCCCGGCCGCGGACTCTGGGCAGTCGACGCGCCGAGCCGGCTCTGGGTCCCGCGAGGCGCCGCAGCCACTTCCTCGTGGGCGGGGGGCGGGGCCTCCAGGCCTCAGCCCCGGAGGGACTGGGGGCGGGGACCGGGGGCGGCGATCGCGAAACCCGAGGTTCCGCCCAGCCCTCGGGGTTTGGGGACTGCCCGGAGCTGCACCGACGTCCAAGCGCAGTGCTCCCAGAGGTCGTCCGCTGTCGGCCCTCACTATTTTATAGATGGGGAAACTGAGGCTGGGAGAGAGGTGAGCAGTCTAAGGAGCGGCCTTCTGACACAGAGAACCCCTGAGCCTGGGCCGGGCGCACGCCCCCACCCACCCTGAGCCGAGGGCGCTGGGTAGCGGAGCAGCGTCCTCCGAACCCAGATGGCGGAGGCAGATTCTGCGCGCACCCCTGGGGCACTGGTGACGGGCCTCCGAGGACTGTCCCTTCACTCACTCCTTGATGCCTTTTTGGCGTCCAAAGTGCTGGCCTTGCGTGGGTGCAGGCTGTGTAGGCGGGGCCGCATCAGCGCCCCGCCACTCCCCTGGGCCCGGTGTCCTCACTACAAATCCTGGTGCCGCTCCAGGCCGGGGTGCACGTGGTTGCCCCAGCAGCAGGCCAACATGTTTTCTCGGTAGTAACTTCTTGCCCCTCAATGCTGTGACAGTCCTCCTCACGCCTTTTAAGTTACTTGGACAGCCTTGCAGCCACCTGATGTGGGGTCTTGAGGCAGGTAATACCCAGGGCCCTTTTCATCCTGACTTCTGCCTCACCAATAGAGATGTGACCAGGTGACCTGGCAGGATATCTCTGCTCCTTCTCACTTCAAGCCCCTTTCTCTAGGATTTGTCTCAGCCACCCAGCAGTTGGTGGGATGCCCAGTTTTCCTGAACTTAAAGAGGTAGAGCTACTCTCCCACCTTATCAGGTCCAGGGGCCTTGGCACTTGCTGTTCTTTCTGCCTAAAATACTTACTTCACCTTGTCTTCAGCTGCCAACGTGGGTTTGTCCTTTAGGACAGCAGGCCACTTTATCCCTGACTGACCCCTTTCCTCACTGGAGGTGTCCACTAGACTCTCAATATCTTGTGTCACTAATCCCAGCCCCAATTTACACAGAATTCTAGCCTCTCCCGGTGTTGGGCAGATTGGATATGTCAAAATGGAGCGAAGAGAGGCCAGACTGTGGTGCTGCAGTAAAACATTATGCTCTGCAAGGCAATCCCATAGCAGAAGGTTCCTGGCTCAGGTCTGAAGACCTCCCTGAGTATACCAGACACATGCTTGTCCATCATCCAGGGTTGGTTGAAGGCTGGAGGTGCATTGCCATGTATAGACCCTGTTGGGAGTGTACTCTCGCTCTCTCACTCAGGGAAGAAATAAATCAGTATGCTTTAAAACAAAACTGGAGAGTACTTCATACAATGAGCATGCAAGAAGTGCTCAGTGAGCCTGAGATTAAGACTGTGAGCTCTGGGACCAGCAGTTAGTGTAATGGTTATGTCACTGGACTCCCATGTAGTCGACTGCAGTTCGCGTCCTGGACCCGGTGGCTTAAAACTCACGCTAGGCGCGTGTTGTGTGCATGCCCAAGATCCTGAGAGGAGAAAGAAGGGATTGCGGTGTGGCCATCCCCCCTGGGGGGTGATTTCTTGCTTTCTGTCTCTCTGTCTCTGTCTGTCTGGCGAGTGCACGTGCCCTATAACAACAACAAAAACTCTCCAAAAAAAAAAAAAAAAAAAGAAAGAAAAAGGATTGTGAGCTCTCCTGGCACAAAGGAGACTCAGAGAGGTCATTATCCAGGTCCCCATCATGGTGCTCCAGCAGGTTTGTTCAGATCTTGGCAGCCTTGGCAAATCCACATGATGGCCTTAGTTTAACTAGAAAAGTTTCAGTCTTTACTGGCAACCTCCCCTACCATGGAGACCAGCTTGCTTGCTTGCTTGCTTGCTTTACTTACTTACTTATTTATTTATTTAATTTTTGTAGAGCTTTTTGCATTAGAGTGTGTGTACTCGCTGGAGACAGAGAGAGGGAAAGTGAGAAATCACTCCCTGGGGGGAATGGCCATGCCACAGTACCCTCTCCTCTATTCTTCTTCTGGGATCTTGGGCACATACGTACGCACACCTGGCATGAGTTTCAAGTCACCGGGTCCGGGACTCGAACCATGGTCAGCCAAGTGGGAGTACAACAACGTACTGCTATACCATCTGTGGCCCCCATATCTCCTTTATTTATTTATTGAAAAAGTTTTTTTTTCAGAGAACATCTTTTTAAAATTTAATTTATTCATTCATTTATTTTTTAATTTGGCCAGAAACACACACACACAGGGAAAGTGAGAAAGCAAGCCACCAGGTCTGGGACTCAAACTATGGTCAACCATGTGGAAGTGTCCAGCGCCTCAACCACCACGCCACCTGCTGGTCTCCAAGAGAGATTTTTTTATATAGGGCACATGCACTTGTCAGAGACACAGACAGAAAGTGAGAAATCACCCCCTGGGAGGATGGCCATGCTGTAATCCCTTCTCCATTTTCCTGTTGGGATTTTGGCCATGAAAGCACATGCACCCGGCATGAGTTTTAAGTTGCTGGGACCAGGACTCAAAATGCAGTCAACTACATGGGAGTCCAGCAATGTAACCATTATGCCGTCTGCTGGAACAATATCTGCTTTATATTTTATTTTTTAAGAGTTATTTTATTTAACCTTATTTATCCATTTATTTATTTATTTGACCAGAGACAGAGAGAATGAAAGAGAGGGAGTGAGAAAGTGAGAAAGCAAGCCACCAGATCTGGGACACAAGCCACAGGGTTGGCTGTGTGGGAGTCCAGCACCCTTAACCACCACGCTACCTCCCAGCCCCTCTGCTTTATTTTTAAGCTGGTTGGAGTTGGATTTTTCAATAATCTGTCACCAAAACCATCCTAACAAATATGCCAGCATCATCTCCCTTTTGTATCATTAGCCAGAACAGAGACCTGTGCTACCCCTGAATGGGAACCACAGGTTCCTTTCTCTAAGATAAGGGATCAGTTGCCACCTGGTAACTGTTAGCAGGACTCCTTCCTGTTAAAACAGACCTGAGGTAGCCTAATTTGATGAAAAGACTTATAAAGCATACACCAGAGCAATAGCTGCTTCTACTGTTCACTGCTATTTTCAGTGCCTATTATGGAGCCTGGCACATAGGAGTCACTCAGCTCACACCTATAGGATGACTGAATCCAGGGGCTGACCCCACAGCCTGGTGGTTGGGGGAAATTGGCTGCTACATGTCCCATTGCATGGCTCAAGCCCCCATGCAGCTTTTATTAATTTTTTTTTCAGAGGTTTGTGCCTTAGGGCATGTGTGCTTGCCATAGAGAGAGAGAGAGGAAGACAGGACTGGCAGGTGGCATGGTGGTTGAGGGTGCTGGACTCCATGGCTGACTGTGGTTTGGGTCCTGGACCTGGCAGCTTGCTTTTTCACTTTCCCTCTCTTACTCTGTCCCTCTCTGGTCAAATTTAAATAAATAAATACATACATACATACATAAAATAAAGTTCAATAAAAGAATTCTTTTTTTCACACTGATCATGATTTTATTTAAAAATGAGCAAACAATACTGTAAAAACATCAATGTCAACTTCTAAAATGCTGCATCTTAGATTTAGTTGGCAAAGACCACGTTTTAGCAGTAAGCATGAGTTTAGTCTTCCATGTAGAAACCAAATACACTAAACTGTAAAAAAAAAAAAAAAAAAAAGTTTGCTATTGTTTGAAAATACCAGTTTAAGTATAAGATTGTAAAAATGCATAGATCTTTTTTTAAAAAAAGAATTATTTTATTTAACTTTTTATTTATTTATTTGCATATTTCAATTTGACCAGAGAGGGACAGAGTGAGAGAGAGAGAGACAAAGGGTGAAAGCAAGTCGCCAGGTCCGGGACTCGAACCACAGTTATCCATGTGGGAATCCAGAGCCTTTAACCACCATGCCACTTTCCAGCCCCCAAAATGCATAGATCTTTAATAAAATAATTGGCTGTACAAGAGTACTCCCCTTTCACAGTATTCCTTTTACTTCATATGCGAGTTATCGGTTATGCTGTAGGATTTAACTGTTACAGCACTAAAAGGCAACTATTTAGGGAAGAGGCAGAAAAAGGAAAAAGGAATGTATGTAAGGCAATTTTTTAATTAGGTACAATAAGCATAATAGTGTTTTAGGAAGACAAGATAAAAATGACTCAAGGCTAGCTTGGTTCTCACTGGATAAAAACAATGGACTAAATACTGAAGTACTCTGTATGAATCTAATAATCAATGCTTTTGTTGCCATATTGGTAATCTCTGGGGTAGTCATCCTGGTACTTGCCATGATATTCATCTGTGTATTCTGCCTGGTAATCGCTATCACTGATTTCTGACCCATTTGTTCCCGTTCCTTGGCTTCCATTGTGAATGACAGGTTCTGTGGGAGCAGCACAGTATTTGGGATCATATACTTGCTGCCCAAGGCCATACACACTCATTCCTTTCTGAGAAGCAACTTTGTTGGTACCCATCTGTAGAGAAATAGTCGAGTTGTCCACTGGTTGTAATGTTAGCTTCTGATCATAGATGTCTCTTCTGGTACCTGGTGCCAACATGCCAGCCTGGCTGGCCCCTTTGTTGGTGCCCATCTGCAGGCTAATTGTGGTCTGGTCAAAAGGTTTGTCAGCTTGCATTTTGGGATCATAGAGGTGCCTCCTAGTCCCATAGGTCATCATATCTGCCTGGCTGGCACATTTGTTGGTTCCCATCTGCAAACCAATTACACTCTGGCCAGCTTTTAATTTTCCTTCATCCAAAAGTCTCGTTTGTTTTTCTGCATACTTAACTCCAATATCAATGATCGTATGGGAACCCTTTGGTTTTGGCCAGACCTGCTAGAGCCACCAGGGTAGTCTGAACCTGGGTCATGTTTCCATTCTCAAAAAGATCATTTGCTTCAAATATGTCATGTGGTTTCATACCATAAGCCTGAATGGCTTTAATCAAGTTGCCAATATTCTCCAACTGAGGCCAGTTTAACGAGGACTCATTGACCTTCTCCACTGAGCCTGGCTGAAGCTTGTTTATGAGTACGCAGAGGATGATGCCATCCTTTAGGTCCAGCTGGAAGTTGGTGCAGATGCTCATGCTGTCACCTCCTTTATCCAATTGCGGAGATCTTCCGCTGCCTGATGATCATACTTGGAAGCAATCCTGTTCTTGACTTCGGCCGAGAGCCCGTAGGAAGGGCCCTTGTTGAAGTGGCGGTGCGGAGGCGGAGGGAGCTGTGCTCCAGTATGGAGGTGTCTCGCTCTCAGTTACCCAGCTGCTCCTCTGGGGGGGGAGGGGGGGGTGGCGAGGACGGGGATGCAGCGGCGGGGGAGCGGGCGGTGCCTGAGCGGCTGAGTCCGGCTGTATCCAGCAGAGCCTCCTGGTCCCTCCGAGTCCCGCTGGCTGCCTTGCTAGCTGCCCGCCAATAAAATAATTCTTTGTAATCACCCCTCGGGGGTGATTTCTTGCTTTCTGTCTCTGTCTCTCTGGCAAGCGCATGCGCCCTATAGCAAAAAGGAGACATCACCCCCTCAGGGGGATGTCCACACTACAATCCTTCTCCATTCTCCCCTAAGATTTAGGGTATGTATGCACATGCACCCAGTGTGATTTTCAAGCCAGTGACATAACCATTACACTATTTGCTGGTCCCACCCCCCCTTGCAGCTTTTTTTTTTTTTAAACAATTCTTTAATTTTGACCAGAGACAGAGCAAGCCGCCAGGTCTGGAACTCAAACCCAGGTAGGCCATGTGGGAGTCCAGCCCCCTCCCCATGCAACTTTAAAAGTATGCTGTGTACATAGGCATGCAAGCACCAAATCCTGACAGGATGGAGATTGTGAAGTGACTGCAGCAGCATGGCCACACCCACCGGGGATGTTTTCTTCTCCGTCTGGCCAGCACACAGGCCTCTGGCAAATACGAAATAAAAGAAAATGGAATCCATTTCTGATTTGCCCCTTAACCAGTAGTTTAGCCTCAGGCAAGTCATTCTTGTGCCTGTTTCCACTATCTGTAAAGCCAGGCTCACAAGCGTGGCCTGTCCACCTTACAGGCTTGCAGTCATGGAGGGAAGACCCAAAGAGTAGGAAAGCAAACCTCAGACTAGGAAGTGATGAGAGGTGGTATCTGAAATAGCTCCCTTGTAGGGACATTTTTCTCAACCTTAAGTGAAACAATTCCTTAGTTTAGGGGAGCCTGGATAGAATAATTTAATCAGGAGCTCCGAGAACTGGAGAGCTTTCTGTTTCTTCCTGGAATCTGCTTCACACAGTGCCCTGGGATGAAGATGTTGTACTCCCCCTTCTTTTCTGCCCTCTCAGGTTTCCAAGAAATGCAGCCACACACCCAGCCCGGATTCTTCACAGCTGGCTGATGTAGCCTCTGGATTTGTCAAAGTTTTCTGGCCTTCTGCTCCTTCCCCATTGCCTCCTGGTCACAAGGTGACAATTTTTAGACATTTCTACCGCAGCCATGAAGTAGGTTTGCCAAGGAATCAGACCAGGGAGGCAAACCTTTCTAAGTCACTAGCATAATCTCTCTTTTGTTTCATTGGCCCGAACAGAGACCTGTGCCTACCCCAGAATGGGAACCGCAGGTCTCTTTCCCTGAGATAAAGGATCAATTGCCACCTGGTAACCGTGAGTGAGGGAAAAGGGATTTGAAACCTTGCACCTCCTTCCCATGCCACTTGTACCTGTATGGTGGCCAAAGCCCTAGTGGGCAGATAGCCATCACAGGTTGAGACTCATAGGGTGCTTGACATTCCAATTCCATCCATCTCCTGCTGGGCAGCACCCCTGTTGCACACTTAGCTTCTGAGTCACGAGGCTTTATGCGTCAATTCAACTGTGAACCTTGGATTTACAATGGACTCCCCCCTCCAAGGTACTGTCAAATAGACAGGTACCCTCCCATCAGTTCCAATGATGGCACCCTGTTCCTGAACTGGGCTGTCACTTGGGCAGTCACTCTACAATGGCTTTCCAACTGTTTTTCATTTCAAGCACACTGGAGATGCAGCATACTGGGACCTATTTTACACCCTGAAGTATATCTGAAACAATACTACATTCACTCTGCACAGGGCGAGCTTGGGTTTAATTTTTTCTTTTTTTTAAAATTTTACTGCCATACTGTGCATGCGTTCCAGAGAGAGACAGAGACAAAGAGGGAACGTGAGAAATCATCCTCTGGGGGGATGGCCATGCCACAAATCCCTTTTCTCCCATTCTCAATCTCTTGGGATCTGGGCACACATTTGTGCTGTAGTTTCTTTCAAGCGAACTCTAACTGTGGAGTCAGCCACATGGGTCCAGCATCTTAACCATCACAGCACCTGCTGGCCCAGGTTTCGTTTTTTAATTACCAGTCAATACCTACTAAATTGATTTTTACAACCCACTAATGGGCTTGACCTTCAATGTGAAAAACTTGTTTTAGGCCTGTTCCTGTTTTATGGCCAACTCTGCCTATTTTCCTCTCCCTAATGAGAGCCTTGCTGATACACTGTACGCAAACAAATGTACACACAGCAGCTCCTGCCATTGGGCCTCCAGCGACTAGAGAGGGGCAAGAAACCAGACCAGCACCCTTAGCACTAGGATTCTTTTGGAGGGAAGTAAGACTTCCCCTGAGTCACCAAAAGACAGAAATTAATCTTTTGAGCTTATTGTGTCATCTTTAGGAGAAGCACTGTCCCTAGTACCCTAGACCAGTTGGTCTCCAATTGCTGTTCTGTTACCCTGTGCAGTGAGGGCAAGAATGTGACCTGCTCAAAGCTTCTCTATACTTACTTTGCTCTTCATTTCTATTTGTGCTTTTGAAGAATCTCAGCCTTAGAATGTCAAATTTCATGTCTAATTATAATTAAAATAACTCAGTTTGGGTGCAGTAATCGCTAAACCAAGATGCTAACTTCTTCCCTTTCTCTATCCTTTGTACACTCCCTCACAGCATGGCCTTGGTGGTGTGCTATTGGCAGTGGGTTGCTGTGGGCACAAAGCACAGGAGCCAGGCCCTGGACCACAGGCTGTGTCACAGCAGGCTTCCATTGGCCTTGGGAGCTTAGTGGAAGTGGGTTTCTCTGTTGGTCAGATGCAAAATGGGAACAGTACACCACCTGTGCAGAAGTAATATAATGCTATGAGAGAGCATTGAATAAATGCTCCCTGCCCACCAAATAAGTGGTTCTTTCTGGATAAAGGTTGTATAGGGGGTGCAATTTAAAAAATTAGAATCTAACTGATTTCAGTTGAAAAACAAACTAATCTAATGAAGAATTTGCCCATATTTTTCTTCTAAAAAAGGATATAGGATAAGGAAACAAAACCAAAAACACATTCACTATTTTTATTTAATTTTCTAGTGGACACTTTACATACCTCTCTCACCCTTTAAGTTAGTGTGACAATTTTTCATAGTAAACTACTTAAAGAGAAGCTTTGGTCAAGAATGGAATGAAATAGCCAAAGGAAAAAAGAAAAGAAAAGAAAAGAAAAACAAAAACAAAACAAAAATCAATGCTGCTTTTAAAAAAACCAGTACTTTCACCAATTATATTCAAACAAAAACACACAATATTTGCGCAATATGTGTTCTCAGTGTTTCCTCGGGGCTGGCTTTCCTCACCATCATGCAAATGGCAGAGCTGCAGTCAGCCAGTTTGTCACGCTGGATCGCGAAGGCTCACTCAGCTTCACATTATCCGGAGGCCCTGGATAGAAGACTCTAATGTCTTGGAAAAGGCAACAACAATACTGGTCATTACTGAGGACTGTCCATCCTGATGTTTTCCTCACAGTACTATACTATCTACCCCCCCACTTCTGCATTCCTTGGATGAGCTGCAGGCCCCACCCCAACCCTGAGAGATACTCTCCCAGGAATCAGCCCTGCAGCCTCTCCAATACTGGGCTCCTCTGCTGGTCCTTGCAGGCCCATGAGCTCCTTGTCACTGCCCAGGCCCATAGGTTCACGGCACATGACTCCTCCTATTCTGTGTATTTTTGGAGGTTTCTACCATAGGATGTATGTGCTCACTGGAGAGAGACAGAAAGTGAGAGGGAAAGTGAGAAATCACCCCCTAAGGGGGATGGTCATGCTGCAATCCCCTTCTCTTTTCTCCTGGGATTTTGGGCATGCATGCACATGTGCCCGGTGTGATTTTCAAGCTACTGGGTCTGGGACTTGAACTACAGCACATGGAATTCCAGCGACTTAACCACTATGCTATCTGCTGGCCCACTCCTCTGTCTTCTTGAGACATGTATTTTCTCTCTGGTCACTGGCCCTTACCAATGAGGGCGGCTCATGCACATGTGCCTTGCCTCTTCACTATACTCTAAATACCCTGGTCCAGGCACTCCTGTTTCTATAGGTTACACAAAGATCAATTTGGCACACTCCACACAGCAAGTGCTGAAAGATGTATGAATTAAAGAGAAAAATGCAGTGGGATCTCCTAGTTTATATCAATACAAAAGGAGAGAAAACGAGTTGGCCTGAGGGATCAAAGAATAAAGGCTGAGGGAACCAGCAGTTAGCGTAATGGCTATGTCGCTGGACTCCCACGTAGTCGACCGCGGTTCGCGTCTCGGACCCGGTGGCTTACAACTCACGCCGGGCGCATGTGCGTGCGTGCCCATGATCCCGAGAGGAGAATGGAGGAGAAGGGATTGCGGCGTGACCATCCCCCCTGGGGGGTGATTTCTCGCTTTCTGTCTCTATGTCTCTCTCTGTCTGTCTGGCGAGCGCACGCGCCCTATAGCGAAAAAAAAAAAAAAAAAAAAAAAAAAAAAAAAAAAAAAAAAAAAGAATAAAGGCTGAGTTGCACCTGCCCAAGTGTTAATTTGTTAATTACACAGAAGTGGAGCCACCCAGGACACAGAGCATGGGAAGATAAAAGGAGGGGAAAGACTTTAGAGGAAGATAAGTTTATTTCTCCAAAGAGTATTTTGGAGGCTTTTCCATACTAAGCATTTGACCCAAGGGGAACAGGGGATCAAACAGTATAGACAGTAGTAAAACAGTATAAATGTGTGGTCAGCAAGTGGTGTAATTGCTACGGTGCTGGACTCCCACATGACTGACCATGGTTCAAGTCCTGGATCTGGTGACCTAAAAATCATGCCTGGTGTGTGTGTGTGTGTGTGTGTGTGTGTGTATGTGCGCGTGTGCCTAAAATCTGAGGAGGAAAGTGGAGAAGGGACTGCGGTGTGATTACCCCCACTGGGGAGTGATTTCTCATTTTCCTTCTGTCTCTTTCCAGTGAGCACACATGCCCTATGGCAAACAAACCTCTTAAAAATAATTAATGCAAACTATACAAAGGTATCTATGAAATTAAACACAGGACCTGCTTCAACAACAGCACCCAGTTTCTTCTCAGTGAATAAGTGAGCATCTATAAGCAAGTATTCCCTCTCATTGATATGGTTCCTTCTGCTAAAGGCTTTTAAGTTTTAAAGAGAATTATAGTTCAATTCTCCTACATTTTTGATGTGCACTGACTGGATATGATATTTTGTTTCAAGAAATGAGAAATAGTCCTTCTCACAGGAAATTTAAATACAAACAAGATTTGTTCTGAAAGGTAGAAAATACCTTGAAATCCCAAATTGTCATGGCTCCATCAATGCCAGTTGTGCAAAATTTGCGACAGTCTTGCTTGTCCACCTCATAAATAGACACTTGACTGAAAAAAAGCAGAAACAAAAGAGATGATAAATTACATGGTAGAAGTGAACCCAGCCCTTCTGACAACTATCAGGGCAATTTAAAGAAATGTTCTTAATATTAACTCCTGTATCAACAGTAGGTTGTAGCAATCTGACTCAGAAAATATCCAAAAGCATTTTAGTACCCAGTGTACAGAAAAGACAAAACTAAAAAGAGGAAAAGTTGAGAACCTGACTCAATTTCAATGACTTAGAAAAGCAGAGATTATCCAGTCCACCTAGCATGCAAATTTCAGAGTAGGATGTGGGCAGGGCCAGCAAGGATGGAAATAAAAACAATTTGCTTTAAAATAAACACCCCCCAAAACCTAGAGACACAATGAAGCCTGGCTGAAGTCCAACTAGCTCCAAATAAAACCTCCTCACTCACCTTCCCAGACACCCAGGGCATATAAACTGAGAGTCCTTTTTGTATTAAGATTAATTATTATAAATGTTAGCAGAAGCAAAGACACAAAACCAGATTCCAACCTAGCAAAGCTGAGGAAAGAATAAATGAAACAATCTGTCTTAGCCTAATTATCCAGAAAGATTTCAAGAAAATCAATTCCATAGCTCAGACAGTATTTTTCTTTCTTCTCTGAAATATCTAGAACTTATTCCCCTAGGGACAGGGGAATGGCAAACTAAGGGAAATACTTCCATTTTGTATATAGTCTGTTAGGTAAGAACGGTTTTTACATTTTAAGATGGTTAGAAAAAAGTTAAAAGACTCCAATCTCATGACATGTGAAAACTGTGTAAAATCCAAATTTCAGGGACATGTGAAAACTGTGTAAAATCCAAATTTCAGGGTCCATGAAGTGTGACTTCCAGCTCATTCATTTGTGTCTTGTCCACTCAATGGTTGAGGTAAGTAGTTGCCACAGGGACTGCATAGCCAACCAACCCCCAGTGCCTAAAATATTTGCTATCCAGTCTGTTACAGAAAAAGTCTGCTGGCACAACTCTAGGGCAGAGAGGACCTACTTTCTGCAAATGAAAGGAGACTATGCAATCTGCAAGGGTTTGTCTTTTTATTTTTCACCTACAAGACTCAGGCAATGAGGGCTGTTTCCTTTCTGATACATAGTCTGTACATAAGCCTAAGAGAAATTCCCAAAAAATAAGAGTCACTCAAGACAGAAAAACCTTGGGACCAGCAGTTGGCCTAATGGCTATGTTGTTACTGGACTCCCATGTAGTCAACTGCGGTTCGAGTCCCAGACCCAGTGGCTCAAACTCACACCGGGTGTGTGTGCATGCGTGCCCAATATCCTGAGAGGAGAATGGAGGAGAAGGGATTGCGGCCATCCTCCCTGGGGGGTGATTTCTCACTTTCCGTCTCTGTCTTTCTCGCAAGCGCACGTGCTCTATAGCAAAAGCCACCGCCCCTCCAAAAAAAGACAGAAAAATCTAAGAATGTGGTGAAAAGGTTGAGTTTTGGAGGGCCTTCAAATTCTTATTTTTCAGTAAAGCATAGACATTTTTAGTGTTTTTTTTTTTTTTTTTTTTTTTTTTTTTGGAGAGGTTTTTGCTATAGGGCGCGTGCGCTCATCAGACAGACAGAGAGAGACATAGAGACAGAAAGCGAGAAATCAACCCCCAGGGGGGATGGTCACGCTGCAATCCCTTCTCCTCCATTCTCCTCTTGGGATCTTGGGCATGCACGCACATGCGCCCGGCGTGAGTTTTAAGCCACCGGGTCCGGGACGTTAACCGCAGTCGACTACGTGGGAGTCCAGCGACATAGCCATTATGCTAACTGCTGGTTCCCCATTTTTAGTGTATTTTAAGTACAGCTGCCTCTTCAACTGAACATGAAGAAAAACACAACCTTTATCTAATAATTCTCTTGGGACCAGCCGGTGGTGTGGTGGTTAAGGCATTAGACTCCCACATGGCCGACGTGGTTTGAGTCCTGGACCTGGTGGCTTGCTTTCTCACTTTCCCTCTCTCTCTGTGTCTCCTTCTGGTCAGATTAAAAATTAGTAATAATAAATAAAATCAAACAAATAATTCTTTAAAAAAACTCTCAAAAAGAAAGTCTAGGTTTCCAATATGTCTACCACCATCACCCATAATAAAAGTCTCTCAACACAAAAAGCCTAGTCAAAAAGGGAAAAATCCCACGGTACTCAACATGGGACACAATAATATATAATATCAACAATATATTACATTGCTCCTTTAGATTGAAAATAAAAAATCACTTTCTGGGAAAAAAAGCCAATTTTTATTTATTTATATATTTTTAAGAACTATTTTATTTAACTTTATTTATTATTATTATCATTATTATTTTCCAGTTTGATCAGAGAGAGACAGAGAGAGAGGAAGTGAGAAAGAAAGCCACCAGGTCCGAGACTTGAACCATGGTCAGCAATGTGGGAGTCCAGCGCCTTTAACCACAATGCCACTTGCCGGCCCCCACAAGCCAATTTTTTTATGTGATCGCACATACCTGATGAAAAATCAGTCATGAGATGCCTCGGCTTTGACATAATGATGATTCTCTAATTAAATTATCTTATTATGTACATTACTTGAAATCCATGACTGACATGGCAGCTAGAACTACTTTTTCAAACAGAATATAACTATACTTCCTATCATGAGTTCACTACTAGAGTAATGTGGCATTTAAGAAAGTCTTCTGTTCTTACTCAGATTATTGAGAGGTGAACCCTGGAAATAGGCTGTGCTGAGAGGGCCCATGATCTCCCTGTTTCCAATAGGATCTGTCCTCTTTTCTGTCAGATGCCTCATGTCATCTGCACCTCAAAGGATAGACTGACGAGGTGGCAGCAGTTCACTCTATCATGAGCTGAAAACATGCACCTGGTAATAGGGAGTATAGACTTTTTGCTGTTCTCATTCCTTAAGGGCCTTGAGTGCAGAGAGCTTTTGTAAGGACCCACTTAGGAAACAAATGAGGGTTAAGGACAGTAGATATCTTGTCCCCTAGCCACTCTAAAGATAGCCAGAGCCATGGCTACAGGGGGAATCAAAGGGGCTCAGGTAACTGGTGGAACCTACGTGATGCTATTCTGGTGCAGTGTTTCCAAGGCTGTATTACGGTCCTCAGTTGTGGCCCTCTTGTCCATGTTGCGGAAGCGTTCCATGGCAGACATGTTGCGTTGGATGCTCTGTTTTGGAATGTCTAGCTTCGAGACAAAGGTCAAGCAGCCGCGGTCATCATAGTTAAAGAGCATTGGGCAGCAGTCATGGCCCTGAAATGAGATGTTAGTCAGCCTCTGGAGGGCATTATGCCCTTCTACCGAGTCCTCCACAAAACATTCACCACTACAAGCTTTTCTTACTCTTAAAAGCTAGCTATTTCTTCTAAAAGGTTGTTCCACTTTGTGCCAGTGTGACAGAGCACCCATTGTTCCTGAAGAATTACATACAGTGCACTACAAGGAAGAATGAAGAGAGATACTCACAGCAGCTACCACACTATTCTCCGAGACAAATGACACACTCAGGAGAGGCAGGAACTCTGTTTTCAGAGTTGAGACCCTAAACACAAGACCATTTGTTACCCTGAGACCAAACAGACCAGGCAGCTTTTGTACAGGCACAGAAGATGACAAAGGATCCATTTTCACATGACCTTCTGCAATATCAACGGACACTTATGTTTAAAAGGAGCCCTGTGACTTCTGCTAGTAGGAATCCCAAGCATGAGGCAACCCCAAAGTCACGTGACCTGGAGAAACTGTGGCCTTCATTTCTCTCTCTGGACTGTGCTCTGTCCTATCCACTCATCACATTGGTTCCCAGTGAGCCCTTGTTCTTCTGCCTCTGCCTTTCCCCGTACCCTTCTGCTTCAGTGCTGGCTGTTCATCTGGATTATTTAAAGTCCACTCTGGGCTTTGAAGTCCAACTCTGACTGGTTCACTTCCATGAAGCTCTCCTGGACCACTTCAGCCAAAGCTTCTCCCATCGCTTACCTCCTAGAGTTGTCACTGATGCTTTTTAGTAAAAGCCCTATGCTGTAGTCTTCTTGCCTGTGCTAACCCTGCGGCTCCTAGAGGGCTGCGACCACACAGATGTTTACTGTGAGTTAGGCACTGTGCGGAAGCTAGAGCTGCCCAGATGAACAAGATACAGTCTTGCCCAGCCAGGAGCTCACACTGAATAGTGTGTGTGTGTGTGTGTGTGTGTGTGTGTACTTAGTAGTGCTCTTACACCTGGCAAAGAAATTACAGATATGGTAGGCAGTGGCTGATGAATTAGGAACACTTTAATTGCAAAAGGTGATGCATTTTGAAAGGTGTCTTAAGAGGCGCCTTAATAAAGTTGGTATTGAATTATAAAGATAATATGTCATTTTTAAAAAAGATGTATCTGTTTATTTTTAAAATTTGACCAGAGAGAGACAGAGAGAGAGGGGGAAAGTTAGAAAGCAAGCCACCACATCTGGGACTTAAACTGTGGTTGGCCATGTGGGAGTTCTAGCACTAAACCACCATGCTACCTGCCAGCCCCACTAATAGGTCAGTTTTAGCTTTTACTGTGGTATACCTTTTACTACATGAAGTATTTATGTTGGAGAAGGGGAAGAGGAAGGGTGGAGGATATGATCTGATTTGTAGGACTAGAAAAGGCAAATAAGTCAATATAAGACAGATTTGTAATAAGCATTTGCTAAGAACTTACTATGTGTTACAATAAAACACAAAAATTAAATAATGAAGGCATCAAGATATTATTGACTGTCAAAAAGCAAATTACTGTGTAAAAAGTATATGTAGGGACCAACAGCTGGAGTAATGGTTATGTCGTTGGACTCCCATGTAGTTGACCACAGTTCGAGTCCTGGACCTGTGGCTTAAATTCACACCAGGCGCGTGTGCGCATGTGCCCAGGATCCCAAGAGGATAACGGAGGAGAAGGGACTGCAGCATGGCCATCGCCCTCGGGGGGGGCGTGATTTCTCGAATTCTGTCTCTCTGTCTTTCTGGTGAATGTACGTGCCCTCCAGCAAAAACCTCTCCAAAAAAAAAAAAAGTGTACATAATCCCATTTGTGTTAAAAATGAAAAAAAAAAATTGAAATGTTTATACATACACACATATATATCAATCTTCTGGAAGACTACACTTATAATGGGATGGGGGATTTGTTTGTTTTTGTTTGCTATAAGGTACTCATCAGAGAAAGAGAAGTGAAGTGAGAAATCACCCACCTGGGGGGAAGGCCATACTCCACTCTCTTGGCATTTGGGGCACATGCACCCAGTGTGTTTTACAAGCCAGGCCCAGGACTTGAACCACACAGCTGGCCATGTGGAATCCAGCTAATTTAATCTGAGGCAGGGTGGGTGATCTTTTAAACAACATAAAATTAACAAAAAAAAAATCTCACATTTAATCGAGTTAT
Organism: Tupaia tana; assembly: GCA_026018925.1. Lineage (NCBI taxonomy): Eukaryota > Metazoa > Chordata > Mammalia > Scandentia > Tupaiidae > Tupaia > Tupaia tana. Next base: position 49,083,147 of record JAKSZU010000016.1, on the reverse strand, counting down.
GAAAAAACATTATCTCTGAAATGCTATGTTTTGTTGCCACTGTGCAGCAGAGGGAGTAAGGGTCATCCAACGTGACTGATTCTTGATACATGGGTTGGTTAGTCTCAAAACCTTTAACAGTGAGTTATCTTAGTTGCCTATGGAAAAGGATTCACCAGGAAAGAACAATGATCCATAAGAGAGAAAGGCTTCTAATATTCTCTCTTCCTCCATATAATATATATAACATATAATGAACAAATGTGAATTCTGATGTCTAACAAGGTGCGTTTAAGGCTGAACAGACAGCCCACTCACCAGTGAGTCATCAAAATTCAAGTTTTTCCACACACAGGAAGAACTTGGGTTTTAAGTGTTATTGAATGAAAGTCCCAAATTAATGAAGTCACTGTTTGCTGACTACACAGAGTAAGAAAATATCCCCTATTTAGTTTAAGACTTGTGGCTGATATTTGCATTTCATAAGGAGTTCAGAATAACAGACTAAACTGGTCATTTTGAAGGGATCCTTATCAGTAGCAAACCAGAAGGATTCTTCAGAAGAATCAAGAATCACTATTAGTACTCCCATTAAGAAGTTTCTTCATCCTTCCCCTTCTCCAACATAAATATTTCATGTAGTGAAAGTCAGGCATATTATAGGAAAGGCTAAAAATGATGTATTAGTTCTTTAATTCTAATACCAAGTTTATTAAGAGGGCTCTTGAGACAAATAGCTCTCAAAATGCATCACTTTTTGAAAGTTAGGTGCTCCAAATTCACTGCCTGCTGTATCTGTGTAATTTAAACTTTCCCAAACAGATCATTTAAATATGTGTCTATAACTTTAAAAGCTGCCTTACCATTCTGATTGGAATTTTCTTTTTTTAGAATTATTTTTATTTAATTTTGCTTATTATTATTATTTTTCAATATGCTATAGGGCATGTGTGCTCACCAGAGACAGAGAAAGTGAGAAAGAAAGCCGCCAGGTCCTGGACTTGAAAGGCAGTCGGCCATGTATGAGTCCAGCACCTTAACCACTATGCCACCTGCTGGTCCCTGCTTGGGATTTTCATACTCATATCCTGTACTTACACCCAAGGAAAGGCAATCTTAGCCCAGTTGGAGAGATATCACATCCCCGCTCTCTACCTTCCGAACAAAAGGTAAATACTCACTGTACACTTTTTGAGGCATCTGCAACAGACACAGTACTGTCGTGGCTGACCCAGGCCAGGCGGCTCCCACTGGCAGAGAAGCTGACCCCATGGACCCAACCACCAGTGCCACTGCCACCAAACTCTGACATCAGCTGACCAAAAGGCATCTTGCTGCCCCAGGGCGTGCTGGCTGGCTTCTCATCCACTTCTTTAATGTAGGCAGAAAATACTCTGCAGTTAAAGAGGGCAGGGAGAGAAGAAAAAAGCAAATGAAAATAGATGCATGCAGACAAAGGCCATTAGGTATCCCAGAACATGAAGAGACTAACTTAAAAAAAAATGATGGACAAGTTCAGAGACACAAAAGTCTGAAGGCACAAAATGCTCCTAAGGGTGGCCTACAGGCCCATCCAAGTTTGGCAAATCCATAATGAACAGATAATCACAGATTACTTACAGTATGTCAGGATCTAGGTATATGATTCTGAGATAATGAGCACAAAAGCCCTCTTCTATGGGCACACATTCTGGGAAGACCTTGCTGCCCTATCCCTGTCTTGCCCATGCCAGACCTTGCTAAATGACCACAGTATTTTTATTTTTTTGGAGAGGTTTTTGCTACAGGGTGCGTGCACTTGCCCGAGAGACAGAGACAGAGAGACAGAAAGCAAGAAATCACCCCCCAGGGGAGATGGCCACACCGCAATCCCTTCTCCTCCATTCTCCTCTTGGGATCCTGGGCACCCACGCATATGTGCCCGCATGAGCTTAAGCCACCAGGTCCAAGACTTGAACAGCGGTCAACTACGTGGGAGTTCAGCAACATAGCCATTACGCTAACTGCTGGTCCCAACCTGGCTACTTCACCATCACTGTCAACACAGTGCTTCAGGAAGCCCATCTAGTCGATATGATAGCTACAACTATTTGCCATCCCACAACAAACCAACAGTATTAACCCATTTAAAGATAGAGAGATACCCAAAGAGAAACCCAAGGAAGGCCAATGAGAAAGAGTGGGTAGGCTTCCCATGCTGCTGGTGACAGGTTGGGTACCACCAAGCCTCTTGACTCTCAGTCCCACTGTCCACTCTTTGTGGCAAGAACAGTCTGAGATAAATGTAGATCCTTCACACCTGGTGTTGTTAGTCTTTACTGAACTCACCTGCTTCTCTAATTCCATGCAGCTAAGCATGAAGATGTTTTGACCCAGAGTTAGAAAGGGGAAAGGACAAAAGAGAACAGCTGGAAATCTATCCTTTCAGTCCCTTTAGCCTTTCAATGCTATTGATACTTCTAACTTCAAAGAGAAGTTTTCTCTTTAGAAGACTTCTGAACTTGTAGACTCCCTAGAAGAACTGGGGTACTCTTCCCTCTAACCATCCCAATAACAATGGCAGCAGAAGTTCTGGAAGAGATAGGGCATTACAGAGGCAGAGACCAATGAGTTCTCTGTAATTTAAATAATGTGACATTAGGGTTACTGTGCTTTACATCAGCATAATGACAGTGGCTGGTGGTGCTTAGTACATCAACTCAAGGTGGTGAATGGAGCAGACCCATACCCACAGAACTGAGAGTCAAAGTTTATTCGTGGAAATTAATACTTCTAAATTTTTAAGGTTTTTTTTTTTAATTAAAATTTTTAGTTTTGGTATAGTCTGTTCACTCCCTGGAGAAACAGAGAATAGGGAAAGTGAGAAATCACTCCCTGGGGGGATGGTCACACTACAATTCCCCCTCCTCCATTCTCCTCTTGGGATTTTGGGCACACATGCATACATGCCTGGTGTGTTTTTCAAGCCACCAGGTCTGGGACTCGAATTGCACAGGTAGCCATGCAGAATCCAGCTGCCTTAATCTCCATACCACTTTCTGGCCCAGTGAAAATTAATATTGACAAAAGAATTACAGGACTGACTTTGTGACACAGCAGTTAGGCACTGTGCAGAGAAAGCCATATTCCACATGGCTGACCAGAGTTTCAAGTCCCAGCCCAGCTCAGCTGGCTTCACACCAGAGGCACTCTGGGTGCCCAGGATTCCATCAGAATCCATCAGATGGAGAACTGGAGGAAAAGGGACTACAGCATGACGAGCACTGCTAGGGAGGTCCATTCTCTCTCTCATGCATGTACCCAATGAATTAAAAAAACAAAAATGAAAAGTATTGCAATCTAACCTATTTTCAAGACCAGACTTTTAGTATAGTACCAGAATCCAGGTGATAACAGTTCAGTGCTTCCATTTTCCAAAGGAGATAGAATGACTCTGGCTAATAAAACTCCAGAATATAAAGTGCCTTGACTACCATAACTCCCATCCCTGTAGCTAAACTCACATACTCACTCACACGTACTTTTTTTTTTTTTTTTTTTTTAAATGTATCTTGGGAGCCAGCAGGTGCTGTGGTGATTAAAGGCGTTGGATTCCCACATGGTCAACCACAGTTCAAGTCCTGGACCCAGAGGCTTACTTTCTCATTTTTCCTCTCTCTCTCTCTGGTCAAATTAAAAAATGGTAATAACAAATGGAATTAATTAAATAAATAATTCTTAAACACACACACAAAACCTTGAGTATTTCTAGATATAAACCACCAGCCAGATTTTCTGGATATTCTCCATAGAGATACTGAAGAAACATGCATCCCATCTCCCTACCTACCATGTAGTCGATATGAAACAATACATATTTGCTTTTCTTTTAGCTAAGGGGGGAAAAGCCTCTTGATAAAGAACAACTTTAAAAGCAATCATATAGTATAATCCTTAAAACTCTTAGCAGTGTCTGCATTTCTTCTAGCCTCCTGCTACTGACAAATAAAAAGCTTTAACTGAAAATGACAGCACAATGACAGCTCAGTAGTGTACTATTTAGCTCTGTTTTGTTTATCTTAGTTCCACTCTGGAATCTGCAGAGTCTGCTGTCTGAAATATGAAAAGAGCAATAAGACTGTAGTCAAGAAAAAGATAGGGAGAAAGGGACAGAGAAGAGAGGGCACATGCTAATCCTCTATTCTTTTTTTTTTTTTTTTCCCAATGAGGCATTTTATTTATATATGTGTACTACACCCCTAGAAAAAGAATCCTAGGATTTTCCCTCCTGTATGTTTCTGTCTTGCTTCTTCATGGTCCATGATGCCAGCTGAGGTTGTCAGTACAATGAAACCAAACTGATGCGATGGGAGCAGATTATTCTGCCATGTCTCTAGATCTTTGAGTTGCACATCAAATCTGGGGCTGATCACTCCACACTTGTTTAACCTGTGAGGTTCACAACAATTTTTCCAGCTCTGTGGTCATCAATGATTTCAAATTCGCCAATATAACCATGCTTCATCATCACAGTTAGAAACTGGATAATGACTTTGAAGCACGACCTAACAAGAATCTGGTGTTTGCCTCTCTCTTCAGCTTTATTGATGCTCTTGAGGGCATCAGCCAGGACATTCATGCACACCATTATGGCAGCACAGAAAGATGGTGAAAAGAGCCTTTTTTTTTTTTAAAGAGAGACTTTTGCTGTAGGGTATGTACACTCTCTAGAGAAACACAGACACAGAAAGCAAGAAATCACTCCCCCGGTGGATGGCCATGCTACAATCCCTTCTACTCCATTCTTCTCTTGGGATCTTGGGCATGCATACACGCATGCCCAGCATGGGTTTTGAGCTGCCAGGTCCAGGACTCGAACTGCGGTCGACTATGTGGGAGTCCAGTGATTACACTACCTGCTGGTTTCCCTGCTAATCCTCTATTCTTAGGTACATTCTGCCTAAGAATAAAACTCCCTGAACCTGTTCTTGCATCTCTCTCCCATCCCACTTCCTTCTACTTCAGTGACTTACACACTTGCTCCTTTTCTAGATCACAAGTTCCTTTCATTTTTAAGTCTCTCACAATGCCTAGCGTAGTAACTTGCAAAGAAAAGGAACTTCATACATTTTTATTGAAGGATGAATAATGAACAGCTCAAGCTAACAGTTCTTATTTGTTCCTACCTGCATTTGAAGTCACATGATCCTGCTGCCAGCAAAACATTGTTGGGATGCCAATCCAAGCTAAGGACTGTGGAACGAATCGGCTTTTTAATATGCTTGCTTACCCACCTACATGAGAAGAAACACTGTTTTAGTTTATCTGCACATAAAGTCACAGACCCCAAATCACCTACAAGTGTGAAAACACCTAAGCATGGTTCTTATGTGGGCCACCAGGTCTCCAGCCAGAGAGAGGCATTTCTCAAAGACAAAAAGGAGAACCATAAACAGTCCTGTTCTCCTACCTTCACAGCTTTGACATGCTCATCAGAGCAGCTGCTTTCCAGCACATGCTTTAGTAAGTACACAAACTGATTAGCTCTGGTATTGTCCATGGAATCTTAGGTTACATGTGAAGTTATTTAGATAAAAACTGAAATGACCTACAATTTTTTTTTTTTTTTTTTACATTTTTGCTATAGAGTGTGTGTGTTTGCCAGAGAAAGAGGCAGAGACAGAGAGAGAAAGAGAGGTAAAGTGAAAAGTCACCTCCCCAGGGGGGATGGCACTGCTGCAATCCCTTCTCCATTTTTCTCTCTTGATTTGGGGCATGGTGTATTTTTCAAGCTGCAGAGCCTGGGACTTGAACTGCACAGTCAGTTATGTGAGATCTAGCTGCCTTAACCATGTTACCGACTGGACCCAAAATAACTTGAATATTTTTTTTACAAATGTTCAGTGATATGATATTTCATTTGGTATAAATTTTTATTTGTAAATCAAAATTGTAAAAGCTTAATCTCCTTTATATGTCTCCATGAAGCTACACATCCTTTCTATTTTTTATCCACTGAAAAATCACAACCAAGAAATTGGAAGAACCTCTTATTGAGGATTAGCCTCTAAAATTCTCCAGCACCATTTAGAGATCATTCCTTATGTCTAAAATCAGTCCTTATTTTGGCTTAGCTAATTCAATTTCTGCCCCCAAACTGCTGTTTAAAAACTAATGATATCTGGTTGTTCGAGATGAAAGCCTTAACATTGAGTCAAATGTCCTTCCTTAAATGCTAAAAGATTTTCTTTAAAGTTTATTCTAAAAAAGACAACTTCTGATTTGTTTTATAAGATTTTTTTTTAATTTCCTGAGAGGCTTTTGCTATAGTGCGTGTGCGCTCACCAGAAAGACAGAGAGAGACAGAGAGATAGAAAGCGAGAAATCACCCCCAAGGGGGTTGGCCACGCCCCAATCCCTTCTCCTCCTTTCTCCTCTTGGGATCTTGGGCACATACACACACATGCCCAGTGTGACTTTAAGCCACTGGGTCTGGGACTCAAACTGTGGTCGACTACATGGGAGTCCAGAGACATAGCCATTATGCCAACTGCTGGTCCTTAAGTTTTTTTTTTTAATTAAGGAAAAAAGTGGCAAGCAAATAATAGGTTAATATGACTGAATTATAGTTTCTGGGTGGTTGTTTTAAGGTACTCATGTCATACAAATAAACATGCTCTATATCAGAGAAACTGCTCTGAATATAATATTGGGTTGTCGGAAAAGTCACGACGCATTTTTGCATAGAAAAACACAGAAAAATACATCATAACTTTTCTGATGATTCAAAACAACAACTGATAATTCAAAAACAACACCTGTATCAAAATTCAATTTACCTATATTTGAGACTTTTCCTCAATGAATAAAAATGTAAATGATTACGAGGTTGAATGTTACCTACAAAGAAAAATTTCTTATAAGTATGTTAACAAGACTGCAGGGATTACTAGTTGATATAAAATTCAGTGATGTAAGAATTATCAATGAACTTTCCAAATTATTTCCAGCAGGCAACATCTTGTTAGGCTTATGTTTTACACATTCTTAACAAAAAAGAGCATGTCTTAAATTTGTAATTCAACTTTATTGTAATCCAGACCTTCTTTCCAAAGAATAAAAATTTCTGAGGTCTTACAAAAGTACAAGTGTAACATGATAATCCCCTTCCTTTCATTGCTCCAGTAGAATATAAATAGAAACACTACTACAAAGGGTAAAGTGTACTCTGCTATTTTTAGTAGAAATACAAACATTGCTGGTTTTGTATTAAATGAAAAGTCCATGTTGAAAGGTATTTACCATCCATCCTGAGTACATGCCAGGAAGAATAGAGTTGTTTTCTTATCAAAATAAGCAAGATGGAGTGGTTAAAATAAGCCACTTAGCCATAAATAAACCTTTGTATCTGGACTGGCTCAGCTGTAAGTGATTTGTTAAAAAAAAAAAAAAAAAAAAGTACAATGGACTGATTACACTTCTAAGATTTTTACATTAATGGCTTAAACAAGTAAAATATTATACCAAGACACAGATTTGATTAGCAAATAATCTTTAAAGAAAATATAATGTTATCTATAAGACTCCTAAACATTTTAAGTGAATTGATATAGTGGAAAAAAAAAAAGATTTCTCAGGGCACTGAGACTCTTTCAAGTTTACCATTCATGTGGCAGAGTAAGAAAACAACTTGAGCAGTTCAAAGTAAGAAAAGCGGTAGCATCTTGCAGAATAAACAAGTTAGGAGATCAAAATATGGAAACAAACAATAGCTCTATATAAATGAGAGATTTGACTCAATGTGTACATGAGAAAGAAAAATGCTCAGAGATAATGGAGAATTTCAGAGGGGGTAAAAATCTAGATGAGGAAAAATTAGAGTTATAGTTAAACCTTCATACTGTGCCTCACCAAAAACACAGCAATCCAAATGTAAATTTTATAAAAGATTTTAAAAGTCCTGATGTTGCTCACCAGTCATTTTCAGACTCAAAGTAGCAAACAGAAATGAGTCGTGCTCCACTTCCCACAGCAAATTTGTTCTCTAGAGGAGACCACTTCACAAAAGTAGCTGCACGATTAATTCTCAGGATCACCAGGGTTGGCTTCCAGATACCATCTTTCTGACTCCAGACATAGGCATTGCGGTCTGCCCCACAAGTGACGATGCGATCGCTCTTGGGAGCCCAGTCAATACCTGCAAATGAGACATATGTAAAGGGTTTGTCCGGTCAATGACAATTGACTGTGATACAGTGAGCACTGGCAATGGTGGGACCAGAGGTGGACCTGATCACCACCTTACACAAAGGCAAGAATGTTTCTCTTCGAAGTGTCTGGAACTCAACATCCTCTATGAGGCCAAGTAGAATAGAGGTGCTTCATAATGCAGTTTTATAATGGCACAGTTTATAAAACTAAGCATGGAGTATCCTTTCCACTCATTCACAGGTTTCTAAAGATCCTAAAGGTCTGAAGATTCTGTCCCTTTCTCTTTCCTCTTTATTAAATTTATTTTGGCCTGGGGGCTAGCAGATACCGTGGTGATTAAGATGGCTGAGTGTAGGGACCAGCAGTTAACGTAATGGCTATGTCACTGGACTCCCATGTAGTCGACCGCGGTTTGAGTCGCAGACCCGGTGGCTTAAACTCAAGTCGGGCGCGTGTGCGTGCGTGCCCAAGATCCTGAGAGAAGAATGGAGGAGAAGGGATTGCGGCGTGGCCATCCCCCCTGGGGGGTGATTTCTCGCTTTCTGTCTCTCTGTCTCTCTCTGTCTGTCTGGCGAGCGCATGCGCCCTATAGCAAAAACCTCTCGGAAAAAAAATGGCTGAGTGTAGTTCGAGTTCTGGACTAGGCCGCTTGAAAATCACACTGGGCATGTGTGTGTGTGAGTGCTCAAAATCCCAGGAGAATGGAGAAGAATGGACTGTGGTGTGGCTCTCTCTTCCTGGAGGGGAAGATTTCTAATTTTCTCTCTCACTGTTTCTCCCTGTCTCTCTCCAGTGAGTACCTGTACCCTATGATAAAAACCTTAACAAATAGGTTATTTTTGGTCTGAAATAACTTTATTAATTCATTAGCAGACCTCATTACATAATACTGACAGTCCATTACATGGCATTTAACTAAAACAGCATACAAGGTAAGTAAAAATGATTTCAGTATAAAGGGTGAGAGTGAGAGAGAGAGGAAGTGAGAAAGCAAGCCATCACATTCAGGACTCAACCTCTGGTCGGCCATGTGGGAGTGTCCAGCGCCTTAACCACTATGCTATCTGCTGGTCCCTACAAGTTTACTTCTGTAACCATTTGAAAATGGATGCTATATAGGACCAGCAGATGGTGTAGTAGTTATCTCACTGGACTCCCACACAGCCAACTGTGGTTCAAATCCTGGACCCAGTGACTTCAAACTCACCTTGTGCACGTGTGCATGCATACCCAAGATCCTGGGAGGAGAATGGAGAAGGGATTGCCACGTGGCCATATCCTCTACGGGGTGATTTCTCACTTTCCCTCTCACTGTGCCTGTCTCTCTCTCTGGTAAGTGCATACCCACTAAGGCAAAAGCCTCTTAAAAAAAAAAATAAAAAAGAAAATATGTGCTATAAAACCATAGTCATATTCCCAATTATTTTATATACCATTTGCTTTTAACTTTTTAAACATTTACTTGTTAAAAAAGAGGGATGGAAACAGCAAATACTCAGTAAATTTCTCATTTCTTTGTAATTTTACTTCACATCTTTTTTCCTGTTTTCCAGCCATCTGAAAACTTTTTTTTGGAGAGATTTTTGCTATAGTGCACGTGTACTTATTAGAGAGAGAGAGACAAAGAGAAAGAGAGACAGAGACAGAGACAGAAAGAGACAAATTGCCTGCCATAATCTCTTCGCCTCCATTCTTCTCTCAGGATTTTGAGCATGCACACGAACATGCCCAGGGTGAGTTTCAAGCCATCAGGTCGAGGATTCAAACCATGGCCAGCCATGTGGGAATCCAAAGCCTTAACTACTATGCTACCTGCTGGCCCGGCCATCTGAAAACTTTAAAGGATAGGGAGGGAGATCAAGCCATCTACTGTCTTTTCTGACTGACTATATCTATAGACAAATGGCAGACAAAGTCAAGGTTCCCTTTTATAAAAGTATTCTAGCTAATAAAAGAAATCATAGATTTAAAATATGACCTTTTGTAGCTGCCACTGAATTAATAAGAATTGATCATTAACAGTTGCTAACATCATAGAAAAAAAGCATATATTTCATGCCTCCATAAGACATCTACTTGGGAACCAGCAGTTAGTGTAATGGCTATGTCGCTGGACTCCCACGTAGTCGACCGCGGTTCGCGTCCTGGACCCGGTGGCTTAAAACTCACGCCGGGCGCATGTGTGTGCGTGCCCAAGATCCCGAGAGGAGAATGGAGGAGAAGGGATTGTGGCGTGACTACCCCCCTGGGGGGTGATTTCTCGCTTTCTGTCTCTATGTCTCTCTCTGTCTGACGAGCGCATGCGCCCTATAGCGAAAACCTCTCAAAAAAAAAAAAAAAAAAAAAGACGTCTACTACCGCCTACCTTCAACCACAATTTACAGGAAGTACAGAAGATAGAGGAATATAAAACATCATAGACCTATAATTAGTACAACATGGGCTCTTGGGAACATTACTAGACAAATAATCCAATGTTTTTCTATTTTCTTAACAAAAATAGAGAATAAAATAAAATTTCTACAAACACAACAGGGACTTAGAGACACATCAACTAAATCTGGATCCCAATTAAAAGCGACTATTACTAAACAATTACTGGTTATTATTTAGAAAAAAAGAATTCTTATCTTTGAGAAATATAAATTAAAATATGAAATGTTATAATAGGATATGCTTCAAAATAGTACAGGATACTATTTTGTGAAAGGAGGGAGAGATGGAGGAGAAGGGATAGTGGCATGACCATTACTTATGGCAAGTGTTTTCTCACTTTCTCTCTTTTGCTTGCTCACTCTCTGGTGAAGGTACATACCCACTGGCAAAATTTAAAAATAAGGTACCGGAAGGATGAATGTGCTTCAAAGAGTACAGGATAGGTCAAAGTGAGTTGAGAAGAATAACACTGGCTGTCACTTGATACTTGCAGAATTTGGGTAATCATTATATGATGCTATTTTAAAGACATATTTGAACGTTTCCATAATAAAATACTTTTTAAAAGGGGGAAAAATAAAATATTTAATACAAAATAACAAAATCACAGAAAAAGAAACCTCAGAACTCTGACATCCCTTTGATGTTTGCCATATTCCTTTTTTCTGTAATACTGGTTAGTCTTTCTTCTAAAATGCTTCAGAAAATCTTTTTCCCCCTGCAGTTACTATCTTTCTGTGAAAATATGTCTGATCATTGGTCTCTTACTACAGAGTTATATACAGACTTTTTTCAACAAGTTTTTTTGTATCTAAAAAATGCCATTTGAGCATTTAGATAGATATGGGCTCAGTTCAAAGAACCCCAAAAGGGGCTGGTAGGTGGCGTGGTGGTTAAGGCACTGGACTCCCACAAGAATGACCACAGTTCAAGTCCCAAATCTGGCGGCTTGCTTTCTCACTTCCCACCCCGGTCAAATAAAAAAGAATAAAATAAAATAAAATAAAATAATTCTTAAAAGTGCACACACACACACACACACACACAAAGAAACCCCTCCTCCCCACCAAAAAAAAGTAAAGGAGAAAAGAAAATAGTTACTGGGTTGTCTGGAAAGTCATGATGCATTTTTGCATAGAAAAATATGCCATGACTTTCCCAATGAACCAATAAATATTTCATATTTTTGGCTATCTCTTTGTTTTTTCATATTTGCCTTTTCTCATTTCAAAGAATTTCCTAATGTTAAAACTCCACTTTAAAAAGTCAGTGTTCTTATTCTTAGGTCATAATGCCATGGGCAATGGGACTTAAAATAGGCCAAACCTAAAAGAAATAAGGTCATGGGAAAGCAATAGCAACAAAAATAGAAAAGATGTCTTTGGTGCTGGTTTGGTAATAAACTCAGCTCCCAATGTTCATAAGCATCACATATGAATCACTGGTAAAGGCAAGAACGGTGGTCTCAGGGCCAACCATGGTGTGGTGGTTAAGGTAGATGGAACACATGAAGCTGGCTGCATGGGTCAAGGCCCAGACCTGGTGACTTGAAAAACACTGAGCATGTATGCATGTGTGCCAAAAATCCTGAAAAAGGGAGAACTAAGGAAGAAGGAATTGCGGTATGGCCAGTCTTCACATGTGTAAGTGGGTAATCCCTATCCCCTACCCCTCACCCTGGAGCACAACAACAACTCCCTGATAAAATCAGACACCAAAAAAAAAATAGAAAAGGTGGTCTCAAGTTCGTTTTTTTAATAAGAACTTTTTTTTTTTTTTTGAGAGGTTTTTGCTATAGGGCACATGTGCTCGCCAGAAACAGAAAGAGAGAGACAGAAAGCAAGAAATCACCCCCCAGGGAGGATGGCCACACCACAATACTTTCTCCTCCATTCTCCTCTTGGGATCTTGGGCAAGCACGCACATGTACCTGGCATGAGTTTAAGCCACTAGGTCTAGGACTCGAACCATGGTTGACTACATGGGAGTCCAGCAACAAAGCCATTATGCTAACTGCTGGTCCCTTAAAAAAGAATTATTTATTTAATTTTATTTATTGTTATTATTCTTCAATTTGACCAGAGAGAGATAGGGAGAGTGAGAAAGCAAGCCACCAAGTCCAGGACTTGAACTTCAGTTGGCCATGAGGGAGTCTAGCACCTCAACCACCATGCCACCTGCTGGTCCAAGGGTGGTCTCAAGTTTTTGCTGGGGAATGCAAGATAATACTTGTAAAGTACGTGGAATGTCACAACATGTTGTTTCTCTCTGATTTAGGTAAGGATATCTTTAAGCTAACCAGCATTTAAGAGATTAGAGGCAAAACTCTATGGCTCAACTTAAAAAAAAAAAATCACTACAAGAAGTAACAAGTCCTGCCCACTTGAACACAAGGAGAGTGGAAGTCACGAAGAATAAGTTTTAATTTTGTTTGTTTTTGGCTATAGGGCATGTATGCTTGCCAGAGAAAGAGAGAAAAAGTGAGAAAGTGATCATACTGCGATCTTTTCTCCTCCATTCTCCTCTCTGCATTTTGCAGAGCACACATGCCCAGCATGTTTTTTAAGTCACCGGGTCTGAGACTCAAACTGCACCATTGCCATGTGCCTTAACTACCATGGCACTCAGTTGGCCTGAGAATAAGTTTGACTAGCTCAGCTAAACTGTTCAAAGCAAGTCTGCCAAAAAATGAGACAAAAGGGACTAGCAGATGGTATAATGGTTATGTAGCTGGACTCCAGTGTGGTTTACCATGGTTCCAGTCCTGGACCTGGTGCCTTAAATTCATGCCAGGACCGTGTACATGCGTGTTCAAAATCCTGAGAGGAGAATGGAGGAGAACGAACTGTGGCATGGCCAGCCCCCCTGGAGGGTGATTTCTTGCTTTTTGTCTCTCTGGTGAGCACATGCACCCTATAGCAAAAGTCTCTATAAAAATAAATAAATAAGAAAATGGAATAAAAAAGAAAACAACAGTAAAAATCAAAGAACAAGAGAATTCTAAACCGATCTTTAAGTGAATATGTTTGTTTTTGATTTTTGCCATAGAGTAGGTGTGCTTGCTGGAGAGAGATAGAGGGAGGGAAAGTGAGAATCATCCCCTATAGGGGATGGTCACGACACACTCCCTTCTCTTCCAACCTTCTCTTGGGATTTTGAGTGCACATATACACACACTGGGCATGATTTCAAGCCACCAGGTCTGGGACTAGAATTGTGGTTGGCCACGTGTGAGTCTAGCACCTGGTTTTTGTGTTGCTGTTGTTTTTTAATAGCCAGATATGACTTAACAAAGCAACAAGTTCTTGAAATTTAGTATATAAATTTGGTTTACTAAATTTGAAAACCACTGTAAAAAGTTCTCCATCTTCACCTCTTATTCCTACTCTTTTGACATTTGCTTAGTAAAGTGTAGCCCTACTTGCTTTCTACCTCTAATCCTAGCTATTTATTTACTATTTTTTTCTTTTTGGAGAGGTTTTTGCTATAGGGCACGTGCGCTCGCCAGAAAGACAGAGAGAGACAGAGATACAGAAAGCGAGAAATCACCCCCCCGGGGGGATGGCCATACCGCAATCCCTTCTCCTCTATTCCCCTCTCGGGATCCTGGGCACGCATGCACACGCGCCTGGCGTGACTTTAAGCCGCCGGGTCGGGGACTCGAACTGTGCTCGACTACGTGAGAGTCCAACAACATAGCCATTACACTAACTGCTGGTCCCATCCCAGCTATTTATTGAAAGTTTTTGTCAAAGATGAAAGTTAATGTACACTCAGGAACCACTCAGAACCACATGCTTTAAGATTCAGTCTTTTACGTGTAAACAAGAAAAAGAAAAAAACTCAATGGAAAATGGCCAGCAGTTATGAACTAGAGATCAGAAAAACTCTCAGATGGCTAATGTACACCTGAAAGCTCAACCTTTCTTTCTTTTTCAATTTGTCAGAGGGTGTACGCACTCGCTGGAGAGAGAGAGACGGAGAGAGAGGGAGAGAAAGTGAGAATGCACTCCTCAAGGAGCATTATGCTACAATCCCTTCACTTCCACTTCTCCCTCCTTTGGGGATGCTGGGCATATACATGCATGTGGCATGTTTTTCAAGCTTCCAGTCCCTGACTTGAACCATGCAGTCAGGCATGTGGGATCCATCCAACTTAAGCACCGCACCACAGGCTGGCCCAACCTTCCTATTAATCAGGAAAATAGGACTCAGAGACATTGCCTTTAACTCAGGACAGTCTGACCACATCAAGAATGGGAGGATGTGGTTAGATGGGCACTACACACATATGGGAGGTTGAGAATGAAAGCATCTGACAATACATAAGAAAGTCAATGAGGGGCATCCCCCTGTGGTGTAACAAGACTTCCATCTACAGACACTCACACAAATAAACAAAGAGATCTGTACAGAAATCATTGGTTTAGTACTTCAATATCATATGGCAAAATTAGAAATAATCTCAACATTCTTCAATGGACGAAGGGTAAATAAATGAGATAGTAAATGCTAAATAGTTGAAAGGATCTAGATACAGCAACATAGATCTTAGAAAGAATGTTGAAGCAAAAAGCTGCAGGAGCTGCATGATAATGACATCATTTATGGACAACAGCATTTAAAAATACTAGTGAAGGGACCAGCAGTTAGTGTAATGGCTATGTCGCTGGACTCCCATGTAGTCGACAGCGGTTCGTGTCCCAGACCTGGTGGCTTAAAACTCACGACAGGCGCGTGTGCGTGTGTGCCCAAGATCCCGAGAGGAGAATGGAGGAGAAGGGATTGCAGCGTGGCCATCCCCCCTGGGGGGGGTGATTTCTCGTTTTCTGTCTCTCTGTCTCTCTCTGTCATTCTGGCGAATGCATGCGCCCTAAAGCAAAAACCTCTCCAAAAAAAAAAAAAAAAACCTAATGAACAGTACTAAAGATTGCTTATAAATACATGTACACATACATGTATATAAGTATTAAAAGTAGTCTGGACTGATGTTATAACAAATTTTAGACTACCTTCAGGAGGAGAGAAATAAGACTGCTGGTGAAAAGGGACATTCCATTATCTGGAATAACATTATTATATCCATTTTCCTTAAGTTTCATGGTATAGAAGAAAAGTTATTGATTCTGATGGCAGATAATCTTATATGGGTGTTTGCTGTATTACTCCTTGTTCTTTTGAATATTTTCAGAAGACTTTCACACTCCAAAAACAAATGTAAAGGAAACTTTTGGAAGATAATACATTCCCTCAGCATTTGTGAACATTTTGGCTCAGGTTTTTAAGTCGACTTGTTTTTGCCTTAAATTTCATCTCCTAATCTAAACTCTTTAGTCCTCAGAGTAGGTTCAGTGCTCTCCATAACACTAGTAGACTGCTAGGTACCAGCTAGGCTACAAGAAGCACTTAATAGCAGAGATTATTATGAAATTTTCTCAAATCATCTAAAGAAAATGTAGTAAGTGTTGTACAACCTTAAATATTATGGCCGACTTACTTCAGGCTCTTTATTTGAGTGGAAGAGTGCTTACTTTAGAAATAATGTCCTAACTTCATGGCTGGCTATCTTTCTTTACCTGTGATGTGTCCGTTGTGCTCCTTGAGTTCATGAGCTTTGACCCACTGGCTCCCGTTCTTCTTATAGATGTGCACTTCATGATTATTGGGGCTAAGGGCAATCTCTGCAAAAGAAGTCAATATAATAGTTAACATCTGAACTTAAAAACTGTTACCAAGAATGGGCCAACTGGTGGCATGGTAGTTAAGGTGGCTGGATCCCAAATGGCTGACTGTAAGGTTGGAATCTTGGACCTGGTGGCCTGAAAGACACACCAGGCCCATGTATATGCATGCCCAAAATCCTGAGAGAAGGAATTGTGTCGTACTGCCTACCCCCCCTCTCCAGTGTTTTCTTTCCTTTTCTCTCTCTCTGTCTACCAGGCAAGGGCACGTATTTTATAGCAAATTAAAAAACAAAAAAAAGTCCAGAATAGGCAAATTCAGAGGCAAAAAGTAAATGAGTGGTTGTCTAGGACTGAGAGATATTGGGGGAATTGGGAGTGACTGCTAATGGGTATGGAGTTCTTTTTGGGGTGATGAAGATACTCTGAAATTTGATATTGGTGACTATTACATAACTCTGTGAATATACTAATAACCACTGACTTGTACTTAAAATGTGAATTATAAAGTTATTTTAAAAAGATTGTACATCACTTTACCTTTTTAAAAATAACTCTGGGCATAATACTGTATATCTGACTGTATTTTCTTATTCTGATTGCCTCTTCCTTGTTATATGATCTGTCATACTGCTGGCTGAACTGTGCCTACTGCTTAGAGACTTCTCCATCCTTTACTTGTTTGTTAGAGCTAAAAACTAGAAACAGGGGCCGGCAAGCGGTGTGGTGGATAAGGGCGCTGGATTCCCACATGGCCGACCATGGTTCAAGTCCCGGACCTGGTGGCTTGCTTTCTCTCTCTCGTGTCAAATCAAAAAATAACAATAAGAAATGGAATTAAATAAATAAATAATTATTAAAAAAAAAAAAAAAAAAAAAGGGAACCAGCAGTTAGCGTAATGGCTATGTCGCTGGACTCCCACGTAGTCGACCGCGGTTCGCGTCTCGGACCCGGTGGCTTACAACTCACGCCGGGCGCGTGTGCGTGCGTGCCCAGGATCCCGAGAGGAGAATGGAGGAGAAGGGATTGCGGCGTGACCATCCCCCCTGGGGGGTGATTTCTCGCTTTCTGTCTCTATGTCTCTCTCTGTCTGTCTGGCGAGCGCACGCGCCCTATAGCGAAAAAAACCTCTCCAAAAAAAAAAAAAAAAAAAAAAAAAAAAAAAAAAAAAAAAAACTAGAAACACAAGTTTATTATGAAAAAATATCAATAGTAAATACTAGTTAATATTTC
This sequence comes from Tupaia tana, assembly GCA_026018925.1. Classification (NCBI taxonomy): domain Eukaryota; kingdom Metazoa; phylum Chordata; class Mammalia; order Scandentia; family Tupaiidae; genus Tupaia; species Tupaia tana. Next base: position 49,065,627 of record JAKSZU010000016.1, on the reverse strand, counting down.
TCTGAGTAGTGGGGCCAGCAGATGGTGTAATGGCTGCATTGCTGGACTCCCACATGGCCGACCACAGTTCAAGTCTGGACCAAGTAGCTTGAAACACATTGGGTATGTGTCCTTATGTGCCCAAGATCCCAGGAAAATGGAGGAGAAAGGACTGTGGAGTGGCCAATCCCCCTGGGGGGGGGTGATTTCTCACTTTCCCTCTCACTGCCTTTGTCTCTCTGGCAAGCACATATGCCCTAAGGCACAAACCTCTAACAAGAAAAAATAAAAACAGTAATTCTATGAGTATCTCAGAGTAACCATGTCTCTGTAACAGCTTATTTCCAGGTCCTCATATCCTAACTCAGTACTAGACAAGTATGGGATTACTGCACAACCATTCAAGACACTAGGTTTTAGGGTAATGAAAGATATTTCTGATATAAATTATCTTTCAAATGATCCTGTAGAAAAAAAGTACACAAGCAGTTAAAAGGGTTGGGTACTAGCAATGCCTCTGAAATTATTTAGTGTGTAGCCATAGGAATTTGAATTTCTTCCTTACTTTGGGCCTCAGTTTCTCTGTACATAAGCCAAAGGACTGACCTACTTTCTTTCTGAATTATCCACCAAAAGATTTATGTTCTTCTCATGTGTAACACTGAAATATGTGAAACTTAAAAGGGTCTGAACTGTATCCAAGGTTCTAAAATAAAGAAGCAAACTTAATAATAGCATACTTACGGGTACGATCCCTGTTCCAGGCATGACAGGTGATTGGCTCTAATAAAAACTGATGCAGGGACATAATTCTTAGTGTTTTCGAAGGATAGAAAGCTGCAATGAGCAACAGAAAAAAGCATTTAAAATGTCAGGAAACTAATATTTAAGTTTGTCTGAGGATCTTGAAATATATGAGGATAAATAAAACTATTCTCCTTTAAAAAGAATAAATCTCAATGCTGAAACTTAATAATGTAAAAGAACTAGCACTGTAAACACCAATGTAAAATTTATTGTCAAGGATCCTCAATGGGCTCTCAAACCATGAATTAAGGATAGTTGGGATATAGGAAATTCAGTCTCAAATTATCCTCCCACAAATTACTAATTACAAAGGGAAAAATATGCCTTAAAAATAAAGAAATCTGGCAGTTACCACCTTAACTGAGTGATCAAACTTAGTGTCATGAACAATGAAAGAATCTAACCTGACGAACCTCCTGATAGGAAACTCCAAGTGCCAATCATTACTTATAAATAGTGTCTTATTTTTATAATTCAGATCAGAATACTTTTGAGAGCAAAAGAGGCCCTATTAATAATTATAGTATGACAACAAGATATAGGACTATACTGGAGAAACCTGGGAATATGGTTAACCTACCTATAAAGTATTTATGCCAAATATATTTACTCTAATTCCAAATGAGATGCAGAATCAATTTCTACTTTACAGAAAATGAAGGAGAGAGGAATGAATTAAGCAATAGGGAAGGATATAAACGGTTAAGTCAGAATGTGTGTTATTCTGCAGAATTGGCCTGTACTCTTCAAAAAAGCAATATAAGGGGGTAGAGTAGGGTGAAGAACTGTTCTAGATTTAAAAAGAGCTATGAAAATAAAATTCAATAAATGAAACTTTTTGGAAACTGTATTTTTAAAAACAGCCACAAAGGACACATGTACAAGAAGGAACACATGAATTTGAACTAGATATCATATAACCATATGGATTATTTTCATTTTCTTAATTATGATAATGATGATCGCTATTAGGTAGGAGAATTTCCTAGCTTCAAGGATGTAAAGGTGACAAAGTGTTTAGGGGTGAATTGTCATGATGTCTTCTGTAACTTATTTTCAATTGTTCAGGACAACTGTTACATGAATATGGCAAAATGTTAACAACCAGTCAATGTAGGCAGAGTATACAGGTATTTGAGATATTTCTCTTTAAACTTTTTTAAAAAGATATTTTTATTTATTTATTTTATTTCATTTGCTATTATTATTTATGTTTTAATTTTACCAGAGAAAGACACGAGGGGGGTGGGGTGGCTGGGGATGAGAAAGCAAGCCGCCAGGTCTGGGACTTGATTGGCCATACGGGAGTCCAGCACTGTAACTACCACGCCACCTGACAGCTCTGTCTTTAAACTTTCTAAAAAATAATTTATTTAATTTATTATTATTATTATTTAAGTTTGCTATAGGACACATGTGCTCAACAGAGAGTGATGACAGAGAGAGAGGGGGGAAAGTGAGAAAGCAAGCCATTAGGTCCAGGACTCTAACTGTGGTTGGCTACATGAGAGTATAGTGCCTTAACCCCTGTGCCACTGGCTGGCCCTCTCTTTAAACTTTTTATTATAACTAAATTAAAAGTAGGAATCTGCTGGGGCTGGCGCGTAGTGTGGTTGAGGGTGCTGGACCCCCACATGGCCAAACATGGTTTGAGTCCTGGACTTGGCGGCTTGCTTTCTCACTTTCCCTCTCTTTCTCTCACTCTCACTCTGTCCCTCTCTAGTCAAATTAAAAACACATAAAAAAATAAAGTTAAAAAAGTATGACTCCGCAAAATATCATTAAATTACTTATAATTTATAATTATATTTATAATGTCTCTAATTTATAGATTCCACTGAAGCGATCGATGATCTGAAATAGGGGAAAATTTTTCAAAGAGTGGGCAGTGTTCTCTTACCCACAACTTTATCATTTCCCAGAGGCATTCTTACTACAAACTAAAGTTTCAAAATACTTAAAATATAAGTCATGTTAACCTAGGGTGGAGATCATAATGTGACACAGAAATCTTGATACAAGCAGGAAATGAATGGAAAGCCACCAGAGGGTTGTAAAGTGAACAATAACAATTCAGTCAACAAAGCAGAAATTAATCTTGATCACAATGGAAAGCAGAAATAGCTCTACTATATGTTGTAAAGAACACAAAGGTCAGGACCAGCAGTTGGCATAATGGCTATGTCACTGGACTCCCATGTAGCCAACCATGGTTCGAGTCCTGGACCCGGTGGCTTAAACTCACGCTGGGCACGTGTGCGTGCGTGCCCAAGATCCTGAGTGAAGAATGGAGGAGAAGGGATTGCGGAGTGGCCATCACCCCGGGGGGTGATTTCTCGCTTTCTGTCTCTTTGTCTCTCTTTCTGGTGAGTGCACACCCTATAGCAAAAACCTTTCCAAAAAAAAAAGAACACAGAGTATTAAGTGCACTCTAGAACTGGCAGGAAAATGCTAGTTCTTTCACATTCCATTCTAAGAGTGAAGATACTTAAGTGATAACTTTTTTCTTTTACACGTCCTATTGATAGAATGCAAACTGCAGCTCACAAATAAAGAAAAAGCCACTAACTGGAAATTAAGGAAGAAATAAAACACGTTAAATGTTCAAATGAGATTGCTTAATTCGTTTAAAAAAGCTTCCAGACGTTTGCTGCATACTTCTTTTTTTGGAGAGGTTTTTGCTATAGGGTGTGTGTGCTCGCCAGAAAGACAGAGAAAGACAGAGACAGAACGTGAGAAATCAACCCCCAGGGGTGATGGCTATGCCACAATTCCTTCTCCATTTTCTTCTCAGGATCTTGGGCATACATGCACACACGTCCGGTGTGAGTTTAAGCCACTGGGTCCAGGACTTGAACCGTGGTCAGCCATGTGAGAGTCCAGCACCTTTAACCACCATATAGCTTGCCGGCCCCAACATCTCCTTATTTTAAAGCAATTTAAAAAGTCACATTTGAGGGGACCAGCAGGTGGCACGGTGGTTAAGGTGTTGGACACTCCCACATGGCCGACCATGGCTTGAGTCCTGGTCCTGGTGGCTTGTTTTCTCACTTTCTTCTCTCTCTCTCTCTGTGTCTCTCTCTGGTCAAATTAAAATGAATGAATGAATGAATAAAAATTTAAAAACAGGTCACACTTGTAAGCTCATTTCTTAGCTAAAACAAAATTGGGGTACAAATTATATTTTAATGTGAATATCTACATACAATATAAGCACGTATTTAAAGTATAGTTTAAAAAGGTATAGATGCAGGTGCCAGATGGTGGCATAGAAGTAAGGACATCAAGCTCTGTGAGGCTGACCCACACAGGAAGGTTCCTAGTTCACATCCATATCCAGACACCAGACACATGTGTGCTTATAATCTGGGGTTATCTGAAACTGGGAGTGGACTGCAGCATCAAGACCCTGTTGGGAGTGCTCTCTCTGTCTCTGGCTTGTGGGAAAAAAAACATAAATAGTAAAGAAAAAATTTTAATTTAAAAATTTAAAAATTAAAAAAATGTACAGCTTCAGATAAAGGCTTTCTCATTCTTCAACACTAAAGCCTTTGAAAGAGGTAAGCATCGTATGACATTCATATAATGGCATAATTACTTCTAAAATTACATTTCTAATTTCATTATATTATTCAAGTTCTATATTTAGACATATACTCAGACCTGTACTTCTTTTATAATCATATGGCTATGTGAAGTCTGTAGGTAAAGACAACATTCATGTTTGTCCAATTTATAACGTACTTAGTAAGTACCACTTATATTCATCAAAAACAGTGAAGGCAGAGGAAAATCCTAATAGCCTGAATTTTGTACCAAGAAAAAGATATTCTGTTATAGGCAGACAATTATAATTTCTAAATTGTGGTTAATATTGAAATGAAATCTGAAAATCTTTGTCTTAATAGGGCTAGAGAGGAGAAAATGGGGCAGATAAAAAGGGGGTGACATTAAAGGTAACATGTTTCTACTGATGACCTTCATTATCCAGCCTCAAACAATTTATGCACAGTGTGATTTCAAAGACTCCCCACCCCTTTTCTTTACCTATTATTTCAAGCAAAGAGTCATTCTGATATAAGATCTGCCATGGCTTTGGAGCCAAAGGAACTTGGATTTGTTTGAATTCTGACTTTGACACATCCTAGCTGAGATCATGGGCAAGTCACTCAGTATCTCTAAATCTCATTTATTTATCTGTAAAGTGGATATGCCACTTTACACTTGACATCACAACTATGTTCGCTTATGAGGATTCCATGCAATACAGAGTCTAGACCAAATGATCTAAGTTAGTTCCCTTTCTTTCTTTGACCCAAAGCTTTTGAGCCATCCCTAGAAGTATACTCTGAACTTAGAAACCTTGACACATGCTGTTAATTCTAGGCTCCACTCCTCTGAGCTTGAAAGTATTCATACAAGTGAGAATTTCAGTTTCCTGTTTAGGGTCAGTTTCTGAGACTGTGATTCATCTAGTTTCTAATTACTCTCATTACCCAACCCAGCAACAGCAGGTAGTCCAATAAGGTCACCACACCCTCCCTAACATTCAGACAGGCTCCAATTCCAGGCACCAGTTTCATCAGTAGACCATTTTAAACTTCTTTATGCAGGATTTGTTTCAGCGTATGATTAGATAACTAGAGCAAAATACAGCCACTCTCTCTCCAAAACAGGAGCTTTATTTTTCAAAATGATTCGCTCCTTTAATTGTGATTAGTAGATGAACCCAGAAGGTCTCTAAATACTCTGGTAGAAGTGGCCAGTTACGCTCACTCCCTAACATGGCACAAACACCATCCTGATAAACTCTCCTTTGTTTTTATAAAACCCAGGGCCTGTATGAAAGCAAAAGGTTAGATAAAATTGATAGAATAGGACACACTAAGACAATTTTGGCAATTTAGAAAATGAGCTGAAGCAGATAAAAGGTTTCAAAGCCACAGTTTGAGAACAGATGGCTTTCTAATCAAAGATTCTAAGCTACAATTTATTAAGCGCCCACAATGTTCCCAGAAGAGTTTTAAGTACCAGATTGGGCCAGAAACATAAAGAAATCTTACATCATTATATCCTCAAGTATCAGGAGTGGAGGGAGCAGGTAAGTGAGGAAGGGAAGTTAGATATGCACAGAATGTCCATAAGTAGTACTAGTGGCTAAGATTTATTAAGTAAGTACTCTATGGCAAGAACTATTCTAAGCAATTTATACAAATAAGCTCACTTATTTCTTTGAGAAACTCTAAGCATCTTCTGATTACCGATGAGGAAACAAAAGTAAAGAGAAGCAATCTTCTTAGGGTCACCCAACAAAATGGTGGGGTCAGGATAGAAACTCGGTCAATCCTGCACAAAAAGTTCCAAGGAGCGTAGAGTTGGGTGCAATTTTGACTTGGGGAAGGTGGTACTCCAGCGGGGTAATGTGAAGGGACTCTGGCAAGTTTGTTCCTGAGTTGGGAGAGTCCCCAGGAAGGACTGAGGACTCCTCCAGGCAGGTGGCAAACATCCCATGGGCAGCTACTGTATACAGGGACCCATTCTAGACGCTAAAGAGAGATGAAAGATCCCTCCTAATGCTCGATTAGCGGGAGATCATCTCCGTTAACACCATTTTACAAACTATGATAAATAGCTCACAGTAGAGCTGAAATAGGACTACGGGGACGCCAGCGAAGGAGCCTTAATTTTGGTATCCGAGGGAGCTCGCAGCTCGACAATCTTGTAAGAAGCGATCAGTATGCGTAGGGGAATCACGAACAGGGATTCCCCCGCCTCCTCGCAGGTCCTGGCAGGGCGACCCGGCCAGTCCCTCAAGCCCCAGGGCCCCGCGGCCTAAGCCCCCGCCTCATCGCCCCCGCAGGTCCAAGTCCGGTACGAGGCCGGGCCAGAGGAGGTAGACAGGACCAGACGTTGGCCCCTGCTGCCCCTTACCTGGGGTAGGGGCAGTCCGGACGGGCTCGGAGCGGAGAATTCGCGGACTCTGGTCAGTCGACGCGAACAGGCTCCGGCGTGCGCGGGCGGAGGACCGAGGCCGGGAGGGAGCGGCTGACAGATCCCGGAAATGGCCACGGCGCCTGCGCAAAACGGCCGCGCAGGCGGGCCGCGCACGCGCATAACTCAGGCGCGTGGTCCGAGGCTGGCAGGGTGTGGCGGGGGAGGGTCCGGCGTCTGAGAGACTCTGGTGGCACCTCAGAACCATTGTCACCGAACGGCTGGAGAAGCAGCGTGATTTTCCTACTCTTTTCCTCGAGAACTTTCCTCAGGTTCGCGAGGCGAAGTGTGGAGGCTTGAAGGTTTCAAAAATGCTTTTGTCTAGAAGTGAGTTACTGAGGATTGAGGTCTTTGGAGACTTGAGGACCTTATAGACAACCAGGTTTTTCTCTCTTCAGAGCCCACGCCAGCGCCAGTAGACCTGTGTGCCTCTCCTGTCTTCCTGTATGGAAAGCCTCTGAGGACCTTTCTCGACCTTTCAGCCTCACCTAGCTATCCACTCCATGCTACCGAGGTCACGCTAACAGAAAGAGGAGTTGGGAGAACTTAGAATCTCATCCCGAACACGTGAAGATTGTGTACTTACTGTGCAGATATATAGGTTTTCGAAGAAATGTCCTAAGTCCCACTTTCCAACCAAACTGCTGCCCTTGAACCCGTAGAAATTACAGAGAGTACCCCCGTCTCACAAGGAGTCCGCTAACCCAGTGCTTGTTTCATTCCATCTGGTGATTTACTTGTTTGATCCTTAAGCCTGACTAAGGTTTTCCAAGAGAGATATTCGACAAACTTCCAGTTTTAGGGGCTCACTTTGTTCATTCGCTTAGTTAATCCAGCGGTTCATGGAGGACCAGTACATTGGAAGTCATTGGTTTTCTTTGTCCCATTGCTACAGTCTTTGATTGTAGGTGGTAAAGACAGAGCTGAGAAATCACTGTAAATTAATTACCCACTCCAAGAGATGACTTGGCAAAGGAAGGACAGCATGTGTAAGAAGCAAGGATTCATGTAGGATCTGCAAGTTAACATGAATCAGTCTCCAAGTATGTAGAGTTGATAAGGGTAAAAATACTGTTTTATTTGGATCCCAACTCTTTACAAAGAACAGTTCCTCTCTTTCTTCTTCTCACTCTTGCTTTCTTTTTTAAAAATTTGCTAGTGGGTAGGGACCAGCAGATGGCATAATGGTTACCTCACTGGACTGCACAGAGGTTTGAGACCTGGATGGCTACTTAACACTCCCCAATCGTGTGCGTGCCTGAGAGGAAAATGGAGAAGGGATTGCAGTGTGGCCATTCCCGGAGGAGTGCACGGGCCCTATAACAAAATTCTCTCTAAAAAAAAAAAGAAAAAAGAAACAGACTATAATTTCCTAGAGGGCACACACTCGCTGGAGAGACAGAGTGAGTTGTAAAGTGAGAAAGCACCTGCCCATGGGAGGTCACACAATAATCCCTTCTTCATTTTTCCTTCTACGAGTTTGCATGCGCACACGCACACACACACGCATGCACACACAGGCATCTGGTGTGTTTCTTAAACTTCCAGACCTGGGACTTGAGACTCAAACTGCACAGTTGCCTATGTAATACCCAGCCACTTTAACTACCACACCACCAGCTAACCTAGACAATTCCTTCTTTGAAGGAATTTCTGTAGATAGATGGGAATGTCATATACAGATTAATATTAGACTCCTTATGATCTGTGATAAATAAATTAGTCCCAGAAAATTAATGAGACATTTAATATCAACCTCTGATTCTATTTTTTGAGTCAGTATTTTCCTTTGTAGCCCAAACAAAGCTTATCATTTGGTGCATTTCATGTTTTATGAGTTGAGAAAGATGGTAGACCCTTGGCTCTAATTGGGGTCTTCAAGTTAAACTACCTTACTCTGCAACTGAGGAAACAGGACCCAAGTTTCTTGAAATTTGATACTTTTAATACAACATAGGGGATTAGGGGACGGTGGACAGGGGGCAGTGCTGGCCTTTCCCATTATACATACCATCATTCCCTGGGAAAAGAGCCATTGGGAGTTCTTAAAAAGGTGAGGTATTTTAGTGTCTTGTTTTTAATTTACCAGAGAGTACATGTGCTCAAAAGATGGATAGGAGAAAGCACCCACTATGGGGAATGGTCACGCTACAATCTCCTCTCCATTTTCCCCTACTTTCGGGACCCTGAGCATGCATGCACACATATCCTGCACACTTCCAAGTTGCTGGGTCCAGAACTGGAACTGTGCAGTTGGCCATGTGGGATTAACTCCCTTAGCCACCAGGCCACAGGTTGGTCATAGTATTTGTTTTTTAGATGTATAATTACAGTGTTTAATATCTGAAATGATTCTGCCTTATTTTTATTTTTTTGAAAAATTCTTTTTTAGAGAGGTTTTTGCTATAGGGCACGTGCACTCGCCAGACAGAGAGAGACAGAGAGACAGAAAGTGAGAAATCAGCCCCCGGGGGGCATGGCCACGTCACAATCCCTTCTCCTCCATTCTGCTCTCGGGATCTTGGGCACGCACGCATACACACCCGGCGTGAATTTAAGCCATCGGGTCCGGGACTCGAACCGCGGTCGACTACGTGGGAGTCCAGCGACATAGCCATCACACTAACTGCTGGTCCCTTATTTTTCTGAGTTTTGCCAGAGGGCATGTGTGCTTGCCAGAGAGAGATAGAAGAAAGTGAGAAAACACTTCAGTCCCTTCTTCAGCTCTCCCTCCTTTCAGATTTTGAGCATGTGAGCACAAGTGCCCAGTGTGTTTCTCAAGCCTCTGGGTCAGGGACTTGAACCATGCTGTTAGCCTAGTGGGATCCAGTTCCCTTAACCATCAATGGGGAGTGATTTCTCACTTTCCCTCTCTCTGTCTGTCTCCAGCGAGTGCACATGCCCTATAGCAAAAATCTAAAAAAAAAATTTTTTTAATTTACCAAGGTAGATGGTGCTTAGAAGTGGAACTGGGGGGGGGGGGCGCGACAGCAGGTGGCATAGTGGTTGAGGTGCTGGTCTCCCACAGAGCTGACCATAGTTTGAGTCCCAGACCTGGAGGCTTGCTTTCTCACTCTCCCTCTCTCTGACTCTCTCTGGTCAAATTGAATAATAATAATAATTAATAAAATTCAATAAATAATTCTTTTAACAACAGCAACAAAAAAGAAGTGGGAACTGGGGGAAAGAGACAGTTGAACACTGCCATGGAATGATTTTATTTTCTTTACCGGTTGTATTAGAATTAAAATTGGATTGAACTGGAATTTGGTCAAGATTCCATTAATCAAATATTTGATACTCACCAATATTTAGTTACCAAGTGCCAAGTATTGTATTGAGTATTTTATGCAATGTACAGAACAAAGTAAGATTCATTTGTCCTCAAGGAACTTAGAGACTAGAATACAACCAGTCCACAAGTAATTTCATTTATTTTTATTTTTAAATTTGCTGTAGGGGGCTTGCACTCACCAGGGACAGAGAGAGAGAGAGGGAAACTGGGAATGCGTGTTCCCCCCCCCCCCCTGCCCGGGAGTGTGTATGGCCATACTTCAATCTCTTCTTCATGCTCCTATCAGGATTTTAGGCAAGGATGCACACATACTCAGCGTATTTTTCAAGCATTCGGGTCCAGAACTTAAACCGCACAATCAGCCATGTGGGATCTTACACCTTAACCACCATGCCACCAGCTGGCCCCACAAGTAATTTTATTAAATTAAAAAAAATAATTATTTAATTTTAAAATTATTATTATTGTTATTTTAAAATTTTACTATAAGGCACATGCACTTAGAGAGAGAGAGAGAGAAAGAGAGAGAGAGAGAGAAGTCAAGTTACTAGGTCCAGGACTCAAACTGTGGTTGGCCACGTTCCTTAACCACCACACCACTTGCTGGCCCTCCCACAAATAATTTTAAATAAAAGGAAATGCACAATACCTTGAACTTGGAAGATATTGGGTAATATTGTTGAATGAAAGTGTGAATGAGTGAAAAAAAAAACAGTCTGGGTATCAACAGGACACAGAGGTTACCAATATTTGAGAATGAGAGTTTGTATAGACATGTCAGGAGCATGATCAATCATAATTTGGAAAGATATGTTTGCAAAGACCTAAGGATTTTCTTCTCCTCATAAGAGCTTTGATTTTGTAATTGGAGTGTGGATTTGGAGAGGAAGAGTGGTTTCTGCTTGTGCCTCTAACCAAAATAGTGAACACTTACTCCTGGTCTGCTTCTGTTTCTTTTACATGGGTTAATAATTCCTGTCACCTACTCACCACAAAGATCATTGTTAATATTATTGAATTGGTGTCTATAGCAGCTATAAGTAGGGCTGGCCCAGTAGCACAGTGCTTAAGCATTGTGTATAAAGAGCCAGATCCCATATAGCCAACTGCCATTCAGATTACACTGGGCATATGTGTATTTGCCCAAAATCCTGATAGGAGAACTGGAGGAAAAAGGATTGTGGCATGAACATGCCCCCTTGAGGGATGCTTTCTCTCTCTTTTTCTCTTTGTTGATCATATGTGCGTTCTGGCAATTAAAAAAAAATCTGTAAGTAAACAAAAGGACAGAAAGAAATGCATATTCTTCATTAATAGTCAATTATTCTTATGCTGTAGATATCATCCTAATTGCTGGGTATAGCCCCAAGCAGGGAAGGTTTCCTATAGAAGGATCTTGAACAATTAAGTACAAAAGAACTGAAAAACACATGCAGATTTTCCCACTCTAGGCAGCTTACCCAGTTTGTTTTCACAGGAATGGGACAGGTTAATGGTGTCTAGGGGCAGTCTAGACTATACAGCCTTTTAAATTTTTTAGAGAATTACTTTACTACTACTGTTGCTACTGCTACTACTACGACTACTACTACTACTACTACTACTGCTGCTGCTGCTACTACTTCTTTCCAGTTTGATCCAGAGAGAGACAAAGAGAGAGGGAGGCAAAGTGAGAAAGCAAGCCACCAGGTCTGGGACTTGAACCATAGTCGGCCATGTGGGAGTCCAGCTCCCTCAACCACCACACTATGTGCCAGCTCTGTAGTCCTAGGAGTATATAAGTAGCATATTATCATGGATAGCATACTTACAAGAACACAAGTATATTTATGAATACCATGTACTATTTACCTAATTCTTTTGTTGTTGTTGTTGTTGTTTTTACCTTGGGCTTGTGCACTCCCCATAGACACAGAGAGAGACAGTGAGAGGGAACGTGAGAAATCACCCCTCAGGGAATGGCCATGCCACAATTCCTTCTCCCCCATTCACCTGAGATTTGGGGCACACATGCATATGTGTCTGGGTGTGATTTTTAAGTTGCTAAATCCAGTACTCAAACCATGGTCAGCTCTGTGGGAATCCAGTGCCTTAACCACCACACCACCTGCTGGCCCCAATTCACCTAATTTTTTAAAGAGAGAGGGGAAAATAAGAGAGAAATCTGTATTTTTTTTTTTTTTTTTTGAGAGGTTTTCACTATAGGGCGCGTGTGCTCACCAGACAGACAGAGAGAGACATAGAGACAGAAAGCGAGAAATCACCCCCCAGGGGGGATGGTCATGCCGCAATCCCTTCTCCTCCATTCTCCTCTCGGGATCTTGGGCACACACGCACACGCGCCCGGCGTGAGTTTTAAGCCACCGGGTCCAGGAAGCAAACCGCGGTCGACTACGTGGGAGTTCAGCGACATAGCCATTACGCTAACTGCTGGTTCCCAGAAATCTGTATTTTTGACAGAATCTTCTGTGTCAGGTTCCTTCTGACTGCCCCCCCCCCCAGGACCTAGTTAGGATTAAAAGGGTGCACAGCTACACCAGACATATCTAAGTTGACCCAGGCACTGAGTTCATTGAATTTGGAACTAGAACAGGGTTCAAACATTGGCTCTGTGACTTACTAGCTGTATGACTTTGGGCAAGTCAACCACTTTCTCTAAGTTTTTATGTAAAATGAGGATAAGACTTCCCATCTTGTAGGGCAATTATAAGTGTTAAAACAGAAAATATATAAAATACTTCATAGTTCTTGGCACACTAAACAGACTAAGTTGTGGCAATTATTATTTGAAAATATTTTACCAAGTTGATTTTCACCATTTTTTTTTGCCCAGTTGTTTTCTACCTATCTGTGACTTCTCTACTCATTCAGTCTCTTATTGGGTTTTGTAGAGCAGAAGTTCTTTTTTTTTTTTTTTTTTTTTTTTTTTTTTTTTTGAGAGGTTTTTGCTATAGGGCGCGTGCGCTCGCCAGACAGACAGAGAGACAGAGAGAGACAGAAAGCGAGAAATCACCCCCCAGGGGGGATGGCCACGCCGCAATCCCTTCTCCTCCATTCTCCTCTTGGGATCTTGGGCACGCACGCACACGCGCCCGGCGTGAGTTTAAGCCGCCGGGTCCGGGACTCGAACCGCGGTCGACTACGTGGGAGTCCAGCGACATAGCCATTACGCTAACTGCTGGTCCCATAGAGCAGAAGTTCTTAACTTTAAGCTGTCCACTTAGGTATCATATCGAAACACTCTTTGCCAAAACCCAGTCACAGATTTTCTCCTGTGTTCTTTTTTTTTTTTTTTTTTAAAAGAGGTTTTATAGTTTTTGACATTGATTTTTGGAATAGTAAATTTAACTTGCATTCCTGAGAAAATCTCACTTGGTCTTTTTTTTTTTTGGAGAGGTTTTTTCTATAGGGCGTGTGCGCTCGCCAGAAAGAGAGAGACAGAAAGCGAGAAATCACCCCCCGGGGGGATGGCCACGCCACAATCCCTTCTCCTCCATTCTTCTCTTGGGATCTTGGGCATGCACGCACATGCGCCCGGCTTGAGTTAAAGCCGCTGGGTCTGGGACTCGAACCGTGGGCGGCTACATGGGAGTCCAGTGACATAGCCCTTACGCTAACTGCTGGTCCTAGGTCTTTATGTATTATCCTAATTAAAAAAAAATTGTCAAAGGGTACATACACTCACCATAGACATAAAAAGAGAGAAAGTGAGAAAGCAGCTCTCATGGAGGATGGGCACACCACAATTCCTACTCCTCCATTTCTCCCTCCTTTTGACATTTTGGGCACACGTGTATGTGCCCCCTGGTGTGTTTTTCAAGCCTGTAATCCCTTCTCCATTTTACTTTCCTTTTGGGATTTTTTGGGCATGCATGCGTATGCACCCAGTTTGTTTTTCAGGCTGCAGAGCCCAGAACTCAACTGTGCAATTGGCCATGTGGAATTCAGCCATTTCAACTACCACACCACTGGCTGGTCCTGTATTATCATTTTTATATGTTATTGTATTCAGTTTGCTAAAAATTTGTTAAGAATTTTTGCATCTATGTTTATGAAGTTTTTTATTTTGTAGTCTACTTTTTTTGATAATTTCTTTTCCAGTTTTAGTATCATAAAATGGGTTCAGAAGTATTCCTGGAGCTGGCAGGCGGCATGGTTAAGGCATTGGACTCCCACATGGTTGACCTCAGTTTGAGTCTCAGACGGCTTGCTTTCTCACTTTCCACTTCCCTCTGTCTCTCTCTGATCAAATTTTTAAAAAAATGATAATAATACAATTAAATAAATAATTCTTTTAAAAAAAGTATTCCTTTTTTTTTCAGTTTTGTGAAAGAGTTTGTGTAGAATTGGTATTTTTAAATTTCCAAGCATGGAAGTTTTAAGTAGTGTTTTTATTATTGATTTCTTTTTTTTTTAAAGATTTATTTTATTGAACTTTATTTTTCAGTTTGATCAGAGACAGACAGAGAAAGAGAGAGAGGGAAAGTGAGAAATCAAGCCACTACGTCCGGGACTCGAACCGTGGTAGGCCATGTGGGAGTCCAGCGCCCTTAACCACCACACCACCTGCCGGCCCCTTATTATTGATTTCTATTAATTGCATAATTTGTACCTTAACAAATTATCTTTGCTTGCTTGTTCTTTCAGTTACCAAGAAAGGAGTGTTAATATCTCCCAAATGGGGCCAGGCAGTGGTGCAACAGTAATATAATAGGACCTGCATAGGAAGGTCCCCAGTTCGCAAGAGCATTGTAGTGTGAGGACCTTGTGGGGTACCTGTCTCTGTTTCTCTCATGGAAGAAATAAATAAAACAACAAAAAAGGTAAAATATCTTCCAAATGATTGTGGATTTGTCTATTTTTACTCTGTCACTTTTTTCCTTTATATAAGTGCTTATATTATAGGTGTTATATAAGGGACTATAATATAGATACCTCTATGTAATGGAATTATATATTTTGAAAAATGTCCTTTAATAATAATGCTTTTTGCCTGAATGTTTATTTCTTATTAATATACCTATGCCAGATTTCTTCTAGTTAATGTTTGCCTATTCTATCTACTGGAGTAGACTGTGACCTTACATTTTTACATGTGTTTCTCATGAACAACAAATAGCTACTTTTTTTTTTTAAGTATATTTACCTTTTAACTAGAATATCCAGTGCATTTTCATTTAAATTACTGGTGAGGTCAGCAGGCGGCATACTGGTTAAGGTGCTGGACTTCCACATGACTGATCACGGTTTGAGTCCCAGACCTGTGGCTTGCTTTCTCACTTTCTCTGTCATGCCCTATCGCAAGTTGGAAAAATATTAATAAAATTAATTACTTACTAATAATTAATAATTATGTCATCAGGAAAGTCATGATGCATTTTTGCATAGAAAAATATGACTTTCCTGATGACCCAGTAAATCTTTTAAAAAAATAAATTACTGATAGTTATTAGCCATCTTATTATTTAGTTTTTTCTGTCCTGTCTATTCTGATTCCTTTTTTAAATTTTATTTAACTTTATTTATTATTATTATTATTATTATTATTTTCCAGTTTGATCAGAGAGACAGAGAGAGAGAGAGAGGAAGTGAGAAAGCAAGCCACCAGGTCCGAGACTTGAACCGTGGTCGGCCATGTGGGAGTCCAGCGCCTTTAACCACCATGCCACTTGCCGGCCCCTATTCTGATTCCTTTTCATACACTCTTTTGGATTTTTAAAAATTATTATCCCATTTTAATTTTTCGTATTCCATTTTATTGTTTCAATGTCTTATTTCAGAGGTGTGCTGGAGCCAGTTCATACTGACTCAGGAGAACTAATGGTGCCCATCTCTTTTCAACTCTGTGTTCAGAAACTTTATATTGGTAGCTTGAAATTGACTGTGGTAAGAGCACTTACACTATAGAAAGCAGCAAAGGATACAGATAGGGCTTTTGTCCTCCAGAGAGCTGGTGGTTAAATGTTTACCAACACACCAATGACTTGTACTTTTTCTTCATGGATAATAAAAATGTATTAGAATACTGTAACTCCATTATTATTTGGCTCTTCAGTTATATGCTATTTTCCTCATGTATTTTAATTCTATAGTAAATGCATACATTTGCCATTTTCTGAAGTTCCTTGGGATTGTTTTCATAATCAACACGTTTCAACTGATTCTCATTTTCTGTTCTGTCTTCTCGTATGCTTGGTTATAAATATTGTGTCCAACATTTCATTTTAAAAATTACATAACAACAATTTGAGGCCTAAAATGATTTTATCTCTTTCCAAATAAAAATTTTATTTTATAGCAAGTGGCATGGTGGTTAAGGGCACTGGACTCCACATGGCTGACAGCAGTTCAAATCTCAGACGCGGTGGCTTATCTCTTTCTGTCTCTCTCTGGTGAGTGCATGTGTACATGTGCTCTATAGCAAATTAAAATAATAATAATAAATAAAATTAAATACATAAGTCTTAAGTTTTTGCATTTTATTTTAATTTTTCCAGCTGCCTGAGAATGTTGGTAATCTGGGATCTCCTTAATTTTAGGGTTATTAGATTTTCTGGGTCATCTAGATGACTCAAAATTGAGACCCGGATTTTGAGAACAATATTTACCTTTTAATTTACCCTTACTCCTATGGTCTGAACCCAAAGCAGAGGGTATAATGGTAAAAGAAAAACTGTTGCTCTACACACATGACTGACACCCAATAAATGAACTTTTTCCTCCTCTCACCAACCAATTCTCCTCCAACTTTCTGGATACTAACTTAGTGTCCTGAAATCAATTAAATTCTTTTTTAAAAAAATTATTTATTTAACTCTACTTATTCATTCATTCATTCATTTTAATTTGACTAGAGATACACAGAGAGAGAGAGAGAGAGAGAGAGAGAGAGAGAGTGAGAGAGCAAGCCATCAGGTCCAGGACTCGAACCGTGGTCAGCCATGTGGGAGCACTCAGCGCCTTAACCACCACGCCACCCGCTGGTCTTGAAATCAATTAAATTCTGACACTAACTACTAAGAGTTAGTGTGTAACCCATAGGTTAAGGCTCAGTCCCACAAGATTGCCCTAAACCCACTTCAGATGCTAATCACAAATCCAGGCATTGGGTGAGATACAATTTTGCTTATGTTATATACCTACAAAAGCATGTAATCTAAATCAGTGAGGAAAAACCTCAAAATAACAAGTCATCAAGTTGTGTCACCTTCCTTTCTCATCAACCACATCCCGCATGTGGCGGATTCTCTGGCTATCACTGAATACCTTTCCCCCTTGTTTTGCTACTTTTGTTCCGGTGGCTCTTAGGGAAGCTGAACCCTCTTGTAGCCCAGGGAAAGAACCACAATTGGTCCACGTCTATGTTGGAATCACCTTGGTTTGGGAATGGGCATGCGATCCCATTTCTGCTATTTAGCATTCAAAAGTGAGTCTCCTGGAGCTTCTGGGAAAACATGCTCCTTGGTTAAAAGGTTACTTAGAATACCTTTATCTTTTTATGGTCTTGAACATGCTTGTGGGAAGATATGATTCTTAATGCTGTTGGCAACTGTGTTGACAGGTTCAAGGACAAAATAACATAGAAAGGTGGAAACCTGGGTCTTTTACACTGCACTAATTCTTTTTTTTTTGGAAAGGTTTTTGCTATAGGGCGCGTGTGCTCGCCAGACAGACAGAGACAGAGAGATAGAAAGCGAGAAATCACCCCCCAGGGGGGATGGCCATGCCACAATCCCTTCTCCATTCTCCTCTTGGAATCTTGGGCAGGCACGCACAAGCGCCCGGTGTGAGTTTAAGACACCGAGTCCGAGACTTGAACCGCAGTCAACTACGTGGGAGTCCAGCGACATAGCCATTACGCTAACTGCTGATCCCTACACTGCACTAATTCTAAAACTGTCTGCTACTGCAGAGGGTAGTGAGGAAGATCATTAAATGTTGCTTATACTCGGTGTGCTGCTACCTGCAGCCAAGTGTATTCTTAGCCAGTGTATATTATCTACTTTCTCCTACACTGCCACTTTCCATTCCCACATGTTTCTCTCTTCTTTATGCCTAACTTCTACTCATCCTTAGGCTTCAGTGGAGACGTGATTTCCTCCAGACATCATCTCTTACCTTCTAAGACTGGGCTGGGTGTGTCTCTTGTAGCATCCTGTACCTATTCCCACAGTAGCCTTTCTAATCACCAAACTTAATTCTCACAATATAGTTCTCTTCTTGGGCTGGTTACTTTCTTGCTGCTCATATTTAGAAGCTAGTTTTAAAAACATCTGTAGAGGAAAGGTGTTTGTTTTGCTATAGGGCACTGGCTCATGCTGGAGAGAGACAGAGAGGGAGAGAGAGAGAGAGCAAGAAAACATTCCCCAGGAGGGATGACTGCCTCAGTGTTTTCTGCCTCATTTTCTTCTCAGGAATTTGGGCACTCACACACATGCACTCAGTGTTTTTTTTTCAAATTATTAGGTCCAGGACTCAAACCACACAGTTGGCCATGTGGGATCTAGCAGCCTTAATTACCATGCTACTAGGCTGACCCTATAGAGGAAAATTTTATGAAAATATTGCTGCAAAGCAGCAGAACACATTTTTTTTTTTTATTAGCTTAAGTCAGGATTTAGGAAGAAGTAGAAAGAATCGTCCCATATAATAGCTACCAGTTTCTCTTGCAGTCTTTGATTCAGCCATAAGTCAAGATTAATCTTTTCGCAATAAATGTCCAACTTTGCTTCTTTGTAGTTTGTGAGTAGTGTTTGTGATATACTGATTCCTGGAAACACCCAGTTGTGTTCCATGGAAAGACCCAAAACATGCTAGGTTCTCTGTGAGGACCCAGAACTGATTTACAGGTGAAAGGAGGAGGTAGATAATTGGTGATGCAAATTTAGCAGCCTTGAAAGCTAAAAGGCATTTAGGGAAAGTTAAGACTTTTAGCAAAGCCAGTCAGTCTTTGGTCCATTTACTCTCCGGAACATGGTATTAATGCATTGATTTTGATCATTGTGGACATCATTAGTGTTATAATTTTGCAAGGCTAAAGATGATTTTCCTAAAGGCCTTCAAGTCATTCTGAAATTACATGTCCTTAGGCAAACAGGGCATACTTCACAGAGTTAATTTTCTTATACATACTTAGACATTTCACATCATTTCATACTACAAGGAATTTCTGGCACTGCTGCTTATGATATTGGGCAGGTCACTGAGCCTCTATCTAAAGCCGGACCCTGACCCACCTGCAAAACAAGTGGCTACTCTTGGGAACCAGCAGTTAGTGTAATGGCTATGTCGCTGGACTCCCACGTAGTCGACCGCGGTTCATGTTCCGGACCCGGTGGCTTAAAACTCACGCCGGGCGCGTGTGCGTGCGTGCCCAAGATCCCGAGAGAAGAATGGAGGAGAAGGGATTGCGGCGTGACCATCCCCCCGGGGGGTGATTTCTCGCTTTCTGTCTCTATGTCTCTCTCTGTCTGTCTGGCAAGCGCACGCGTCCTATAGCGAAAAAAACCTCTCCAAAGGAAAAAAAAAAAAAAAAAAAACAAGGGGCTACTCTTCAATGCCCTGGAAATGGGGAGCACACAGTGGACTGTCTTCCAGAAAACAGTGATGGGGTCTTAAAACCTCAGAGAAGGCCCCTCCACGTCTCCAGCAAGAGGCCTGCTGTTGTCATCAATTAGATTGGCAGGCTGACCAAGCCTCCTTTCAGAGGCTAAGTGTTGAAGTCCCACTTGTTGAGAGAAATATGGCAGATGTCTAATTGCCATGCATAATGGATTCTGTGCCAAGTTATCTTATTTAAACTTCAAATTCCTATGAGGTAGATGCTGCTGTTATTTCTCATCTAACAGTTGAGAAAACAGAACATTTGGTAGGTAAAGTTGCTCAAGGTTACACTGCTGGGAAAGTAGAATCCATATCTTTCTGATTTCAGAGTGTACTGATTAGAGACTAATGTAATTATAGAGGTGGAGAATAGAACAAAATAAGAGTAAAATACAGTGACACATATTCTGGTTCAATATTTGGTGGGACTTTGTGACCATGATTGTTAATTAAAACTGGAATAGGCTGCCCTTTTTTCAAGGTTCAAGTAGAAGTTGGATTACTATCTTTTCAGACATTTTATAAAGTGGAATCCTCCATTTTCTGGGAATTGGACTAGATGTCCTCTAAATGTTCCTTCCAGCCCTAAAATTCTAATATAATTTTAAGATTCTGTGATTTGGAATCTCAGGAAATTCACACACAAATTAGTTTGAGACCCTACCACCAGAGGGCAGTAGTTTCACATTTGGTCCAGTTATGAGGCAGGATCCAGTTTCCTCTAGAGCTGTCTAGAGAACTCAGAGCTTAGAACCATCGCAATGGTGATGTGGCCCTGTGTGTATATGGAAAGGGACTCACCAAAGAAACAGTATTCTTCCCTGCAGCACCCTGAGCAATGACTTCTACCAGTGGATTGAAGTGAGATCAGAGTACTGCAAGTCAAAGGGAAGACACATCATTTCCAGAGAGCCAGAGTCAACTGGCAGGGAACACACTTTCACAGCTCTACTCTACTAAGGTACTTTGAGGACTAGGAAAGGGAGGAAGGAAACAGGCTTAAGGAGATTAGAAGGTGACAGTGGAAACTCTGTTATATGAGGGAAGATTGAAGGACCCAGGGATATTCAGCACTAGAAAAGGGAAAACTTGGAAGGACTATGAGAACTGTCTTCAGTTAAGGTTGTTCTATAGGCCCTGGGTCTCAAAACCAGGTGAGTATATGGACGCTGTGGTGTAGGTCTCAATTTAAAGAAGAACTCTCTGGCAGTGTCAGGAAGGACTACTTTCAGAAGCTTCCCATTTTCCACTATTTGTTTGCAAATATTTATGAAATGTCTATGCTTATCCTTTAGGTCAATGCTAAGGATACAGCAGTGAACAAAACACACCAAACTGCCTGCTGTCATGGAACTGACCTGCCCATGTCTGAATGTCTTGTGAGACACTAAGATAAAATAAGCAGGGGCCTGGTGGGGCATTAACCTGTATGGATGTTAACATCTACTCAGGGGATTCTGTAACTTTTCTGGTCTTAAGAAGCCTAGTTTATCTATTTCTCTAATATGCCCTATAAAAATCTGGAAAAACCTCACCAAAGCTGCATAGTTTTAATGATTTCTAATAGAAATAAGTCTGTGAATTAGGATATAAGAATACACCAGAATTCTGATATATGACAATTGTGGACACCACCTTTGGATTTGGAAGTCTTAGAAAAATAAAATTATTTAAAAACAAGCTTCAGGGCCAGCAGGTGGTGTGGAAGTTAAGGTGGCTGGATCTCACATGGCCGACTCTGTAGTTCAAATTCTGAAACTGGTGGCTTGAAAATCACAGCCAACTTGTGTGTGTGCCTGCCCAAAGTCCCAAGAGGAGAATGAAAAAGGGATTGATGCTTGCCCAAACCGCTAAGAGGTGATTTTTTACTTTCTCCCCCTCTCTTTCCTTGGCGAGCACACATGCCATATACCAAACTAAAAAAATAAAAATAAAATAAAAACAAGCTCCAATTAGTCTATTTCCTCATGTTTCTTTTATTTAAAGTACATTGGGACAAGGCGTTGAAATTGTTGACATGAGGAATTCTTTCTAGAGAACAGCCTGGTTACAGATATTACATATTCCGTCCTTGACATGAACATGTAGGATCTCAACTAAAACAGACCCATTGTTACTGTCATCCAAATGCTTAATGCAGTCTAAGAAAAGCCACACTAATTTTGATCCCTCTAACATTTTTAATGAGCTGAGGATAACCCAAACTCTTTTCCACTCAAGGCTATCTTTGTTCTTCAGCACCTGTCTCTTTCTGGCTTGCACTTCCTTTGCATAGTAAACATTCTCAGGATAGAGCATATTTTTCATTTTCATATTTCCTTCCTCTCAATGGACTGCTGTTGAGATCTGTATCACCCTAAAGGAGGGAGAACAAGAGAAGGTGAGAAAGTCAATGTGGGTCAGAGCTAAGAGTACTGATATCTTTGCTCTTTTCTTGCTAGAAAGGCAGCTTCCCATGGTGCCTGGGATGCTTCATCAGTCTTCCTTCTTCCTAATGGATATCATTGGGTCACATGAGCTTATTCTTCATGAAGTTATGAGGGTTTACAGACCCTTTGTTTGGGCTTGGTGTGGTCAAGTAGGCCTGAGTTCCACATACATAGGCCATTGAGAGGGCTAGAGTACAATGCCTTGGGATACACTCATCCCCATGAACTGCTGGTGTTATCTTGTGAGGGGCCAAGAGGCTTGCTTTGCTATTGTGATGTGTCTTCCCTAAAAATAAAAGCTACTGCTCATCACAGCCCACACACAGGTTTTTAAAAATAAGTAAGATTTTCTTATGGAGTTTATGACATACTTGCACCCAGCAGGATCCTTCGTAGCCTCACCTTGCCTGCCCTGCTAGCTTCATCTCCCACCACTCTCTAGCTCTCTTGCCTCATCCTGAGCCCCTCTGCTCCAATCTTGCTGTGCCTTGTGCAGTCCCACCTCTGTACTTTTGCATGTCATGGGCCTTCTGTCTGGAATTCTTATCTCCACCCTCTTCATTCCTTCTCTGCCTGGTGGAAGATCAATTTATTTACTCTTTTAAATTTCTGTTAAAATATTTTATTGTTTTTTAGATTTTAATTAATATCAGACACAAATCTGTAAACTACACTGATTATGCATTGGATGTTGTAGTAGTAATTATTATAAAACTTTCTAAAAACTTCTTCTCAGTTTCTGCACATGTATAGTCATGGGCAGTAACAAATGGGGGCCACCCATCAAGTGGCTCTGTTCTAGATTCTTATACAGGGCATATCCTCCATGGAGGTACTCTATGCAGGTACCCTGGGCTGAACCAACTGCTCCATCTCTGTGCTGCCTTCCCATGAAGTGTAAATGGTACATCACAAAACATTGGCCCACAGCCTTGTTGATTGATGTGTACGTCTTCCTCTCCACCAGATTTCCTCTGTATCCTAGGGTCCAGGCCTAGCCCACATTCAGAGATCAGTTAATATGTGTAGGAATGAACTGAGTGCCACTTTGGAAAACTAAACTGTTTTTGGCTTAGGAACATGAAGGCAGGATCCTGGAGCAGTGTCAGTTCATGTACTAGTTGGCATCCAATGGTCAATGATGGCATATCCAGCCTGTGACCAACAAGCAGAAATGAGTAAAGAGGGAAAATGGGTGAGGACACAGAGAGCAGACCCCAAGAGCTCAGCCTTACCACCTCTGGACGCTGGTTGCAGGACTGTGGCTTAGTGACATGGAAATAGCTTAACTGTAACAAAGATTATATCAGGGCCAGCTATCTCTGTCTCTGTTTTTCTTATTCATGAGTAGACAGTAACCAAGCCAAACCAGGGCAGGAATTTGTTTCAAAAGGTGTCTAATACTGGAGGCTAAAACTTTGCAGGTAGAAGGAGTTGAAACACCTCTTAGGTCTGGGGTATCAGGAAACTCAAGCTGCTTAGGTGAAAGCTCAGCGGGAGGGATCCCATTCAGGTTCTTGCTTTGAAAGGGAATGGTTAGTTACACATTAACTGTAGCATTTACCCAGAGGCAACCCTCTGATTTCCTTAACTTCCTGAGCTAACCATTATTTCAGATTTAGAGAGTGAAGAAAAAGATTGTGTCCCATTTTTTTGTTTCCTCCCTAAGCAAATGATAAAGCTCAGCTTGAATTCAGAGATCAAAAAGGTTACCACTTTTGCCTGAAATCCAAACTGACCACCATTCCTGAGATAGCTATAAATGTAACAGGGACTCTTACCCTCACCAAGAGCTGATTCAACCAGATATTTGAATATGAGGTCAAAAAGAATTCTCAGAATCCACAGAGTTTGATGCTTAGGCTTTAGCTTCCTATCTCCAATCTGAACCAAGTTCTTGATTTTGAGCTGTCCTGGTTAATCCCAATAGAGGGGAACCTTAGCAATTTCTATAGTAATTTAAATAAAAGACAACTTACCGGGACCAGCAGTTAGCGTAATGGCTATGTCGCTGGACTCCCACGTAGTCGACCACGGTTCGAATCCCGGACCTGGTGGCTTAAACTCACGCCGGGTGCGTGTGCGTGCATGCCCAAGATCCCGAGAGGAGAATGGAGGAGAAGGGATTGCGGCGTGGCCATCCCCCCTGGGGGGTGATTTCTCGCTTTCTATCTCTCTGTCTCTCTCTGTCTGTCTAGTGAGCGCATGCGCCCTATAGCAAAAACCTCTCCAAAAAAAAAAAAAAAAAAAAAAGACAATTTACCTATCATAGTATAGGATTTTATGAGTATGGGTAAATAACAAACTTCTTTTTTTTTTTGAGAGGTTTTCACTATAGGGCGCGTGCGCTGGCCAGATAGACAGAGAGAGACATGGAGACAGAAAGCAAGAAATCACCCCCCGGGGGGATGGTCACGCTGCAATCCCTTCTCCTCCATTCTCCTCTTGGGATCTGGGGCACGCACACACACGTGCCCGGCGTGAGTTTTAAGCCACCGGGTCCGGGATGCGAACCGCGGTCGACTACATGGGAGTCCAGCGACATAGCCATTATGCTAACTGCTGGTTCCCAATAACAAACTTCTCTGAGCTCATTTTTCTCACCTGGCAAATGGGGATATTTATACTTACCTAATAGGATAAATACTGTAGCGGAAAGCATTTGTCATGTGCCTGGCTCTTGTAAAAGTAAGAAAAACCTTTGTTCCCTGGCTCTGTGTTTCTCTAGGGCAGATTTCTGTTCTCAGGCTGGACCACATAGTCGAGTCACCTGGAGGGCTTGTTAAATGACAGACGCTAGACCTACTCCCAGAGCTGCTGATTCAGTAGGTCTGAAGCAAGACCTAAAAGTAGGCATTTGTATGGGGCCATTGGTATCCCAGTGGCAATGCCTCTGTGAGGCAGACCCACATGGGAAGGTTGCTGGCTTGCATCTAGAGGCCTCCCTGAATACGCAAAGCATCTCCCCATGATCTGGATTGGCTAAGACTAGGGGTAGGTCTTGCTGTGAAGACCCTATCAGGGGAGTTATATTTCTGTCTGTCTGTTTCTGTCTTTATTACTCATGGTATAAATTAATAAACTTAAAAACAACCAAACAAAAAAAAAGAACACACTTTTATCATTTTCCCAGGTAACGTGTTGTTGCTGGTCCAGGGGACTACATTTTTGGGAACCACTACTCTAGAATAAATCTTTGCTGCTTCTTCTCTTTTCCTTTCCCTTGCTTTTTTCCATGGGAAGAGGAATGTTTTAACCTGTGTTTAGAAAAAAGAACCAGGAGGACCAGCAGATGGTGTAATGATTACATCGCTGGACTCCGACATAGTTGACTGCAATTTGAGTCCCAGACCTGGCAGCTTAAAACTCACCCCGGGCGCGTGTGCATGTGTGCCCAAGATTCCGAGAGGAGAATGGAGGAGAAGGGATTGTGGCGTGGCCATCTCCCCTGATTTCTCACTTTCTGTCTCTGTGTCTCTGTCTCTTTGGCGAGTGCACACACCGTATAGCAAAAATCTCTCCTACTTTGCTATAGGGTGCATTCGCTCGCCAGAAAGACAGAGAGAGACAGAGAGACAGAAAGCCAGAAATCACCCCCCAGTGGGGATGGCCATGCCACAATCCCTTCTCCTCCATTCTCCTCTCGGGATCTTGGGCACGCACATACACGTGCCTGGCGTGAGTTTAAGTCACCTGGTCCGGGACTTGAACTGTGGTCGACTACATGGGAGTCCAGAGACATAGCCCTTACAACCACTGCTGATCCCAGCAAAAATTTGTCTAAAAAATAGAAGAAAAAGGAACCAGGAAGGCAGGGCTGAGCCCCATTTTTTCTGTTCTTTTGGATCTACCTACAGGGATGATGGATTCTGGTGGTTTTATTCCTTAGAGTAGAGGTTATTCCCAGGGAGCTGGCCTGCCATACAAGGTACCGTGCCATTTCTGCAGGTACCTTTAATTCTGAAGTGAAGTCTGAGGATGCTCATGGTGGACACACATTAAAGCCACATTCTCAGTCTAAGATATAGCACAATAAAACTGGAATAATAATAATTATTATTATTGGATAAGGTCCTACCATTACTATCTTCCTGCCTTAGTCTCCCAACTCAGACTGCAGGTGTACAGCACTACACATGGGTGGCTGGCTTTCTTTCTTTCTTTCTTTCTTTCTTTCTTTCTTTCTTTCTTTCTTTCTTTTTCTTTCTTCCTTTCTTCCTGACAGCATCTCATTATGTTATCCAAGCCAGCCTCTAACTTACAATCCTCTGGCCTTAGCATTTTGAATTGCTGGGATTATAGGCACAGGCCACCACAACCAGCCTTTAGGTTGGACTGGGAATCAAACCCAGGCTCCCTGTGTGTTGCCACCTGGCAGAGGACAGCAGCTTTAATAGCATGCACCGCCATAGCTGGGCCTATTTTGACTAATATAGTTGTCTCCTACATTTTTTTTCCTTGATTGTTTCTGAATTAAAGTGAATAAGAAAAGACAAATTTAAGTTGCTCTGTCCCCCAAAATTTCACCTGCACTCAGCTATCAGGAGATGGTAGCTGTGGTGATTATTTACTTTGTGTTAGAACCCTAAATTCAACCAGTATTGATGAAATCCCCAAAGAAGAATGATACTGAAGGAAAGGGGAGATGAATGTATATTGCTTGTGAACTTGCAGATGTCCTGTTGTTCTTAGTGAAAACCAGTGTGCACTGAGCCACCTACGTTCCAGGTCTAGTCTCAGGTGGCATCACACATGGAAACTGCCTGTCGCTCAGATGGGGGACACCTGTGATATAGGTGGACAGCACCCCATCCAAAGGCTGTAAGAACCCATGGAGGCAGGGTTGTAGCTAAATGGGGCAGAGGAAGCTCTGAGGTTTCTGTTTTATGATGGGTGTGTCAGAGACTGGAAGCCAGGGAGAATAGAGAGCACTACTACCACTGCTAAGAGCAAAGCAGGTACAAGGGATGTGGGGACTGTGGGTATTGAGAGCTGAGTTGACACCTACTGGCTGTCACGTAGGATATGGAGGACCTCACTCCTCAGAAAGGGTTTTGGAGGAGCCCGTCTTGGACACCTGGATGATCTCCACAGAAGTAATGCCCTTGCCAGCCACGCGGTGTCTGGTGCGCAGCTTGTTCAGGGCAGTCTCCGCCATGCCGGCCCGCTCCTCAGCATCATCCAGCTCATGCACTGTCTTTCTGTATCGAGCCAAGGTCTGGTTGGCCTGCTCCTCCTGTGATGAAGGTATGGTGGAAGATGGGGTTATAAGCCTGGCCTGTTCTGACTGAGAGTACATTTTCATCCATTCTACATAGATGTCTGAGGGTCCACTCATTGTACAAGGCTTGTTACAGAACAGTAGTCCTGATGAGGAGGGGCATCATCCAGCTCACCAGGGATGACTGCTTTCAACATGTTTAACTGAGTCTTTCTTTTGATGTCTATGTTTCTAATACAATGTGCTTAATGTTGTACTGCTGTGTTTGTGGGTTTAGGCAGTATCTGTTGATGCCAACATGATTTAATACCTTTTGCTACCCATACCATACATTCTCCATGTGTTGGTTTTCCCAATAAAGCTGTAGTCATTTTAGTTAGAACTATATTTACCACCAGTCTGGCCTTACCAAATCTTTTGAGAAGAGTGTTGGGTGCATGTGTGGCTTATAGATTCAATGGAGTGGCCCCAGAATGGGAAGGAAAAGATGGCAGATTCACTGTCTATGTTCTGTAGGGGCCAGTGAGAAGGACATGTGGCATAGGCTTGAGACATAAAATTGCTCATGGCTAGCCATTTGACGTCGTCTCTGACTTTTATTAACATAACACTTATATTCCATTTTGGGTCTGTGAAATAGACTAAGAACAACAACTTTCTTGCCTCAGCATCAGAAGGACCAGAGAAAGGAAGGTCCTTGTTAATAGTATGTTAAGGTCATCCATGCTAGAGTCTATGAGGGTCAGTGGGAGCAGGATCTTCCATTCAAGGAGCCAAGAGCTCCTCAGGGGGGTTAGATCACACCTTGCAGTAGTTATATTAGTGCACTCAGTGTTCAGTGGTATGTCTGACTTCTTTCCCACATGATACCAAGGATGAGGTGCCATAGACATGAGTTTTACAGAGTCATCTTTGAGCCAACACTGTGGTTAATTCTAATCAAGATTGGCAGCTTGGACTAGAAAGCATGCATTTGGGAAAGGGGAGGGGAGACCACTTACCGCCTCTTCAATCTGCCGCTTGTAGACTTTAAGCTTGTTCTGCAGCTTCTCCACCAGCTCCTGCATGCGCTGGTTGGTTTTGTGGTCCTCCTCTGTCTGGAAGACCAACTCTTTGAGGCGGCGCTCATTCTTGCGCAATATCTTGACCGTCTCCACATGACGTTTCTGCTCACCATCAAGCTCTGTCTCAAGTTCCTTGATCTGAGGGAGGAAGAGAAGAATGACACTGGGGGAATGCAGATTTTATAATTTCAGAATTCAGTGGCTTCTGCTGAGGGCATCGTGGCTACTCCCTGCTCAGAGGTGAGTCCTGGACAGGACATCTGTGAGGGAGGGAGGAGGTAAGGGGCTCCGCCTTTTACAGGTAATGTTGTAGCCATCAGACTGCCACTTTCCTATAGGCCTCAGTTTTCCTCCTCTGGGAAATGAGGGAGTCAGGACCTTAGACAAGCTGACTTCTGGGCCCTTGAAATTCTGATGTTTCATGGGAGTAAAGACAAAGACTTCTTTTTCTTTGAACAGTAAGAGGGAGGAATAATGTTGAGATAGGGGAAGGATATTGGGAACTGCTCTGCTTGGTGACTAAGAACATTCTGGAGAATGAAGTGATGGGGAGGAGGAGGTGGAGAAGAAAACTTTGACAAGTAAGAGCTATTGTCTCAATTTCCTTTAGTTTTCTAGCATTGGCATAATCGAATTTGTAATCAAATACAAGGCACATGTTTGACAGAAGACATACCACTCCACCCATCCAGATCCCCCTTTCTTTCCTCCTTCCTGTCTCAGCATTGTTCTCACCCTGGTTTCCAGCTTCATGATTGTACGCTTCCCTCCTTTCAGAGCCAGCTGCTCAGCCTCTTCCATCTTGGCCTGCAGGTCCTTGATAGTGACTTCATAGTTCTTCTTGATTTTCTCCAGGTGCATGCAGTGGTCCTGCTCTTGCCGGAGTTCTTCTGCCATGCGGGCAGCCTGTAGGTGGGGAGAAGAGTGTGAATTGGTGTTGGGTGCTACCCAGTCTCATAGCACCTTTGAGCAACCAGGGACCCTGTCTCTTGGTTTCTGGTTTCCCAGAGAAACCAAGTGATTGACAAGAGGAGCCTATTGACACCCTGTGGGAGATCCGTAACTCTGAGTGAGGGAGCAGTAACCCTGAATGAGGGAGCGGTAATTCTGAGTGAGGGAGCAAGGCAGGCTCACACACTCATAACCAGGCCTCCAAACCCCATGGCCTCCCACCAGCAGGGGACATTCAAGGCAGATCCTTGCTGTTACCACCTCCATGAGGGGCACAGCACAGAGTTGGAAAAGCTCAGCATCTAGAGTTAGAAGCCCAAGCCCTAGGATGGCATCAGAGCCTGTGTGACCTTCAGCAAGTTGCTTATGCCTTCTCAAGCCCTTTGTTCTTGCATTAATTTCCCAAATATTTATGGAGGGTCCACTGCATGCCAGCCATGGGTCTTTGCTCCTGGGAGGTAGTGCCAAATAAGATCAACAATGTTCCTGAACTTCTGGTATTTAAGTTTAGTGGAAGGAGCCTGACAACAACATTCTGTAGTTCCTCATCTTCAAAGTGTAGGTGACAGAACCTACCACTCAAGGTTGGTGCAAGCACCAAAAGAAATATTGAGTGAAAACACTTGGTGGCACATCTTGCTGACATTCTTTTCTGACTCGTCAGGTGTGGCATCTGTCTTCCTTTCACTAGCCCTTCTCTCAAGGCTAGTTTAATGCCTTTTCTTGCCAAAGAGCCTGCCCAAATGAGCTTCCTGTGATCTGAATTCCCTGGCCTCACATTCTCATCTTTCACATAATAATGCATCACTTATAATTCTTCCCTACTTTGAGGTATTTGGCTTTTTAGAAAAGCTTTGGGCTCCTCGTGAGCAAGACTTCATGCCCCTGCCAGGGCGACATGAGTGAGTCCATAGACACATGATGTGAGGCAGTGACCTTCTAGCTGAAGGCAGCTGGGTCCTCAGCAGACACCGAGGCCCCTCTGCACCAGCAGCATGTATACTTACATCTGTCATGGCTTTCTTGGCTCTCTCATCGGCTGAACGAAACTCACTGATAAGCTCCTCATGCTCATTGGAGATGCGCTGGACATCTGACTCCAGCTTACGCTTGACCACTAGGAGGCTTTGGTTCTGGAGAAGGAAATGAAGACATTGCCTTGAGCCTGGAGTTCGCATGACCCTTCCTGTGTCCAGGAAAGAAAATAGCCCTCTTCTAGATATAGTTGTCAGATCCCCCAACAGGAAATGGCCCTGGGCCCTCTATATGGAGTGAGGATCTCTTCCTTGCATTCTTCTCTAGGCCTTAGAGAAGAATTTATATCATGAGTATCCCAGGAATAATATAACCTAGACCTGTGGTGGGTGGCAATTATGGAACAGTCCCATATTCCAAGCTGGTTCAAATGCCCAGGCTTAAACCCCAGCACTTCTATACATAAATTCCTTACCTCTGGGATTTGGTCTTCTTATCTCTGAAATGGGATCATAATCTCTATATATCTCAAGCACATTTATTCTTTTGGTGAATTCACAGGATATGATTAGTAAGGATTCTGCCATGCAGGTAAAGGACCATGTCATGAACCATCTAGTGTTATTGCTGACCATAGATGGGGACCCCTGATGTTGACCAACTCTCTAGGCCACAGGTTTTCATTAATAAAATGAGTGTCAGACTATGGAATATTCTAGCTCCCTCCCAGTTCAAAGTTCTGCCCTCAGTTAAACTAGGTGTGACGGTTATCTTCAAAATTGACAAAATCATTAACATCTGGGGATCTTCTGGAAAATTAGATTTCAGGGGTCAGAAATCTCCAAGGGAGTGCCTAGGGATCTTTTAAAAAATATTTGCACAGGCTGGCCAACCAAATCTTACATGGCTGACCATGCAATTTAAATCCTGGACCCAGGAACTTGAAAAACATGCCAGGTATGTGTGTGTGCATGCCCCAAATCCCTACAGAATGGAGAAATGGAGGAAAAGGGATTGTGGTGTGACCACACCCCATTGGGGGGTGCTTTCTCTCTCTCTCTCTCTCTCTCTCTCTCTCTTTCTCTTTCTTTTTGTCTCTCTGGTGAATACATGCACCCTCTGGCAAAAAACACACAAACAAAAAACTCTGCACAATAATGTGCACATAATGCACACTTAAAAATGGTTAAGAGGATATATTTTATGTCATGGGTTTTTGACCATTACTCAGCTTGCAGGTGAGTTCTGAGAGTTTGCTGAGTGGAGGATTGTGGAAGGCACTGCATACAGAAGCCATCTTGAGCTATCCACCATCTTGGAAACCATTAGGCTTCACTTCCTCACTGAGCAAACCGGTTCTCAGAAATCATGTGACCAACCATTCTCCCTGGAAGTGGTTGGGTTTCTAGGCAACGGGAGAGATCCACCCACATCAATGATTGGTTCATGCTGTTTTATCTCATTTGCATTTTGGGCAATCAATCAATGCCCACCAGCCTGTATATAAGCTTGCTGTTCTTCCTTAATAAATGAGACTTGATCGGCACCTCGTCTTGTCTCCACTCTGTGTGTCTGTGTGTCTGTCCCATCTCTCACTCCCTCCCTCAGGAAACCTGTCCAGCGGGCCAGGGCAGAGGATACTGCCCACCTCTGAGTTTTGAGGGGAGTCATGTGGTTTGGACTCTGTCTTGGCTTCCCTCCAGCACTCTCCCCACCTACCCTTGTGTGAGTCAATGTGGTATTAACCCAGGAGCTGCTGTCCTACCTGGATGTTGACCTCGTTGTGCCTCTCAGTGATTTCTACCACCTCTTGCTCCAGCAGCTTGCGGGAGCGCTCACTGCCTTCCAGGCTTGAGCGCACCTCCTCCAGTTCTGTCTGCAGCAGGCTCAGGCGTCTCTCCTGTAGGTTGTATTGCTCTCGTAGCTCCTCGTGCTGCCGGGCATCCTCATCCATCTGGACCTGCAGGTCCTGGAAGGCAAAGGGACCAGGGCTAAGCCCATATCCTGGTATCTGGTAGGACCTGGGGCTGGCTGGGCCTGAGAGTATTCTGACTCTCAGAAACCAAGCTCAGCAGGAAGGTAGGGCAGGGTTAGGAGGTGGAAGCCACTGAGAAAGAAAGTGAGACATAGATCTGATTTCAGGGAGTTCACTGTATGGTCAAGATCTAGTTGGATGTGGGTTCAGGTATCTGGAGGGTTTGTCCAATGGGAAGTCAGTATGAGATCAAACCTTTCTTAATAGTGGAGTGTTTGATGGTCCCAGGAAGGCCTTGTCAAGGAAACCTTCCCTGATGACCTTTGACCTCACTAGCTAACCCTGACTCCCTTCATCTGTCCTATTATTTCTTTTAAAACATGAAGTTAGCTCCCTGTAAGCCTATAGGCTCTGCCGGTGATTGCTTGCTTTGTGATTAGCTCCTCCTCCTCACAAATCTCTACCTTAATTTGCTGTTGAAGTCTTTTCAGTGTCTTCACAAGTTCACTATTGTTCTTGTTGGCATGGTCCAACTGGATTTCCATTTCATTCAGGTCTGTCTCCATTTTCTTCTTGAGCCGCAGTGCTTCTGCTCGGCCCTTGGCTTCTGCCTCCAGGCTGGCCTGTAAGGACTCGATTGCCCGCTGGTGGTTCTTCCTATAAGTCCAAGCAGAGAAGACCCTGGTATACTGGGCCCATTGTTTAGCGTGTTAAACTTCCCTAGATAAGAGGTCTCTGAGCAGCAGCATGGGTAAGGCTACTGTGTTATGAAACAAAACAAACTCTTGGGGACCAGCAGCTATAATGGTTATGTCGCTGAACTCCCATGTAGCTGACCGCGGTTCAAGTCCCAGACCCAGTGGATTAAACTCACGCCGGGCACATGTGCGTATGTGCCCAAGATCCTGAGAGGAGAATGGAGGAGAAGGGATTGTGGCGTGGCCATCCCCCCAGGGGGTGATTTTTCGCTTTCTCTCTCTCTCTGTCTTTCTGGCGAGTGCACGCACCCTATAGCAAAAACCTCTCCAAAACAAAACAAAACAAAACAAACTCTTAAAGTATTTTTTGGGCGGTGGTTTGAGAGGGAAGATCATATTTACTGCACATTTACCAAGTATCTTGTATGATTTCAATTAATTTAACATGTAAAACAGCTCTGCAAAGAAACCGAGGCTCCAAAATTATAAAAAAAATGTATGCCGGGGCTGGCAGGTGGCGTGGTGGTTAAAGGTGCTGGATTCCCACATGGCCGACTGTGATTCGTGTCCCGGACCTGGCAGCTTGCTTACTTGTGCGCTTTCTCTCTTTCCCCTCCCTCTCTGGTCAAATGGATGCAAACAAACAAATAAATAAATAAATAAATAAAGTTAAATAAAGTAATTCTTAAAAAAAAAACAAAAAAAAAAAAACAAACCAAAATCCCATATGCCTAAGTTCTCGCATTTAGCCTACAATGGAGTCACAATTCAAATCTCCTTCCCTCCCTTCCTTCCTTCCTTCCTTCCTTCCTTCCTTCCTTCCTTCCTTCCTCTTTCTTCCTTCCTTTCTTTCTTTCTTTCTTTCTTTCTTTCTTTCTTTCTTTCTTTCTTTCTTTCTTTCTCTTTCTCTCTCTCTCTCTCTCTCTTTCTTTCTTTTTTAATTTGCCAGAGGGCACATATAATTGCCAGAGAGAGACAGAGAGACATGCAAAGAGAAAGAAAGTGAGAAAATATCCCCCATGGGGAATAGTCATGCCACAATCCCTTATCCTCCATTTCTCTCTCCTTTCAGAATTTTTTAAAAATTATTTATTTAACTTTACTTATTCATTCATTCATTTTTTTTTTAATTTGACTAGAGAGATACACACACACACAGACACACACACACACACACAGAGAGAGAAGGTGAGAGAGCAAGCCACCAGGTCCAGGACTCGAACCGTGGTCAGCCATGTGGGAGCACCCAGCGCCTTAACCACCACGCCACCTGCTGGTCCCTCCTTTCAGAATTTTGATCATGCAGGGACCAGCAGTTGGCGTAATGGCTATGTCACTGGACTACCATGTTGCCGACTGCAGTTTGAGTCCTGGACCTGGTAGCTTCAACTCACACTGGATGTGTGTGTGTGCGTGCCCAAGATCCTGAGAGGAAAATGGAGAAGGGATTGCGGCGTAGCCGTCCCCTGGGGGCTGATTTCTCACTTTCTGTCTCTGTCTTTCTGGTGAACGCACATGTCCTATAGCAAAAACCTCCCCCCCACAAAAAAGTTTGGGCATGCATGCACACAAACCTAGTGTGTTTCTTAAACCAAGGGATCCAGAACTTGAACCAAGCAGTCTGCCATGTGGGATTCAGCTGCTTTAACCACTATGCCATAGGCTGAGTACTTTCTGTTTCTCTCCATTACAAAATGTGAGCTATGGCCATATAAACCAGGTTTATTTGCTTTTCCATATACTTGGAAACAGTAGTCATGAACTGTGCATTTAATATGTAATAATTATAATTAATACACCAAATATTTCCATAAAACCTTCACATAAGCTATAATCTCATAGGAGGAGGCCAGAGGAAGTAATTGAGGTATTCAAGAATAATGATATGTTGTTTAATTAAAGCAAATAAATGGCTGGGACCTGCAGATAGCGGTGGTTATGTTGCTAAACTCCCACATAGTGGACCACAGTTCGAATCTCAGACCCAGTGGCTTGAAAATTGTGCTGGGCTTGTAGTGTATATGTGTGCCCAAGATCCCTGGAGAATGGAGAAGCGATTATAGTGTGACAATCCCCCTTGGGGGTGATTTTTCACTTTCCCACTCACTACCTCTTCTGTCTGGCAAGCTCATGCACCCTAAGGCAAAAACCTCTAAAACAAACAAAAAAGCAAATAAATGGCTAGCACGTAGAGATCCTATCACCTGCCTTTTCAGAAATCCTCAGCTCCACAGTATATTTACCTCAGCTTTCCCCTGAATGCCCATCACAGTCAGGCACATTGCTGCTTTGCAGCACCTTGAGATATATTCAGTTTCAAGATAAGAGAGAGAGTATCACGATATTTTTAAAAACAAATAAAATAGTGACTCACTTTGGCTTAAAAAATGTAGGCAAAAACTACAAAACATTGTTGAAAAAACTAAAGAATATCAAAATAAATATAAAGATATACATGTTTATGGATCAGAAGACTTAATATTGTTAAGATAGAAACAATTCCCAAATGATCTACAGATTCAACAAAGTCACTGTCAAAATTCCAGATGTTTCTTGGTGGAAATTCACAGACTGATCCTAAAATTTATATGGAAATGCCAGGAACCCTAAATAACCAAAACAATCTTTAAAAAGAAGAACAAAGTTATAAAACTCACATTTTCCAACTTCAAAGCTTATTTCAAAGATGTAGCAACTAAGACAGTATGATCTTAGGATAAGGATAGATATGTTGATCAATGAAATATAATTCAGAATACAGAGTTCAGAATTAACCCTCACATTTATAGTCAGTTCATTTTATTTTTTAAAGAACTATTTACTTAATTTTATTTATCACTATTATTATTTTTTTAATTTGCTGTAAGCACTCATTAGAAAGAGAAAAAGAGAGAGAGAGAGAGAAAGAGATCAAGCCTCTGGGTCTGGGACTCAAATCTTAGTCAGCCATGTGGAAGTCCACCACCTTAACCACCACACCACCTATTGGCTCCTATAGTCAGTTTATTTTAAACAAGTGTACAAAGACCACTCCAGCAGGAAAGTGTTTATTTTTTTTAATGGTACTAAGATGATTGGAATTCACACACAAAAGAATGAAGTTGGACCCTATCTTATACACCAAGTAAAGATATTAACAAAAATGGATCGGGGACCTAAATGTAAGTGCTAAAACTATAAAACTCCTAGAAAGAAATATGGGCATAAATCTTTGTGGTGGGATTAGCCAATGGATCTTGGTATATGATCCCTAAAGTACAAAAAACCAAAGGGGAAAAGAATTAGATAAATTAACTTTAAAAAAATAATAATAATAATAAAAAAAAAAACTTTTGTGCTTTGGGGCCAGCAGATGTCATAGTGGTTAACATAGTGGACTCCTACATGGTTGACCACATTCCGATCCTGGACTCATCTGCTTCAAACTCACACCAGGCGCATATGTGTGCATATGTGTGCATGCCAAAAATCCCAAGAACAGAATGGAGGAGAAGGGATTGTGTGTCATGACCATCCCTCTGAGGGAGTCAGCTTCTCACTCTTTCTCTCTCTCTCTGTCTCTGTGTCTCTGGCCTGTGCACATATCCTACAGCAAAAAATCTGTCTTAAAAAAAAGTTTTTGTGTTTCAAAGGACACCTTCAAGAGAATGAAAAGACAACCCAAAGAATGGGAGAAAATATTTGCAATTATATATATGATAAAGGTCTAGGATCCAGAATTCATAAAGAACTCTTAAGACTCAACAATAAAAAGATAAATAAATTCAATTTTTAAAATGGGCAAAGAAAAGACATTTCTTCAAAGATTGGGACCAGTAGTTGGCGTAATAGCTATGTCACTGGACTCCCATGTAGTCAATCACGGTTCAAGTCCTGGACCTAGTGGCTTAAACTCACACTGGGCGCATGTGTGTGTATGCCCAAGATCCCAAGAAGAGAATGGAGCAGAAGGGATTGCAGCATGGCCATCCCCCTGGGGGGTGATTTCTTGCTTTCTGTCTCTCTGTCTTTCTGGTGAGCACACATGCCCTATAGCAAAAATCCCCCCCCCCCCCCCAAAAAAAAAAGATGC
The DNA here is from genome assembly GCA_026018925.1 of Tupaia tana. Lineage (NCBI taxonomy): Eukaryota > Metazoa > Chordata > Mammalia > Scandentia > Tupaiidae > Tupaia > Tupaia tana. The sequence continues at coordinate 49,028,567 of JAKSZU010000016.1, read as the reverse complement.
TCAGTATCATTAGACATCATAAGTAAAATACTATATTCTAAAGTCTTCATAAGCCAGAGAGTGCCACATTAGTGTAGGTACTATCATTATTCCCATATAACAGATATGTTCAATAAACTGAGGTTGAGAGAGGTTAATCTAAATTGCCCAAGGTCACATGACCAGTAGGTGGCAGAGATCCAGGTTTCTGGACTTTATTCCATTATCCTGCCTAAAATCAGCCTCCCATCCTAATTGACTTCATACCTTGTAGCTTCAAATTCCTCTTCTTTCTCATGGATTCTCCGGTCAATGTCAGCTTTAACCTGAGCCAGTTCCAACTGAATTCGGATCACCTTGCTCTCTTCAACCTACCAGGTATATAACAATTAGCCCTTTTGGCCAAGAAAGTGTGTGGTCCCTGTACAAGGATACAACTCCCAAGGTGACAGCCATGGTTACCTCTAGGGATGACTCAGCTTCTTCCAGGGCCACCTGGAGTTCTTCCTTCTCAATCTCCAATTTTTTCTTCAACTTCTGCAGCTCATGCACACTCCGTCCTCCTTCACCCAGCTGATCAATGAGCTCCTTTATCTCCTCTGAGAAAGGAATATCACATTAAGAAGGCACATGAGGACCACCAGCATTTTAGGGTCACAGTATGTGACACAGGCATTCCTCCATCAGGATAAGAGGCAGGTACTCCTGGCCTTATTGGATCATAAGAGAAGCCACTTATCCTTGTCATAGACTCATGGAATATCAGGGCTTGGACATTGGAGAACACTGAATTCAAGTTCCTTTTTTCACAGATGAGGAGCCAATGCCCAGAGAAGAGCAAGGAAACACAGAGCAGCTTTGGGGCCAGTGACCAGATCCCCTCTAGGCCTGCAAGTCTCACACACTAGGCCTTCCTTTCTCAGAGATTCCTCCCCACAAAATAAAAATCGACTGCACCAGAACATTTCTGGGGAAGATTAGAGCCTTCTGATCTCTTTCTTCAGTTGGAGACCCCTCAGTTGCCCATCCAAACAAACTCTTGAGAATCCATTGCACCTTGGAGCAGATAGAATTCTCTGCACATGACAAGAGATATATAAGAAATACAACTGTTTTAGTTTGTTCATGACCAAACTCAACTTCTAGATCAAGTTTCCACCATTCAAAGAAACCTCACTTAATCTAGGGTCTTCCTGTATAGAGTTCTAAATTCCAGGTGGCTTTTGAAGGGGATCGAGGATGTCATCTAGGTCTCAGTTGTTGCTGTCCACTTGTGCTGGCATTATGACTTGCCCATGGTTCACATAACTCCCTCATCTATCTCTGGAAATAGTGGCTGTTTCTGGAACATTCTCTATGATACTGCTCTGGGACCATGAGGAATGCTGTGATGCTGCCTCATATCCTCTCAGCCCTGGCAGGCTGCTGAGCCATTCTCCAGTTTCAACCAGGCTTTCAACTTTATGTTTGTTGCCACCTGGTCTTCACCTGTGAGGTAAAGTACATATTTCTCTGTTCTTAACTCCCAAGGTACCTGGGAGTTTTCTCATCTGCATTGTGAATTGGTGGGTGCCTGGGCCTGTTAGCAGGGACTCTCACCAAGGCCTCATAATCACCCCTATTTTCCTACCTCTCATAGTTCAGGCAACTTTTATCTGGTTTAGCTGTTTCTCTCAAATCTTTTATTGATTGATTGATTGCTAGAGGGCCGTATGTGCTTGCTAGAGAAAGAGAAAGCACCACCAATGGGATGTGGTCTCATAGCAGTTCCCCTACTTCCATTTTTTTATCCCTCCTCCCCAATCTTTAATTCACATAGTTACTTCATATTCAAGTTCTTCACTTTTAAAACTAAGAAAGTAGAGTTCCAGCTAGCCCCATAGCACAGTGGTTAAGCACTGTGCATTGGGAGCCAGATCCCATCTGGCTGACTATGGTTTGAGTTTTTGTCCCCCAATGGCTTTAAAAACACACTGGACACATATGTGTGCATGTAGAAAATACTGATGGGAAAGAGAAATGGAGTAAAATGGATTGCATGTGACCTTGCCCTATTGGGGTGTGTAGGGTGCTTTTTTCCCTATCTCTAGTGAGTAAATATGCCCCCCGGCAATTAAAAAAAGTCAGATATATTTAAAAAAAAAAGTGGAGCCTCACATTTCAAACACTTGGCATTCAAGATCATCTCTGCTATGCAGACAATAGTCCTTAGGAGTACTCATGGGACTCGAGGCAGGTTTGGGACTGTTGGGACCATCTGTCTCTACCCTTCATTGCAGAGACCCTACATCTACCATACTGGAACTTAGATTCAACTCCAGGGAGACTGCTGGGTGGGGTAACAGAACAGATGTGAGAAACCTTGTATTGATTGAGATTTGATTTTTGCTACTCAGCAGAATGGAGGCCCAGAAGAGAACAGTTCTTCATGAGAATTTTTTTAAAGTGACATCTCTTTTTCTTTTTTGCTCTCTCTCTCCCTTTTTTTTTTTTTTTTTTTGAGAGAAATTTTTGCTATAGGATGTGTGCACTTGCTGGAGAGACAGAGAGAGAGAGAGAGAAAGCGAGCAGTCACCCGCCTCCCAGGGTGATGGCCATGCTGTAATCCCTTCTCTTCCTGGGATTTTGGGCACACATGCACACATACCTGGTGTGAATTTGAAGTCACTAGATCTGGGACTCAAACTGCAGTTGGCACTGGGCTTGAGTCCAGTGCCTTAACCACTATGTCACCCACTGGCCCCCAAATTGGCATCTCTTACACAGTTGAGTTTGTTGTTAGAAATGCATTCCCACCACAAAAATAAGTAATGTAGTCTAATCTCTATATGGCAAAATGATCTTCAAGATAGTCAACATTTTTCAAGCAATATGCAACAGAAAAAAATCCAATCCAAGAGTCTTATATTTAAGAAATACATATGTATATGATTTACATATGATCTATGTACATAAAATCTATTGAGCCCTTATTTGTTTTTGTTTTTAGAGAGATTTTTACTGTAGGATATGTGTCCTCGCTGGAGAGACAGAAAGACGGAAAGTGAGAAATCACCCCCTAGAGGGGATGGCCATTCTGCAATCCCTTCTCCATTCTCCTCTTGGTATCTTGGGCATGCACGCACACACACTCGACGTGAGTTTTAAGCCGCCAAGTACTGGACTCAAACCACGGTTGACTACGCGGGAGTCCAGCAACATAACCATTATGCCATCTGCTGGTCTTGCGCTCTTATTTGTGCCAGCTGCTCTACTGAGTGAAGATTTTATACATTTTTGTTTTATTTCATTGTCACAACCACCTCACAAAGAAAGTAGTATTACTTTGTCATTTTTACAGATGAGGAAACTGAGGAACAGAAAACATAAGTAATTCACCTGAAATTACATTGCTGAGTACCCAGTGCCTCTACAAAGTTCTGGGTAGACAGTCAGAAAACATTTATCAAGCAACTACTGTCAATGACATGTATAGGAAGAGGGGGCACTAACTGTGTCCCCATCCTTGCAGGCCCACCCTGTCTGCCTGCCCTAGACTCACCTTGCAGGGTCTTGTTTTCCTTCTTCACTGACTCAAGGTGCTCCAGGGACTCCTCGTAGGCAGTCTTGATCTTGAAGCTCTCTGTCATGTACATGCGGCACTCCTTCTGTGCGCTGTCCACCTCTACCTGCAGCTCCTCACACTTTTGCTGCCACTCGGCCAGCATCTTGTCAAAGACCCGTTGCTTCTTGTCCAGGGCAGCAGCTGCAGCATTGGCCTGGGATGAGATGAAGATGGTTTCCTGAGGTCCTACTTTCCTGCCCCGCTCCCCTCCTTCCTTCCCTGACTATCCTCTTCCTTTCCTTTCTCTCCTAGCTCTGATGACCACAGAAATCTTGGGAATTTGGGGATATAATTCAAATAATGGCATAAGCACAGGGCAGTGAGTCTGAAAAGAGCTGCATTCGAAATCTAAAACTTTTTCTGACAGATGTGTGACCATTAGGCAATCAACCATACTTTCCCAGGCTAGAAGGTTTTTGGGTGTAAGATGAGGAGTTTGGGCTGCAATGACTTTTCCAGATTTATGACATTCATGCTAACTCCCATAATGTATTTCTCTTTAATGTAGTACTATGAATTACTGTCCAACTCAGATCTGATTATTCTTAGAACTATATTTTTCCATAGACCTTTCATCTTTTTTATAACTCCTCGGCAATTGTTTCTGCTCTTGCATAATTTAGATTTTATAAAGTCTTGCTTAACTTAATATGGGAGAGCAGAACCTTTTTGGGTTTGGAGACTATTTTGTCTCAAGCCTCTCATATGGTTATGACCTCCTATCTGTGTGGCCACTGGATGCAGCCACATTTTTTGAATAGGCATACATTTCTAACCACAAATTCAGTTGTATAAGAAATGTCACTTTTTCTAAAGAACTGTCTTTGGGCCCTCATTCTACTAAGCAGCAGAAACCAAATCTTTGTCAATGCAGTTTCTCAGTAAACTCAGTTGTAATATCCTGCTTTCTCTCTGGGTTTGTTTCTAAGAACTATTTGACCACACAAGCATGTGGAAAACAGTTTGCTTAAGAGAAAGGGGTATAAGGAAGATGTGTTGCCTAACTTCCTGGAAGCAAATTTTATGCTTCCCATGGAACTATTTAAATAGTGGCTTGTTGAGTGGTAAGATCTCAGAAAAATCTATAAATACTAGTTCAAGTAGGAGCCTATGTCCAGTGAGCTCCTGAGGATAAATCCTATGTCCCACCCTCTTGAGCCACAAGTTTCTTCCTGATAACCCCACGTGTGCTATAGTCTTAGCCCTGCTGTGGACTCTGTGCCTCTGACCTTCTCCAAGTCAATGGTGAGATCCTCCACTTCTGCTTGGAGTCTCTGTTTATTTTTTTCAAGAGAAGCTGCCCGGGCTTGGGCAGCTTCAGCTGCCTCTTCTGCTTCCTGGAGCCTGGCGGCCAGCTTCCTCCTGTAGATGAGGGCAGAGGGACCATCAAGGAAACACAAGAGCCCATAGGAGCTTACAGGCACGGCTCATATATTGCTGGGGCCTGGGATAGGGTTAGGGGGAGATGCATGGCACTGAACTTTGGTATTAATATTGGAAAAGATGCAGACAAAAAGGACACTAGAGGAGAGCAGCTGCTGTCCATTCATTCATTCAACAAATAGTTATTGTTTCTCCTCTGTGCCTATCCTAGGCATTAAGGATATAACAGTGACCCAAGCAACTAAAATCCCTGCCCTCCTGAAACTTTATTATTTTCTTTTCAGGAGCAGGAGAGAAGTAGAAAATACGTAATACAGAACAGAAGTGCTGTGCAGAAAAAGAAAGCAGGGAAGGGGACAGAGTCCAGGATGGGAGTGGATGGCTTCAGTTTAAAATGAGGGCTCATGGGAAGCTCTCTGAGAAGGTGGCACAGGAGCAAAGGCCTGCGTGAGGGGAGGTGGAGAACTCTTTGGATGTTTGGTGAAGGGGATTCCATGCAGAGACAGGGATTGAGATTAGGATTATCCCAGGAGTGGGAGCCTTGGGATGGGACCTGGCAGCTTCCAGTAGCTCTCAATGCAAATGGCTAGAGGGCTGGAAGTAGAAGTTATAGGAAGGCAGATTTAGGTTCAATGTAAGAATGTTAGATGAAAATGTTGCATCAGGGGGCCAGCAGGTGGCATGGTGGTTAAGGCACTGGATACTTCCACATGGCCAACCCCAGTTCGAGTCCCAGACCTGTGGCTTACTTTCTCACTTTCCCTCTTTCTCTCTCTCTGGTTAAATTAAAAATAAATGAATAAATACATAACATTAAGCAATTCAAGAATTACTTAAAACAAAACAAAACAAGAATATTGTAGCATCAGCTAGAAGGAACCAGGTCTGATTGCTATTATATTACTAGAAATTCCAATAGATAGGAGAGGTTTGCAAGCATGCTGAGGAGTTATCTCCCCTTCCTGGCCAAGGGTGGCTTACAAACAAGGCTTCCCTGGGTATAGGGGCCTACAGTCACCCAGTGAGCCTCTTCTCATGCAAGAGATTGACTCAGAGCTACATTATCACAAACCCATTTTATCAGGTTCCTCACACAGGGTGTCTACTTATCTGGTTTGTGAATGAGAAAGAAGGCTCAAAGGAGTTGAGGATATTTGCTACAGAGATAGTGACCTGGCAGAATGGAGACCTGTGCCACTGAGCATGGGTCATATCCTCCCAACATTGCCCCAGGCCCACTGAATGGGAACCTGCATTTCAGAAAGGCCTACAGATGCTTCTGGAGCAATTTGGAGTCAAAAAAGCTGTGCCTACAAGTGGAGTCCCAGCTCCTACTTTCCCTGCAGGTAACCTGAGCACATTAGGGGATAGAACATAGGTAGACAGTCTTCATAGGTAGGACTGTGAGAGCTGCTGAAGTGGGCTCCTTTGTCCAGACATTCTGTCCCCCCGCACTTTTTATTTTTGGAAGTTTTTGCATTAGGGCACATGTACTCACTGGAGAGAGAGACAGCCAGTGAGAGAGAAAGTGAGAAATCACCCCTCAGAGAGGACGGCCAAGCCGCAATCCCTTCTCCTCCATTCTTCTCCTGGGATCCTGGACACACACTCACATGTGCCCAATGTGAGTTTTGAGTTTCCAGGTCCAGGATTTGAACTGTGATCTGCCACGTGGGAGTCCAGTTACGTATCTGCTATGCCATCTGCTGGCACCCTGTTCTCCTTTTAAAAGAGCCTGTGATCTGCCTTCTCCTAGGCTTGCCCCTGGCTTCAGCAGTGACTGATATAATGGTGGGATGCCTGGTGCCCAGCCTGCCTGGTTCTCCCAGCACCAGGATGTTGCTCACTTGGTCTCCTCCAGCTCCTCAGTCCTCTGGATGGCATCAGTTTCATACTTGGTCCTCCAGGTGGTCACCTCAGTGTTGAGTTTGGACACAAGGCGCTGCAGCTCTGACTTGCCTCCCTGCTCTTCCTCCAGCTGCTCCTTCAGCAGGTCTAGGTCATGCTTGGTGTTGGCAAGACTCACCACAGCTGCACTGCGAGACTGTGGAGATGAGCCTGTTAGGGATCTCTAGGGTCTTTCTATGGCCCTGAGACCATAGTTTTGATATATAGACTATTGGATCAACAGTGACCACAGGTATAGGGGGGAAAGACATGTGTTTCTACAATACAAACCATCAGGGTTTTATTTTCGTTCTTTTTATCTAATTATTGATGATGAGAATATGTAATGTAAGATAATTGTATACATCTCATGTTATAGCTTTGCGGTAAACTTTATTCTTGCTATTGTAACAAATACTTTTCACATTTTTTTCTTAATCTTCATAACCTACATCTTTAAGGAGGCAGCTCTGTCACCACAATTCCAATCCCCAAACAAACCTTTGACTCTTCATCAAGCTGCCTCTTGTAGTCATCTACTTGTGATGTCAGAGATGTCTTTATTCGTAGGATTTGATTGAGCCTACTCTGGGATTCTTCATATTCTCGGCTCAGTTCACTATTTTCAGCTGGGTGAGAAAGGAATGGAAGAATTGATTGGTGAAGAACTGGTTTCCCCAGCAACGCCTAGGTTCCCCAGGCCATTGCTCCTAAAGTACTCAATAAATATGGAGGCTGGGCCTACTGGATATGAGTGGGAGCACAGTAAACCATCACAGCTGCTGCCCAAATGAAGTGAAAGTGAGCCCAGGAGGGGAGCAAGTGTCTGGGGTTGCCACTATCCACATGACTTGCATGGAGTTTAGGGCCTCAGATAATGAAGCCCCCAGCTCCTAGCTGTCAGTTGATACAACACAAGAGTTTGGAGAAAACAATGGAGCAGAGAATGTTTATTTTGTAAAATGTATTCGTCACTATCCTAGAAACTATACTCCTGTCATTTGTACAGTGGTTGCTGGAGCCAGAGGCCAGAAAGAGGTTCACAAGCTATAGAAGAAGAGCAGGGGTTTACAGTTTCACTCTATAAGTCACTTCACCTCATTGAGCTCCACTTTTCTTTTTCTTTCTTTCTTTCTTTCTTTCTTTCTTTTTTTTTTTTTTTAGAGAGATTTTTGCTATAGGGTGCGTGTGCTCGCTGGAGAGACAGAGAAACAGAAAGGGAGAAATCGCCCGCCAGGACAGAGGGTGGCCATGCTACGCTGCAATCCCTTCTCCTCCATTCTCCTCTCGGGATTTTTGGCATGCATGCATATGTGCCCAGAGTGAATTTCAAGCTGCCAGGTTCAGGACTCAAACTGCAATTGGCCATGTGGGAGTCCAGTGACGTAACCATTACATCATCTGCTAGTTCCGAGCTCCTGTTTTCTTATCCATCAGATGGGGATCTTGACTTTAAAAAGTATTCAGAATGTGGGAAATAAGGCCGAAGGATGCCTGCAAGTTTCCTCAATGTTATGCTGGAGAACTAAAAGCCTCAGCAAAGGAGTATTTGGTTCTCCAAATCAATGCATGTTATTTGACTTATTGTTTATCCTTGATTAGAGTCCAGCTTCTGCAAAGTTAGATGTTAACTTATATATTGATAAGTAGCAAGTTATTTTTATCATAGAGATGCAAAGGATTTCTTCTGTTAGGGGGATAAACTAAACTAAACTAAACTAATTTCAGGAGTTACAGAGATATAGTTTGTAATTAATGTGCTATAGTACATTAATCAGTTTTGCATAACTTAGTGAAGTTACTCTAACAGTTCTTTCCTAGCTGACTTTATAAATCTCTGCCTCTCAAATGCTCCTTAAAAGCAGCATTACCATTTTTCATTAATGAGCTAAATAAATCTTTGATACATGTTCACTTTATGTTATTTTGTGGACCAGGTTTTAGAATGTTTAAAATTTTTGTCAGTATTAATTTCTCTCCTGTGATCTCACAGGGCAGGTGAGAGTACTGATTTGAAAATGCTTTCAATAATGTTTCCTGTTTTACACTGTGAAGACATTACTTGTAATGCTCAGTAGGCAGAATAAAATCACCTTGTCTCAGCACAAGGGAATTGGGTGTAAATTTTCCAAGACCATGAAATCTCTGGGGAGAAGACCAGGTATACTTCCCTCCATTTGCTTGAGGATCCATATTCCTTTTCACATGCTGCTTTTTAGACAGCTGCAAGGAGAAGCAGCTCACCTTGGAGGCGGGTCCTAATGGCATTGATTTCTGCCTGGTTTCGCTCCAGCTCTGCCACCTTAGCATTAGCTTCTGATAAGCTGTCTTCCAGCTTTCTGATGTGGGCCTCCGCGTTCATCTGCTCAGAGAGAATAAACTTGGTGGGGAAGGAAGGAGTGGGCCAGGCCAGCCCCTCCTTGCTTTCCCTTGGACTTTTGCCTTGTCTCATACTGGTTTCCCCCTGTGCAGCCTCCCAGACTACCTGCCTAGTTCTAGAATGTCCTTGTCTTGAAAACCTCATATGGCTTATTTTCTATTAACATAAACACAGAACCTTTAGGCTGGCATATAGCCCCTATCTCCCTTTTGCAGACCCTTTGGACTCCTGCAGCCCATACCAGATAAGAAAATGCAGTAGGCTGGGTTAGGAAAGCTATTAACATTAGCACAGAGGTCTGTAGATAAATGGGAACTATGAAGATGCCTCATGAGAGTCCGAAGTTTGGAGACAGCCATGACTGGGACAGGGACCTACAAGGTAACATCTTGGCTTACCTTGGAACCTCCCTTTCCCTGGTGTCACAAGAGAGCACTTCACGTAGTAGATGTTCAATAAATGAATGGCTCACTTAATTTTCTTTCTTGTTATGGGTCACTTTGTCTTTGGATTGCGGCATTGTATACATTTGTTATTCTCTAACTCCTTGAGGACATAGTTATACTAATGTAATAATAGTAATCTCAAAAACACACTTATTGAGCATTTCTTACATGCCAAGGATGGTTGTAACCCTTATATTAGTGCTATGAGGTGGGGAGTATTATTATCATTCCCATTTTACAGATGAGGAAACCAAAGCATAGTCAGGTTATGTAACTTGGCCAAGGTAATACACCTAGGTGTGGGGTCTGTGCTGGATTCATTTCAGTTTCCTTTCTAACATCTGGAATATGCCTTTCTCATAAAGGAAAGTTTATGAGAGAGTTGGGTTCTGGGAGCCTCCCTATGGATCTGGGAGAGGAGCCCCAGTCACCTTAGACTTCTGCGCCGTCTCCACGCTGGCGTTGAGGTCATCGATCTCAGCTTTCATGACTTGCTTGTCCTTTTCCAGCTTGGACTTGACCCTCTGCAGGTTCTCCACGTGCTCAGTCAGCTCAGCCATGGAGTCTGTGTGCTTCTTACGCAGTGTGGAGGCTGTTGCCTCACTCTGCAGGGCAGCCTCCTCCAGTTCTCGACGCAGCTTCAGCAGCTCAGCCTCCCGCTTGCGGTTCTGCTCGATCTGAGATGAAAGATAAGCAGAGTTAATAGAACTGACTGGCGCTGATTTTCTTTGGGGGGTGGACATTGCTACCTGCTCTCCAGCCCCCTAATATTTCTACACCCACTAAAAGAATGTCCTGATGGAAATGTCAATCCTCTGAGTCAGTGGCCCATAGGATTTGTTTAAATTTGTTGTGTTGAACTGTGCCCCCCAAAATATGTATCCAAATCCTAATCTTCGGTATCTATGAATGTGACTTTATTTGGAAATAAGGTCTTTGTAGACCCATCCAATTAGTTATGATGTCATACTGGACTAGGGTGGGCCTAATAAAATGAGTGGGGTATCCTTTTAAGAGGAGAGAAATTTGGGGGACCAGCAGTTAGCGTAATGGCTATGTCGTTGGACTCCCACGTAGTCGACCGCAGTTCGAGTCCCGGACCTGGTGGCTTAAAACTCATGCCGGGCACGTGTGCGTGTGTGCCCAAGATCCCGAGAGGAGAACGGAGGAGAAGAGATTGCAGCATGGCCATCCCCCCTGGGGGGTTATTTCTTGCTTTCTGTCTCTCTGTCTCTCTCTGTCTGTCTGGCGAGCACACGCGCCCTATAGCAACCCCCCACCAAAAAAAAAAAAAAAAAAAAAGAGGAGAGAAATTTGGATCCAGAAAGACACACAGATGACAAGGTCAGAGACTGGAGTACTGCATCTAGACAAGGAGGACCAGGGATTGCCAGAAGCCACCAGAGGCTTAGAGTACAGTATGGAATAGATGCTCCCTCAGAGCCTCCAAAAGGAACCAGCTCTGCCCACACCCTGATTTCAGCCTTCTGTCCTCTGTGAGAGAATACATTGCCTTTTTTTTTTTCTCTTTTTTTGGAGAGGTTTTTTTTCTTTTTTGCTATAGGGCACGTGCGCTCACAAGACAGACAGAGAGAGACAGAGAGATAGAAAGCGAGAAATCACCCCCCGGGGGGATGGCCACGCCGCAATCCCTTCTCCTCCATTCTCCTCTCGCGATCTTGGGCACACACGCACACGTGCCCGGTGTGAGTTTAAGCCACTGGGTCCGGGACTCGAACCGTGGTCGACTACGTGGGAGTCCAGTGACATAGCCATTACACTAACTGCTGGTCTCAGAATACATTGCTTTTTAAGCCATCAGATTCATGATGATTTATTAACAGCAGCCCTAGAAGATTGATACAGGTAACAACTCTTGATTTGTACAAATATTTCTCTCTTTTGCCCTATGTAACTTCTGGATCTTCCCTGCTGCAAGTACAGATTATGGGCCATGGGCAACTGCATCACCTGGTAGTTCATCAGAAATGCAGGTTCTCCCAGGCCAGTTGAACTAGAATCTGTACTTTAATGCAGTTCTGGTGATTCACATGCCCCAGAAATGGAGAAGCCTTGATCTTGACTACCATTCCAGTCCTTCACAAACCCTGGTTATTCCTCACTTGTTTCCCTGACCCAGTCCATTCTCCACTCTGCACTGTCCTTTTTCCACTTCTTCCCGTTCTCCACTCTGCACTGCCCTTTTCTGCTCAGTGCCCCTCCAACCCTAGGGGATGCCTCTCTTGGGCCTTCCTATTCTTTAATTCCCCACTGGGCTTGGCCATGGAGGGTTGAAGAAAAGGGTGGTTGGGTCCTTCTCCCATGCTCCCTCCACAACTCCAGCTCCTTCCAGGCAGTTCCTCCTCTCTGACTTCAGCACTCATAGACCCATGACTGGTGTCTTCCCATCCCTTTGGCTCAGGGATAGTAATGGCTCCTGTGTTGCTAGTCTCTGGTGCCTCAGCACCCTGTTGCTCTCTCTCTCTTTAATTTTCTAGAGGGTGCATGTTCTTGCAAGAGAGAGAGAGAGAGAGAGAGAGAGAGAGAGAGAGAGAGAGAGAGAGAGAGAGAGAAAGGCAGAAGTACCCCCCCTCCCATGGAGATGGCCATGCCTCAATCCCTTTTCCTCTGTTCGCCTCTTAAGATTTTGGACATGCACACACACATGCCCAGCATGTTTTTCAAGCCACTAGGTTGGGTACTCAAACTGTGCAGTCAGCCATGCAGGATCCAGCTGCCTTAACCACCATGCCATAGGATGTCTCCCCTATTGTTTTCTTGACCCTCCCTTGACTATCAAAACTAGTCCTCTCATTAATGGCTTGCCATTGAAACCATCTGGGATGATTTTGTCTCCTGCCAGGACCCTGACCACAGCTGGGCACCAGCGTCAGTTCTGGGCAAGCACTTGCAGAATGCTCAACCTTCCAGTGATAGTAAAATTCCCTATCTTAATGACTGGTTATTAGAGCTGGCAAACAACTCATCCTTGAATGCAAACCAACCAATCCAGAATCCACACCTCAACCAGCCCTTCTGCAGGGCTCTCACACTATGGGTCACTTTCCATCTGCCCTAATCACTCCAGGGCCAGGTACTAGACAACTAGTCACAGCCCTATGACCTGGACCCCCTGAAATGATTTAAACTGACCAATTATGAACCTTTTAACCCTACCTTTCCTGTTCCTTCCCATGGAAACCACAATAAAGGGCCTTTCCCCCCTCCTTCTCCACTTCCTCCTGACCAACCCCAATATTTCTTCTATGACCCTGCATGGAATGCTGTGCCCTTTTCTCTTGGGAACAGTGAGTAATAAGCTATCTTTTCAATGGCAGGTGTCTCCTGATTTGGCTTCACTATAACTTATGCTATTTGTATGATATATTTAAAACACCCATTCCTGCATCCAGTCTGTATCCTGCTTCCATGAACACCATTGAACTAAGGAGTCCCAGCAGAAAGTGAACTGAATCAGCCCCTCTCAGGCCTATTATATTCTTTATTACTGATTGTTTTCTCCTCAGCTTAGTCCCAGGGATTCAGCAATAACTAGTCCTTTTCCAGCTGTTCACAGTCCAGCACTATTTTTCCCTGCAGGTAAGCAGGCAGGGCTGAGTGTTCACAGGCCCCTGGGGATGGATACCTGAGCAGATGTGGCTCCACCAGCTTCTTCCAGTCGGTCACTAAGGTCTTCGAGGTCCCGGGACAGGTCACTGCGTTGTTTCTCCACCTGGAGTGAGATTGAATAATACTGATGGAAGCCACCCAGGGATCCTCTTTCTCTAGTATAAAGTGTGGTAGTCACATCATGTGTCAGAGGTTGTTGGGGGCCTACACTTAGGAAGCTTTGCACCCTGCCTGCATCCTGCATGCTCAGTGGAGGACTCTGCTTCTCCCCATGCAGGGTGAACGCTGATGCTTATTCTACTCTTTAGTCCCACTTGGCTGACATTGGAGCTTAGGCACGTTTCTGGTCTCATCCCCATTCAGATCCCCTCCTCAAGAACTCCCTTCACTCTTTGCTGTTTCTAACACATACTTTCTCCTTTTATACATTTGCACTTGTGAGAGTAGGTGCTATTTAAGTGCTATTTTACTCCTTTTGCCTCGGAATTCCCCCTACATCAGCCTGTTGAATTAATTTTGAGGTCAGGTGTTTCTTCCTCCATATGCCCCTGAAAGAACTTGCCACTCCTCTGGACTCAGCGGAGATAGCATTTTTGTGTTTACATCACCATTGATGTGATTTTGCAGTATAGTGCCTAGCACTCGGTAGGTGCTCAAACAACTATACATTTTAACTGGACAGCTGTCCCATCAGTTGGCTTCCTCAGAGGGAGTTTCTACTTGTGGTTGGGCATGTGGCTGGCAGCCACTCCTCTGACTCAGCAAGGGTAAAAGTACTTCATTTACCTTGGCTCTCATTGCCCTCTCAGCTTCTAGCTCTTCCTCCAGCTCTTCAATTCGGGCCTAGCAGACACACAAGGAAACAGAAAACGGGGTTCTCATATCTCCCATGAAAACTAGAAAGTTACCCACTTAGCCTTTTAGACTAAAATATAGGGAAGGGACTGTATTATGGCCACAGTCAGAAGGAGAGAGAAACGGGGCACAGAGAACATGTGCAGAGGCCCTGAGGCAGGAGGGAGCCTAATGCATGTGAGATCCAGCATAGCTGGACACAGTGTTGGGGGGTGGGGTGGGGGGGGACAGTAAGTGGTAAGGTCAAGGATGGAGCAGAGGCTAGATCATGGAGGTCCTCATAACCATTGTCAGAACAATAATTTGACCCTGAGTGAGGTGAACTTAGGTTGATCTCCTAGGACTCCATGTCAGTCTTGCCCCTCAAGAATCTTCAGGAGCCAACTAACAGTTGTGAATGAAAGGTGCAGAGAGTTCAATTTAAATGGAGAGTTCAGGCTTCTTGGCTCTGGACATACCTGATGTTCCTTTAGTTTCCGCTGCAGTGTTGAATTTAGAGACTGCTCATCTTCATATTTAGAGTTGACAGAATTTATTTCCATATCCCTCCTGTAAGGGAAGGTTTAATCTGAGAAAAGGCTCTGAGGGTAGACCAGCAGGCTGCCAGAGGAGGCCTGAACCTGATGAAACCCACTCAGCTCCCAACCCCTGACCTTCTGGGACAAGAGCCCAGAAGGTGTACCTTACAGAAGAGTCAGACCCCAGAATCTGCCCTACAAGCTTTTTATCACTCATTCATTCATAGACTTTAGTGTGACATGTGTTTATTAGCATCTATTATTTGCCAGGCATTGTTTAGGGTATGAGAGGCACATAAGTGAGCAAATAGGACAGAAGTCACTGCTCTGGTACAGCTTACATTCTAGGAGCTGCAGAATCCCTTTGATTTTTTTTTTTTTTTTTTTTTTTTTTTTTTTTTTTTTTTTTTTTTTTTGCCATAGGGCACATGCACTTGCTGGAGAGAGACAGAGAGAGGGAAAGTGAGAAATTACCCTTACACAGTGGATGACCACACTGAATCCCTTCTCCTCTATTGTCCTCTCAGGATTTTGGTCATGCATGCACATATATTTGGAGTGATTTTCAAGCCTCCATGTCCAGGACTTGACCCACAGTTGGCCATGTGGGAATCACCTTAACTACCTGCTGGTCCAGATGCTTTGCCCTTTTAAGGAAAACTTTCCTCCAAAAACTTTCCACAAAATCTTTGTCTCCCTGACATGTGACTTCCACGTTCAAGAAGCCACACATGAGGACTAAGAAACCAGGTAGATGATGAAAATAGGAGGGTTGCACACACTTACTGGATGTATGCTGAGATAGATTTAACTGCACGTGTCCCTCATAGCAGTCTTTGTTACTTTAGAACCACCTTAGTAAAATATGCTTTCAAGATGCATTGTCCAAATTCTACTTCCTCAAAGCTTTTCTTATCTGACTCCTCCTTATCTCCACCCCACTTATTTAATGCTCTTGCCTGGATCATTGCATTACCTTCACAGTTGTCTTCCTGCTTCCAGTTTTTCTCCACTGCACCTGTCCTCTATATCAATGCCAGAGTGATAATGATAAAATACCCACTCAACTCCTTGTTGTCCTTGAGAGCCCAGTTCATCAGTTTCTCTGAAGTTTCCCTGTCTTACCTAGTCATCAGTGTTACCAGGGATGATACTAATCTCCTTTCCAATTCTCAACAAGCAGTATGTGAGGCTGGGAGCTCCCTGCTGACAGGGCAGCACCTGATCCTCTGTATACCCTCCTTGCCAGGCTCAGTGCCTGGAGCAAAGCAAGTACTTGAGTCATGCACTCATGAGTGTGAAGACTCAGCTCAGCGTCTGGCATGTAGTGAGTACTTAGGTCATAATTCATGTATGTGAAGCTCTCTCCATGTTGCCTGGCACCTAGCAGGTGCTGGGGTCATACATTCATATATGTGAAGACCTCAGCATGATGCCTGGCACCGTTTGGATATCTCTAGCTATTGCTAACATTGTGATGGGTGAAATGAACACAGGCATACTTTTTCACCACCTCCTCGAGATCTAGCTTGGAACGTTCCATCTCATTAAGGTTGTCGATGGTCATCTTTAAGTCACTCTCAGCTTTCCGACGAGCCTTTTCCACCTCTGCCCGGATTTTCTTTTCCTGTTCCCAGTTATCCTCCAGCTACAGGGACAAGTAAAGCAAGAAAAGGTAGAGGAGAGGATGGGATCTGAGGCCAGAATGCAAGAAGGAACCAGGCTGGGCCTGATCCTTTAGCTGTGGCATCAAAAAGTTCTACATACCATGGGGGAATATCTTGGATTAGGTCCCAAAACTTATCTGAGGATCCTGGACCTTGGGAAGCACCTGACCCTTGAGATGTAGAAATGGCCCCAGGTATTACCTCATGGATCTGGGTGCTAAGCTTGCTGTTGCTCTTGGTCAGGTGGTTCACTTTGTCCTCCTCAGCTTGCAGGTCATCCAGGGTTTTCTGGAAAGAAAAGATATACATATGTGTCCCATGAGGAATATCAGAAGCAGCTGAATAGACCTGTTTCTCAGATATCACTTCCGAGCTGTGGGGCCCTAGGCTTTGGGAGTTGAGTTGACTTCAGTGAACAGTCAGTGAACAGTCACTGTGCTCTTACACCTGGGGTTCTGGTTGAGCCCAAGTGAACAGACCAAAGCATCTATCAGCTGCAGGTGGACCCTTAGGGGGTCATTTGGGGACTCTGATTCCCCAGGGGGCAGATAAGGAATCTTTGGGGTGTTTCTGGTTGTCACAATGATTAGAGGCCCCATTACTCTGGACAGTTCAGTACCATGAAGAATAATTCTTGGGAACCAGCAGTTAGTGTAATGGCTATGTCTCTGGACTCCCATGTAGTCGACCGTGGTTCGCATCCCGGACCCGGTGGCTTAAAACGTGCCAGGCGCATGTGCGTGCGTGCCCAAGATCCCAAGAGGAGAATGGAGGAGAAGGGATTGTGGCGTGACCATTCCCCCTGGGGGGTGATTTCTCGCTTTCTGTCTCTCTGTCTCTCTCTGTCTGTCTGGCGAGCGCACGCGCCCTATAGCGAAAACCTCTCCAAAAAAAAAAAAAAAAAAAAAAAGAATAATTCTGGATTCCACATGTTTGAATTCCCTCCCAGGCATTCATGGAAGTAAAACAACTATCTAAACTCTGCTGAACCTAGAACTTAGCACCACTTTACATGTATCTGATCGTTGGAAAAGTCATGATGCATTTTGGCATAGAAAAACATGTCATGACTTTTCTGATGACCCAATATCTCAGCATTATTTTTTATTTAGTATACACTACATCTTTTTTTTTTTTTTTTTTGGAGAGGTTTTTCGCTATAGGGCGCGTGCACTCGCCAGACAGACAGAGAGAGACATAGAGACAGAAAGCGAGAAATCACCCCCCAGGGGGGATGGTCACGCCGCAATCCCTTCTCCTCCATTCTCCTCTCGGGATCTTGGGCACGCACGCACACGCGCCCAGCGTGAGTTGTAAGCCCCCGGGTCCGAGACGCGAACCGCGGTCTACTACGTGGGAGTCCAGCGACATAGCCATTACGCTAACTGCTGGTTCCCAGTATACACTACATCTTAAAGAATAATCTCCATGAAAAATGAGAGAATATTTATTTGTTATTGTTCAAACCTTCTCTAGGAGTTATTCACCATTTTGTAAAATCACATTACTGACAGCAACCACACCTGCTATCCAAGTTGCAACATTACCCTCCGGTGCCAGTCTGCAGCCATCACAGATGTCTCCTAGTGGATCTGCCTGAGCTTTTACAGATTGGCAGTCCATCATTTGTTGTAAGTCACTTGTCATTCACTTCTCTTATATATTGAAGGACATACTATGATGTTTTTTTTAAAGCAACCACTAAGGGTGATGGCCATGCTGCAATTCCTTTCTCCTCCGCTTTTCTCTTGGGATTTTGGGCAAGCATGCACATGTACCTACTATGTTTTCCAAGCTGCTGGGTCTGATACTTGAACCACATAGTTGGCCACATGGAATCCAGCCACCCCAACTACCATACCACCAGATTGTCCCCAATTTTTTGGTGTTATGTATTACTTATTTTATTTCAGGATAGTAAAAGTATCCCAAAATACAGCCAATCCTCATTATTTGCGGATTCTCTATTCATCCATTCACCTACTCATAATAATGTATCCGTAATTGCAAATCAATACCTGCAGTGCTCTAATGGCTAATTATAAACATGGCAGTGGTAGGGAAGATTTTGAATGGGGCAAAATTTTGAGTCACCCAGTGTGCATGTTTCTAGTGAAAGTGGAACAAGATGACACTCTGTTTCAGCTGTCATACTGTATCGATCATTCTTGAGCTCTATTTAGTGCCATGATTTTTGCATATTTAGGCTTCTTACTGGTAATTTTGCTGTCTGAAATTACTCTCTCAAGTGTAGTATGAAAGGGCTGGCCTGTAGCCTCGGGCCAGGGAGCAGACCCCATACGGCTGACCTACAGTTCAAATCCTAGCCCTAGCAGCTTGAAAAACCCATGAGGTATGGGTACCCCAAATCCTGACAGGCTGGAGAAATGGGGAAGGGCTTGCAGTATGACCGTACCCCAAGGGGGGGCAGTGCTTTCTTCCTCTCTCTATCTCTGTCTCTCTGTCACAGCATTCTCCTGGGCTCCTTTCTCTGTGGCTTCTGCAACTGCCTTCCTAAGACTGGAATTTTAAACCACATTAGACTCAAAGCTCCCTTTTATTAAAAATATAAGTCAGTTGTTGTTATTCAGAATAGTTCTATAAAGTTGTCAAAAACACTGAATTGGTAAATACTGAATTAGCAAATATGAGCCACTGTTCATAGGAGAAATATAAGGTTAGGGTCCTATGAGCCTCTGGTCATAATATTTTCATCAGCTAATCAACACCTAACACAACTATCATCAATACATTATTTTGTTTTATACGTGTTTAAGGACACCTTATTTAGTATATATTGTTGATTTGTTAACACTGAACTCACAGACAATAACACTATATAATGCATGCCTGAATGAAGCTTATCTAGCATGGATATTTTCCCCATAAGGTACATCATAGCCTTCTTCCACTTAGGAACAGTAGACAGTCTTCAGCACTATACTTCTTTTTTCTTTTTAATTTCCAGAGGACACATCCATAGTTTGGATGATATGTATATGGTTCTCCACTTGTAACAAAACTGGAAGGAAGACAGCAAGATGTGGCCACATGTACTGCCCTGATGAAGGAATTGAGGTTGAAGAAGATTCTTTGATTTCCCTAAAGCCTCCAGGTGAAGGGCTGCAGAGCCAGGATTTGAACTTGGGTCTCCAGTCTCTGCATGTAAAGCATGTTATACCAAGCCTCACCCCCTTTTCCAAGGGAAGTCTCAGGGGAACCTACCTGGTGTAACTCCTCCAGAGCCCGCTTCTCCTTCTGGAGCTTGGCAATGGAGTCTTCACGGAGTGAGAGGTCCCCAGTCAGGGTGCGAACTTTGTGATCCAAGGCCTGGAAATCAGGGTGGGGAGAGAGATGGGTCCTTGAGGCAGGAAATGGCCTCAGTGGGAAGGGCAGGAGGGGGTCTTCAGTTCAGCTGTACCCTCTAGTCATCTGGAAACTTGAGAAATGCCAAGTCCTAGGGCATGTCCCAGACCTATCAAGTCAGACTCTTGGGTGTGGAGGGGAGCAGCAAGAACCACCAGATTAGGACTTTGCTATTTGAAATGTGATCAGATGTCAGCAGTGGCATTGTCTGGGAATGTCTAGAAACTCAGATTTTTGGAGCCCACCAGACCTGCCAACCCAGAATCTGTATCTTCTCAATATCCCCAGAGCTTGCATGCACATCAAAGTTGAATAGGTTTAGACAAAGTCCACTTTAACCTGTTTGTGAACCTCACCCACCCGCAAGGGCAGGACAGGGACCCCAGGGTCAAAGGCTAGTCAGATGGCATGAGGAACCAGAGACTCCCCCAAAGAGCTACTTGGAGAGGCAGCAATCCTTGTTTGGGCAGAAACCCAACAGCTAAAGGTGACCTTTTTTTCCATGACAGGAACAGCTCTCAGTCCATTAACCAACTGTTCTGTCCAGTAGAACATTCTACAGGGGTAGATAGATCAGTCTTTCTACCTGTGCTGCCTAGTATGGAGGCACTTAACACAAGTAGCTATCAAGCACTCAGAGTGTGGCTGGTCAATGGAGGAACTATATTTGAAGTTATATTGGATACATTTGACTTAAAATGGCCCCATGGGACCAGTGGCTGGGGCAATGGGCATCACTCCTGTGATGGCTCCAGGTGTGGCCCCTGCAGGTGAATGGGCTGAGGGTACATAGGCTCAAGAAGAGTGCACCAGGGCACAGACAGCTTCACACCTGCTTCTCCTTCTCTGTCTTGGCCAGTGTGGTTTCTAGACCCTCCAGGTCCCGCTTCAGGTCACTCAACTCCCCCTCCAGCTTGCGCTTGGTGGCACTCAGTGAGGCTGCCGTTCCTTCCTCCTCCTCTAGCCGCTCCCGCATATCTGAGATCTGGCTCTCCAGCTCCATCTTGGTCTTCATCATTTGGGTCAGCCGCTCTTCTGCATCCATCAGATTCTCTTGCTCCTGTTGGAAGAAAGAGCCCAGCCTGGCTTGGGACTGTGACCAAGACTGTAAATGTTTGCCAAACTGAGTTTTCTACTCTGTATGATACATGTGAAAATTGGGTATTTTGTTGGGTGTTTGTGAGGGTCAAATCAGAGAAGGAGCAGGAGATGCTTTGTAAACCAGAAGGATGAGGCAGTGAATGCAATGTAGGGGTGTTTAGTCAGACATTCTACAGAAACTGTCATTGATTCTTCCCTGCTGTGTTTCCCCTTGAATGAAAGAAAGGGGGCTCAGAGAATATAAGCTGCAAGTTCATGAGACAGCTGGGCTCTGACTCCAGGGGGTGCTCTTCTCACCACATCTCATAGCTACCATCCTCAGACAGTCTCCACAGCCCAGGCCCATAGCTGAGTGCACCCAGCCTGTAGCTGTGAGCACATAATTCTATGGATATTTTTTGGTAGTTGGGTCAAGAGTGACATTGTAATGAAGGAAAGAGTAGGCTGAGAAATTTCCCTCTGATCTGGAGGGATATGGCTTCATCCTGCCTCTCTCTCTGAGTCTGACTAAAGCAACCCTGGCAGTTGCCATAGTTCTCCAACCTCTCACCCTTCCCCCTGAGGACCCTACATACGGCCTGTAGTTGGATGGTGAGATCATTCTTCTCCTGACTGAGCGTGGCTGTCTTCTCCTCCAGTTCTTTGACTTTGTTTATCAGTTCTTGTGTCTTGGCCATGGCACTCCTCAGCTCCTCCTCTTTGGCCTTCATCTCCTCCTCTTGCCGAGCCACATTCAGGAGTGGCTTGACCTGGGTGATGAGCAACACAGCACCAAAGAGTTTTAAGAAGATGGGTTTTACCAAGTACTAGATGGTAGCTGTGGGCGTCTGCCTCAGACTTGTCCTCATGCCACTGCTACTGTGGAAAGCAGCTCTTTCTGCAGCTCTGCAGGTGGAACTCTTTCTGCAGCTCTGCAGGTGGAGCTCCTCACCATAAAGCATCCCTGGC